>CM073591.1:62294896-63744896 GCA_037074705.1 Zhengitettix transpicula
AAATTTATGATAAACTTTGCTCATTAGATAAAATAACCAAACAACACACAATATTATCACTTCATTTTGCCTGTTATTTGGCTAATTTACCTAATTACTACATTTTTATTGTATTTTAATTTCAGTAACCTCCGCTCAAAGCCATATTCTACTGTTCCTTAGACAATGTCGACAACCGCCGCTTTTCTCGAAAATTCGTCTTTTATTATTAACGGCCACTGAACGCGGTCCAACATTTCCCCCGTGCAGCATATAAAGGAATATTAAGACAATGTTGGCACTGGGTTAGAATATTGTAATTTATTATAGGACTGTTTCTGGCTCCATTATGTTGGACGAAAATTCAAATTCCGAAAAAAGTATTTCATAACTAATTCGGCGATCATACAAGCTTAAGCACAATAGTTCTAGACATATAAAAGTAAAAATATACCATGAAGTATGTATGATCTTTTAAAATTGTCTCGTTTTCGGCGGGCGGCGTATCGCAAGAAATTTGGCGTAAATATTGATTTAAGTGAAGATATCTGTTTGCAAGTTATATCCCGAAGGAGATTTTTGCAAGTAACCAGTTTTTTTTTTAAAATAAATAAATAAATAAATGCATAATACTTATATTACCAGTAATCGGGATAAGCGCGGTACTGCATAAATGAACGTTCCAGTTATTGACACTATGCTCGTTTGACTAAGATCCCCATCAGGAGCAAATTTCATGACTACATTCAATTCAGAAGATTGTTTATGTTAAAACATCGAGATATTACGCAATAATTAATAATTGCATACGTATTTAATTAAATTTTTTGGTCAAAGTTGATTTTGAATTATGTTCACATTGTTTCTCATTTTTCAGATTGATAATGGCTAATCAATCCGATAGCTCATAAATAGCAAAAAAAATTGCATGTACTCAAGGTCAATATAAGTTTTGATATAATAATAATATAAAAGATAATTCATTAGGTTTTACACAGTTTCTGTTTTTCAAAGTTATAGTCGTGAGTAACGAGACGCTTGAAAGCGAAAAAAATAATTTTTATTAAGTAGCTTTTTTCATTAGTTTCCAAATTGTAGATGGTTCAGCAAATCTGGTTAGTTTTAAATAAACATATATTTTTCTCTATTAGCTTTGTCGAGGCTTGGTTGTAAAATTCGCCAGTTCTTAAGAGGCAGTTTGACCGTGATTCGTTGGAGACGAGATTGTGTGTATGTGAATGTACGTACGACGGTTCCGAAAAATGAGCAAAAATTGCAGTGCTATTTCACGTTGTGAAATACCAGTGACGCTGTGGTGCATTAAACAAGGGGAGTTGCTATTACACTGTACGAAGATAAGCATCACATCACATACGCAAGGCTGCAAGAGTCACGCTCCCACGGTACGGAAGCGCGACTTTAAAGCACTTAAAGCGATATTTAAGCCAAATTTCTGGTGATACACGATTCGCCAAAAACACTAAATAACAGTAGACTATGAAATGATTTGAAAAGAAATTTGTAGAGGATTTTTGGTAGAACGCGTCAGATGTGGACCAACGGGACCTCACAATCAATCGCCCAATAATATTACATCAAATTTTTGGAATGATTATAAAAAGAGGATGGGATGTCTAATATGTGCAAGTTGTGGAATTACGACTGATCTATTCTCTCTCATAATCTTTCAAGTCTGCCCAAAGAACTTTCGGTTTTGAGATCAGCTTTAAAAAACGTAATTTTAAATTTATATCACGTAGAAAGAAACCTCTGTCTTTGACTTGCTAATAAAACTTGAAACTTGAGAATTTCTCAAAGCACCGGCTGCTTCATTTTATTAAACACCATATTCTAGTTTTAATAAAATGACTATGATATAAGTTTAAGTAAAATCTTTGCTTCGTTTAAAATGAATGAGAGCTCGACTTCTACGTGTACACCGAAGGGAGATGCTGATAACACATGGAGAGGTGGTTTCCTGTTCTAACGTGCTGCTTGTCGGCAACTTTCTGTTCGATAATGCGTGTTTCGAACGAAGACGTCAACTTTGTAAGGTTTTTTGATGGGACAATATTGACGCCGACGGCGGTTACTCTTATTAAATCCCAGAATCTGCCATCGCTCTCCAATCTATGTCAACGTTCCAAGCAATACCTTATTTCCGCGAGTATCGCAGCACTAAGCACGTGCAAATTTGTTCCATCGGCAATGAGTGCCGTCTGCGGATTATTGATATTTTGGTATATAATTCCTTCGCGGAGCACCTGATTACGATCCGACACATATCCCATAGCTACTATCACACGCCTGAAATTAATCTCACAGTGCGTGGTATATAAACTCATGGAGATTTATGGGTGGTGAAATTGGAGGAAGGAGACCAGCCTGTGAGAGCTCATCTGTCGCACCACTGCGAGGGCTATTCTTTCGCAGACAGAACCTTTTAGGACAGACGGTGAGGGCTACCTTTGCGGATGCCTTTTCCTCTCTCCTTTTTTAAACTAAGGTTCCCACAAGACGAGGCACCTCGGCCTGTTTTGAGAGGTGTATGATCCAGGGTCGCAGACCTTGGGCATAAGGTAAGAGTTGTCTGCTGTTCTGATTGGAATAGTCGGCTAGCTGCCACCCAATCGGGTCGGGGCACGGAGAAGGGAATGCTGCGGCCCCACAGAAAACCCCTCTCCCGCCATCGGAAAGGCGTGGGACAGTACCCAATGCCCGACCTACCTGATGCAGGTTTTCTAGGGTTTGTCTTGCATCACTTTCAGGCGAATACCATGTACGATGCTTAAACTGTAGCCCGGGGACCCTAGTAAACCCTTGGCTACCTTCATGTACCCTTCCGCACCCCCCCCCCCTTTCAAATAACTTCCAATGCTATTAAAGGGAAGTTGCCGCTATGTGGATTGCCCTTCTGTATATAGCCTGTCACTCTAAAAAAATTATGGATGCTGTGAAATTCGCTTTACAAGCTGAAATGTACACAGATGAAGATTATTGGTGTAGAAAACCGCTTAGAAAATAATATTCTAATAAATAAAATTGTGTGCGTGTGTATGCATGTTCCGCACCCATGGAGCAAATTTGAAGAAATTTTGTGCACGTGTTCCTTTCGAACCGGAAACAAACCCAGTGGCTGTAAGACACGACCACCACCCCTAGGGACGGGGATGGAGATTTTCAAACATGCAAAAACGGCGTTGATTAAATATTTTTCGAGGTCAATCAGATTGGTGTTTCTCTATATGTTGTTCGTGTATTATTTCAACCCCTTTCGGTACGGGAGTGGAGCACCCTTTACTGTGGAGGGGCGTTACATAAAAATAACGCGAAAACAACCGAGATTGGAGTCTAATTCGGGGTTGTGAATGTCGTTGAGTTTAATTATGACATTCAACTTGCCGGTTAGGTTGTACTTTTACCCCTATGATTGCGGGTGGAAGGGGACTACAAAGTTTCTTGTACAAATTTTAACACGTCAAGAAATTTCAATCTAAGCACAGGGAGTATAATTAACTCTCTCAAGATAGTGCGAGTATTTTTTACTGTTTTAGGGTACCGTGTATAAGTTTCATAAGGGACAAAAATTTTTTTTACTCTCTCAAAGTCCTTAAGGTAACCCGAGTATTTTTTAAATATATATTTGGTATCGTGAGTATTTGTTCCTTAAAGGGTGTGGGGGTGTTCTGACAAAGTTATCGTTCCATCTGCATAGGTAGATTAAATCACTCATTGACTAATAGATAAACCCTTAAAAAAGAAATACCCGGGCAACGCCGGTCACCCAGCTAGTTTAAATTGATAAAAGTAACATACCACCCATAAATATTGCAATTAGCTATGAATGTTTCTTTGTAAAAAAATAACATAGCACGATATATTAATGTCACTCATATTTAGTGACAATATATTTAAGGCAAACCCTGCGTGGTTCACATATTTCAAAATTAATAAAAAACGGGTCCACAGGTTACTGCAATTTTTATGAGTTTGTACTAAGTTTATATATTCAAATAATTGCAATTTATCAATGTCCTTTCCTTAAAGATATATGCAATACGAAATCAGTTAACTTCTTTCCACTGATCAACTAAAGCGCGGAGCTACATAATGAAAGTTCAAGCTAAATTTGGATTCCTTGACAAGATCCCAAAAAAGTGCAAATTTCATGGCTTATTCTGTAATTTAATTTTTCTTAGTACATTTCCGAAGATTTCTTATGTTAAAACATTGCGATATAATGAAATTCTTTTCCCACTGATAACGAGGAAAACACCACAAATCAGCAAGGCACCTTTTTTTGAAATACAAATTAAGTGTCGATATCGTCTTCTTGATAAAAAATTGGAAAAACGATTGGGGCTAAGTTTTTGATATTCATGCAGACATTATAACAATATTGAAATAAACAGAACCGCGTGAGATCTCCCCGGATTGTACAATTTATGTCATTTGAATTTTTCATCGGTGTCGTATTAACGAAACGCAGTGCTTTCAACCTTGTACCTGCAAAACTGTCGTCCTCACGTGCCACCACTGGCCGTCATTGGCAAAAGGCCTGTCATTAAAGCGCGGCATTGCCAGCAGTCTTCCGCATTGTCTTGCATAATTCCATACCACTACGAAATTTCAGGTTTCTCGGAGAATGTCTTGCAATGTACACACGCACGGAAAGCTTGATCCTTGACGCACAAAAATGGGTTACTGTTAAAAGCACCACGGATTTAAGTTTCGGTTTCAAAATTTGAAAATCAAACCAAATTTAAGCTTTCTTGAAGATTCCTAAATTAAACGACGCCCCGAACGTTTCTCTCGAAGTTTGTAAGACGATTACTTTCATATTTATTTTCCGAGGCAAGTTGCCTCCTAAACAGATTGAAGGAAACCTGCGAGAGGATTTCTCGCAGGTGAACCTTCCCAGAGAGCTCTGGCGGGGGCTACCTTTGGGGATGCTCTCACATCTCTCTGGTTTTTTTGAACTAAGGTTCCCACATGCCGAGGCACCTCGGTCTGTTTTGAGAGGTGTATGTTCCGGGGTCGCAGACCTTGGGCATACGGCAAGAGTTGTCCGCTATTCCTATTGGAATAGTCGGCCAGCTGCCTCCTAAACAGGCCAAGGCATGGCGAGGGGTAAGCTGCGTCCCCACAGCAAACTCTTCACCCGTCATCGGAAGGGCGTGGGACAAGTACCAAATGCCCGACCTACCCGATGCAGGTTTTTCTAGGGTTTTCCCTGCATTTCTTTAGGCGAATGCCGGGTAGGATCCTTAAACCATAGCCCGGGGGCCCTAGTTAACCCTTGGCTACCTTCCTCTACCCTTCCGCATCCCCCCTTTCTAATCCCTTCCTATGCTATTAAAGGGGAGTTGCCCAATGTGGATCACCCTCATGTAGCCTGTTGCCCTAAAAAAAAAAAATTGTTCACTGTGGGTAACGAAGAAAGCCTGCGAGAGAATTCTCTCGCAGGTAACCTGGGAGGTATTTTCTCTCGCAGGCAGAACCTTTTAGGAGGGATACGAAGGGGCTGCGTTCGGGTATGCCTTTTCCTCTCCGTTTTTGAACTAAGGTTCCCACAAGCCGAGGAACCTCGGCCTGTTTTTGAGAGGTGTATGTTCCGGAGTCACAGACCTTGGGCATACGGTAAGAGTTGTTCGCTATTCCCATTGGAATAGTCGGCCAGCTGCCTCCTAAACTAGTCGAGGCACGGAGAAGAGAATGCTGCGTCCCCACAGCAAACTCCTCTCCCACTATCGGAAGGGCGTGGGACAAGTACCCAATGCCCGACCTACCCGATGCAGGTTTTTCTAAGGGTTTATCTGCATTTCTTTAGGTGAATTCCGGGTAGGATCCTTAAAATATAGCCCGGGGGCCCTAGTTAACCCTTGGATACCTTCCTCTACCCTTCCGCATTCCCCTTTCAGATCCCTTTCTATGCTATTAAAGGGGAGTTTCCCAACGTGGATCACCCTCATGTAGCCTGTTGGCTTAAAAAAAATTGCTCACTGTTAGATTGGTCTGCGAGGGCTATTCTCTCGCAGGCAGAACCTTGTAGGAGAGATACGAATGGGCTACCTTTGGGGATGCCTTTGACTCTCCGTTTTGGAACTAAGGTTCCCACAAGCCGATGCACATTGGCCTGTTCTGTGAGGTGTATGTTCCGGGGTCACGGACCTTGGGCATACGGTAAGAGTTGTCCGCTATTCCCATTGGAATAGCTTTTAGGCGAGTGCCAGGTAGGATACTTAAACCATAGCCCGGAGGCCCTAGTTAACCCTTGGCTACCTTCTTCTGCCCTTCCGCATCCACCGTTTCAAATCCCTTTCTATTGTATTAAAGGGGAATTGCCACCACGTGGATTACCCTCATATAGGCTGTTACTCTAAAAAATAATAAAAAAAGAAACCGATGCACATAAACAAATTGTGTTGTTTCGATAGACTAACTCCAGGTGGCGAGTACTCAATAAGATTATCAATACAACCAACATTTTAGCTAAAAAACGCATTTCCCAAAGCAAAAAAACGTGGAAATAGTCACGTGAATTTAATGCCCCGCGAAATAATGCAATATTATCACAGTAAAAAACTGTTACTTTAAATTGATTAAAAGTGGTACAGACGAAGAAAGTCTGTAAACCAGAACATTTCCCAGAGAAACCAGTGTTAATGCGAGACCAGACAGAAATTTCCACACGGGTTGGCTAAGGAAGTCGATTTCATTGGCTTCGAATGACGTTGGAGCACTAAGCAAATGAATGCCTGCAAAGTCACGGCCGTTATCCGGCACGGCTGAGCTTGTTCTCGAACTCATCTGAGGATTGGAAGTATTTACTTACTGAGATGGTTCAAATATTTTGCTTCGTGGAAGTGTTGACCGAATCGATAGGTTTCCCCACAATCGTATCAGTGTCGTCGCCCACACCCCTCCAAATAAAAAATAATCAGTCCGTCGCAACAGTAAATCACTCATTTCAGTCCCCAATATATGATTATGATGTATATAATATCACATTATGATGTGCTGTTTTATATATTTTCTCACTTCCCAATTTTTTTATTTCAGTATTTTCATATACATGTATCCTTCATGTGTGTATTGTTACAATATTATATCTCATTGATGTATTTTCCTAGTTCGGCAATTTTCATTGTTTTATTTTAATAAGTTTGTATATATTAGTGCTATGACTTCAGTCAGCGAAATACTAGGGGAATCAATAAATGAAAATTAAATCAAAACCTACGCAGGTACGCCAGTCTTACGTCGTAGCTACACATCTACAGTTATTTTTTTCTATGATTGAAAATGCTTAAAATGTACATGTCGTAATCACTTTTCAAAAGAACAGGGCGAACACATTCAAACCAAGAAGTTGCATCCATTTCCATTCAAATAAAACCACACCAGTATTTATTTTAACAACTATCAAATTGTATATGGCACAGAATTACATGGATTACCATAAATTATTCAATGTCCACTGTGCCTACATTTCAAAATAATCACGTTCTAATCTTACATGTAAATGTTGGCATTGCTCTGATTTAGTTTAGTCGGAAACTTTGATAAATAATACGAATGTTTATGTATGAAACACAATCACGAGTAATTATTATATATATCCAACAACACTAGAAATAGCGCTTGTAACCGAACCCCTTCGATTGAACAATTTATAGGCTACATTAAAAAAAATACTGATAAGACAGACTAAATTAACACTCTAAATGGCAATAGATTTGTTCTTTAACGTTAATGTTCCCAGGGGAATTACTGGTACTAGCTTCCGAAATTATGTAACAGAAAAATGTCTCAATTTATCGTCCTTTTCTTATCCAAAAGAAAAGAATATAAAATTAGAGTAACGCTCTATCCATAGAACGAAAGCCCCGTGCGTGAGGAATTTTGCAGGAATAAATGTTGTCATTTTGTTCGTATTACGGCAATCACTGTACATAGACGCAGTCTTCAAATATTTTCCCAGAGCTATTTGAAACACACGAGTGGTTGTGTAAGGATTTGCTGAGGTATTACAGTGACGTGTTTGCACGAAAACTGTGTAGAATTACCAACACGCATACAGTAGGAAACACACATACAGAAGAAAACAGAATTATCATTTCGCTAAATGAGCTCATGTAATAGTCATTAAGGTGACCTTATCGCCGAGTTTCTCAGAGCACTTAATAAACATTCATAATTAGTTCGGGGAAAAGTGGCAAAGTATTTGAGTCGCCGAAATTTAGTAAACCAGCTCGTCATTTCTGAGCGTATCGACTGAATCTGTCACAATTAATCTAATAATTCATTGTTGGTTTGTTCACTAGTAATTAACGTAGGTTCAGATAGAATTTAAATAATTTATATTACTACCTTAAGATTTCATTAAACGATAAGAAAACTAACCCAATAACGATAGTAATTTATAATTTTTGATAGCAATTAAATTTCCTACTCTTCTGTGGTTCTAATTGTGAACCTAAAAAATCCTGGTGTTTCTCATTTGGACCAGCGCCCACACATTTCGTAGAACCTCTAATGATAGAAAACTACCGCGCAATAGCGAATTTCACGATACAAAGTTATGGGCCAAATGTTGGCTTCAATACTTTACAAACGGAAGCAATGATTAAGATATCATTTGAAAATATACAACTTGAAAGCCGAAGTCCACGAAATTCTTGAAGTGGAATAGAATTAGTGATGCGAACGTTACGTAGAAAAACGTAGACTCGAAAGTTTTATTTATATCCATTTATAGAATTACGAATATGGGCCTACAGTAATTTTTAAGCACAAAATACGTTTTAGGCTCGCACAAAGTTAATTTAATCTAAAAAAAGGTGGCAATTTTAGCGATATCAAAAAAGTTCTGTGCTTAATTCTTTGTATAATTACATCGGATTTTTAAAATGCCATGTTGCCATTCCCAAACCTTTTCCTAAATCAATAGATTACACGGCCCTGCTATTGGTGAATTCTCCTCCACTTGTCGCCGATTTTACGACTGATTTTAACGATTTCAATAGACGAAATCGTACTCGAAGGATCTTAGTTCATCTTGTGTTGGTTGAAAGTGGAGTTAATACGTCCCAATGATTTGGATCAAAGTTATACAGCTTTCTCTTAAGAGACGGTACAGTTCATAAGATGTTTGCCTACTCTGTTTCTTTAACGCTCCGTGACCAAGTCAAGTAGAAGACCGGGGCATTCACTCCCCCCCCCCCCCCTCAAAACATTCCACCAATTCTCAATCTATTGGATTTAACGTATCTGTACGTTCGAACAGACTTAATTTGCAAGCCTGTGGTTCAGCTATTACTGCACCCAAGTTCCAGTAAAGTTTATAGCGTTTATATCGCCAGGCATTCACTACATAAAAGGCTTATCTTTTCATGGGTTCGTCCCATTCGGCTGGTTTTATGCAAGCTCATTTCCACAGATCCGATATCAATCCGACACAGATATAACCGCAGCTAATAAGGCCAACTTCGGAAGAGACGAGCATCGATCCCCGTTAATTTTCAGCCAGATCCACACTAACGAAGCGCACAGCATCCCACTGGCTAGGTATGCGTTTGTCCTGCTCGCAAAATCGATGTTGCCTCCACCAAACGAGTACTCCGACGGAAACGTCACAGAACTGCAGCGGTGGGGCCACAGTCTCGAAACGATAAAACTTTTTCACACAAAATTCATTACGAATTGACCAAATTTACGCGAGAAAAGCAGCGTGGTGTTAATTATGGTAAAAATATGTGGGTTATTAACAAAATAATGTAAACGACACATCCTTTGCAGATGTTTCTCAATACGACACCCCACTGATAAAAACTGGAGACCCGACATGCAGTTTTACCGCATTCGACCACAGGACTCGTGACAGAGGCTCATCAATAATGCATTAAAAACATGAAACCTTGAAAAATAATCAGTTAGTGTCGGTTGGACATAGTTTCATGTCACACAAGGTCTAGTACCGATCGACATTAAGTTATTCCAATTTGATTTCTGTCCGCCAAATGGCCTATTTATTAGACCCCACGACATTCAACTTCCTGTAAAGTCGTGGTACCTCGTCTCATTTTTTGAATGAAGAGTATTCGAGATTTTGAAGAAGCGCGTTTCTGATCGTGACGCCATTACGAGATGAGCAAAGTTAGCCAAAGGAGCAGATGGTGTTGCGACTTTTAATCAGAAACGCCGGAGCAATCCCGGTAACGAGTTACGAATTAAACAAGAGCAAAGCTGCAAGCAGCATTACCGCAAACACACGCAGGCAAGTGCTTCTCCATTACGACCGCATCTTCCAGATCTTGGGAATTCCATTCTTGGCGAATTTTCTTGAAGTATGATTTTAATCATCAATAAATAACTTAATCCTTCATTTGGACAATTTTTATTAAATTTGTAGCTCATAATTTGAATTTAAAGAATTCTTATGAAACAAGACAGAAAGCAGCAAATTTATGATTAACAGATACTTGTTATGGCTAGGAACTAGCAATAATTTTTACCTTAATCACAATCTAAACTTATCATAAATTTGAAGCTTTAAAATTTCATTCCACATACCTACATTTTAGTAACCTATACTTTTGACGTTTAATAATTGTCCAAAAAAGGTACCTGTTATTACCAGATCAGGTAAGAAAAATCTAGACCGACCTAGGTATCGCAACCTATACCTTCTCATAAGAACACGGTCACTTTACCACTGGAGTATCCTTGTCAAGTCCCAGCCACATGCGAGCTTCCTTTATCCGTTGTGTAGACATGAGCAGACTCGCCTACAATTTAGTGAATCACATTATTCAGTCTAATTTTAGGACTTCAGTGAAGAATGGATAGTGTAAAGTGACCATAGAACAATGATTAAATGCAAGAACTTCATACGGTTTAGAAATGTGCTTTGATTCTGCTCTTGAATTCTACCAGTTTATCTAAGCAAATAATTTTGTAGAAAAAAAGAACTAATGGAATACTACACGTCAATTCAAATTTTATTTTTTATTTTAACAATCATCATGATTTGTAAGAACTATTGACAAGAGGCCGGCAATAGTAACATCCTCAAATAAAGATAAATAATCTAAGACATTTCAGACTCAGTGGTTCATATTCTAGAAGAGGAATTAAACTATTAAGAAAAATAAGAAAATTTTTGGAAGCCCGTATCTTTGTCGGTTTGTAGTATTTTAACAAACTTCGATACACGAATGCGTATTGAGCCTATAAACTACATTATTCACCGCAATATACTGTATATTTACGGATTCATAGCACATAATATTTAACATATACGACGACTTATCACTACCCATAAATAATTTCGCTAGCGTGGATTTAATGTATCAAATATAAAACCTTTCCATAAAGATTTATTACTAGTGGGAGTGAAACGTGAAATTTCAATTTAACGAGATATATAATAAGGGTAAAGACTTATTTTAAAAAATGCGCTAATATAGAAAATCCAAATTCGGATACAAAAGGGAATTGAGAAAGTATATAACTTGAATCTAAACAAAATTTGTTCTTTGGATGTAGTTTGGTCGGGGCAGATAGAACGATGAATACACGTACCAAACAATAGTCAATCTATTTTATAGTCAAGCAGACGTTCAAGGACACGAATTAAGAGAAGTATAAAGCGACATAAATGAGCCACATACGCTGCAGTGTTGACATTTGTTCCGAGAAAATTTATCAGGTCAAGAATAAATCGAATACGCACACCCCCATTATAATTTCCTAAATGACAATTCTTTAGTCAAGCGTATATATATATTGTGGTATACAAATTAATGAAAAGTTACTTCCAACACGTTTGAGTGTCTAATTAAGTAAACAAAATAATTTTAAAAGGTAAAGATAATTAATAGGATTTTTAAAAATTAAATTTACAATAACAAAACTGTATGAAAGAATATAACAAAAAACTAGAGAAATCTGACGGTAAATTATATTTATATAAGAGTTTACAAAATTATGTTTTATATACGATTTTATTTAGAGTTGCTCTGGTACCGTATGAATTGTGCACTTCACAGTTATTTACTTTTAAAGACACTATTTAAACAACATGCCATAACACTGATTACTATATCGTTACACACCACAAAATTCCGGCGCCTCTCTAATACTATTCTCGAAATCTACGTCCTATTTTTTTTTGGATTGGCTGAAGACCCAAGACAAGCTTCAAAACATTGTCGTTTGCACAACAAACCAGACTCGTTATCCATGACCAACACTGGCCAGCCTCTCAAAACGGACTCGTTCATCAACTTTATCGTTTTTGGCACCAAGACTACTCTCTGGTCAGGCTCCCAAACCACTTAGACTCGCCATGACCACACTTGTCAGGCTCCAAAAACACACCGACTGTATCCGCCAACATACGCTTTTCCGACAATAATAAAGTAGAAACATTTTCAGTCTCTGCATTCTTACGCCAATCAATGCTCTGGCCTCAATAATTACGCCGAAAATAATATTCAGGAAAAATTATTAAATAAAACTAATATTACAGAATGGTAATCTCTACAATAAATAAATAAATATATATACATATATTCTGAAGCTCTCTATTGGTGTCATCTCTCGACGAGTTCGTCACGGATAATTCTTAATTATACATTACGTGTCACATAATAGACATAGTTATAAAGTTCATTTATATTTGTTCCAAGTTCTATTTTTCGTCGTGTTAACTGGGAATTTATACAGAGGTGATTATAAATATGAAAATGAGACAAGCTAACCCTTCGGCAGAGATAAAATTTGCAGACAATCCTTTTTACTAGTGCCAAATTAAAGAGTATTTTCTATAGGAACTATTAATCATTTATCTTCCTCACCGATGTGAATAGGTAAAGCGCTATAATACGTTGTATGTGAAGCGAAGTAGTTTTTTGTTCCACACGTAGAGTCCTGTCACAGCCAGCCATGTGGTCGGCTGACAAACGATATCGAAATCCCAAATATAATAGGACATTCACAAAGTTGCCACGTACAAAACAGGGTAATACAACGAATATCGTAATATCGGTAAGATAATCATACAAAGTTTTATCAATACTTTTCTTTGAATTAATTTTGGTAGAGGCTACATTCGAAATAAGTTTCGCTCAACAAGAAGAAAACCTGTTCGAGTGATTCCTAATAAACATTAATACATCTGCGCTAACACAAGAAAATATTTATTCCTGAAAAGTCAAACACAGTACGATAATTTTGTATGTATCCTAGGTCAGAGTCTGACATGAAAACAGATCGACATAAAACTCAGGAAGTTGTGTTGGATTATATCTGGTAAATAAGATACCAGTTTACGAAACTATATTGAAACTAGTGTGGATGTACGGAGTCGGGCTCTGGGATGCGGCAGTAAATAAAACATCGGCAATATTAAAAAATGCAGATAAAAAATACTCAGATCCACGACGGATGCCCCATGGTTCGTAACAAACGAAATCATTCGGAATGATCTCGTCATGCCTTGCATACAGGATGTCATAAATGAGCGTAGCATAGAGCACAACGTAAAAATGGAAAGAGATGCCAATCAACTAGTACAGCCACGGCGAACTCAACAGGACAGGGCAACAGAAGACCATCCAACTGATCCCCAATCTTATGGCAACATTTAGGACTACTACAGGGAGTGGACCTCTTGTTTATGTAGGAATAATTTCACTAATCCCTAACATAGCAAATTACCTTATAGAAATTATACTTTTATGAATGCTAATTAAATAAATAAATAAAAACTACTAGACAAAGTCCGTAACTAGGTATTGACGCTTTCAGGTTTCGGATATCAAGTTAGTATTTTGAAGTGACAATGTCTAAAACATTAATACGGTTGTTCGGTGAACGGTCACTCAAGTCGCTGACAAAAAGTGTGTTGAATAAAACGTACTCTCGGTTTCATCCTGTACAACAGTACGGAAAACGTAGTACGTTTTCACGACTAGCACCGCAATCGGATTTCCAGAAAGTCGCCGCCATGTACCTGACGACGATAGCGTCAAAGAGAACGTTTTTCCGACAGCTGTCCAGGTTGTAAACCTGACAATGGTAAGCTCAAAACTTTTACCTCGAAATTCATCATTCTCTCAAATATTCCGCATCAAAGGTTCATAAATGAAAAAGATACCAAAGTAAAAAATATACATGGCAGCCCATATTGTGGCAGTTTTGAAGAATCTGAAATCACTGGAAGCTCGCGAGGTTTTCTAGAATGATCCTAGGTTTTAACAATGAATGACATTTCGCTGCAAACTTACGGTCAAGATAAATATCGTATAGCCGTGTAATTAATAAAAATGTTCGTAGTTTCTCGATGAGTATTTTAAATTTTTAATCTAAGAAAAGTTGATAGTGCACAATTTTTGATATGCGGGACGTCGACTGCGTCAAATAATAATTTCATGCACGTTAAATAATTATAGTATAGACATGAAGTTTCCTCATATCATTTAAGCTAAAATAAAATCTCGAGCGAAGCAAAACTTGACTTATTGTGAAACGCAGATTAAATTTCTGTAACATAATAGTTGTTTTGAATAAGAAATATAGCCAAATCAGTGACAATATAAATACCACACGACGTTTCTCGTATCTTCAAAAGCTTTTGAGTTTGCCAACTGACAAGTGCAGTTGTGTCGCTCTAGGCTCTTCTTCGCACCTGACGAAAGGCTCAAGGATCCCAGAAACGTGGTGTGGTATTTATATTATCACTTTTCTTGTCTGATTTGGATATCTATCTAATTAATTACTTTCAATCAGACGTAAATGTTTCATTTTATAATAGTTGTTTTATTCAACAAAATTGGACGTTGTAATAACTGGATTATACAACTAAATGACCGCTTTCGGCATGTATCAGTTTTATTAATATAATGTAACTCATGATGCTCGATATTGGTTGTCTTCCCAAACACAGCTCTGTATTAGATTTTTTTTTATAGATTAACAGGCTACACGAGGGTAATCCACGTGGTGGCAACTCCCCTTTAACGCGAAGAGATTTGAAAGGGGGGATGCGGAAGGGTAGAGGAAGGTAGCCAAGTGTTAATTGGGTCCGCGGACTATATTTTAAGGATCCTACCCTGCAAGATTCACCTAAAATTGAGGCAGGGAAACCCCTAGAAAAACCTGCATCAGGTAGGTCGGGCTATTGGTACTCGTCCCACGCCCTTCCAATGGCGGGAGAGGGGTTGCTGTGTGGCCGCAGCATTCCTTTCTCCGTACCTTGACCAGTTTTAGGAGGCAGCTGGTCGACTATTCCAATGGGAACATCGGGCAACTCTTACCGTACACCCAAGGTATGCGACCCCGGAACATACACGTCTCAAAACTATTTGTTAAAACATTTGTACTTTAGGACTGGGCAATGTTATTGCGGGAAGGAATAAAAACCAAATAGTACACTTATATAAACGAGATGCCAATTGTGTCCACAAAAGATTCTCTACTAGAGCAAGATCCGTGTGCAGGACAACCTATTTAGATCCTAATGCCGACCGAGAGAAATTAGGAATAAGCAAATTACAATTACAATCGGAAATCTTTTTGTCATACCGGTTTCAACAGTGATCGAATCTGTGTCCTTGGGCTTGACATGGATGACAGGAAAACTGGGTCGGCGATACAAGTCGACCAAACAAGCTACGCTACGGAAAGAGCACGTCTTGTAATGGGGGAAGGCCGTGCTTCGAACCCAACAAACCGTCCTTTTTAGCAGTTATCCCGTAACTGTTCACAGATTCTTACGAAAAAGAATTGGCATGAAAGACAATAACTATATCACTATTTCAACCTGTTAAACAATCTATTTTGTTAATACCAACACCTCTTGGAAATAGTAGAACGTTTCGAAAAGGCTTCTAATTTTCTAATACTCCACAATGATATTGTGAGATTCCTTGCTGAGAATAGTTATTCATACAGAAACACTATTGAAATAAAACATTCCACGTTCTGGACCCCAAATCGTATGAATAAAATGAACTCCTTAAACAGTCGTACAACTGTTTAAAGTTATGGACGACGCAGAACACTGGAGCCATTCCTAGATTATATTACTAACTCTTTCAAAAGGAAAAAGTTGATAACGCACTGATCTCTGCAGTTTCTGAATAAAACCATGAGTTATTGTATCTAGTGCTAGAGACTTTACTCCACAATATCAAAAATAGTAAAGTCCTAAATAACTTACTATAAGTAAATTAGACACTGAAAGCAGATTAGGCAGTATGTAACATTTTACTGAGAATTTTCACACAATAATTTCTATCGATACGAAAGAGAATCATAGAAATGTTTTTATTTTTTATATAAAAGATTAGTAAATATCACTGCGGAGATTATCGAAAATATAATATATAATTATTTTCATGTCAATTGGCAACAAAGCATGTTCCAGAAGAAGAAGAAAGTGTACACAGACTATATCTAGAGGGAAGGGGGGGGGGGTGGAAGGTGTGGATAGGCTATTCCACGTGTTGGCAACTCCCCTCTTATGGCATAGGAAAGGAACTGAAAAGGGGGGATTCGGGAAGGTAACAAAGGGTTAACTAGGTCTCCCGGGCTATATTTAAGGATCCTACCCGGTATTTGCCTAAAATTCATGCAGAGAAAACACTAGAAAAACCGGCATCAGGTAGGTCGGGCAGTAGGTACTTGTCTCAGGCCCTTCCGATAGCGGGAGAGGAGTTTGCTGTGGGGACGCAGCATTTCCTTCTCCGTGCCTAAACCAGTTTAGGAGGCAGCTGGCCGACTTTTTTTATTTTTTTAGGGCAACAGGCTACATGAGGGTGATCCACATTGGGCAACTCCCCTTTAATAGCATAGGAAGGGATTAGAAAGGGGGGGTGCGGAAGGGTAGAGGAAGGTAGCCAAGGGTTAACTAGGGCCCCCGGGCTATGGTTTAAGGATCCTACCCGGCATTCGCCTAAAGAAATGCAGGGAAAACCCTAGAAAAACCTGCATCGGGTAGGTCGGGCATTTGGTACTTGTCCCACGCCCTTCCGATGACGGGAGAGGAGTTTGCTGTGGGGACGCAGCTTACCCCTCGCCATGCCTTGGCCTGTTTAGGAGGCAGCTGGCCGACTATTCCAATAGGAATAGCGGACAACTCTTGCCGTATGCACAAGGTCTGCGACCCCGGAACATACACCTCTCAAAACAGACCAAGGTGCCTCGGCATGTGGGAACCTTAGTTCAAAAAAAACAGAGAGATGTGAGAGCATCCCCAAAGGTAGCCCCCGCCAGAGCTCTCTGGGAAGGTTCACCTGCGAGAAATCCTCTCGCAGGCTTATGTCAGCTGGCCGACCTTTTTTTTTTTTAAGGGCAATAGTCTAATGAGGGTAATCCACTTAGGGCAACTCCCCTTTAATAGCATAGGAAGGGATTTGAAAGGGGGGATGCGGAAGGGTAGAGGAAGGTAGCCAAGGGTTAACTAGGGCCCCCGGGCTATATTTTAAGGATCGTACCCGGCATTCGCCTAAAGGAATGCAGGGAAAACCTTAGAAAAACCTGCATCGGGTAGGTCGGGCATTGGGTACTTGTCCCACGCCCTTCCGATAGCGGGAGAGGAGTTTGCTGTGGCCGACTATGGCGGGAGAGGTCTAAGTTAATTAAATGTAGTCTTCTGACTGCGGGATTCGATTAAACTTTTCTGTGAAGAGAAAATAAAAATATGTTCAACTAATGTTCCATTTGTAATGGCAGCGTCGGTAATTTTATTTGTGGTCTATTCAGTTGCAGCCTTGCTACACCTTTCCTTGCCGTTTTGTTAACACAAGTTGCTTTCAAGCCCCAGATAGTCTACAACGAACGTAAATAGGCCACCGATGTATAATATTATAACAACGTGACGCCAGCTGATAAAACGTTAACTTAATGCAAAATTGGTTACTGGTATCTTCTGAGAATTTGCAACCAAAGTGAGCGGGACCTTACTAAGGACAGTTTCTCGGTGCATCTGAAAAGTCACGTATTACAAGTACAACGACAAGGAAAAGATAGGCGAGATGCAGACTCGAGAATTGCATTGGAAGTCTGCAGACTTGCAGATGTCTCCGATAAGAGCATTTAAATTCAATGTCTGCACGAAAGTAAAGTGACATCGAGATCAAGTATTGTATGACGGGAGTTCTTTCCCACACAGGGTCAACCTGTTTCCCTGGAGGTACCTTTTTTACTTCCTATCCGCAATGACGTCTGTACGTCTTACGTAAAGTCGGCCGCATTCTCGTCAGACACGACAATTTTACAACCTTTGCCCCACTTCACACGAGAAAAATAATCGTCTGTTGTTCTCTAGTAAAGGACCATGGGAAACAATTAACATTCGCAGGTCATGAAGATAAACCGATAAAAAAAGATTTGTGATATGGTCTCTTAACGTAATGATAAGAGTGACTTGGAGTTTGAATGTTTTATCTAGAAGTTTTTTGAGCGATAACGGCAAAGAGAAACACGAAAATACAAAATTTTCAAGAATATGTGAAAAATGGGTTATTTCTTTGCTAAAGACCACTTTTGGCATTGTCGAGGAGATACTGAAATATAATTTTTATATTACTTCGTAAAACCAAGCGGTGAGAAACCTGCCAAGGCTACAAATTATAATTTCTTTAGCGGTGGTATCGGAGTACTACAACGAAACAATTTACCACTCGCAGCGGCATGTGGTCCGAAGATGGCGCCCTCCCTTCTTGAGAATCGATGGCGTGTATCAGCTGTACGGATCGGGTGTTCGCAGAGCAGTCGGTCAAGGCCCTCTTCCTTACACGGTTACTTGGACGCACATCTCGTGTGTCAGCGTGAGTCGTCAATTTCTCGAGACCATGACTACAAAACTCACTTTCACGTTCGCGCGGTACAACTCCGCTACAATGGGAGAATCCATCAATGCGAATCTGTGAGTTTCACTTCTGAGCATCAACTGCGAGTGCTACTTTGATTCTGAAATGCGAGGGTTTTTATGGATCAACTATAACAGAAAAAGAGCAGCAAGCAGGTGCAAAATTTACTTAAATATTTCTCCGAGGTTCACAATTTTTTTGACGGAAACAAGAGGTAACAAGGGCAATTACAGAACCAATCTCGTTCCAGGCTGTCCAATTACCGCCAATCTGGTTCCCAGACTTCCTGTCTTCGAAATAATTGACGGAAGTCGAGACTGATGCTTCAGCAATCGTTATTTCCTTCTTCCGTTGTAGCAGAAAGGGTTTGCGGAGTTATTGCAGGTATTGGGAACTCAAATTGTGACATCTACACTATTTGACGAAACGAGGATCTCTCTTCATTTCCATTCTCGTAGAGCTGGTGAAAAATCTCATAACGAATGCCGCAACACAGACAGGGCCGAAAGTGGTAAAACATGTATGCAGAAACATGTGAATATACATAAAGGCACATCAATACCAACCGAACAATCGTAACCAAACGCCAATCGATTCTATTTAAAGGAAATGTCTAATTAGAGATTTTAATAAACGTCGCGAAACCAGATTCATGATGACGCCCACTAGCACAGATTTTCTGCACGGAATCTTGTGATCGGGCGTGCAATTTCTACGGTGGTTGCGACATCTCTGCTCGTTTTCGCCGCCACCAGAAATAGAAGGCTCAAATGTTACGGCCGCCAGGCAATTAAACCAACCGACAGTCAACGCTACTCTATTCTTACCGCGACTTACGTCTGAGGATGACAAAATGTTTAGGATTACGACTGGAGCACGTCTCCGAAAACTTGCAGCTCCAAAATAGTCACTCGTTCTCAAGAAAATTGAAGTCCTTTATAAGGCAACCATTTTCGTGAAAAGCCACACATACTCACAGATTTCGAACCGTTGGTCTCTCTCTATTACATCTAAATATAATTGTAATGGGAAGTAAAGAGAGCGGAAAGATAGAAGCCTCTGAGAGCTGTTCTCTCGCAGGCAGAACCTTTCTGGAGCGACGAAGATGGCTACCTTTGGGAATTCCTTTTCCTTTATCCGTTTTAGAACTATGGTTTCCACAAGCCGAGGCACTTGGGCATGTTTAGAGAGGTGTATGTTCCGGGGTCGCAGACCTTGGGCATACGGTAAGTTGTCCGCTATTCCTACTGGAATAGTCGGCCAGCTGCCTCCTAAACCGGTCAAGGCACGGTGAAGGGAAAGCTGCGACTCCACAGCAAACCCCTCAACCGCCATCGGAAGGGCGTGGGACAAGTACAAAATCCCCGACCTACCTGATGCAGGTTTTTCTAGGGGTTTTGCTGCACTTTTAGGCGAATTGCCGGGTAGGATCCTTAAACCATAGCCTGGGGGCCATAGTTAACCCTTGGCTACCTTCCTTTACCCTTCCACATCCCCCCTTTCAAATGTCTTCCTATTCCATTAAGGGGGAGTTTTCATCACGTGGATTACCGTCATGTAGTCTGTTATCCTAAAAAAAAGGAGAGAAAGTGGGTGATTTACCTGAACTAGAAATTGCGTGGCAATTCAGGACAGGAGGAAGATCATCAAATATTCAGACATGGGAAAGTTCTCCTGAAGGAGAATGCCTCCGAAAATTTGAAGAACTGTCCTGAATGGCGACACCGAACTTCAATCTCGGGTAAGTCACTTCATCTCTTTCCATTGCACACCAATTATTTTGACAATGTCACTTCATCTCTTTCCATTGCATACCAATTATTTTGACAATGTCACGTCCTCACTCGCTTTTACGAGGGTGAATCAAATATAAACGAGACTTTTGGACCTGCGCGCGCAATAGTGATGGAAGAACGTTCCGCTGTTATTGGCTGTTAGGTTGGTTTGTTAGGAGTGGGGGAAGCACGTGACTCATCATCATAGACTCGCTCAGTGTCCATCGTTACGATGTCCGAGCAGGAGGTACCTCCCTCTATTGCGCAACGTATTGTTATCAAGTTTTTAGCTCCAGAAGGTGTAAAACCGGCCGAAATCTTGAGAAGATTGACTGCACAGTTCGGGGAAGAGACGCTGTCGCGAGCTAGAGTGTTTTCTTGGCATAAACAGTTCGTGGAGGGCCGTGAACGTGTTGAAAATGAGAGCCATGACCGCAGACCCCGCACCAGCATTACAGCGGGCAACATCGACAGTGTTCGTCAACTTGTTGAAGGTGATAGGCGTCTAACAACTTCGGATATTGCAATTGAGGTTGGAATAAGCTATGGGAGCACTTACTCTATACTCTCAGAGGAGCTAGGGTATCGCAAGGTGTGTACCAGTTGACCAGAAACTGAATCGTTTTCAAGTGTGTGAGCGTCTTCTTGCACGATTTCGGGAAGAAGGAGACCCATTTCTTTCTCACATTGTCACCTGTGATGAAACGTGGGTGCATCACTACACCCCTGAGTCGAAACAAGCGAGTATGGAGTGGAGGAAGAAGGGAGAAAAGCCAAGTCACGATTATCGGCTGGCAAGGTTTTGGCTACCGTTTTTTTGACCAGCGTGGCCTGCTGCACCTTGATTTTTTGCATGAGCGCAGAACAATTAATGCGGCATACTACTGCCAAATTTTGACTGAGGTCAGACTTGCATATCGCCGCAAAAGACGAGACCTTCCGATGAGAAAAGTGATTCTCCTCCATGACAATGCTCGCCCCCATACAGCAGCCCTGACCGTACAAAAATTGGAGCAACTGGGTTGGGAGACACTGGAACACCCTCCATACAGTCCAGACCTGTCTCCCTGCGACTTCCATGTCTTTGGTCCTCTCAAGGAAGCTTTGGGAGGGCAAAAATTCTACAGCGATAATGAGGTTGAAGCATATGTGCGCAATTGGCTACAAACACGACCTGACTCTTTTTACGTGGAAGGAATTAAAAAATTACCTATACGCTGGGAAAAATGTGTTTATAAATCAGAAGATTATGTAGAAAAATAAACTATGATTGCTTGTGCGTTTAAAATCAAAATAAATATTTAAAAAAATAAGTCTTGTTTATATTTGATTCACCCTCGTATATATATAAATTTTATACGACTTTCGACATTTTTCACGATAAATAACTATAAGCTTTGTTTTTTGGGGAAACATTTACACACACACACACATTTATTTGATATATGAAATAACGTTTTAATCAGAAGTAATTATTTCTATCAGTTTGTCCTTACCGCAATATTTCTAACGTAAAGAAGCCAACCTGTTTTTTTTTATGAAGAGTTATCTCCGCTCGGAAATCATAGCTGATTACTCGGTTGTCTCCAACGTGGGTGTGTATGTGTTTATTGCCGAACAACACGGACAGTGTTAATGGCGTGGCCACCAAGGCGTTACATGAACCCTCAAGCTCTAATTTCGTAGGGTAGGGCGTAATATTACCCTTGGCAACCACCAAGATAATGATTTACAAGACGTTTAATGCGTCAGTCTTCGCGTTGACTAACAAATCAATACTAAACAGACTGGGCGTTAATGGCACTCGACACCATTACCCGTTTCCAACTCAATTAACACCTCAAATGAAATAATTTGATAAGCAAGATCGTAGACCGAGGTCCATCGATCGTACGCAAATTATGTTTTTAATACAAGTATTAAAAGAATATTAGTAATCTATATTAATTCATTTTAGTTTCAGGTGATTGAAACTGAAGCGAGAAAGACATAGATAAAAATCTTGCGTTAGAAACGTTCTGTGAAAAGTAAGAATTTTTCAATAAGCAGATAATAATCTCATCCTGATAATCATGTTAAGATAGAGCACACGAAACTTGTCGAATGTACATTGAAATCAACTTATTACAAGACAATTCTTGTTAAGGAAGAGCATTGTGTGATGTATAAGTACGATATATATTTCTGCACTATTTTCCCGTATCCTGATCCCCTCGGAGAATTGCTCTTCGCAGAAAAGAGAGTTGGATCGGGCAACTGTTTGCTTCACGATATTGAAGCGCAAATAATATGAAAATGGAAAAATATCGAATCATAATATCAACGATTTCAGGAAAATATTTGATTTAAAAAGAGGAAGTAGAAGATTACTATATATTCACGATATTTTATTTTATTTTTCACAAATAAGAGAAATAGTCTTCTTTGGTCGATGTCACATTCTTGTATGTTTATTCCGACGAAGTATTTATATAACCTACGAACCAATGTAAGAAAACACTACTTTACAAAAAGGATCAGGATAAATCTTCGCTGGGACTGCAATTTTATTTTCCTAACTATTTTTAACATTACTATTAATGGTATAAATTATTTAAATGAGCTTCATATATATTATATATATTATAGTTGCATAAACGCAAAAATGTCGACTTTTTATTCTGAATAAATCAAATATCACCAGAATTTAGACTTCAGTCCCGTAGAAAATTTAGAACCTAGGCAAACAGGTTTTTGAAAATATCTAATGTGTACAACCATTTCTTCCACAAGCTTGACCGGAAACAATATGTTCATTCGAGGTCCTTCGGGGGCCGACAGAAATATCGACTCATAAAATTTATGAGCGGGTGTGCCAGAAGCCTACTTCCAACGAAATTACGATATTTCGCTTATTCAGCGACGGTGCCTTACATTCAGAAGATAACAGAGATTTAAAATGAATAAAAAAACTATTATCGCAACCATAGCTACATTTACTATTTTCTTGGATAACAGAAGTATTTACGCATGCTGGAGGTGATATTACCGGTATGAATATCATATTGCCTCCACAACCTACCCGCTTTGTAGTTGAACGAAAGATTTTTGGTCAAGTCTTTCATTCTTTACATCCTACAGGTTGCGCTTTTAATTTAGGTGAAAGGATCATCTTCGATCTGATTTTGTTAAGAAATAATTGCAGTACACGTTTCCATTGAAATTAGAACTTAACTACAGTAAACTGTGAAGAAAAAATAAACGTTCCACAAAATTTACGAACATACAGATTAATATCACGAAAAAAAAAATTTTTAACAGCGAAAATAAATGGTCATGAAAGTACAACTGAATTTTAAGAGCATTAATGAAGAGCACATTTTCCGCAATATATTCGATGCTTCAAAGAAACTTATAACTCTGGTTGAATAGTCGTTATTCATAATTTCGATTGACGAATGGAGGAGTCCTTTCACCAAGAGCTACAACATTACGAATCGTCTCGGCAAAGCCGCTTAGTTGAAGACTTAGTCTGCTGTTATAAAATTCATTGCACGATCAGGTTACTGACGAAGCTACTCAGAAAAAAAAATAGAATGGACACTGATAATTTTAAAAAGGAAGTCGCTCTTTGTCTTCACAAAATAACAAGATAAAATGGCCCCTGAAACATGGAAGCATGGATATGATTTACCGGGTTTCAACTTTGCTTAAATATATATATATATGTATTTAATAAAGATGCATTCAGTGTCACAAATATTTGTTACGAATCACAGAATTTATTAAATTTACATATGGTATCATCGTCAAAAATTCGCGTAAATGTATTATCGTGACGCATCGCCGGTCACGTTCACGATTTATACGACTTTGCTCTCCAATAAAACACTCCTGTTAATATACTAGAATTTCCAGCGAGACTTCGGTATAATATTGTCGCTCGCCATAATGTGAAACCAGATGTACAAACACTTTTAGATCAATTTCAAATTAATATCCAGCCACATCCGCAGGATTCTTCAGGCAATTGTAAAGCAACTTCGCTTAAGTCATATGCGTCGACAGACTATTTTTTTCGAAGACACTTTCGTATTAATACTACCATCAAATTTTCTTTATACACGATTTTTCTCTCTTAAATTAAAGTAATGAGTTTATTTATAGAAGTTTCTCAACAGCGCTGAACATTTAAAAATATATAACTCAGAAGAGTTCGAATAAACTTAACAGACTGTCGCTAGCACAGAAACATTTTGGTTTGAGTTTATCGCGTATGACCTCCGCACGATAGTTAAACTCGTACTCGAAGAGGAGGAGGATGCTAATGGTCCAGCCACGTGCAGTGAATAACACCTGATAAAGGTATGAGGTTGCGTAAGAGTTTAACGAGCGTATTAAAACTCTTGAATAGATAGTCATCATCTTGAACAACAAACGAAGGAGGCGTCATCAATAGTAAAATGTAATTGAAATTGCGGCAACATGGTAATAAACCTGGAGTGTATGCTCCTACTGCACTCTCGTTAAACACCCACTACAGCTCTTGACTGAATAAATTTTCCAGAGAATAACTTTAAAGTTGTAAAAGACCATGTTTAGTTTTTGAACGACGGTGAACGAAACGACGCTTTGTTATATAACTCGTGAAATTGTCATTGCGCCGCGCATACAGTAAAGCAGTAACTTCTAAGCCAAGAAATTGAAAATTTACTCGTAACAAATAAAAAGAATTTTTTTTTGTCAATTGCTGTCGTAATAGATGCAAAAACGAACAAGAAAAAATAATTTTAACATATTTGGTTTAATTTCTTCTATACTTTTATGCGTTCTCAACAAACATCGTCACCGAGAATTTCTCTCTTACGAAACAAATTTTTCCTATTTTATCCAAACGATACATTATGGATTTTTTTGTTTGTTTTGTTACTCAGTAAACCTATTCCGGAGCGGAATTTATCAACGTAAAGTTAAAAAGTTAGCCCTAAAATTGAAATACAGCCGGTTTCGTTTACCAGGAATCATGCTTCCCGCATATCCACATTTTAATCCATTTTATGGAGATAAATGCCAAAAATATTTTTAATTGCTAGTGTTCATGTATAAACTTTATAAACGAATATCAGAAATAAAAAATATACAATTTCCCCTCGTACTTAGTTGGACGCTTAGAAACCGGAAGTTGTCTGGACTTGTTGGACACCGTATTTGGAAGTGTGGGTGGAGGATAGGTATCGCAGTGACGTCAAACGTCGTCAAATAGTCTTCGGTGACAGCACTGCTCAGCTGGAGTCAAGCAACTTACGAATAGCAGTTCCGTAGATGAATTTGCACGTGGCAATAAATTCAGAGCTGCACCTCAAAAGATTAGATTTTCTGCTCACAGCGATATATAAATACATAAATGCCAAGAGTATGTTACTTATTAAATTGATCTGTTTTTCAAAACTTTTCGTAGTCTCCACTATGTGGGATGTCTAAGCATCTAGCATGTTTCATTTTAGGTAAAAAAAAAACAGCGCTTGACCATTATGTCTTCAGAAAAATAAGTTGAAAATAAAAAAGTTGAAGCTTGAAAAAATATGCGTTAAACGTGAAACTCGTGTAAAAAAAATCAATCGACGAAATGTTACATCAATTCTTTAGAAAACAGTTACTGAAATTTTAAATAGTATCTAGAAGTATTTTGTAATTTCCTTGGGTTTGTTGTCGAATATCTTGTTTCCCAACGTTCTCATTCAGTAAAATTCTGTCAGATAAATAATGTTAAGATTTTCGTAGCATTTGATTACAACGTAAATTAAGAGATCATACACCATAATAAAATTACAGCATATAGCACCCGTGTCTTATTGACCACCGTTACCGTTAAAATGGTCCCCCTTGATAGTGTTCACACAGCACCCTGAAGTTTTTCCATGAACTGGTTGGTCTCTTCCTCATGTGTTTAGTAATACTCATTAAAAAGTCCCGAAGTGTGTCAAATCGTCTACGATTTTAATCTTCGGAAATTGGAAGAAGGCAGGCGGGGCAAGGTCGGGTGACCAGGACGGATAAAGATTTTGTCAGAAAATTGCTGGTTGTGGAACGCTTGTGGCCGCGCATTGTCATGAAAAGAAAACCGTTTTTCTGGTTCTCCCTCGATCATCTTAGGACGTCTCGGTAGTACTGCGAATTCACGGACCAAGTGCGGTGAATGATCCCGCACAATTACTTCAATATCGAAGGAACAGATGAGCGTAGTCTTCACGCTGCTTTCCTTCCCCAGAAAAAACCTATGAAAGAAACTCTTCATGCTTTTCTGCAGCATTGTACGTGAGGCTCTTTCGGCGTTGTAGCTGTGAAGTCGTGGCACAAACTGCAGAAATTCGTCTCATGTCCATTTATTCAGAGAAAATCCTCTGGCACAAGCCATACGATGTTTCATGCGGCGACTTTCAGGCTTCATGCTCGTCAGTCCAAACACTATTTGTCATAAAAGACTCAGTCTTGCAGTTACTATTTTTTTTTTATATAAATACAATTCCAAATCAGAGATTTTTTAAATTTATGCATTAATCCAGGTCAGCTGACAACAGCACATGGCGTAGGCACGGTAGGAAGAATAGAAACTCGCTCAAGAAGCAAGCACAGTTTTCAGTTGCGGACAGCGGAAGTTGCGTTGGCCAACCGCGAAAGAATAGGCAGACGAAATACCGTAGATATCATGGCGGAAGTGTTTCGTCACTGGCCAAAAGGGACGAAACTTAAATCGCAAACATGTTCCAGAAACTTCGCCGCTGAGACTGCCTCAAAAGAAGTCTTCAATTAGGAGACACAACATTTCGGGTCGAGAGTCACGGATAGTCATTTTAATTTTCATAGTTAACAGGATGAATTGACCTGGCCCGATTCCAGTTCAGACGAAGTGAAACTAATATGCATGGGACGTGTTTCAAGCAATAGTTGAAAAAATATAAACAAAACATCTGGAGACTGCAGGAACTGAAAAAATAATAAAATATCTGCTATGGTCCTTGTCAGTAAACCTACATTTATGCAGTAATATAATAATGGCTGGAAACTGATTCTAGGTGCATTCTGAGCCACACCGACAGGTAACAAGAAACAAAAATATAATTAAGCGCAATCGAAACTCAACGGTATACTAGAATATTTAATATCTCTTACAGTCAAGAATGTCTAGGAAACTTCATTAGTTTTGGGCATACGGTAAGAGTTGTCCGCTATTCCCATTGGATTCCCCACAGTAAACTCCTCTCTCGCTATCGGAAGGGCGTGGGATAAGTACCCAATGCCAGACCTACCTGATGCAGGTTTTTCTACGGTTTTCCCTGCATTACTTTTAGGCGAATGCCGGGTAGGATCCTTAAAATGTAGCCCGGGGGCCCTAGTTAACCCCTGGCTACCTTCCTCTACCCTTCCGCATCCCCCGTTTCAAATCCCTTCCTATGCCACCACGTGGATTACTCACATGTAGCCTGTTACTAAAAAAAATCTACGAAAATTCATTGGAAACCACACATACAAGTACATCAAAACGTAGATAATACAATCCAATTTGCAGGGATTGACAAACCCTTTCGATTTTACCAACTTACAATAATTCGTTTCAGATGACAGCTAAAAATCGTTGCTGTATGGTGTTTAAATAGAAAATTTACTAGTACACTGCACGGAATAATTGTTATTCATGCCTTACACAATAGTTGCACAATATTCTTATATACGTAGTGTGAAGCAAATATCCAAGTGTTCCCCTCTCTCCCCCGCACTCTTCTCTAACACTTTCTGCACCGTACCAACCTGTCAAGAAAGCAAATCGTCAAGAACGTTTGATGAATGGATTAAGAATGCACGGGTGAGGTGATGTACGCAGGGAATCCGGGCTAGAGAGCCTCGGTTCGGGACTGAAGAGCCCTTGAGCGTTGCTAAGGTCGATCGCAGCCGCGCACGGAGACATGTCCGCTTCTAACACACACATTTCCAGTTCCATTACTCGAAAAAATGCCGGAACAGTGCGATCTTAAATAATTTTTGCACTGAGCACCCGTTTTTCAGTATTTTTAATTTTTTGCGAGACAGTCCTTGAGAAACTTTTCTTTCAGGATCTGCATGCCCTCTTCACCTGGCGAGAGAGAAACAGTAGTGGTGCTTACTTGGCAAAAAGGAAAGCTGCAATAAGTGCAGCAAGCAGAGCAGACATTCAGAAATATAATTTCTAAACGTTACTTGAAAATGAAAAACGGAGAAAATAATCGTGGGTTTAATGACCTCGTTAAATTTTAGTCATGAGAGAATATATGTAATCTTATTTATTCTCATATTATCCTACATTATTTATTATTTTTACAAAGTATTATTAAATACTATTTGTTAAAACGTATGATCTCACGAAGTACTTTCAATGTGTGAACTAAGTCAACGGGAGCGTTCGCATCCTTCATGCAAAAATTGCTATCTGGGAACTGAATATGCGACCTCCGTATCAGAAAAATAAAACAGGAAAGTTATCATTCAGAACTTCGCAAGATCAGTTTTAGCTAAACGAAATACTGGTGTACGAAATCCAAAGTACAAACAATAGTATAAAAGAACACTGGTTGTTGTATTAAAAGCTCATTTCATGTAGAATAATTATGGCGGATTCGAATCGGCGACACATTTCAGAGAGCTAACGTCCAGAAAAAACAAAGTTCATAGCCAAATCTGCAGTGGGTTGTCAGGATATTAAATTTATCTAGAAAAAATCGGAAAGGTTACACATTCATTCAATACATACAAAAAATTAAATATTATAAGGATAGGGTACATGGCAATAATTAAAATGCCGCAAATAGTCCCAACAGATGGTCTATTTTGATTCCCAAAACTATGAAGTGTTTCTGTAGTAATATTTCTAAATTCAAGCTTAAAAACCTCAATTTAACGAATGTTTTCAGTAAAAGAAAGTTTAACACTAGCTCAAATAATGACAAGTGACAGAACAATAAAAAATGTACGAACTGTCGAGGTTCAGTTTCACTTGAAAAGAACGAGGTCTGCAGTAGCGTTCCTTCTTATCTGTCTGTAACTAAGGTATCTGGAACAGCTCCTTCAGATTACGCCCGCGCTTCAGTCGTCCTAGTCTCAAAAAGAACGTTAGTTGCGTGATTATTATTTGGCCAAATTGCAATTTCGGAAAAATTATTACATTTCGGGAAGCAATTGTACAGCACTTCCGAAGATTTATATGAAGGACGAACGGCCCTATACGTGAACATTAATTATCTCAAAGGTTTTGTCTGTACAGGCTAAAACTGACAACAAATTGAATCAGTGTTGAATACTGAGTGGACTTATTTTCCACGTCGCTACTGGTTTTAAAATCTCGACTTTCAATTCGATCCAGAGAACAAATACAAAACCGCTAGGGAGAGGGTGGTGGTTGAATAAACTCATATTCAGTTGTGAAGTCAACGGAAATAATCATCAAAGAAAATTTCATGGTTTAGAAATATCACACAAAAAATTATTTTCAATACTAGAAGAAGAAGAAGAAATGTTTGTAGGAATGCAAGAGCATTGAATGACGTGGAAATTATTTTGTTAGTGACTTCGTTCATAATAATTATCTTGTAGGTCAGAACTTTCGTGTATCAGTGAGGCGGATCACAAGGATTACAAGGTAGTTCAGCAAGTCACCACACTGACGTAATCTCACGCAAAGAATTAAGGTGACTCAACTACTAGCACAACCGTATAATCCTAAACGATAAACGGCGTAAATCCAGGGTAATATTTCTGCTCGTCGTGACCGAAGCCACCGTAATTTTTAGTTTTGAATCTGAGAATAAATATTGTATACTATGTTCGAAGAACAAATATTGCAGAAGTATGTTAGGGCACGCAAAGCATTCTTGACGAAGCAAACTTTTTTAATGTCAGACTTGGAGAGCAAAAACAGTTTAACTAACACGCATTGGTCAAACAATTGTGTGGAAGTGAAACGACGACTTGGAATTGATAACAGAGCAGGGAAAGTCTAACGAGTAAGACGAAAAAAGTTAGGATTTATATTGTGGCACCAAAAAAATATACGACTTCTAGTAAGAATGAACACGATGAAAAGAAAATTATGGTTAATGAACTTCGTATTAGACGATGCAACCAGGGAAGATAAAACAATTGTATTAATATATTAGGATGAAAAATATCCGAATCAGTTATCTAACACTGCAACCAGGCGGAATCGACAACTACAAGAAAATCTATCATTAGTAGAAGGTTACGAGTGAAAAGACAAGAATAACGAGAAGAATGTTAAGAGTAAATTTCAACATAGAAATGCAACGTCGCAGAATTAAACTGAATGTGGAATTATAGGTTTCGTTTCGATGTTTCCTGAACTCTGACCAACAAATAAAAAGGTTTGACCATGTCTGTTGCTTTTAATTGTCCAAACTACTAAATCGGGGGCTTATTTAAATTTTAAAATGCATTGCTCCTGGAATGTTAACCAGCATTTTTAACTAGGAGCTTTTTTTCCAAGACACTAATTTTCTCAATACGCAACATTTGGTTTTGACGTTCCCACGAAATAAGTTTTTATATATAGAGATACAGCTATCAGTTTAAGAAAGCTTCCGGCACGCTGCAACGCCTCTTACAGTTTTCACCACAACTCAACCAAAATATATTAGGGGAGAATTGTAATTTCCTCTGCAGGGTAAACTCTCTACTTCCATGAAATTCTTCAGGTCGCCGATATTTAGACCCATCCGACAGGATTAATATTTAACTTGATTAGGATCGATCGAATATCGAATTGTTCGCATCCCTCAACACCCTTAATCAGCTTACCAGTTAGTGGCGTACGATCCACTGAACCATCCACAATACATTGTACAGCTATACAACAAGCAGCCATCACCTCAGTGGTCACACTACTGAACATTACTATGTAAAATCTCGCCAATTTTATGAGATGCGAGTGCGAATCAACTTCATTTTTATGACGGGATGGATGCGTAAGTTATAGTCTCTAAGGTCTAATTCTACAAATACTTAGTTCAAAGTATGTAGTTATATAGGGTGCCTGAAAGGAATTTTTAACCACTGAACGCTCACCTCGATTATATAAAAGATTAAATGATTCATCTCTCTACGACCAACTTAAAAAGTTTGGACAAACGTTAAAATGTGAAATGGACAGAGTAAAAATTAAAGGAATCAGTCCCAGGCTGTAGTCCTAATAGACCATACCCAACAGTCATTTAAACGCATACTAGGTGCTCTACCAGAAGATTGATGCTTTCTTTGAGGCTGCGTTTCGATTCACGGTTAACGAAACATTTGAAATAAGATTAAGACTTATTTTGATTAAGATCTCTTAAGACTTGGAAAGTATAAATTTTCGTTTCACCTCGTAAAGAAATTGCTATGGAAAATAATCATAGTAAATGTTCATGACACAGAAGTTCCAAAAACCAGCATTCGATTGTGAAACAATTTAAAAAACGAAAGACAAAAGATTGTACCTATTTCACATGTGTTAAGAATAGCGTTAGAACACTTTCCTGAATCGTTATATAGATGTTCCTCAGGCATGATATTCGTGTAATTCGGTTTCATACTATGCAACACTCGTTAAATCGAAACTCTTCTCTTTGGAAGGAATACCGACAGAATCCGAGATTTGATGTCAAATTCGAACAAAAACTAAATAAAATTTAGAAATAAAGATTACCTTATTTTCTACTCCACTTATTTAGCTTCTTATTGACTTGCAGGTAGTGTGTATAATCAGAATTCTCGACGTTTTTTGCTCCTACGAAACAATCTATCAACTACTAAATCCGATCCGAAATTCGAAAAATTTCTGCTCGTGACAGTCACAAAACATTTTAATTCTTGTCAAAATGTGTGTGTAATAGAAAGGGGGGTATGATTAGCACTAAACCAGAGCATTTGGCTAATAATTTTCGAAAATCGATAACGGGGCAAATGCACAGGGTTAGAAAGCATTGGGTTTCGGGCAAAATGTTTTGTTATGAAGGTATTGAGAAAAATATTAATTTCACTGGAACGAGTTAAGAACGTATTATGAACTCTGATGTTGATGTGGTAAGTTTCTTCGTTGAAACACCACGTAGTTTAAGTATACATACGAAGGATACGGTTTCTAGATCCCCGCTGTTTGACGTGCTTTGTTCGGTTCTCAATTGTGAGAAATGGAATGGAATGTCTAGACACCACGCTTTAAGAAGACGTGACTGCGGAAACACGAAATCCGTGAATCGCCTGTGATTGGTAACAGTTCTACGTGACAGTGTTAACACTGTTATAAAGCGCGCTATTTATTATCTAGTCCGGCGTACCCATATTGATCTACGCTCAACGCGCAGTGCCTCCCCTATCCACAACGTAACTGTCTCATGCAAAGTAAAACATCTTCAGTCACCTCTGCCTGTGTTACGCATTCGAACTCCATCGTCTTACAACCCAACGTTTATTAGCTGGAGCTCGACGAATTTTGTTCGCAATATTAAAATGCTTTGAGTTGATACTGCAGCCTAGAGAATCCTTCCTACTAGTTAGGTGAAGCCTCTTAGTAGTCAATGGAAATTAAATTTTCGCCTCAAAGGTTTCTTACATTTCCCAACGTTCCTAGATATTGGCATCCTATACATCACTGAGACACGCCTTCTTTATATTCATACACATACAAGAAAACCCCGCGACGTAGAGGTCAAGGGTTCGGTTGTAACTACTGCAGGTAAGATTTCTTGCTCCTTTGGTTATGTTGGATATAATAAAATTAAGTGTTTCTTTCGAGAGATGAAATCTTACGTGCCAATGTTTTATAAGTACTCGAACAATGAAGGTTATTTCGACTAAAAATTTGGTACATCACTATCGCATGCGGTAGCTACAATGAATATGAGACAAGAGTTTTGCAACCTTCAATTAGTTAGATGACTACTTTGCAAAGGCCGTAATCCTAAAATTAAAACAGATAGTACTCAGAAAATCTACGAGGTGACAAGGTACGTTTATGAAATAACATTGTTGGAGGTACTGAGGGGGGCGGGGGGCAAAGAAAGACACGTCATAGAACTAAAATCAAGATAGTTCTGAAAGTTGGAAGTATACCAAACCATTTCCTGTACTGCGTAAAAACTGTTAACGACTCACAGTCAAAATAATTCGCTCACAAATTGAAGATACTATGAATAGTACTCACAACGTATTCTTTTAAGAGAAAACACTTTGCATCGCACTAAAGCTCCCGTCTTCGCCCGATATTCCCAGACTAGTAGGCGCATAATGTTTTCTCAGTCACTGTTCCGAAGATAACACTTGGTAAATTTCAATTTGTTCATCTGTATTTCCCGTCCCACCTTCTAACTCGGAGAGCATAAATAGACATTTGATTTCTTCGCCCCGCACTGGTTTGGCACCAAATATCTTCCATACTTTCCCAAATCAACAAAATTGCAAGAATCCATTGCACTATGAAATATTTTTTAATTGTTTGTAATTATGGCATATCAAATTCAATTTTAAAGCTAAAAATGGCGGTAAACGTCACGGCTTTTCCAAACAATTTAAAAAGTCAGAATTGCGTAAGAATATCAACATGATCAACGTTTACAGACAATACAAAATTCAAAAGTACGTAAAAACAAACGTGGTCATTGAAATGGATTTTATTTCTAAACGTTACTTACTATTAGAGTAAATTACAAAAGTTATTGCTAAGATGTTTCATGCACAAATATGGGAACAGGCACTGTGACAAGTGTCTGAAGAGCTGAAAGTCCTCTCTTTCCATCGGGTAGACTGATAAAATAACAATTCGTTTGCAGCGCTGGTTTTCTCAATTTAACGTAAACCTGGTTACATTATTTCACAAATCAGTCTTTACTCACTTCAGGTTTTTATTATCTAGAATTTGCCGTGAGTTCTGCAAACATTATGTACAGGGGAAAATTTTGCATTGTCAATGTTTTTGGTGCCGCAGACTTCCGAAATCAGATGTCGAGGAAATCGAATTACTCTCGAATTCCACCAACAAATACATTAAACCACCTCAGAGTAATATGCTATTTAGTCATGACCGATGTTAATATACACTACGTGAACAGTTTATGGTTTAAGAAAATAATGTTAACTTTTAAATACGATTTTGAAGAGAGAAAAAAGGAGCTATTCAATACGAAATAAACGATCCGGTGTTGTTCGTGTCTTTTCACACAAAACAAAAATAGTGCTCAGTAAAACTGGGGTCCTAGAGTCTACAAGTCTCATCGGAATGCTGGTTGAGCGGAAATGTCACGTTTTTGGATTTAATTTGGTAAACAATAAGCGCTCATAAACTACACATAACAGGGCCAATTGGAAACGGGCTTTCAGTATACATTCCACCTGCATAATTACAAAGTATATGAATGTTACCAAAGTCAGTACGCAGATACGGAATTTGGGTAGCGAAAAGTTGAGCACGGTAAATGTTCTTACATTATTCGTTTCGCTGATGATGCACCGACGATTTTAGAAAGTGCACAGAGAAGATACGAAATCTTGATCTAAAAGATTACATCTAGCTATGTCGGATTAGCACCAGTATATATTTGCATTAAGACTCACACCTTGAATTCCAGTCCGACCATTTCATGTCTGGGATTTTGAGGTCTATACGTTACAGCATCCAATAGTAAAGCTGCAAACGTTTAACGCGCCAATTCTAGAAACACACAAACCGAGAATAAAAATAGACGTGGATCCCCTGCGTCCTCCCCAATTACCGGCTACTGGAGACGGCGGCGACGTTAATGGGCACGCCATTGTCCTAGACGTTCTCCACCGTCCATAATGGCGATGCACGCATTTGTGCTTCTAAATAGGGACCTGTAAGCCGCGCCACAAGTGGCTACAAAGGCAAATACATAAACCATTCGCGTTCAAATGACCACAAGTTTGGTAGTCGATGGTTGGATACTATGAAAGAGAAACACCATAATATCGAAGCAATTTAATTCTCCTGTACAACGTAATCCAAAAACGATGAGTATGTAATAGAAAAGCAAGCACCCACCTGTGGTATGTGGCTTGTAATTCTCTCTCTCTTCAATGCATAAATATTAATGGTATGTGCCTCATTCTTAAGACATATATGGAATTTACTCAATTATTAATATATATTATCGACAGTGTAGTTTATTCAATTATCTCTTTGTGACAGTGATAAGTACCAGTTGCATTTCAGGTCCGTACAAAGTGTTTTTTTTTGTATATAGATGTAATGATAGGCATGATGAAATTTAGACGTGGAGAGTAAAAGGGTATGTGTTATTAAAAATGCAATCTTCAAAAATTGTAGATTCAACTCAATTTCTCGTGAACAATTCGTGCACCACATAAGATACATTTGACCTCACACTATTTGCCTTGAAGAAAAGATACAACAGTATCTGTAGAAGAGACGCAGGAAACAATAAATGACAAAGACAATTATATTTCAATATCTAACACTAGTAAATGACCGATAAAACTATCATATACACAGTTATTCTCCGAAGCTCAGGTTCAATGTGTCAAACTTGTTACCTTCCAGAGCCTTTACAGAACTACAGGAAAAGGAGCAATTTATCGAATCTGAAGAGGATAATCTTTGTAACTGTCCATAGTACAGAAATTTTATTATTTGAACATTTGTATCACAAGCCAAGTGAGGGGACATCCACAGGATCATTGGGAAAAAACAGTTGTCAAAACTTTAGGTATTAAATGTGCTTACATATTATACAAAAGGGCAGTTTCCATTGCAAATATCATACCCCAAAACTGACAGTCATTATCTCACATTGATTTTATTATTATTTTAAAAATGTTTCTTTGCATCGCAGCTTCAAACCGAGCACAGAAAGTATTATTTTTGACGATTACATGCCACGAAAAACAATTTCATACGAAAAGTCCTACAGGTTCATCAGAGCTACACATTGATCAAATTTAAAAGAATTCTCTCCCATAACTTTTCAAAGCCTCCATTAAAGAATATATTATTCAGCAGTAGGATGAGAAATGTGTTAATACTGCTTGAATAGTCAGCATTGAACTTCTATAGAGTGTATTGCCTACAAAACTATTTCTGATTTAAAGTTTATAATTATCATGTTTTGAATTTTTTTTACAAACATTGTTTGTATTAAAATAGGTAATACTCCAATGTAGCAAAACATGGACTTCAATATTTCCTCTATTAACCCAAAGGTCACAGAAATGAGAACAAAGAACTGTGTAGTTGGTAAATAAGATAACTCAGTATTTATCACAACAAAAAAATATTTGAAAATTGATTCAATCTCCACCCAACAAAAGAATGGCTATATATTGTCTAGTTTTAGATAGCATACTATTACTTCTGAGACAATTCAAATTTTAAAACCTTTTCTCAAAATAAAAAAAATTGAGAAAATCTTTCATTTTGACTGATTTAGTAATTGTGTTCAAGAAATTATTTTATGACTAATAACACCTGGGAATAAATAAATTGGCAGTTATGCAGCAAACATTAGATAAGATAAGAAATCTAGAGTGGGTCAACAAGATAATTTCACCTCATTGATGAAATTCAAACTAAACATTGGCAAAACTTAATACTTCAATATGATAATAGCTAAGAATAAAACATCGAACTTCTAATACAATGTGATTAATGAGCCAAGTTGAATAAGTAGTCAGAAGGCCAAGAGTGAATAAAACAAATAATTTACAAGAAAGTACTTCTTAGAAAGTATTTATATTTCTCAAGAATAAATTAAACCTAAATTTTTGTGTTACGTTTAGATGTGAGGATAAGGATTCAAAATATTATTACAGTGAACTTGTAAAAAGTGTTCAGTATTGTTACTAGCTACTCATTTTTCATAGATTTTTACTTCATTTCAATCAAATCGAATATTAATGGTCATCACAAACTACCTTCTGATATTTGACCCCATTCATCAATCACACCAATACTTTATACAACTTTAAGGCAATGAAATATCCACAATAATTTATTCTAATTATACAATACACAAAATCTGGAATTATACATAAATGAGAACAAAGAATTAAAAAATTGTGCACTATATGAATATTGTCTAAATTTTTTGTAAATAAATTTTCTATATGTCATTTGGCATTCACAACATATTACAAGAGGAAATAAATAGTAAATATTTTATCATTACATCAAAATGGACAATAAATGACAAAAACCTGCTATGATTGACAAACATTTTCAATACAAGAATAGGCTTTTAGCAATAATCACCACAAAAATAGATAATCTTAACAACGTTCCCATTCTTTCATCGAAAATTTGGGTGCCAATTAAAGGTAAAAAATATAAATTATAAAATTATATAGTGGAATTTATAAAAATGGAGGAAAACTGAAATTGTTTAATTGAACGAGGACAACAACTAATATAGGTTTCCATTTTGTCAAAATATGTAGTGTGAAATTTATATACTAATTTTTTTTTGAGATGAATAAAATTGAGTGAACTGTAGAAAACAACAAACTTGTACTTTAAAGTTAAATGAACAATGTGCAATATAATTTTATTTATTAATTTATAAACATAATTGAGTTTTTGCAAAAATAGGTAAGAAATTTTCTGAGCTGAAGTATATAACTATAGTACAGAAAGAATGCACACAGAATATGTGTATAGTTTAAGTCATAATTCTGCAAGTTCTTACCTTGCCAAATGATAAATCTTATATGTGTACTGTCCTTTGCTATATTTTCCCCCAAGAAGTGGATGGTCATCGAATGGTTCATTCTTTAGTACTTCTATTCCTTCTCCTCCTCCTGTTTCATTTTTGCTAGCCTCAGCCACAGAGAACAGCTGGGCCACTTGGTACTGGAGAGTAAATTTGTAAAATGAAATATTAACATTTTGAAAGTAGACATTCACAGTGCTTGTAAAACATCAAAATGCAGCTTACCTCCTCAACAGTGAGAGGGAGAGTTACACGGCTGAAACAAAGATGGAAGTGACAAATATTTAGATATATAATTTTACATAAAATATGTGCATACAAATACTGCACAGTACAAAAATTAACACTGAAAGTTGAGAGGAAATGAAAGCAGCATATTGTATGCAATAGCATCCTCTTCATAATCTTAGCATCTGCAAGAAATGTAAAAGCTGAATACAGTATTATCTAGCACTGCCAACAATATATGTTAAGAGTACACTGGCAACATATTCCAAATTATCCGAAAACACAATTAAAAATTGACAATTTCAGACATGTATCATAACACAAGATGTTACAGACAACAAATTTAAGATAAATTCAGCCTTTCAGAGCAATTATTTATTTTAGTTTTGACAGGTGAAGTATAATTTAAATATTCTAACATGTCTACGTTTTATAAATTGTAGAACCTGGAAACATTCGTCAATGTTCTGAAATTATGTGTCACAATTTAAGAGAATTTAGTTAAAATTAACGATATCGTGACATTTCCTAAATTTGATGGAGATTATACCTAACCTAAATCATTCACGCTTGAATAACTCACAATTAATATCAACACTAATATAGTAGCAAGTTCTGTAGTTATGCAAGTATGTATTTAATACATCTGACATTGATAAAAATTGCAATCTAATCAACCTTAGTCTCCGGTTATCTCATGTGTATAAAAACATTTAATTCGGAAGAATTTAATTTGAAAATATAGTGTAACGATTAAGAAGCAAGTATTTTACAACTTTTTTCTGTAAAATATACAGTGGAAATATGGTTTTACTTACTATTCCTTAATCAACATCCTAGAGTATCTTACACATGGGGTGAACAGACAGTACTACGAGTGACGTAAGAAATGCGTCACTGTCGGAGCCGGATGTTTCGTCAGGAAGGAGATAAAACAAAAGAATAACGATTGGCGCTTCATTCAATATTATTCAATGTAATAGTATCTTCATTTTCTGAACACTATAAATCAAAATTCAAAAAATATTCATATTAGGCATTGTATTTTAAATCCTATTCTAAACTTGAAAATTACTAAATTCCAGATTATTAATATTAAACTGTTTGCTTTCACCAATTATCAGTCTTATAACTATTTTTAAAGATTAACATTAAAAGCCACCACAACTTTTTTCTCGAATTACTATATTTACACATAGTTTACTATGCCTTTTATATATCCCTATAATTTTGTTTTTAACAAATACAGAGATACAAACACTTGATTGTATAAGATCGATTTCTTACTTCTGTGTTGAGTAGTATGATATTGAACAGAAATCGACATTGACAGCAAAATTTCACACTGATTGACACACTATTTTTTTTAAAAAGACTGATTCAATGAAAATATTTTAATTATTTTCGTAGACTGAACAAAAGCAGCTAAGAACGCGATTGTTTCAACAAATGTGTAGTACTCGTAGAGATAATTAAAAATCTATAGAAACATTTTAGATCATATTTTACTTACAACTTGTGTTCAGCTTTATTAATCTACATATCTTGAAGGTAAAATTTATAGCATATGTCCTCCTTTACATATATTTAGTTTCTCTATTTATCACTCGTGCTTACTTCGCAAAATCACGCAATGGAACCACTGCGCGATTTTAAAATACTATATACGGTGAAGGAATTTGTTTTCTATTCCTTAGACACATTTAACTTTTTTGTATAACTCTTCCATTTCCACAATTTTTGTGTAATCCTACTTTTATTTTACCAATTGCTCTACATTTATTGTCTGGCATAGTATTAAATCTTCAGGAAATGCACAATATTTAATGGCAAGGTATATATACCTTCTGCACATGTTCTGCTCATATTAAGTTTTTGCTTAATTGTTCAACTAGTTTTAATGGTTTTCTAAACTTTTTTGGCGTTTTCCAAAATACCCGTTTTTTCTTATGTTTAATCAACTGTCCTCAATTGTTCTTGTAAATATCTTGAGTGCATTTAATATCCTTATCACTCGAGAACATTTGTTGGCCTCCTGTAATTGGCCCATACATGAAACCTAAAATTTGCTTTCAAATTAAATTTGTTTTGATGGAACAGATATAAAGATCCATCAGTTGTTTTTCTATGATATTTCTTTACACAATCTAGCTGAGAACAGATCTAATTCAAAATAAGTCTTTCCAGATTCTTTACATTTGTAATGTCATATTACAAGTCTGTAAGAAATTAATATACTACTTGCCCGAATCTGACAACTGAACATGGAAACTTCCCAAATGAAACTGATCTTACAAAGTATTAAAGTGGTGTGTTGATATTAGTCTTATTCTTTGAAAACAGAAATTATAGTAGACTGAAATCAATAAGTATCATACCTAACAAGCCTGATTAAATACATAATTTGTATTTTGAAAGAAAACATTCACTCAATTTTCTTTTTTCAATCATAATAAAAAACCTGAATTAACCTTTCCACCTTAACTTAAAAAATTGTTGTTGCATCACAGAACATTCTCAAAACACAATTAGAAATTGTACATTTGTACTCTGTTAATGAACCCTGAATTATTTCAAAATTTTATTTTCAGAAAGATAATAAACACTTCAATTAACTTCTCCTGTTTATTATTGACAGGCTATTTCTTAATTTTACAGAATGACACTTTGTTGAAATAAGAAAAAATGGGTAAAATTTATAAGAGTAGAATAAATTTTTATAAATGACATTACACATTCTTAGATAATTTTACATTAATGAATTTGGAGTAAAATCCTACTTCAAAAATTGATAAATTCTCACTTCTAGAATCACCTCATAACATTTCTTTCAAAATTAAATTTGGGTTGTTACACATTGTTTCAATCTTTATAATAAAAGATTTCAATAAAACTAACATTTTTAATGTTTTAATGGAGATTATATTAATAATAAATGCAAAATGAGGTCTTTACAATACACTAATTGCTACAGGTATAAATCAGGTAAAATAAAAAACTAGTTTCTTCACAGCTATTCAAATTAACTTCAATATTTTGGAAGTATAAATATTACTAACTGTATTAACATGTGTATATATATATTTCTACAATTTATATGATTTAATGAACATATGGTTATATGGCCGTTTCATAAATATGACAAAACATTTAAGAATGTAGAATTGCATCGTATGATTGAAATACCCCTGGAGCAACATCCAACGCACGAGATTTCAGAGATAACTAAAAACAAACAGATTAATGCATTAATACATAAAAATCAATAAATATATATATATATATATGTAAGATTTTTTTACTTTCTTTACACTTACCGTAATGTTAGGATTTCCTGGCTGTATCTTGAGTTCATTAAGAACCCAAATACCATTAGTAAGTTTTAGAGATTGATATAACATATCTTGCCCTTCAACATTCCTTTTAGCAATTGTGAAGACATTATTTTGTTGCATTTTCTGCACCACAGCATCTGAGAAGGTGGAAAAAATTAATACATTTCATATGTTTGTTTGTCTAACTTTAAGGAAAGTTACAATTAACATACCAGCATTACACTGCACATTTGTAAGTGTATATTGGACTTCATTTTGAGCAGGAATGTCTTTCCAAGTAGCTAGAAAAACTCTCTTATCCATCTGCCCATCCTCTGTGAAGAACACATTCATGGGTACAAGGCAGGCAAAATAAAATACATCAATGTTGTTCTTGATAGCAACCTGAAAAACATAATTTATTAGTTTATATAAAACAGAAAAGAGTACATATATAGGTTAGAAAATAATCATTTAAATTGCTTTCAAATTTTATATTAACTCTCATTAGAATATTGTGCATGGGAAGCCATTAGGAAAGATAATAATTGCTCAACCTGGTATAGTCTTGTCACCCAACCTATACATTTGTAAGTAGAAATATTACATGGGTGCCACCAGGTTTATTTTCAGGGTGTACATCTGCATCTACACACTATACTATTAACTAATAAACTATAATTTATAACGGTGCATCCTTATAATTGTAGGTAGGCATATAAAATAAGGCACTTATGTTATGTCAAATTCTAATCGCATATTTGAATATGGTGGCATCATTTTTTAGAGTCCCACCTTTAACCATCCCTGGGGATTGGGTAGGGCAGGGACTTCCTGTCCGTGACCGCCTGTGTACATGGTGTTATACCATTTCCTAAGACAAACTTTAAAATAATAATTACGCAATTTAATGCCATATTCTGCAACCCGCAGAAATAGAATGGTTTTGTCATCAATGCACAATAAAAACATTGGATACTGAAGCAAGGCATAACACTTTAATTGTGAAAAAACTTAAAAAAACTTAACAAATTCTAAAATCATGAAAAACAAGTGCTAAGTATTTGTGTAGATAATGTAGTGAACAGGTTGTGTAAATAAAATGAGTGATTATCAAATATTTCCCAGGGTAAACAAGTTGAAAAAACGTAAGATATGGAAGATATGAATGTAAACATGTTGCAACAGTGGGCTGAAGATCCCTCCCTAATAATAATAGCATGGACTAAGGATAATAAAAAAATCCAACTAATAATGTTTGGGATTCACACTCATTAATTGGTCATTTGAGATGGGTTAAAGAATGAACAAATAATAAAAATATTTGGGTAAATTACATAGGTTGTGGTAAAATTATGAAGTAACGAGATGCTTGATCGTCTTCTTTTTCCAATTACTACTCAGACCAAGTACCTGCTGCTTGGACACAAGACCTAGAACTTTGGCAAAGCAGAATGGGATTTAAAAACAAACAAACAAATATTTTGACAATTTCCCTTCAAGCTGCCACTCTTTCTCTGGGGACGTTTATCAAAGAATAGTATAGACTAAGAAACATGTATGGAAGAATTTGGAAGATATGTTGCCTTAGGAATTATTTCCTCCACGAAAAAACTGAAAGAAAAGCTTTTGCAAAGCTCACATTTTATTGTTGGAAGTGTATGGAATCTTATCGAGTACGGCAGAAAATTTATAAGCGAGGGAAGGTTTGCAAAACAAAAGGCAAATAATAATTGATTTGGCTTAAGAACCAGCAATTGTTGAGCTCTAACAGTCAACCTGTAATATAATAAATATGTATTCGGGAAATGATTTTGAAAAAGAATTGAATAAGAGGAAACATGGGTCCAATTTCCAATACACATAATGTAGATCGCAAGTAAATAGACAAATACACTGAGGAAGACTGCAATAAAATGGAGGATGTATATTTGCAATGCTATTACAATACCTGCAAGTTGTTCAGTGGTTCCATACGTTGCACTGCTACTCCTGTTGATAGAGGTAGTGAACACTCATGAGAGATACTTGGCGCCAATGGAGATAGAACTTGTAATGGAGAACTTGGAGTCAAGCCAAAACTTAAACAAACAACAACAAAGAAATTATCAAAATTTGAAGCCCATAAATTTCCTTTTTTGAATGCAATATTATGTATAAAAGACAGAAGTTTCCCATTGCATCATGTTTTGAAATGGGTACAGTTGATATTATTACAAAAATCATGAAATTAAGGTTTGATCAGAAAAAAAAAATCAAAAACATTCCTTAAGATTTATCAATTTACAGAAAGATTATTGAATATCTCTCTCAATAATATTTTTGAAAAAGAAAACAAATAATTTCTTATTATGAATTAATAATTTTCACCTGTTTTTGTTAAGCTGTATAGCAAATCCCATCATTGGCTGCATAGCACGATTGGTGAAAGTGAAGTCCATTTGAATTTGACCATTTCTGGAATTAATAAATTACTGTATTGGTACTGCTCAGTAGCAAAGTCACACATTATAATGATGAAATTACCAACCAATCCTTAGTAAATTATAAATTGCATACTTCATTTTCAATTATCATACACAGGCTTTTGATACTGTAACAGTTTCCAACTGATAATCAAGATGTTATACAATAAAACATATTACAAGTAACTAGTAATAATTTTTATTATGTCAGAAAATGATGTACAATAATTATCTTTATGTACACCAAAATCAAGACCAATGCTTTTGAGGTGAAAAAGGTCAGTGCAATTCAGTCAAATCAAAGACAATTTTTGCTGATGAGTTTATAGTCCAAGTTGGGGCAGTTGGGCCATGACACATTGGGAATCCCAAGAATTTCTTGTTAATCACATACATCAGGAAAGTTTTGTTTTATAATTGCAATTACATTTTAAATATGGCATTTGGAACAAACAATCAAAATTATTTTTAAAGTAAACGTTTTAATTCGAGGATTGGCAACCAATTATGGTCTGTAGGCTACATTAAAAATAAAAAACAAAACAGAAAGTCTGATGAATACAAAGATATTTGGCACAAAATGTGTTATAATAAGTCACACATTTTTATAATTCACATTGATTTGGAGTAACAAGACCAAAAATAGGTACACTTATAATTAATCAAATGTGTTTCCTGTATAACAAATGAAATTTACATGCTAGTTGCAGGCCGCTATTCTAATGGAATTGTGTGTGGGTTCTTTGCCAGTTAATTTTCTTGAAATGGGAATATTGTTTTAACATTATATTTAAATTTCTACTAATATTTATGTAGAATTTCGGAATATTTAGGAGGTAGATGTGGACTGTGTTGGAAAAGTTTTTTTCCCTCTTAAATGTCTGTTAGTATTTTAATACACATTAATTTCACATCAATAATCAAAACTGATGTGGTTAGCCCTATCAAATCAACCAACATCTTTGCTTAACTTTTGTTGTGATTATTCACCTTACAGATAATGTAAAACAGACAAAAAATAAGATTTTTGGTATTATTTGTAATTATAAATGCAGTTCAATAATTGAAGAGTAATCAAAACATGTCAGTTCAAAAATTATCAGTTATACATTCAATTTACCTTCTGGAAAATGTACCCCAAATATCAAGTCCTTTGCCCTTCTCAGCTGGGAGCCAGTTAGTTTTAGGTGGAGAATAGAGTGCTGGTGCAGCTGAGAATCCAAAAATGTCACCAAGGAGTCCAGTTGTAGATTGAGAAATGGGTGCAGCAGCAGTTGATGGTGCTGCCGCACCTCCTATATCTCCTCCAAGCTGCAATTAAACAGAATGGTACAGAACTTATGGTTAGAAAGAAATTCCAACTACATTTACAAAACCTTAAATTGAATGTTAATGTAATACAAAGAAATACAAATGTGTTATTGGTTTTCCATTGAATTACTTTGCAATTACAGTGTATTAAAGATAATTAAAATATTTCTGAACTATAATATAATTTTCAAGGTATTTGTAAAAATTACCAAACTGTCCAATCCACCACCAAGTAGATCAACAGAAGCTGGAGTTGAGAAAACATTTGCAGTAGGTTGTGCAGGTATAGTGGGAGCATTTATATCCATACTCAACAAGTCAGCTATAAGAGAATCTTGTGAGGGAATTACAGATGGCTGCTCTGTTGTAGAATTCTCCAGAACAGTTTCACTTGAACCAGCCCTATAGGAATGAATATTGAAGTGAAACAGAAGAAATGATTATATGAACACAAACTTATTTCAACTAAGAAAATTGAATTACCTAGCTGGAAGCATCTTGCGCACACCAGCACCACGGCCTTCTACAAAAGCATTAGGTGGTTTGTGATAAACTGATGCCAAACTGGATATGTGGCAAATAAGTTCATCCAGTAAGGTAGGCTCTAATAAGTCTGTTTCCTCTGAAATAAGTGGTTTCTCTGCTAAAACAACATCTTTGGCAGCTGCTGGGTCGGTGGACAAGAGTCTCCAGTAAATAAAGCCTCTGTCTCTGAGATCAGGGTTATCAGAGTCTTGTGTAGCTAAACTTAGAACCTGAAAATATTATCACCTTTAAGATGTACATAAAATGGCAAAACAGAAGACTAAGCTTAATATTGATATACCTGTTGAACTAATTCTTGGGTATCAGTAGGACGTTTAAGAAACAGTTTAACAATAGCAGTAAGCAACTGAAGCTGAACTTGCGTATTTTCATCATGAAATCCTTCCAAAAAGCTCTCCAGCAGTTCATCAGCATTGTCAATTCTTTCTGCATATTCTCCAATAATCCAGATCATGGATGCTCTGCAAAGTGGTTTTAAATGGATTGTTTAATGGAAACACAAAAAAACCTGCTAGAATATTTACCCCATACCTAGCTTCTGGTTCATCAAGTGTATCCAGGTTTTCACACAAAGTGGAAATGATACTTTCATATTTATTAGGATATTTGCGGAAAATATCTTTAATAACAACAATAGCTTCTTGGACAACGTAATTAACCTGCAAACAAAGTCACATTGACAAAATTATTAAAATAACACCAGCTACAGAAACAAAGTAAATAAAATAAAAGGTTCACTTTAGTCTGGATCAAGTCTAACAGTGTTGATACACATCTCTCAGCAGACTGCTCCACTTTAATTGCACAGCGGCCAATTGCCCGAACTGCTTTTCGTACAAAATCAACATCAACTTCTGTAGCATATCTGCAAGTAAAAAAATTAAGCTAGAGGATATAAAACAAAAATAACTTCAAAAATGATAAATACATACTCTTTCAGCTCAGACAGTACTTGAGCAATGTTTGCTTGAGATGCAAGTCTTATCATTATATCAAGTTTCTCTAGTTTTACATATATTGGATCATTGTACTTCACAAAGAACACTTTCATTTCATGTTTAAGAATGTCTGGACGTTTCTGAACAATAAGGTTAATATTTCGTAATGCCACATACTGCACCTAAAATAGATAAGACAAGATCATCAGTTTAATTTCCAAATATCTCATACTCAGTTCATACAGTACATACCTCAGGTTCTGATGAGAGCAAAGTGACCAGAGGTGGAGCCAATTTTTTTGTAAGAGCAGTGACAAAGTCAGAATCTGAAGGAAGCATTTCCATAAACTTCATCAAAACTTTAACAGCAGAAAGCACAACTGCTGCATTAGCATGTGCTAGACGAGGAGTGATACGTTCACAAATACTGCAACAAATTACTTTATTAGTGTGGGTGCATAAAGATCAATCTAGATACTATACATAACATAACAATATTCCAACTACAATAAAACCAGTTATTGGGCCAGCTAGCACACAGGATGACACTTCCCTGAGGAAAGGGTTAACACCTCTGAAAATTAGAAGAACTTCCTCCTGTTATACATGATGGTGATAAACCTCAATTTCAAGTAAGCCACCCACTTTCTTTTCTTTTTGTATACATCTTCACTCTTCAGCCTGACTGGACCAACTGTTCATTTCAGTTGTAAGATGACCGCGCTCTCTCTTCTTTCCTATCTAAATGTGTTATATATATATATATATTACACACACCCATTTGGATAAGAAAGAGCGACAGAGCATCTGACTTACCTTAAATCAACAGTTGGCATTGCCTGGCTGGGAATAACATTAATTCTTAGGGTTTGAGCCCCCTTCTTCAGAATAGTGGGTCTGAACTGCATGCCAGGCAGGCACAAATTGTCGAACTGAAACTCTGGCACACCAGCCATTACACAGCAACAATCAACATAGATAACAACTACATACATATAAGAGTGGAAGGTACAAAGAAAATGAAGTTAAAATGTGAGTGAGATTGGGGAAAGGATTAAACAGATCATAATTACCAATATTAAAACTACTGCAATAATGATTATTATGATAATAATAATAGGGGAGATTGAGTCCAGGATTTTACCTAGACCTATGTTTCCAAATGTGGGGTACACAACTGACAGGTGTGCAATTTAAATGTTGAGGGGTGCAATTTGAAAATGAGCTGGTCTAGAATTTAAAAACTGCTAGCTATGATTTATCTTGTACAAAAGTAAAAATTCTTGGTGTCTCAATTTGAAATAAGCATTTGGTAAGTTTGCTTCTTTTCATAGAGCCACACTTGAATGGTAGTAGTAATATCAACCAAGATGTAATGAGTATTTTTTTATCATGTCTAGTGAAGGAATAGTACTTTATGTGCTTGATAATTGCAGGGATAAGGATCCCAGAAACATGAGGTATTTATATTATCACTTAATTTGTCCATATTTGGCTATCTTTCTTATTCAATCAGACTTAAATTTTTTCATTTCTAATAAGAACTAACTTCATACAACAGCTCAAATTGGAGGTAGATTTTGCAATCTGAGATTAAAATAAATTATTACTTTGTTTATGCACAGAATTGTTACTATAGAAGAACCCTGATACACTAGTTGAAATTAGGCTTCTTTAAGAAATAATTCCGTTTTTTTTTAAAAAAAAAAAACATTTGGGTGTATTAAAAATACTTAGGCGGGACATGGTAAGCAAAAGGTTGGGAAACACTGGCCTGGACTGTAATGTGTTGGAAAAGAGAGTTCCCAAAGACTGAGTTCAGCATCTGAGTCAGAGAGGATAAGGTTTAAGGATGGTCATTGTGAAGCATGGGAGAAATCGGTGGTGTGAACACCTATAAGAAATTGTGTTTTGGACAGTTTGACAGTGCTGTGGTGGTTAGCAATGTGTTCAGGGATAGGTTTGACCAGTATAGAAAGCTTTAAAACATATGCGGTATGAAATATTAAATTAAACAAAATTAAACCTTTGTGCCTCCCTGTCATCTTTTGGGCTGTAGTTTGCTAAGGAATCCAAGATGAAAACTTGGCCCCACTCTGTACATTCGTTAAGAGCTGTTAACAGCTTGTTGATTGTCTGAGCATTCATTTCAATTAATGGTGAGCCACTTGTACTTGCTTCATTAATTTCAGACAAAGCTGCCACTGCATTTGCTACCACCTGTAAACAATTGCCAAATATATTGAGTCTAGTTCTTTACCTTTTTCAATTACAGAATTTCCAATGAAAGCACACAAGTAGTATAAACCAAGAAATACATTTTATCCTTATTATGTAATTAAACATATGTTTTAATACATTTTACAAGGTACCTATTAAGAACTATTACAAATAATGAATTAACTTTCAAGATCTGATGTACCCACAGAATTAATGTAAAGAAATAATAAATAAAATGAAATTAGTGTAAAGTATAGGCACTTTAGGCATGTGAAAAGATGCATTCATAAAGCCCAATAGGTTGTCGAGACTATTATACACTGAAATAAGAATAGAAAAGAAAAGTTAAACAGAATTGTAGCAATTTGCAATATATTAGCTCATTTAGACAGGAAAGAGGGAGAGGGATAGCTGCTGACTTACCCCAAATTGACAGTTTGCAATAACATGTCAAATAAGCCCACTGCCTCTCCAAATGAATCAATTAATATAATATGTATATTTCAGTAAACTGGGAAATGAAATAGAAATATAAGAATTTATGGGGTGTTTAAGTAGAATTGAGTAAATAAGATTCATTTCAGTTATCGGTGAAAGATTTTTTGGGATTCACACAGATACAAACAGTGATTAAACCACAACATTTCAACACCCACAAGCTCCATTATCATCTTTGTCTAGAAGATTGTGGTTTAATCCCTCTCGGTGCCATTGTGATACCCAAGAAATCTTTCTGCAGCAACTACATTGGAAAACCTTCAATCACTGATCATTTATGTTTTTTTTAAGAGCAGTTATATTGTGGTTTTTAGCAGCTTAATAGATAAAATACATCACTACAATACAATTAAATTTTTGAATGTTCTATCACAGCTTACATAAGTTTATTATTTACAAATATTTAATATTCAATGTTTCTTTTTAAATATTTCAGTAACATTGCCTTACCATTGGATTGGAATCAGAAAGCAAGTCTTTTAACTGGTCCAAGAAACCTTGATCTTCCACTAACTGTGCATTAATGTCATATAACTTTGCTACACATACAGCAGCAGTTTTGCGAACATATGGATCCTCATCTTTAAGGCATTTACGTAGAGGCTCACACAAGTACTCTGTGATTTTATCAACTCTGATACATCCCATTGTTCTCACAGCAAGAGCTCGAATTAATGGATTTGGATCTTCACAATCCTACAGAAGCAAAGCCATTATACAATTATATATATATATATATTATAGAGACAACTTATAAATAATCATTATAAAACAGCATTCATAAATGTTTAAAGGCATTTATGAAGAGGATCACACAAGTCTTATCTAAGTAATAAATTCACCTACCTTAACGAAAGTATTCACTGCCATAATTGCCATGTCTGGTTGGCTCTTGGCATAATTCATAAGATAAAGATAAACAAGTTTCTTAAGCTCCAAATTATCTGTCTGCATGCAGTTGACAACATCAGGAAATAAGGCAGATACATCCTTACCAACAGTCATTGAAGCAATAACCTGAAACTCTCAAAATGTTAATAATAATGAAGAATGAACACAACGAATATATTGTGGGTCGATTTACCTTCTTTACAGCTTCTCTCTTCTTCTCTTTTTTGTCATGATTAAGTTCAGATTTCAATTCAAATATTTCACCTTTTTTGGTGGTTGTAAAATATTTGGAATCCGTCATGTCGGATATTCGAATCTAAATAATAAAAATATATAATTTAGATAAAAATAAAATTTAAGAACACAATGCACTGAAAAATCGCATCATTTAACGTAACCTAATGATTATTGAAATTATTTTGCTATAGATTAAATATATATAAAGTTATCGTATAACGAGCAGAAAAACCATTACACGTTTAAATGCATACCTATTTAACTTCAACTAAACGTCAAACTTTACCGACACTACGCAGGATCAAAGATTCGCGAAGACATACCACATTATAACACATGTCGAATTGGCAGTGTACGCCCCCTGTACTGAGAATTAGTTACCTCTTAGAATTAGTTAATTATTATATTTACGAATCCCACCGAGAAATGTGGGATGAGTAAATTCCGTTCAAGGTCATTGTAAATATACAATAAACTATATGCATTAGTTGATGACAAACATATCATGGTCAGGTTCAATGTGTACTATAAGAAATAGCATTTGCCGAATTTACACAATTAAATTTGATTGATTGGTTTCTTTGTGCTGTTAAATTAGAGTTTGTATTTCGTGTGCCTGCCTTTTCGATTTAAAACTTTTGTACACTCCTTCATAATAAAATGCAAAGTCTCAAGACAGTCATTTAACAAATCAAGTACCTATAGTAACTGCAAAGAAGTACTGAAATTAAGAAGACAATAATTTTTTCATTATTCCTATTTCCTTTTTATGTTAATTATTTTTGTTTATACCTTTATCATCATTAACGCCTATTACCTACTCGTTTCATATCTAGCAAGCTTCTACAATTTGATCATAGCTGTAAAACAGAATTATGATTATTACAAAACTACTTTACATTTTCTAAAGTTCTCACGCAGGATAAATCAAGCTTTTATTCCTCCTTCGACTGAAAACTGACCATATATCAATATTACCAAAAATTATGCGCTGTAGTCAAATTGACCTTCTGCTTTGAATCCTATTTTAGCATTATTCTTTCGTGAATAAAGAACTCGGTTAAATAGCTTGAAGCATTTTATATTTGGGCACAAAGTCCCTTATTCCTGAACAAGAGATGGTGTGACACCATGCAAGCCATTAAATGCTGGTTCTCCAATTATATACAAACTATAATTCTAATAGTTAATTTTGAATATTGTATAGTATATGTTATATATTATACATTTTCTATTAAAATGTTTAATATAGTGCTACAAAACAGAAAACTTTTGCTCTTACCATCATTTTATTTGGAATTATTCTTATCCTCGAGACCTTGAAACAAGGCCATTCCACCTCTTCTCTCTCGGAATAATAGTTGGATTCCATGTTCTCGTTATTATTAATATTAATTTCACAATTATATATACAGTTTTATAATAAAGCTACATTTACTCTGAAGTGTGTAGCCGCACCCTACTTGAATGCTTGCAATTCTCTCTGACAAGAGGGCCTAAATGTTTATTTAACCTTTGGCTTCACCTTCTCTTGTACTTCCCCTCACAAAGTTTCCATTTCTGCCATAGTTTTATTCAAATTTATTAATTAAAAAGCCATAATTAAGAAAAAAAATGTTTTAAAATATTGAAACACGTGCGACAAGGCGTATTAGAATTATATTGTGTCCAGAAAAGTATCATACTAAATATACCGTTCACGGAACATGGTTATGAAAATGCACGTAGAAATATATAAGGTAGAGAAATAATTTTATAGGCGGTGAAAAATATTGGAATTTAATCTATTTCACTCAAAAATATTTTTGTGTGCATTATTGTACTGAATTATGTTTGTTGAAGTTGCATAGAAGAAACTGTCTTCTTTAAGGAATATTTTTAGGCTGGATTAATACAACATTTCGAATAAAATTGCATTACTTTATTTTATAAGATTTTTTTCATGATGGAAAAGCTTTGTTCCAAAGTTTAGGTTGTGTATGAAACTGTAAATGTATTCAATACATATATTATCTTCTTATAAAAGAGACAGTTTTCTCCTAAAAACATTTACACATTTACATTTAATTGATGAAAAGGAGTATTTTATGTTTTTTTCAGCAACAAAATCTTATTGACTATAAATAGCTTTTCCTGATTCATTTATCAGAATTCTCTGTTTTAGCAATTTTATTATAGGTACCCTACAAATTCATGTAATCGATTTAACTGTTTCGACTCTCAACGAGTTTTCTTAGATTATTGAACACGAAATGATAAGCTGCACACTTCTCAATCATCGTAAATTTATTATAGACGAATAGCAACCATTTATTTCAACACCAAAAAAATTAAATTGTAATTTTTTAATGTTCCTTCTAATTTTGAATTAATTACCATAAGACGTGACATCTAATGGATCTGGTGCAAACTATTTACTTGCTGTACGGAAGTTTCTGTAAATGACTGCTAGATAACGCAACACTACTCGCAGAATTCTGGTTTTGAAGTTTGTGGATAATATTTTTGAGAGATTAGGTAAATATGTTACCGAGTGTTCTATTAAACTTAGTAGGCTTATTCATTTAAAGAAGTTTTCGGAGTTCTAGGCTCTTATTCTTAACCCATTTCTTTCCTGAAGGCGAACAAAGTTTTGTTACTGTTCAAAACGCTGCATTCTTTCCCCCTTTTACATAATGGAACACCCGAAAACAATTTTATCATACAGTCTCTAGGGCTTCCTTCTGCTTCGAACGGATTTATGATTGAATTACTTATTTAAAATTGTTCCTGTGAACATTTTTTTATATTATTTTTATTGTAATTGATTTTTAATGATCTGTAATGAACCCCGTGAGAGTAAATGTGCACAAGTTAATTTTGCGCCAAGAATATGAACAATAAGATGCCAAATTAGGTAAATAAATAGCCAAATAACTGACAAAATTAAGTTATTGTGCAATCCCTGTAGCTTTCATCACGTGATTAACAAATGTATTTATTTTATCACTTATTTTTTATGTTATTTGGCCATTTATTTAATTAATTAAGATACGTTTAAGACAGACGTTTTATGTTTTATAATTTTCATAGTAACAATACGACGACATTCAGAGTCGGGTTGTACTTCGGCAGAAGTCATTGACGGAAAAGGCCGCAATGTCGTCTGTGTATGAAAGATTTGCGCAACTGTCTCATACGAACTATTCTGAAACGCCGTTTAGACTCATTACAAAGTAGTAAATCTAATTACAGAAGGTAAAATAATGTTTACCAAACAATGCAAGCATATTAAAAGATAGCAAATAGAATTGCAAAATATAAGAAGCCATCTTTAATAATAACAGAAATATTGGTCCGCAGTGGTGAATATAATGTTCGTTAAGGAGACTACTTGAAATTGAATATTTCAGTACGATAGTACCGTCATAATAGATAGTTCACATAGGGCAGGATTTAATTCCTCAATTAATTTACAAATTTGGTTTGAAGCCATGGATTATAATTATTATGTCGATTTGATATGTCCTGTTTCTTCCACCGACGCGGGTATAAAAGTATACGTCGTAACAGGCGGTGTCCCACAAGGATCCGTACTCGGACCAATGTTGAGGAATATAATGTATAATGAGGTACTAAAACTTAAACTCCCGGACGGCGCCAAAAATATTGGCATTGCGGATGACGTAACCAAATTTTGACAGGCCACGATTGATTTGGTCGCTACAGGCAGAGGTTTAAGATTCAAGAGGACGCAATGTGCAATACCTACAACGCAATTGAAGACGCAGAACACATCTTCTTCGCGTGTCGACGATTCAAGGAGAAACGTTCGCAAGTCACAAGCCCGGATAATCTCCTCGAAATAATACTAAACTCCAAAGAAAATTGGGATAGTGGACTTCAGCGCTGAAGTAATTGAAGGACTCAGGTGCAAGGAACGAGCTGTAAATAATGTAAATATATAGGATTAGGCCAGTTAGGTGTATATATACAGTTAAATATTAAAAGACTTTAATGTAACTTGACACTAGACAAACAAATAATTATAAAGAGTGCCATAAGGCTGCGTGCTTCTCGAGAAATAATACCTGGCGGAGGTTCCTCGAGGAGGCATTAGAGTAAAGGGAGATGGGCCACAATTTAGTGCGATAAAAGATTCACACCTACCCTCGTTAAAAAAACCTCTCTCTCTCTCTCTCTCTCTCTCTCTCTCTCTCTCTCTCTCACACACACACACACACACACACACACACACACATATATATATATATATATATATATATATATATATATATATATATATATTGTAATAACCAGCTCAGAAGGACAGGAATTCTGTTTCTTATTTTTGTCAGATTTGTTTACGAACTCAGACTGGGGATCCTTGAGTGGTTTGAACATATAAAAAATAATGATAAAATGACGGATAAGTGACTTTTAGAGAAGGGGGATCATTATTATTTTCGGTTGGAGAGGAGACGGACGTGTCAGCGGGGAGAGATCGCTGGTGCAGGTCCGCAGGGCGGACGCAGGGCCGAGAATAATCAGCTGGACATCAGTCGTCAACAGTTGGGAGTTTCATCGTGGAGGTCTGTCTGCCAGCAGAGGTGTTTAAATTCGTCGTGAGGGTGACGTCGTCAAGAGGAGGTGTCTGGAAAGCAGAGTGTGAGTGCAGCCTGGTGACTGTTAAGCCGGTATAAAGTGAGTGTGTGGACCCGAGAGAGTGTAAATTTATTTTTCTGAATTTAATAATTGTAAATTGCTAATAAAGGGTAAAAAGTGTCAGATTTCGTCTCATTTCGTTTCATTCGTTTCAAAGATTTCGTTTCAAAGATTTCGTTTCAATCATTTCGTTACAATCATTTCGTTACTGTCGTTTCATTCGTTTCAATCATTTAGTTTTTCATTTATTGTAACTGTATTTGTTTAATTGTAACATTTTGTTCCGTTTCCTTATCAACCCAGTAAAGACCTTGAGGGTACCGAGTCCAATTATTTAAAATGTATTCTAGGTAAATAAAATTGTTTTGATTTATAAAATTTCATCAGATTTGTGTAATTGTAAATTTATGTCTTAATAAATGATAATTGTTTGCTTGAATTGGTAGTTTATTTTTATTTGAGGTATTATATAAAATGGCTACCACAACGTGGGGCAAATTTCATTAATCAAAAATTTATTAGTATTATTACAATATATATGGTAATTGTTTTAATTAAATTGAATTGTTATCGGCGAAAATATATATCAAAAGAAACAATGTAAGGTCGAGTCATTGTTAGCGAACGCACGCCGAAAGTTCCTGCCCAAACGTCAGTCGCGGACAGAAATTCATTAAGTAATCGTCGCGGAGAGAAATTCATTGAGTAAGAGTCTGCGACGAGAGGCGAAACAGGTCAGCCACACCGGAACGTAAATCGTAAAATGTGAATGCTGATTTAAAAAGTATGAATAGCTCGGTCCAAGAAGTCCAACTGCGAGATCGATTAGTTTACATTAACCGCGAGTAAACAGTTTTGACGGAGAGACTCAAATAATAATCGCAAACTTGGACGCAAAAGATTTTGCTTCACACAGACCGAACTAAATTTCGCATAGAGGCATCAAGGAGACCTAGGTCCGAGGGCTGAGTGTGGGGCGGCTGATCCAAAGTTCCAGGTGGCAGAGAACGAAAACATCGACCGAGTGTATTAAAATTTTATTGTGTAGAATCAGTGAATAATGGCCTTTTTGGTGAGTGTTGTCCTCAAGCTCCAAGAATCAGATCTGGTACCAGAAAAACATTCGTGAGTACAAAACAATTATTTAAAATCTGTAAACGAGGATTAAAGGTAGGAGTCAGATTTCGTTCGTTTTTCTTTTCATTTAGTTTCTTTCATTTCGTTTATTTTCATATTGTATTAAGTTAGCTTCAATGAGTTTGAATTGTTAATGTTAGTTTATTAAATTGGATTGTTCGGAATATCCAACCCAGTAATGACCATGATATAAAGAGAATTGCGGCTTTGATTGTAAAATATAAAGTTGTATTTTTCCTAGAACGCCACGAATTGAAATAAAATATTTGTTTGTTAACTTGATGAAATTCGGCGTATAAAGTAGGGATTAACATTTGTACTTTTAAAGAATAATTAATTATTTTAATTAAGACCACCTTTTAATTATTACAATATATATATATATATATATATATATAAATATATACATACATACATATAAGGTTAAGCGGACTAAATACATTCGTGTCTGTACTTCTGGTATTCGTGTCCGATTGAAGTATTTCATTCAAAAGTCCTATGTTATTCACTGGAATGCATTAGAAGTATTTAATTCATGATTATTTCATTGCATCAGGCCTTAGAATATTTTTTGTTTGTTTTATTTATCAGCAATCTGATTAAAGTCTTATAATGTGAAATTAATGAGCTAAACTTCATAATTTATATATTGTAATAATTAAATAATAATGGCTGAATAAAAAGAACTATTAAGGGAAAACTATTAAACAAAATTTACTAACAAGGTTATAACAAGTATAAAATACACAAAATATTTGGGATCTCAGGGTCTTAAACTGGGTTTGATAAATGACTGAATTTATACAATCAAAATTACATTTACCTTTTATGGAAGTTAATGCGTCTGAAACATAGACGAAATTTGTTGTAGAAGAAATAATACTACAGATTGAATTTAAACAGTTTTAAATTTATCAAGAATTAACGATCTCATTTTATCGATATTTAAATAATTAAAGAACGATCCGACTTTTATCTTTTAAAAGTGGTTTACAAATGATTTCAAAGTATTCTCTACTTACGGCCGCCCAGGTCTCATTTTAGGTTTTTCGTGCACAAAATTTGGGGATATCACTGATTCAAGTACTCACAGACTCTAAATGTCAACAAATTCTAATTGGCGTAGTTTGTTAGTTGGTCTAACACAAATTGGTAGGTTCTCGATGCTTTACTCCAACCTGGATTTGCAGATCTCGTAACTTTAGTTGAAAAGGTCCTTCATTGGTTTGTCTATGACCAGCATGATGAATTTTCGCTCGACCACCGAATACAACATTAGTTGCACTCTCTCCTTCCCGACTGAAGATTGCTTTACTTTTCAATATTTGAGAGCATGTTTGTAACTGGACCACATTCTTTCGTTCTGACTGCCCCACTGAAAAGCTTTCGAACTGTTCGCTGTCTGCTGCCCAACTGTAAACTTCGTCTCTTAGATTTTGAGCGCGTAAACTCTCTCAACTGCCCAACAATGTTTTCTTTGCCTCGCCGGATTGTTGCGGCGTCCGCTCTATATCCACTAATAATGAGTCCTCTACAATCCAACTTTCCAATTAGAACAATGTCTTAATTACCAATTACTACAATATATTATTTAAAACAAGAAATGAGAAAGAGAACTTTTGTATATTAAGGTTAGTACATGTAAAAATAAATCTTTTTTCCTTTGAAAATAACAATCCCCTGAATGTTTTCCAAAATCAGTCGAGAAAAAACATGATTAGAGCTATATGTAAAATACTGACGATATGGAAGGTAGATGCAATTGATTTTCAGTCTAGTACTTAATAATCCTATAACCTCATTTGCTAAATATCTTCAAATGATAGTATCAATAATTTTCCATAGGTTGAGCTATATAATTCTACAGTTCCATGTTAATTTTCTTTTGAAGTAAAACATAAAATTAATTGAATATCGAATGCCAGACAACTATGAAAGATTCCTTCTTGTGCCGGAAATCTCAGCGAATTTAGGTATCATTAGTGAGTTTGTCTATTCGACAAGCTTACTATTCGACATTTCCGGCATTATCGTGCAACAATTAATATGGAGGATGGCGGTGACCGTGCCGAGTTCAATACTATGATTTGAGAAAGTGTGTGGTTATCCACAAAATTATTATAACAAGTTATATAGTTTGCTAAATTTTATTGTATTATAAAATGTTTTATTTATCCTAATATGATCCTTACAAAAAATTGTTCCCTATTTCGCCTTGAAAAATAATGTATTCCTCTTCAAAGTCAAAGTCAAAATTATTGCACGTCACCATTACCTACGGAAACGGAAATAAAAAAAATCAAGTAAGAAAGTGATATATTACACTAAGAATAATCTGTCCCCGTCCGTATGGTTTAAAACTCGGAAACAGTTAAAACTCAATTTATCATTAAATTTCTTCTGAATTATACATTAATCTTTTATTATACTAAGTAATAGATTGTACCTTCGGAATTTATGATAGTTTAATGTCGGCTAAATCATAGAGAGGGTGCGGACTCTTCTTAATATATCATATCAATTTCTCAATATATGCTTTTGTTTCCATTTATGTAGGCACAGAGCAGCGTACAATGTTGTTTTGAAGGACTTTTTTGGAGGATAGCACTTAATATTTAACGATTAAGAATTACCGAGTAGAGTAAACTAGAAAATTACTTGAAAAATATTAGCTAACCCAGTGTGGGTCAGCCTATAGTAAAGGGGCCTGACTCTTGAACAATTATGTTAGACTAACATTCAATTTAAATTTATGTTAGTTTAAATTTATATTATATAATTGATATAAATTTATATATATATATATATATATATATATATATTGTAACATGATTGTTGCGAGGTACGGTCGAGCGCCCTTGGAGGGGGTGACTGCAGTGGTTGTGTTTATGCAGGTGCCGGAAATGCGATGTTATTTTAGGCCGGCCAAGGGGAGAAGCGTAATGGTCAGTTCCAGACTGGACTCGACCAAGGATGGACGTGCTCCAAATAGATTTAAAAGTTTTATAAACCACGCCCTGTAGTTAAATTATATCTGATGTTCGATTAAATAAAATTATGAAAGATTAAAAAGTTGTTTTGGTGGTTTTATCCCAAAAGTTACCCGGCGCCCAAACATGAATAATCAACGAAAAAACATAAGGAGGGTAGCGGAGCGGCTACAAAATATATATATATATATATATATATATATATATATATATAATATAAGTCATAAGGAAGGGGACAAATTTTACCAAAACGATAAAACTATCGCAATTTTGTAAATGTTTACAGATCTTTAAAAATATTTTAAATTTACTATATTTAGTTTATGTAATATGTATTTTAATGATGTCTTCAGTCCATTTCACTACTTTTAAAATTATCAGGCATTACATTACTTTCATATTGAATCTCTAGAATGTGTTAAATCTAAAAACATATACAGCCACATGGTATAGATCGATTAAGCTCAAATCTGAATTAAGTATACTTCTCAACACAATAGTAATGTCATAAAAATTTTGGGACTCCAAATTTGTGCAGTCACTTCTCGAAATTATTAATTTTATATTTTTAAGTTAGTAAGTTGTCCTTTGAATTTTATTCCTCATACTACGCATACATTTTGAGAATTTTCGTTAGTAGAATTCACAGCCGAGTTATGCACGTACGTATATTAATCATAGCTTGTGCCTGTCTTGTACAGTTTTTGTTGAGGAGAGAATAAGAACATAAAGATTCGAAAATGTTTTGGAGCCACACATTCGTAACGTATTGGTCTCTAAAATAATAATATGATGGTAACAGTTGCACGGTGAATAGATATGAAGGATAAGGAAGCCAGAAGTCTCCTTATTCAGCAAATAAAAAAAAAAGTAATATCAATAACCGAAGATGGCAAATCAAGTTTCAATGCAGTTTTACATTTATAATCCTTTTTTCTCAAGGTATATGGTATATGGTCAACATTTTATTTATTGTGTACAAATAACTGCGTGTTCTTCTTTAGGAATATCATTATTAATTAGATGTAGTTAATAGCCTATCAACGACGGATACATACATTTAGTTTGACAGCCATAATTATCAATAAGCCGATAAAGGAAAATACAAGAATTCACATAAAGAAAAATAGAACGAATCTTTGTAACTTAAAAAATGGTCTAATGGGGTGAATGTTTTAATATCCTTCCATTATTTACCGTTTATTGAATTCGTAATTAATTACAATATATAAATATCTCATAAACATTTATGGTGAATAAGGACGTTTGTTTCCCACAAACAAAGGTTACCCGAATAGAATCCAGAGAAAACTTAAAACAAGGTCAATAATGTTAGTTTTGAATCTTAATACGTAAATAAATATTTTGGTTTCCTTGGTGAAAAATTCTCAAATTAATGGGGGAAGAACCCCACTCACTCTATAAATGCGGAAACCATTTGTAGTCACTAAGGTAAAGTGAGACAAAATCGTGGAATAATATTGCTATGATATGATATTAAAGATTAATTTTTACATTTATTGTTAGCCAAACTCCATATTGGGGTCGTAAATATTATTCAATGATTCACGTACAACAGAGTTCGATCCGGACAACGCCCTTCATGGCGCAAGTCGCGAAACCCCAGTTTTGTACCCGCATAGGATATTTTGAGGACAAAATCCTTGACCCAGTATGGAGACTATGCTCTCAGTTCCTGAGATCGTGGGGCATTTCACCACGTTCGATCCAATCACTGAGACATCAACCGGAATCTATGAAAATGTCTACATTATAAGCTATTAATTATTATTGTGCCAAATAACCATATTGTGTCTCAAATCTTTTTTTGAAGAAAAGATTGCTCTGTTCTATCGGATATGATAATTTTATGTTTAAGGATGTTATAGGTGTTATTGTTAGATTTTAAAAATCTGTGCATTAGTGATTTACAACAATATATGAAGAAGTATAAACATAATGTCGTTTTTATTTTCGGTACTAGTGACGCTTTTAATTTCTATAGGAGGCCGAATGGACGGCACCGAAATAAAAGGCGGATCAGTGACTTTTTTTGACGACCAGAAGCAGGTAAGAAGTAGGTTTCATGTGCACCAAATGTATGATTTGGAATTTCTATTTCTCCATATTTGCTCACATTTTTGCACACTTCGTAACTATTTACTAATCAAACTGCTTGATTATGTGGCACTGGCGTCGTGTTAACACAAAACTTATATTAGAAATTGTTTTATTATTATAATAAGGAAACGTCATTATCGCCGGTACAAATGACTCCTTCCTAGTTCATTACGATTTATCTGCCATGGTCGACTTCACCCATCATAAAAATGTTGAAGTTTTGAAACATACTGCCATAATTTAAAATAATGCACGTGTATACTTTTATATCAATCTAGTTAACCTTATTGGAATATTATTCATGTTGGGTTGGCAATTTGAAGCTTTGGTTATTTTTCTATAGCCCATAATAAAACTGTGTAGTGAATGAACAAATTAAAATAACGAATGTAACTAGGGTTGCTCGGTAAGTTCTCGTTAACAGAAAGTAAAGTAAAAATATTTCTGACTAGTTTATTTTTCTAACGAAGTATTTACATCAGTTTGATTATAGAATTTTAAAATTCTTCACATAGTACCCACGTCACATCACTGCTCTAAATTATAGCGATCAAAAAATTGACGAAAGAAGGTTGAAGCTTTACTGCCTAATCTACCAGACAAGTTCGCGAATTTTCGTTCGAGTCATCTGTGTCCGACCAATCACTTCTGACGACCGTAGATTTTAGGATTTCAAAAGTCAAATATGAGTTGCTTCATGACATTTTCCGTGTTGCTGAATAACAAATTATTTTTACTGGCCATTAATATCTTTAAATATTATAGAACTGCATTACGAATAATAAAATGATGTGTTATTAAGACCCGTTGTTCAGATTTCAGGAGGCAATACGACTTGCTCCAGCACCATTTCGGTGACGGATTACCGTCGTGTTACCTTTAAATTTCCTCAAGAATGTTGCGCGAACTTCTTCACTGCTCACGCGATCTACAACAGTGATTTAATAGCAGTGAGCTTGGAGGTATTTAAGTGTGACGACCGAGACGCCACCATACAAGTTTTCTCAGGACAGAACGGAGTACTTTTCTTCATGGCCGAGTAAGAACAGTAACTAAAATTGTGCCATAATTTTTAGATAATACAAATGTCCTTAATATGAAAACTGAAAATCAAGAAGTATTCCACTAATAACACCCCACTAATTTTCTGTAATTATGATTGTTTTATCAGTGCAGTCCTACAGTCCTTATCTAAAAGTGCTCTCTCGTCCGTTTATACATTGGTCGTTAAATTGGTAAAATATGTGCACTTATCGTTGATTATTGCCACATGTCTTCCCATAGTCATCACCAACTTCATATTCTTCTTTTATTAACAGTAATTGAGGATTTCTTGATTGTACAATAATTGATGTGCGACATTTGAGATTTTAGTATTCATACCACTGAAAGGTAACAGTATTTTGCCCATTAAAAAATATGTATGGCCATTCAAAAATTTTATTTAATGCATCTACATCTATATTAAGAACTACAATTCCTGACATCATGCGATTTTTCACACTGATCGCGGAAACATCAGTAGATAATCTATTTGTTATTACACAACTAGAAAAATACGTAAATTACTATGCATATTTATATAATTAAATAAAATGTATAAAATAAATGATTGAGAAAATTTATTATGTAACTAGGAAATTTCATAAGAAAACCATATTGTGGGAAACTAAGGAAATATGATGTATAAATGACAAAGTAATGTTTTAGCATGTTGAAATATAATGAATACTATTGAAACACTTTCAGAAATGATTCTCTGAATGTATTTTTCTAAACCATAAAAGAAAGACAAATAAAAGAGATTTAAGTTGTCTAATTTTATACTTCCTACTTACGAGTGCTAATAAATAATAATTACGGAAGTATAATGAAATTGAGAAACAATGTACTATTTTTCACCAAAACTTATTCCACGAATATTAATATAACAATAATGCTTGGAATATTAATCATTAAGTATCATCTGGTTTTTCCTTGTTTTTCAGCTGTTGTTCACCAGATGAAGTCCCAAATTAGGGACGAAACGTGGTGATATATCATATAGTAATTGAATTGCCAATTAATAAACATTTTATTTCTGTTTTGCAATGTAATTTATTCATTTAATGACGTTTGTTCACTATTGCAGGTTAAAATGTGGACGAGCCAACAGCATGCCTCTATTGCTAACAGGTAGTCAGTGGATAATGATAGTCGCAGAACAAAGACTAAACAATTACGAAAACGTTACTTTCGAATTTAATTTCAGTATTTTAACTTACCGTCCTCATATACGAAGCGTAGATGTGCATTTCAAGACCCCGTTATCCATTTATAATTGGAGCTGATTTAATTGAATGTTTATCATGACTCTGAACCTTGTTCCTTCAGCGTCCACTCCGTTGAAACGAAACATTGTTAAAATAATTACTGAAATAATATTTTTCAAATTACTTGAAAAAAATTAGAGTTTATTGCTTACTGTTTGCTTTAGCCACTAATTCAAAGGCGGTGTGGTTAAACGTGTGATTCAATTCTTTCGTTTCATCCACATCTCATAATTTTACTGGAAGTAATTTCCATCATAGAAGAAAATGTATTATATTTTGTAGTATAAATTACTTCTATCACTAAATAAATGTAAGATTATGAATTATCATAGTCGAGAATACATCCAGTGCGTAAAGTTTAGATTATCTTAATTTTCATTCAAATATCCTTTAAGCTTGATGTTGTTAAATAAAATTATTTGATGCAGGTCATGGTGAAAAAATAACGTTCCAATTATATTTATCCTATAAGAATTATTTATATATTCACAAATACAATTTTTAATCAAATTAAACATGACTGTTATCTACTAAATACCTGTAATAACTCATTAAATTACCAATATTATGTTAATTTCGAGGTTATTGACAGCTTCAGGAAAAAGTTTGAAGATATTTTTTTGTGTGATCAAATGAACGAAGCGAAATTCTCCAAACAAGAAGAAATAGTGTTCAGAATAAATGAAGAGGTGAGAACCTCTTTTTTTTACATGACTGGTTTGTGCAGTTTGTCTGATACCACAAATGCGAATCGCACTGCTTTATTCTGTGAACCTTAGAATTAAATGTGAATATCATGCTAAATTAAATGTATGATTTCATTGGACGGGTTTGTTCTTCTGAATATTGGACCACCGTTCGATGAAAAGAGTACTAGTGCAACCGTCTGCGGATGAAATTGTTCGATTACAAAAAGAAAGAGCTTGCTGTATCCATACTGGAGTAATTTACTTAAGTGTCCCTGTCATCACCAAATAATAATTAAGAAATGTTCATTGTTAGATTTCAATGGTATAACCATATTTTCTTTTGATGGAGTCTGGTGTCTGCCTTGACGATTTGGACCCATTAACGGTACTACGAGGCATGTTCAGAAAGGAAGTGTACTAGTTTTTTATATTTTTTTTAGAAAAACTGTATATTGAAATAAATTTTAGGTTATTGTCGATGCACTTGTTGACTATTTTTGCACATAATCACCATCCTATTCTATGCATGTGGTGAGCCGTGGCACAAGCTTTCTTATGTCCTACTCGTATAACTCTCCTGTAAGCTCCTTCCCCCGCTTCAGAACGTCTTTCTGCATCGTCAGTTGAAAATTTAATTCTACCCATGTGTGCCTTCAGAGAGGTGAAATTATGATAATCTGAAGGCGCCAAGTCAGGGGAATACGGGACTGGATCAAAACATCCCAACCAAATGAGTCCAAGACTGTGTTAGGACGCGCGTTGTCGTGCAACAAGCACACTCCTCTCGTAATTATTCCCCTCCTTTTTTCATGTTCCTTTTAAGTTTTTTTAGGGTCTCACAATATTATTGTGCATTGATGGTCTCCCCAGAGGCCGAAATTCGTCCAAAATGATACGGTTTGAAGCTGATATGACCCCTATATTTTTTACTCGGGCGTCTCATCTCCATTCACAATAGAGCTCAGGTGTTATTCTTTCCGAGAGTACGAATTGGTTGATTTCTTACCGATAACTTTCACGCAACGGGACACTACAACGTGAGTTTACGTAGTACCGTGTTTCTGCGATGCTTGTTCTGTCAGGAGATCCCCCTTTACCACTGAGAGTTACCAACCCTCAAAAAACAAAAAAATCGCAGTCCGTTATGGTAACAGTACACTTACTTTCTAAACACGCTTCGTATGATATAAGGAACCAAAATACTGGCTGTGGTCGTGTCTGTTAGTAATGGAACAATTCCTATTTGGTACGCATCTCCTAGAATTTATTTAGCTACGAATGTCAAGCCCTTCAAGTAGTCAGTGATGAAATCCACAAGTGAGGCGACTAAGGCAAAAACGATTAAAATGATTGCTTTCCCACCGGTTATGTTTATTTTGCAGTAATTCAGCTTTAGAGATTAAAAATACTATGCATGCAATAGTTCCTAAACAGTAACACAGAGAGAAGAAGGTAACAGTTATGAAGCAGTTAGTGAGTTAAATAAAGATAATTTTTATTAAAACATTAGTAAGTAATTTATTAGGCCATTAATTGGTTTTAATAAAATTTAATTGTAGCGGCAGGAGCTTCCATAGCAACAATGGGTCCTGGCTCTGTTACTTTGTCGGAAAGTCAAAATGGCGTATGCGCGCTAAAACTGGAGAGCACTAAGAGTTAGTTAGTCGCGAGACATTACAGAGATCGGAACGAATAATACTAGAGCAAAGACTAGCCGTGGTTTAATGTATTATTATTAAACAAAGTTGTGAGTTGAAGACAAAGTAAAAACATTCACGGAAGCATTACATCTAAACTTGCTAAGTAAAAGCAGTTTTACGTTTATAGTCTGACAGGAAAGGAAGTCAGCAGTTTACGTCTAGGAATAGTAAAGTTGCAGTTTTAAGTCCCAAGCGGTAAAAAGACTAGCAAATCTATGAATCACAGGATTCATACAAGGCAAGCGGTCACCAGATAGCTGACAAAAAGGAGGATCATCCGAGTTCCTGGGAGCCTATCAAGGTTGACTTAAAGAATGTAAAATCTGTGAGCCGATTGTAGAATCAGTGTAAAAAAAATTTGCAATAGTGTACTTCCGAAAACAAAAGTGATGCTGGAACCAGCTGGACAGATGTAACAAATTACAAAATAATGATTTATGTAAACGCAATTAAAAGATAGAAGTCAGATTTCGTTCTATTTTAATTGTCAAGTTAATTTCTTTTCTTTTAATTTATTTCTATCGACGTATTGTTTAGGTAAATGTGATTTGTTTGTTAATAAGATTTTTAAATCAAATTGTTGTGTCCATTATCAAACCCAGTGAAGACCCTGAGAATTTAATATTTTAAATTGTAATTGTTTTTGAGTTATTGCCACAAAATAAATAAGTATTTTGTTTGTCAATTTTGATCTTTTCATTTAACAAAAGCCTCCTAGTTAATTATTACAATATATATGCGAACACAACACAGTCGACTTACAGGTTCAATTATCTGCTGGTTGGTTAAAATTATTACTTTGAAATTATGCAGATGTATTTATTTTGACATACTTACCCTAACAGACGATTTATTTTTCATTTTTTCCACTGTATTGAGTCAATATTGCCCTTTGTTCATACTTAGAACGAGAACTCACGAGGTCCACCCTGGACGTGCCATGATCACTTCTTTGTGGTCGCAAGAGCGAATCCCACATGCCCAGGTGTGCTGATATTAAAGTATGCGATTCTGAACCTTATCATATAATGAAAGATACTCTGATGTTCGACCCACAAATATCATGCAAGTTTTCCTACACATTCTCATACTGGATTATGTATTTAATTTGAATTTTTCTTTTAGACACCCGTGTCGCGTCATATATTTTCACATGAAATTGTTGTGAAATAAAATATTTTCCATTTATAAAATCCAACTATTTTCATCACTATATATTCTGGAACCTATTTAATTACCTCGAAGAGAATCTAATCCGATGAATTAAACATTGCATAATTTTTCATTAATCAATGACAATAACGATTTTTATTGATTGATTACATTCACAAGATTTAAATGGTTTGCTTAGTCGTTTAATCAATCTATAAATTATAATCATATCTTGTATCGGAAGAATAATGTTTTCTTTTCGAATTAAGAACGCCACTAAGAAGACATGCCCGCAGATAGCTCCGGTTGGCCAATGTATGTAGGAAGCAAGTGTGTGTTTGGTCCGTGTTTTCCAGATAAAGGCTGGGATGCGGGTGTACGTGAAAGTCTGTCTGAATTTCGCAAAACTATCAGTCACAAGCGCCCACATATGGCCGCCATCACCTGCCGCAGTCACTCACCAGCCATGGATCAGGCGACTAGGTAATCCTCCGCATCATAATGCTTTAACAATTAAATTAAATAAGTCATATTCCGTACATACCACGCTTCAGCAAGAAATCAAGAATAGAATACATAAAAGATTTAGAAATTTTTTAACAATAGCCAATCTTTGAGATCTTCAGCGATCATGGCTATACACATATTTTTTTATTGAATTTTTATTTAAGTCGCGTTAACAACTGGGTATACACAATAAATTGTTCGAATGATTTTTAAAAGTAATTTAAATTTATTTTAATATACCTGGTTTGTAACAATATTGTTATTTAAATAGCTCAAGGCTATTATTTACAAAATTAGTAACACATTAATTTCTTTCAACAATAATTCTGCAGTTCGAATGTTACATTTTATGTTACAGAATATAATTAATTTTTTATTGTACTACTATATTTTATTAATATCGCGTTGAAGTCGACTAAACTCAGTTACAATAAAATATTGTATTTATATGTTTAAATTGTATAAATTACAGAAATTCCAATAAAGTATCTTTGTTTAATCACCAATAAGCCAGAATATTCCACTATTAGTGGGACGTAATTAATCACTGCTGAAGACTGCAATGTGTCGCGTGGAATATTTACTTCGAATACCTTCTTCGTTGTATAGGAATTGCCACTACATCTCACAATTTTATTTAATATTGCATACATTTTCTAAACTCTGCTTAGCACATAATGCGTTTCTATTAACTGCGTCGTTCAATCAATTATTTGGCAAAGTGGGCCACCATTCAAAAAATTTTACAAGCATATTATTTTTTTAATTTTGATATTGTTTGTTATCATTGAAGGGACTACATAATAAAAACCTGTAAGTTAGGTTTCTGAAGAGTGATTTCATTTATCTGCTAAACAGTTTAGAGACTAATCTAAACAATAAACCTACAGTTACAAGTTCGGTTTTTGCTACAATCTTTACGTTCTGTTAAATAAATATGTCTAAGCATGTTTCAACAGTCTACAAAATAAATGTTAGATTCACCACTGCTAAGAAATAATTAGAAATAAGGTTTTTAGTTAAATAAAGCAGACGAAATTATTCTAATCTTGTATTATTCTCCGGCTTCGAGGTATCATGCTGATGTTCTGCATTGTTTCAGGTTCTTGGTATGCTTGATATTTCTGTTCCCGGTCGTCAGAGGTCTCCAATTTCTTTCAGGTGGAACGCCCTTATGGCCCTGTTACTCTGTTTATGCGGTCACCAACATCACAGAGTTCCGTCAAGTCGGAACTCCTGATAACGGTAAGCGAAACATATCCAAAAATTGCTATATATTTTAAATAACTTTCAAATGCTTATATTAAAGCTTTCATAATTTCGTAGATGTCTCATGACTGATCTGCATTAATAATATTTAAGCACCCACAGATAAGGCAAGTTGGATAACTCCAAAAACTCCAAAAAATCTGCCATACTAGCATATATTTCGTTAATTATTACAGGATTCTATAGTAAATTTTTTTATTTCCTCACATCCTTTTGGGATTATCTTCTGGGGCGCTTAGAATTTCTTACATGCTTGAAACATTTATAATAAATGAACATATTTGTATTAATTTACACGGATTACGGACAATTCATATACATTCTCCAATATTTCAATCAAATAGCGAAGAAATTGCCCTCGGAAATCCTGGCACATTCTTTCCTCGCTCTGCATTTCTCCCTTCATGCCCAACAGACAATTGAAGAACTTTTATGGCAGGAATTATTAAAACAATATATTTTATTACAATAATATTTTGTGGAACAGTAACCTGGTTATTGAAGAATAGCTTCGTTAAGTTTTATTGTTTCCGTCATGAATTTTTCTGTTCATTCATATTACACAAAATCATTTAGCACGTCCCATGTTACATATGTTGTGGACGTTCTGTCTTCGATTTTCAGAATCGCTTTACGTACAGCAACGATATTTACAGACGGGGACCAACCATATTTAAATCGTTTAAAACAATCTTGCGTTTCATTTTGACTTAAAAGAATCACCACCAAATGCTCGCTTCAAAATTTGAAGAGTTCCTGCAGCGCTTTTAAAAGTTTGAAACAAATTTTTCCGCAGTCAAATTTTTCTTTGAAAATTGTCATCGTAAATTTTATAAATTATACAAATGCGACCACATAGCTAAAATTTTATTAACAGACTGGGTCTTAAAGGATGTATTAAATATCGAATGGCGGCGTTTATTCATACTAGATGGCCTTCAGGATCTGTACAGAAAGGCTTGAAACGTTTATGTAACACCTCGTATGGCATGAATTTTTTCGTATACATACATGATTAATATATATATATGTATGCTGCTAAAATTTCTCACGTTATAGTTCCTCCCAGTGGAAGCCATCTATATAAAACGCAAAGATACAGAACTGGAAATAGAATGCAAATTCATATAAATATTATTTTTCACAATTAATTTCATAATATATTTAAATCAATAATTGTTTGATAAATGATTGAAAATCTTAATTAATGTTAATTAACAAACTTCTTCTTCCTTTAACTTTACTTATACATCTCAGAACATGATGTTCAGTAGACCACAAATTTTCATTTTCGGCTCATTGTTCTGGTATTAAATTCCTATGCGATTATTACTTATTGAAGCGTATGTTTTATGGTTGACTAATGGGTACTTTTGCTTATGTTGGGACAGCTGACTGCGCGTATACGTTCCAGAGTCCTCCTGGTACGGTGATGACATTGACGGTGCACGATCTGAGAGTGACTGCTTCCTCATACTACAGTCAACCCCATGGGGGCTATGGAGTACCTCCACCCACGTCCAACGATTGCAACTCTGAAGCAGTGCGCATCTACGACTACCAACAAGACGGCAGCCTCGTTGTCGCCTCCACGTAAGTCACGCAACAATCTAAGCGTATAAATAGTAAATATAGCTCACATTAATTTAGCATTAAGTCGTAACCGAGCTTCTTACTCTCTACGAACTCTATTCAGAAACATGTACTTATTGCTCTTTGCAATTTAGAATTAATCTTCAACATAACCGCTATTGAGCAACTCGTTCAAGCGAATACGTTTCATTTGTTTTTATTTATTTGCTTAATATAGTTTTATACCTGAACCAGAAATTTAGTCATTTGAAGAGGAGAAATAATTGCCATTCGTAAACGAATGTAACTGGAAAAACGAAATTATTGCACTGATATAAAAATAATGAGAATTAAATAAAGGTAGATTCTTATTCTCGCGAAATGTAAATAGCCTTAGAACCGTGCGAATGATCTCACAGAGCACCAGTAGAGTATTATTTTCCAACTTTGACGTGAAACACACTTACTTAAAATGAACAATTAATATACATACGCATTAAGTTTTTAATGAATACACGAGGTGACGGCAAAACACTGGGAAATAGTTTCTATGTTCTGGTCGAGTAGGATAAAAATATCTAAACGTCGCATAATAATTATCTTAATCTGTTCACTGAGAATTGTTTGCGCGTCAAATACTTTAGAAACAACTTGCTCCTCGAAGGCTGGTACAATTATTCCTCTGTTTCATCACCTTTTTTTACTTCGTGTAAAACAATACTGAAAAGTATCTGAAACGAAAAAATATGCATGGTGCTTGATTCATCGAAACATGTACGGTCTAGATGACGGCCGTTTTAATGGTGGAGAGAAGTGTGCTGAGAAATAATAACTGCAAAAGTGTTGCTCCATCTTTTGTGGTAATGTAACGAACGAGTTCTGTGTACATTTACTTTGGAACTTTAGAGTTAAATTATTGTTAATGAAGGAATGTTTTGTAGGATATGCAGCACTGTGAACACCGGTGACCCAGTGACGACGTCCAGAAATTTTGGCGTGGTTACGTCGACCGTCACCAAGGGTGGCTTTTATCTGACTGTGGCGGTGGCCAATGCACCTGGAAACGCTTCAACAAGTGACTTGGTGCCTCCCGAGACCGACGGTGAAGACGCCGCAGAGACGCCCCCTCCAGAAGAAACGACGACCCGCGCCGCCGGCACCACCACCACCACCGATGAGTCGAGTAGAGGTGAGTCCGAGGTCTCCCGGATGGACACTGCTGCCACCACGGAACAAGTCACTCGCGAGATTCCTCCGGCGACGACACAGACCGCCCCACCAAGCCTCACGTCCTCTACAACTGCTTCCAGCACGACTTCCAGCTCGACAACTCCAACCACCACCAGTACCTCTGCCACGACGAACATCACGCCAGGTGCCACCACTGACGCCATTACAGCCAGTACGACCTTGTCAGTCTCAGCTACAGAGTCTACCACAGAGCAGACGGATATAAAGTCAGCCACCGAAAGTGGACTTTTGCAAGAGGTTCCTGCTCCTGTCCTTGGGAACACCACTGAGATTCCGATCCCAACCGAAGTGATCACCACAGAAACTCAGGCGGCGAGCAACGACCTCAAGGCTACAATGATATAACACTCTTTATATCTGTAAAAGCACTGGCACATTTTATACTGATTTATGAAATAAATTTTCCTATTGTCCAATCAAACATAATTTAAATATCTTAGTGTGTTAGAGAACGACGGCTTTCCCGGTGAATCTGTTCTAAATAAAATCGTCATCAGTAACACAGTTAACCTGATGACGATGACGGTGCTTGCTGTCGAAACGTTGTTGTTCAACAAACCATTGGCCCGGGTTGAGACCCTAGAATTTTATTTACATCTTAGTGTATGTAAACTAAAAATAACACAAATATTACACAAGACTTTGAACAACATGAAGGCGCCGACATTCGACAACAATGCAAAAATCAACTGATAAATGTTTTACTTGTGCGATTTAAACAAGTTAGAGACCAGTTATAATAGGATATGAAATGTAGGGATATGATTAGGACAAGAAATTTTAAGGGTCAGCGACTTACAAATAATGAATTACACTAAGATTTATTGACGTCGTTCCGCAGTTACATTTACATCTTATGTTCAGTTGCTGAGATTTTTGTATGAGGATGAAAAATTCTTGAATAAGTTTTCAATATTACTGAAGAATGAAAAAAAAAGGTGATATAATCCTCTGTTACACTGCTAAAACTCTTGCAAAAATTTAAATTTTAAGTATCATTTTTTAAGAGTATATTTTATCACTAAACATTTCATTTCGTAACAAAAACAGGAAATTAAATACAAGTACCATACTGTAGACTATTGAAAAAAGGCCCTGCCGACGGAAAAGGAAAATATGAAGATAGGTAAACATCACCGATGCTGAGAATTATTATGCCGACGAGAGGAGGAGGAAGCTGTCTACGGATTAAGGGATTTCCTGTGAACTATTTTCGGCGGCTGGACCAGCTTTATGGGGAAGCTTCTAGCCGACTGCAAGACGATCATATGTGTTTCTGTCAGCGACGTAAACAACTGAGATTTTTGCCACACGTATATGGAGTCTCACGAAATCGCTCTGAGGTGTGCCCATTTAACGCATTAGTAATTTGTTTGAGTCTTGAATGTAGCTGATTAAAGTAAATTATCCTAAATTTAAACTCTTGAGTGAGTAAATTTAAATTACTTAGATACAATTTAAAGGACCCTGTTAAATTTTGTGAACCATTAATTATATTAAATTTAAATTTAAACAAATCAATTATGTACATTTTTTATAAATTTTAAGACTCCCAAGATGTTTTTACAATTATGTCTAATAATTCATTAATATACATTTCCCGTTTTTAATGCGAAGAAACCTTAATAATTTGGCTAGAATTATTCTCTGGTTTCCAACCCTGTGGCGTTTTCTAAGCACGACGTTTCGTCGACTAGGACTGTCTACATCTTCTGGGTGAACGCCACTCTGTAGGAAACCCAAGAATAGCTTGTTCACCAGGAAAACTTAAGGAAATTAACATTAAAATTTTTAATAATTTATGTACTTTTATTTACCTTTATTTTACTTTCTATCTTATAAAATGTTTCTACAGTATGAAAACAGTACTGCAAGACTTCATCCTCTTTGCGGGGGTGTGGGAACTGTTGCGGTACCACCTTCTCCACCACCAGGTGGGACCGTTTGAGTTCCGATTCCTGGACCAGTAAGTAGGCCCGTTCCTGGGCCTCCAGGTCTTCTCGTTGTAATCTCAAGCCCTGCTGTAGCTGGCGCAGTAGAATTTCCCGAGCCCCCTGGTACCACAGTGGTTGTGATTCCTACTGGGCCAGTGGATCCAGGAAGCTCGGTTCCTTCAGTTCCTGGAGGTCCTTCTGTTCCTGGATTTTCCATCCGCATGGTCGCTACATCCAACATGAAACGACGCGGCGTTTTCTTATTATTAGATTTGAAGACTACCAACCCCACGTTGCAGGACATCGTGTTTTCTGCCGTAGCATTCCTCCCGGATCCGTTCCCGCAGTAACTGTTAACATTAGCAACACAATTGAAATACTTTTCGTTTTCCACCACATGATTTAGAGGAAATGAAGTTTAAAATAGGGAAAAAGTATAAAATACAGCAGATCGTTATGTTCTCGTGTGGATTCTGGAGTGGTTTGATGCAGATATCTAAATCGGGAAGACTTTGATGTCATAGTTGTAAAAAAAAAGGTGCAATGAAGACGCAGGAAGCGGACCTTCACCACATGGAAGGTCTGAATTCCATACAAATCGAGGCTCTTAATAGATTCCAAACTAGGGCACGGTAATAACTTTTCATAAAATCCAATATCGATGATTCGATTATTTGGTTTCAGCATAAAAACTAAATTGGACCGAGTTGGAAGTAATGGATATCCTGAGCGTCCAAATTAAGTTTGGGAATACTTCGATAAGTGCAATCGTATACTATGAAGATGACCGTGGAATGATTTTAACATTTTATGCCAAAATTATACTACAACGATTCGTAGGATGTAAAGTAGGCATATTAATATATCTGATACCTTAACCAAGATTGACAATTTTGGCATTTTAGTATGTAGTACTGTCACATAATAATTTATGAACCATATAATAAACTTAGATTTTATTTCAAGTCAGTTCATTGATATATAGTCAGATCATTAATATATGATAATTCGATTCAGCGCTACCTATAAAAGTCATAGAAATTGAGTTGAATTTTTGCATGATCAAATTTAATAAAACTTCCGATAATTTAGTAAATAATATTTATTTTTTTGGTAAATATAAATGGCAGTTATATCAAATTTTGCTTGACATTTTATTAAGCGTTCTTTTTCAAAATTATAGGCAGAACCTTTCTGAAGAGACGGAGATGCCTTCTCCTCTCTCCGTATTTGAACTTAAGTTCCCACAAGACGATGCACCTCGGCCCGTTTTGAGAGGTGTATGTTCCGGGGCATACGGTAAGGGCTGGTCGCTGTTCTCGTTGGAACAGTCGGCCAGCTGCCTCCTAAAGTAGTCGAGGCACGTCCCCACAGCAAATGCGCCATCGGAAGGGCGTGAGACAAGTACCAAATGTTCGCCCTAACTTATGCAGGTGTTCTAGGGTTTGTCCTACATCACTTTTAGGAGAATGCCGGGTAGGATCCTTAAACTATAGCCCGGGGACCCTAGTTAACCCGTGACTAACTTCCTTTACCCTTCAGCATCCCCATTTTCTAATCCCTTCCAATGCTATTAAAGGGGAGTTGCCACCATGTGTATTACCCTCATGTAGCCTGTTACTCTAAAAGAAAATACTGAATCATAATTCAGGCACTAATTGGTAAATTTATTAAAAATCATGAAAGGTTATTTTAAGGAACATTTCTTTATTTTTCCCAATCCTCTTCCAACTTAGTTCAGTATTACTCCATTATTTTTATCTTTTACGAATTATAGCCTAAATCAAAACCCTCTAAATTCTTGTTCAAATTCTGAAGTACTGCTTTTGTCGAAATATTTGCCTCCCAAGCAATGTTTTCATAGATGACAACAAAATGTAAAGAGTAGGTAACTCCGGGGAATAACAATTCGTTATTCGAGTACATCTCGTACATTTTTTCCGCTGGGAATTTTTTGATGGAATTTTATATTTCCCTGTATGAATACCCGACCTTTATACGGAGATAAAAACATTGGCTACCTTCCTTTACCCTTCCGCATCCCCCTTTTCAAATCCCTTCCTATGCTATTAAAGGGGAGTCGCCACCATGTGGATTACCCTCATGTAGCTTGTTACTCTAAAAATATTATATACTGCAAGTTTCATCGCATAATTAATTTCGTTATGATCAGAAACTCCTTGTTTTTAAAATACCTCCAAACTTCAAACACTGTAGAGAGTAATATGTGTTGCTACAATGTTCATAAGAAGCATAATATTTGGAACTGGTCACTAGTCAACGGATGGTTGTTTTTACAAAGTCTTGATATATGGGCTTACTTAAGAAGATATGAAAAGACACTCACATGTTTCCGGGAACGAGCTCCTGATTTTCGAGGTTATAGACCTGCAGTCGGTCCGAAGTACACTCGCCTTTTGCGTCGGGAGGCGCCATGTTCATATCTCTCACGGTGATTACCATATTGCATTGGTTTGTTGTCGAAAATGACATGAGGCATGTTATTTTCTCCTCGAACTGTTCGCCACTTTGGAAAGTGTATACGTGAGTGTCTTCGCAAGCCAGGATCTTTGACACGGAGCAATGGTCCGAGTATGAAAAAACGCTGCAGGGCAACATCACAAATGTCGCCCACGCCACGTGCAGCGACAACATTGACCTGGAAACAATACAATAATTACAACTGGCAGTTCACTCCTATTCGTTACTCCGTGCACAGGTTCTCATCGAGGATCCATGAAATAGCAACATTTTCTCCACTAACACCCCAAGAAACGGCGCTGCGGAAATTCTGAGTCTATGGTGCTCATAAGGAAGTTGATATTAATAATCTTTTTTAAAAAAATAACATCAAAATGGATACCAAAAGTCAACAGAAAACATCTACAGCATCCAATAAGCTTAAGACTAAATTTCATTAACGTAATTTCCGCTCGAATTGAATATTAATCAAAATATTACAGATCTGAGATATATTAATACGAAATTAAACGCTTCACTACTTTAGATAAAATTAGATGTTAATTTATCTGCATTATAATGGTTCTCAAATGGGAGTTGCAGTTGCAATAATGTGAAATCGTCGTCTGAATAATTCAACGACACAAGGAAGAGCTTCAAGGTCAAATCGGCTCCTATTTAAAAAGAACCAAAAATTTCATGATGCGGTATTATTTATTAGACTAGACATATAAATGTGATACGTAGCACAAACATTTAAAACATTTTCGTCAAGAAATCCCCACATTTCTCTGTATCCATAACAGCAGTTTCTTGGATGTTTAGTATTTTAAACAATGCTTTTAAGGTTTATTATTCCGTACATTTCTGAGTCTTGCTAGGTACTTACAAAACTTTTATCGGCAATGAATTAAAATTATAATTGTAGTTTATAGTTTTATTGGGCGTCACATCCAAATATTTCCAAGATCCTGGCTCCGTTTCTACAATATAAATTTTATTTTATCATATTGGTTACAGCTCAATCATGAATTTATTTGAGAAAAATACATTTCTTGTATAGCCGTCATTTCCATATACTGCATGCATGCATGCAATCACCATAAGATTATTATTTTCTTTAATAATTTCACTTATTTATACCAGAAACGTAATTTTCGAATACTACTAGTGAACACGGCCGGCCTGCTGTGGTGTAGTGGCCAGCGTCATTCACAGAGGTCCCGGGTTCGAATCCCGCCATAGGCATGGGTGTTTCTGGTCGTCCTGGTCAAGAAAATTGGGGTTAAGGCTGTGGGAGAATCGACACTCTGCCCAGGTGTCATTCCTAAATCTAGAATGTGTCATGTAAGATGACAGTCTGGCAGCCGTCTCGGTAGGCCAAGGCCCTTCGGGGTTGTCGAGCCAAGGAGTTAGTTACTAGTGAACACGATAGATATTAGTGCCAGTCTTCACCTCGTGAAGGCAAAGGAAGCGCCATCCGTGAAATATTATATATTAACTGATGGAGATCTGAATGGAAATGAATATTTTGAAACTACAGTTCTATATTTACTTGAATCAGTCCCGTGAATGAAATGAACAAGAATTGATGTATCTTTATAAATTGTGATAATTTTTTATTTTTAAGCGCGATTAAAAGAGTATCTGAAATATTTCTTTAATACAAAGTTATTTAAATAAAATATTTCTCGTTTCAGTAGATATAAAGTAAATTGTATATTCTTAAAAATATATAAATTTTGTTAGACATCAGAAGAAAACTAATTTAGGTGATTCGAGAAAATGAACGAATCCAATCTAGTAATTAAACTAATGTCACAAATCAAGCAATAAATCCCGTCATTACTGATTACTTAAATAAATTTAAGCTTGTACTTATTAATGAATAAGAATATTGTTTATTAAATAAAGAAAAAGTCTCAAATATTTTCAGTATAAACATGAATAAATTTTCAGTTCAAAGAACAAGTTCTATAAGCACGTTACCTTGTTCTTTCTCTCGCCATTGCTGGAGTTAGAGTGTCTAGGATCGTAGACGGGCGTTTATTTGTAATATCTCAGTACTGAAGGTTGGTGTTTGTTATCTGTCCATGAACGTCACTTTCCTTTGGGCATTAACAGTAAAGAATTGCGCATATGCTCTTATTATCCTCCGATAACGTGTTTTCTGAGTTTCTTCCGTGTACTAACAACCAAGTCTCTGCTGTTAGGCTCGCCATAAGTCTAGATAATCAGTGTGAACTTTAAGGGGTATTTAACCACATCTAAAATGTATAATACCACTGGAAAGAATGTAACGAACCAACGAGTGATGTAATCAAAGTTTAGAACAATAAAATAACTGAAGGGTTTAGAGATTTTCGCACCCACATAAACATACTCATTACATATAGAATAATCTATTGACAGACGAAAGAAAAAAGCTTACAATAGATTGATAAGCACCTTCACAAACATTGGAAGATTTGTATCATTACATAACACATGATAATATTGTAGTAATTGGTAATTAAGACATTGTTCTAATTGAAAAGTTGAATTGTAGAGGACTCATTATTAGTGGATATAGAGCGGACGCCGCAACAAACCGGCAAGGCAAAGAAAACATTGTTGATGAGTCGAGAAGGTTCTACGCGCTCAAAACTTGCGAGACGAACGAAGAGTCAGGAAATGAGCAGTCGGGCAGCAGACAGCGAATAGAACGGACGAAAAGAACTCATTGAAAGTTTTTACAGTCGGCAGTCAGAACGAAAGAATGTGGTCCAGTCACAAACATGATTTCAAATATTAAAAAGTAAAGCAATATTCAGTCGGGAAGGAGACAGAGCAACTAGTGTGTATTCGGTGGTCGAGCGTAGATTCATCATGCTGGCCATAGACAAACCAATGAAGTCCATTGTCAACTAAAGTCACGAGATCCACAAATCCAGGTTGCAGTAAAGCATCGAGAACCAACCAATTTGTGTTAAATCAACTAACAAACTACACCAATTAGAGCCTGTGAACATTTAGAGTCTGTGAGAACTTAGAATCAGTGATGTCCCCAAAATTGTGCACAAAAAGCTAAAAATGAGACCTGGGCGGACTTTAAAATCATTTGTAAACCGTGTTTAAAAGATAAAAGTCAGATCGTTCTGTAATTATTTAATTATTTAATTATCGATAAAATGAGATCCTTAATTCTTGATAAAATTAAAATTGCTTAAATTCAATCTTTAGTATTATTTCTTCCGCAACAAATTTCGTCTATGTTCAGACGCTTTGATTTCCATAAAAAGTAAATGTAATTTTGATTATATAAATTCTGCCATTTATCAAACCCAGTTCAAGACCCTGAGATCCCAAATATTTTGTGTATTTTATACTTGTTTTAAAATTGTTAATAAATCGTGTTTAATAGTTTTCACTTAAGTTCTTTCATTTAGAAACGCCACATTCATATTATATTAATTATTACAATATATATGGTAAATAAATTAAAAAAATGGCCGTACGCCAAATAATATGAACTAGGTAATCTGAAGCCTTAGGCTTGAGTGATGAACGACGTACCTTGTGTTTGCAATTCGGAAGGTTAAAGAAGGCCATACCTTTAGAAAACTACAAGGTTCCTGGTAAATGGCGTAGAAGTCGCGTTAAGTAACTTATATTGGAGCGAACTTAACAAACCACTTACCGTTACAAAACTATGAATAGAAGGATTTAAATATATTTGTTTCAGAATCATATTTTGGCAGTGTGAAATTAGAATGATCATTTAAAATGGTTCTGCAATCGCGTTTCGTAACGGAGCCGTCGTTTGTTGCGGAAGTGTAGATTCTTCCCCCATGTTGATGCAGACCAACGCGGGTTTTTATCTCTAACGTCGATTTCCCTTTTGCTCTTCACTTTCACGCTCAGTGCGTCCCGACGCATTGTCCTGACATCATTCTCCCTAGCAGACATTCCTCTCACATCAAGGTAAGCATAGATTCTGAATGGGGCAAAAACGTACCACTCAATCGTAATTTATAAGTTCGCTTATTCACGTGAAGGAAAATATTTCTCTTATTTTATTTTTCTTTCCTACAAAAAATTGTGATTTACCCATATATTGATTTCTTCCAATACACTGTGATCTTATGATATTATATATTTCTTGGTTTCATATATCAGACATGCGTCTCATTTAATAAAAGACTATTATTGATTTAAGAGAAAGTAAATAAAATAAAGAAAGAAAGTGAAACAAATTTATTTGGTTTATTCTTAAATCTTCTTATAGCTGGAATATTTTCCTTAAAGAGCCTACACGTAATCTGTTGCATCGCTTACTGATCTATTTTAAAATATAAATTTACTTACGACGTTTTTTTTTGAGAAATTTACGTTCACGTCTCCCTATTTAAGTCGGGGTTTCCAACTTCTTCACTTATGCGTTTCTACGCTTTATTTCCAAAATATAACGCTAATACTATCTTTGTGTCTTCTATTTTCCAACGATTACCAAAAACTTAAATCGTCAATGATCAGGTCCCCTTATAACAAGTTTCGTATCCCCTCTGAAGTTCCTTTACCCAGACCGCATTTCAGTATCAGTCTTTATATATAAAAATGGCATGCTTCAATTCGTCAAAGCTTTTTACTAAATCTATTGTAATATATTTCATTACCATATAAATTTTCATTTGAATTTTTTTTAAAAAAAGTTAGCATGACACTTACATAAGAAATATTTCCTAAATGCTGACGAGTGAAAAATAACTCTTTCTCTTCCAATTCTCTGAGGATTTATTAGAATCACAAAATTTCGAATGACTACGGTTCGAAACTGTTCGAAGAACGTTAACCAACGTTTAAATAACATGTAATCAAACATATGAATAAATAAGAATATCCAGCAATTAATTTTGATATTTTTTATGCATCCAGAACGGAAAGAAATTCACATTTATGCTAAGTCGGCAATAACTATTAACAACAATTATATTTATTTTCGAACACGTGGCACAAACTTAAAAGGCTTGAATCTTGAGCTTAGAATCCTTTCAAGACTGTCATTTGATAGGTAAGGAGTTGCATCGATAGAAGGTGCAGAAAACTGCTTGTAAGAGTGGTCTGTTTTATGAATCTGGTTCTAAACCTGAGCAGTCAATTAAAAGTTATCATAATAGGAGTGATACATGTCCGGGGTAGCAGACGCTGGACATACGGCAAGAGTCCACTGCTCCCACTGGAACAGTCGGACAGCTGACTCAATCCGGCCGAGGGTATTTACGGGAATACTGCATCCTCACAGCAGATCCACACAAGTTATGGGAAGGGCGTGGTTGCCCGGGTGCGGGTTTCTCAAGGATTTTCCGTGAGGGATTTCTGGTTTGCTTCCTTAAAATGATTGTGTCTTATTTGCGGCCTCTTCAAAATGTCTATGTAGTCATCCCAAAAATATGAGCGTTCTCATAAAAGAAAATTCTTGGAGTCTCACTTGCTGTCAAGGAGATTTACCTGCAAGACATAGAGCGACGATGAATGGATTTTCTTCTTACCTTCACAGAACTTTCTTTCCGCTTAAACTGATCATTTTATAGACGATAGTCAGTGTTAGTGCGCTAATGTATTTATCCAGTGTTCTTTATAATTTGGATATAGTGTTTATTCATATAACGAGCTCGGATGTGCATAAAACAGAGTTCCAAAATCTATAACTCAGATGTTTAATGACAATGTGCAACCATTACAGAACCGGAGCAGTGAGCAGATCACCAGAACGCGCTAGCAGAGACAAAGTTCGTGGGTCTCATAGAGACAGCCGAACAAATACAACTTGAAGAATTAATCAAAATGTTTAACAGGAGTAGTTTTTTTCTCGTTATTGTTGGCGAGACAAATTTAGTATTAATTTTCCTGGTTCCAAAGTAAAACTGTCAAATTCAGTTAATTGTAAATTTTATGGTGTCATTTTTCTAGTAATTATGTGTAGAATCAATTATATATACTAACTATTTTAAAATAAAAAGTCAAATAAAATAAATCGAAGTTTGATAGAAGTCCGCTACGTAAATAATGAAGCGTTAACAGGGCTTTTCCTAATTCTCTAGGCCAGGAGGTACATCACTACTTGCGTACTGAATTGACCGCAAATGAGGCAAAATACTCCGTGACCTGTCGCATATGAGACGACATCCCTTAAAATTAAGCCAGATAGCCCTAGTTAACCCTTTGCTACCTTGTTCTCCCACCCCAATTCTATCACTTCCCATACTATTATAGGGAAGTGGCCAGAACGTGGATTTTTATCAACAAACCTTTTCTAAAAATAACAAGACAGGGATTTATGACGTCTTGCAGAAAGGAGAATACATTATTGGCACCACAACCAAACCATCAAATAACATATTTGCAGTAACGTTAAGCCACATTGGTAAGAGATTTCCTTGTTTCGCAATTAGGATTATCGCTAGTCACGCTAGCATTTATCAGTGTCGAATGATATGTAACGCATATATGGTAGTTACAAGGTTCCTACGTTTGCCGCCATATTAGTCTAAACACAAACTTTACTTTTAAACCATATTGTTTATTCAAATTCATGCAATCATAGCTATTTGGCGTACAATAATGAAAACACTTCTTGTATTCCCTATTCGGAACGATTAATAGCAACAAATTCTATTCCTACCAGTAGGATTTAACCGTTGAATACTACCATTATTAATATCTGTATCTGATTGGACGCAAAGCGTGCACACGCTGAGGAATGAGCCTCCTATCTAAGTTAATAAATTATTTTTCATCATTAGTTTTTGAAGAAACTATCCAAACTAGGCCTACTTATCTCCATCTCTTGAACGATCTCTTACTGTGTAAGAGATGGCGGGGACTACCTCCGGAAAAGGCTAATTCTCTCTCTGGTTTTGAACTAAGGTGCCTACAAGCCGAGACACCTGGGTTTCTTATGAGAGGTGTATATTCCGGGGTCGCAAACCTTTGGAATTCCGATTGGAACAGCCGGCCAGATGCCTCCTAAACCGGTCGAGGCATGGAGAATCCCCATAGTAATCCCCACTCCCGTCATCGATAGAGCGTGGGGTAAGTGAAAAATGCTCGACCTATTAAATGTAGGTTTTTCTAGAGTTTTCCCTGCATCACTTTTAGGAGAATTTCCGGGTAGGATCCTTAAACCACAGTCCGGGGATCCTAGTTAACCAATGGCTACATTTCCGTAGCCCTTTTTCAGTCCCTGTCCTATGCTATAAGAGAGGATTCGCCAGACCATGGATTACCCTATGTATAGCCTATCTACACACTGTCTTACGGTATAAGCAATGTGCATTTTCATAACAATCAGGCAAGTTATCACCCACCTTAGTGGTACGCTTGTTAAAAGGGACGCTACATAATAATAATCTCTTTATCTTTTAATTATACTATCATCATTAAATTATTTATTCTTGGCGATAACAATAGCGAATTAGTACGTAGAAATTGAAAGATATTTAAAATGAGGTACATTCCGGGTAATATATATATATATTTATAAAGATATTACTTCTATACGTACATTTCTTTAATGAATAAGGGAATTAAAAACCCATGCCATCTAATTTCCTGACTGACTGTAACGTTAACTTTGCTGGCTTTCAAAAGACACAGTCAGACCATTTTCTATTACTCTCTTTTTGTTATTCTGAGCGATATTAAACTTCCATTCGTAACCTGTGGTCATAATGTCGGACATTTTTTCTCCGCATGTAAAGTGTTGAACCGATTTTAATATTATCATAATATTATTATATACATGCTAAGAAGGTTTTTTTAAATAATATTAGACAACATTCCAAAATTTCATTTCAACTGTTTGACCAGGGTTTTTGTTCTGTTTTACAGAGAGACAGGTTTTCAACGTTATCAAACAAGGAAAAGAACTAAATGCATAACTAAACCCTGCGAATCAATTCATAGTAATCGTAATGATTAACGATATAAATCGTAATCATTGACATTTCCCAATAATATTTCTAAACAAACTTCCCCGAGCAAATTTAGAAAATAGAACGAAAAGTTATTTTACAAATATTTGTCTGATGAAGGCATGAAAAAAGTTATCTTTTGAATAAGGACATGTGGAGGAGATTTAGACCAGTAATACTCATGCAAATGTTTGCTGCCTATCGCGTGCAAGTTTTTCCACCAACAGGTATATTTACACGTGCGCTAAAATACAGCAGAAAGATAAGAATAATTGTAGTCAATTACATACATAGGCCTATTGTCTTATAAAGAAATAATATTTTCAATTCATTCATTGCCAAAATTACCTTCGAATATAATTTTATTGGCTAGCGCAATGCTGTGTTAGTAATAAGATCTAACATGAATACGCCTGGAAATTATACATATTTGTAAACTGTGTACCAGAAGCGATTGTAATTGTTACTCAACTTTAAGACAGTCCTTGAATAAACATGTCTGCTGATACATACATTACGTTCAACCCAATGATAAGATAAAGACAGGAACTGAGCACTGAGTAAGGTATTTTAACGATCCTGTCACATTATTTTGAAATTATATGCAAATGGAGCTCAACAACTTTTGTTGCTAATCAACTCGACCCTGGATAATTTGTTACTTCCACATTGGGCCTACAAATAATGTACATAGAAATTTATTCAGTGATTTCAATCATGGGCAATTCCTGATTAATGCATTACAGATTCGCGTATTCCAGACTAAAATACAGCAATACAAAATTTTAAAATACAAGGGTCTCTTCTGTTTCTTATTTTTATTTGACTTGTAATCTGCATCAATTACATCGCAAGAAGTAAAATATATACAGGGTTTTTAGCGTGAGTACAGTAATCGTCCACTGACCATTGCAGGTTTAGTTTATTTAGTTAGTTTTATGCATTACTTGCTTTTTTAGTTCGTTAGCCATATTCTTCAGTGCCTTTCTGTATGTCTGCCTTGAGGCACCCCTGATAATTGGAGTAACTGGAGCTGATTTATTTGGAAGTATCGATCTAACATGTATTATCTTAGCAGATGGTAGTAGTAAAAAACAAACAAGAAAATATTAAACTGTAAATCTACTTTACTGTAATTTAATTTTGAACTTAGCCTAATTTGCAAAACTGAGTAGACTATTTATTCTTAAGCTGAATACCAATGTACCGTTGACAACATTTGTCATATATTATTATATTTTGGCTACATTTATTCAGTGCTTTATTTGCGCGTTACAAACCACAGGAAATGAACAGTTAACACAATTGTTTCGCTCCGGATGCACGTGCGCGTGGTCTGATCCAGGAATTTGCTGATCTGCTGCAGGTCGATGCTCGCGGGCTGTAAGCTGAGAATTGGACTTAGCTCAGAGAGGGAATGATTGAGGAACGCTTCACTCTGATCGTGTTCAATCTTATCGCTCTAAATTTCTGTAACCGCATTGATTATTTCTTAGATGCGATCGCTACTTTTGAACGAGAGAGATACGCCTCGTGCGTTTCAAATCAGTTTCATCTAAGGGCTCGCTAGGATTGGTCATCCTAGAATTTTCATCTTTGTATCCCTAACTTCTATAATACTTCTTCCTAATATACCTTGAGTCTGAAGGTTCGAACGCAATTCACCGTTCCGCCTATTCTGGGAGCGTCATGCAATCTTGACGCCGAACCTCCCTCTTTACCAATCTTTCCTATTATCTGTCCTATTAATTCTTCCCAATTCCTTCTTACTGGTAATAGTTCGTACAAATTCGAACTGGTGGCTTCGACTGCGACGACCGTATATATTACACTTTTCTGGTGGAGAATCAAGAAAAATGTGTGCGACAAAGACGCGATACTCTTATGAGAATTTAAGGTCGTTATCTTGAGTTTGAATGAGTTAGTGTAGAATTATTCTAATATATAATATTTAATTCAGAAAATTCCGGTCCAAATATTTAGGTGATGCAGTAATTATATATTTTGAGTTTGAATTTATATATTTATTTAAAAACATTACTATTTCTTTCTTTCAATACAGATAATTTATCAAAATTACAAAACTGGATAATTGAAAAATATTTAATTAAATTAAAGCGGAATGCAAAAGCAATTACTATTAAGAAAAACTTCTCTTGTCTCAGACAGGGAAATTTAGCATTGTTTCCATGACTTGCTCTGTTATGAACAACTTCTAGTGAAAGCGGTGAACCCAGCTTCTTATTTGTTTATGTCGTTTTATTGAATATTTTCTGTGTTCTTGATAGGTATTGAATCGTAATAGTTTAAAATAATAATCAAATAAATACAATTGTTGATTAAACGTGCAAATTAAATATTGTTAAAACGGATTGTCCCTAGCTGAAGGTTCTTTTTATTTGTTCTTTTTCCTGTATTTCTCAAAATAATATCAACCCACAGTACCTGGTTTTTGTGTATTCTTGTTCTGCTGCTGTTCATAATTTAATGCTTTTGTAGGACTTACCTTTAAATTTCTAAATTTCAAATTATTAGTCCGTTGTAATTTACACTTTTGAAATTGGTTTACCTTGTGTTTCCATGAATAATATTATGATCTTTCAAATATCTATCACCTTCTGTACTTCTTGAGTCTATGTATATAAAGGCTTTTCGTTTTAAATGTATCAAACTCAAGTCTTGAGAATGTCAGACGATACAGGCAAGGCCACAAACATAAGGAACAATAGCAGTGCAAAACAATCCTCTTGACTACACTACGACTATCTGCGTGATCGTACTTATGAATCTAATTTGTTATCCGCTTTCGAGTTGTTACCGAATATTGGCAAACTAAGTTTCCCTTAACATTTTAAATCAAGTGCATTACTATTATCATATATAACTTTTATGTTTTTAATTTTTTATTCATATAATGACGAGACCCATCAGTCTCCTCCCCTCTTTATCCAAACTGTTCGAAAAACTCCTTCTTCCCCTGCTTAGCAAAGAATTAACCCACCTCATTCCTCCTGCTCAATACGGCTTTAGACCCAAACACTCTTGCACCCATCAACTCTACTCAGTGACATCCTACTACAACAATTCCTTCGATACCAATATCTCGTGCATTGATGCCTTCCTAAAAGCAGTAAAAGCTTTTGATAAAGTACACCACCAATCACTACTTTCCAAAATCAAAGACCCACTTAATGATACCCTCTTCATAATCCTTACTAACTATCTTACTAACCGCTCCTTCTCTATAAAATTTAACAATACCCTTTCAAATTCCTTCCCTATTTCCTCTGGCGTCCCCCAAGGCAGTATCCTAGCACCTTTTCTCTTCAACCTTTATTTTCTCTAGATTCGGGCTCCAGAAAACTACAAAACGCCCTCAATGATTTTGAAAGCTGGGCTAAAAAATGGAGAATCAGCATAAACCCTACCGAATCCACAATCATTCACTTAACCCTTAAAATCAAACATTCCCTCAATAACCCATTCTTTCTCAATGGCACCAAAATACCTATCCAACAAACTACACCATACCTAGGCCTTATCCTTGATTCCAAATTATCATGGAAACCTCACATAGCACACATTACCTCCAGAATAAACAACAAAATAAAACAACTCTTCCCTCTTATCATATGGGGAACCACTGCCTATTCTCACTCCAACAAAATAAAACCAAACAAAACAAAATTCTCCGTTTAATATCAAATTCCCCTTGGTACCTTCGCAACTCAGTTATCCACAAAGACCTTGAAATTCCCCTAATTCCTACCATAATTCATAAGTCCACCAAGTCCCTAATAAATAGCTCCATCAATGTAAATACCTTATGTTTTATTTGTTAAATTCTTAGAATTGTAAATACTGTTATTATATTATTATCACAACTGTAAAGTCTCCGGACTAAAAGTTAATTTTAATAAATTAATAAAAAAAGGTGGGAAAATATAATGACGAACAAAATCTTGACCTGATGCTCGTTGAACATGAATTCGGCGTCATCTCTCAGGAAATTGTGTACAAACTGTATACACTATTGTAATTCCTCTGTTTTTATTTCCCAGTGAGACCAGAATTCATCCCGATGGCCCCACTGCCTGATACTACTCGTATGTGGTGGTGCCTCCTCCTGGCGAGTTGTACCTTGAGCACTGCCTATGCGCAGAGGATGCCACCTCCGGATGGTAATACAACGGCGCCCCCCGGAGGTCCTGGAGCCGTGGAAGAACCCTTTCCGAACAATTGCACCCGCGCAGTACCTCTGTACCTGCCACCCTTCCAGGTGGAGGAGCTGGTGTTCCCGGGTCTGTCTTGCGTCACCACTCTTCACGCTCAGCCCTGGAAGCGCCTTCTTCTAGAGTTCACCAACGTCAATATCGACGCATCCGTCTTCGAGTGTGAACTCGCTGGTGCCAGTCTCTACTCACTCAATAAGGGCCTGCTCAATCGCCTCGATAGGTGAGATTTAATTTGGTTTACAGACTGTCGAACAAAATATGAAAATCGTCATAGCCTTACTATGTCAATATTTTTTATTTTATAGGAAAATAATTATAAGATTCCTGCGGTTTTTTGCTTCTCAACCAAAAGTAGTGGGATTTTTTTACCCGAAATGGTGTAATCCAATATTTGCCAACATATATATACAGAATTTTCGGAAAACCTCGGTGAGATTATATATTTAAAAATCAGAAGCAGAGTTTCCTCTGGTTTAATGGTTGAACAATGACAAATATTTTCTTGTTTTGTCTCGAAATAGTTCATTTAATGCCTCCCCTAGAACTACCGCCTTATCCTGGCGGGGCGATTTACGTTCCCCAATGTCCCTGAGAGCTATACTGGTGGGAGTTCAAGCTTCTGGTATGGACACCCAAGCCAGACAGATTGAAGAGAGGGGTGAGGCTGGTCCTCCTGCTTGGGGATTTGACATAAGGTTGGCGGCTCAATGTTGAAAAGAAATAATCACAAATCCTTACATATTACGTACGAATATGGAATCCACCTCACGAAAAAGATGTGACAACATAGCTTCATGATGTATGTGAAAGACCTGAAGAAGATGAAGATTGTAGGAGAAGTCTAATAGAAGAGACGGAGACATATCGTGAAGGCGTCCTAGGCCCACATCGGGTTGAAGTGCTTTGCATGAAGAAGAAGTTCGTTTAATGTAAATTACTTCTTCCCTTTAAAAACAACATCACACTCGGATTATAGTCCGTATTTCCACTGTATGGAATATAGTATTAATCTTTCTGATTTCATCATTCCATCATGGTCCAAGTTTCTTGGAAGTCTGGTGGTTGTTATATTGAGAAGCTGAGCCTTTTTATAATACTAAACATTAATTGAGTCACTTAAAACTATGTCTAAAAACTAATTTCATATGAAGAAATAGAAACACGGACATTGTTATAATATTTTTCATTTCCTTATTTTTGAATATCTGAAACTGTAATCCCATAAATGTGCCAGTAATCTAATATTAAATTCTCTACGTCATAAGATAGTAGAAAATGAGATTAAAGTAGATCATATATAATTCTGATGTTATATCACTGAAGATTTCGCGTTTTTATGTTGTGACATATGGCTAAATCAAACTACTTTCGAAATTAATTTACAATGTTTTGGCCTGCATCTGTATAAATAAATTAATACTTTTGTGTATACTTTGCTTCGAATCGAGGGATCTGTATGTAATCTAAATTTATGTCTGTCTGTTACGATTTTCTCGCTTTTCACATGAAAACTATCGGACCAATTTCGATTAAACATTTTCCTGTTGATATATAGAGTCGTGAGAAGGATTTTTAGCGATACTAAACTGTCATCCGTCACGTTGAAACAAAAACCTGATTTAAATAACTTGACTCAAAATTGACTAATCGGTTTCTTCCATGAACGTTAAATAAGTTTGAGAGTATTTTCAATAATACTCACCATTTGAAAAAGTTTAAACTAAAAATTTATTCTACCGAATTTACTTTTTATTATATGGTATGCAAGCAAGAGTAGGTCAAAAATTAGAAAATGTATTAAATCTGAAAAAAACTTGATTGTATAAAAATGATTTATAATTAACGGGTTAGACGGAAAAAGGACTCAAATCCTACCCTAATAATAGAAAGTACTCAGAACTAATCATTATGCCAAATGGAGACCCTAACGCTTAAATACATGCTTAATTTATCCCCATATGAAGGACGAGTAATCACTTAGGGAAATAGAAAATTCCATCTAGAACATTCCTAGGGGAAAAAATGTATGAGATGTACACGAGTAACGTATTGTTATTCCCCGGAGTTACCTACCCTTTATATTTTGTTGTCATCTATGAAAATATTGCTTTGGAGGAAAAAATTTCGACAAAAGCAGCACTTCAGAATTTGAACAAGAATTTAGAGGGTTTTGATTTAGGCTATAATTCGTAAAAGATAAAAATAATGGAGTAATACTGAACTAAGTTGGAAGAGGATTGGGAAAAATAAAGAAATGTTCCTTAAAATAACCTTTCATGATTTTTAATAAATTTACCAATTAGTGCCTAAATTTTGATTCAGTATTTTCTTTTAGAGTAACAGGCTACATGAGGGTAATACACATGATGGCAACTCCCCTTTAATAGCAAGGAAGGGATTTGAAAGGGGGGATGCGGAAGTGTAGAGGAAGCAAGCCAATGGTTAACTAGAGTCAACGGACATTCGCCTAAAAGTGATGCAGCACAATTTCTAGAAAACCTGTATCAGGTAGGGCCGGCATTTGATACTTGTTCCATGCCCTTCCGAGGCGTTTGCTGAGAGGACGCAGTATTTCCTTATCCGTGCATCGACCAATTTAGTACTATTCCAATGGGAACAGAGGATAACCCTTACCGCATGCCCAAGGTCTTCTACCCCGGAACATACACCTTTCAAAACAGGCCGAGGTGCCTCGATTTGTGGGAACCTTAGTTCAAAAACTGAGAGAGGGAAAGGTAGCCTTCTCCGAGTCTCCAGAAAGGTTCTGCCTGCGAGAGAACAGCTCCTACAGTCTATGTCGACTATGATACACTACATAATATCTCTTAACTTACATTTTACAGGGCATGAAATGCCTGATAGATTTTATGATATGTTGGTATGGCGATCAAACTTCAAATCCAAATCGGTTGATCTTGCATGATTTAGGATTTGCGGAACCTTGAACTCGTCGAGGGCGTACCTGACGGAGGACAACGTGGGCATCGTGACTTTTGGCACAACCATCCCCAGCAGCGAGTCCACGTTCAGCATCCGAGCGCAAGTGATGTCTGGTCAAAGTTACACATCCAACACCTACTATGGAGCGCCAACCCCTACACAGGTGTTGGTGAGCAGCTACCCCTTCACCACTCACCCTCAATACACATCGGCCCACTATTCCGCACCGCAGACTCAGCAACCCCAGCAGCAATATTACCAGCAACAGGTATACACGTTTCAAAAATTCCTCTTTGGTTAAGATTTTCTTATTTAAATTTTAACCTTTTGAAGTGACTGCGTGACAGACCCTGGTACTCAAAATCAGAAGCGATTGGCTCAAATTCTCTTCCTGTAATCCTAATTATGATATTCCCTGATTTTCCGAAATTCATAGAAAATACTTTGATGAATTTGTGACATAAGCAAGCTTCATTTCAGATGGCCTGAAAACAGGAAAAAGATTGAAGCGAATGAACTCTTCGGTTGGCTAAATATAAAATGAATCATGAAAGTCGGCAGTGTAAGAGACGTTTTGGTTGCTGAAGTCCGCATTGGAATGTTTGATGCTCAGAAAAAAATACAGTCGAAATTTTATTTTATGTTTCCTGCCTGTACAGCAAATATGCCGTCTATGTGTTTACCGACGTTCACATTCCTAAATATAGTCGAACTACTCCTTCATTATAAGATTCCCTTCACTTACTTTTTTTATATAATAAATAATTTTTGATATTTCTGTCAATATAAAAAGCTTATTTAATTTCCAGAAATAGGATCTGCTTTTCAGCCATGCGAGTCTTTGTATATAATGGATTAATATTATTCAATCAATCTTTTCCTTTGTTTCTGCATGAATATACTTTGCTGTGTAATAGTTGTAGATAACATTCACAGACAAATATAGCAATTCTCCATTGATAAGAGTATTATATAATTATTTATGTCTTCACGTTCCTTCATATACATCATGCACGTACGACATAGGTAAACACATTAGCCTGGCTGTGAAACACCATACATAAGTATGGTTAATTAATGCGTATTTTTGAAGACCGGATTTTAAGTGATCTTTCAAGCATTCCAATAGTTGAAGTAAAATATAACTTCTCACGTGATATTTAATTTTTTTTTGTTTTAGCAATTGTTCACTCTTCTTCTGAACTTACCTATTCTGGTTTTCTGAGACGTTAATGTCGATTTCTGTTACAGAGTGGCCGAGGAGGGTATTATAGTGGCAGCGTCTATTCACCACCAACGACCAGTGCCCCCTACCAGCCCCCGCAGCGTCCCTCTTACCCACAATACCCTTACCCAAACAGCTATCAGCCTCCTCCCTACTCGGTAACGTTCACATCTACAACGACGCCTTCTCCTCTCCCTAGTGAGGCGCCACCTCCTGCTAACCAACAACCACCTCCTTCCTTCTCGCGTAACTTCCCACCTTCTGGGCCACTATTCCTCGCCAACGAGAATACTGACGTCGAGGGCGACAATTTCATCAGCAAGACTAACTATCGGCCCGTGGTGGTGTACCAACAACAGATTTCTCCGCCCATAAGTCAGGGCTCAGATTTCTTCAATGGAAATTGTAACAAGACCGACTGGCACGTCAGTAAAACTGACCCCATGTACTACTACTGGGGAAAACCGCAAACTGTAGGTATTTATCCAGAAGAATCCGACGACTTGCTGCAGTATGCCGACGACGGCTTTAACGAAATCTCTTCATAAACGCAACTTCATTATTCTGTAACGTTTGCTTCTTGGAATAAACCATTTATACTTTGGTATTGGCTAGTTTTCATTCTAAGTATAATATAATGTGCAAGTACGTAAGCCAATAGCTAGCAAATGTTATGCGACTAGCATCGCTCAAGACATGGCGGTTTCAAGATCCTGAAACCTTTAATTCCTTTTATTTTTACCAATTTTTTAACTGATCGCCGTTTACTTCATTGACGAGTAAATAAACTTTACTAGTATAAATTAGTTATTCAGGCTTGTATTTGAGTGGCTCATTTTCATTGGTCAACGTTACACACTTACTAGGGCGTACGGACAAAAACGGAATCCGACACGTCTCTTGCAATGCTTAATATTCTGTGCTTAACTCGCCTTTGTCACCCACATAAAGTTAAAAAAATAGTGCATTAAGAAAAATGAAGAGGTATTATTTTAAATTTTTTTATGAACTTCAAACAGAGAGTTTATTGATTTTTGTGTAAAAAAGGTTAGTAATTTTGATAAAAATTGAATTGTGTTGTTCTATGAAAATAAAAGGTGCCAACATAGATTTTTTTAACAAAGCAATCACAAAACAACAGTTGAAATAAGATAATGAGACTTTTTTTAATCCCTTTTCACCTTGTGTTCTAACTTTCTAAGTGGAAAAATATTTTTGTTTTCCTTCACCTGGCTTTTTTGTTCACTAACATAAAAATGACATCATAAGAGTGTGTATGAATATTGATTATATATTACATTTTTATTTGAAATAAGTTACAAATGCTTGAATATTCATGCACTATGCAAAAAATTTTTGTCCCTCTTTAGAAGGAAACCTTAATCCATTCGTATCTATTCCAAATCCCTCAATTGTAAAAATAAAGTCCCCTATTAATTTATTTTATTTTTATAATTATTTATTTATTTATTAATAAATACGAAAAATAAATTCAAATTTTTGTTCAAAAATTATAAAGCTAAATTGACTGCAAAATGAAGTGCAAATCTTTGTTCAAAATTATAAAGCTAAATTGACTGCAAAATGAAGTGAAAAAATTAGTGTTAACAAGGTAATATTCATTTCGAATATAGAATGAACAGTGAGTCACGAAAAAAATCAATCTGTTTCGACTGATCGAGTGGTTCCGATCAGATCATTAAAAAGAAAGGTTTTGCCCGTCTCTACAACCCGTAAAGTTCAATAAATCGCCTCCTTTCTCTGCGTCTTAGCACGCACAATCAAGTCCCTGTTCGTGTTATAAAACAGAAGTGAAATCAAATTAAATTTGTACTATTTGGTAATTAAAAATTTAGGGACCTCTTCAGCTGTAAACATTTAAGGTCGAAATGTTGAGTTTATAATGTTTTATATTAAACTTCATAAACTTCTGACTTATTGCCTGATATTATTTCATTGGTGCTAAATTATTCTACTTTTAAGAATTAGTCACTATTCGAAACTTTTTAGACGTAATTAGAAATGTATCACAATACGGGCCGGATCAGAATATTGATAACAATATCGGTGCTGTAGTAATAATATTATTTTAATAGTTATTCTCGTATTAATTGTTGCTTAAAAAGCTCACGATCCGCCACTGACAAATGGATGTAATGATGCTAGAAAGAAAATAATCTAATATATTTAAAAGAATCAGCTGCTTTAACACATTCAAACAATTAGAAATTCAGACAGCCCAGTCTATTCATGAGTACGTAGCCATGAAAATCTAGGAATTTTAATTAGTTAATAATTCAGCATAAAAATTTATGACCAAGTGAGCTTCAACTATTCAAATATAAGATTCATGGTGATTTAAATTTCCTAGAGTTTCATATTTACTGAATCATACGGATAGGGGTGGATTCTTCTCTTATATCACATAATTTTCTTTCTTTATGTTTATTTCCGTTTGCATGAGTAGTGCGAGATGTTATCATGCTTCTCGAAGTGCTTATTTAAAAAAAAATATACACATTACATTTGAAAGGAAGAGTAAAATACTGTATTTTAAATTTTATTTCGTAATTTTAAATTCAACAAAATGTTTAAATTTTGTATGAAGCTTTATGTTAGACCACAGTAATAATAATTATTAATAACATGTAATTAATATAATTATAATAGTTAATTACTGATTTCACAAATTTTTTTAGGAATTTTATTCGTTAAAGATAATAAAATTCTAGTAATTTTTTGTAAATAATGAAATATGCTTTTATGTTATATGAACTGTAAATCATATTCACTTTTTTAATGTTTAATACGAATGTTTGATAATTTTTTTTCTCTTAATTTGTTATTCAAAGAGTAACAAATTATTAAATTTTGTATCTTTGACCAGCGTTCAATAAACGTCTTTGATTAACGTTGTATCTTCTGGTTGTATAGCGAGTAAATATTCAGAACTGACGATCGAACTGTTGAAAGAGTTGTTTATTTAGCTCTTTCGCGGACAGAATTCTATTTTATAATGACTGAGGAAAAGCTGGAATTGGTATGTTGTTTATGGAAGATTGTTCTTACATTTATTTGTTAGTTAGGAATTCTTTTATACTTAATATAAAGGTAAACTAGTGAAAACAGAAAAATTATTTACCTTTATCTACTCACTCAGAACTTAAAATCATATTTATAGGATTGGGGCAATGATAAGTTGCAAAAAGCTCAAAAACAGATTGAAGAAAACTGCTATGATCTTGAAGCTTGGAGTCTGCTCATCAGAGAAGCACAGACCAGGTGGATTGGAGAATTGCGGCCACTATTTGAGAAACTAGTATCTACGTTTCCAAGTGCCGGACGATATTGGAAAATTTATATAGAACAAGAGGTAAGCTATTTTATCACTATATTTTAAGTCTGTGGGAAATTCTAATGTTTGAAAATGCTATGACAAAAATTAGTCTAGATAAGAAATTGAATTATAGAGGTATCATATATATTTAAGGTCTTACTGAGGAAATAAAAAGAATAATTGTAGATAATGTAATAGATTAGATTAGACAATTTGAAAAACATGTAATTATATTGATAACATGGAGACTGCATTATTGTACGTTTTTTGTATTGAAACATCCCATATTTGTTGTAGCGGTATTCGACCATGTTAATAATTTTACTCACAATTAATTTAGTTTTGATGAGTATGACTGTAAGGCTTTATTTATTATATTTTTCTTAAATCTTATCACTTAATAATACTTAGCTGAAAATTATGTTATACTAATGGAAACATTGAAATTCATATTTAGAAGAAAAGTACACTATTCAATTGTCTCATTTTGATGTGAGTTCAATGGAATGACTTTTTCTTCAATGGAATTTCCATTGTCTGTATCATAAATGAGGAATAGAGACAGAAAGCAAGGTTAAAATTAATGTATTACAGTTGTAGAATACAAGAGAATCCTCCTTTTTTTTAGACTAACATAAAGTATTCTTTTACCTATTGGAGTGTTTAGTTGTATCCCATATCTGCATTTATTTCTCTATTTCTGAAGACAAACTTAACCGTTGTTTAAAAATTTTGGTTCACTTTTTTCTTCTATTTCATGTTGTAGGTACTGAAAAGGAACATACCTAACTAATTGAGCAGATTAAGATTCAAGTCTCAATGTAAAATGTATTGATATTGTACCTAATATTTATTTCTAATTTTCACCATATCTTATCTTGCAAAGCCTTTTAAATGGTCCTCCATTCCATAGAATGTTAAGCATATTTTTTCATCACACAGAAAAATACAATACTATTTGAAATCTGATATATTTTGTGCCATACAACTCAGCTGCGTGTATTAAAGATATAATCTGTATGTTTCTCCCATGGATAGTTAATAACAGATAATGTTACAGCCCAGCGTCCTTTAGCCAACAGTTTATTGTTGTACGCAATCTATGATAAGTACTTGATAAGGTTTAATCATCATTTATGAAGCATATATCTACTTGTCATGAAATCTGCAGAAGTCTATATGTTCTAAGGGCCAGTTTTTCTGAAAGCTTGTCTAGAATTTGTGCTAAATCTTTTGCTATGAATGAATAACTGAATTTATTGTATTGTATCACATGTACATAACTTGCAAGTAGTGGTAACTGCAATTATTCTCAAAGAAATTGAAACAGTATATAGTTCGAGATGTTAGCAAGTGACAACTTTGATGAAAGACTTTATGACTCCAGTACGTCATCTTTGATGGAACTTTTTGTCATTCATGAAAACATAATTTGTTACAAGTTTAGTAATCGTAAAAATTAAAATAAGTGAGAATTATGAGTATACACTCATTAGAAACACATCAGCTGTATTTCAGTCACTGAGGTGGTTTTTTTTTTACAAATAGGATTAATTATTGACTTTTGAAATTTATTTCTGGGACCAGTTTTATGATGAGCCCGTTAGGAATTAAATGAAAGGAATTATTATTCTATACTTGTAAATATTATTGTCCCATGATACTGATCTGTGTGATCATCATGTAAGATAAAATCAAAAATAGTGATTTCAGGTGTTGTAAGCAGTTGAAGGAAAGAAAGACGATTATTGATGGGGTAGAGTTTTGTGATGTATATATGAATCTCTGAAAATTCTATTGATAAATACTATATCCTTAAAACTACTTACACGACAATGTGTTTACTGAATATATATTGCCAAACTGAGCAAGATGTCCTTGAATTGTCAGTTTTGAGACTATATCTACACAGACGAAAATATAATGTATGGTAATGAAGATATAATTCTATATGCAGCCAATCCAATCATATAATATCCCTGAATGTGTATTTGCAAATTGCAGTGTTACTTATACCTACAGTTATAGGAAGCAAGTGACAGTTTCTATCAGTTACTTTGTACCTTTTGTATAAATATAATTCTTTGGCCCTCATATAGCTCAATCATTGTTGTAGAAATTATTTTCTAGTACATTTTACATAAATCTTTGGCCATTCTAACATTGACTGTTTTTTATTGTGAGTAGTGAAGGTATTAACTTATTAAGTTTGATTTCTTAATGTGCAAATGTTTATGTCTAGTATAAAAAAGGTTTTAATTTTATTTAGTGTTAGACTAGATATTAGTAATTTCTAGTGAACATAGGATAATTTTTTTTTGGGAGCGAAGGTAGTTTGTTACTTTTTAGTACTTAGAGTTAGGTTTTAATTTGCTGCAAAAATTGCAATTTAGACTTCACATCTGATAAATGTAATTTAGCATATTATTTCTATGTTTGATAGAATGAGTTATTTTTTTTAGAAACAAAATTATAGCCTCTCATAAATTCACTTTATCTATAATATGTACAACATGCTAGTTTTCTTCTACTATTTCATTGTTTAATTTATAATAATTTTGTTTCAGATGAAGGCAAGAAATTTTGAGAAAGTAGAAAAGGTATGTTTATTCTATATTAATGATAATTTACTTAAATGGGTAAATAAATTTTTGACTGGTATGAAAACACTTTTTTTCATTTTTGTGTGTTTTGCAACTCTTGGGAGGTGGTGTTCTCTGATACGTTGAAACCCATGGCATGTAGCAATTTTCTTCTTATGAAAATCTTGAAGTAAACTGCAGTTAATTTTATGCAATAACTTAAAATTATATTTATTTGAGAAATTATTATTTTTGAATCATTTCTTTATCTTCTACATATATAACCATATGCCAATAGAAACTTCATCTAATTTTAGTATTGTGTGTACTTTGTGCTACCATATTGAACATGAATCAAATGATTTAGCACATCTTATTTATACATAACTGAATATTTTCTTGAGGTAGAAGCTCATTGAATATATCACGGATGGGAACAAGTACCGGGTTTGGATTTATAGTCATCATGGTTATGGGCAGCTGTATTTTTAATTTCCTATGATGTCATAAATGTCATGGGCTAGAATTATGAGAACTTTGTGAATAATAAGGCAGAGAATACCTCTTCCTGAGTGAGAGCCCAAGAAAACCTTCCTTGACCTCATTGACAGTTGAAACTTAAGTTCTTGAAATTTCGAAATACAAGTCACATCTTTATATATCTAACCAAATAATACTATTTTGTTGGATAAAGAGTGCTATATGAACACTTTTACAAATATTTGTCTGAATAAAATTTTTGTCTAATTCAAATTAAAGCTTTTAGTTGTCTTCAATTCAAGGAGTAGGTTTACAGAAATATGGTATTGATAATTGTAGTGCTTTTGTCACAATATTCAATAACTTAAGTTTCAGAGACATTTAACCTACAGTCTCCTCAGAGATAGGATTTTCTGAATCACTGGACTGTTTTAAAATTTTGACTTTGTGTCCAAAACATTAAATTTAGCCTTATGGAATTTTAGTTACATCTGGTGAATTCAGTAAATTCTGTCTCACTGTGTCTCTTTTACTTAGGAGATTTGTTGAAGGGTCATTTATTTACAGACCCAGCTACATAAATTTGTTGCAGTTCCCTGGGTGCAATAAGTTCATTGTATATAAATAAAGTATTACTGATTTGATGATTAGACCACCTTGGGACTGCTTTCATGCTTACAGTAGCATTGCCGTATAAGGGAATAGAAGTATTTATTTGAGGAATGTATGTTCAGAAAAAATGTAAATTGTAAAAAAAAATTGTTTCAACATATATTTTTCCTATCTAAATACATAAAATTTACATTTAACTTTAGATTGATTATTTAACATAATTTGATTTATATGGTGATCATAGTTCCAATCTAGTATAAAAATTACTGAAGTTTCGTGGATTATTTACCATTACATTAAAATTTTAATTTAAAATTTTCAAACCATTTGTTCCATCCCTTTACTTTTACTTTTTATCATAAGCTTAAAATAATAGTACAATTAGAAAATAAATTTAATACCGTAAATTTCTGGTAAGTACAGTAAATATATGTAATAGGAGTATGTAGTAGTTTTTGACTTAAAAAATGTGCTATAATAATTTAATTTGAAAATTCTTTGAACTTTTGAGGTTTTTATATTCAAATAGAATTGCAAACTTTTTCACTGTCCAGTGCAATTTATTTTGCATTTTGATAAACAAATAAAAATAATTGAATAGCACCACAATAAATTCCCAAATACACAGTTGACCTGCCTACACTGTATGGAATTCAGTCCTACTATCCTGAAGAAGGGGGCTTACGTCTTCAAAAATTCCTCTGTCTTCATACTCAAATGAGTTTATATATAAATAAAATACATTTGGATAGGAAAGAGAGACATCATTAGTTGGTCCAGTCGACATAGGTGGAAATTCAAATTTTCGAGTGCCTGAGCCCCCTTCATCAGGAAGGAAGATCTGAACTATGTACTGACTGGGTAATTTTTTAGGGTCTATGAGATAGATAGCATTTCTCCAGATATTTTTATGTATAATTTCAACCCTTTTTGGCATGGGAGGGGAACACCTTAAGGGTATGGGGTGGTAGTGCTTTACATAAAATAAAGCTAAGACAATTCAGATTGCAGTCCAGTCCATGGTTATGGATGCCGAGTTTAATTATTGCAACCTAAGCTAGGATATATATGCAGGTTCATGTCCTGTCTGGGTCAAATATTTTCAGTCTTTCCTTCTTCCTTCCTTCTTCATACATTGAACATATGTGTTTCTACACCTGAGCATATGTATTCACATAAAGTGTATTCCAACCTTTCTCCTATTTATTTCTATCCTTCCTACAATCCAAGATCAAATATGACTTTGTCACCAAATTATAGTTCCTAGCCTTGAGTATATATAAGGATAATACAACATTGCCAAAGTAATTAATATGGACAGGAAAGAGTGAGAGAATTGAGGGCTGATGTCATGTTTACCAGGAAGAAGCATAAAATATTTTTGTGCAATGATCCTGAATTTGGTGAGATGCTCACTGTATCAGCCTCCTTACAGTGTGCATTTCTCAGTACAATTTCCTCAATTTAAGGTAAGCCCACATTTCTGTCTCTCTTCTGTTCATATTTTTTATATAAAAATATATATGCATGTATATACACAGATATATACATATATACACATATTGTGGTCAGGTGAAGGGGAACAACTTTGTTCAGTCTAACATGATGACTTCAGCTCTTAACTTCAGACAAGCAATTGACAATGTTATAACAATACTAAAAATGACTTCATACAGACAAATAGAGAAACAAAAACTAAGAAAATATTTAAAGGCTGAAAGTTTTTGCTGTTATGAAAAGATACCAATCTTTTAAATTTGAAATAATATAGTTTTAGTTTCTCAGTGTTAAGTTTGTTTGAATGAAGGTCCTTTTTGGATTATTTTTAACAGATGTTAATTTCTATGTTACATTGACTAAGTTGTTAAAGTATGAGGCAAGGAACATAGATAACATTTTGGGATTTTGCTGACTGCACAGTCTGGTTTTTCATGCCTTACATGAATAGGAACATTCAGAATAATATCTGCCACTATCTACTTTCCATAAGTTGTTGTCCATATTAACGATTTGTTGGCTCCTAATTTTGCAGTCCAATCCTGCAATACTGATCTCGCAGTATGCTTCATTATAAACTATGCATATGTATTGTGACTTGCCTTTCAACTTTCTTAATCCAATGATTAATAATTATACTCTTATCATTGATAATTATTAACTGAAGTGCTGAGGATATTTTGTTCAGCTATCTGTTTTTTATTGCATTGTGTATTTTTTTAAAAATTTATTTGACAAAACTTTTATCCAAAGATTATTTGTTTATTGTGTATGCAGAAAAATAATTTCAAATTAAGTTATGATATTTTGAGTTGTTTCAATAAAGCAATCCATGGCTTTGAGATCTTTATAATTACATTTGAGGATTTAGTACCAAACTTTTCAGAATGAGTGTTTTGAAAGTAATCAAGCTCACACATTGTATTTTTAAACTGAAAAAGATTAATGAATGAATTATCTTTGGTTCCCAAAATACATGTAATTAGTGGTGTTTTGTTGACTGACACCATCATGTCCAGAAAAATTTGTTCATCCATGATGACAAAGATTAATGCCAGTAAGGTTTCTCAGGAAAGGGTATAAGGAACTTTGTGAAGTTCACTACACTGTTAACCTTTTTGCTATTAAATATATTCATGACATGTAGTAAGTTGTACCAAGACTATGTGCAAAGACCCATGTGTAGTGGGGCTAGGCCGGAACTCAGTTTAACATTACTTTGCTATGTCAACTTGATAGTGCGAAAACTATTGTAAAAACATTGAGACCTGGAAATATATTAATATTCAGTTCAGGATATTTTGTACACCAAAAAACTCATCCATAAAAGTTAAAGTCATGATAAGTTCAGGGTGTGATAAAAATGCTGCTGTGTGTATATAAGAATATAATTAATGTTTTTAAGAAAGACATTAACATGGCTCCAAGAGGGGACCCTCACTTGACTACAATGCTCCCCTCCATCTTCGTCCTTTTTTTTTTTGCATATGAAAGAACTTGATTTACCTCTTGACCTATACACATCTATTTTATATACATTAGCAAATCCATTTTTATGAAAGTCTGATATCCTTAAGATTTATGTAAAATCTAAGATAAGTTTTATCATTTTGTGAATTTATCACATTTGCATAAGACTTTGACATATTGAAGTTGTTAACATAGTATGTTCCATTGATATGGGTAATTTTCAATTGTATTGTTTTTATATTGTGGACAGTAAGGTGAGATACACTTCAAATTCAAAAAGTATTAGCAATTAACTTCACATTTTTAAACTTGTCAAGTCTACTGAGTTCTAAAATTTTGTAAATTAGGAAGCATCTTAGTAATTATTGCTATGATCTCCCTAATTATGGTTGGAATTATTTGAGAAATCATGCTAACAAAAGTGATATAAAAAATACAGCGTAAATCACTTTAATCATGAGAAGATTGTGATTTTAAAACATGTAAATGTAGAAGATAACTGGATGAAGATTTGAGGTAAGAAACAAATACAGTAATTTTTTATGTAGTAAGTAGCCAGATACAGAGATTTACTTGAATATTTAAGTAAATATAATTTTTATTATATTCTGTTTTTGTGGCATGTTTGTGTTATTCTTTTTATGTTTCTGCAAAAATAAAGTGCTTATTGTTTGCATTCCAAAGTTACTTTTATCATATAGGGTTGCCCATGTACTAATTGGAGATTTGGGTTCAATCCTTGCCTGGCCAATATTTTTCCATCTTGAACCTTTAATTCAATTTCACGACTGATCTTTGATTGAAAGCTGCTTCTGAGTTATTTTTATCTTAATTTTCTTGATGAAGAAAGTGAATTTGTATAGTTCCTAACCTAAAGAGAAGCATCTAAATCTCATTGGTACGTTTCATTTGCTTGACAAGATCTTTCTATCATTCTTTATTAGTATTAAAATCTGGCTTTTCAGTGTTACAATCAGTTTTCTGTAACTCAAATAATGGACAATTGTTTCTCTAATGAGATTATTTATCTTTTTACTCCAAACATTTTTCTGCAAAAACATATGCAGTTCTATTTTTACCTTCCACAACTGTACACTTGAAACTATTCGATACCATAATATTATGTAATCTTTTGTTACTTTAATATTAATGAGGAATTTAGTTCATGGCAATTAATGTGCAGTTTGCCAGATTCCTTATAAATTAAGTCATTTTTCTCTGCAAACATTTCCTGTGAATGTATATTTATTTTCAGTTCTCACCTTTTATCTGCTCACCTGCAGTTTATAGAGGATTTAAAGACAGTAAAAATTATCAATCTCTTATTTCTTTAATCCAAAATTGACCATATGCTCTTGCAATTTTTTGTTACCATTAATTTGTACTTGTAAAACATTATGAATTAATGATGTTACATGTAAACAAAATAAATACAGCTATTATTCCAATTTGTGCATGTTATTAGTCAGTAAATTTTTCCTATGTCTGTCATTTATCACTGTTTAGTGATTGTAACAGCTTCAATGATCAGTTAACTCTAAGAGGGGATGGATCACTTTCTCCTTTTTTACTTATATCCATTTGTTTTTTAACTTTCTGTTTGTATAAGTTGACTGTGGAAGTTTTTTTGATATTCCATTGTTAATCTTCTTTCATGAGACTTAATTATTAGAGAAATTTTATTGGGTTGTAACAAGATATTACAATGTTGATCACTGCACATAAGTGTAATGTAATTGTTGTTTTTTCCAGTAGCCATCAGTAATGCTGGACTAGTACATGTTCTACATGATTACTTAATTTGATGTCCATTAATTTTATCTGTAGAATTACTCAGCTTTACAACTAATACATGCAACAGTAAATGTATGAAGTCACTTTATATTTGGTTTTATTTAACAGAAAAATAAATGAATGAACAAAGGAAGACATTTTTATGTGCAAAACTACAAATGTGAATTTCCTTGCCATCTGTTTCAAATATAATGTAGCATTGCTTAAGGTATATTATGTTTGTTTACCAGAATGATTACCATAACTTTTAAAGATGTGAATTATGTATATTTTTGTCCAATGTATCTGTAAAATAAATGAATAAAGTTATATGGAATTAATTTTCTTAGATTTATTTAGAATTTTAAGGTTTTGTTAGATTATTCCACTCTATTTACTATGCTGTTATTAATATATTAATATATATATATATGGTTGTAAATTAATTTTTTTAATATATACCCCAGATATAAGTGGCAAAGTATGCTCTAAATTTAGGTATCAAATTTTGTAAGTTCATTAAGTAAATAAATATCAGTGAAAAGTCAGGTGTTCTTATTTATTACTGTTGATTCCTTTCACATCATTGAACCGTCCTCACTTATTAATAAATATTAGTCCAAAATATCACAATTTGAACTGTTTCACTTTGTGTGTTGGGCACAAACATTGTCAAATGGCTGATGTCAAAACCTTCAGTATATGCTCTTATTATTAGTGTTGTATCATTCACTTTTACTTCTAATTTAATTCCTTTGCTATCGTTGTTTTATCCTTCTTTGTAGTGTTTTATTATGTATATTTATAAATTATTGCAATCAAACTTAATTTGTTCTCAAAGGGAAGTCTATATTTAAAATTTTGGCACATTGTTGTTTCCAAAGTTTTTATTTATCAGTTAATTAAATAAAGAGGGTAAATACAAAAATGACCATCTATTTATGTTGTTCTTGTAACCACAAATGATAAGTTTATGACAAGAGGATCACATCTTGCCACTAAGTGAGCCAAAATTTCTTTGTTTTGTTATTGTGAAATGTGTCTTGTAAAATAAAGTGCTTTATGCATATGTGTATGTATCTTTCATGGTAATATCAGAATTTATTCTTTATTTTTTATATGCTTTATATAGAATGTTTTTAACATTACTACTTAAAAAGGGTGAGGAGATTGTGATTATTTTAATTAATAAATTATCCTCAAATAAAATGATGTAGATATCCAATATTAAAGTTTGTATTTGTTCGTGTTTCACTTTTGTTTGTCGAACTGTTCTAGTATATACATAAAAAAAGACCTCTTAGAATATTGCACCCATTTAATAACTGCATGATTTGATAATCATTCCATAATAATCTGGTTTCAATCCTAAGAGATCTTTTTGGTGTATTTAGTAAATTTACTCACACAAATGTATTGTGTATATGGATAGGTGGAAGGAGCATATTAACTTTTTGGAGGCAATATGAATTATCCTTCCTCAACAAAAAAGCATATTGTTGCCTGTCATATCCCAGATATCTATTTATCTGAATCTTATATTAGGAAAAAGGAATTAATTATTAATCTCCGTTATTTCAAAATTATAATTAACCACTTCTCACCCTGCTGCATAAGAACTGAGGCTGAACATGACAGTGACTGTGTCACCATTGATTTCAACATCACTGAAAAATATGGATTCAATCAAATTAACTGGCATGGCAAATATCTATATTCAACTCGTCTTAAAAAATAGGGCCTTAAACAACAATCTTGGTGGTTTTTGTATTATTTTTAATGTCACCCCTTCCACCCATATGGGTTTAAATTATTCTTAAATCTCTGTGATCCTAAAAAATATTTATACAACATTCAGTCTCGGGTAAGCCATCTGTTCTCAATCTCTTTCCTGTTTATTACAGGCAGGAAAGAGAGACAGAATTATTGGTTTTCCTGAAAAAGAAGGCCATTGTTGTCATGATTTACAGTAATGTATTCAAATTTTCTATATCCTGAGATAGAAGGTGAGTGCTTCTGAAAATTTGAATGGCTTTCTGTTTGACATGGTGACATAATATTTCTTATTTTTTTGATCTCTGATGTAGAACATCAAACATAGTTTAAATGCCCATTGTTAACAGATTTCTTTCTTTATGTTAACAACTTGCACTTAATAAGACACATTGCATTCTATGTTGAATATTTTTATAAGTAAATATGAATAATTTTATTTGTTTAATTTATTATACCTCTTAAACAAATCTTTATTTATACATGTTATTATTTTCTTTGATAGTTGTAGACTTGTAGCATGCTTACCGAGGAAAATAATTGATATTTCATATTATTTTCAGTTTGTAATTTAAATACAAGATTATAATGAGGAGTTTTGAATTAAATTGATTTCAGTCAACATTGTGTAGGTATGTAATTCATAGAAAGTTTTAGATTGTTGAAGTTCTAAATTCACAGACTATGAAAATAGGTTGTTCAGTTAATCTGTAACTTGAAGCTGTAGTCTTTTCAATTACATCACCTTAGAGTTTGAAAAATGAAAAACAAATTCTTCAAATATTAAAAAACATTGAAGATTTTGATTAGTTTTGCAAGGCTTTCACAGCATAAGCCAACCTTGTGAGTGTATCTTGCTTCTTACGAATATTTGCGCTCTTTCATTTTATGTATTTCTCCAAAAACTTTGTATGGTTTTTTGATATGATTCGTCAATAGATAAGTCATTATCATTGTAAGCAGCATTTGTCTGCTAATGAATTGTGATTAAAAGTTTTGTATCAGTTGGAAATGTATTTGATTAGCTATAATACTGAATTAAGTGTTTTCAACAAATGCAACCAATACCAAGTCAAAAATCTGGATAAACAGTTGAAGAAACTTAATATGCATGTTGAAAATTGCCATTTTTAATACAAACATTCACCAATTTGGAGTTTAATACACACTAGTTTTTTCTTTAATGTGTGTTTGCAGTAATTTTATCTGAAACTTGATCCACTATATAACCTTTTCTGTTGATAGGGACTTACTTTGGAGTAAAATCATTTCACATTGTTCTGATTTAATATTTAATTGCTGATTTTGACTAATAACTTTATTCATGTGCCAAATTAATTTATTACATAGTGCCCTAATTTATCACAATCATTGAATTTACTTTGTATCCCTAAACAGGTTCCAGATTAGCATGTTAGTGTTTTCATATCCATTTCATATGCTTATTTTTGAATGAATTTAATACAATTATTCAACTGTCATAATAAGACCTGTGTCATTCCACAAACAGCTTTCCATTCTTAAACTTAACTTTCTATTGAAGTTCACACATTTTGTGTTCCTGGAATAATCTTCAATCCCTTTCAAGGAATTTTTTTTTTTGAGATTGTGCTCTAGTATTTATATCAACTCTTTATGTGAGTAATTTATTTATTAAATATAGATTAAGCTTCTGGGGAAAAATTATAACATTGTCCTTATTATATGCTATTTAATATGAACTAAATTAACGAAGTATGCATAGAAAATACTTCGTATAATCTATTTCAATAACTGTAGCTAAGATGTTATGGTAATTAGTTAAATTAATAGCCAAATAACAGACAAAATCATAAAATAAATACCACACATTTATGTAATCTTTGTTGCTTTCATTAGAAGATTAAGAAGCACAGCATGTGTTTTTGAATAATTGATAAAAGCAACAAATACTATAACAAAAAATATAGAATGACTGTGTTAAAAGTATACTAATTAGTTAAAAAATAGTCTTAATACAGCCTAAATTAAGTGATAAAGTACCACACAACATTTCTGCAATCCTTTTCAGTTCATCAGATGATTAAAAAAAACAGCTTGTGTTAAATTTTGTCTTATAAGACTATTTATCTATAATAATAAGATAAAATAACAAAGTGACAGACAAAATGATGTGATGATATAAATATCACACAACATTTCTGTAAACTTTGTTCCTTTCGTCAGGTGCTTAAGAAAAACAAGAGACAGAAGTGATACAACCACACAAAACAGTTCACAAACAATGACACTCTAATATGCTTTTCTGACATTTGAGACAGGAAACCTAGTAATAGTAACAACTATTGTGGGTTTTAATAGTATAAGATTTTTAGTATTAACTATAGGATTAAGACTTTAAAAATTCAGGAGTGAGAGTCCTCTTGAGAAAAAAAGTGTACAACTATCATTGGGAGAAACTTGTTGAGCTCAAATCAACTCTGTAAATTTTTAAAAATTCTACTTGTTTATTGTGATTTGGATTGATAGATACAAACGGCTTCATCCTGTCCAGTTCTTTTAATCATGTCAAGACTATTGACAATCAACTTAATGACCCCAAAAATATATGGAATTTACGTAATTCTTGGTCACATCCTTGAAATTAGGTGTTCAATTTATTAATTTGGCCATAATAACTTGTAATATTTATTAAGTGCAATTTATTACATTATACAAACAACATTTCATCTCTAAATTGTGGGACCTCTTCAGATGTAAAATTTTAATTAAAATATAAATTCATAATTAAAAAATCAAAGAAAACAAATATGACCCTTTATAGAAATTGAAACATAATATATCTGTGTTATAAGTAAACTAATTAGATAAATAAATAGACAAAATGAAGTGCTGATATAAATACCACACAATGTTTCTACAATATTACTTTTGTCAGGTGATTAAAATAGCAAGAGCCGTGAGAACAACACAACCAAATCAGGTGATGAACTAAAAAAAAAATTAATCACCTAATAAAAGCAACAACAGTTGCAGAAATGTGTATGTATATTAAAACTTCATTTTGTCTGTTGTTTCGATATTTATATTAGTAATTAGTTTACTTCTAACACACACATTATATTTCAATTTCTATAAACAATCACATTTGTAAAATTTTGTTTTTTAAAATTTCGAAATTATCTTTTAATTAAATTTTTACACCTGAAGAGGTCTCAAAATTTAGGGATGAATTGTAATGTTTCAAGTAGTATTAAATGAATCTGATTAATTGGATGATGTTATGTCATTTAGTCAAAATGTCAAATAAATATAATTTTTAATATTTTATAATAAATGCATTCTCACCCTGCCACAGAGCAATGACTGTAAAATTTGATACTCATCTTGTTCATTATGGAAATTTAATACTTAACCTATTCTTGTCTCTACCCCATGTTTAACTTGGTCTTAATCAGCATCTGGAGTATCAGTGTTGATCTTGAAAAGTATTGGATTCAACACAAATATTGTTTGCTTTTGGACTATTTTTACTTGTCATATTCATTACTACACTCGCCAATATGGGTGTTAGTTTTCTTACCCCGACAGTATTTCTTTAGCAAATTGATAGTCACATGTCTTCAAAGTTTGGTTGAAATTTCTGAGTGTGTTTAATAGTATAGGGAACATGCATACACAAATTATGATAGTAGTATATATAACAAATTTGACAAATAGAAATGGATTAATAACGGACATTAAAAATTAAGTATTTAGATGAGATATATTCCGAACTGTGTAATCAACCATACAAATAAATAATTTTCACCTTAATTGTAAGAATAATTATAAAAGATGGAAAATAATATGATATCATTAATATATACAGTATTTATCAATAGTTAAGCTGTGATGATGAGAATAGATGGCATCAACTCAACTATGGTAAGGTAATCACATGTTTCACTGCACCATTCCTTACTCACTATATTACTCCTGCATTGAACATATTTTGTCTAAGCTCAACCTCTGTCTACCTGGGATCATAAGCAAACACTTGAATAATGTAAAATTCTGGTCATCTAACTCGGGTGCTTGGGTCCATAGTGGTATATTTATATAGTAGCAAGTCTGTTAAACATATAATTATAATTTGGTTTACTGATTTTGAATAAAAAAGGGTGTGTGTTTAGATATGTATTAAGTTTTATTAGAAGAACATAAAAATGTAGCTCCTGAACAGTGCTGGGTCACTGTCTTGTGATTGTCAAGGATGAAACTTGTGAATAATTTATGCTCAATGTTAATAGTAGAGAAATTTATATTTTGAAAATCATATATTAGATGGCCAGAGATTTAAACATGATCCACAATATGATTAAAATATCCTGGAGTAGAAAAAATGGAAATATAGATAATTTAAAATATATTCGTATTTTAATGAAGCTATGCATAATTCAATCATAACATTTTATGTGGTTTAAGTTCACTTGCAGTTTTGTTAATCTATAATTGATATACTTTAAATTTCATTGCCACATAAAAACCTATAATAATGATATAAATAGTTCTTATTTTCTCAAGTTGAAATAATCAGGTTTAACACATTAAATATGGTACTTTCAAATGATTGTCATATATAAATAATTTATCCCTGAAATTGGCAAGTCTAATACTGCTATGACAATGTACCTTAGGTATCACATTTATTTGCAACACTGGCATGTGAATATGGATTTAGATAAAGTTTTATGTTTCAGTTGTTCCAAAGGTGTCTTATGAAAGTTCTAAACATTGAACTGTGGAAACTGTACTTGGCATATGTAAAGGAGACAAAATCAACTTTACCTACTTACAAGTAAGTTTTGGAAGTTATTACTTAATTCTTCATGATATATGTACTTTAGGAGTTAGTATAAGGCTGATATTTTAGTTATAATATGACAACCTATATTCTTGAAATATGTTTCTCATACTACCAATTTCAATTATTTTATATAATTATTCTTCCCTTCCACTATGGCATAACTTTTGTCTTATCTATTAGCAGATATACCTGGTGGTGTCTGGAAGCAGGATAATTAGAAAAACCAAATACTTAGAATTAACACTTATTATTGTCTTCCACATTTCTCAAATTGAAAGGATGAAATGGTTGGCATCATATCAGCAGATTTTCAGTAATAACATTCATTAATGTATTATTGTATTGATGCAAAGAGAAGACCAATTGTTTTAATAAATTGTAAACAAACTGTAGAGAAATATCTACTTGTGCATCTAATTCTTAAGATAATAAAGAAATATTTTGTGTTTCTGTAAAACAATTGACATTTTCTACACTTATCCTGAGCAAATCACCCTTGAAGTATCATTCCATGTTGTTTAACTTTTGTTATTGTTTATTATGTAATTTCCATTATCCAATCTGTAATAAAATATTACAATATGTCCCATAGTAATTTTTAAGTTTCAATATCTCTACTTAGAATTCCATGTCATATGTAAAGTATCATGCTATATGTATTCCTAATATGCTAATAATAAAATGTCTTGTGTCAGTATGTGAAATTATGCAGATATCTAAGCAGTTTAAAAAGTACAACAGATATAACATTACCAGATGTACATTTTGAAAGAAAACAACAAAGTCTGTATTTAATTGTAAACCAAAGAGTTTTTCTTATTGTTTAGTGTGATTTCTTTTACATACTTAGTCATTATTTAAACACTTGAATATATTATGTATGTTGAAACGTACATGTAGTTGATTTTTATAATACAGTTTGTATTCAGATTCATTACAAAGGCAAATATAAATATAATCTTGATACCTTACTGCTAATAACAATGAACATAAAGAAATGCCACTAAAATAAAGAAGCCCCAATAGTTTTAATGTGTGTTGAAATGGTACAAGTAGCATAAACAATTTATTTCAGTTGGACTGAATTGCCAATTTTATTTTTTCACCAGATCTTCCAAAGGTTTTCTATAAAAATATGCCATTCAGTTGCTGCATTGCTGTTCAGTTATTTGAAATTGTTTACAACAGATTAAATTGAGTACATTTTAGATAATTGAAAGTTATTTATAATGGTAGTCATTGTGAACTGTATCCTTTACATTATTCTCTATCAATAATTCAAACATATTAGAACAAAATGACATTCAGACTTCAGCATTCAATCACAATAAAGTAAATATGACTAATATTAATATTCAGAAACCTCTGGCAGTATTTCACATGCATGACACTAAATAAAACTAAACTTAAAACCGCTTGGGTTCATAAACTAGGATGTGAGATGATTGGGTTCTTTGAACGGTTTTCAAGTGATTTTTATGCCTATGGTTTTAAAAGTGTTGGTAATGTATATTCTTAATGTGAAAATAATTTTCATTTTATCAGGTGCAAAATTTTTAAATTTAATTTCCATTTTTTCACACACCTGTACAAAAAAAATGAGTATCTATACATAATTTTTACAATATGAAGACAAGTTTTCAAACTTAAAGACAATCTTTGACAATTATGTATTACTTCCATATTGTGAAAATGATTGTAGTAATAATAATTTAATTCTTTTGATTTAAAATGGGTTATTCACTAGGAATATATGCATATTTGTCTTAAATCGGTTTTGTATGGCAATTATTAGAATAACATACTGGTTTATACTATTCCTATAAACGTTCTTTATCGAAGTTCACTTAAAGGCACTAGTTTGCTTTCATATTTTGCTTTGTGTACACATTGTTCTAGTTTCTGTCACACAAAAAATCATATTTTATAAAATTGAAGAAAATCAGTCTGGCTCAAGATAAATATTACAAGCAACTAATGTGTTGAAAATAACTTGGAAGAAATTCAGTTCATAATATTGTAGGGATTTCAGTCTGATTTTGATTGAAGCCTCTTATGAATGTTGGTCAAGAATGATTATTATACCCATTTCCAACTGGTCAGTATTAAACACTTAGGGACTTTCCCCATTCCACTTTCTCTTTCTTTTGAAATTTCATCGTGTGTCATTCTAAATGTTATTTGCTTCCTGTCATATCGAACATACCTGGTGTCTAATCAAATATGTATGACTTTATTTGAAAGTTGTGATACATTCATTTCATTCTATTGCTGAAAAAATTCCCATTGAACATAAGTAACACGGAGGACTGGAAACATTTTATAAAATTACTAGTAGTTTTAGAATTTTGTAGATAGTTTTCAATACATCCACTTAAACAAACAATTTAGGTTTTCTAACTTGTAAAATTTTGTCGTGTTTATGAATAAAAATTGACATAGGAATAGAGAAGAGGGACTGTCAAATTCCAAGTTTATAAACTTTAGAAGAGTGGAATTATGAGGATAGTTTCATTTGAACTTAATAATAGCTTTCTCTTAGGATGCAGTACACTGAAAGATAACAGTTTGTAATACTATTTTCTGTTCATAAAAACTAAACATGAAATGCATCATTCCACTTCAAATGTTCATTTTGTTAATCGTGCTTTTAAATCATTTTCGTTTTTTGAACTATATTTATTAATAATTATTTAAAACAGGATTTATACAAACTTGTATACATGTGAATCCTTAAAGAATCAAATTATCTTCTATTGATGTTTATAATTGGTTTATTTAACTTATATATTATTATTGGACATCACACTTATCTTGCTTTTGTCTGGTCAATTATTACACATTACCTATAATTCATTTTTAAAATGGGTCTAGCAAAATTTCTATATTTGGGAGCAATACTACATTAAATTTTGTACAGTTCTCATAATTTGCCAGCCTTTTTCCAAATATGCTGTATTTTTGTAGCTCCTTTAACAAAACAGCTTCATTTAAGATATAAGAAGATTTGTTATATACAACTGTAAATTAAAAGATGTAAAACTTGTTGCTCGACTTTTATTTTTTCTACTCCAGAAACTAAATTGACAGTTCAGAAGTCTTCACAATCAAGGAAATATTTTGGTCTACTACCATTTATTGGATTCAATGCACAAGATGTATAAACTTTCTTCAAAATCTTTTTACCTGTAACATCATCTAGTTTGCCATCATCTTTAATTTATTAGCTTTAATTTTTATTTTATGATTCATTTTTTTATGTCTTTTAAAAAGTCAGTTTTTCCTTTTGTACATTCCTGTTTCATATTTTTTATTTGTTTTTGCTATCATTACTAACCTGAAATTGGATTGATTCTGCCTAGTTATATAGCTTATGTTTTAAATACGGAAGATATTTTAAGGCTTTGACACACGAGGTAAAAAATAGTAATTTGTATTTTTCAAGTTTTAGGAGTTGTCCCATATGTAAATTTATTCCAATATATTTTATCTGGAGTTATTTAAATAATTTTTATTTTCCTTTCATCATTGCTATGCTGTTGAGCTTAAGACAGCAATCAATCTTGACTGTTTGCATAAATGTATTGAAGGAATGTAGCTTCTCCATAGCAAACATTAAAGATAAAAGTTTGTAATTCATTTTTAAATGCAATTATGAACATTGGTTACATTGACAGTTAAATGTGTTATTATTAAGATAAATAGATTTAGAAAATTCAAATAAACAGTGGAAACTGGAAAGGAAAACCAGAGCATTTCAGACACACACACACAGATATATATATATTTGCAATATTGGTATGGAAGGAAAGAGAGATAGGTTGTGGCTTACCTTAAAGTGAAGTGCTGTGTAGCTATAGGGAACTGAAGGTTGTTCTTCAAATTTTCGTAGGCTCTCAGCCTGCTTCCTGAAGAAAGAAAAGAGAAATAGCTTGTGGCTTACCTGAAAATGGAGTATGGTGTAGCCATTGATATATCACTCACTAAATCTGTTTTTTATATGCTTTATAAGAGAGTATTTTAACATGATTAAACATGAATTAAAAAGTATATAGAATATAACATAAATGGAAAATCAATGTCGAATACAAAAGGAAAGGCAAACAGAATGTGTAAAAATTAATATCATACAATTTTAATGTAATGTAATGCAATATCAATAACTAATATACCATAACAGTAACATAAATTATTGGGAAAACATGGAAATAGCATACTATTAAATCAGGAATTTTTATCATACAAAACATGATTTATATCATCTGATATAATCTTTTAGAGAGAAAAATAGCACACATATTTGAAAACAATACAAAAATTGACATCAAATTAAAATGTGTGTATTGATTAGATGAAAGTTCACTGTGTTTTGGTATTAGTAAGTTAGCTTGAGGCAAGAATAAAACATTATTTGACATATTATATCGTAAACTGAAATAGTATTGGAAGCAGAAGCTAATTGATTCTGTGGAGTGAAGAATAAATTTGAAACTGTGAACAGTTATAGCAACATTTATTAAAAAGTATTGATAAGAATTTGAGATATAATTGAAGTGAAAGGTGTCAAGATTTGTGTTGGAGGATAATTTTAGATTTAGAAGAGGAAAACAAACTTGGCTTTACCTTTAAGGAGAAGTTACATTAAAACTAAATCTGGGAACAATTATGACATTGCTCAATAGTTATAATTATGGAATTAAAGCTTCTGCATGTGAAGCAAATTAGTTTTATATATAGAGAAATTGCACAAGAAGCCATACAACATAAATAAAAGAAAATACAAGTTGACGATAAAGACCATTGTTTAGATTTGTAGAATACACTGCCTTAAAAAGATTCGTAAGACTTAAAAACACACCAAACAAAATATAATGACTAATTCCTTTGCCATGGATGAAGTGAAGAGTTTTGTTAATTATTAAGGAAACATTTAATCCTTGAGTGCTATTAGATCCAGAGAATGACTAGATCTGATGCTTTCAGAACGGTGGGATTATATGAGGATGTTGAAGACCATAAAGACAGATGAAATAAGGAATGATACAATTTAAGAATGTGTTACTGAGAAAGTACTCTTTGAATCAACCTGAAAAGTTTTTAAGTGAGACACCCAGGTCGAGGCAAATAAAATATGTGAGAACAGTTGGTGTCTGCTAGTAATATCATTGATGACTAATATGAAATACATAATGGCTTTTGCTGAACAATGTAGTTGGAGTCCACCTATGGAGAGAAGAAATGATTCTCTTCTTCAGCAGATTGGCATGTTCCCTATTACTGCAGCCAGCAGTGTTTGGCAACAGTCATGTTTATAAGTTCTTCATAAAATTGACAGTCCTCTATAATGAGTGGGCAGTCTTTTAGCTTTATTTTCAATTAGCTATTAAATTTAAAATAATTTTTTATCTGAGAATTTGCAAATGTGCAATGCTGCACAGGTCTGTAAGTGTTCCATAGTATATTTTATCTTCAAAACAAATACAATATTATCTGTTGTTTCAATGCTATTTCAACCTATTTAAGGGAAATTAAGACTTGTTTACAAAGTATTGTATCATTGATAGATGAAGCAATAGTTTTTACCACCATGGGATAACTAGTTTTATCTAACACATGAAGACATTTTATAGAAACATAAACAATTGGATTTTTTACAGATAATTCATAATTGAGAAAACCTAGCACTATAAATAATAGAGCTATGAGGAATATTAATAAACATTTTTTTTAAAGGATGTGACCATAATTAATGCCATTACTTAAGAAAGATTTAATTATTTTGACGGCAACAATAATGAATTCTAATATTTGGAATATAGGTGACAAGTATTTCCTTTTATTTTTGTAAATGATTTATTTCAAAATATGATGTTAATATTTATAGTAGAAAAAATGCAAGAGACACACAACTGCACAAGTTAGTTGACAAAACTCAAAAGTCACTCTTTTGAGTTTGTCAACTGACTTGTGCAGTTGTCTCTCTCTAGGCTCTTGTGTTTTTTCTGCACTTGAAGAAAGGAACAAGGCTTTCAGGAATGTGTGGTACTTTTTTTATCACTTCTTTTGTCTGTATTTGGCTATCTTATTTATTATTAATTTTCAATCAGACGTAAACTTTTCATTTTAATATTTGTCACATCCAAGGTATTATAGGTAACAATTTGTTGATATTTACTTTATTTTTCTTTCTGAATCCAGTGAAGCCCATATCATGACAAAACTTTCTAAGATATTTTATAAAATTTGTCATTGATTTCATTTAACATTGCAAATTTCATTTCCTTAATTTCATCTTGCTATTCCTTGTTACCCAGTGTTGTAACAAAATATTGATTCTCAATACAGAATATTTTACTATATGCATAATATGTGCACTAATACCTTGCTCGTAAGTTTGTATAACATTTCTTATAGTTGGGTTATGGAACACAACTGTTTCCAATTACTAAATTTGTAAAGTAACGTTATGAATTTATAGCAGAATATCTTAAATTGTCTGTTTTCAACTAAATGCTTGTGTTTGAATATCAAATCATAATTGTTAATGTGCAATTGCATGTCTGTGGAAAACACATGATATTCAAGAGCAAAATTGGTCTTTAAGTATGCCCAATTTTCTACTTTGCCATATAAATATTTAACAATTTTTTAATATCCACAAATGCTTGTTTTTATAAATTATATAATTACTATTTGATTAATTGTTAGTATATTATATATATATATATATATATATATATAACTTGGTTTAATGCTATTACTTAAGAAAGAATTGGTAAATTATGAAATGTTGATTGTGAATCTTAGATATGTGATTTCCTTTGCTAATCATACTTGTTTCAAGTGTCAGAATTTTAACAAAACAGTATTTCCTAAACCTCAATCAGGCTTCATGCTGAGGCATTTAGCATTCCTATTTGTGCAGCCTATTCTTTTTATTTTTTGCTAGGTCATTATTTCTCTGACCACAATTACAATGCCCTCAAATTCTATTTTGAAATTTACTTTTACATTGCCCAATAACTATTCTTTCCCTTTATGTGCATTGTGAAATTTATGTCAGTAGAGTTCAGGATTTTAATTTATAAAAGAACACAAAAAAAAACTTGTGAAAGACTGTAATGAAGTCATTGAAGCATTATGTTAATATTAAAAATTATAGGTACACAATATTGAGTGAAAAAGGTTTAAGAGAATGTTGAGAAGGAAATATTTTTGACTACAGGACAAGTTATTCGGACATATACCGAAGCTTGATGAACCATTGAACATTGGGAGTTCAGTGGAAACAAGCGGATCCGATCACAGTATCTACATACACCAAATAATTATAGATGAAGGATACAGTAAGTACTGGTAAATGAAACAGATGGATCAGTACTCTATAGAATGGAAGCATTCTAATGATAGTGGTAACCTACTCAAATTTGAATGTTGCGTCCCCAAGTTACGTAGTTTATGGCGCCATTAACGACTAACTAGAAGATCGTAATTTCAGTGGATGTCATGCAAGAGATAAATGAAGCCGTGTTTTAATATTGCGTTATGTAGAATTTGTGGAATGGGGAAAGTCGTTTCTTGATGGTAGAGTAAAGTATTCCTTTCATTTTGAGATTCAGACACGAATAATTCATTTTCCAACGTGATAACAAAAAGCAAGAATAGGAGTGACCAAGCTCTGCTTGGTAATTAAGTTGACTCTTTCACATTAATTATAATAACAATAAAGTATTCGCTAAAATGTAAATGGCAATTTGTGAACACCTTGCGACTATTGAAACAATCGCAGTCAGCTCGGACAACTTTCTTGTACTTATTCCAATGAAGACATATCTCATTATTAAATTAAATAAAAGTGAAACCCTCAATATGAATTGGCCAAACTCTTGCATATTATGTCTCTTTACATATTCCGTGAATACCCATTCTAACCTCTGAACTGAGCGTACGTAAATTGCGTTATATGCGGCACAACTCCTTAGGTAATTAACTTGCATACCTCTACCCAGCAGCCGTTGATACGTGTGTTTGGTTTTCATGATTGCAAACTTGTCGATAAAACCTTTCAAAACGTAAATGTTGCATTTTTAAAAGTTTTCGAAAGACATATTTAACATTACCGTAATCCCGATAATTTTACATTCTCAATAATGGAATTTAAAGCTGCTCCATAACAGCAGCAATGAATAAGATAACTATAACTTTCGGATTTATTATGAGTGTTCAGAGCTTCAGCAACGGCAATACTGTCTTATTTAATGAAATATAGATAATTTAATAAGGAATTTCTCGATTATCAACTTGGAAAGCATTCTCCAGTTTCAACATTCAGAATTTATTACGCCTCCATTTAATTTTTAAGCATTATGTTATTTTAACGAAAGAAACTTATTATGAAGCCGAACTGAACATTTTAATAGACAAAAGGGACTATGGATGGTTAATACAAGATCGTGGAACCTTTTGAGTTCTCATTCCGAATTTGGTGTTGGATTCAAACTCTGTCGGGCTCCATTAATTTTACAGTAAGAGTATAGACTGTATGGAAGTATCTTCTTCGATAGACGATACCGATAGTTATTCAGTATAGTTGCATTCAATACAAAATTTTTCAGTCACGTGCATTTATCATTCTAAATTTCAAGGAACAGTGTTGTTATTATATTGTTTAGAAAACCTGTAAAGATAAGCTCCTAAATACAGCTTAGCTGATCATTTCCAGCAAGTAAAGACACTGCTTTCTACGATATGCGTTCAAAAAATTAACTATTACTACCAGTACAAATTTTTGTTCTTTCATTTACTTTTCTTGTATATTTCATTTACCAATACATTTATATCATGCCATTTGATAAATAAACTCCTAACAAAAAGCTCATTCTTTTTTCAGGCTTATTTATAAAATTAGATTTACATAGGAACTTGCTAGCAGATTGTTTAAAAACTCTTTGTACCCAATTAAATAGTGTCAGGTCTACTTTTCATCTTTATTTTTTAGAATGATGGTATAATTAAAATGTTGTCTACATTATCTCATTCATCAAAAAACTGCATATTAACACTATATGTATATATATAATTTGTGTGGTATAATTTTATGAGATGCAGCAAATATTTCTATGCTCAGATTCTTTTCATAGTGTTTGTGGCAGAAACATAGTTGGGACTGGAATGTTTTTTCTGAAATTGTACAATTAAAATTTTAACAGTATTATGAAAAGTAATATGAATATTGTCAGATGTAAATATACTGTTCTTCTAAACATGTGATTCAATGGATGTTTTGAAGTATTAGATAATGTTTTAAAAAATTGATTTTATATCACATAGTGTTCACTCTTTGTCAAATTATCAAGATTTTTTATTAACTTCATTTCCTCAACAAACTTTTCTTGATCGATAGTTAAATATTACAAAGTATCTGGCTCAGTATAAGCTACAACATAATTGATCAGATTGAAGATTGTAATTGTTAATGTAGCTATGACCCCCCGAGAAATCCATTGAACCACTTTGAGTTGATAGTCTAGGACGATTTATTTTCCCAGTGTAAATTATGAATAAAACAATCTTGAGTTTCCAACAGGTTAATTATTTATCTATACACATTTCTATGGCATGCTCTGCTACCAAAATCATTTGAAGTGTTGTTCCTTGAGTTAAAGGTAACAATTCTTTGTAATAAAAGTTTTCAAGTAATTGAATATATGTGAATTTTAAGTTATTTCCTTAGTGTTTCTGATGGTAACATGGAATGGTTGTTTGATTAATTTTTAAATTTACAAATGTTCAATTAATTGAAATCTGATGATACTTGTTAACTCAAGTAACCATACTTCAACTGACAATGGGAGAGCATGTCATAGAATTACTGTGTACTAATAAATATTTAAACTGGTTGGAAATCCAATAATGTTTTATTCCTTCATATTTATTGTGAATATGTTAATTAAATTTGTTAATGAATGAGTTGTGTGTTGTCTGTAAACTGTTTTCTTCAGGAAAAATGTTTAATGAAATAAACAAAATAAAAAAGCAATTTTATATATAAACAATAAGATACATATGTAAAGTTTATCATAACATAATTATAACATCAATTTAATTTTTTTTTATTCTGTTGACAGGGAGAAAATGGCCCAAGCTTATGACTTTGCTCTTGAGAAAATAGGTATGGACATTCAGTCATATTCAATTTGGAATGACTATGTCAATTTTCTGAAGGGAGTAGAAGCTGTAGGTTCCTATGCAGAGAACCAAAAGATTAGTGCAGTCAGGAAGGTATAAATTATTTCTGATTAAATAATTTCTTGTGTTAGAGAGTGAAGGTTTTCCCACTGAATTTGCTCTATATAAATTCTCGGGTGGAGAATTATATTAAGAATTTCTTATGTAGTAGGAAATATAGTTTCAATCACATTTCATTTAATAATTATAGCACTTTGGGAAACTTACCTGGTTTATTCATAATACATTATTATTAAATAAGCCTTATTGCTGTTAAAGGTTTAATTTAAATTAGAGTAAATCTGAGAAGAGAAGGAAACTCAGTTACATTTTTAGAAGAAACTACCAAGTTATGTTTTCAAAAAATTATATTTTTTACCATGTAAAAGAAACCCCACAGTATGGTATGGAGGTAGCACCTACCAGTTGAGTGCGTCCAACTAGTTTCGGACCATTGATGACGTGCGAGATTATGCGCTGTTGTGGAGGAAAATCAACTTGCCGTCTTTGCTGATAATTCGGCCTTTTTTCACGCAGCCAACGGTGCAATTTTATCAGTTGTTGGTGGTAGCGTAGGCATTGACAGTTTCACCAGGTTTCAACATTTTATAGTAGACGATACCTGCTGATCCCACCAAAGGGAGTGCATCGTCTTCCGTCCGAAACGATCTGACTACCGTTCAATTCATGCGGCACCCATTTTACGCTCCTTTGAATCTTTCCCATGGCACGTAGACGCATGAAAATGGCTGGTTGAGTAACACCCAATTGCCTGGTAAGCATCTATAGTCGTCGTCAAAAAGAGCCTGCAATTGATGGACCTCCTTGGGCGATTTTCACGCTTCTTGTCGCTCAGGTCAGAATTGCCGTCTTTGGACCGACAAAACCAATAATCTCTGCGCGTTGTGTCCGATAAAGCACTGTCGTCTGTATTGAAAATTAATAATAAAGAAAAATAACCAAATACAGACAAAAGAAATGTTAAAAGAGCGTAAGTTTTCCCGTGTTCACCTGACGAAGATGGCGGTGTCAACCATGGAAACGTTGCGCTCAAATCACGTTACCCGACCAGAAACGCGAGAACTCTTTTTTCAAAAGAAATGATGATATAAATACCACTCAATGTTTCTGGAAACCTTAGTCCTTTCTTCAGGTGCTAAGAAAACTAAAAACACGAGAACCTAGAGCGACACAGCCGCACAAGTCAGTTGACAAATCAAAAGTTGCGTGGTATTTATATCATCGCTTATTTTGCCTGTATTTGGCTAGTTTTCTTATTAATGCAAATGTATTCAGTTCCGACTGGCATTTTTCATTATTATTACCATGTTCTATTTCACTCATTTTGCCATCAATCCTCCCGCGAACCCTGTAAAATTACGACCTGTTCGCCGTCCGCCTCCTATTTGACTAGGATGATGCGACATTACGGCGTACAGGCCTCTTTCTCTTTGTCAATTGCCGTTAGACAGCAACAATCGGCATGCATCAGAGCAAGTAATAATCTCTCTCACGGAAAGGTCGCAACAAAGGAAAAAAGGTGAGTATTTCAGAACTCATCTTGTATTATTGGACAAAGTCACATCATCCTTAGTTGTTTTTATAATACCTTAGGCAAGGCGCCCACTTGCGATTTGTAATCGATTATTTACTTGAAATTGTAGTGCATCGGCATGCGTCAAAAAATCGCAAAAAATGTGGCTGTTGTGTAAAGTGACCACATTTTCATTGAGACAAAGCGGGACAAATGGGATGAAATGAGAATTACAATTTAGTTATACATATTTTATTGTATACATTCACATACTTGTACAAAAATGTATTTATTATTAATTATTGGTAACTATAAAAATATTTGTAAAAAATAATAATTTGAACATAATGATTTTTAATCAAATTATATTTTTTATTTTTAAAAATATATGAATTTCTTTCACGGTCATTTTTGATCCGAGTGAATACTTTGCAATAGATTCGGATCATTTATTAAAATGTGAAATATTTCACTTGAATTGGTCAAATTATATTTTACACTTAATATAGATTTTAAAGTTTTAATGTTCAACTGCGTTTTTTCAGTTGTCCTTATTTTATTGATACTAGAAAAAACACGTTCTGTTGCTGCATTTGTTCCTGGAAGAGAGAGCGCGAATTCTACAATTTTCAAAATATTTTGATAAGGAATATTATTCTGTTTCCGTCCATTTTTTGTCTGTTTCCACATTTGCTGACAACCAACATTTAATTTTTCTATCTGTAACATATACTTTTATCAATGAAACCTCGTCAAAAAGATCATTTTCGCAAATATTATTTTTCGGAAAATGGTTACTAATATATTTAAAAGATTTTTCCACATATTCCCATAAAATCTCCTTTTTTAATGTCACCCAATGAACATTTTTAATATCTTCGAATTGAACTGTCCATTCTTCAAGATATTCCAAGCAGTTATTATAATTTTTTTTTATATGTTTCAGAAAATCAGGTCGTTTAATGGCACCTTGTTCTTCCAACCTAGTGATGTCTTTTCGAATAATTAAAGGAATGTAATCGTTATCAATTCTTTCTCGTAATTTTGTTTTTAAATTATTGATTTCATTTGACACTTCCGTAATTGAAATTTTGTCCCCTTCAATAATTTTCACAGCATTGTGAAATAACGTGGATGAACTGAAGCCAAATTTGTGATGTGTCATTTTCAAAAAAGAGCTGCAATATTCTTGGACATTTATCTTGTAATAAAAAGTATATTTTTAAAATATTTTCTACAGCCATCGTGTTTTGCTGTAACCAAGAATTCTTTTATATTCGATTTCTGCGCTTTCACAAAAATCCTTCAAACCTTCAACACGCACAGTATATATATAAAAATACGAATAAAATTTTGCAATAATATTTACAACATCAACTGGAAGTAAGTCAGATGCTGTTTGAATAGTATCATGTAGAATGTGCGCTGCACATGTATTCAATAATTGTTTGGTTCAAATGTTCGTTAAGTCTCATAAAAACGTATTGATGCCTCTTCTAGCTTTTCCACCAAAATTTGCGTTAGTGTTATCTGCACAATAGTCAATAATTTTATTGTTCAAATAATTCTTTTTTTAAATAGTACTTATTGAATCAAAAATTATTTGTGAAGTTTCACCCGGCAATGAGACAAATATTCTAATTTTAATTTCTGTTTCTGGATCGAAAAGTCTAACAATTGTGGGAAATAATTTTAAATCTTTGTGGTTGGAAGCATCGGAATATATGGATATAAATGCGTATTTTTCTAATTCATTCTGCAATTGTGAAAACGAACATGGTGAAAAAACATTACAAATAATTGCTTCGGTTTTTGTCCTTGCACATGCAAATTTTTTGTCGTAAAATAATTTGCGACGTACAATCCATTGATCTGAAACTTTGATTGTGGCTTATGGTGTGGAAAGCAAATAGCCCTTCCGCTAATGCTAGCTGTTTTTCCGTGTTGCCAAAGTTAGCACTGCGAAAAAACTGTTCCAATTTAGACGAGGAAGCGGCATTATTCAAAAATCTTTTGTGCCTCTTTGTCTCTAGATGTTTAGTAATATCGTTTTATCCACCGAAAATTCAGCATTGCATTTATCACACCGTACCATATTGTCCATTTTGTTTTTTTTAATAAATGGAAATTCTCTGCTTAGCTCTTCATTAAATTTGCATTCTCTTTTTTTACTCATCTTTTATTCTGTGGGTAAATACTAGAAATAAATAAAAAATTTACTACAAAGGCTAAAAAAGAATATTAAATTTTACCTTATTGACCGTTACGTTGTGGCGACTATTGCTCTAACTTCGTGAATCAAATAATGAGTCAAACCGAACGTCAAATTGAAAACAACAAACCGGACTCTCTGCACTTATCTGAATTAAGCCGAGACGTAACGACAATGGTCGAACACCACCGAGTAAATTAACTCGGTACATTCCCTAATTTAGTTTACTCTGCATGCATTTTATGTTTTTTAATGTATTTTTTATTTCTTTATATTCACCATAATACGTAATAAATAATAGGTAATATATTTTTACAGTACATTTAAAATAAGAAATGCAGATATTTTCTAAAAAGCGGGACATTTTTAAAAATCGGCGGGACGCGGGACAGTCCACCAAATAGCGGGACTGTCCCGCCAAAATCGGGACGTGTGGTCACTTTACTGTTGTGAAACGAGACACTTGGACAGGGTGGAACGGATATGACTCCACTAGCGATTATTAAGTCGCACGTGTCATGTGCGCTGTCTTCCTCACATGTACTTTATTCTTATAAAATATCAGACAACCCAAGCTACGAGTCTTGTGTCGAAAGTGTGATTGATATCGACAGACTGATTACAAAAGAAGGACTAACAAATGATAATAAAAATTAAGGAGTATCTGAAATTCGAAGGAACGGGCTATACTTCAGTATAGTATTCTTGTTCGGGTTTTCCATTGTCTAAGAGAGTGTGTCACTTCTAACATTTCAATTTTCAACTTCTTAGAAAATGAATAGCAATCAGACCTGGACCCACAAGTCTGATCACTCCTTGAGGAAATGAACCTACTAAATTCAGTATATTACAGAGAGATGCTCACACTAAAAAACATTTTTTTTTGCTTTGAATAATCACAAACCTGGTGTTCTGGGTCACCTAATTAAGCATTTCTGCTTTGAAATATAAGTCCCTCCCTCCCATAGTTGAAAAACTACCTTCCTTTCTCCTGGATACAAACCATTTTGTGTTTCATCTTCCATCCAATCAGTTCCCAACTCATTACCCTAATATAACCCACACAAATGGTTGCAGTTGAATACTTCTTGTATTGCATGCCACCAACCCCACCATAAATATTTCTGATTTCCCTCACTCAATCAGTATCACTAGGAATTACTTTTCTTTCAAAGAGATAATCTACAAACAGTGGCATAGCCATGGACTCCCATATGGCTACCTGTTCATGGGACAGCTGGAATAGGAATACTTTAATTCTTCCTTGTTCAAATCTTTAACCAAGATGATATCTTGATATGGTGGACTCTTAGGCCATATTCCTTGTCCAAATTCCTCAAAACCTAAACACCAAATGTTCAGTTAAGTTCAGACAGAATTACTACTGTACTCGATGTTGACATCATCCTTATTTCAGGTCTAATTACCACATCAAACCTACCATTCACTTAGAATACCTCCACTTCACCAGTTTTCACCCTGACTAACCCAAATACTTCCTTGGGAGGACTAATGTTTGTCAATAGTGGGTTCGTATGTTGGGCACAAGATTGTTTTTGGAAGGCATTAAAGATTTGCTTAGTATATGTGGTTATACTATTCTAGGTGGAACAAATGTGAGCTCCCAAGAGATATGGAGCATTTTGTGTGGTCAGACATTATTGGTAAGACAAAGACATCAGAAACTTGGACGGTAAATTGTATGATTGTTCACCAAAATACAAGTAGCACAAAAATGAATGCTGAAACAGAAGTAGAAGAATTGTGTGTAGACAGGCTATGTTTAGCGACTGAAGAGGGTGTTGTGGAAAGGTAGAGCAAGGTACTTAAAGAGATCACTTTATGACTGAGTTTTTAATAATTAGACTAAGAGTTACAGAGTAAATAATAAGCATAAAATTGCAATGTTGATGGTAGATAGGTAAAGAGAGGTAAATTGAGACTTGAGAGAGGAAGTCCACCTATATTTAGTGAAGAAAATGTTGCAACTATATAAATATCAGCAAAGGTATCAAATATGGTGTTAAATGATTAGATTTCTATATACATTAAACTTTTTGGTAACAAACCAGAATCATATTTTCCTTGTAACCTTTTTCACACGGTTAAGTTTTTCTTAGATTTTAACATTTGAGTTGTGGCTAGAAATATTATTAGTTTTTACTTACTGAGTTAAATCTTGTAATTTGTATTTCTTTTACTAAAATGTTCAGCATGTCATCTCTACTAAATTGTTTCAATACTGTTGTAGTATTTAATCCATAACAAGACCTGTAGTTATTAGTTTTTCTATCAAGCACACATGATCTTTACTACTATTATCAACAAGTCACACATTATTCTTGGTTATATTTAATTATTTTCAGAATTGATGGTAAAGACAACAAAATAATAATAATAATAATAATAATGGTATAGGTCTGTTGTAATAATTTAATAGATGATTAATTGTAAATAATACTTCCAACAGGTGTATCAGCGTGGAGTAATCAATCCAATGGTAAACATAGAACAACTGTGGAAAGACTATATAAATTTTGAGCAAAATATCAATCCAATTATTGCTGAGAAAATGGCTATGGAACGAAGTAGAGATTATATGAATGCACGAAGAGTAGCTAAAGAATTTGAAGCAGTGACACGTGGACTGAACAGGAATAGCCCAAGCATACCTCCACTGGGTCACCCTGAAGAGCTGAAGCAGGTACAATTATTATAAAAAGTTTTTAATTATTTTCAGATTTTATTTAAATTAATCATATTGAACTTATAACGTTTCTTACGTAGGTTGACCTTTGGAAAAAATATATTGCTTGGGAAAAATCAAATCCACTAAGGACAGAAGATACTACATTAATTACAAGAAGAGTCATGTTTGCTTTTGAACAATGTTTATTATGCCTTGGTCATCATCCAGATATTTGGTATGAAGCTGCACAATTTCTGGAGCAGAGTTCAAAGCTTCTTACTGAAAAAGGTGTAAGTATATTGTAATATAATATATTATGATAAATAAAATGAAAGCTGACATTAACAATGTTTGTAAACAAGCAAACAAAAGCAAATGACAGGTTTTTTTTTTAAAAAAACTTAATTTACTCACACTACTTAACTGTAGAATATAATAAATACTGTAATTTGTTATCTATAATCTGCTATTAAACTACAGCTTGGTCTGTTTATCTAAACAGTTTTGTGAGTTGATATAATTTCATTATGTTTGATTTAGAAAAGAGGCTTTACCCTTGGGTGAAGGGACCTTTTTTGCTGTCCTTCAGATTTATGTTCAACCATTGTTGAACTGCCTATAATTCCTGCATTTATCAACTGGTTTAAATACTGTTACCTACAATATTAAACGTACTTAAACTAATAGTGAAAACTACTAGTATACAATTCTTATAACAGTACACTTGTTCTATTGTCGTAGACACTAATATATTATACTAACTGCAACTTATCATGGACAATTAAATTTTTTTCCTGCTTGTCTTTTATATTCTGACCTCTTTCTACCATAGTTTGTACCACATTTCATACAACCCCCCCCCCCCCCCCGCTATCCCCCCAATCTAAAGAAAGGTTACAATTGATTTTGTTATTTTACAGAGGTAATTTAAATTCAACTTTTACCTCCTTATTCTAAAAGCTATAATTTAATGCTATGAATGTCATACAATGTTAACAAAAATTTTTAACTATGTAGAGTGTTTTTGATTTTCAGTATAAATACTTTTTTCAGTATAAATCCTATTTTCTTTTACCTTGTTTTAAGGATGTTACTGCAGCAAAGCTTTTTAGTGATGAAGCTGCTACTGTCTATGAGCGAGCCACATCTTCACTGCTGAAGAAAAACATGCTTCTGTATTTTGCATATGCTGACTTTGAAGAAGGTCGACTGAAGTATGAGAAAGTGCATCAAATATACAGTAAATTTCTTGAGATAACAGATATTGACCCCACATTGGTATGAACAAAGATTTATAAAACAATAGTTAATTGCCTTGAAAAATAAAATAACATTAATATCAACATTTAATCATAGGCTTATGTGCAATACATGAAATTTGCGAGAAGAGCTGAAGGAATCAAATCAGCAAGAACTGTTTTCAAGAGGGCCAGAGAGGATCCTCGATCACGATTTCATGTTTTTGTAGCTGCAGCCTTAATGGAATATTACTGTAGTAAAGACAAAAACATTGCTTTTCGTATATTTGAACTAGGCCTAAAAAAGTTCTCTGATAATCCAGAATACATACTTTGTTATATAGATTACTTATCTCATCTAAATGGTGAGTACTAAAATATGTTATTTTGTACTGTCCAATTCTAAAATACTTTTATTGTACATAGCAGCTGTCTAATTACGAGATTGAACAACAACTTATTGTGTTTGGTGTTCCATGCTAATCCTTCAGCATTCAAATACTTTATATTGTTTACTTGATAATTTAAATACTTGAATTAATTTTATTGAACTTATGTGGATGTTTCATTCTATTCAGGAATTTAAATTGTAGAAAATGGCCAACAGTCAAAGTATTTATTTAGCAACGTTAAAAGTTTCATAATTTAAAATTCAATGTAACATTTTTTGCTTTTTTTAGGGACCTCTTCAGACATTATATTACTAAAGAAACATGTATACATTGTTTCTGTAATAATATGTCTGAAGAGGTTCCTAAATGAAGTCAAGAGACATTACATTGAATTTTAAATTATGTATTATATGTAACTTTAAATGTGTCTTAATAAATATTCTGTCTGTTGGCCATTTTCTACTAATTTGAATTTTATATAAGTCAGACATTTTTTAATTTCACTTTTCTATTCAGAAAATTTTGTTTTTATATTTTGAAAATTTTGACTTTGAACTCTCTCAAGTATGGAATGAATGTTATTTAAGATGTAACATTTGTTTCATATGTTTGCTTCAACATGAGGAAGGATTGGTTGTTATCTATATAGAGTAAAACTAATAATATTCACAGGTTGGGGCATTGAAATAGTTTTCCAATCTTTAATACTTTTTGTTCTTACTGATGTGCAGAAATAACCATAAACAGTCTCCAAATTTTTTTTATTTTATTAAATAATCAGTTGGAAGTTTTCAACTATTTTGTTATAATCATCCTTCCTGCCCTATAATTAAAGCCACAATAACTTTAAAAATATTAGTACTTATAGGTACTTAGTCACTAATATAAAACTATGTTGTTTATTCAATACTGTTGAAAAAAACGATTTTCAAGGACATGAGCATCCCTGTGTGTGTGTGTGATGTGTATAGTTTTTTTTATTATAATCTTTCTTGAATACAAGTTACTTAATTTTTCTTTCACTATAACAAATCAGTCTTTAGATAAGTAACATGTGCTTTTTTTTAAAAAAAAAATGTTGGCTCCATGTTTGTTAAGATTTACTCATTTTTCTTGTCTAGAGGACAATAACACCCGTGTATTATTTGAACGAGTTTTATCTTCTGGAAGTTTGGAGCCTGAAAAATCAGTGTAAGTTTAAGAATGTTTAATATTTAAAAAAATTATTAAGTATATATTTCTATTAAACATTGCAAAATTAATAATATACATTCTTTTCTAAAAAGAATAAGTAATTCAGGAGTGGTGAAAATTAATTATGAATTTATAGGTTTGGTAGTTTACATCCAGATATATTTGCCGATCCTGTTTGTAGGTGGTCACATATCGTGCATGCACCAGTTTAAGACAGGAAAAGAGTTGGAAAGTTTGACTTTTTTTAAAATTATGGTATGAATTATTTTTTTCAGGGAAATATGGAACAGGTTTCTTGAGTTTGAATCTAACATTGGAGACTTAGCTAGTATAGTTAAAGTAGAGAAACGGAGAAGTGCTGTATTGGGACAGGTAATAAATTGGAATTTTCTCTTGCATTTAAAAAAATTGTTTTAAAATGAATAAATAAACAATTGCAAAATTATAAACAGTGTTAATAATAAATGTTAATAATTTTTTAGTCTAGGGAATAGATTTTTAATATTATGTTTTATTGTATATTGATCAAATAGCCAGTAGTTACCTTTTTTCATTGCTTAAAATTAAATGCCTATTAATTTAAAATTACAGATAAAGGAATTTGAAGGAAAAGAAACTGCACAGTTAGTCGACAGGTACAAATTTTTGGATTTGTATCCTTGTACACCTGGAGAGCTCAAGTGAGTGATTTTATTTGAGAGAATGAATATGTTACACTTTTATATATTTTATGTGTTGAAAAACTTTTTTTATACTTTGTGTGTAGTGTCATGTAGAATTTCTATTCATTTTTAATTTAACTTTTAATTTTTTTAATAGTTATTTTGGAATAGAAAATATAAAAATTCTGTGTAATACAAATACAAATTAGATAAAGAAGTAGCCAATTAACTGACAAAATTAAGTGATAAAATTAATATCACACAATGTTTCTGCAATCCTTGCTTTTGTCAGGTGATTAAAAATTGCAAGAACTACTAGAATTGCAAACTATCTGAAGAACCTGATTTATGTGTAATGTCATCATTATTCACATAATTGTGTCTTTTAATTTTCTACTTATCTTTCAAATTATTATTTTGGAATTATTCTATTTATGTTAATAATGCCACTGAGGTATTATATATTATGTTCTGTGTGATCTAAGTTAGGATTTCACGACATCAAGTTTGTAACTAACATAAGATTTTACATCATCAAATATATTTTATGTATTCATCTATGAGTACACAATAAGTAGCCACTTTACAAGTACATTTTATTTCTTTAGGGCTATAGGATACAATGAAGTAGCTACAACAGTGAAAGCATTCCATCCTCTTGCAGCCGGTGGCCTCCTAGATGATGAAGACTCTTCCAACATTTGTAAACCTGATGTAACCCAGATGATTCCATACAAACCAAAAGCAAATTCTATTCCTGGAGATCATCCAGTCCCAGGTAAAAATCAGCATCACTTTCATTTGTAGATAACACTCATATTTGTATATCAAACCAAACTTTATAGTACTATTTGAGAAAGTGGTTATTAATAACACTTTCCTCAGTTTTTGGTGCTCTGTGTGCATTTAGTTCATATGCATTATAAAATCAATGTATAAAATTTAATACCTTTAAGTTAATTCTTTACAACACAAGGAATGTAATTATCTGAATGTATCTTCTATATTCTCACCTTTATGTATGTGTGTTTTGTCTTTTCTCAGGGTATTTATGGAATATGAAAATAATTAATTTCAAATATGAAATAATAAAGAATTGTAATGTTTTGAAGTATCTATACTTCAAGTGTAAAGAATATATATTTCATGACAAATAATTTTCTATTTATTTATGCTTTGAATACATACTTTCTTGCCTAAATGACTTGTTCTCAAATTAATTGTTTCTTATTTTAAGGAGGAATTTTCCCAATTCCCCCAGCTGCAGCTCAACTTTGCACTCTTTTACCACCACCTGGCTGTTTCCGAGGTCCATTTGTTGCCATTGATATTTTAATGGAAGTTTTCAACAAAATTCAACTTCCAGACAACCGTATGTATATTTACACATGTTTGTGCAAAACTTGAGTTAGTAGTATAATATTTTTGTCTGTTTTTTTTCTATTTTCTTATATAAAATAATATTTTCTATCAATAAAAGACTCATTTGAAAGTTATATGTATAATGCAACTATATTATTGGAATTAATTTAAGGTTAAAATGTTTTGAGTTCCATATTTAAATACCATGTTAAACCACTTATCCAAAGTGGAAATTCATATGGTATTTTATAAAAAATATCAAATTTTATTTCCTTTTTCCCCCAGCTCCTCCTCCAGTAGCTGACAATGGCTGTGATACAAAACTATTTGATTATGCAAAATCAGTTCATTGGATTGTTGATGAGAGCCAAGATGGGTCTCTGGCAATTGCTAGCAACCTGAGCAGCATCAAACGTAGACGGAAGGCATTAGGATTGGGAGATGACAGTGAAGATGAGGATCTAACGGGTGCACCCCCAATTAATGACATTTATCGATCTCGTCAACAGAAGAGAGTTAAGTGATGTTTGATAGATGTAAAAGGGAAATGTGAATAATAGTACTTCTGTAAATAACAGAAACTGCAACAATTTTGTGACCAAAGACAGAAATGGCTTTATTGAAATAAGCACAATTTTTAATTCATGTGAGCAGTTTGGAACAGAGATTTTTATGCTTATATGGTTGAAATGAAATATTCAAAATTTTACTTTTATACAGACTATTTCTTTGTCCACAGATCTGCTTTTAAATTTGAATTACATTTTGTTGATTTATTACAATTTTTTGTTGATAAACATACTTTAAAGCAAATTAATGAACTTGATGATTGGTGCTAAAATTTAAATAAAATTCATTATTTGAATATAAAATCATAAAAATTGTCCTGATAAAGATCTGAATAGTGCAAGCAATACCTGCAAAGCATTTGCACTTCAGTGTCTGTGTACAAATTTATTGTGAATGGAAGTAATGCATTTGTTCCTTGTGTGAAATTTGAGTTGAATGATGTATTCAGAATATTGAAGAGTAAATGTTGTAATTAATAAGATTAGTTATCTGCTATGATTAAATAATTTAATTTTGTACAGTTTTGTGTGGATTTATGATTATGACCCTTAAACATATTACATGCCACCTTCATGAAAATTGAATTATTTTAAAGCAAATGACTGATGTATACTTAGTTATTTCTCATAATCCATAAACAGAATAATCATCTGATGCCTTTTATGAGAATTCATAGAATTAATACCCCACTATTTCTGAATTATAAATTTTATTTTACAGTAATAAACTTGCAGCCAATATTTTAAAAATGGTAAGTTTACTGTAAGTCACATGATGTATTTCTAGAGGCTTTATAATGTCATTTTATCAGAATATATAAATATCATTTGTTACATTATGCACTATTAGTTACAAAATAGAAGTAGAATGTAATATTTTTTTTAATGAATTTATCTTGATTCATGAAGTATGCTGTTTTAACAGTTTGAAGTTATTGAAACCACAACATATACTTTTAAATAACTCAATGTGTAGACAGACAACAAACTGGACACCACACATTGCAAATAAATGTAAATATTAGGAAGTAAACAACATTTGTAAGTAGTCTGAACAGTTATGTTTATTTATAGTATATGTATATATACACACACTTTGAATTGTAATAATTGCAATAATTCTTCCATGTGGAATACCATCTTTGTGCACAGATATATATATATATATATATATATATATATATATATATATATAAATTTTACCTGTCTTCAATAGTTTTTTCTGTATGTCTGATCTCTTCCTCATGCACTCATGCTTACCTACTCTTTTACTGAGTAGGAAATTACTTCAATGGTATCTACAACAAATATTGTTTCAGTAATTTACTCATCATCCTTGCTGAAATTTTAATTTCTCTTACTAGTTCTGAATCCCACACAATCTAGTACTTCTCCATGAAAATAATGTTAAACTGATTTCTAGTTACAAATTTTTATATTTTTTTAGTGTGCCTTTGGTTGTTTTCCACTGTAAATTGTAATTCTTATTATAATATTAGGAATGAAAAGTTAACAGATGTGCTAACAACAAATAGGACTGTGAAAGATTGATATAATTTATATAGCTGTATAATATATAAACTGTGGTTTCTGTGCTTAGTAACTAACTATAGACTATCGAAAGCATTCTTGATGCTTCAACTGGTACATTATTTTACATTACCACATCGGAGTATGCTATATTTATTATGAGTTGGACTTATACTGGTGGGACGGAAGCAGAAATTTGATGTTGAGGGTAGCTAAACCCAGATTGCAAGTGTTTATTAGTTTGTTGTTGGTATCCCTAATATTTACAGATTCCCATGCTAGGAAATGTATCATACTAGTTTGAACAAGAGTAATAGAATAACATTTAATCAGGTCTCACTATATTTACCAAATTGTTGTAGTCACATTTGCCTTTTGTATGCAATATATCTTTATGAAACAGTACCTGAAGTATTGGTGATATAAATATGTCTACTCTTGCAAGGAATTTTTAAGACACTAAATGTGCCCAATTCAAAGGCATCCTTTACTGAATGAAACATGCATCTAGTGTTAAAACAATTTTGAGAAAAATTCTGCAAAAATTGGGTAATATGCATAATAATGGTAGTAAGGCCACGATGAATATTGTGTCATATTATTTGTTTTGTTTTCTAAATTATATGAGGTCCAGAAAACCATCAAGAAAGTTTGCCTTGTTTTTATCATTTAGGCAGGCTGAAGCTTTCACAATTATAGTGTTTTTGGCTTAAAGTTTTTTGGACTGTTTTCTTCTGTTAAAAAAGGCAATATAGACATATACTATAATGACAAATTGGTAATCCAGAAAAACTTTCATCATTTGTTACACTGTCCATTGAACTATTGACAAATATTTTTCTCCATATGAAATGAAATGATATACTTTTTATATGTACTTAAAAAATTAAATTTTTTAACATGTTAGATAGAACTGAAATAACTAACTGAAAGGAATAGAATTCTCTTGGAAACATATTTTGCTGTGTAAGAGATGTCATTATTTTCTGCATATATATTTAGTTCAAAGGATTGATTGAAGGTGTAGCTTTTCTAAAATTTATAAAAACTTTAATACTATTTATTGTTTTCAATCTGTTGTTTACAATAATTTGGTACAAGCTTGAATAGTGTTATTATAATAAATATTTTGTTTACATTAGCAACTAGTGAGATTTATTTACAAAAGTTGAAGGCAGAAAATGGTGCAGCAGATAATTATTGGTCTCATATTTAAATTATTTAATTTTGCATTTGCAAATTAGTGTAATAGCTGCAAAATAGTATGCCTTTAAAGTTTAAGTTATTCATTATACAAAATATAATTAAATTTATAATACAACTCTTATTGAGTATCTTAAAATTTTTGACATTATTTACAATAATTTTCAAATTCTTATTGTTTAACATTACTTGAGGTCTTAAGAATATCTATAAGAAGAGAGAGTCAACAAGTTTAGTTACACTATTCATTACTTTGTATTGATACAATTTCCTTTTCATTTGTTTGTGTTTGTGAGCATCAGCTGAATAGTGTAATTCACTAGATCTATGAATTAATTTTTGTTCTTGCCTTGAACAACATATTAAATTTAACAAGTAATCTGTAATTGCTAGAAATATGATAAAGTAATGTGATTGAGTAGTACACTTAGTTAAGCAGGGATCAGAAATACTTCCTTTCTTTGGTTTAAAGTTTTGGCAACTTTATTATTGGTCTGTTTTATAGAATATTCTATCATAAATCAATGCAGAATATTTTTTACAAAAACAAATTTCTGTGTGATGATAGGTGATTCAGAACTTGAAATAAAATGAACTAGGAATATTGAAATGACAAATCACACAGTTTTAGCTTCCCTTTAATGAACTGCTCAACACATGCAAATAACAGGCAAGGCAACAGAGTTTCTCAGCAAAAGGGAGAACCCTTCAGTGTATCACAGAGCATTTATGTCAAAACTTAAATAGTATTCATTAGTAACAATAAATGACTACGATACTTAGTATTTTACAATTGAGTCATTTCAAAATTCCCAGAATAGTAATGTCAATCCTTTAAGATATGCTCACAACCATTCTTACTTATAAAACACTCAAAGTGAAAAATGATTAAAGATATAAACTTGTCTATATTAAATCTTTACAAATTTGAATATATAAATATATAGGTTCACACGAGGGGATAAAATGATACATATATATTTTATAGATATTAATTTCTATCAACACCCCCAGCAAGCTTTTAGTTTAGTATATCTATATCCCTTATAAGGGTTACTATGTAATTGAATAAATATATTTTTTTAAATTTTGAATAATTCAAACTATTTTATTTACAATGAAAGTATGATATTGGTAACAGTTTATGCGAATTAGTTTTTATAAATTTTAAAACTATTGTATGGTTTATAATCACATAATAGCAGCATCGACAATATTGGATCTCCTGTATATATGCAAAATTTTATGCATTAGAACAAAATTATTGAGTGCATTATTATGCAGTGCAATCTACTTAGATTTTGTTTCACTAACTCATTTTCAGTACTGCCCACACATTTAATCTTACCGAAAACTATTTACAGTTTGTAACACAAGCATTCAGAAACATTGCATAGAATGGTAATTGAACCTATTCTACTGTTAGTTTATAGTAATTTATTTTAATATACTTATCAAAAAATAATAAAAAAGATTTATTTAAATGCTTACTGAGAGAAAGTAGCTTTATAACCAATAAATGATTGAGAAACCATAATGTTTTTGCAATTTTACCAAACTATTTTTATAAACTTTTAATTGTTTATGAAATTATACTACTTGGAAATGAATTGTCTATAGGAATTTATGACATAATGCAATCAAAATTAATCATAGAATCAAGATTTTATTTGCCCTGGATTTAATCAAAATGGAACCTACAATTCTAACTGGTCTAAAATTATAAATATATTAAATATTCATTGAAAATAAAAGCAGCAGTAATAATTTATTAAATTATTAATATATATTATGTTCCTTGAAAATAAACACAGCAGTAATACTTTACTAATTATAAACTATCGTCAGTAATTTTCAAAGAGCAGATGGTTGAGTTTGAACCATTAAATCTGTCAAGATTGTGACTTTGGATTGAATTAAGTAAACATTAATTTCCTTTATAGATCATTAATACATTAAGTTTAATACTGTATAGTGTGATAAGAAATGTGATGATTTTTTACATTACTCTAGCAAACAATCCAATTTTCATATTGTCATAAATAATGACACATAATTTTTTATGATGTTTATAATATTGCTAGCTAATGTTAATTAAAAGTTTAAATTTGTTTCTATTATTCTTAGAAATTATTGATATGTATATAGATGCATATCAGTTTTTCATTAGCATTTTTGTTAAATCTGAAATTACAATGTGTGTGGTGTAAAGAAAATGGTATTGAAACAGGAATGGAAAATCTAATATTAAGTATGCATGCTTCATATGAAATATATTTGGTTTCAGTGTTATTTTATAATTGTTACACATAAGTTAGTTATGAATTTTTAAAACTAGATCTGTATTTATTCATGATAATTTGATTTATAAAATTTCAACAATGTTTGTGTTATCAAATTACAAACAACACATAAGCAATTAAATTAATTTATATAGCATAAAATACCTTCTTATGACGAATTCTCTTATTATTCTTGTAAGACTGATTATTTAAATATTTGAAATTAATTCAACAATAAGTTGAAGCATGCTATTAGATTTAAAAGTAGTCTAATATTGTGACATGGCACACAATATACAGTTATTTGGGTGATAGTAATGAACATTCAATTTCATTGCATTATGTTGACTTAAATTCATAACTTTAATTGACAGGGTTACCAGTTTCAAGTTACTGATTGAAACTACTGCATATTTTCTGCTTGGAGCTAATTCTAATTTAAAAGACGATAATGTATGGGCATGTTACTTTGCAAAGTAGAAATACTCATCTTTCCTTCAATTTAAATGGAAAAGAATAGCAAAAATTTACGATATGACAAATCCTTCACATTTTACATAGTTCTTAAAGCAATACACAGTCTTCTTGAGCAGTACATGGTGACATTGAAAGTTGAATGTGATCAATTGAGGTAACATAATTATACTTTCATTTGAATATTATTTTTCATATTATTCTTATCATTATTATTACTTTTTCAATGTTGTCCTTTTTGCATCAATGTCAGATTATTTTGTTTTAAAAAGCATAAGCAATATTAAGGTACTGTAATAGTATATTGATGATATTGTGAAGTTACACACTTTGCACTGTCCAAATTGAATACATTGCTAAGAAATAAATAGTGCTTAAAAGTTATACCAAGAAACTGTTTATTTAGTTTGGATTTCATTAAATGGTAGCAAGTTAAAAGCACCTTTAACAATAACACATGGGGTAGATATGTAAATTATATATACTTTAAATGTTTTTATTTCACACATGTTGAAAACATATTTGGTATTATATTGAAACATACTTCTATGAGGTATATTACATGAAATAGAGACATGATGGAATAAACCCATTTGTGTAAATAATTTGTGTAACAGTATCAATCATGTCAAACTACATAGCCTTACATATAAAAATTATTTGAAAGAATATAATTAATTGGTATTTAATTTTAGTAATAATTATAAAGTACATTAGAAGAGACAATATTTTGCACATTATTATGTGAATGTTATTTATATCATAATATATTGATTGAAATAATCACTATTACTTTTTTCACTTATCTACAAAATATTCTGTCTACAACCATACAATTTGTTTCACATATAGTTGAAAGTTTTAAAGGACATATAAATTTTCAAATTCAAAGAAATGATTAAATTAATATTGTAGAAAAAAATTAAAACAAATTTATTATTGTTCATAAATAATCTTTCAGTAAAATGACTCCATAGATACAAAGTATTTTATAATATAATGTCTAATTATCACTGCTCATCTAATTTTGTGCTTGCATATTTCAGTTTTATTTTATTTCAAAGGTGCTTACTATTTCTAGTCATTGAATTAAACTGCTGTAGAGAAAAGTTGAAGATAAATCTTTCCATTCCTTTAATTCTGTATAATATAAAGTTATATTTTAATTTTTGGTAGTACATACAATTTGATTAAATTAATTTCAATATTAACAAAATAAACTATATTTATTGAGACAGTTTTCAGAGGATTCAATATTTACAGAAAAATTAGCTGTCGAGACCAAGTTTCCTGAAAAAGAAGAAAAAGAAAGGTAATTTTTTTTGTTTAAAATAAGTGTAATTAGAAATCAAATAGAATTTTATTAGTTTATTACATAAATACAATAAGAAGAATGCTACACCTGATGCACAGAGTGGAACATTCAAGGCATACTCATAGTATTAAACTTTTTTCATCTCTATGAGGATGAGGTAAATTTACTAGCTTTTCACAGGGTGTTTTTAAGCAATATGAAAGTTTTATAAACTTTTTTCAGTTTATAAAAATATATTAAATATATTTGTTATTTAAGGACATGAGGACTGTGCTATGTTTGTTTTCTTTTCATCAACAATGTTCAAACTAGATAAAGAAGTAACCAAAAATATAGACAAAATAAAGTATATATATATAATCACATAAGAATAATCTAATTTCAAAATGATTATTATGGGCAGGAGACAGAAAGTGCAAGAGAGAGATTAGGATGGCTCACCTGAAATAGGATATAAAGAGAGACAGGTATAAAAAATGAACAGTTCAGCACACAGAATAAAAAATTCAAACTTAGGGAGGTATTATCTCAATGAGATTGATAGTTTTTGTATAAAATTTCAACCTTTTTTGGCATGGGAGTGGATTTGAGGGGCAAAATAATAACATGAAAACAATCGACATTGGTGTAAAATCTGGGGTTATAGAAATCACTGAGTTAAATTCTGAGATTCAACATGCCAGTTAAGTTGTTGTTCTGTTCCTAGAAGTGGGGCTGGGTACAATCTTAAACATGTGTGGCAAATTCTGCCAAACTCAGTACTGATGTTACTTACGATATGAAACAAAAACTGCATTGGTAAAACACCTCTATAACCTATTGAGGTGGGGATGGAAGGGTTATCATTTTAAATTTGAGGAAGTATTTTTGACTCTTAAAGTACCGGGATATTTTTTTCTCTCCTAAGGTACAAGGAGTATTTTGGAGTCTTTTAGAGTACTAGGATTATTGTTCGCTTTCTTACAGTACCAAGAGTACATTTGACACACTCAAGGTAATAATTTTGTCCTTCTTAGGCTAAAGGAAACATTTCTCTTCATTTAATGAAAATATTTTTACTCGTATAAGATACCAATTGTATTTTTGCCATGCTAAAGATTCTGGTATTCTTTTTGCCTCTTTTATAGTAATGACAGAATTTTTGTGTCTCTTAAGGAACTGTGAGTATTTCTGACTTTATTAAGGTACCAGAGTATTTGTGACTCTATTAGGGTATGGGGTCACATTTTATCTCTCTTAAAATAATGGAAGTATTTTTGACTGTCTTAAGGTACCAGAAGTATTATTGGCTCTATTAGGGTACCAGGAGTATTTACAACAGTATTAGAATACTGGAGTTATTTTTTACTCTTTTTAAGTTAACTGGAGTTTTTTTTACAGATTTAATTGAGTTATACAATACTCATGGTACCTTAAAAATGTAAAAAAAAAACAAATCTATGTACTTAAGAAAGTAAAACATACTTGTGACACCCTAATGTCAGGACTTCGAGAGTTAAAAATGTCATGGTTTACTAACTGTCGGTACGACATGAAACTGTAGAATATTTTCATTAGCAAATACACTATGAAACGAATGAATCCTTAATTAATGTGCTCTTAGCATTCACATATAGATTATAAATAAAAATATTAATAATTAAAAGTGTACAAAGATTTATGGGGTGAGTAATTTCAAACGAGGAATTGGAGATACTTCTTGATAGGATGCCTTACTGGTGATAGGGAGTGTATACAAATTTTAAATGTTATTTGGCAATCCACATTACAGGAATAAAAGATCATTAGTGTATCAATCAAGTTGAACTCTAGAGATCATATGCCGTAAAGAGGATGGCTATTTGATAAATGAGATAGTAAAAAATTCTATGAATGCAAAATAGATAAACATGGCAATAGCTTAGTAGCTACCATTACCATTAAAAGTAATGAAATAGAATGGGAGTATATAGTTGAAATAGCTTATTGCAATGCCGCAATATACAATTACAGAATATGTTTGAATATCATCTTGCTGTACAAGTAATTAGTCAACATTAAATATTTTGAATGTATTAAGGCACACAATCAAAATAAAGTAGATAGTAAGACACAGTTGAATGTCCCAAATGTTTTGTGGAGCATAAACTGAAGAAATCAATAGGATGAAGGAAATTTTCAAATACAACAGTGAAATATTTACCATAGAATCATATTGAAATATCATGCTAAAAACACAATGAAAATAACCTCACAGAAATAAGTTGCTGTTAATTAACTATAGTTACAAAAAAAGCATACAAAGAACAATTTCATTATTTAATTTATAATTTAAGAGGAAAAGCATCAATAAAAGAAGGAAAGCATTATTGTAACAACATTATGAATGAATTTAAAAATCTGATAAAATCATTCATAAAATAAGAAAGTTAACATGCAGGAAAATTTTTTAAACATTAAATATTTTAATTCATATGCACAATACACAAAAAACCTAATTATTATTATAGAAAGCTAAAAAAATCATTTGTGCAAACATAGAGAATTTTATTTGTTATATATTAATAAATAACATGCATATTTGCCAAATATAGCTGATTTTCTTTGTTATCTATAATATATATTTTATTTAATTTGAAATAATTAAATGAGTCAAACTGTTAAGCAATTGGCAATACTGTTAATTAATATATCACACATTTTAGTAAGAATAAGTTACCAAAAAAATTACTCTTTTATATTAAATATCTGTAAATAACATTTTACAAACATGTTGCCAGAGTGACGACTTAATAATTTGCAGAATTCAGTGTTCAGTCATGCTGGTTACTTCTAATATAAACAACTCAATTTACAATTTATGTTGGAATACAGAACTATTTATCTATATTAACAGTTGTAGTGTCCTGTATCAAGCAAGAGTCTGTTAGCATTTCTGATCCCTAGACAAATATCACAAAATTAAGATGATATTAATTTATAATTATTTGGTCTCTAAGTATTTTAATGATAAAGTATGATATTATATATTGGCCATTGTTTTTAGGAAAGCTATTGTAAAACTACAATTATTATACAGCATAAAATTATCTATATATAAAGAGAAACCAAATTGGACGTTTCACTAGTTTTCAGTACATATAATTGATTATCTCATTTAGATTACAATAAGTGTATTTTACTTTTGTATTTCAGAGAAAAATAAGTGGATAAATGCCATATGACTAGTACATGACACCTAATGTAGCAATAGATTTTACAGAGGAAAACAAATCTGTTATTTTATCAGTCAATAAATATTAAATGAATCACTCATGGCTCCTAATGTAGCAAGTGAACTAAAAAGCAGTAGAAGATTAGTACATATCAGCAATGTAATTGTTCTATAATGACTCTTCTTTCAGTCACAAAGTCAATTGTGAAAAAAATTGAAAAATAGTACTTGCTACTTTTTTTTAACTGGGAAGCTGCTCCTGTAATATTAATAAATACTATGTACAGAACAATATCTTAAAATGAAAAATATGGTTTACAGAATTAATTGCTGAAACTGAAACATAAATAAATGATGAAATATCTTAACAATTACATGGACTATCTATAATAATGATAATGTGCCATAGTCAAAATAATTGATAAAGATAATAGGAAAGAGAATGCATTTTGGCCAACATGGACAGAATATGAACTTCAAATTTTTTTTTCCTCAGGTGACAGATTAAATGCTCCTTATATTAGCTAAGTGTGTATGAGTTATGGTTTTTCTAATTGGAGAGAGAGAGTGAAAAAATTACTTTGGTGGTTGAGGATTGGTGCTGCTGCCCAAGTTTTAGTTCCATTCTCAGAAGTCAAGTTAACATGAGGAGCAATTCATATATCTTCCAAAGAATGTGGATCACTCGTCAGAAAATTTGAACTACTTATTCTGTCTTACTTGGTGACCAAACTTCATTCTCTGGGAAGTAATAGCTAGATATTTTGAGCATTTAGGAGTCCATCAGTACTTGTTTGTGAGCAGCCATGTGGAGACATTGTGGGTGCTATCAAACTCAGTTAAATCATGCCCCTTATTTCCTATTACAATCAGTTATTTTACAGTACTACATTAACTTATTTTTTACTAAATGACTAAAACTTCGAGCTGTGTAGCTAGTCCTCACACAATGTTCATAGCAAATCACTATATTAGATTGTATCTCTGTGAACTACCTGTTTTTGGGGAAAATATGGAATTTTTTAAACCTCAGTTATACAGAAGCATGATGAATGTTTCCACATTTAATAACACATCTTAAAATTTCTAGTGCCTTTTTAGTTTTAACTGAGAAAAGGAATAAGAAGGAAAAAGGAGCATCTACTAAGAAAACGTTTGAAAATTTATCATTTAAACACACTGCAATGGCTCTCAGGGAACATATTATGTGAAATGAAAAGTATTATATTCATTCAAAAAATAAAATTAGGTTTGATGCCACAATACTTTTTGAATGTCCACAAAACTTTTAAAGAAACCAGAATTTCTCAAATCATAATACTGATGATTTTGTATTGCCAAACTTAAGATGTAGAAAAAGCCAAAACTCTATTATATTTAAGCCAGTTATGACTTATAACCAATTACCAAAACATTTAAAACTGTGATACCAAAATATTTAGTAAAAAAGTAACAGAGTTATATTCAACAAATTTGTTTTACATAAATTTCTAATTGTTATGACATTTACTATTGTTTTCTTGTCATCATTTTGTAATTATATATATATATATATATATATATATATATATATAAATGTTAAAAGATGAATGTAAAAATTTACTGATTCTATTATGTAGAAGTATTTTTCTAAATAAAACTATTATTAATTTCTTTGCTATTATGGATTTTTGGTTTAGAAACTTATTAAGTATGATTGTTTAATCCATCAATCAGATATTCTTCAATCAATTGCATTTTGTAAGTACTTCAACTCTTTAGTCTCATCATATAATGCTTTCTACTTTCAGCTAAACATGTTTTAACCTTTTCATGATTAACTATACTTGCTACAAACTTTCAGTTCTTACCAAGAGTTCCTACTAAATCAATTTTATTTATTTTCACCACAAAACAAATACAGTTTATTTGTGCAAATGATTACATGATATATCTTAACATTTCAAATTATTTGTTTTTATTACATTAAAGCCTTGAGGAGCAGGAGAAATCAATATCTTTCACTGCACAAAGAATTGAACATTACAGGAATAAATTTGAAAATTAAAACTAATAGCATTAAATATATCATGCATTCTTTTTTTAAAAAAATAGCTTTTTATGATAGATCTATATGCATAAAATGTTTTTTTGCAGCAAAGCTGAAGTAAGCGCACATATAACAGCTCATTAAAATAAATGAGGAACTTAAGAATAAATATTTTATAAAATATCAGAAAGCAATTATAAAATATAGGAAATGAATTGTTATTTTATTATAATCCTTAATAAAACATAATTCATGATAAAACAAATCACACTGAGAAGTTTTTATATTATTATTGTATTGGATGGATGTATAAATAACAAAAAGGCTGCAGTATTCTCAGTTATAGTTACGAAAAATAAAATAACCAAAACATTAATTGAAATTTAATAATTAGATAAAATAGCCAAATGACAGACAAAATGAAGTGATAATGTAAATATATTTCAGAAATCCTTGTTATCGTCACCTGATGAATGTATCAAGGATTCCAGAAACATTGTGTGGTATTTATATCATCTCTTCATGTTGTCTGACATTTGGCTATTTTATTTAATTATTATATTTTTAACACAGATGTATTATATTTTAATTTCAATTAATTTCCAATTTTTAAATTTTTCCAGAATTTGGAAGTGCATTCTGGAAGCATTATATGGCTAGGTTGTTAGAAAATATAATAGGGTCTATGCAGAAAATGTATGCCAGAGTGAATGACTTAAAAGAATGATATCTTATGATGTTTCATTTGTTAGTCTGTGTTCTTTATCAGAACAGAAATATTTTGATTTCCAGAAATGGTAAATAAATATTCCGTTATTTCAATGGCGGCTCGTGAGGTTTTGAAGTTATGTGCTACATCACCACAAGTATTCATTTTTTACTATGTAAAAATAATAATAGTACCACAGCGTTGGTGGTACTAATACTCAGGTCCGACCCGTAAAATGTTACACCTCTAATTCCGTTTACATAGTTTCCACTAGTGTCCAATATTTAAAAGCGGAATATTTTAGCACCAAAATTGACCAGCATTTCTAACACGAAAGTATTTTTTCTTTGTATATATATTTAAAAATATGTTAATTTATGAAATAAGCCACGCATGACGGCAGGACTGTTCTATGCAGGGACGTGCGATATATTTTCGCGCTATGATGCCTGTTAAACATGGTTTTCTTTAAACTAGCCTTCGGTTGTGATTTTTTTAAATACTACACCAAATATACGAATACTATTTTCGTTTTGAAAATATCAACTGCTTTAAACTAAGATTTTTAATTACTGATTGGTTCGAATTTATTCAGATTTCTTGCTTATGCGGCCTCTCCTTATGTCCCTGTGTTGTATCCTTCGTAGCGCAATAATAAGGGTGTTTGTTGAGCTTTTTGGGAACTGCAGAGGGGAGAAACGCAATACTGCACCTGCGCATTTGCCATTTCCAACAGAAATCGGAGCTACAATCGCTAGAGCACTGAGATGGGTAGCGGGAACGAGTACGCGGCAAAGCGGGCAGTTTAAAGTCTTCGATACCCTAGCAGAAATTCGCACTGTTAAAACACGATTGTTATGAAGGTTCTTGAAATTTAAGAAAAATTAATTCAAAAATTAATTTATGTGCTGTAGCACATATGCACCTGCCGCCACTGAATATTTTCCTAATTTTTTTTTCTAATCGCTAATACAGTGGTGAAAATATTTACAAATTTACACACAATCAATATAATTGAAAATAGTAAGATACAAAAATCACACTGGCAATATTTTAGGTCTTTAAAAGTGAGTAGACGTTTCGGTCATCTGTTGTACAAATAGCGAGACAAAGATCACAACAGTTGATTGAAACGTCTATTTTGTATTGTTCAAAATTATTTTCTATTACTGTCTGTTATATGGCTCACTAATAACTTATGTTATTTGTCTTTACAGTCGCTAATTGCCTTCTTTTACTTCAGGTCTTCCTATGTCGTGATCTTACTTGAGATATTAAGCATTCTCAAGAGGCAGCATGAGAATACAGAATTTGTTGTGATGAAAATTTTTAGCAATTAATTAGGAAATACTGAAAATAAGAAAGCTTCCTTAGGCTGCATATGAACAAGCTATTTTACAATTCATGTAACTGTTGGAAATATAAACATGCAACTCATGCCGTCTTTGGGTCGACGCGTCACTACTACCACTGCATTGTTGTTTTCTTTCTTTAGTGTCAGCTTTCTGCTCAAATGCACGGCGCTGTATAGTGCTTATGTTCTTAGTGACATTTTATTTAGAGTTCTGTTAAACATTACTCTAACGGTTATTCGACACCTGTTGCACTCTGATTTTTAACGGTAACGTTTGTAGCTGATTAGAAACTAGATATTCCATCCGTTGCGTTTAAAATATTTTTATGTCCTACGTAAGAATTGTCTAATACTGACAGTTGGAAATACTGTTTAAAAGGGTTTCTGGTGGTGTTTCGAATTGAAGGGTTCCGAATAATTACTTATTTAACGTTTTTAATGAGTATTTGCTAATTTGTTTTTCGTATTCCTATCAATATTTAAATTAATTATTATAAAAAATAATATATTATATCGTTATAATTAGAGCCTATTTGAAAATTGGATTAAAGCCTACGGAATTCGGGCTTACGAAATATTCAATAAATGTTCAGAATTACATTTCGAGTTAATACTTCCTCCAGTGACTGTTAAGTTGTTTGCTTAATTCCTTTCAGGTGAACATTTTTTAAATATTCAAATATTGAGTTAATATTGTTAGGTTATTGGATTTAGCGTTGTTAAATTTATTTCATTTGTAGTGAATATTTTAGGCGCTTATAATTAAAGGACCTTTTATGAGACATTTGGTTCGCAAAAAAAAACCTGTTGGATAGTGCATTTTCTGCAACATGGAACAAAAATATGATTTTCTTGACTGACAAAATGATCTGAGATCTATGTAGGCTACTCCATGGACGAAATTCAACGTATTACATGTGGAACTACTGGATCCATTTTTATTTTTTGAATTGGCAAAGGGGAGTCAGGTTTTAAAACAGCTTGTATCGAGAGGGAGAAGTAAACATTAATTATCGCGGTTACTGTTATTTTTAAGCATTAGAAAGGATATGAGTGAATTATCCGTTTTACACAGTTATGGCTAGTTGACAAAAGGGGAGCGAAGCAATTTCGGTCAACCTTCTACTTTCATGCAGGAAGAAAAACCAGCTTGACAACAGAACTTTCTAGGAATCACTGGTAAACAAACGAGAAAAATCACCAAAAGTTAATTGTTTAAATAAACAAGGACAAAATAAATTGATCCTACAATCCTCCGTGAAAGTTTACTGAATTTAAACTCTTGAACAGCAGTAATTTAATTATGTTTTAAATATTGTTTTATAAATTTTAAGTTTTATTTAGTTATGTCACTAAATTAATTTTTTCAAATTTCATTGTGTTTAATAAGTTATTAACTTACAATAATTAAAGTGAAATTAATAAAATAAATATAAAGTTCCCATATTAAATATGATACATTGAATTGTATATTTGCAACAGTTACAAATTTACAACGTGCATTTTTGCTGTCGCGCATGAAATATATTAGTTTTCCCAAAAAATATTTTTGTCCATGGAATATTTTGTTTAGTTGTCTTCTAGTTATTATATATTCCATTTGACACTGTATTTCTAGTAGTGCTCTGATGATCTTAGATTTTTCTTCTAATAATAATTTCATGACCCAGGAGATTTATATCAAAAGACAAAACAGAAGTGCTTATATGAATCATTTAATTAATATTAAAAAATTGCTTAAATATGCGTATAGTGTAAAACGATAACTTTTTAAGTAAGTTAAAAGATAAAATGATTTGAAAGCGATGAAAATGGAAACGTGTGCTAAAACTTTTATTTGTGAGTAAAAAAGTCTGCAGCAACTACAAAACTTCGAAACTTGTTGCAGTGTAGGTAGCGGTAGAAAGAAAAAAATAGTTTATATATGTTTATAAAAAGTAACGGTCACAACAGTAATAATAAATGTGCAAAGTAAAATGTCATTTGTTAACATGGCAACTCACCAATAGCAACAGGCGATGCGTGGAAAGAGTACAAACAGAGAAATCATTAAAATCACAAATGAATACTCGTTATTGGATTAGATTCATAACCGATAGTCTCCCGTTTTGTTTGCCTGGTTTAAGACTTCATTGAAATTGCAGATTTTTTAAAATTATTTCAATCGTCGGAATTGCCATTTTCAGTTAAATTTATTATAACATGAATTGAACTAGAAGTATACTTTTAAACCGATTACTGTAAATACTGGCGTAATTACTTTATTCGAACATTTCATAATGTACCTTATATTTTATTTATTGTTATAGTTTGACGACTAAATGTTAGTACTGGTGTGTTTAAAGTTATTACTGGTAATTTTATTAATAGGAGGGTATGAGCGACCTTTACTGTCGTGAATGTGTGAATCAAATAAAAGCTGAAGACACAAAGCACTGCTGAGTGAGTTTTGTACCTGTAAGTCTCACGATTGACTCGAACTCCTTCAGCGCCTTCAGTCGAAGTACAATCAAGCTCGATGCAGTGCAGACGACTTCCCCATTCGCAGTGCTGAGTGTCTCGTTGTTTGTAAAGTTTGATCTGTAGGCACGTAGACAGCTCTCCTGAACCTTGAACCTGTGAAAAAAAAACCCTGTCGTTAGAGCTGAAGATTTACTTAGTGAAAACCGATAATTTTTCTTTTTCGCAGTGTGAGGGCTAAACGAGACTAAGCCTCAGTGATGAAATTAGGAACAGTGGAAGGTAAAAAATTTCCCAGGCAGTATGATGATCCAAATGCTAGAGGATAGTGAAGATGAGCTGGTGCATGACTAGTTTTGAAAATATTTATGAAACGGGGAATACACCAATTATTTCAAGGAGTGGAGTTTCGTGATTTATCAATGACATGGACGAAGACAAATCTGTGAGCTAATATGGAAGGTGGAGGCGTTGCGACAAATGATAAAAAATAGTACACTGATGATGTTTGGTTTAATAAACTTGATTTACCACTCGAATAATGAATTGAGGATTGGATACAGTAATATTACTTGAAAAAATGAAAAAAATTACGTCTGATTGAAAATAATGAATAAGAAAGATAGCCAATACAGACAATAAAGGTAATAAAATACCACACAACGTTTCTGGGATCCTTGTCCATTTCGTCAGGTGCTGAGAAGAGCCTAGAGAAACACAACTGTACTGGTCAGTTGAGAACACTCAAAAGCATTTGAGAAACTGACCAGTGCAGTTGTGTTTCTCTAGGCTCTTCTCAGCACCTGACGAAAGGCACAAGGATCCCAGAAACGTTGTGTGATATTTTATTACCTTTTTGTCTGTATTGGCTATCTTTCTTATTCAATAATATTAATTCCTTTGATTCAATTTCAAATTATAATTAGCCAAAAACAATGATTTACTTGTTCAACATTCAAGATTTAATAATGAATTTACTTTTATTTTTACTCACGCAAAATGTATTAATAATAAACAACATTATATTTTGTATCTCAGGGTACAATTTGTGAGCCGTGCAGCAGCAATATAACCTAGGTTTGGTAATACATACTATTTCCTGCGCATGTACACCCTTGGATTTTGTCTGCGGAGAGATGTAGTACAGGAACATCTCGTCGGAAGCAAAAAGCGGACGTTCTGCAGTGGTTTCTTAAGAGGACCCCTTTTCTCGATGGCGAGTCTCTTGGCTGGTTGGATGGTTCGGCGTCTATAGTATAACTCGTTAGTGAGCCATATAAATTTTCCTGAATGTACCTTAGAAAGTCCAAGACTGCCCTCCTGATTTATCGCTTTGCTCCGATCTTGACTATTACGCTCCGCCTTTTTGGAGGCGTTTCGTATGTCGATGGGTTGTGACACCCAATTATCTTCATTTAAGTAGCAGAGTAAAATAAGACGAGTTTCAAAGTTTCTATAGGGCTCGACGAACCTTTCCCATCTCTTTCAGATGCATTGACCGTCACCAGGTTCAGCGACATCTACGGCGCGCTAATCCAAAACACTATTGTCAATAACACGCACTTTTTTATGCTGCAGTCAGGTCTTTATCTGATGACTTATTGTTGCCTTAAATATTTATTTGCCTTCCCAATTTATATTAATGATATAATACATCATTTGATGGGAATAATTTTAATAAAAATTACGCGCATTATAATTCACGGAAGTTGCATTTTATCATCAGGGATTCTGATGAGTTATGTATGGTTGGGACTCAAAGCTAGTGGTCGAAGAGACGAGTTTAATTTCTTGGTAATCATTTTCCCAAGAAACCAAGTGTGCGATGCTTGTAGCTGCATAAAAGGGGTCTGTGATCTCTGTTAATGATTATCAAATACACCTCGGTCGATGCGTCCTCTCAGGCGGTGAATTTCAATCGGACGGCACGCGACTGATTTGGAAGTATGAAAGGCGACCGGAAGCTTTTAAGGAGTAATAGTTAAGGTACCCGAGTGAGGCCATTCGTTTCTTTTACCCTGAAAATGTAACCTATAATATTATTGACGACTGAAAATCTCATTTTGCTTGTTAAAACCTCGTATTCCGTTTAATGGAAAACTCAGAATACATAACAAAATATAGCATTTAGAGTCTAATTGTATTGGTTTTAATTTGTGTGCAATTAAGCTTGTATATGGTGGAATTGTTTGCCAATTTAAATAGACAGTTACATATATGTATATGTTTAGTAAATCAAAACATGAGATATAGCGTTGGTGACTGTATTATTTTCTCTACATGATAACGACTAGTAAAATCTGCTTAATGTTACCTCAGACCATTTAAATAAAAATAAATTCCTAAATAAATTTCGTTGACTGTAATTGATGACGCTTCCGGCTTGGATCTTACTTAATAAATAGCTATAATTTCACAATCACATTTTTTAAAAATAAAATAGTATATAACTTGCAATGTTTGAAAATCTTGTTAGGTTTCTTCGTCCTGAAGCAAAGTTTTTCTATTACCCCTTCAACATTTGGACAAAAGTCAAGTTTGACGGCTGGCTCATTGCCCACGGAACCACGTTTGTCCCTCGAGTATCGTATGCAAGCCTTTGCTTTCGAACGACGGAATGTCAACTCATTGTCAGTCGACTACGGACTGCCACCAGAAGCAATAAAGAAATCCGAGACATAAATATGCCTTGCTTTGAAAGTTCAATGTACATGAAAATACTTGGTTGTATTCTTACTACTGTAAAATCCAAATTTTGTATAGTCTTAATTCATCAGAATTTGTTTACATATATTGTGGTAATTAAAATGAAATAATTAATTAATAAACAGAAATTTGGACTCGCATTGTTAGTGGCATAAAACACATGGGTTGTACACAAGAATGTGGCAAGAATGCCATGTTTGTGGGTAATTGTAGGCTGTTTGGTTCGCAAGTCGAGCATAGCAGAGTCTGTGGGGAGGCGAGCTCCAGGAAAGTCGTCTTGGAAATTTATCAGTAGTCAGACGAAAAGTATAAGTGTCTGGATACATGTAACAATAGCTAAAACAGTTAGAACATTTTTCCAAGTTGCAGTCTGTGAAATAACCACGTAATACACAAGAGCGCAGAGTCTAAATTGTTATATTCTCGATTTAGACCATTGTCTTCGATTTTGGGAGCCCAGGAAACTGCATCCAGCAGTTAATAAACTTCGAAACGAGCGAATAATATTTCCTAAACAAACAGTGAACCATTTTTCAAACTAAAAGTATTTATTAGAATCAGTGTTAAAAATGGCCAGTCTATAAAGTGCGATAAGTGTGAGTGTACGAACGAGCCAAATTTCCTTGAGTACCAGAGACAGTAAGTTAAAATTTCACAGAATTACTATTTGTAAACCCATAAGTAAAGGTATTATCGTCAGATTTCAAATTTCGTTCAGAATTTAAAGTTCATATTTTATGTTTTTTTTTACATTGTAATAATCTATTGATGAAGTAAGTCCATGATAGCTTGATAAAATGTAATTGTTAACAAGAATTTTTTTTATTAATGGCCCAGTAAACGACCCTGAGATATATTCATTTTATTGTAAAAGATTTATTTACAGTCGCTTCACCATCTCTGGTTATTAGCGACTTAGAAATAATTTTGCCGAGAGTTTCAGTCACACACACAAACATCCATGTCCTCGCCGGTATTCGAACCCGAGACCTCTGTGATGTAGTCACGCTGACCCCTACACGATAGGAGGTCGGAAGAATTTGTTAGCTACTCACTGGATTACAGCATTTTATTACAGGCTGATATTAATCCACAAAAATTTGAGATGTTAAGATCCTACAACCGTATTATATTATTATATGTTTTTCTATTGTATTAATAATTAAGGTAGAAATTAAATTTTACTTTCATACGAACAAATTTAAAAAATAAAGATAAAAGTAACGATACTAATCGAACAATGTGTCAAATTTTTGTGTATTTAAATGAGCAATAAATTAAATTGAAATAATGGTTTTATAAATTTACTAAACATTAAGTACATCTATATGAACTTTAATTCTTATCACCTTTTGGAAAACTTATTTTGATATATAGTGTAATTTTATAGCCATTTAAAAACACTACGTGTTGTCTCAGTCCAACGGAAAAAAATATTAGTACTAATATATACACAATGCCAAAAACAAAATGGATTGAAATTTGGGTGATCACATTATATTTAGTTGCATTGTGACAGGTATAGTGAAGAAAAGTTCAAGTCGTTTATTAAGGCTATTCTAGAGTACCGAACACTAATACTGAGATCCTGTCAGAGACGAACTTATTCTTACATTAGATGTGATGCAAAGTATGAGAGATATTTTCTGTAGAAGAAACGCGAACAAAGCTTCGTGGAAACAGGTGGCATTCTGAAAGACGAAGTATGACATGCTTTTTTCACTACATAAATTTCCAAAACTGAATCGTACAGTACATTTATTAAGTAAATAGTAAAATATTTTAGGATGATTATCCTATCACCAAAATTAAAAATGGGGAAAATAGTAAACGGTCAGTCATTTTGTTGTGAAAATCGTGAAGAGCGACCAGGGAGAGTGAGCATTATACAGTGGTCGTTAGAATTAATTAGGATATATATATAGCCAACCAAAAACTTTCAATAACGTCCCGACTGATTCAACAGCAACCAACAATTTTTTGTAATAAAGTTTTTTTTAAAAAAATAAACGACTAGAAATTTAATTTAAATGATCAATATTAAATCTTTGTAATTATTGTGGTTACTTTCCTCCTATTTGAATATTTGTATATTGATGTATAAATAAAATAATTATTAAAATATTATTTTATTTTATACTCAAAATTAACGGTAAATGATTAACATTCTAACCATCTCTTTTGCATAATTACAACTTGAAAACGAAATATCTCTTTCGGAATATTCCTGTGCATGAATGAAAAGGTTTACTAGCTAATTTAATTACGGATTTTTTTTGAGAAAAGTGAAGCGCTATTTTATATGTTGAACAAATAATGTTTTTGAAAAATAAATAATTTCAGATTTTCGTACATATATTTCGGTAAAATATAAAGTATAGTGTTGAGAAACATCAATGAAGCCAAAGACCTTAACAGGATAATTATTCCTAATATTGTAGTTCAGAGACGGGAAATGAAGTTGGTACACACGACCCAGACATTATATATGTTGGACTGAGGATTAGATAATTCTTAAGTAAGTGCAACATAGTATTATGTACTTTTGTGTTTTTATAAAACAGTGGAATCTTATCAAACTGTATGAAGAAAGTAGTTGTAACCGAGACACATCGCTCCTCATTAAAGAGTTCGGCTTCAGATAGTCATTTTCACGTTTACAATTCCTGATGATGTATTACAAATAGAGAAATGTTGAATCTATACACTGAAACGTGAACATTACTTGTTTTATTTAACCTCTGGTGTAGCGAAACAAAATGTCAGCCTTTAGTTTCCTAAGCCAGACACGTTGCTGCAACACGAGGACCAAGAGGATTACGAGTAAGCTTCGGTGAAAGACAAACTGAAATACGAATTGAAAGGTCATGGAAGGACAGGGTGTAATTATGAAAGCAACCTTGATAACAAACAATCTCAATCAACTTAATATTCTGCACTAGTACTGTTAGATATTCAGTGATAGTTGAAAACAGATTGATTTATTATAATATTACGCTCGAAAAAGTTATGGGATTTTAGCTTTAGATGGCAGTACTACTCAAATGATTTTTTCATCATGTTGGCACAACACAGTAGACTCGCGTGTGACATTGCAGGCCATTCTATCAAGCACTTAGCTGTAGGCAGTCGTTTAAATCAGTTGCGGCACGTGTGTTCTAAAATTGAAAAAATGGATCAGTACTGAAAACGTTTATGATAAAATTCTTCAATAAGAATGAATACGGAGCAGGGTCGTAAATGTGTATGGTGACTTTTCCCTTAAAATTTCGACTGTTAAGAAATGGGTGGCTGAGTTTAAACATGACAGCGTCCATGATGATCCTCGTGAAGCGCGTCCTTAAAGTGAATCATCGACGAAGTACAATATACCGTTTTGGAAGATTGGCGTGCGAAGGTGCGAGATTTGCTAATATTATAAATTTACACGAGGAATTGCACGTGACGACTGACATGGTATATTTCAGATCAGAAGTGAAGTAATAATGATGATGATGTGAAATTTGTTAGTGAACTACGATTAATTTTACTGAGCAATAACTATTTAACATAATCATTATTATTGTATTTCACACGTTCTTCCTTACAAGGTTGAAAATATACATTGGTTGCAGCTCCACCTGAAACTACTTACCGATTTATTTTTATCGAATTAAAATATACTAAATGTAGAGATAATTTAAAGTTTCCGTCATGTATCTTCCGACAGTAATTTTCAATTTCCGTTTTTAATGAGATTGTAATAAAAAAGTTTCCTTTATAATAACTTGTAATTAGTGATATATATATATATAAATATATAATATTTATATATATATATATATATATATATATATAAATATATAATATTTTTATACAAGATTTATTATGCACAGTAAAAATATGAAATCTAGTATGAGCAAGGAAATTTACAGGTTATATATGGGTGGTTTAACAGAGAAATTAATAAATAAGTTGGTTGGAAAGTACATACTTAATCTATTCTCCAGTCTTCTACGCAAGATGTTCGTTCTTGCGACAGCATCTACAGTAGTCAGACCCCTTGGGTTGTAATCTTTCGTAGATGAACTTCGGAATCTCCGGTCTTCCTTCCTTCCTCTATCTTCGCTCTCCCGTTCCGTCATATAGGCATGTGCTAACTTCACATCACCTTCCTTTTCTATAAAACCTGTCCACTGCAACTTCTACCTCCACATTCATTTCTCCCCTCAAAAGAAGTCCTCTTCCTCTACGCTTCAGCTGTCCTCAACCCAAAAACAGTCTTCTCTTGATCCTTGCGGCTATTTTAAAAATATCTCCCGTCTCATGCTTCGTCTCAAATTTTTTATTTATTTTTCTAACCTCGTACAAACACACTTTTCATTCGTGTCCAACTCTGTCCTACTCCTTCTCCCATCATGCCCGACCAATTGTTGTTACTAAATTTGCCAGCTATTTGTTCTTTGTTCGAGGCCAGTAACTACTCATTTTTCAGATGGCGACTCAGAGTATAGATTTTTCCTGAAAACACGACAGAAACATGTGCTCCGACTGACGGGCGCCGGTTTACTACCCGTGAAATACCGTTCTTCTAGCGCTCTGTCACAAAGCGAATTCTACATGCTGCAATTTAATCGAAAAAATTATTTTAATAGCGAGAAAACGCGTGCGTTACAACATAAGCAGAGTGAGTGACTGCATTTTATTGTGTCCATATTTTTTGTTCAATATTCAACTGTGTTATGAAGAGTTTGCACATTTTCTATCGGTTACAAAATCTTGCCGACAATAAAAGAAAACCAGCATCACGAATTAAACTTTTACGTTCACATTATCAATGGTCTAAATTCAGGAGATTAAGTTTTGGCTACAAAAGAAACGGGTCCTCGAAATCGTAACTGTCAATCCACTAATTTGAAATAATTCATGAATTTAAACTTAATTAGATTGTATTCGTAGGTAACATTCCACTGTAACTGAAAATGTACTTTTGCGATAGCCGTCTGAGCTTACTTTGTAAAGGAATCCCATTGCAAAAAAAAGTGATGCAAATGAAAAACGTGTTGTAAAAAGCATTCAATTGTTCCAAACACTTCGCGATGAGGAGAACAATTCAACTATTACAAAAAAGTATAAAAGATGAAGGGAGTGTGCAGTAAATATGAAAAAAAGCAACACTTAAGATGAGTTTAATCTAATTCAGTTACATCACGAACATGGAAGTGATGTTCCAGATGACATGGATGGATGGCTGAACTTTTGAAATGGTTTCAAATAGATGCAAATTGATGATGATTTTCGTGACAACGTCCGTTTGTATTTTTCATACTAATCATCATTACGTTTTGGATAACATACTGATATTTTTAGTTACTTACGTATGTAAGTTGAAAAGGATTTAAATTATTCGGAAAATATGAAAACATTTAACGTGGAATGTGATAGTACTGGCACTCTGACGTTTCAAATTGTTCCATTGACAAAATCAGAACGAAAGAAGTCTCTTAATTATAAAAATAATAATAAAAGGATTTAAGAAAATTAATTCTGTGTATGTCCAGAAACCTATAAATTACTGGTTTTATGTGAAATATTGAAAGTCACGATCCGGGATACTCGGGAAAGTAATGCAAGAGGACCGTGTATCAGAAAAGAGCAGTGGCTCTTGTCTTTGAGATAAATATGCAAGATTAAACAAGCGCATGTTTTACATAAGAAATTATTTTACGTCGTCTGCTGCCTGTTCGTATAATTGAGGCCTGAAATTGTAGAAGAATTGCAAAATTGCATCGATAAAACAGGCATGAAGTGCAAAATTCAAGTTTTAGAATTGTAATAAATATAATAGTCCAGGGACTGCAAAATAAATGCAGGAAAGAAAATCTTAAATCAAAGCTTGAATTAATTATCAACAGTTACTTACTTGTGGGTACTTCCCCATGTTATAGATTGTAACATAATTTCACATCGAAGCGTAGTTTATTAAATGTTTTCTATTTGTTCTTTTTTAAATTTATATTATTCCAATTTACGTTTAGCATAAACAAGTCTAACTCATCCGAAACAATTAGAAATATTTGCAGACGACAAAATCCAAAGCTATTTCCAATTTTAGAATACAATTTCAAGGGAAAAAGTACCAAGTAAATTAAGAAATTTATAAAAAATAAATCATATGATTAATCACGAATAATAAAATTTCTAAACTATGTAGCACGATACCGTAGAGAACTATATAAAAGTCTACGAAATCTAAGTTATAAAATGACGATTTACATCGAATAAAGACTACTTTCAGACATAAAATTCCTAAAAATTACATTAAAGAACGGTATCCCAATCACTAATGCAACCGGCAGCAACACAGCACGATAAAATAAAGAGATAAAGATGTTAAGCAGGTTTGAAAGGAAACTATTATGTAATTCATGGGGTATATTACCTACGGAAGCCATTATAACTTGAAGATAGGCTAATAAGTAATGAGTACTGCAATATTATAAAAAATCAAATTAATATAGCCAGTTAAAGAGCAAGGACGCGGTATAAACAATGGAAAAAGGGACAACGCATGGAGTAGGTTTGTAAGAGGGGATCCATGCGGATTCTGATAAGTGTTTCATAAGTTGAAAAGGTTAGATTCTTTAATTTTACGAAAACTAAAATACAAACGTATAAAATACAAGTATACATACTTTCGTGTCGATTTCAGTAATACGCCCATCCCGAGCATACTAAAATTTAAACACAAATAATAAAAAGTTAGAAATACTAAGTATAAAATTTTATAATTCATAAAATATAACGGCACAAATTTTCTATACTTATTTAAATATTAAAAATAAATTTATATGAGTATAGAAAATATTTGGACTTGTATTTTCCAGCCATAAACGAATTTTGAGGGTGCAATCAGTGAAGTGTGTTCATTGACGTTTATTTTTGTCCTTCAGTTTTCAGGAAAGCATTATGACAATCCGTCAAACAGCAGGAAGGTTCTCGTCGATACACAAAATCTTTCGACGCTGTATACACAAAAAAAAATTGATATTCATTTTGTAATTAAGTATTAAACACTGGTAGAGGAGGTGAACATAAACTGATACAAAGTATAAGTAGCAGAAAACAATGTGGAAAAGAGTTTAAAAATATATGCCGAATTAGTGGTTAAATACACCGGATTCTTACAGTAAAACTTAGAATATATTGTAATAACCAGCTCAGAAGAACAGGAATTCTGTTCTTATTTTTGTCAGATTTGTTTACGAACTCAGACTGGGGATCCTTGAGTGGTTGGTACATATAAAAAAAATAATGATAAAATGATGGATAAGTGCCATTAGAGAGGGGAAGGACTAACAATTGGGGCGTTTTGCAGCTCTTAGGGCTAATTGGATGTGAGCAACATCTGGACGACGGAATTCTAATGGCATAAATGACAGAAGGTTGTTTGGACGATGTAATTATATTAAAAGGAAACGTTTAATTTAATTGATTGAGTGGCTCTCTGGCGGGAGAACGGCAACAGATGGTGTTTGTTTGGCGGAAGTGGAAATGCAAAAAACTGTGAAAACAAGGGAAGATTCTGGAGCCCGGATATAAATAAGAGGGCAGTTGTACGAGAAAGAGAGAGGGATATATGATCAAAAATCAAATCATCATATTTTGAAAGATACTCCCATGCCCAGAAAGCTCTGGCGGAGGCTTCCTTAGGGAACTAAGGTTCCCACATGCCGAGGCACCTCGGCCTGTTTTGAGAGGTGTATGTTCCGGGGTCGCAGACGTTGGGCATACGGTAAGAGTTGTCCGCTAATCCTATTGGAGTAGTCGGCCAGCTGCCTCCTAAACTGGTCGAGACACGGAGAAGGGAATTCTGCGACCCCTCAGAAAACTCCTCTCCCGCTACCGGAAGGGCGTGGGACAAGTACCAAATTCCCGACCTACCTGATGCAGGTTTTCTAGGGTTTTTCCCTGCATCACTTTTAGGCGAATTGCCGGGTAGGATCCTTAAACCATAGCCCGGGGGTCCTAGTTAACCCTTGGCTGCCTTATTCTACCTTACCGCATCCCCCTTTCAAGTCCCTTCCTATGCTATTAAAGGGGAGTTGCCCAAAGTGTATTACCCTCATGTAGCCTGTTGCCCCCCCCCCCCAAAAAAAGAAAGAGAGATCATTATCATGTAGTAGGGAGAGGAGACGGACGTGTCAGCGGGGAAGAGCTTCTTTATTATTTCGTGTGGATGGGAGACGGACGTGTTAGTGGGAGAGAGCGGTGCTGCAGGTCCGCAGGGACGGACGCGGGGCCAAGTTAAAGTGGCCGAAACAATTGTTATGAACAGTTGGGAGTTTGCAAAAAGGACAGATCATCGGATGCTAGGCCAAGCTAGGCGGCCGAGAGTAATCAGCTGGACATCAGTCGTCAACAGTTGGTGGGAGTTTCATTGTGGAGGTCTGTCTGAAAGCAGAGTTGTTTGAATTCGTCGTCAAGAGAAGGTGGCTGTGAAAGCAGAGTGTGAGCGCAGCCTGGTGCCTTTTAAGCCTGTATGAAGTGAGTGTGTGGACCAGAGATCTTGAGTTTATTTTTCTGAATTAATAATTGTAAATTGCTAATAAAGGGTAAAAGGTGTCAGATTTCGTCTCATTTCGTTTCATTCGTTTCAATCATATCAATCATTTCCATTATTTCGTTTCAATCATTTCGTTTTTTTATTCATAGTAACTGTATTTGTTTAATTGTAACATTTTGTTCCGTTTCCTTATCAACCCAGTAAAGACCTTGAGGGTACCGAGTCCAAGTATTTAAAAAGGATTCTAGGTAAATAAAATTGTTTTGATTTATAAAATTTAATCAGATTTGTGTAATTGAAAATTGTGTTTTAATAAATGATAATTGTTTGTTTAAATTGGTAGTTTTTATTTTTATTTGAGATATTACAATATGTAGCACCATAGCTGAGATCAAACGAATATGTTATGTTAAAACATGAAGAGAAATTTATTCCCAATAGATTGCGAAACGAATTTATTAGATTATGTACAAGCTGAAGAGTAATAAAATGGCTGTAAAATACATTTATGGAACAATCGGAACGCTAGAAATGTGGTTGAATGTTGAGTTTTAAAACTGAGGACTTTTATGAAATATAACCCGAAAAAGATACTCATCTGTGGGGAATATATTGTTAGGATGGTAATAATATAATGGAAGAGGATATTGCAAACAATATAAAAGTAAAATGATGAAAGGCTTGTAAACCATTGTAAATGTAGAGGATAGGACCAAAACGGAAAAAAAATGTAAAGTATATTTTATTCAATTTTTAAATTTACGAATTCGACAGGTCTGTATCTGCCAGGTTTGGAAGATGTTTCACAGTTTTTATCATAATCGCTCAACACACAAGTTTTTTGCGCCATAAATTGTTTGAGTTAGTAGGAGTGTTGCTAGCAGCCATGTCACAGTTGAGCTACTTAACTATGATTGATGGGGAACCAATTTTCAATTGATGGTGACAAAATGTGAGAAAAACTATCGCTTCTATCGTTCTCAATAAAAATTATCCGGCAAAAGACACTCTTATATCGAGCAAACACGCTTCAAGAAAGCTAAATGGAGAGAATAATTAAAAATATATGCGCATGTTTTGTAGGTCAGCCATTTTGAAGCCTGTACGAGGGTTTTTCGATGGTAAATGTTTATGAAAGAGGCTTAATTTCTTCACTTGCATGTTGGTAAACATGATTCTTTCAAAAATATTCCTAAACGTTTTAAACATATACCACTCGTAGTTTATTGTTAGCAACCTTCTGTAATGTTAGATGTATAGTCAGGCGGATACAATGAAAGAATGAATTTCGCGTTGTTATTAAACACTTTCATTTGAAGGGTTGGACAACTACACAAATCAATACCGAATTGGATGAAGTTCATGAGGACACTGCACCAGAATTGAAGACCATTTTCTTCTGGATTAATGAGTTTAAACGCGGTCGCAGAAGCACAGAAGATGAAACCAGTTCCGACCGTCCAATTGAGGTCAACACTCAGGAAAACATCGAAAAACTTCACAATGCCGTAATGGAAGATCGCAGACTAAAAGTGCGGGAGGTAGCTGATGTTGAATGCTTCTCAACTGAACCAGTGCACGACATCCTCCATGAAAATTCTTTGCGCGCGATGGGTACCGCGAATGTTGCCATTGGACCAAAAGCGTATTTGGAAAATTAATTTCAACGCAGAATCTAGCAATGTTTAGGCGTAACTCGCAAGACTTTATGCGCTGATTCATAACCGTTGATGAAACTAGGATCCATCACTACACTCCAGAGATAAAAAATCAATCAAAACAATGGAAAAATGATGGTGAAAGTGTACCGGAGATGATCGTTTTGACAGATGGAAAGGTTTTTCTGGGTTCCCAGCGTAAAATATTCATAGGTTTTTTTAAAAAGGGCACAACCATAACTGGGTTCTATTATACCGCTCTGTTGGATCGTTTGAGACGGGTGCTTATTGAGAAACGACAAAGGTATCCGCTCAAGACAGTAGTTTCACCAGGACAAGGCGCTAGCGCACACATCAGCAGTATCCTTGGCGAAAGTGTACGACTTGGGTTCGAATTCGTTTCTCATCCACCCTATTCACCCTAGCACCAAGTGACTGACGTCTTCTTGTTCCCGAACATGAAAATTTGGCTTGGTGGGAAGAAATTATTATCAAATTAAAAAGTGATCCGAGGTCTTTCGGAGTATTTTGCAGTTTGACAAAAACTATTTTTGTGATTGGTTGATAAAATTGGAAACTCGCTGAAAGGATAATATGTTGAGAAAAAATGTAAGTTTCCCCCCAAAATTTCTTATTTGTACTTTTTACCAGAATTATTAAACAACCCTTGTAGGTTATTGTAAGATGAAGATGCAACTTTTTTTTCCAGCGAGGATAAAAATCCTAACGCTTGGAGGGGGCAAAGCGCGATTTACTTCGTTTTCGAAAGTGGTGAGGATGGCTAAGCTAAGCGTGAGGCGTCGATATTGCCTGCACCAGCGGTCCTGCTTTATGGTGCGTGTCGCCAGCTGCGCAAATGTTGGCAGCCCTGCAATACCACTATCACCGCAAATGCGTGGCACATGTGGCTGCAAAACTTTCGGAACAATCAAGACAATATCCTCTTCCCTTATAATAGAGGACAAGGCAGTCGAGAGTTAGAAGAAAATTTCTTTTGGTTTACTCAGACTCGTATGTTTGAGATAACCCGTAGTTTGACTTTCTTAGTCTTAGTAAATAAATAGTTATATGGTGTGAGATAGAACTTAAGCTTCTAAATTAAATTATTTATCTGTGGCTGAAGAGGTGTAAATTTCAGATATTCATTAACAGGCCATAAAAACAGATATAATTGATTCAAAATCGTTGGATAGTTTATGAATACTTATTACATTTCCTTTCAAGGTATACAAGAAGTTAAAGTATGGGGACATAAAGGAACACTTGAAAAAAAAGTAATTGTTCGTATAAATAAATTAATTCTTTTTTGAGCTACTTGGTCATTCACGTTGGGTCGGTCCCTTTAAATATCATAGGAAAAGGATAAAAGCATGGTTTTTATGGAAGAGAAAGGCCCATTAATTTTAGTTAAGGTTCTTACCAGGTACTTTCCTAAATGTGATACAGGGAACACCCTAGAGAGACCTGCTTCATATCATTTCCTTCTACATGGAGTCAACCAGATTTTAAAGGCAGCTGGCCAACTGATAAAATGGGGATAGTTGAGGAAACTTTCGTTTGGCCAACGTCTGTGACCCCGGAGCATACATCTCTCAAATATGACCAATCTGTTTCGACTCATGGGAACCTTAATTCCATAACAGAAGCAGATGAATGCGTCCTCGTATGAAGCCTCCTCCAATTAACTCGTAAGATTCTAAGCTATTTCTTACCTCTTCATCTCTCATAAACTGAATAATTGGTTTGTGATAACTTGACATCAGGGAGTATATAATAAGTAATGTTTTTTAAGTGCGCAGTCAAGCCAATTGTGCTCTGCACGTTAATAGAATAAACGTTTTGAACTTAAACACTTTATTAGGACAATAATTTGTGAAACGGAAGTGACGTCACAGTTTAGCACATCCATGGCTGAGGAACAATCAGAAGCCGCATCGTCAAAGTGTAGACCGTACTTAAAGAAACCATTAGCGCAAGTTTTGTGTTTGTGTAACATCAAGTATAACTTTCCAACCGCTTGAGAAAACCTCATTTCATTTTGTGGTGTTCTCGACACAAGATGTCAGACACAGGCAATGGTTGTGTTACGGTTGCTTTTTGTTTTTTGAAGAACTCAGATTAACTTCTGATGTTGGCTATAAATCTTCAAATGGACTGAGATAAGTTTGGTGAGCTGCTCGAAAATATTACACCTCTTATTCAAAAAAAGGGAAAACGGTCATGAGACAGTTGATGTTGTCATTAAATTTGGTACTCATTATAGTTTGCGAAGGCAATTTGATGGTCTATGGCATGGATTGAGTTGTTGCACAAACGGTTTCAAAGAAATTGTTCGTTCACGAAATATGTTCCGCAATACTTCAGCGTTTCACGAGCAGTTTCAACATGTGATGCATTGTTTGAGTCGGTGAAGATGTCGATTCGTTTAATTGCAATTCAATTCCGTCCTTCAGTGTTTAATCATTATTATTTTTGGCGGGAGTGTTTATATATGTGTGGTAATTTACCTAAACTGTGGAAGATAAAATTAAAAATTACAGAAAACAGAAATAATAAGGATGTGGAGAAAGAGAACCTGGTAGAAAAAATTAAGGAAGTCGACCCCAAAGCAGATAATTCTGAGTAAATCTTGAGAACGTACCAAGAAAAACATGTTCACGCTATAGTTTTTCTTTTTAAATTTGACGGACAAACCAAAACGTCTAGATCACCCTTTCCTAAATAATATCTCATCAAAATGTATGTTGAACACTCATGTAGCATGTATTTTAACGGAATTTAATTCCAAGTGAGCTGCGTAGAGACAAATACGTGATTCTAAAAGTAAAATTATACAGACTTTTACTATCTCATATTTTAAGGTTATGTTTTGTTTTTATTTCCGACTCTTCAGGAAATAGTTGACAAATTTATGTGTATACTTTTAGGTCGGATTCTATTATTGTTTTAACCCAGCATTGATTAAATAAAGGACACACCCGGAATGTTTGTACACAAGAAACCGGATATTGAGTCTCGTTACTATTTCGATACACTGAGGAAGGTTACAGCTAGCAATATATAGACTCATTTTTGAAACCGAAAGCCGTATTTTGTCCGGATCACTTAATCCCAAAGCACACAGAACATCAATTTGAAACTTGGTTTACCCCGTTGATTGAAAACAAAATAATTTTAAAAAAAATATGTACTGCTTATAGACGACTTCTGAAGTTAATGACATATATGAAGTACTGATCAAACATTAAAAAAACTTTTTACTTTGAAGCTGTATCTTAACTGAAAATAAAATGTTGTTTTCTTGCGGAAAATTAATGACATTCTTAATTGATTAGGTGCCGATAACACTTGGGATGGAAGAGTTTAATCTTTAGATAATAATTTACGCGTTCCACTTTCATAAAATTGCACAATATGCTATACCTTCAATGTTTGACCTTTTTAATTCCATAAAAGACGCTTAATTAAAAATAAACACGAGAATGTTCCTAATCATTTAATTACAAAATTTAAAAAAGGCGTGAAGAAATATAAACTAAAGGCAGACTATGTATGAAAATCGTCACGGTTTGCCGTGTAATATTTTAGAATCTTACAACAATTGCCGCTATCAAGCGTTGTACTTTACTGATTGTCTGACTATATAATACGTGTTCTATGAACGAGATTATTTTTGGGTGCACGGTTTGCGACTTAGGTCTTTTATGAATTTCTAGAGAAAATACATCAAACTATACTCTAAAATGATTTATGAGACTGCCTTAGACAGTCTCAGTATAAGGTTCATAATAGCCATAATGAATAAAACAGTTGTGAGGAGAAATAATTAGCTACGAAAAAATTTAACATTGCTCTAAGTTACTTAAATTTGTAGAATTGTTTTCTCGCAACTGTGTTTCCTTCCCGATGTTGTGTTGATGACTTTGAAGTTGTGCAGCAACTATGCGTAACGAATGTGACTATCTCCAACTCTCTGTCTTTAGATCATCAATCATCTGACGCCTGACGTATAGTGCAGAACATCGGCATGCCAGAATTACAACGTGTTATCTACTCAGACTAGATACGGGTGGGAATATAATATTACAATGCATTGTAATATTTGACGGTAAATATAAAATTAAAATTCTCCGCTCTTTGTTATTAAAATATATAAAGAAATGCGTTCATTATTATTATTTAAATTAATAGTTAAATTTATCTGACTTCATTGAATTATAAATTAATAAACCAGCGAAAAATTTCAGAAATATATTTTAATGAAATATAAACTTAGAACATATTAATCATATAAAAATTGGCACGACTTATCGTTCCTTTTTATAACCTTTTCGTGAGTAAATACCAAAATTTCGTTAACTGGGTAAACCGAAGATGTGTGCCAGTATGTGGCTTAATAAATTTCTAGGACATATACAGTCCTAAATTTCCTTAATGATTATCACATATAAAAAATTTAGACATTAAAATGAATTATGAAGCCTAAACAAAATTTTACATGTTTTAGGCTTTACTAAAATTTTGACCAGTTTTATTCCGGATTTGTTTTTAGGGAAAATATATACTAATTATAAACTACTTATTGATTACAAGTTCTAAAGCCTTGAGTTATTTTATTCGTGTATCGATTGTATTTCTCCTACAACAAAACTTTGGCGAACAAATGATGAAGAGATGATTTTGGTACATAGTTAAATGGGTGATGACACTTCACATGTGAAATTTATAAATATTGAAATAACGGTTTACGTTTCACGTATCGTAATTAAATTTCAAAACATATTTTTCAACTGCCAACACCCTAATTCAACTTACACCACAAAATAATAACCGCAGTATGATGTATAGTATATATATATATATATATATATATATATAAAGAGAAATATTAAGATAGATTAATTTTCTATTAATAGTTATTAGTGGTTGTTTTTTTACGTCTGTTTATATGAAATAGATAATGCAGCTTTCTGACCAATTACGGACAATATTTATTTATTGAATTAAAACAAAGTTTCGGTACGTGTTTGTATCTCCATCAGGTCATTCAAAAATATACTAAATGTTAAAAAACTATTTTCACATCATATTAAAAAAACAACACAAAATTTAGAAGGTCTTCAGAGGCATTTTGAAAGCTTCTGTCATTATTTAAAACATGTTTTTCATATATCAATAGAAATGACTGGATGACGACAGTTTAAAAAAGACAGTATTTTGTTCGCCAACAAACTCCTTCTGCATATAAATTTGAAGAATTATCTGATTGCAGCAACACGAAATGTGTTCATTGTTTCGAACACTGATAAAGCAGCTGGAACATCCGCGTCTGCGGATCCATTAAATGATTCCATATTTTTCAGAAACGTAATAAATTAATGCAATTACTATTGTTTCATTAATTCAAGTGTACCAGTCATTTCCAGCGGTATCCATCTTCCAGATGACGTGATATATATGAACATGCTCTCCACTCAAGTAATAAACGTTGTCGATGGGAATGTGGAGAAGCGCAGAGATGCCACTCTGGAATTAATTGTGCTGGAATTTTCGTAATGGCTGTTGGCTCGCTGTGGAAATGACGACGGTTATTAGGAAAATGGAAACGTTTAGTTTAGGTAAAACCACATCCAATACATCACTTTTGACAGGGTAAAAAAATGTATCCATAGAATAATCACGTTTTTATCTTACAAACTATTTCATTTCTAATTTATTTGAGCTCCGAAAGTTTTGTTTCTCTTTAAAACATTAAGAGATTATATTTCATTTTTTTATTATAATTTTCTAATGCTCAGTTTACTGCACTTAGACATAATTGTAACAGCTTATATAGCTAAACTTAATTTGTGCGCAACTATATTAATGTTCATTTTCCAATTTAATTTATAATCTAAGAATTTTAAACTTAACAAATGATATTTTTAGACAACAGTGTTACAAAATTTATAATCATTTTTTGGATTCAACACCATAAAATGTATTTAACCACAATTAATTTATAACACATTAGCTGAAATCCAGGTAATTCATAATTATATTTCTATATTTATGTGTTTTATTTTCTCAATTATATACATATTCATTTATTTTTTATAATTAATGCCTTACGATTAAGAAGTAATATAAAAATATATTTGTGAGTGTCATATTCATAATTATATATTTAATGCATGTATATTTGTGTTCCGCTTGCTCAATAGAGGATAATGGAACGAACCAATCAAATAATATGAAATAAAATACAGTGAATTTTCAAGTGCAGAATTTCCTGCAACTTCTTTTATTCAATATTAAAATTATAGTGAAATCAGCAAACATTATAACATCATAACATTATGTCATCAGGTTTGGAAAATAATTGATATATGTTCATCCATTCAGCGCACATTACGGTTACGGGCCTTGCGAACAAGAATCCGATTTCAAGATTTATTACCAACTTCACATTTTTCCCAGCTGTTTATGAAAACATATTTATTATTCACAATAATGTTTCGAAGTCGTAATACTAGTTGTATTTCGCTTCCTTCCCTTCATTATTATTAAATGACATAATAATCCGATATAGCATAAATGAAAATTAAAAATAAATTTGAAATGTTTTGCAACCAACCGTACCTACAAGTAAAATAATTGACGATTGATTTCAAATTCTATATTCGAAAGAACTTTCTATCTAATACATATAGACTTAAAGCCCGATTTAATTAATACGACATTAGTTTCTAGACAAAATTAATATGAGAAACAATTACACAGGAGGAATATTAAATATAGCTGGAGGTTTTGACGTTATTTGAAAGGGAATTGATTACGAGGATAAAATAATATAAATATAATTTCAAACATACAGGTAGCAAACGCAATACAATTAATAAACGTAGCTTCAAATGTAATCACAATTTTCATTTTGAAAACGGTACAATATAATACAGGGAGCATCTTTACAGTGAAGTAATTTTTATTCATTAAAAATAACCCAAACACAGCCTATTAAACTTTATACAAAATACCTCAACAAATTATATCACATCATATTTCAAGTTCTTTGGTATTTCTGTATTTATATTTTTGAATTTCTTATCATTCTGTGTTCAAATTCTGATAGTGAAAGACGAAAAGTAACGTCACAACGTCCAGCTATATTTTTTAAAAATTTCTGGGCAACTATTTCTCGTATTACATTTGACTGAACACTAATGTTGTATAATTAATTAATTTCCAATATAATCAAGTTATTATTCGACTTGAGAGGAATGATTGGCTCGTTTTTCCTGTTCGTAATAGTGCTTTCTCTTTTTTCTTCACTAATTTCTGAACGTTTTTTGTTATTTAGTGTACTTCAGCATATTTGCGTTTAAAACGTAAGGTGATTTTTGGTTGTGGGTGTGTAACAAAGGAATTGGAATATCTCTTACTATTTATCGTTTAATCTACTTCTAAGTTATGGAAGATACTAATTTTGGCGTATGTTCCGCATATATAAGCGTTTTGAAGATTAATTTTTATGAAAAATTATGACTTTTACATACTAGTACGCAATAGGCAAATAATAACATAGGATATCTTATTACCATGTCTTGTAAACGTAGATCCCCGAACGCCCTGTGGCGTTTGCAGGTTGAAGTAGCGAACCCTGCGGAACACATAGAACGTTCTTTTTTACGATAGCGGCGGGACACAGTGTCAGTGACGGAGGATGAGAGGCCTGCAGACAAACTGCGACCAACGGCGAGCCCCACGGGCGAAATTGGTCTGTCATTCCTGTGAGGAGGATATCTCTGTCTTCAGGGACTCTAGGTCAGGGCATGTACTTAATAAGAACAGTGGCTGTGGCCGGAAATGGGGGAAAGCTCGCTAAATTGATCACTGCCTCTAGAGCTCTGTGGATGTTCTTCATCCTTGGAGCTATGTTACACAAAATTCCTGCATCGAAACCGGTCATTCCGCACTGTCTACCTTGTCAACACATTACCTACGATTATTTGAATCTCCTTGTTCATTTTTACAGTTATATTTTAACACAGTTCCGAAATTATGAGAACGTCAACTTTAAATTTTGAGCGTAATTTATTGTAAGTATTCGTTTGCATTCTTTATAAAATTGAAACAATGGTGGACGTCAAAGTGTTCTCGGTATCCATGACGTATTTTAAAGTTTAGACTTTCTTTCTCCGTGGTGATTGAACCCATTGAGAGCCATCTCACATGACATTATTCCGGATTTAGGATTAACACGTGGTTGATTTTCCTTCATCCCAGTCGTCTGACCGTGACCTCTGTGATGGCGGTGATGCTGGTCACTACACCACAGCAGATTGGATTTACAGATTATCATAACTAGAGATCACAGTGCCACTATTATCAGTTGCTATAATCTCCATTTCAGACATAAGAATTTTTAATCACTGAAAATTATCTATTTTCAACATTCTACTCAGTGCCGCGACCAATTAATTGGTACGCTACCCGGAATATGTAGTATCTGGAGAAATATAACACACATAATACCGTAAAATATGTTCAGCACCTTGATTTATGCAGCATAGTTTACGTGGTAATTCAGTCCAGAGTAAAATGATATTGAAAATTAAATAGGTCTGTGAAATACATTCTTCAGATTGTGACTGGACGGAAAAATTACATAAATTAACAAATATGATCATAATAAATTATGATTGAACAATAAAATTTTTTAAACTGTCACATAATATCAAAATGATAATATAAAACTCAGAAAACACTTTCCTTTTTTCTTCAGTTGTTTGAAGTATTTATATATAAAAAATACTTAAATAATAAAAGCCAACTGGATATTTTTTTCTTTCGACATACATTAAAGGAATGAAAACCTGAAGTAGGTATAAATATGTACCGAAACGTTGGAGAAACACATTTTTATTTCGACAAACATTTAAAAAAATCATAACCTGAAGCAGGTTGAAATATGCAACGAAACGTTGTTAGTTTTTTAAATTCGTTACTTTAAATAAAGGTCTGCGGTTGGGTTAAAATATTTTCTTATTAATAAATTAGTACAATACCTCAAAGAAAAATCAAAATACGGTATTTTTCTTGTTGATGAAAACACATATGAGAAATAGAATAACTTTATTGAAATATTGTTCAAGTTTGTTTAAATGGAATATAATGTCGACAGATAAAATGTACAAATTCAAGAATCCTCTATGAAGTAAGTAAGTTTTCTCAGTTAGAATACATGTTCATTTTCTTACTTTAGTTGCAATAGTGCCGTAGTGAACTTAATTTCGCGGTGAGCCTGCTTTGTCTTTAATTGAGCATGATATAAATTTTCTTTTATTTCAGCGATTTCAAGTATTGTCTCTCACCAACGGCAGAAGCTAGCTAATACGGAGCGTTGGTTTATAAACTGGCAGCACCAGACTTAATTACGATGGCGGAGTTTGGATAAATTGACTCAGTTGGCGCTCGCAGCTGGCGACAAAGGACTTCACAGTATTTATCTTTGTATATGAAGGCCATAGAATATCATGTAACAATCTGCTGTGCCTCCATAATCTTCATTCTCTGCTATGTTGATTAAACAAGTTTATACAGTGCTCATTTTACCACTCAAAAATAAACGTTGATGCAGATTTTATTATTCCAGAACATTTGCCGTCTTAACATTTATTTCCTGTTACTTTCATAAATTATTTTCAATGAATAATGCTTAATGTTTATAAACCTACATTAAAGGGAATACTCATTTTATTACAATGAAAAGACAACTGAAAACAGAAGTGAGCTGTAGAGCGCCTTAGAAGTAGTCAACCTTTCCGGCAGGACGAGAATCCTTGAAGTTGGCTAAAGGGGAATAGTTGTATTATTCGGATTGGTTTGAAGTGTAACTTTGCGATCTCAAAAAGTGCATAAGTTTTTTAAAGCATCTTGAATGTTAGAATTAACAGAATTAATAGAAATGTGAATGAAATTGAAACACAAGATGATTATAATGATTAATGTGCTCAGTTTTCAATCTGTGGTGATCTAATGGGAACAATACGACACCAAAGAAATATTTTGCGTTTCTGTTTTGTGAATGTTAACAACCAGAAACAGAAATAACCCTTAGTGGCAGAACAAAACCTTCAGATTATTCGATTAATTGAACAAGATTAATTGAAAAAATATTTTACGACACAGTTCCAGCTCATTAAAATTAGTATGGAGTTTAATTAATAACTATCTGTACTGTTTGATAAGTACTTGAATTAAATAATTAAAAGGAGAAAAATCAGTAGCTGAAAATATGTTGTAGATAAGTGATAAAAATTGAAGCAGATTCCAATCGTGAGCAATGAAAACAAATTGCGATCGACAGTGGCTTATAAATTAATTGTCACCGTTTCCGCGATTTTCTATCTATTTCAGAAAATATCCGGTAATTAAAGTAGGAAGAGAATAAGTTTATAATTGTTTCTAAAATTTTATACTCGCAATTAGAGTGCAATTATAATAATTCTGAAAAACCTAATCATTTTTCAAGAATTTTGAATATAATTTAAAATATGTCCAATACCAGATAATCTTCATTTCTAGTCCGTCTTTAAAAATACCTGATATTTTACAAATGTATGCAAAAAAGTAATCAGAAAGCGTATTTAAATTTATAGAGCGCGGTTTTGGATTTTAGAAATGAAATGAAAGTATGTAAGATTTTCGGATCTTTTAGTGTTGCAAGTATAACAAAAATATTGGGATTAAATTACTGAAATACTACAGTAGACGTGATTATATTTAAAAATATAAAAGATAATAATTAAAAATGATGTTCGTATATCGTGCTTACTATAATATTCCTGTAAGATTACTTGGGGAACTAGAGTTCAATTTTCATCAGTTTAAAATATAAGTAGTCGTATTTATAAGCATCCAGATAATGTTGCTATTGTGAACAACCACGTGGTTAGCTGTTCTCCATACCAGGGTAAAATACTTCTTAGTGTTTACCTTTTAGGACAAATATTGAAGTAGGGGTCTAGCATTGATGATAATTCACTGTTTAATTCGCATAATTTTTGGATTTATTTTTGTCTGTTATTTGTCTCTATTTATAAGATATTAAACCCTCAATTGTTGACTATATTACGATTTATGTAGTTATAATGGACGACATATAGCACATGATGTGCGATGTATTTAGGACAGGTGACTGATTGTGCAGTTATAAGTTGTGTGTTCTTCGGTAACAGACTACGTAAGGAACTCAATTAAGAAAAACAAACTGAGAACATGGTAAACAGAGGGATGCTATATAAACTTAAATAACTAGAGTTCATGTCCGTTTCTAGATAAAAGTTTTCTTTACTTTGAAGCTTATTTCGCGTAAACCGGAAAAAAATCAAGAATCTAACCTTTTAGCCTATATCAGAACTTTTAATTTTTTTAATTATTTGACATAGTGGATATAAAGATGTGAAGAAATTTTTTATGCATTAAGATCAAAATATTTGCAGCCATTTTTCTGTAAAAAGAACAAAACTTCGGTCTAAGCAGTTAAAAAGTAGATTATAAAAGTCTCCAGATAGCGGATATAAGTTTGATATTCCTAGAAAACTTTTGCCGGTTCCGTATAACAACGGAAAAAAGTTTATTCGAAATCGGTCCAGGACTTTTTTTTTAAAGCATACAAAATCAGTTTGAGAGATTGTCAGAAATAAATATTACGGTGGTTTCGTGTAGGAATGTAAAGATTAATTAAAGTTACTTGATTCTCAATCATGTAAGGTAACTTATACTATTTGTATAAAATTAAATCCTTTTTTTAGTTTATCTCATTCGAAGTTATATTTATTAACTTATTTAATTTTTTAAATTATCCGGCCACCGTTTATGGAAATAAGTAAAGCGAAAATGTATTTAATTTGATTCAGGTGATCGAAATTTGTGTTACAGGGAACAATTTACTCGTCTAATGTTATTGCAGTTACTTTTGTGTTATCTAAAATCGGGAAAATTTACATAAAAGTCTAGAGAGATAAGGAAGAAAAAACTTTAACGATTGTACCATGCCATCGTTGCTTTGATCTGAAAAAGTTGCCTTAACGACTTTGTTTTGTAGGAGATACTGTAGACGTATCTGGTAAACGTCTTGAAGCTTGGCTCACGTACGAATTCTTTCATCAGCAGAGACCTTTATTACTTTATTGCTGCGGCATTGCAGTTCTGGAAAAATAAAGATTACGGGGAAGCTGGAATATCTGAAGACGAGTTTTTTAATCTACGCCACAATTTCATCAGTTTCTTTCATTCCTCAGGGTTTAAGGGCAGCTGTGTCTACGTCTTCGCATTGTGATAGCTTACATTTTTAATTTGTACGGTTGAATCTGAACATTTAAACATTCAAATTTTTAGTGAGATTAAATTGAAACCTCTGCTAATATGAAAAATGGCTCAAGGTATTCAAATTCTAATTATTCATTTGGAAACTATAAAAAATAATTCATATTTCATAATCTTCTTACTTAGTGCTGTTATTATTTCAATATTTTCAAGTGAATACTGAAAATTCTGAATAGGGTAATGGAGAAAACTTGGACAATGAGAGTGTTTCGTATTTCATCAAAATTAGTTTTGCTTAAGTGATTTTTCGCGAGATTAGACACGTGACTCGCATTTGAACTTCGTAGTCACCAGAGAGCAGGTTTTAATTAACTAGTAACGCACTGTCTGTCTTTGCTCTTTAGTTTCGCATTACTGATCAGCTGTTTACTGTTCCTTGTCTCAGAATGGTGCTGTAGACGTTGTTGTGCTTATTTACTTAACGTCATTGTATTGGTTGCATCGGCTCAATTCGGTGTTTCGAGATGTCCACATCGCGCCAGGTGGCCCCGTTTTCTAGAAACGTCGCTGATTTTGGTCGCTTGTTTACATCTGAAGGTAAATGCTTTGGATCCTAAGCACTTGTGCGCTTCGACAAGCAACCCACTTTTACGCTTCTTCAGGGCAGTGTTTTGCATTGTAATTGATTACAGCGATTCAGACCTTAGTAAACAAGCCAAAGGCTGGTATTAGGATCAGGAGTCTTGGAGTATTCCAGACTTAATCCAGAGAAAAGTCATCTATATCTATCAAGGATAGCTCTTCCAGAAAATCGTATCTCCTCTAACCTTGCACCGTGTTCTTCCCCTCTCCCTCCTGGGACGTGACAGACACATCATAGATAATTCGCATAGTATTAGAGGCACGAGCCTACACTTTTCCGTACGATGTCGGAGTGGATTAATTTATTGTCCAAAAACTGCTCAATATTTCAATTAAAGTCATTGTTGTGGTAGTTAGAAAACTACTGAAGCTTGAATAACACAATTAACAGGTTAAGAAAAACTTGATATGAAAAACTCGTTTTTTTGATCAGAGACTTAATTATTGGGGGCAATCTGTTTACAATCCACTTCAATTATATTTTTCTGTTTACAGCTTTAAACGTGCTGATAAACTTATACGGCTATATATAGTTCGTGATAAATATAATGTTATATAAATATAATTCGTAGTTGGAGAAGGGAGAAGATGGATGGGAGTATAGTCGTCAGGCGAGACTATAATGGCAAGAACATTATTATTATGAACTATTCAATTATTCTTCAAACAGCTGTCTTTTTACCACACCCTGTGTGTTCTTTAACTTTTTCGGCGTGAACTCAACACAATATATTTCCATGCGTCAATGCTTTTAGAATGCTCGTGTTGAAGTGAGATCCGGTTTCTGTAGCTACAGTCTTACTGCGCATCTGTTTCTCTTAACATTAATTGTCAGAATCCCAGAATTTTCTAACGTCCATAATTCCATGACACATTTTTATTAAAGGGCCAGGAATAGTTGGCTAAATGTTAGAAATATTTTTCTATTATCCATACTTTAGAATAGCATAGAATATGAAAATATTTGTAGTTTAACAGTCCTGCCAAAATTGCGTTAGTAATAATTGGTCAGTGAGAATGGTGGCAGTTACCGTAGCTGTACAAATGGTGCGCGATATTGATCACAAATAATAGGGAAACTGTCACGGAGGCTGTGCAATTGTATTGAAGTGTGCATACCAACAGATTGTAGCCAATTACTGCGTTAGTGATGCCATGTGTGTTTGACTGTGCGGTTAATTAATCATAGCTCGACGCTCCAATCAACGCACAAGGTTGCGGCATTTCCAAAAGCATCCAAACTGTAAGGTCGGGTTGTAAAAACTTCCGCAACGTTCAGTAATTATGATTTGAAACAGCTCTCCCTTTCTTTCATTATCCATTTCAAGAATCTGCCCTTGTTCAAACTGGTTTATGGCTGTAGTGGTAGAAATTATAGCTCTCTGACATTGAGGTATGTGTATTACATTTTTTTGTTTGGTTTCATGGACCGTTTTTTTTATTTAGTGCATTTAAGTGGTCCACATTATACGCAGGATGACGACAGATGACAAATCGGCTTAGGTTACCAAATGATGGAACTCTCACAATCATAATTATCGAGAGTTCGTTTTGTCTTTCATCCGATTGTACTGACCTAAGGTTGGGATTAGTTATTAACAGTTCTCTTTCGCGAGTCAAATTTTATGGTTATGAAGAAATAATTTAGGATTTAGCATATTATTAAAATCGCATTTTATTAAAATTGAACGTCACGATTGTTCAGTATTATTTGTAAAAACTCAATGTGCTGTAAAATCCAGCATTAAAACATATTTCCAATAATATTTCTGTTGTAGAACAGATTATTATTTATGTGCGTTAATTTTATATTTAGATTAATCGTTCGTTTTTAAGTTTTAAGTTTGATCAACGATGACCGTTTTTGGCAATTAACGCATTATAATGGATATTTTTATGTTTGAGAAACACCGTAATGAAGCAAAGACATTTTGACTAGTTAATAAAATTACTAGAGACTTAACAAAAGTATCTGAAAAGGCTATGTTGTAATAAATATTTCCAAGAGAGCTTTCCCGCTGCAAAACTGAGAAGAGGTTTTTTTTGGATAACAGTTGATTATGTAAATAGCTCGCCCAAAAGTTCGTTCGTCTTCAGTGGAATTTTTCGTGAATAAAACGTGCTTTCTCTCATCTCGCATAAAAATTTCGCTTCCTTACGTACGTTCCTTTCAGATGAAGTCCTGAATTCGCCCTCGCAGTGTTTACAAAGATTATCCGGAACGCTGGATAGACGCTGCTAGCGATTTTAAGTATGTACATGTAAGAGGAATACCGTGGCCATTGCAAACGGAGGGAGAAATGAATGTGGAGAAATTAAAATTAAGAGAAAAAGCGATGAAAAATCGATATATAGGATGCTGAAGGTTACAAAAAATTTCCTAATTAATTTTAATATGAACGTTATTCGCATTATTTACGAATATTTGTTTCAATCCTATTTTTTTTTGTTTTAAAGCAATAATTGAGTTATCTGCGTCTTTTTACAAATTATTCAAGGAAAATACTGGGAAGAAGTTCTAAAACAAGGACAGGGTTGCTTATTTATTAATCTTAAATTAAGATTATTGCGCATGATATATTATTTAAGGATTTATATTGGATAAAGATATCCTAACTAATTTGATATTTGGGAATTAAATTTTCCAAGAGACTAGGACGAAGTATAGTTCTTCAATGTGAAATTCCTAACGAGAAATTATATTCGTTACAAAAATATTTAATTTTTTTGCTTAATTATACATATTTATACTATCAACCTAAAAATTACAATTGGTAGAGATGTGCTGAAACTACGATCCCCATTTTATAAACGGTTCTCGAGATATGTAATATAAATAAAAATATAAGATAAAAAGATCACATTTTGCACTATAATCTCGGTTTCAAGAAGTACATGGCCATGTCAAAAATATATTGATTATGAAACGATAAATAAATATGAACTATATTTTTGGAGAAAGAGTGAAAATTTAGTTGGTATTTATTGCAGCCTGGCAGTAATTACTCAAGGAACAACTTAAAAAATAGCTAAAACAAAACGTAAAATACTGATTATTAACCAAAACAAAACCTATAACTTGTTGAAATTTATATCGTAATTTAGTTTAATTTTTTATACTCGTAGATGTATTACGGAAATTGTTCAAATTTCATTTTTGGAGGAGACGTGAAACGGAAGCTCAACGCGTGCAGTGACAAGCTGAATAAGATTGGAAGCCTCTGAGGTGTGGCATTAAATTAGGAAGGATTACTTACTCAAAAGCTTCCAAGAAATGTTTAAAAGGATGGAAAATTATAATGAAAGGAAGTTGAGAATCCTGTATAATGAAGGCAGTGTAAACGAAACTAATTGTGCAGCATTGTCACTAATGGACAATACAATAAGTCTAGAGATATTATTAGACTGGGAGGAATTCATATCAAAAGAGTTTGAACGTTTGTCTGTAATGTTGTTCAAAATCAAAGTTGAATAATTCAAAATACTGAGAATAATTATCAGAATACGTGACTTATTCATTCTTAGCTTAAGTTATTTATATGGAATTTCGCGTTTGAATATTATATGGGAATAAATAATGTATTACGTATTTGTGAATGTATATAATATTTATTGTAATGCCAATTAAACAGGCTATTAATTGTTTTTAATATAATTTAATTGTTGGCGGAACGGGTGCTTAAATACAACAATCGCAGCGGGTCTTTCTTTGTTAACAATGGGAGACTGGAGACCGCGCGCCTAGAGGAACGCAGTCTACGGCGAGAAGCGAAACGGAAAAGTCAGCGGCAAGACGCGATAGGAAAAAGTCTACGTCGAGAACTGGGACATAGCAGTTCGGTCCACATAGAGAAATAGAAACAGTAAAAGTCAGCGGATCCAGAATTATGAATAGGGCTATCTAGGAAGTCCAACGGCGAGATAATAGTTAACATAAAACGCAAGTAAACAGTTTGACGGAGAGACTTATAAAATCGCAGTTTGGAAGCAGAAGTTTTGCTTCACAAACTGAACAAATTTTCGCATAGAGAGACTTTGAGGAGATCTACGTCCGGAAACTGGCTGAGGGTGAGATGATCCAGGTTCCAGTATAGCAGAGATCCAGAGCAACTACCGTGTGTTCAAAATTTAATGAGTAGAATCAGTGTATAACGGCCTGTTTAGTGGGTGTTGACTTCAAGCTGCAAGAGTTTGAACTGGTACCAGAAGCACCGTCGTCAGTGCAAAACAATTATTAATGACTGTAAACAATAATTAAAGGGTATAGCCAGATTTCGTTCGCGTTTTTCTTTTCCTTTTGTATTTAATATTGTATTCCGTTAACTTCAATGAGTTTGGATTGTTAATATTTTAGTTCATTGTATTTGTTCTTCCTATCAAACCCAGTGGTGACCCTGAGATAATGAGAAATTCAACGTAATTGATTGTAAAATTATAAAGCTGTATTTTCTTAGAACGCCACGAATTAATAATATAAAATTGAAATATTTGTTTGATAAATTGACGGAATTCGGCGTGCAAAGCAGGGCATATAATGTGTAATTATGAACAATAAATTTTAAATACATAATAATTTTGTTAATTATTCCTATTAATTTAATTCATCCCTTTTTTAATCATTACAATATATATTGATCATCATCGATTGTTTGGTAGTGAATACTTTTTCTAATCATTTTTAATATCAAGAAAATTATTTGTATGCATATACATTCCTCAAATCTAGAACAAATAAATGTGTACAAATTTATTGTAAATTCTAGAAAACATAATATGTATAAAAAAAATTAATTTAATAAAAATACTTATGAGAAAAAAACATGCCAGAAAATAGACTAGATTTATATTATCAGCAGGAATGTAGTCTTATTTAGTGTTAGTAGCAACAAAGTCGGATTAAAGAACAATGCTGTTTTAGTAAATTTATTTCGATGGAAAAGTTAAGTAATTCTGGGTTCGATTTTAGTGCCTTGAGGGAAGTCTACATGCGAAAGAGAGTATCGTGACTTTGCCAAGTCGCTCAACATCTCTCTAATTTATGAGAACAAGCCTTTAAAAGATCTCCGAGACACACGGCTCCTGTTATAAGTAAGCCAAATTCCACTGGAAAACCTGCGGCGACGTCGAGGCGCCTCTCATCGTCGACGCGACGTCGTAAATGCGAGCGCGTATCGTCCGATAAAATATGCAAACCCTCACGTTCATAGTCTAAAAACATTGCTACTTTGACGCGCAGTTCTGTAGTATGGAACGAGAATTTTTTTTTCATTATAACTCATTTTAAAACGTTAGTAATTCAGAGCTGCGAGCAAAGTATAATGCTATAACATACCGTAAATAAGAAGATTTAACTAAATGAATTTGTAAAATGACATACGATTCCGCTTCACAGGTCAGTGAAAAACATAACGTAACAAGAAGCACAAATAATATAAAGAAACGAGTAAATCTAATGAAATTAAAAATGCGGAAATAAAATACTAGGATGGTGCCCACCTTTTTATATTAAATATTTATAAACTTTATTAAATGATTTTTGACGCAAATACAACTTCAATTACAGATTTAGATTATTATGAAATTTTCTGAATTTATCCACAGCTCTATTTTTAAATGTGAACACGACTATTCTAGATTTTAATAAACAACCTATTTAAAACTAATTCTAGAGATTCAATACTTATATCGCCTTAAAAACAAAAACAAATTCATTTGAGAAAGAATTGCGAAACATCGATCTAATCCAGCAAAAAACAGGTATTTCAAGAAAATTGATTCAATGACATAATAATAGATGAATTTTTCTGCTTCCGGAGTATCGTCTTCTACACTCTCAAATTGTTTAAATTGTCGCAAAAAGCACTAAAAAAATTTAGATTCTATAATTTTCTAGTATTTTTCTCTACATGCAATTTTTTCCATCTGTTACTTTTAACATAAAAAGTATTCCTTATTTTAATATATTGATGTAGACCTAAAATCTTGACCTGGTTATAAATATAATCACAAATAAACCAATCAAGAATAAGTCCTCGTGATATGTATGTTGTTTATTTCACAAACATAAGTTATATTTCAGAATTCAGGAGCTTTCGGAATTTCAGCCATAGTCATCTGTTTCATTCACAAAAACATTCACCTTCCATTGCCTTAGAAGTGGACTAACATTATGTGCGCTATAAAATATTTACATCCGTAAAAGTTTCATTCCCAACAATGTTGTATGGCGGAAATGCCGAAAGTTCCTGAATTCTGAAATATAACTTATGTTTGTGAAATAAAAAACATACGTATTACGAGGACTTGTTCTTGGTTGGTTTATTTGAGAAAAGTATTACTTATTGTCACACAAAAATAAGATTGTTGAGACATCAAGTTATGAAATTTTCACTTCGAGTAAATATAAGTAATAATAATTCCTTCACAAATAATAAATTGAATGCAAATAAAAAATGTTTATAATTGGTAGTGGAGTAATAATAAAACGAAGAATATTCACAAGAAACGTCGATGTGGAACAGATTATTACTTTTCATAAACAAGTATATATATATATTTATTTATGTTGCTTATTTTTTTATATTAATAAAATACTCTATTTCGTACGTAGGAAAACATGCCTATAAATGTGTTGCTGATCTATAATGACAAGGGAGAACATAAAAATAACGCAAGCAGAACTTCGTACTTGTTTAAATACATGGAACATTTGTTTGAAAAAGTATTTAACGTAGTAGTGATCCATGTTTCTTGGTGTCCGCGGTATTCAGCTATTTACTGGAAGGAATTATTTTCGCTGGTAGTGAAATAGTTTTTGTAAAATTTTAAATAAAAGAGTTTCAGGGAATAGTAAATATGAGACGAGCAAATTACCGTGATAATACATGTCGTTTTCAATACAAAATTACAACATTATACAAATAATAAGCATAGTCAGAATCTAAAACGAACACACAGAAATTTAGGTTCTGAGAAAATGATATAATATGATAAAAATAAAGGGAATACTCTGCTTAATGTAGAGGAACATAGTCGAAATTAACAAAGTGAATTTACTTTTTTCTGTCAAAGACTTTGGCGACGGAATACCGAAATTTAAGTATTAAATATGCGTTTCTGTAAAATAAAGTATCTGAGGTAAGCCCTCATATTCATTAGCGACGACTTGATTGATTTGATTTATTTTATTCCATTAGCCCTCGTATGAGGAAATAGGATACGTCATACGCAATGTGTTTCTTGTTAAAATATATGATAAATTTATTGAGGATTTTATTTTAGCTAGAGTAACGCTTTTTTAATCTTTAAGATCAGCTTATATTTAAATTAGAATTTGAGAGACGCGCGGAAACGATACTGGTTACCAATATATAACACAATGCGGTGGGTCGGGATTGATTCTTATAAAACAAAATAACAACGGCGTACTTACTACCCAAGAAAACTTTCATGCCTAATGCGCATGCAATTTAGAATTATATTATTTGTTTGAGCTTCTTTAATTCAAATTTATTGTATTTTACGTTTCAATATATTAATAGTTTGAGTTGATTGCCCAGAGAAAATTGTCACATGGAAAAATTGAATATATAGAAACGAAATTCATATATTTTTTAAATTGATTATTTATTGAACAATCTTTAAAATTATTTAAGGTAACAAGTTCCAACTTAAACGCAAATGAGCAATTTTAGTCACGTGTAAGTATTTTTTTTAATGTAAAATTAAGTTTTGGACGTCTGAAAATGGAAGTAACTTTGCATAGGAAACATTGTAAACAGTTCGTGCGCATGACAGCAGAAACCATCGACCAGCCGGCAGATGATTTAGTGGATACACAGGCTGTTATTTTGAGTGTACGGCAGCGAAGCCTACCTTCATGATGATGGTGAGGTCCTCGCGATGGCCCTTCTTGCTGGGACTGAGGCCGTCTGTGTTGTAGTAGGAGGAGTAAGCGCAAGCAGTGCTGTCTCGAGCTCTCTCACAAGGAGCCATCTCCTGACCTTGTATCACAAGACTCCTGCAACAGAAAACAGTGAAAAATAACAACGAAATACTGATACGCGAGAAAATATTCACATATGTAACATAAAACTAATATATTGAATATAGATGGTTAAGAGGTGGAAGTTGATTGGCACGAATTCTTTGAAGGAATATAAATGCCAAAGTGAGTTGTGGCATTCCTGTAACTTTCAGAAAGTACACCCCTATAATCGCTGGTAGTTGATACGATACGTCATCCTTCCTCTTTACAATGCCCCTGGTACAACAAAAATCTACAGCTTACCTCCTTGGTCCAATTAACTGAAAAACTCACCTGTTTCTCTAGAGTTAGACCGAATGGTGTAAATCTATTTTACAAAGAGTGTTCACACGTATAGCTTTAAAGTTTTACATTTCGGAAAAAAAACACAAGTTCCTAATGAATCTATAAACACTTTTGTTTTAGATCAAAATTAACCAAAAGAGAATAAAGTAGACAGTAAACAGACAAAATTAAGTGGTAATTTAAATGCCACAAATTAATTGGAGGACGGCTACAAGTGGAAATATTCTAGTTACTGTGCATAGGAATCATTGGAATCTGTTTTTGCCCAGAGATGGAGAAACCATCAACCAATAGACAGAGCATTAAGGGGATACAAAGGCTGTTATTAAACGTGTCACTTAATTTTGTCTATTTCACCTCTTCTTCATTATCCTTTTTTCAGTTTTCTACAGTTCGAAACGTTATTTTCTCCTTATGCTTCCACTTTCTTCTAATTATTTTTTCTGTTTTTTTTGCTCAATTTGAGCTTTAATAGTTCTTTAAAAACTGTCTACTTTACCATTATTATTGTTACAATCAAAGAAAAACCAGAAAAAAATATCTTCAAGTGTATGGTTTCAGTGATCCCTGTAATTTTTCCGGATTTTTCCTTAGAATGACACATTCCCGAGAAAATAAAATCATAATTTTATACATTTTCTTCAAGATACTACCTTTTTAAGTGTTAATAATGTTTTATCGTAATAAGAACATTTAACAACATATGGATTAATTTTATAAATATTTTAATCGTCAAATAAGAAGAAATTATTGAGTTATGTTTATGAAATACTATTTTGGTAATCAGTACAATTAATTAGTTGAGGTTACAAAGACAGAAGGAATTGTTTTCTTTGGGAAGTGAAATTACAAAGATAAATTTGAATAATGTTTGAATTAAACATGCTGTAGCTAAACCAAACAATAGTTAATAATAATCTGTAGAATTAAGTGATCTCAAGACAAAGTGGAACGTAAAATAATTACAAACAGTCCAGACAATGTTCGTTTTGAGGACATGCTTTGAAATTTTTGTGTTGAGATTTAACAGAGTATGGTATCATTTAAAGCGCAAAAGAAACTAATTTCAATTAAAGATCTATTCTATAAAAAAATAAATGCAGACAATTTTTTTCTATAAATTATACTATGTTTGTCTTTAGAAACTGCAGGGAATTAATAAATAATATCAAGATAATCAATAATAATAATAATAATAATAATTAACTGACTGTACTCAGTACTTTTAAATTATTAATTTTATCTATTAACTTAACTAGTTTTAATACGAAAATAAGCTCAGATATATTATTATAGATAAATAACATAACTTTTAACTAAATTCCAACAATTATTAGTTTTAAAAACTAGACTGTAAATTTTGTATGACTTTATTGACCTAGTTACAAATTTAAATTTGTTGAGCGCCAAATTTTCATTTCCCGAATCATAATTTTTTCTCTTGAATATAGACAATATAATATATGTAGTCCATTATTCTATATCGCTAGAACTAAAATGGGTTGTGTCCAGGGATTTAATGTGTTTTATAGAGAGCAAGCTTGTGCAAGAGCAACGTCGATATAAAGGGAACTGTGCGTTATTTCGCCATTATTTACACGCTTCCTCTTCTGAGTCAGGCAATTTCTGTTTGAGAGAGAAATCCCTCCACTTGACTCTTCCCTGATGACCAGCCTGTGGGATTTCGTTTCGTAAACCCGACAGGACAGTATTTCTTTCTCAGTCTTAATTTCAGCAACATCACAAACCTTCCTCCACAACGAAAATTATTTGAATATTTAAAAACACTTAATTACTTTTCTCTTAGAGTTACGGTCGCTTATTACCAAGAAGATTTTAACGGGATAGTGTGTCAATAAAAATGAAACATTGTAATAAGTTATTTAATTTATGTAATTATCATAATTACAAACAATTTTAAATCTGTAGTATAAAAATAACGTAAAATAAAATATTGGAAAATTATGGTACAGAACAATTGAATGAGATTACGTACAGGTGCAGAGATAAAAACACGATCATGTCTAGGGGTTGTGAGATGTTAAGCATATTTTGAAAACGAACAAGTATTTTCACAACAATATATTGGATAATGAGAATTTAATTTTACGAATTTTTGGCTATATAAATAAACTTTTATTTTGTTGGTAAGACAGTAATTTTTTTTATGTTCATTTAAACAAACAAAATAGAGTTATAAAATAAGTCAATGAAGAATGGTTACCACAGTTCATTCATTTTTGTAATCAATTCAAATTTGTTTTATTCACAATAAAATAATAATTAAAACTTTCACATTCAAACATAATTTTTCGTCGAGATAGAAGATGTTTATTACTGAATGGGAAATAATAATTTGAGGGAATAACCTCAAATATTTATGCTGTAAATACTGCTCTAAAAATTAGGAGAATGGTTTCAGCGCAGACGTATTATACTTAACTAGTTCATTAAGTCTCGTACTATTGCTCATAGTGAGTGAAGATCATAATAAATTTAAGTTAGCTGCTATCTTAGTTATTTTATGAGTCAAGCGTTGCATATATGTGGAATTTATCTAGGAATATAATTATAAATTCGTAAGCTTTTTCATACTTCAACGGCAAACGGTTTTATAATTTCCTACAATTCAATGTGCAGGTTCTGAACTCGGTGTTCCATGGAGTGATTCCAAGTCATTTACTTTACTGTATGGCAGAATCGCAATTTATGAGTTTCTGTTTAAGTGTCGATGACGTATTTCCTGCTCAGAGAAACGAAGTCTGGTGTACGTATGTCCAACAGGTGTCGACTATTATTTTGGAATGGTTTCTGTCGAATGAAAATGTCTCAGCACAAACCCCTTAATGAGTATAGCGAATTTCCCCTGCTCGGTCGTAATCTGATCCCAGGTGTGTGGGGATAATTTGCAACCCTAATGTCCGGTCTCCCAGAGGCTCTATAATCTCGTTCAAATGAGGGGGAACAACATCTATGAGCAGCAAAGAGTCGAAAAAATATAATATTCATGAAGGTAGCTATAAATGTCTTAAACCTTGACATAAATAAGCAAATTTAATACGTTTTGTAAACGTGAATACTGAAAGGGGAATGGTCATATATTAAAGACTACTTCAGTTTTAAGTATGATCAGTGCAAAGAAAATCATCATAATTCAATATAGGTGATATTTAGACTTATTACATGTACGAGTAAATTAAAACACAAACGCGGATAAATTGGACTTCCATGGATATTAATTAAAAAACAACAGCAGGTAAATCAGCTACCGAAAGTGGAAAATTCGCAAAGGTGAGCTACAATGGAATGAAAGTTAGACGTTATTTTAGTTTATGAAAGTTCCACAGTAATTAATATAAAATTAAAATTCCATTGCAAAGGAATCGATGTTGTGATCTTGCCAGAAAGAAGAAAATAGAAAATGTTAGAATTATGAATGTGTTTAATTAAATTTAATGTGCTAATGTAGTACTCATAAATGCTGCCAAGGCCGAAGTAGAAGTTACGGTTCGGCGAGGCAGATTTTGTCGTTTCCGAAGAAATTACTGGACGTGTCGCGAGCGGAACGTTTTACTTTGACAAAATGATTTTTAAAGATTTACCGCCGTTATTATTAGCAGCAATTGAGACTGAGAAATATTAACACGTAATCGTAGAAATGGAGAATGAATTTGATTTTAAAGTTAGAGTGTTGAAGTAAAGCTGCGCTGATTGGTACCTTGAGAGTAATTTGGCCAGTTATGATACTGCCTTATTTCCTGCCTCCGGCTACCAAATTCTAGGAAATTGCCTGGAGGTTGACTTCCGGCGAGTAAAACGTCAGCATTGTTAAAACTTGTGGGTTATTAAAACCCAACCACATGTAATTGAGCAAAAAGTAGTCTTAGGCTAAATATTAACGCTGAGCATCTTCTATCATTATATAAATTGTACATGGCATAATTTCTTTATTACTATTCTTAATAATTCATTAAAACCCCTTAACACAAATTCTTACTTATATTGCAATTTATTTTTCATTACATCTTAACTTGAAACACTGAACTGGAAAAGAAGGTGTTCTCGAACTGGGGAAGAAATATTACGCAATATTGTCACTTAAAAAAACGCAGCCTAGAAGCAGAGTAAGATTTGTTCTTTAAAGAAGTAAGTTTCTTATTATAGATAAATTTATCTATCTGAGGTATACATGATTTTCAGAAATATTAAAAAAAAATAGTATGGACGAAAGAAATACAGAAAATGATCTTGCACAGACAAAGCGATTAATTGAAAACAATACTTGAAAAATTTTATTACATAAAAGAAGCCATATATTGAATAAATTCCAAAAGCTACAGCAGCGAGTCTCAATTTAGATAAATATTTTAAAAATATTTTTCGCATTCCACTGACATATCAAAGTGAAATTATTTTTCAGCCGTAAAATGATAACATTTAATTGTTTCGAGGAAAAATAAAGAGCTATAAGAATTGGGATCGTGAAAATGATGGTCATGATATCTAGAAATAGACTTTTCCCATATATAAATAACACGCGTAATCACACGCCGATAGCGAGAAATATTTCGGTAAAAAAACTCTGATTTTCCAAATTCTTGAAAACACACAATCCATTTTTCTTACTTGTGTTTGGTATCGTGGCCTTTTAACAAACTATATTTAATACCAGAACGTTTGTAAGACGGAATATTATGTATGCCTGTTCATATTACTATTTAACTCTGCATCGAATTCACATGACGTAACTCTGAACAGTTTTAACACTCCTGACCAGGATAAAATATCTTATAAAAACTACGTTCATTATACCAACTGATCTCATTTTGTTACATATTTTCACGGCTATAAAAATTTCAAAACGTGAATAAGTAACCGTTGATTCTAATGAGTTAATATTTACACTGACTGATGTCAGTTATAATGATGTAAGCTATAATTTAATTCCGTAAAATACCAGAATGGCTGTGCTTTCTATGTTTATGCAGCAGACAGGAGGAAAATTCTGTTTGTAATGTAAATATTTCCGTTTGGACCGAATTCTTTTGCACCAATCCGCCATGACGTAAAAATCCTCCCCCTACCGACATCAGCCAGATTAGGATGCTACAGTTAGCGATGCTACGAGGGCGTTGATTTAATGCATCTGGACGTTGCATCTGGCAACAAGGAAAAATTTCTGCCAACTCGACTGACACTGGAGTGGAAAGTTGTGGATACGGTCAATACGGACCTCGTCATGTGCAAACTACAATTTTTCGTGTAATAGGTAAAGACCAGAAAATTTATTATCCTTGAAAAATGTCTTAAAGCATGTTCATTCCTTCTGGAAGTTGCAACTCATTCATCAATTTTAATCTCCAATATAGGAATACCGACTTTTAATTATCATTTACAAGTAATATGAATGCATTTATTATGTTAAAATGTTTCCAAACATTTCTACGCCTCAACTATTTATAAAAGACGAAGAAAAATATATAGTCGTATACAAGTCAATAAATTTTCTTAGATCGTGTACTGGGTGTACCTATGTTTCCAAAATTGAGCACTTAAGTCTCAAACACACAGAATATCAAACAAGTCAATTTGTTTCTCATTTTTCGTTTAAAATGTGCAAAAAGGATAAGAAAATTTATTTTAGTGCAGACCAGGTGAACACAAATTTTTATACGGTGTATTAGAATGAATTTTAAATTCATTAAAAAGAGTTGGGTTACTAAATTTTGGGGCAGTCTAAATTATTATTATTTATAGAGGTTTATAATGGTCGCGTCGACATCGTGGTCATTGGCGACAGTATGTTCTGTACAATAGATTACATAGTGTTACTATTTACATACATCGATATTCTCAACATTATTAGCGATTTTTCTAAATTATCATTTTTGCTAATTATTTTATAGTTGTAAATCCATCATTTATGTTTAACGATACAAATAAATTGGTTTTAAGCGAAACATAAAATATGGAATCATGCTTATTATATTTATCATATATCTGCTTCGTTTACAATCCTGTTTCAAATTGTCTAGGCGAGGACGTTTCGGTGCAAGAATATTTTCAAAAAAATAAATTTTTTGACCAAATATACTGTAATGCCAATTAATTAGGCCATTAATTGTTTGGACATAAAATTTGAATTGTTTGAGAAATCCATTATAGCGGTCTGATCGAACAAAGCGACAATGGAAAAAGCGAGCTCACTTTGCATTGTCGAAAAGTGAAAAATGGCGTATGCGCGCTCAAACTCGGGAGCACCAGGAGTTCAGTTCGCGGAAAAACATCGTGAGGAGCAGAACAAGTAATATAACCGTTAGTTGCTGGCGGGACATTTCAGAGGACGGAACGAATAATACTAGAGCAGAGACTAGCCATCGTTAATGTATTATTAAACAAAGTTGTGAATTTAAGACAAAGTAAAAACATTCACGGAAGTATTACCCCGTAAATATCGCTAAGTTAGCAGTTTTACGTCTAACAGCAGCCAGGAAAGGAGTGCAGTTTTACGTCTGTAGCCAGCCAGGATAGGAAGTCAGTTTAATTCCAAAGCGGTAAAAGACTAACAATCTACGAATCATAGGATTCGTATGAGGCAAGCAGACATCAGATAACTGACATGCAGGAGGATCATCCGAGTTCCTGTGAGCCTATCAATTTTGACTTCAATAGTGTAAAATCTGTGAGTCGACTTTTAAAATCAGTGTATAATTTTGCAATAGTGTACTTCCGAAACCAAAAAGAAGGCTGGTACCAGCTGGACAGATGTGAGTAACGAAACCAAAACTAATGATTAACTGTAAACGTAATTAAAGGATAGAGTCAGATTTCGTTCTCTTTTAATTGTCAATCAGAGTTAATTTCTTTACTTTTAAATTTCTTTCTATCGACATATTGTTTAGGTAAATTGTGAACTGTTTGTTAATAAGATTTTAAAATCAATTTGTTGTGTCCATTATCAAACCCAGTGATGGCTCTGAGAAATTAATATTTTAAATTGAAATTGTTTTTTAGTTAAATTTACAAAGTGAAAATAAATAAATAATTTTATGTATTAAATTTTATTAATTCTTTCATTTAAACAATCGCCTATCTGTTTGTTTATTACAATACATAACATTAATATTATAAATTGAAAATATACTCACCGCGAAGAGAGCAAAACGTTAATTGTAAGCCATAGCTTGCTATCTAAAATGTCACGGTCACCAGAATTACTCGTTACAGATAATATTCTTTCGACTGTATCAAGATAATGGTTTGACTTGTTTAAGGATTGATGACTAACAACAATTTGTTTAGAATTAATATCTCACAACTTCTCCGCGTTACTAAACTCATCTACAAGCTTCTAAATCGTGAATTGCTCCATACACAATTAGGAATTAGTTCGTTTTTTTAATAAAGTGTTTAATGTCGCATTACCATAATGTGTCATTGGAACCCACGTCCTTGGATTACATAGGCTGTGACATTAGATAAATAAATAAATCTATGTTAAGTTACATATGTTTGCTTCTTTAGCGAACTCCAGCACCTTGACGATAGTCAGGTCAGATGTCGCTAGGTCCTTAACTCGAAGTTGCCCAAGACGAAATTAATTCTTCTATGAGTTGCTTCTGCGTGGTCGTTGGGGCGTTGTTTTGGTAAATCGTTCTCTCGTAAACGTTCCATATGACTTGTTGACTGCAGTCGCATTTCAAGTTGCGGGGGTAAGTAAGCTTCTAGGGTGTATATTTTCCCTTTGAGAACTGCAACCTTTTATTATTAGAGAATATATTTAATTAATCACATTATCGGCAATAGATTCTTCCAAATTTAAGTTTAGCTGATTTTTAGTCTACATCAGATCCTCAAATAAACTATAAAATTATTGAAATTACTATCGAGTGAAATAGTGCATTTAAATAAAATGTTGATGTAGTTTGCTTGGGGCTTGTTTGATCTGGGTAAATTCAAACGACAGAACAAATTTAAATAAATTTTAATGTTCGTCATTTTACTATTATATCAAGAAACAACAAAGGATATATACTTAACCAACTTTCAAGGTTTTATATTTAAATTATTGACTGTGGGTGGTTGTATTGACTTTTGATTAATAATACTTTCTTTAGGAATATTTTTACGGATATTATCTGCTAGTGATTTATATTTTGTGTAGCCTGAGTCGTAATTCCTTTCAAAGTTGTTAAAACTCCCAAATATGATGAAAGTTATATTCTACGCGGAAATCAGAGGAAACATTCGTCTCTTCCCGATACCCGTTAGATATGATCATCCTTAAATATAAATGAACAAGAACTAAGGAAGTTTTACGTTGAGAAAGCCCCTTAAAATTAATAGCGGATCGAAATTGCCGACGCGAAAATATCTTTGAAACCTATTTGAATAATCATTTCTTCTCATACTCGTAACAATTTAACGTGTGTTTAAAATTAATAATTAGTTATTCTGCCACGTGATCGTCCTACTAAATTTTTATCTTTAGCGATTTTCAGCGTCGCTCCACTTTTCTGTTGCTGGCGATCAAAAGGAAGCGGCATCTTTCAATAGCGTAATAACACTTTTGAGCGACGATCAGCATTGTTTACGGAAGATTGTGCAGCGGCCATTACTGGCGGAGGTAAACAAGGTCTATATTGCCTTCCTCCTAAAATAATATTTCCAGTCCTCTATAGAGGGAAATGTACGTGAACGAAAATACATCAGTCGGGAATGAGAATCAAATTAGAAAGCATAGCGGAAAATATGTATCTACTAAGTGGGCTGTAGTTTATTCTACGATAAAAAAAATTATATTACAATGGTTCAACATCTAAGTATTGCGGTTAAAATTATGTTTTTAAGTTTCTCGCAAGTATTATATTATGAATTATGAAACTTCGTATGTGGCCGATTAAAAAGATAAATAATTTTATAATTAACACATTAAATAATTTTTAAGATGAACGAATGCGTATTTGTTTAAGCAATGTTATCTTATTACCAACATTTATTGAATAATTTTTCTACATCTGACAATACGTTAGTTGTTTGATATTTTACATTTATTGTCTCGCAGGGAGAATTCCTGAAAATGTTTTCTTATCTTATTAGTAGACTTTGCATACAAACAATATTTTAATGTTAATAATACATTAGTTGAATCTTTCTGGTAAGTATGATGATTTAAATATTATTAAACGTCTTAATTTTATGTTTGGTTTATTAAACTCTCGGGAACACCTTTGTGAGTGCTTCTAATTGGTTACAATACTTTAAGTTGAAACTGGATTCTTATTTATTCACTGTTGGTATGGATAAGCCATTATAAGGGACGTACCACGGTGCATCCATTAACACTCGTAGCACCTTGTTGGGAAACCTTTGCATGATTTCAGTATTTCTGTTATTTGTAGTTTCCCAAAGTTGGATAATGTATGTCCATATGTATTTTATTATCTGTTTATTTGTTAGCATAAACTGCCTTTGTCTACTAATTTTATAGGTTTGATATGAAAATCACAGAAGAGCTTAGGATACTCTAAGTAAGAATTAAATATTTGATTAAATTTAATTATCAGTTCAATTAAATTTTTAGCGATATAAATGACTTAAGAAGAATATACACTCTAAGAAAAGATTTTTCTGATGTGTTAAAAGTGGTATTTCAGAAACTCCTCGTCAAGCACGGTACTATTGGAGTCAACTTTAATATAAGACAATCACAGTTAAGTCCAGTAGTATAAATGTCCTTCTGTCTCCAGCTTAAATTATCGGTTGAGTGGCTAACGCGGATGTGCGTAATGACGTTGATAGGTACACAACGGAAACCACCGGAAGTTACCTGCGTCAAAGGCTAGCTTGGCGTCGGGAAACGTGTTTTGCATGGCAGAGAGTCAGAATTACTCTTGACCGCCAAACAAAGGCCGCTCTTCTTGCATGTTGCCGAGCAATTAGTAGGATTACACTGTCCTGGCCGGCTTGGTAATTGCTATGGTAATACGACCCGGCCACCACAGACCGTAGACTTTAGACAATTTATGTCACAAAGCAACACTCAATCTGCAGAAAGAAAAACACCTCCGCAGCCGGCTACGACAGTCCAAGTCAAGATTCTCAACGCTTATGCTTCTGGGTGTAGGGTTTCAGTATGTCACGTCCCTGAAAATATTATTACGAAGCTATAAACGGCAATACGTTGAATCAGCTTGCAACGAAAGATAAGACGCTATATAATATCTACTTGTGAGCATTATCTAGGTATTATTCCGGAGACCATGATGCCATATCTTGAGCACAGGTCCGATACAGTGATCCCAAGATTGAAATTTATTGATGGATGTCTCTTCTGTGGATGTTAAAGAATAGTATCATGGTAAGATACAAACACACTTTAAATAGTGATAGCAATGATGCGAAAAGTTTAATTAGACCCGAAGAGAGAATGGATGAACAGAATAGATCAACTCGTGTTTCTCCAGACTTTCTCAATTTCAGGAAAGACACCCACTTTCTCTCTTCTGTTTCCTTACCCATTATATACATACATATTGTAACATATCAACGGGTGTGTCCTTTGACAGATGTGTCATTTGGATATGTTGTTAAGTATTTTGTGTATTGTTAAGTTCTCATTTGGCGGCTAGACTCAACAATCGAGGCTGTCGCGCGGAAAAAACGTTTTCGAACGATACGAGGCATGGAAACCGTAAAACGTGTTTAGTACAGAAATGGTATGCTAAAGCCACATGTCGTGTAGGTCTAAACCACGCATGAGTAATTTATGTTCCATGTCTCGATCAATAAGTTATTAAAATCATCAAAGTTTGGTTAGTCACTTGATAAAATAACCTGGCGCCCAAGAATCGAAGAATCTCATGTTTCGTACACGTATGCTAGACACGGAAATTATTCTGCATCACGGAAATAAGTGTCGCCATAGTATCGTTGCAGTTTTTTTCCCTAAAATTGGTGGGCAAGCGAAACCGATTACTACAATACACAGACTATGTATAAAATACCATATTTTATTCCCAGTTATCTTTTTTTTATTGCGTGTATTGTATTCGACCTTAGTGAATTTTAATCCTGTTAATTGTATTCAGAGCATTGGATAAACAGTTGACGTGGTGGTATGATTTCTCGGCTGGAACGTAGCAAATGGGCTTTGATAAGCCACCGGGACGAATTCTACGACATTCCTTTAACCCCCAGTTTTGACATGAAATTCAGGCTATAACGAACCTTGAAAAATTAGGAATACAAATTTAAAAATATTTGAAATATGTTAAACAGTTTTTAAGTTTATTTTGTTCAAACGTTTAACACGTTAGCGTTTTCTTAAGTGCCGAGGATCCGGATTGAAAGAAGATAGAACACAACTCTTGATATGAAAAAATAGTCCAACTCATAATTCTATGCCCTATTAATTTCGAATGTTCTGGATATCTGGGGTCTCAAAGTAATTTTTATTGTGGGAATATTTCTCAGAGTATATATTATTGATCGATTCCCGACTTTTCCCAATCAATTTATATGAGAATGGCTGAATGTAATTTTTCTGTTATTTATCGTTATGACTTGAGTAATCTATAACACAGCGTCCCGCAGAGATATTTTAACTTATTCACTTTCAATATTTCAGAATCTGAAATAAGATCTTAATGTAACATCAAAGCATCCACAAATTATTAATTTAACTTTTCACCTGGCCAGTGTTTTCAGATCCGTTATCAGAAACGTGAAGGTTTTCTTTGATACAGTTGAACTGAAGATAGAAAAATACACATCAGAATTATTTTTTAATGGGAGCCTTGTACTTAAAATATAATTACGGTTCAACGTTTAAATAAAAATTTGGTAAATTAATAACAGGTTCGGTATTCATCAGTTGTGAAATTATTCTTTGAAAAAATGGATGCTGACGACCAATAGTGTGTAAGTTTTATTAGAGTCCCATAGGACAATAAACGAAAAGAAATTGAAGTGGGGAATCTGACTGTATGTATCCGAAACACAAATACCATATGTTATAATGAACCAACTTTATTTGGTATCAAAAGTGTTAAAAAATAATTTTATTTTTAACCAATTTTCCTGTATAATTATGTTAATGTAGAATTGTTAATTATCGTCTGCCCTGAGATAAACTTTTCTTCCACATATCAATCGCGCTGAATAAATTGATCTAAGAAAATATAAATTATGTTTAACATTATATAAAACCAAATAAAATGACCACATATATTTAATTAATTTCTGCTGTTAAAAAAACAAAGTACTGAAGTAGCTAAGGAATAGCTTTCCTTAATTGACAAAAATGACAATATTTGTTCCAGAAGTTAACTAAATAATAGTTTTGAAACGTTTATTATTTTTATCTAATTTACTTTTTATATCGAATTATAAAAAAATAGGGAACTTTTTACTTGTAATAGTAAATGCAAATCAAAAATTTATTTCCAAAAGTGATGTTCCCACGCAAAAGCCATAAAATGAATTGATTCTATATTATGAACCGAACCAAGAGAATGGACTTTGATTGTATTCTGACTTAAATTTGATACAACTACTACTTCTAAAATATACTACGTTTCACATAGACAATCTTATGGAGTTTACAAATTACTACAATTTAAAATATCAATGATCCTAATAACAATATTTTATTGTTATTTTAAGTTCAGAAATATAGAGAAGCTTTCACAAGCATCAGGCAGTAAAGGAATGGACCGGTCGACATTTTTCCATTCTCATACTTTAATTCAATTTAACCATGGGCTTTACGGCTCGTGAAAGCTTCTCCATATACGCCAACTGAAAAATTCCAAAAATAACCTTTGATTAATTTACATAAAGTCCGTTCTTCATTCAGGTCCTATAATTAGGATTAGTAAATTTTAGGTCAGTCGCATTAGGTTTAATGGATGGATGAATTTCGCAATATCAGTGGTAGAGCCTCCGCCAGGTTAGCGAGAGGTCCCAATTTCTATTCATAGTCCGGTCGACATTTTTACACACTCATACTTTAATTCTCTTATTTTAATTTATCCATGTATCTAAATCTTTATCGTCCACACTGTTTAAAAATACAACTTATACTGAACGTCGGAGGTGAAGATGGTCCGTATTGTTTAATAATGTCTATAATGTTATTCTCTGTGGTATTGTACTTCTGATCGCCGTCATTTTCCATTGGGCTAGATGAGGGAAGTTCTTCGGCCTGCGGGCAGTAAAGTTTTTCTCGCGTCCTGCCTATCTCTTTTCCATAAGACGGATGTCGGGAAAGTTACCTGGAGGCCAGGTCGAAGAGAAAAAAAAAGTGTGCTTGCAGATATGGATTGCATCTCCTTCCGGAAGTTGGACTTGGACTCGGGAAGGGGGGGGGGGGGAAGAAAAAAAGTGCAGCCTTTCTTTTTAAAGAATGCTGGTAAGTTTCTTATTTTGTTAGCATAGAAGAATCATTATTTAGCTTTGAATAGAATACATTATAATATTTTATAATGAGATGGAAGTATATTAATGAAATAAACTAAAGAACACTAACTTATTCATGAGGTTTCCTTTTTCCTGCGTTTATAATTGGGAGTTCAATATTGCCGAATCATAATAGAAACTGCCGTTTTCATATCGTTTGAGAGAATATTTGTAAGATTAGTGAAACAAAGAGTGCGGATGGATTAGGAGTGAGGAAGTTTCGCAGGCGATACTAATGTCGAAATAGCGAGTTTAGAGCTAAGACAGGGTCTCATTACGAGGCCGTCTTTTTATATAAACACTTAAAGAATTAGGACAAAATAATGTGGCTGAGTAAATTATAGAAAGTAACAGGATTATATTGTAATTGATCGGCGAAATATGCGCCAGATGTTGAAAATAAGCGAGGAAGGTTGAGAAATAACATTTTTTGGATATTGATCTTACGGCTCCTTTCAATCTTCGTTATGAAGGTTTTAGCAACTGATTCTATCAAGTACGAGGGTAGTAACAAGCGGGAGCGGAACTGTGCCATGAAAGATCCAAAAAATCGGGAAAACAAGGAATGCAGTTGAGGTTCAGTTTCAGGGCTACCCGACAAATCATCGACTTTCATTTTCATAGGACATTCATGTACATTCATATTGTTGTCTTTCCCTTCCTTTATCATTTACCACAAAACTTTTTTTATTTTATCGTCCACTTAACCTGTAGTATTGTAATGAGTTACCATATTTCACCAGTTTTCCCTTTGCAATGTTTCTTTATGGTCAAGGTTCACGTAATCGTCACTTCAGGAACGATCTCTTTTAGGAAAATTTTTTCAAGATTTGAAACTAATATGTTCTTATTATTTAAAAAATTATTTTTAGCTTGTTAGAGTGTACTTTGGACGTCCACAGTTGCTATTTATGAATAGCGATACTTTTTCACTTCTTCCTATGTATCAGACGGAAATGTAATAATAAATGTATTAATGTTTATACGACTAACATTAAAATCATTTTTTCCTTTGTTCATAAACTCACCTGGATTCTCCCGTTGATCGTTAAATATGTACTATATCTCTCATCTCCCCCTGCAACGCTTTGCATCACTATGAATTCCAATGTCATAGTGTTTTTAATTTAATTGACAATTTTTTCCTTTCATGTCCGCATCCAACATATTATGCTTATTTGATAACAAAATTATTATATTTTGCAATGAAAAATGTTATTTACCTTTTTGAAATTCCTACAAATTTTATCTCATAAGCTTCTTTATAATTTTCTTCCTCCTATTCCGCTGCTTTACAATTTCTATTAGTGTATTTTCTGTGGTATCGTTTGGTTTCTTTTTTATCGTTGACTTAACAGTGTTCGTTTATATAACGGCAACTGACTGTCCAAAATCACTTGAGCACTACCAATTTAAAATGTTTGTAACATAATAGGAAATTTTCTGTTTGCTCCTGATGCAAGAATACGACAGGGACGTAGGGAGTATCCGGAATCTCGGTTTCAAATTATGTGGCTTCTTTTGACCATCTATGGTATGAATAATCTTTCTATAACAGAATTATGAGGTACAGTTATATCTTCCAGTTATATTTTATGAAATGTGATCGTGAAGTGTTCTGCGACGACGGGCAAATTAAACTGCCGCATCTGTCGTGTTTCTTTAATTTGGGTTCGCACGGACCGGCCAGTTTACCCTGTTTAAGATTCACCACACTCTCGCGACATTTTGTTTAAGTGCGCTAATATTAAAATCAAAACAAATTATTATTAATTATGTGTCATCGGCAAAGAAAACCAATTATTTCAATGCATAACGTCTCTCATTATGCTCTCTACGTCTGCAGCAGCCTTCGTGTATCTTAAAAAATGGACATGTAACTCTTTCATTACTTTAATTTTTTCTTTTGGATCGCAGTAAATGAGTTGAAAAAATTGCACATATTTATTAAATCAGGCTTTGTTGTATATTAAACTTTTTTTACTACATTTCATACGATAATTATTCCGAAATGGTTACCACTCACAATACTTATTTTGAAACTCATTCATGTTCACTTGACAAGTTTGGTCCGGTCCACTACACGTAATACAGTAAATCCGACACCATTGCAATGACGAAAAAATAATTCTGTTGTTAAATTAACATCACGGGAAATATTCAGCGTATTATAAAATATTTTAATTGTTTTGAATTAAAGGGTATCGTTTTTATTTCACACATCCACGACCGCTGTAAATTTTTGTTTTACATACACTCAATTCCTTTAAAAATATTAATTTGGTGATGCAGTATTTCTATTATTAATTTTAATGGCTATTAACAAAAGGAAGAAAACTTTTAAGGTGGTTTAGTAACTTTTTTAGTAAATATTAATTTTTTTTACTATGTTTTTAAAATCACGCAATTAGGAAACTTATTCCCCCATCCCGTTTGCGATTATGAAAGTTTGTCCTCTTGACTAAAACACTGTATCCATCCTTGTCGGCGTACATTGGCAACTTCGTATATTAATTAACTTCCCTGCCTTTCATTTGCATTAGAGATTCGATAATAACCTGTCTCTTGATAGAATTTCAAGGGAACCGTGTGTTTGCATTTTCTCGTCGGTACGTAAGTGCGTATTTCCCCTGAGTTCTTTTAATACCATATTATCTTTCATATAACAATATAAAACACAAACTTACAGCCAACAAATGAATCGAAAAAATCAGAATGCTGCATAATCTTCAGCTAACAGTACATGAAATTAATTCGTTAAATACAATAACGTATATAAAGTTACAAAATATAATATATATAATTACCAAATTTAACAAAAACTAGAAAATTTTATTTAAAAACTTATTGATGCACCTGATATTAAATAGTGTGACTATTGTGAGATGATTAAAGAAATAAAATTTCTGCAGTTATATTAATATTATATTTAAATTATTTTACGTGACTTAATAATGTTTAAGTGTTAGTTAATTATTAACGACTTATCTCTGACTCACAGACAGCAAAGAAAACTCAATTCCTAGTGAAAAGGGGATTTCTCTTTTGCGCGTTTTAAGTAAATTTGAAATGAACTCATTTCCGAATATAAATTACATTACTGAAAGTCAGTTAGAGCCATAAAATGGCGGCTTAATGATAAAATATTTCTCGTGAAAGATGCTAAATAATAAAATATATAGCTATATATATATATATATATGTATTTATAATTTCGAGGGATTGTTTTTTTTGGAGAATTTCATTATGTTTCAGTTCATTAATAAAAGTATTAAGTTCTGCGAGCATCGAAGTGTCTGGACACCAAAAAAATGTAAAACCAAGGACTCTAACTTAATATATAATTACTAGAAATAGTGGCAGTTGGACGAAGTAAAACGATATCGGCCTAATTTCGGCGATGAGAAGTGAACCGAATTAAATGTTATGGATATAACTAAATTATTTCTTCTGGAGAATCTGAATATTAAGTAAAAAAAGAGTTTCATGTTAAAACTTTCGTAGTTTCCTCACGTAAACTGGTATAATTTTGTCGCGACATTTTTGTTGCCGAATTTAAAATAAACGTTCTCTATATATTTATTTAATTATATAATTATTATTAATACAAACTGATAAATTACGTAACCAACTCTCATAAATAAACGTTGTATGTAGAGAATATTAACTATTTTGAGATTCTTCGTGTTTCAATTTGATACATCTGCATCGTTTCATTGATTAGATGCGAAACATTCTGTCATTAAAGTCATTATTTGTACCACTTAATTACCAATTAAATCGTGGACTTAATTAATACTCTAGTGATTTGAGTTTGTCACTATATGAAATATATTTTCCCCAATTAAACTCCTAATATTTTCTCAAAGAATTATTTTAAGGAGGAAAAATTCCAGGTTACATTGTTTCTAACATTTCATGTTAGTTCCACGCACCAAGAAATGTGATATTCATTTCCATGTTCCGAGGCATAGAACTGACGTACGCTTTTCTTGGAAAGACAGGTAACTTCCAACGTGTCAGGCAGCATATCCCTAGTATTTCTCAAAGTCAGTTCTCATGATTTTATTTCAATTGTTACTTAGTTACATTTCAAGAATTTGAATTTGTAACGATTATTAAATATGCTTAGAATTTTTATGGTTAATAAAAAGAATCATATTTTCTATCATTGTATATAAGAAAAATAATTAAATTAATTCAAAATTTGCTACAGCTCTGAGATAACATTTATGGCCTTTTCTGGTTGCATTTCCGAAGTCATAACTGGAAGCAATGACCAGTTATTTACTTTTGATTACTTTAATCGGCCGAAGTTAAACATAATTGGCGTAGAACAACGGGAGTTACATGGTCTGGTGGTAGGTGAAGTCAGCTGAAGTTGACGCGGCGTTCTTTTTTTTCTTCAATTGAATCAACAGTTTTAAGTCAAATTCAAAATTTCAACATTATGAATGTTATTACTTTCTACAAGGACCAGCTTATAATTTCACTACTCAGTTCTGTGAAACTTATAGTTATATAAATGTTGAACGTGAGGCATATATTATTCGGCGGGAGGAATATTAGCAATAGTCTTAAGTATTGATTTTGATCACTTCTCCAGAATGACGAATTTTAAACTTTCATTACTCTCATTTCACTCGTAAATATATATTTTGAGATTAATAGCGATTACATATGTTGCATATTCTAAAAGTTTCGTGTTTCACGTTCTTTTTCCGTCTAAAACTTTATCTTTGTTGCATTAAAGTATAGATCTATGATCCTAGGTTCAGTTCAAGCACGGAAACGATGAACTAGTCATGAAAAAGGCAATCAAAGAGGAAATGAAGCATCATTTAATGAAAAACGATTCTGAATGCCATACCAGGATTTAAGTAAATGTTTTCAATTTATTTATATTAAGCCCTGAAACATGACATGAATTGTTCGAAAAATGTGATTAATGAAAATAGATTAGTGTCTCATGTCGTCATGATAATTAAAAAGTCGTATGGTCTATATCAAAATTTTGTTCCCTACACAACTGCTGAGAACCAAAATATTTGCTGGATAATGTTTTATGATCCCATGTCTAAAATTTTCGCATATACTTTTATTCCTGATTTTATTGGTTTATTATATAATCTTAAGATGCTATTTGAGCGCAATCCGTAAATATGAGACTTGCAGACTGTTTTCTTCTGTTATTAGGTTTCTCTGCTGACTAATGCCATAGTGCTAAATATTTATCAGTCAGAGCATGACCGAGCTTTTATATGAAACGTGACTCGGGTTCTTGAGTGTTAGAAGAGGATTTCGGTACATGGTCTGGCGATGCATCACAAGGGACCCAATATGTCTCAGCAGATTATTAACTTATTCAGAAAGTAAATGGTTTTCAGAAATATATTAATAATGTGGATCTCGTTACGGCAATAAAGCTTCCACCAACCAATTATTCGGTACATAAAGAGTAATACGGCAGATAAATATGACCGAAACGCTGAAAGCTTCTGTATAATTTTTATATGTTGAAGTGTGCTTAAAATATAGAACATAAAATTTGAGGGTTTATATTTGGTTGGTGGCAGTTTTAATTATTGAAGCAAATGGTTTTTTGAAGTTAATTTTGGGTTCTCTGTTAACATAGTCATAGAATGCGTTATTAATGTAAATTGTATCTGAATATTTACTGCATTAAAAGTATTATTTTAAAATTGTTGTATTTCAGTCCTAATTTTAATTCTACTAAGATGATAAACTTCGGGGAAACAATAGAAAATTCGTCAGCGATGAAGAAGCCACTGAAAAGGCATCCCTTATTCACAAAAACACTGCTAGTAATTAGTCAGAAAGTCTCATATTTGAGAGGTACAAACCTTTGTAAGACTGTGAAGAGGAAACTTAATTGTTCGTTTTAGATTATTACCTTAAATGTGCTCCTTTTTTAGACTGTTTTTATTTTCGGATTGCTCGTATAAAGGACTTTTCATTTACAATTTAAATTTAGACGGATTCGCTACACGTTTAATAATAATATATATTCAGTGAGCAATTCGAATGCCTCCGGGAATCCGCTTTTAATAACAGAGTGTAATAAGTCTGGTAAGTATAGCACAGTTCAGTGCTTCGGGGTTTACAGAGCGATTGTGCTTTAATAAGGACCAAAGTCCCATCTTCATTATCCCTTCGTAATTCCTCACTCAGTGGGATGTGTACATTATGCATTTTAAGTAACGCATGTAAACTATTACGTAAAAAGAGACGGAAAACACAGTTAGGACTATTGAAGGATCTTGAGTACAAAACGACATTAATTTTGGTATATATATATATAATATTGTGGTAACCTATGAAAATTAAAATCAACGAAATGAGTGGAAAAATGCAATTTAACTCAAGCGAGTCAACGAAATTATCTGACAAAATAATCGATTTTGAAATTTATAAAATAATTTCGAGTGTCTCTGGAAAATAAAATGTTAAATAAAATAATATCAACGTTGGGAATAATTTTATTTATATTTAATTTCTTTCATCAGATCGTATGGGCAAAATGAAATTGTTGGAAAAAAAATTAACGAAACTTTTGCATTTCCTGCATTACGTTCTAGTTAAGAGCTTCACTTCACCACAGCACACTTAAAGATACAAACTTAATTAAAATTAATACCGGAAATTTTTGGTAGTTCGTTATTATCTTAATTGATAAATTGATTATGCTTAAAGACTCTGATAAAAAAATTCATTAATTTTCTTATAGTTTCAGTGATACTTCCAACGTATGAAAATAAAATTTTAAACTTTATGCAAAGTATAATATAATATAATATAAAAAATATATTGTAAAATTTGTGGCAAATAATAATGATCGAAGAATTAAAAATAGAAATGTAGTATTTTTTTTGTAGTATATTCTTTGACGTTAGAGCTAAACAAAATAAAATTGTAATACACTCAAAAAATTGTTCGCGGAAAGTTGTTTACTATTTCTGAATTCATAAATTATTCTAGCCTTCATTAAATTGCCATAATTTTTTAAAATCTATATTTAAGCCTTCCAACGTGAGAAAAATTACTACGAAAAATCCAAGTAGACCACACACCGTATATATTCGTCACAAAAATTTAGCATCCATTGCTGAACGCATCGAACAGTTTATTCCGTATTCGTATTCGTCAACTATTCGCTACGGTAGGAAATAACTACTACTGTTAAAAGTGGTCGAACAAATACGCTACCTTTGGCACAGATCCACAATTAAAATATTTATTTAGTCATACTTTGGACAACATATTCATAAGAACCCAGAAAATACTAAATATAACTTCCAAGATCACTGCTAACCAGGAAAAGATCTACGTCAGGAATGTAACGTCATGAGTGAAACAAGTACGAGAGTCATCCTAGAATCTTAAAACCCGTTCTCATCGTTGTAGGTGCAATATAAGGTAATTTTTTGTTTTTACATATAGTATCCAACTTATATCCTGTTTTCGCTTTAGGGAAAACAAGGGTTTTGTTTCAATATATTGCTCTTAGAAAAGAAAAAATTAGTTTGAAAATGGTAGCTGTGGGCATGTTATTGCCTCCTGGTTGTTGTTTTTTTATATTGATTTATTTAAAGTCGCTTCAACAGCTCTGGTTCTTAGCGCTCAGTATGGGAAAATCATTTTTGTAGTCGGGGAACTGATTTGACGAGAGTTTCTCTCACGCTCACAAACATCCATGCCCTCGCCGGGATTCGAACACGGGACCTCTGTGATGTGAGGTAGTCAGGTTGACACCACAGAAGGTTGGGTGCTGGTTGTCTTAAACCATGGAATTATTTTTACGTTGCGTGAGAGTTAAATACTTAGCACTACACAAATTGTCCAGTTAAGAGACTCACAAATCGCTGACTTGTTACAGGCTACAATATTGTAGAAATTTAATATTTTACGTATATTAATGAGACATATCTTTAAAATAAGAACTTGGGTACGATGATAAAAGAGCATTACACTTTAAACAGCATCTAATGAGAGAAGTTACCTTCCTCCATAGCCCATCAGAATATAATAGACAGCCCGAACCAAAGGTGTATGGCGAGTTGTATTCTGGAACGTGCGCTCAGGTTATTCTCACATTGAGTGTACTATTGTCATTTATGGAGTATAATTGCATAAAATAAGTCGAGAGTCCCTGACGCAAAACCTGGAATTTCCGAAGTTTCGAAAATGTTTTCCCGTGAGCCTTACGAAGGGAATGTACGAGAAAACATATGAAAGAATGATGATAATTATAGAGTAATAATTGCTCCTATAGAAGACTTGAAAGAGTTTTAAGCGAAAATTTTGGTACACAGAATTAGGTGAACGTGTGCCATTGTTATGTCTTTATTAGCGCGTGTTACTTTAATCATCCACTATTTTCGGAAGAGCATCGCAGATTCTGTCTATCTTGCGTTGCTCCCCTAACGTCTTTGGGTCGTTATCCTCGTTTCCTCATTGATCGCACGGGCACGCTCCGTCTCCTTCTCATCGCTTTCTTTCATCTTCTTTGTAGGAAGACATCGCCATTCATGGTTAACACAGAGAGGAATTCACAATTAGCTGATTTATGCAGTGCTAGGGAGAACACTGCGATAGTCTTTCGACAAAGAATCTGGATATAAGTAATACGTCTTTTTGTAAAAGTTGTGTGGTATTACTTTTGCCTACAGAAAGTCTCCATGAAATGTATGTCGATAATTTATGATACCCAATATTCAAAACAGAATTTACCTTTCAGCTTTTAACTAACGATAAAATTATTAACAAATATTCTAATTTACATTAGTGTATGAAGTACTCAAGTGCTCATTGAAAATATTGCACCACAGCCACTGATGAAATGTTTCTTTCTTATTTCCTATTGGAACCATCTAGTTTCCCTGGAGTGGAGGTTAGCCAATGTAATCGATATACCCATTACATTTCCTGCCGAGAGCATATCTAGTCCACATTTCTTGGTAAAATCTGTTAATATCGTGGAACCTCACATCGACGAGAAACTCTTTCCAAGCGATGTATTTCACTAGCGTGTAATATGTATTAGATTCTCGAACCTGCTAGGCACGGTTCGATTAGACTTTGGTGAAAATATTTGTCTAGTTGATATGTATGGATGTAATTTGCTACGAATATCTCGATGGAAGTTTGAGAAAAAATACATAAACAATTATGCAAACAAATAAATAACACAGTTTTAACATAAAAAAGTCTTATAAATTTGTCTTGAATTTTTCGACACTTCTTAACACTTCACTTCACGAAAATAAAAGAATAAAAGTCACACCTCCCTATCTACTTCGCTTCACGAATCTATTTAGAATATTTTTAAACCTTCTTGTTGCTGAGAAATGTCGTCTACAGGAATTGAGGAAGGACAATCAAACCCTGCGGATGCGGAATATCAAACGCCACGATATTATCAGGTACCACCAAATTTTATTTTTAAACTTGAACGAAATGGAGCTGTAAAACGAAATAGGACAAATAAACGTAGTTCTTCAAAAGTTATACGCGGTAAAGTGCATTAATTTAGAATGGCGTATCAGACGAAAAGCTTAGAGGTAAGTAATCGCTCACTTATTTAAGAAGCAATCCAGGGGAAAGTTCAGGGAGGCGGCATTTCCCAGGGGCCAAATAAACTCGAACGCTCGCGCCACCCCGGGTCACGGGTGCAGCGATTAACAGGGGGGAGAAGATTCTCAAATTGGAACGAATTCCTTTGTAATGTCGCACTGACAACGAATATATTTATTCTTACAAAGGAAACGCGGATTGAAAAAAAAATATAAAAACGCATACAAAGGCTTATTAAAATTAATTTAAAAAATTTGGAAATGGCAATAAGAATTTAATTCCATCACATAGAGATTTTTAAACCATAATTCCTAAAGAATTCATAAAAAATTGTATGATTATGACGATGATTTAGAGATTAACAATCTTATATAAATGATGTCCCAGATTTCTGTACCCATAAATCTAATCTATTATAACAGTAGTTAACACAAAATTAAATATAAGGTTTTATAATATTTTCAACACAATAAACAAATTTACAGACTTCATTTTCTTCAGAATTTTTAAAAACTCTTTACTTTTCGATTTTTTCCGCCGAGAATTAAAGTGCATACCGTACATTAACGTCACGGCTTTGATTATATTACAGATACAGCATATGAGACTTTAAACAAGGAAATTGATTACAGGGAACATAAAGACTGTTTAGTGTATTAGCCGATACGCCACGAGGTTATTACAGGCGGAAAAGGAACAGAATACTAAAATCTTTTCTCGGCATAGGGGTTTTAAAATTTCATGTCGCAAAAGTTTAGAGGGCCATTTTCGTGAATTTTATCCTTGTCAGTTTCCTCATTAGTGGCGACATGTTCGTTAGCGAAAAGAGTGCTGGACAAATTAATAATCAGAGCGGCAGAAATCTCTATTCCTGGAAGCAGTAAAGCCTCCTGAAGTGGAAAGAATGCACGCAATATTGCAATTCTCTCACCTTAATTGCATGCAACTGAACTACTGTAATATGGTAGCATGCTGTTAGATTGCTTCGCTGAACTCCAAGAATATAAACTTTTTTAAATGTAAAACAGTAGAATAGATATTTTTCTTTTACGAGGCAATAAATATTATAACTAGGTTAAATTAAAATCAAACTGAGATACGCAGATTAAGGTAATAAATCTTTATTATTCGTTGAAACGTTTTACACGCCATTTTCGTTTACGACAATTTTTGCCATATTATGTAATTTGACGTTTATGTACCACGTAACATAATAATAGCACACATGCAACAATTTTTTTTCTAACGAAACATAAGAGATGAAGCAATACAATCGAAATTCATAATTAAATTGCTTAAGTAATTATTATTTGTATTTTAGAATACACATTAATAAATAATGAATTGAGATTTTAGTTTTTTTTTAACTTTCTGAGCAACATCTGATATCCCGAGTATTCATTTCCCATTCTTCTATTAGACAGAAATGGAATGAATTCTATCTATGGTGCATACTTGAAGTAATTTTATTTTCTGGACTTGAAAAGAATTAGTAGAATATATAACAATAAATTTAAATATTTTCCAAATATATCAATAATATTAATTTAATTCAAAGCGTATGCTGGAATGTTCTCAAACACCTCGTATTCCTGAGTTTATCATAATGTCAAAAATATTAATTGATCCCATAACGTAAACCGACTTGGGGTTAAATTCAGTCTAGAATATCACCAATCAGCTTAGCGATCCGGGAAAATTTTGCATTCTTCACAAATCTTGGTGCTTTAAAATTATATTTCATTTATATTTTCCACGTCCCATTCCCCGCTATTGTCCCATCTCCACAATATATTATCCAGATTGAAAGGAAAATGTGTATCAAGTGCCATTGAAATATCTGGGATATACACAAAGACATTAGAACCACATCATTTATTGTAAGAACGTTAAAAACTTATATGTTGACATTAAGAGCCATTTTAGATAAATTGCTAAAAAGTTTTTTTTTTACTAAACTCGAAAATTCGGAAATAAATCCGATCCATGAGCACTTTATAATATCTATGATCCGTTAGTATAACAAAGAATAGGTACTGTCAGATGCGCAGCAGAAGAAAGGAGAAGGTGGAATAGTGGATTGTCGTCAGTTTGTGAAGTCCCACTTCCAAAGAAGCTACCATTCTTAAACACATTAATTATATTCTTACTAACAGGATATACCGGAAGCGGCTAGGTCTATTATTATCTCTTAACTTTTACGTATGAGTTTTTTCGGTGTACAACATATCCTGAACTGAATTCAATATATTTACTTGTGGCAATGTTTTTATTACAGTTTTTACTCTACAAAGTTTCCGTAACAAAGGTTCGTGTTAAACAGATTCGCGGCCTATCCCCAGTACAATTACGGGGCAGTGGCCTACTGCGCAACATATCTTGTCACAACTTGCTATTTCTCGCGCAATTCCAGTCGCCGGAAGGAGTTATGTTTCACATTTGTTATCTTTAGTGTAAATAAAACAATTAACCCAATATTGTGGCAGTTTTTCCTATCTAAATAAAATTTGGACATTATGAGAGAACGTCGTACCGAAATAACGCAAAAGAAACACGTGAAACAATAATAAAGCCTGTGTGTAGAAATAAAACTTTATTTCAATTGTCTTTAAACAGTAGAATGCTTATGCACATCTTGTTTCTATTGAGCCTTACATATACGTTATCATTAATTATTGTTCCTTTATTGAATCAAATAAAATCAGATCTAAACTAATGTCACGAATTTCTAAGAAACATTTTATTATTAAATAATTATCAATGTAATAGATAACAATGAAATTGCATAATTTAGTCATATATCATAATATAATTCTATTCTCGTATTTCTATTTCTAATTTTTAAACTTAGAATGCATAATTAGTGACGAATGCTAATACGAACAAATCAACATAATAATTCTATAGCAAAAATTAAATGATAACATCTTTAAAAACGAATTTTATTTCTGTTTTAGAGATTTGCTATATTTTTGTTACAATAACTATTTTTAATTTTTTAGAACGTTCGGTCAACAAAGAAATAAAGTTCGTAACAATAAACTTAGTAAACTATTTAATATTTTTTTTTGCAGAAAAGTTGCAACTTATGAAATAAAGAAAATGGTCTACATATAAATGAAGCATAGTGATAATATTCTTAAGAAAATATTTGGGGTATAAATTCATTTCCTTTTCATTCGTTCCTTAAAAACTATGAACATATTGTTTGGATCACAACCCGTCATAAAAATTAAGAGCGGTTTTCTGAATACAACAAGCAAACGGAAAGGTTTAATGGATATGATAGAAAATAATACCTCCTATTAAAGTGTGTCTAACGAGTAACGAAAATTTCGCACAGTTTCATAATTCATATTTTCACAAACCTACCTTGTTCTTATTTTAATTATATGCATAATAAATTAAACTATCCAACTAATATAATTTTAACAAAACGGTTTGCCAGTCTCTTACAGGAACAATTTTTAGAAGCCAGTGTTACGTAAAAATGGGTTTAATCAATGAATAGTGTGAGGATGTAACGTGGAATTATTAAATAAATTTTTGAGGTTTTGTAGAATAATAATAAATAGGAAAAATGAAGGGGTCAAAAGTGAGATAGATTATGTTGTTAGTGGAAATAAATTTAGGGGTTTGAATTTAATATTTGATGAAGTTATGAAAAAAGTTTTGTATCTACGTATGGCGGAGAATCGACAAGTGAAATTTTAACTGCTGATTACCTATGTATTACAATTAAAAATATATGTATAAGCGATATTCGGAAGAATAGCTAAGAATATCGGTTATGAATTATAAATTCAACTAGTCAATTTTATTTGCAACTATTATTATTTTTATATTGATTTATTACAGTCGTATCAACAGCTGTGGTTATTAGTGACGCAGAATTGGAACTAATTTTTTTCTAGTCGGGGGACTGATGTGCCGAGAGTTTCTCTCACGCTCACAAATATCCCTGCCCTCGCCGGGATTCAAACCCGGGACCTTTGTGATGTGAGGCAGTCACGCTGATCCCTACACCACAGGAGGTCAAGAGCTATTATATCTAATACATTAAATGTAAATATTTACACATTGTTATTCACCCCTAGACAACAAGGTATCGATGAATCAAAATAAGATATGGATTCTGAGGAAATCTTAAATTTATTAACATTACAGGCAGTTTATTTAATAGACTACAAAAAACAAACATTATCTTTTTAACATAAGAAGGAAACTTAGCTACGATATACATTATTTCGATAAGACACTAGTTAATTAACTAACTGCCACTCACAATTGTAAACTAATTATGACTCAGTAATCGATTAATAACTCAGGGATATATTGAAAAAAGTCGACAGGAAATGATAAACGCTTATCAGCGGACGCTGATTAATGTTTACCTGCTGCGTTTTCCAATTTTTCATTAAAAGATGAATGAATTGTGAGGCTCACAATTTATAAGGTAAACAGAATCCGTGAAACTATTGAGAAAGTAATTTGCAAAATATGACGCAACTTACGAGTATGAAGACATCAGGCTTTTAGTAAATTATCACTTAATGTAGTTCAAAATTTAGAACTAAATAACAGGAAACTGTCAAAATGAAAAAAAAGTTCAATAAATATTGGGATCAGACAAATTAATAAGAACGAAGTAAGTGGAAGGAAAAACTTTTCCATCCGATTTATATACATTCTCGACACATTTCTTCAGTTAGTTTTCTTTCTAGTATTTGCATAAAATAAATTGTTCATTGTTATCTGAAATCCATCTCCTTCATAAATGATTTAAAGAATTTTCTATTTTGTACATTCAACTATAATAACATATTCATTAGTTTATGTTTGTAACAACACACTTCTGATGTGATCCAGACTCATTATAAATGGAATAACAACTGCCTTATATTCTGCTACTAGCTGGGTGTACGGCGTTTCCCGAGTTTTATATATCCATAACCCCCGATTTGACTATAATCTAGATTATTTTTCCGCTGCTTTTATGTAACGCACCTCAACTCCTATCCCTAAATATGTTCACGTCCCATGCCAAAAGGGGTTAAATTTATTGACCTTGAAAAAATTTATTTCGACGAATATATCGGGCGTTTTAACATGTTCGAAAATATTCCCCAGCCCAGTCCCTCTACTGTGGGTTAAACAAATAGCTGAATGTCATACTTAAACTTACTCCAATCTCGGCTGTATTTGTGGTATTTTTTTGTAACGCCCACACCCACACCCTTAAGCGTGCTCCTTTTTCACGCTTGTAAGGGGTTAAAATTATACACAGATAACATCCGTAGAAGCACTATCAATCTCTTTGACCTCTACAAATATTTATATAACTTAAATATCGGCCGTTTTGTCACCCCAACCCTGTGTTCCCCTTGCCCTAACCCTAAGGATGCTCTTCGTGGGGGTTAAATAGCAAGTTGATTATCATAAATGAACTCAGCGACATCCATAACCTTGATTTGACTAGAATCTCGGTTCTTTTCGCGTTACTTTCTTGTAACTCCCCTCCACCCCCATCCCTAAGGATGCTCCTTTACCGTGCTGTAAGGGGTTGAAATTATACTCAGATAACAAACACTCTGATTTATTTATTATATTGTAATCAAAGTATTGCATCAAAGGCTGAACACTTTAATCGGAAAAAAATTCCAAACTAACCATAGGTAGTAGAAATTTAGACTGACATAAGTGTGCAAACAAATTCTCTAGGATTTTAGTGTTTGAAATTATCAATACATTCGTTTGTGTTCAATTTTTTTACTGAATATAGATTTTAAAATACGAGAAATTTAAATTACCATATTTGTAAGCAACTTGTCATTCATATTTTAATATCTACTAACAATGGTCTTAAATACGAAATAAATTCAAATAAATGGAAATTTACAGGAATAATTTCAATGGGTTGATACGCTCAAAATTGTATCATGAACCATAGATAACCGTTTCACACGTGAAATGCAAAAATAGAAACAGACTTCTCTCATCCTGTGGTAATCTCATCTAAAATTTTCCTCAGATTGTTCTCTTTCACCTGATTTAAGTAAATAAGTGAATACTTATTTAAAGTTTATATTTGGATTAAATATTTTGCGATACTCAGAACATTTTACTGTGTTCCAACTGTATTTATAGACTGTCTAAATACGGGAGATCGCTGCTTAGCGTATGAGAAACTATTGAAACAATCTCGAAGTGATTGTTTCTCGACTATAAACGATATTAATTGAAAACAATACAGTTACAGTGACGGGTTTTGTTTTGTGTGTTATTGTTACATGTAGAGTTGTATGTTTAATAACAGTGTATCCTCCTGGTGACAGAGAATACGATTAAATATTATCTGAACTTATTCCCTGCTACAGCCAACTAGTTAAAAATTCCTCTGTTTTGTTTTTCATTTCCAATTACACCCTTCGCAGGAGCTTTTTCGAGCTCGCAGAATTTGTGGTTGTTCTGAATGTGCTTTTAGAGCGTACTGAATTGGAATTCCCGTCGACGGTGAACCGAGCTCTGCGTATCCATTAAAGAAAGCGACAAATAAGCTAACACGGAAATTCACGGGGCCTTCAAGTTCAAATAAGATTTTAAATTATTTTGCTTACAAAATTATTGAGTTGACGAATATTTTGCACAAATAATTCACAAAATAAGCAACAACATTTGAATATAATATATTTTTTGTCTAAAAAAAGTAAAAAACAATATCACGTTTGGTTTTCCACACACTACAAGTGGAGCGTCTCTAAGTAAATGATTTGTAAATAAATAATAATAAATGATTTAGTTTGTCACTAAACTAATTTCTTTAGATTATTGTACATTTTCAGAAGCGTGACTTTCATCATCAACCGCTATTTATTTATTTTTAATCTTAAAAAATCACCATGCCAGTTATTTTGAGACTGAGAGCGTGTAAACCACATCAAATTTATGTTTTACTATACTTACTATATTTAAAATTATTAATAAATTTCAATGATAAAAATTAACCAATTGGAATAAAACTTCGAACACAGTTAATGATAGGACTATGACTGAAAAATATGAATGACTGATAATCGTGAAAAATGAAACAGAAAACAAAAAAGGAGAGAATAAAGAAGAGTAGGGAAAAAAAGGGTTTCTGCTTACGAGGTGAACAACGTTAAGCGGAATAAATATCAGTATTTTGGGACGTATTAATATGAATACTTTGTTGATTTGAATATGATACACACTCATATGAAATTATTCATTTCGGATGAATGTCCTGGAGAATTATATATAGTCTGTGCAGCTCCCGGAATTATTTGATTCTTCACGGAATAATTCAGATTATCTTTTCATTTTTGAGTAACAGACTCGCTGGCTTATTATTCAACAGCTCAGGAAGTTTCCGAAGAAGTTTCAATTTCGTCTTAAGTGAGGAATACCGTGAGCTCGAAGAAAAAATAGCGGCAGCCGTAAATTGTAACAGACTTTGACATATTTAGTTTCGCCCAGCGAATGAGATACACATCTCGGATTTATGAAACTTATGGTGACAAGTAAAAAAGTGTTAAAATTTTTTATTAGAAATCCCCAGATCCAACAATTTCTACTTCTTGAGTGTTTAACTTTTCGTTATTCTTTTTTTCCACTAGGCTCGGAATGTTGAAGACTGACAAAGGAGCATCACTCGACTTTCCTGAATTGGATTTACTAGTTTTTCAGGCTGAATTATCGTTTTAATATTTAATGAATGAATATGACCCAAAGCTTTGCTTTAGAGTGATTTTAAAAAATCAAATGCATTTAATACTTGTACTTATGAAACATTTTATGATTTTTAATTTTGATGAAAAATACTCATTGCAGATAGATAGGAAATTAACATTCTTTGTTAAATGGTCTAAATGATTTAATTGCTTAACCAAACGTTCCGTTTAAATTTTAACATGAATATGTTACATTGTAAGTAAAGTGGTATAAATATTGACAGTGGCCGGATATGAGACAGAATAGAACATTTATGTGAATTTCTGAGGTCAAAGTTAATTCTGCTAGTACACAATGGTTGATACGTCTTATATGTACGCATAAATATGCTTTATGTTAATGTGGAATATAATATATAACTATGCAAGGCCCAGTATTCCACGCAAAGTTAGTTTTAAGTGAAGTCTAAACCGAATAAAGCTCCGATGTTTTAGACTTCTCTTTTCAGCTCGTTTTCAAGGGCTCTTAAGTTTTATTGTCACACTTGGTCAAGCCTCGGTTTAACTCGCAGTGTTTAGTGTTATCTCCGTGGTGACACCAGTTCAGTCGATGTCTTACGGACGTAACACAAATATGTCGGTAGGGATGAAAATTGCTGTGTATATTGCGCGTGAATAAAGCCGGAATTAGTCGATTTGACCTGAGCAGGAATATACGGAAACTTCAAGTAACAAAAAAGTACGAGAATCAGATATGGCACAAGCAAAAGTAGTTCAAGGTGAGATTACTTTAAGGAGATTTGGATTTATTCATTACCCGTTGGCACGCACTAACCTTAGGCTTCAAACTTTCCTTTGCGAACACAATTGCCAGTTTCTGTAACAACCCATATATAGGTTATATAGGTATTTTAGCAATATATTAGTGCTTCCAAGGATTTTTTATTCTTAGTGACATAGAAACAACAACACATTATATTTGTATTTATTCTCCCTGTGAAAATAAATGTTTTTGTTGCATTTATTGGCTACAATAATTATTTATAGCAGTCAAATATACTGTTTAATTAAACAGAAAATATTTATTTTCAATTTCTAAAAGTATTAAATATCCTACAAAAACACTTTTATTTAAATTACGTCATTTTTAATGAACAAAAAATTCAGGATAAGACGAATTCTGGAAACTAATTAATTCTGAAAATTTATGTTAATATTAATACTCGTCAGAATTTAAATTCACTTCTTTCTGTTCACTTTAGTTATTCGGAAAGTAATAATGTAGTATTCGAGAAAGGAATAAGGGATTTTTTTTAAGTTCACATGATATAATGTTCAACCTCGTCCCGGCACAATGCAAAGTGTACTCCATATAAGAAGGTTAATGTGATGTCACGGGGGCCAACAGAGAGGTCTTGCGGAGGCTACTTTTGGGGATGCCTTCACATCTCTCTCTCTTTTTTTTTTTTTTTTTGAACTAAGGTTCCCACATGCCGAGGCATCTTGATCTGTTTTGAGAGGTGCATGTTCCGGGGTCGCAGACCTTGGGCATACGGTAAGAGTTGTCCGCTATTCCCATTATAATAGTCGGCCAGCTGCCTCCTAAACTGGTCGAGGCGCGGAGAAGGAAATGCTGCGTCCCCACAGCAAACTCCTCTCCCGCTATCGGAAGGGCGTGGAACAAGTACCCAATGCCCGACCTACCTGATGCAGGTTTTTCTAGTGTTTGTCCTGCATTTATTTTAGGCGAATGCCAGGTAGGATCCTTAAACCATAGCCCGGGGGCCCTAGCTACCCTTGGCTCTACCCTTCCTCTACCCTTTCGCATCCCCCCTTTCACTCCCTTTCCTATGCTATAAGAGGGAGTTGCCACTATGTGGATTACCCTATACATAGCCTGTCTACAATAATATTAATAAAAAATTGTCACGGGGGTATTCCGAAACATATTACTGCACGATTATTATACTGAGTTGTTTTTTAAAAATGAGTTAAGAATAATACAGAAAATTGGAAGAAACATTGACCCGGCCCACAGTGATTGCTACAGTTTTAATACAGCGTTTTTAACGGTCAGATATTGAGACTATAAATATATGTATATATCGTATATAATATTTTAGATTTTATATAAAATGTGTATTCAGTAAGCATTTTTTGAATAAAATATAAGTTGCAAAATGTATTCCATTTCACGTACATGAAGCATGTCCCCGACACAAACCGAATACGCCACGCCATCTTTTTTTTTTTTTTTGGCAACAGGCTACATGAGGGTGATCCACATTGGCCAACTCCCCTTTAATAGCATAGGAAGGGATTAGAAAGGGGGGATGCGGAAGGGTAGAGGAAGGTAGCCAAGGGTTACTAGGGCCCCCGGGCTATGGTTTAAGGATCCTACCTTGCATTCGCCTAAAGAAATGCAGGGAAAACCCTTGAAAAACCTGCATTAGGTAGGCCGGGCATTGGGTACTTGTCCCACGCCCTTCCGATAGCGGGAGAGGAGTTTGCTGTGGGGACGCAGCATTTCCTTCTCCGTGTCTCGACCAGTTTAGGAGGCAGCTGGCCGACTATTCCAATGGGAATGAACTCTCTGTTGATTATAAACTTGTATTAATAATTGCGTATACGAGAATGAATTTTTCTCAAAATTTATGCGTTTAATTGCGAAACACAAGACTCTTATTTATAATTTTACGGGTTTTAAAGTGAGGCGTTACCTATGTTTCTACGATGAAAATTCCCGATTATACAATAACCCTACATTTTATTTACTACACTAAATTATTTTTAACGAAATTTCGCGCTTTCTGGAACAAAAGATGAATCGTATTTGATGAAACTTAGAATGGAATGGAGCTTTATTTTATATTTTGTGAAAACAGAAATTTATGAAGTTGATCCTGATTCGATTTGGGACCCCAAAAGTTCAATTTTATCTGGTAAAAATTACAAGATGTCCATTTTGGAAGAATTTAGTTTGCATATATGACTTAAATATGTTCGTGGATAAAACATCGAGTACTGAGGAAGTTATCTGTATAATTTAATTTAAACCTCCGGAAACACTCAATTTTCCATGATTTGGTGATTTTCGAGGTAAACAAATTTAAGCGAACAGTAGTGTGTAGCCTGTTCATAGGTGAGAGGTGGGGCTGATAATGGTCCTGGCCACCTGGGCAGAATCAAGAGCAATTTATATCTGCTATCCCAATGCTAATGCGGGATTTTCTGACGGAATACTAATTGTGATGAATGTTTTGGATGTGATTAGAATGGAGTGAAATACTTCGTGACCTGTGTCAAACGTTGGTCAATAATGCACCGTCTATCTCCTGTGAAATACAAATGGCGTTGGCGTGCGTGTTATCCCTTTGAGATGTTAATCGTAATTTAACGCATTATTTCGTAACAGACAAATTGACGTATCATGTATAAGGATTAAAAACAGGTTTGTTCCCAGCAGTCAGATATATTCGCTAAGTTAAAAAATAAAAATATTTCAAAAAATGGTTAAGTAAGAAATATTTTGTATTTGAACACGATTTTGCTAGTTTATGAATAAACTTATAATAAAGTTAAAAATCATTAAATTCAAGAATGAACTTTCGTGCGTTATCTTTCGTCACGTTACGTCAAGGAACATGTTTGCAGTTAAGTGGAAATTTACAGTAATTTTTTTCGATTGGCATTGTGCATAAATATTTCCTAGATCTGTATGTGGTCTTATACTTGGCTTTAGTACTAATTAAATAATTGTTTGCCACGTTCATTTGGCATTTTCATGTGGTATTATTTAGAAAATAATTAAATGTATAAATGACGCGTTTTGAATTATGAGATTATAAAAATATATAATATGAGGTATGAATTCTACTTAATAAATTATATCAGGAACGTAAATACTACTTTACATTATTATAATATTTACAGGTTATCAATAACAGAGCAATCAGATTGAATTCAATAAAATTTTGTTTATAAATAAACCTGCTAAAATGTTGAAAAAGAAAAGTGTACTTATACGAAGCTGGGAACGTAGAGTAAAAATGATTTATTAAATGAGGTCAAAATATTTCTTCACTAAAATTATTATACTGACTTATATTATAATGTAAGTTGTACGTTCAGAGCGACATGTATTCAATAGTTTCTTTTATTTATAATAAAAGTTTGGCGACACCAATCATTTTTTAAATCATATTTTTAATTAAGACTCAACCAGATTTTCTTTATTGAATTTGAGCAATCGTATTATAAATTCTATTACATACGCCAAACCACATATTTTGAAGTGATGTATGAGCGTGTATTTTAAAATAGTGTTGTGTTCGCATTCCTTCTTATAACTTCGTATTCTGCCCAGGTTTTCTGAGGGCAGTCATGTGTGCAGAATGTGCTGCGAGGTTCTTGGATATGCTGGCTGCTCTTTGCAAAAGTTGAGTATGGTGTCGCAGAGCGATGATTTGAGAGAGCGTGTCTCCATAACATTTCTGAATATCTTTAGCGGTAATGGCTGAATTATTTCGCGCACGGAAGGGCAAGCAGGCGAACTCACAACGGTTACTGCTGTTGCACTTCCACCGCACTGCAGAATAGAAAATGCAAGTCAGATCCGATGTTGTAAAGAGAACAGATGTTCATACGAATGTATTATTTAAAAAGCTAACAATAGTCATATATTAGGGTTGCACAGACGCGAGGACTTTAAATGCGAAACCAGTTGCGCTTCCTGCCTTGGAAATTTTCTGGCAGCGCCCACATGACTATGGGAACTCTAACTTTATAATCTCTCTCTTTAAGAGACTGAGAGGCCTCTTCGGGGTTGTGTGTTTTAGGGTTCAAAATATTTAGCCACTAAGAATATATTCCTTTGTACAAGTTACTTTTTAATTCTATAAAAATGGAAGCTTGTAATAATTTTATTAACTGAATCTAAAATAATGGCGGAGAAATATAAAGCACATGCAATGGTGCCCACAAGGTGGGAGCAGAAATAGCACCTAGAAACTTCGCGAAGTGACCCTTAGAAAGCCATGGAAGGCGAAGATTCTTTGAAATAGGGGTAGGAACTTGGCTCAAGGGAGTTGACGGTGGTGGCTTGAGAAGCGCTTGTGTTTGACAGTTGGTGAAATTAATTTCGCAAGTACACGCGGTTTTGGTCGCAATCTGGAGAAGCCTCCATAGGAGATTGTTATGAAGTTCATGTGCAGCCTGAGGAGGGTGACTACAGATATATATACTCAGTACTCGACTACATTCGAGTTTTCGTATGCAACCACTCACGAAGACGCCGACCATGATCCCGGTGTAACGCTGAATTTCGAACCAACTAATTGGATTTTTATTCCCCGACCCGGTTGCCTGAAATGATACAGAGCTGCCCATAAAAGATCGGTACTGTAAATTCACGTGTATGTCTTTCTGTAATGATTATTTTAGTACTGTCAAGTGCTGTAATAGTAAATAATAGTTATTGTTTTACGTTTTTTCGAATTTGTTTCCTTGTGAGACCCATCAATAACAGTGGGGCTAGTCTCATGCTGAAATGGGCTGATGTAAATTGTATTGTACTGTCAATATTGTACCATTGTTGGAAGTGTAGGGTTTTGTGTTACATTAATTCTGGAAATTTGATTCTTATTATTTAGTTATTTGGTACATATAAGAAACTGTAGAAGCACTTAATAAAAGAACGCAAAAATACTAAACGGTAAAGTTTGAACCGCATTAAAGTAAATAAGGTGATTTAGTTTTGGATTTATAACATATCCACCATTTAATAATGCCAAATTAAAGTAGAATATGAATAAAATCCAAATTGTGTGTAATGAGAAAATTAACTATTAATTATTACCAAAATCTTAAGAGTATTTAAAATGTCCGCCAAAAAGCTTCATTATGGTATATTTTATCATGTAACGCGCTTAAACACTTGGTATTCACATCTTTACGTGATAAGAAGTAATATTGAATTTTTAAAAATTATAATTAGTAAATGAAATCATTAATATTTTTATTATTTGAAAATTAATTTAATAATTCCGTTATGTCTAACGTTACTAGAAGTAAGAGACATGTCTCCTGATATAAATTATAGCTGTCACATGGAGTGCTAAAATCTGTAGTTACACACTCGTGACAACATAACAATGTATGTGGAGCGCAGGCTCTGAGTAGGTGCTGAGCTTTTCTTGTGGAGTGAATTGAAGTTGGTGCGTCATCGGCAGGAGAGAACCTTAGAAAATAGGTACACAGATCAATTGGCCAATGGTTTCCTGGGTGTTTAATACTTGTAGTTGTCACATAAAGGCGACAGTGTTTCGGATTCACCCAGGATAATAGCAATTGCATTCGCCCCTTCCTTCATAAAAAAGAGAACTCCGCTAATAATTTGAATTCTCAACTGTACTTTTCCACCAACTCAAATGGCATCTCCGAAGCAATTAATTCTATAAGCTCTTAGCTAAAAAACTGTTTCATGGACCCAATCAAACTTATATCATTGGATATGGCCACATTTATCGCTTTTTACACCCTTCACAAAAAACTTCTGCGTGACAATTGGACACGTTAACTTAAATACATGTTTCTTTATTTGTGATATTTATACACTTAGCAAGGTATTTCCTTATTAATATTCATTACTAATATGAATAAAACTATATAGCAACTAAAAGAAAATAAGTCATCAACTCTTGAGATATGTGCAATTGTACGTTCTTTTTCTTACGCCGTTTGCCTTCCTGTCTGCCTATAACGTCTCTATATAACGTCTCGGGAAAGCGATACCCTCATGGACAGTCCCGTTAAATTATACTTCCCGCTGCTCTCCATCCAAACACACTCGTGTGGTGCGAAAATCGTGGACATGAGAGAAACCATCCTGGCTAACTTGAGGAATCCATTTTCGAAAACTATGTTCCGGATATATGGTAAAATACGATTATAATTGTCTTACAGACATTATAATATGGTAACAGATACATTTGACAGGGATGTCAGATTTTGAAAAGAAAGCTCGAAAGGGGTAATTAATGGCTTACAGATAAAGAACTCTGTTGAACCTTGACTTTCTCTGAATCACATCAATTAAGCGACGTAATTAATTACATGCACACGTACAACGTTTAAATAAAATTATCTCCGCTTTATGGTTAGTTAGGCAATCTTAATTGCATTGCTGGGCGCTCTTAAGTCATTTATACACCAGGACCGGTGAAAGAATAACTGCTGATAACTTAGACAGAGGTATAAATGAATTCATACGCTATATATTAGATGAATGTTTCAGTTGACATTTTCTATTTATTCGGGAACATTTTTAGGATATTAGTGTAACGTAACTTTTGAAAAGATCTGTTTCAACAATCTTTCGAGTTTACTCACAAGACTTAAAAACGTGTTTTAATACAAATTATTTGTTGATCAGTTACGTCGAATAAATAAATAGATTAAATAATCGCATTTAATATACATATTTTAATTGTTTTTTTTTCATGAAAATTAATATTAATTTTATCACTACTGTGAACATTATTTCAATGAAGACCAGAGATATTGATAAGCCATTCTTTGATGGCCACTTATTATCTGAATTTTGAATAGTTTAGAACTTAACTATAAATAATGTTTTCATAAATATCGAAAAATGTAAGGAAGTAATCGTGGAATTAGAATATAGTTGCAGCTAAAAAAAAACTAAGGTGACATACGTTACACAATTCTCAGTTGGAATAAGTGAAATGCTTAAAATTTGAAAGCAGGCCAGGCCATACAAACTACTACTTCAGTTAAATAATTGCGCGTGTGATTTTTTATTTTTTTAAAAAATTAACTTTATAAATTTATTTTTAGCTGTTTCTTTGTTTGTATGTAATGTAAAATTAGTTTACTATACGAAAGGAGGATAAAATATTCATAGCGCACAGTTTTCATGCCATTAGAAGCAATTGGTTTGCTATTCACTTAAGCCTGTTTCCAAAGAAATATAATTTATAAACTTCAAAAAATTTATTTAACCCAAATCTTTGGATGTTAAAATTATGTAATAATACTTTTCTTACCTCAAAACAAACAAAATTATTGAATTTCGAAAATGAAGTTGAGTATATTCCTTTTTTATTCCCTAATTTGAAAAAGTTAATTACTACATAGGTTTTATCATGTAAGCATGTGTTCATGTATGCGCTACATACAATAGATTACATTACGTTAAGATCAATACTATCGTTAATCATGATACTTTACTTGTTCGAGGACGACATTCGTATCAGTTTAAACTTAAAGTTAACAAACAATACGTTTATGAATATATTCAATTAATTGTAAGCTGAAATTTGTAAACCTCTTTCATTTAAATTAACGATTACTATTTTTGATATTTGAAAGATTGAATCACCCATGAACTATTTAAAAAAATTATTTATTATAAGTTAATGTGATCGGTATGAGCTATATTTGACTACAAGATAATAATAGCAAATGTTCTGAACAGGAATCTAGAAAGTAAAAATTGTTTTGAAGATTAAAAATTAGCATTCGACGAGAAAATAACAATTATTAGAATAAAATTTGGGTTTTATAATTGGTAATTAACTATATATAATTCAAAATAAGGGAAATGAATTCTGTATAGCGTATCGTATATTTTTCATAATTAACGTTCTTTTCAATTAGTTAGTTCGCTACTGTCACAGATTAATTAAAAAATTAAATTGTATTACCCAACCGGTCATTACTTGGATAAAGTTTGGTCTTGAAAAGTATTTTAACGTATTTCATGTTAATTTACATATAACAGGCGTCAACATACCAAAGAACAATTGTGTATATGTTGTATTATATTAGTTGCTATTCAGATTTGAACAGATTTTTATTGGTGGTGAATATTTCGATAATAATTGCCTATAACCATGATTATATAAACAAACTGTAAATGTATAATAATTCGTTATGCGTCAAAAAATGATACTAAATTACGGAGTTCATGTGCAATCGAGTTGGCTGTTGGGTAAGCTCGGGTAATTATAGAAAGCATACGTTAGTTTTGAATGCTTGTTTGAAATTAATAGATGTTTTGCTCAGTAAATTCAGAACTGAGCAATGAGACAATAATATTAAGTCACATAAGAAACCACACGATAGAGGATCAAACACAGGATATGCTAATAAAAACCCGTCATTAAACAATTTAGCTTGAAACGAAACGGTCTTCTATAAGCAGATATTGTAAATGTATTCTTTGAACTCGGTGCCTAGTGTGTCTTTTGGAATAGTTCAAAACAATTAGTAATATATTATCAGAGCATTAGTATATATAAAATATTACTGTTACGTAAGTAAGGTGCGAACGATACTTTGGAGTGTTGAAAAATAATATTAAATCGCCGGTCACGTAAACAAATTTATTGATTGTAAACTATAGTAATAGATATTCGAATATGTGTATATGCGTGTTAATTTCGTATTAATTTTCCTATATTAACCGGTAATTGGCCTATGCTACCCACTGTTATTAGTAACACGAGTTCGAAATTTGATCGCAATGCAAAACGCTCCTGGCGCTGTGCTTTACATATGCGTGTCAAATTGTCATAATTCCACCAAGAAACTACGTCTAACATTACACGTTCTCTCACGTGAGAGAAATCTGAAATTGTGGGCAATTGTGAAGTTGTAGGAACTGACATCAACATCATAAAGTCTTTGAAGTAAGAGACTTTATGTTAGACGAACTCTTCTTAAACATAATATAGTGAATAAGAGGTCAATGAAGTGCAGTTTACTATCAGATTCACTCAATGTATTTTTGGCTTATTTGGTCGCATTAGTTTCTCTTAATTAAATTTTGTATTATAATTGATTAAACCCTTTTTTAAAACAGTCGCATATAAAATTTTTATTTCAATCTAAATTACAATAAAATGTGAATAGTCAGTCAAATTTTTACATATATTGGTTGACTTATTCACTGTACGTTACAGTTGTTGATTATAATTAAAATGTTTCGTTACACGTTGATGGTGCAACCGGTCCATGTTGGTTAATGGAAGTACGTGAATTTACGCTTTATGGGTTCACTTGTCTATACTTGTTTATTAAAAACGATAAAGGACTGTATGGATTATATTATTAAAAAGGGTGTAATAATTATAATATTAATAGTAATATAATATTAAAAATTGAAGTCTTTCCGGTTTAATTGTTCTATAAACAGTTCTCAGTTTTCACACGGGTATAATATATTTAAGCGCAACGTTTCGACGTCATCTTCTAGGCCTAGAATAATTCTCGCCTAGAAAATGACGACAGAGCTTTCAGTCGTCGAAACGTTGCGTTTAAATATATTATACCCGTGTGAAAAACGAGAATTGTTTATCGAATAATATAATACCTTAAATTTTTTATCGTTTTTAATAAAATTTGTATTTAATTAATGCAGCTAGGATGACTAAATGTAGTTTTGGTTATATATATATTAATTATAGTGTGCGTTTTTAAAATCCTTAACTGTTTTAGTTTTAACATTTCTATTCAAATAATTCGGCAAACCAAAATTTTTAAAACAAATGGTCATTCTAAGGACGTGTATAAAATTACCCCAAATTTATTTTGATAATGGTTTCTAAATTTGTAAAATATTGCACAATAATTACAGAATTAAAGTTCAGATATATTTTATTAATGAAAATGTCGATGAAAAATGCTACATGAAGTTACTTTTAAACAAATTTGATCATACTCAATTATTTGTACCATTTAGCATGTAACACAGATTCTGAGTTTTAAATGAGGACACAATTTTTTTTTTACATGATAGACTAATCGGATCTTCTGCTTTACGGTGCAAGAAGTCGAGTAAAGAAGTTCGCAATGCAGAGATCCTTCAATATTTACAGAGTTGCGGCAGTCTGCAGACTCCTTCAAAGGATTCGTGGACATCAGTATGCAGTCACTTGAGTGCCTCTCTCTGTTGGAAAAATACTGCAGCAAAAACGTGAACATCGGCGATATGGCCAATTTATTTAATAACTTAATAAATAGATTGTGTTAAAAATAGTAAATGGAATTAGAATTTTTGAGTCAAATTTCCAATAATGTTTAAAGTTACGTCAAAATAATACTGTTTTCATTTACGTGATATTGCCATAACTACATCACCGAACTGCCACCGGCCAAACTGACTATTTGCAGATTAAATAAATACTTTTGTTCAGTCTATATATCACAACATTCGCTCCTCTAAAATAACCTCACGTTGACCGCTAACCTCAGGCATAATCACGGACTACATACATTACCACAGAAAAGTTCAAATATTCACCATCATCAACGGACACAAAGACAATCGTTTCACTACCAATGTTTTTTATAAAATTAATTGTTCAAATTGTGACTTTCGTTATATTGGCCATCAAAAATTTATTTAAATACTAAAATTAAAGAGCATAAATCTAATTTAAATCTGTCAACATGAAAACACAATCCTATCACTTACCATTGTATAAAATTCATTCATTGTTTCTAATTGTCAACACATCTGTTTAGACAGAGAACCACATTATTGGAAATGAATAATGAAATGTTGTATATTAAAAATCAAACAATTACTGTTAATATTAGGCATTACACGGGAAATATTAATGAGTCGTATGATGTTTTATTTTAAATTCTTTGAACCTTCTGTATTATCAACTTAAGGACGTATTTATTTCTACTATTTTTAACAGACGTTAATTTCTATGTAATATTTATATTATTGGAAATGTTTTAACGTAAGTCGAATTACTTTCTGGCGTCTTTTTGTGAATGTAGGCGAAACGTGTATCATAAAATTTCTCCCCGCTGATCAGCTACAGTGGAAACTTTCTGTCGGGAAATATAGTTGGTAGTTCTATGTGGGACCGTCAGACTAGCATCATGTTTGAATATTAGGAAAAATAGAAAACACGCAACCTTATTGGACCGTTTGCATATTAATTTACGGAGAAGCGACCACATCGACCGTTGGATTGCCAAATGTGCACCAACTGCTCTTAAAAGTAGTTCTGAAGAATAAAAAAATTGGAATGTCGTTGGGTTAAATATATTAAGATTAATGAACATAATTCTCAGAAATAAAGGTTTGCAAACAAATACACCATTCACTAATCCGCGATATGAAGTCTGTAGAAGTCGATCTTCACGATACGAAAATACATATGTATGAAATATGTATGCAAAGAAGGCTGCAATAATGTAGCTAAATGGTACTGTGTCTTACTCGATTAGGTGCTGCAATTTATGTTTTCTACCAATTATTATAACTACAAACATGAAACGTGAACTCTTATAGGCGCGTGTGTTCTTTGTCCGCTGCGTGGCAGTGGAATGTCATGCGTGACCTGCCTTTGTCGTCTAGGGAATAGCGAGGTCTTGTGAAAATGACAAAAAATAGAAATAAGAGAGAGGCACGCGGTTGCGACCTTTATTTTCCCTTTCTGACACATATGTCACGCCAGCAGAAGAAAGAAGGAAAGTTATTTTGACTCTTGAGAGATGGAGGCATAAGAGGGAGACGCCGAAAGCACAGAACGGAATGAAGACGACAAAGAAGACGAGATAAGGGTTGCTCACACGCATTCAAAACCCGCTGCCAAACATTTCATCAATGTTTGCTGACTACGTGACTTTTGTATGCAGAGACTGTTTTGACAAACATGATCCTGCGCCGTCTAGGAATCGACCTAGTGATTGAATTTCATTACTAGCCATAAAATATTTATTTTCTTGTGATAAAACAGTTTTCTGCGAATAAACATCGAACGCCCACAGTTCTTATAATGCCCAGCAACAGAGTTTAGAGAAATATTATACTCAGTTCGGTGAATATTTTGAATAACTACGAGATGACCTGATTTTATTCGTTTGAATTATTTCACATGATATCTAAGCTATATAAAGGAAAGTCCACTAATCCTAGAAAGTTTAAAGAAGAGGAATACCTAAAGATGACGTCCACACAGAATTTGGAGGCTAGATTGTAGTCGAAGGTGATGACCACGGAGCATAAACCGGATAAAATGCATGCCATAATTCTGGACGCTGTTGCAAGTTTAAATACAGATGAGTACCTAATAGGTTTAGCTAATATTATTGACCCCCATCAGAATTAAGTACATCTCTAAAATAGCCAATTCCAGAATATGCGCATTTCTAAGATCTTAGGAGGATGTCGAAAACCTAATAAAAGTTAATAAATCAAGGGTGAGATGGTTAATATAAGACCTATAATGCAAAAATACTGCCGTGTAATCTTGTCAAATATATGCCCAGTTATCCCTAAAGAGATTATTGTGCTAGAACTAGAAAAGCTAAATATAATTCCAGATTCTAAAATATCGGATATTAGAATAAGTACTCGCGACCGAAGATTTTCTCACATTAAAAGTTTCAGAAGACAATTCTTCATTAACCCGGATAAGCTAAATTGCCTTCCGGATTCGATAATGGTGCAATATGAAGACACTAGCTGTAGGGTGTATCTAGCAGCGGAGAACGAGAACTGCTATCACTGTAAAAGTCCCGGTCATATCGCGATAAATTGTCCTAATAGAGATGCAATACTAAAGAATAATCTGACTGCAAATGAAAATTATGACAAAATTCAGTGTAAGAACCCGGCGCCCGCAATTCAAATAAGCAACCCTCAAAAAACGGACATGGATAATTCACAACTGACAAACAAAAAAAGAACTGCATCTACGAGTTCGACGAGCCAAGCTGATAAGGAAGACGTCAGTAATCCTGAACAGAAGACAAGCACTAATCCACCCAAGAAAACAAAACAAAACATTCAGGATCATAAATATAAGGCGCTTAGTCAATCATTAGGTCCGCTAAAAATATTATATGGCGAAGAAACCAGTGCTCCACCTATTCTTTGGAACAGTTAAAGACTCATACTAAATGCTACGGACTCAAAGAACCCAAGAACCATTATTAGAGATTACCAGATATCATCTACATCATTCATAAATGTATTGGACTCTTTGTACCCACACTTAAATGATAAAACGGCAAAAAGTAGAATAAAAAGGCTCGTAAATTTAGTCAAGAAACAAGAGAGTGATTCATATTCAGAAGCAGGCGCCTCCTCCTAATAAAGCAGACAATGACTACAATATGGTGGAATCTGCAACAGTCGCAGCTTCAAATAAGTTAATATAATTAATTATCCTATTATTATGATAAATAATTAACAAATGTGAATTGAAAAATGTAAATGCAAGAAACCTACATTTTGAAATGTATAATTAATTTTTCAAACTGTTCAAGTGTATGTATCGTATTGGAATCAATGTGAATCGCAGCATACTTACGTAAACAAGAACTATTTGTAATTTATTTATGGGTCGTGAATGACCAAGTTGTTAACGCGTCCATTATAAACTTTTAATAATAATAAAAAATTATTTCACATATTTCCACGCTTGTTGTAGTATATTATATTTTTTTAATTATACACATAAAGCGAAGAATACAAAAGATTTTATTTTAAACTAGCTGGGTGCCCGGCGTTGCCCGAGATGTCAATTATCTATAACCATAGATAAGACTCCAATTTTGGTTACTTTTGAGCTATTTTTATGTAAAGCTCCTCGAACCCTATCCCTAAATGTGCTCACCTCACATGCTGAAGGGGGATGAAGTCATTGACTAAATATATCGGCCGTTTTTACATGTTAGAAGATGACTACCCCTACAAATATGCGATAATGAAAAAGAATGTATTCCACGCAAAAATCGGCCGATTACATTGTCTGAAAATTTATTCCCCCGTCGCGTTACCCATGTTGTCACAATTAGATTCAGCGACATTCATAGTCTCGGAATTGATTCGAATCTTGGTTGTTTTTGCGAGATTTTATTTAACATACCTCCACGCCACCCCTAAGCTTGCTCCCCTCACAGGGGTTAAATTATACACGAACAACATCGGTATAAATACTTTCAAAGTAATTAACCCCAGAAAATAATTTTCGCAAATATCGACCATTTAACATGTTTGAAATTTTTCACCCCCGACCACTCCCGCTTCGGGGACTTAAACGGTCAAGTTTAATGTCATAATTAAACTCAGTGACAATCCTGATAGTTTCTGGTTTATTTTTATCTAATGCTACTTCCACGCCAACCCTTAAGGGTGCACCCTTCCGAGTCCGAAAGGGGTTGAAATTATACACAGAGAACATGTAGGGAAATTTTATTAATATAATTCATCCCGAAATATATTTAATTGACGAAAAAACAACCGGTCAACTCATCCCAACCCAGCCGATACCCGCGCGTTGTCCAGATTGTCATAAATAAATTCAGCAACATCCATTACCTTCGATTTGACTCGAATCTCGGTTGTTTTCCCGTTATTTTCAAGGAAATTAATTAAACTCAGTGACAATCCCGATAGTTTCTGGTTTCTTTTATGTAATGCTACTTCACGCCCACCCTTAAGGGTGCACCCTTATGAGTCCGAAAGGGGTAGAAATTATTCACAAAGAACATGTAGGGAAATTTTATTAATCTAATTCATCTCTAAATATATTTAGTTGACGCAAAAAACAGCCGGTCAACTCATCCCAACCCAGCCGATACCCGCGCGTTGTCCAGATTGTCATAAATAAATTCAGGGACATCCATTACCTTCGATTTGATTCGAATCTCGGTTGTTTTCCCGTTATTTTCAAGGAAATTCCCTCCAGCCCCACCCCTATCATGGTGCACCCTTCCGAATCCGAAAGGGGTTGAAATTATACACAGAGAACATGTAGGGAAATTTTATTAATATAATTCATCCCTAAATATATTTAATTGACGCAAAAAACAGCCGGTCAACTCATCCCAACCCAGCCGATACCCGCGCGTTGTCCAGATTGTCATAAATAAATTCAGCAACATCCATTACCTTCGATTTGACTCGAATCTCGGTTGTTTTCCCGTTATTTTCAAGGAAATTAATTAAACTCAGTGACAATCCCGATAGTTTCTGGTTTCTTTTTATGTAATGCTACTTCACGCCCACCCTTAAGGGTGCACCATTATGAGTCCGAAAGGGGTTGAAATTATACACAGAGATCATGTAGGGAAATTTTATTAATCTAATTCATCCCTAAATATATTTAATTGACGCAAAAAACAGCCGGTCAACTCATCCCAACCAAGCCGATACCCGCGCGTTGTCCAGATTGTCATAAATAAATTCAGCAACATCCATTACCTTCGATTTGACTCGAACCTCGGTTGTTTTCCCGTTATTTTCAAGGAAATTCCCTCCAGCCCAACCCCTATCATGCCTACAAACAACATAGGTAGAAATACTATCAACGTCAATGGTCCCGGAATTTATTTATTCCACGCTAATATCGATGATTTAACATGTTAGAAATTTTCCATCCCATCCATGCCCGCCCCTTGGGGATAAATGGCCAATTTGATGCTATAATTGAACTGGATGACATCCATAACATTGGATTTGACTCCAATCTCGGTTGTATTCGCGTTATTTTATTGCAGCGTTCCCCCACCCAACACCTAAAAGTGCTCTACTGATAATCCCGACCCGCTTCTGGGGGTGGTAGACGCGTCTCACCCTAACAGTCGGTAGAAACACTATTAATATCTGTGACCCCAAAAAATATTTATCCGACTGAAATATAGACTGTTTTAGCATGTTTAAATATATCAACCCCCGTCCACCCCCGCTTCTGGGGGTGGTAGACGCGTCTCACCACGACAGAGTTTGTTTCCTGGTCGCAAAGAACATGTGTACGAAATTTGGTGAAATTTTCTCCAGCGGTATAGATTTGTATTCTCCACCCCAAACGCTAGGGGTGCTCTTTCCCTAGGGTGTAGAGGTTGAAAATTATATTCAGATATCATCAGTGGAAACACTATAAATATCTGTGACCCCAAAAAATATTTATCCGACTGAAATATAGACTGTTTTAGCATGTTTAAATATATCAACCCCCGTCCACCCCCGCTTCTGGGGGTGGTAGACGCGTCTCACCACGACAGAGTTTGTTTCCTGGTCGCAAAGAACCTGTGTACGAAATTTCGTGAAATTTGCTCCAGCGGTGTAGATTTGTACTCTCCACCCCAAACGCTAGGGTTGCTCTTTCCCCAGGGTGTAGAGGTTGAAAATTATATTCAGATATCATCAGTGAAAAGACTATAAATATCTTTGACCCCTAAAAATATTTCTCCGACTGAAATATCGACTGTTTTAGCATGTTCAAATATTTCCACCCCCGTCCACCCCCGCTTCAGGGGGTGGTAGGCGCGTCTCACCCCGACAGTGTTTTTTCCTGGTCGCAAAAAACACGTGTACGAGATTTGGTGAAATTTGATCCACTGGTATAGATTTGTATTCTCCACCCCAAACCCTAAGGGTGCCCTTTTCCCAGGGTGTAGGGGGATGAAAATTATATTCATAAAACATCGGTAGAAACACCATAAATATCTTGGACCCCTAAAAATTATTATCCGACTAAAATATCGGCTGTTTTAGCTTGTTTAAATATTTCAACCCCCGTGCATCCCCGCTTCTGGGGGTGGTAGACATGTCTCACCCCGACAGTGTTTGTTTCCTGGTCGTAAAGAACACGTGTACGAAATTTGGTGAAATTTACTCTACCGGTGTAGATTTGTATAACGAACATACAAATATACAAACAAACAAACAAACATACAAACATACATACACTCTTTTTTATTTATAAGATGATTTGTTTAACGAAATTCTGCGTCGTTTTATTTGGTCCTATATCATTTGAATTAATTTTTTCAACCAACCATTTTTTATCTATAGGCGAATAGAATTCGAATGCTCAATCAGGCTTATCGCATTCTCTGGTAAAATAAACCAACAACAATGGCATTTATGTATTTGGTACGCGCCTTGAGGTAATGTAAGTAAACAATATGGAAAGTTTATATAGCTTTTATAGGTCACCAAAATATCTCAGTTAGTTAGATACATGAAGGATTGAAATATACATATTCAGGACCATGCTGATAATTGAGGAAACTGACCAGCTGGTCCAATAGCACCAGCTGGCAACACTTGTGATGTTCCCATGGATTGTGGCAACTGTGCATGCGGATTTAAGTGAAGCCGAAAAAGATGTTCGGGAGGGATTAATTTTCTAATTTATGTTCGGGAGGGATCAATTTTCTAATTTCATTCCGCCTCATTTATCAGTAGAAAATAACATATTGTTTAATAAACTGCACACTTAAATATTTTGTTTTCTGTTATTGTTGCCACAGGAAAGACAACTTTACCATGATTATATTTTAAAAAGATGTCACTTTTATAAATACTAAGTCTCATTAACAGTCAATTTTTATTTCCAACCAAACACTGTCACTGAAATGGCAACTGCTGTAAACAAAATTAAAACTAGTTTTCATTACCATATAATTCAGTGATAATATTACCTTGAATTTGAGGGTACGTTCGTATGAATCGTGAACATGACTGGTGATGCACCACAATAATACATTTCCGTGGTCACAGACCACACGATAGGTGGTTGGTCTGTAACCACGTCTAATCACGCTTCCTGTACGTACGCATGCCCAGTAATCCGTGTCTTGTTAATTTGAAGTGAAGCCGAAACCATATAAAACACACTCGTAGTCCAATATTATAAGCTTATTTTAATCTCTAATAAATTTTTTGTCACAAGCTAAAAATTACTAATTTTTCTATGATAGGCTTATTGTTAGCAGTAAGCACCAAAATTAAGAAAGGAGTACGATATTTATATAATCAGTCGTTACGTTAAGTAAAAACTAGGTATAGGTTTCAGAAAGGCAGTGAGTAATATTTATGCTGCATATTGTTATGAACAGAGAGAAGAAAGAATTTTTCTGTACCGAATTTATGCATTGAAGAACTGAAACCCACTGATGTATTCATAGAGACATTACTATATGATAATGCGTGCTCGTGTATGCATTAGTGGATATTGTTGCATATATTGTATTCCTGAACCCTGAACGAACAAAAGAGCACAACTTGGAATCATTTGAACTGGTGTGAAAAATATTATAATTTTTTCTGAAATGAATTAAAATAACAAACGAAATATTTTACTGTAGAGACATTTTTACAACGGTGACTGGTACGAGATTTTAAGGGCAGGAAATAATTTCACAAATAATTTAAAGAGTTAAAATTATTAGGGAAGAATATGTATATTATATATATATAGTTGGAAGTTGTTGTTTTAAAGTTAAATGGCCAAAAAAAGACAAAACTAAGTGAAAAATAAATTAATACCACACAACTTTTCTGCAAACTTTGTTGTCTTCATCAGTTATTAAGTTTCAACCGTTTGTAATACACGCGGCACTATTTTAGCGACGTAGACAAAATAAATTATACAATTAATCAATATCGTTGCTTTTGTTTACGATGGCTAGTTTTCCGTAACGTGAATTCCAAAGAGCTCAAACTAATCTCAACACCTGATGAAAGTAACAAAGTGTGCAGAAATTTAGTGTGATGTTTATAAATCACTTTACTTGGTCCGTTTTTGGAGTTTAAATTTTTAATTGTTAAGAACAATATATATATATATAGTAATAATCAAAAAATTATCCTTTAATAATTTAATTTTCCCCACGTTGTGGTAGGATTTTATGTAATAATCAAATATGATGGGTTAATATAAATGAAAAGCTTATGAACAATTAACAAACAAAAATATTTATTTTGATTTGTGGCTTTCAAAGAATAAAAGATAATTACAAACAAAATTTGAGATCTGTTCTCTCAGGGTCTTTACAGGGTTTGATGATTAGGACACTATAAAAGTTGAATTTGACTAATTAACAATTCAAAATATTATTTGCCTAAAATTAAAACACTAAGTCAATAAATGAAAGAAAACTAGAAGAAAGCGAACGAACGAACGAAATCTGACTCTATCCTTTAATTAGCGTTCACAATATTATCATAGTTTTGGTTTTGTTACTTACATACTGTTCGTCTGGTACCAGCATTCTTTGTTTCTCCTACTCAACACGATGAATGCAAATCGTTATTTACACAGATTCTAGTTCTCACGGAATTTACACGCTCACCGGCGAATAGAACGCAGACAAATTTCCTGAGTCTTGGATGAACCTCTCCTTGGTCAGCAATCGGAGGTCGTCTTCCCCTCAGTGTAAAATTGTTCGAATTTGCATTATTACTGGAACTGATGATTTGCAGATTCTTTGTAGACTTATACTGTTATTTTTATTGATTTGAAATAGACTGCTAGGTATCTCGGTGAAAAATTTGTTATAATGTGCCTCCTTTCCTGGCTGACTGTAGACGTAAACTGACTTAGACTTTCGTGCGCGCAAACGCCATTTCGACTTTTCGACAAAGCAGCCGAGCTCGCTTATCCATTGTTGCTTTGTTCGATCAGACCGTTATAATGGATTTATCAAACAATTCAAATTTTATGTCCAAACAAGTAATGGCCTAATTAACTATTGCTACAATATATAACATCCCTTAGTTGAGGTAAAACGTTGAATACAAATCTCGCGTACAGATATATAATACGTTACGCATTCTTAAAATTTGATTCATAAATCCTTTTACTTTTGATGGGTGATATCAGTTAAAATACAACCGAATATCATGTCTACTGAAAAAGACGGCCAATGTAAGAAAAAGAAATAGCTATGGAACACACAGAATTGATAACCCGCATTGTCTAACTAGGCAAATATTGCTAACCAAGGCCTTTGAAGGCGTTGTAATGGATCAGATCTGTGGCCGTGATATCGGCAAACATAATTACTAGATGCTAACATAACAGTAAAAAGTTGCGGAATAGTCATGTATTTCTATCGCCTTCGGGTGCTAGCTACAGTAGAATGTAAAAGAAATTAAATTTGTCTCTGAAAAATGAGAATTATTGGAGATAAATAAATGAAATGTTTGTTGAAGACGATGTTTATGATATAGCACTGTGATCAAAAAGTAAGGTGAAATTGTCATTTAAAACTCCCGAGTATTAGGAATACAGGTAAATGTTTTTGCTAGGTTGGTATGACTGTATATAATATTTGCCAAGCGTCTGTTTGTTAAAAGGTTTAATTATCTCCGAGTTACACGTGTTTTTGTCAACAACCAAAAGTGAATTTTTCGAATTTTGCAATGGGTGATTTTGTTGAGCAAAGAACTTGCATCAAATTTTGTTTGCGGAACGAATATTTTTGTGCGGACACGTTGAAAATGTTGCGGAAGGCCTTTGGTGATTAAACTATGGCACAAGAAAACGTTTATAAGTGGTACAATGAGTTCAAAGAAGGCCGCGCTCTGGACGACCATCAACGTCTACCGACGAGGGCCACGTCCAAAAAATCAAAGATTTGGTGCTTGAAAATCGTCTATGGACAATTAGAGATCTCGCTGATAGTGTTGGAATATCATTTGGCTCAGCCCAAACCATTTTGAAGAATGTTTTGTGTCTCAAACGCGTCAAATCTCTATTCGTGCCAAAATCGCTCAATTTTTTGGAAAAAAAGCGTCCCGTTGATGTGTGTGAAACTTTGCTGTCTGACTATCAGGACCACTTGAAATGCATCATTACTGGAGACGAGACTTGGATTTACGCATACGACCCTGAAACCACCGACCATTCCAGCGAATATCGTGCAAAAGGTGAAGCAAGACCGAAAATGAAGGTGATCTTGCCAGTTTTCTTTGATTATCGTGGTGTGGTGCACTATGAATTCCTTCCGCCGGGCCAAACTGTCAACAAAGAATATTATTTGAGCGTTATGCGTCGTTTGCGTGAAGCTATTCGTCTGAAACGGCCGGAGTCTTGGTTCCTTCATCACGATAATGCACCATGTCATACTGCATTGGTTCTTCGCGACATTTTTTTTCCCAAAAACTCTACTCATATCGTTCCGCAACCACCGTATTCGCCTGATTTGGCTCCGTGCGACTTCTGGCTATTCAGCAAACTCAAAAGGCCAATGCGGGGACGCCGTTTTGACACGATTGAGGAAATAAAAACCGAATCGAAGAAGGTCTTAAAGGCTATACCGGAAAACGACTGTTTCGAGGACTGGAAAAAGCGTTGGAAAATGTGCGTTTTTTCGGACGGGGATTACATTGAAGGGGATGAAATTGAATTGGAAGAATAAATAAAGAATTTACATTTTATAAATAACTTCATCTTACTTTTTGTTCTCAGTGGTAGATAATATATTACTCAGTCCATATGTTAACAAAATTCAATGAATTCACTTTGCACACGTTCAAACGCGGTTTTCAGTTCAGAAATATGTTAGATTGTCTTCTCATCCATAAATATATATTTATCCAAGACAATTACAAACTAATTTGAAATGATTAGTATTCCCGATAAATAAATACCTACAACAGCTTTTACCACGAATACACGAACGTAGCTTTAATTAGCTGATAAATTTAGGATTTGTAGGTGTTTCGCAATTTAGTCGGATTGCCTGATAATTAGCCAATCATTTATCAATACTTTTTATTTGGAAATCCGATTCTGTTTTGCACAATTGCCGATGGTGCTGGGTTGTGTGCTGATAAGCCAACGTCCTCCCGGAAATTCCATTAAAAGCGTACGTGCACTTCGTAAAACCCTGCCTTGTACACGATATTCAATAATATCACTAAAATACTGCATAAAATACAGGTGTGGCGGCGCGACGAAATTAAACCGACATGTCCCTGAAAGTGTAGGGAGAAAGTTATGCGGAAATTACTAGCGACGTTTGATGTGTCAGGACCTTTATTCATAGCTGTTTATTAGCTACATTATAGCTGGTTTTAGAGAAAAAAGGTGGAATATTTAATATGGAAATAGGTACTCAACCTTTAATTAATGGCAAGATCGCATTGAAGTTTGTTATAAAATAAGATTTAGACATATTGAGGAAGCCTTGATTACTACTTTTGCATTAAAATAAAAAAACAAATTTCTGAAACGTCAAAGCAAAATATTTTTATAGATTAAGCGCGTTTTTACCAATAATGAAAACAAGGAACTGCGTCATTGTTCCGTAGAATCATAATAAAAGTTATTAATTTTGGTCCATTATAATTTTCTCTACATAGAAAATAACATCTAATCTATAATTTCTCCTCGGCCCACGTTCGATTCTCTCAGTATTTCCTTCCGACAACCTCATCGCATTTCTCATACCTAATCTACTTGTCTGCGAAAGAACATGGCTCATTCCTTTTTATTGGCCACTATCAAACGGAAAATCCGTGCCATAAAACTCGTCTTTATTGAAAATTGAACACGTATCCAGTGCGGAAAGTTACGGAGACCAGTACAGTCAAAGTTATAATTGAAATATAGGTACTATAAGTAGAAATCGATATTACTCATTCATACAAAGCGTTAATGAATTTCTGTATTTAAGCTTAATCACAAATAAATTTTGTAACAACTACAAATTTTACATTGACAATGAATTTTTTCGTTTAATAAGTAATAAATGATTTATTTGCCTACAAAATTTCACTGTTAATACTATAAATATTTGTAACTAATAGCTTGTAAAATAACAAATATAAACTAAAAACATAGGAAAGTATTAAAATCATATTTTTAATAAAAATAAAATAAATGGAATAAAAGAACATTTTTTGGATACCCGGGAACACTGAAAATTTTATGTCACAATAAATATATAACATATTTTATATCTTTTTTAATGGCAAAATTTGACCATATTTAGTAGACGTGTTTGGAAACAAACACTGTGTGGGTACGATACGTCTACAACTTGCGGGGGGAGGGTGGTGGAAATTTTCAAACAAGTGCAAACGGCCAATATTTGTGTCTGATAAATACTTTAGGGATCAATGAGATTGATAAAGTTCCTCCCGATATTTTTGGCATGGAAGGAATGCACCCTTAGGGGTGTGGGTGGAGGTTGGTCTCAAAACAATAATGTAAAAACAACAGAAATTGGAGTCGAATCCAGTGTTATGGATATCGCTGAGTTTAATTATAAGATTAAACTTGTCGTTTAACGCCCAGGGGCGGGTTTGGACAGTATTAGATATTTTAAAACATATTAAACGGCCGATATTTGCGTCAAATGAACAATTTTCGGAGGTCAATAAAATTGATAGTATTTTTACAGTGTTTGAGCATGAGAGGTATCAGCCTTAGGGGTGGTGGTGGAGGAGTGTTATAGATAAATAACGCGAAAACAACCAAGATTGTAGAGAAATACGGGGTTATGGATGTAGCTGAGTTTAACTATGACAGCCAATGCAATGTTAAATATAGTATGACTCAATGAGGTTTTTTGAAGAAAATGCGTAAATGAGTTTTTTAAGGTGACTATGTATTCTTAAATAAATTATGAGTGTGAAATATTTCGGCTCAATTAGACACTTGAAAGGGCGGAGAATAATGATTAAGAGATTTTGACTTAGGCATAGCAATCAAGTGAAATAAACGCGTCTGATAATAATAATAAGTCACCACAACGCAGTAGATTTAAAGTTTTAGAGAGGTCAAGATTTAAACACTGCTAATGATTGATATTTTTCTTCCAAAAATCATAGGTTCTTTCAGAAATTGTTATACTAACCCGCAGGCTGGTCTCAGTGTTCCTATTCTCTGTGAAGCTTAAAATAAATAATTAGCATATATTAAGTTTATTACAAAAGACATGTATAAGAAACGTTGTTAAAGTGCGAAAAGACCGTCGTAGTTTAACAGTGCGCTTGCATATTTTGAGTCAACTTGAGGCTGATTGCCGTAATATTAGATAGCCTGGGCCAGAGCTGCCTGGGGATTTCGCAATTTCCAAGACCCCGGGAAAATCGCGTGGGCTTGCGCTGTTTCACTCAAAAACCACTGGGAGGCGTGTCAACTACCAGTGGCCTGAATGAAGGTCGAGGGTCTGCGGGGGCTATTCTCTCGGAGGCAGAACCTGCGAGGGATGTTTTCTCGTAGGCAGAACCTTGAAGGAGAGACGGAAGGGGCTATCTTTGGGGATGCCTTTTGCTCTCTCCGTTTTTGAACTAAGGTTCCCACAAGCCAAGGTACCTCGACCTGTTTTGAGAGGTGTATGTTCCGAGGTCGCAGACCTTGGGCATACGGTAAGAGTTGTTCGCTGTTCTCATTGAAACAGTCAGCCAGCTGCCTCCTTAACTGGTCGAGGCACAGAGAAGGGAATGCTGCGTCCCCACAGCAAACTCTTCTCCCGCTAACGGAAGGGCGTGGGACAAGTACCTAATGCCCGACCTACCTGATGCAGATTTTCTAGGGTTTGTCCTGTATTACTTAGGCGCATGCCGGGTAGGATCCTTAAACTATAGCCCTTGGAGGGGGCTAGTTAACCCTTGGCTACCTTCCTCTACCCTTCCGCATCCTCCCTTTCAAATCCCTTTGTATGCTATTAATGGGGAGTTGGCACCATGTGTATTACCCTCATGTAGCCTATTACCCAAAAAAATGAAGGTCGAGGAAGCGATAAGGGGTCACAATAGAGATAAATTTAATTCAAGGAATCGAGGTAATACACGCATTTCGCTACGGCGATTCATGATGAAAATTAAAGTACTACTTCACTTAATATTCAATACGTATCCCACCAATAATATACGTACTATTAATCTAAATAATCGTTTATTAAATTCCAATCACAATCCTAGACAACGTGTAATAATTGTATGTTGCCAATAATTCAAATGTATTTTTATTTTCCTCCAACTTAAAATTTGGTGTACATTGGGAAAAAAGATATACAAGTGTTAAAATTCACTGAAATGTGTTCAGTAGATTTTTAGTTATCTCATGTAATCGTGACATATTTTATTTATTTATATGAGAATTAAATGCAATTGTTATAAAATTAATTTGAAGTCCCAGTTATCTCATTCAGTGATTAACACTATTAAGCGTAGCTTAACGCATTATAGACTAAACAGTTGACGTGGTAGTTTTTGATTGGTGCTTGTTCGCGCTTAGTTTCTGAACTGTCCCGGGACTGTCTACTACAATTTCATGAATTTGAGTTTTCATCAACCTCTAATCTGTCTCACTTGAGTAAGAATTTTAGCCTGCGTTGGACCTAAAAAACTAAAAATACAAATATGCTAATGAATTGCTGTTTATGCCGTTAGCGTTTAAATAAAAGAGATGGGTCGTAATTTTAATGTGATGTCGGAATTTCTGTAAACAAAAGAATTACCTTCTGTCAAAGATTAGAAATTTCCTTATGTTTATTTGAAATCGAGAAAGATCACTTTCCAGGATTGGACTGGACAGAGTAAGTCAATATCTAGAGGAAAGTAACGGCTTCTCCGGGGTAGCTATGAATATACCCTGAACACGGGCAGTGCTGTTTTCCTCTTAAAAAAAAGAGTTGGGTCACTTTGTTGTATTATTCAAATCTCATTATTTATCTGTATTGCTGTATTACCTTATTTTAAAATTCTCTTATTAAACTCTCTCTTAGAAAGAATTTTTTTCCTTTTTTTCAGATCATAGATTTTCTACCAGTCACTACATTTCTGCCTTACATTAAATACAACATTAATAAGCTCAATAAATATATAAATAATGATCATAACTTATATCTCCACGAAGATTCTAGGTAGGATCCGTTTTTTTTTTCAAAATTCAGGTAGTTTACTTCCAATTTTTTGGCAGATAAACGGTTCAGAAACAGGCTGCCCGCTGTGTTTCTGACTTCCTAGTTTACTGCTTTGGCGATAACCCCGCACTGACCTTCCATTGTTTGCTGCCCTGCGGACCTACGATTCTGCGATCTGTATTGTTCTGTGATTTGCATGCCTTCGCAATTCATTCTATAAAATTTATCTTTCGATGAGTGCAGACCTCTGTGTACTTTACACTAGCCAGGAGCAACACGTCTTTGATCTATACGTATAGGAATTTGCACTGTTAAATCTGCACGCATGGCCTTTTACTGTGTTTTTATCTAATTTAATGCAATTAAAGTAAGCTGAAATTTCAAGCTCGAACGGTCATCTAACTAAAGTATAATGTTGATTTTATTCCCAGCGCAATGAGAGATTCTTCTCCTGTAAAAAAAAGGATGTTACATTGAACTTAGTCTAAACTAAATATTTATTCACAGTAAAAACATCTGTGTTTTTATTTTTCGCGTGGCCCCCAGTCAGAGAGAATGTTTTCCCTACTGACCAATTCATTAACAGATCAAATTAATCCCACACCGCTGCGCGCTGAAGGAGTGAGTTTGTACACTCGTTGTCTAAAAAATTGAACACAGCTTCCTGAATGAAACAGGCGACTTAGCTATAATACTATTTGCTTATTGACTACGATTCGCTTTGATTAAAAAAAGAGATTCCCCTTTCATTGGACGTCGTGAAGTTTCTCTATTCGAATACCTCCTTGTCAATATTTCGTAGACATATTGATAATAAATATCCGGAAAAGGTTAAATTTAACGGCCAAAATAATTCAGGCTATAACGAAACATCGATTCTCGAGTGCTTAACTGGAAATTTATGAAATAACAATTTAAATCCCGATAAACCGATAGATACTCAACTGCATGATTTAGGAGATGCACGTGATGCCCAGGTTCAAGTCTAACCACACAATCAATTATTTCACATAAAAAAATTATAAAAGCAAAATTATTGTTAATAAAAATATTGTTGCACTACCAAAACATATTATTAATGTTCAAGGAAAATATTTCGTATATATTAATTTAAGCTTAATTAACTTATTTTTAATTAAAAACCACAGAAGAGATTTTTGATTCATTTGATTAAAAAAATGAAAACGTAAATTTTTAAGTGAAATATCGTCCAACGTTCACGGAATATGTAAATAATTAACTTGATTAAATTTTGTTAAATAAATAATTTTGAAACGTCAATATGTGTTTGATTGTAAAATAATAAACATGTTGTAATTAAAATACATTTCTCAATTTTCCCTTATTATTAGCTCTTTAAAGAGTAATGAAAAATTACATTTTGGTCCAACACCAAATATTTCTTTGCTTGAATTGGTTATGTTGTTTATTAATTTCTGAGTGTGGTAATAACTTACCTCACTGTTAAAAAAGAAAATTCGGTATAGAAACAACGTTAAATATGATTTAATAATTAACGCCTACGATATGTATCACATTAAATTTCTAATATAAACTACCACAAAATTAATCTCTTTCGCTGTTGTATTCTAACATTTTTTCATAACACGAATTTTGAACTGAAATTTGAGTTCTGCGATTTATAATTCGTGTGGTTGTGATAATATTATTATATTTAATATGACTAGCAAATAAAAATTGTTAAAAAGTAAAGAGAATACATAACATTTAAAGAAATTTGATTTTACGGCTAATAGGTTCAGAAATTTAATACTTAAACGTTTTAATTTAACGTCTGTTTTGAATTAATAAAACAACTGATGAGCTTAAACAGACACTTTTAATTTTTTATTTATATTGTGACGACTTTTCCATATCTTTTTGTATCTTCTTCAGGCATTTTCTTACATCTAGATGTTTCAGTTTGTTATATTAATTTGGTAAGTTGTTTGTTGTTTCTGATTGAGTACTGTAGCTTACCTTTGTTTAATTTGTACAGTTATACTATAAATCTAATCATTTGTAAATAACTCCTCTGTAGGAAAATACCTGAAGAAGATACTGAAAGGTATCGGACCGTCGTCACAATATAAATAAAAAATTAAGTATCTTTATAAGGACATGATTTGTTATTAAAGAGATTGAAATATAAACAATGGATTGTATATGTAGATGAATATATAATTATTTCTAATTAAACATTATCTCGTAAAATGATTACCAGAATCAGTGACGTAATTAGTTGCCTTTTTTGTTATTTTAAAAAAATTAGGAGATAAATGAAGTGAAATAATTTATTTTGTTTTACTGTTTTCTTAAAAAGACATACTTTATATTGAAGTCATAGGTCAAATGGTGAGTGCACAGTAAAATTATCGTCGATAATTGTGAATACTGTTCACCTGTCGCGAACATATTATTTTATATCTGACAACGACAGTAACGATTTTGACAGCGCAAGATGATTAGTGGAGCTTTAAGCATTGCAGCAGCTGACGGGCAAACACAGGTGCTGAAGAGAAGCGAGTGAAGATAAAATACAATATTGAACTCTGATAAGAAACTTTGGTAACGTTATCAGAGTAAAATAAAGTTCGGAATTGAGAGATAAGTTTGTTATTAGTCGCGAGAAAATTCGTATCTAAAATTAGGATATTATGTTGAACGAGCACATATACACAGATAACTCAAATGCAAAACATTCAAGATTAAGTTCGCAAAGTTGGCAAAGTAATTTGATTAAATTGACGGAAACCAAGCAGGCGGTGCAATTTAATGAAGAAAGAATACATTACACGATGTCTAAACCACGTCATAATCTTATTGTTTGATAGTTTAGAAGAGTGTCAAGGGAGCCGCTTAAAATAACTTACTTTACCGTACTATAAGTATATGAAACTCGTGGGTGAAATTTATTTTTGTGCTATTCTTTAAAATAGATACAGTGAAATATTTTACTTTGAATCAAGTAAATAATTTAATTTTATAAAATAATTGAAAACGAATACTTTTATTATTCTGTAAATAGTCTTAAAAGGCCTCATTAAAGCGAATTTTACATAAACGAACTTAAGATGTTGACGTGAGATAGTTGCTGTTTTCTTATAATTACTTTTAACCTGATTCTGGAAAATTTTATTAAGGTAAAATTTTCTCACATTTACGGCAATCAAAATTTCAAATGCCATTTATGTATGATAGATTTAAATCAATCACGTTCAAACCTGTATATTATTACTACTATTAAACAGTATAGATAATAATAAAAATAGTCCAGATTAAAATAAATTCTCAAGAGATAATCGAAGTTATAAGCGATTGATTCTTATTTATGTACTACAGAATAATACAATTCGTTTTATACATAAAATTAAAAATTCTGAACTTGTTTTCTGTCAATTTTTAATTTTGTTTAAAGGCTACAGTGTACAATACAATTTTACAAACCGTAGGATGTTTTAAATATTTTAAAATAAAATAAATTGACCAATACGTATTTTATAAATCAATTACAAATCATGGGATGGTTGGACAATTCATCTGAGGCGACCAATATGATTTTATAAAAGGTATGAAGTGTGTATATATATATATATATATATATATATATATATATATATATATTGTAATAATCATCAAGTAGGTTTTAATAATTTTAAAGAATTTGCCCCTCGTTGTGGTGCCAAAATGTAATAATTAACAAGTAGGCGTTAATTGAATTAAAGGAATGATTAATAAAATTATTAATATTTAAAGTTTTTATTTTTTTTATTTCTTAAAAATGCAAATTTTTAGCCCTATCTTTGTTCGCTCGTCTTTGGTCAAAATTTACAATACTTTAATTTTATTATTTACAATTTAAGTTGTTCTAGCAAATACACATCAATATTTACAGTCCAATATATTGAAAATCTCTTAATCACTGGGTTTGATAAATAGGACCCGATAAATGTATAATTTGACTATTAAAAATTTAAAATATAAAAAAAAATTAACCTAAAAACAATATGAAATATAAGTGGAATGAAAGCTGAACTAAATGAACTCTGAACGAAATCTGATTACCCTTTTAATTATAGTTTACAAATTTATCAAAGTTTTGTTACTTACGGACCGTCGGTCTGGTACCAGAACAATCAATTTTACCTCGTTCGGACACTTTTATACACTTTAATGTTTAATATCAGGCCTTGGTTTTGACTGATTCTACACTTCACTTTAAAATTTGGCAAGATTGGCTGTATTCCGTTGACTGCTCCGCTCCACAATAATTTACCAATGTTCTCCTGGAACAATTTCTCCACGAAAATTTTGGAAAGTTCTATTCTGACAAAAACTGCTATTACTTTCCAATATTTACGATGCAATACTTCCGTCAATGTTTTACTTTGTATTAATTCACAACTTTAACTGGTAATACTTTAACGACGTCTAGTCTCTGCTCAAGTTTTATTATTTATTCTGCTCCTTGCACTGTTTTTCCGCCAACTCACCAAGTTTTATTACTTGTTCCGTACTTTGCAATGTATCGGCACCAACTACTATCGTAGTTTTAGCGCGCATTTCCATTTCGGCATTTCATCAAAGCAACAGAGCTCAGCGCTATTGTCGCTTTTGGTCACTCAAATACCGCTAACAATTTAAATTATTTAAAATCAATTAATGGCTTAATTAATTGGCATTACAATATATAAATTTCGAATTTATTCCTCGTTGATCCAGATTTTGGATGAGATATTTATTGTTTCGCCTCGAAGGCTGCTGACATTGTGCTTGTGAGACGGTGATCTGCTTTAGTATTTGAATATCGCGATGTGATGGTGAGGACGTCCTGAGTGTCGTACTTGGCGACGAAAGTGCTGGACTGTCTTTCAACACCTGTCTTTTAACGCTTTTCTTTTTTACTAGTCTCTCTCCTCATAAATAAAAGTCTACTTTTCGACTGTTCCTTCCTCACTACTTCATCACCGCCCAATCTCAACTCTTCATCGTCGCTTTTAAATCTTTGGCTTAACTCCGCAAAAGTTTTTCTCTGAGCCTCAACACCAATAAAAGGGATGGTCAAATATTTTTTCCTTCTTGAACATCACATGATCTTGTATGTCTAATCTTTTCGTTTACGGCCCGAGAAACAGGCTTGCACCTGCAATGACTGTCGCCGTTCGCCTAAAAACGAGTCGCATTGTCATATAAGAATATTCAATCGATTTAAAGGAAGCAAATTGAGAGCATACAGATAACGCATTACAACATATATTCCACATCATGCAGGTTTTTTAATTTTATTTTCCAATTGTTTATTGTTATATGCGACTTAATATTCCACGTATCAGGAAAATAATACAGTTTTCCCCTTGAATTTTATAACGTGTAACGTCTCTCAATATTCGGGATTTTTGGTTTACATTTTCTTCTAGTTAGGTTTACGATACATCCGGGATTAACTGTGAAACAGCTACAGGAAGAAGTAAAATGTCTTAATACAATACAATTCGGCTGTGTTACTACAATTACTACAAAGTTTTATGTAATAATTCCTAGAAATTTCTTCTAGTCAGATGTTTTATGCTTGGAAAAACTACATAAGGAAGAGTTATTCGTTTACATATTTTTCAGTATGTAATGCAATAGTCCTTTCTTTCAATTTTCTAGTACTTGATTCCATGAATTTTAATGCATCAATGTATTGCTGAGATAGTGACGAAGCGTCATACTGACTTGGGGAAACTCGTTGCCTTGCCGCATCGCTGAATGGAATCTTAATCAACTTGTTGAACAATGTTGTTCCAGCTGGCCATGAGACGCAACTCTCTTCGTTATGAGGTCACGTTCTCAACTATTTCGAGACAAAACTAAAAACAGTAACAATTTTGTTTATAACGAGATCAATATTTTAATGTAGTATTTTCGCTCACTGAAACTAAACGACTTTCGAAAATTTTGTTCTAGGACCAAATATATTCAATATATCAAAATTTTACATTTTATGAAAAATAATTATTAGGAGGATTATGTCAACTATTGAAATAACGGTGACAGAATCATGAATCCTAGCTGAAATTGAAGCAAATTATTACTAATTGTATTCAGTATTGGTTAACAGCATCCGGAATGTTAAAAAATCATAATTTTCTGATAATGTTTTTCTATTTACAATTCTTATCAGCACTGTATTGGAGTGTCTGGAATGTAACTACGAATTGACTTGCTTTAAAAAACGCTTTGATGCATATAACCAAAATAAAATATAATTTGACCCTGACTGCAGAATCACGAATATGTATGCAATCATAAGTATATATAATATTAATTATAGACTAAATAGATTGGCAAGAAATGTGGGCACAAAGCTGGATGTTACAGTTGTATTGACAACTTCCAGATTAACAGACGTGATGATCAGACAATAGTCATGTTTATCCAACCAATTGACTTGGATTTTTTTAATACCTTGCACATAATTGGAAGGAGAATGAAAAAATTGCGATTCTGTTACCTTAAGATTGATGACTTTCCGAATTATTTCTGAGGTACATGACAGAAAATTTAAGTGATAGTTATTTTTTTCACCAATTACCTTTTGGCGCGACCCTCGAATTCCGAATCTTCAATGTCCAGTCTCCAACGATAAATGTTTGACGTTCAATAATTTCCATTCAAATTTGTTTGATTAATATGTTGTAGTAATTGGTAATTAAGGCATTGTTCTAATTGAGAAGTTGAATTGTAGAGGACTCATTATTGGTGGATATAGCGGACGCCGCAACAAACCGGCAAGGCAAAAAAAGCATTGTTGATCGGTCGAGAAGGTTTTACGCGCTCAAAATTTACGAGACGAACGAACAGTCGGGCAGCAGACAGCAAATAGAAGAGACGAAACGAACGAACAGTCAGGCAATGAACGGCGAGGTGTAAAGACCACAAAATTCTAATACAAGAAAAGTTGAACAATTTAGTCAGTCAGCAGCGAGAATGAAAACGGTTTAATTTAAAGAACGAGAAAGTGTTCCAGTAACCGGTACGCTGTTATATCAAAAATGCAGAAATTGAACTAGTTTTCAGCCAACAGACAAAACCAATGAGGGGCATTTTTCAACAAAAATCCACGAGACCTACAAATCCAGGTTGCAATAAATCATCGAGAATCGACAAAGTTATTTTAAACCAACTAACAAACTACGCTAATTAAAGTCTGTGAACATTTAGAGTCTGTGAGAACTTAGAATCAGTGATATCCCCAAAATTGTGCACGAAAAGTTAAAATGAGACCTGGGCTGCCGTAAGTAGAAAGAAAACTTTAAAATCATTGTAAACCACCTTTAAAAGATAAACGTCAGATCGTTCTTTAATTATCGATAAATTGAGATCTTTAATTATTCAGATCATTCTTTATTTCTTGATAAAAATTGAAATTGTTTAAATTCAATCTATGTTCAGACGCATTGATCCCCATATAAAGTAAATGTAATTTTTGTGATTTTGATTATATAAATTCTGCCATTATCAAACCCAGTTCAAGACCCTGAGATCCCAAATATTTTGTGATTTGAATACTTGTATTAAAATTGTTAATAAATCTTGTTTAATAGTCTTCACGAAATAGTTCTTTTCATTTAAAAACGCCATATAATTCATATAATGAATTATTGTCAAAAGATGTAACAAGCTAAATATTTATAAATTATTACAATGTATCAAGGATTCTTCAAATTTGTAATGAATCATTACGTATTTAAAGGAAATGAAGAAGAATGAAAAATTATTTCTAGTTCGCATTTTGTCCTGTATTATTTAATAACTGTGATATACACACCGCTTGAATTTTCTGAGTCCAGCATGAGATACAATATTTGACAGGCACAGAGAGGACGCTTATTATTCAAATAAGAAGTTTGCTGAAAATAGCCAGAATGACGGTTTATGGAAGGGCACTGTATCGAAAGACATGAGCGAACAGAACACCAGCTGCAGTTGTTCTATACATGTGTGAGGGAGGACGGTAAATAATTCAGTTATGATTCAGAGTATGAAGCAGAAAACGTGAGGATAATCCGCGATACACAGACGCCGCCAGCAATCGCAAACGAAGCAATAACCAGCAAATGTTACACGAATAATCCAGCCAATATCACGATACCGGGTTAACGAGGCACGTTCTTATAACTTGAGGTCTGGAAGTTAGCCAGTTTTATGTTTACCATGGATTTTGTAATTTAATTGTCTCAAAGTTTTCCGATTCAGTAAACTATGTAACTTGCCATGGATGCATAGTAATGATATAATGTTTCTGTTATATATGTTCGTGTTTGTTTAGTAACAGGATTTTTTATTAATTGGAACTTCAATTAAATCTTAAATAACTATAAAACCAGTCAATTTTATTGCATAACTGTCAGTTTGCTTTCTGAAAATCTACGTGTTCTCGACTCTGTTATTTAAAGCATCGTGCATGTGTCTGTGAAACAAAAAAACACTAGTCCAGGCCTCGCACTCAAAGGTCAACGAAATCCAACATTTAAGCACGCACGCGCTCTTTTGAGGAATGACAACATGGCGGCGCCCAGATCTGTTAATTATGTCTGTGAACTATGTTCAATTACAATACCGTAGGATGCGATCTTACAACCGGTGAAATAAATTAAGGCATTTGAATTTATTTTGAAACGCTTACTACTTTCGTGTGTGAGGTAAAGATGTATTGAGACATGCAAAGATTTCACCACAAAGGGAAGATTTCGCTTTTTTTACGTTTACAATATGAAGTACTGCTTTTTCCATTAATGGGTCATACTGATTGACCTTATAGAAGTTGGAATACGACTGATTACATTAATGAATTTTTTTAATCTACTATTTATTTATGATCAACTGACGAGTAGCTATATATTTCGTTTTACTTTAGTTGATCTTATAGAATAGGGCACAGTCTTATGAAATTTGACGTAGTAATAAACAGGTACGCGGAACCCGTTGTCGCATCCGTAGGAGGTTAATGACGTCCCAGGCCGGCTTGTGCAGACTCACAAAGACGCGATTAGCATACGTTTGCCCAGAGATACGTGGTTCGCACCAGCAGCAGCCGCCATGGTTTGCATATGAACAAGCCATTACGACAGTTGGACCACCCGAGAGCATTGTTTTAAATAAATTCAAGTCTATGTTTCAGCGCTAATCAAACTTAGAGAAAATAATTCGTCTATTGATAATTATATATTTTGAATAAATTGCAAGAAGATTTTATGACATTCCTTTTTATTATTGCTTAAAAGTAAAGTGAGAACAACTGATAACTGGCTAGAGACACTTTTTTATTTATTGAATAGAAAGATAGCCAATTCAGACAAAAAAGGGGTAATTTAAATACCACACAACGTTTCTGGAAACCTTGTGCCTTTCGTCAGGTGCTAAGAAGAGCCTAGAGAAACACAACTGCACTGGTCAGTTAACACTCAAAAACTAAAATAAAATTTTCATTTTAAATTTTTTATTTAACTATTTGGATGACTAATGGCTGTGTTAAGTAAAATTTTGGATTCTCGACGATTATGACAATCTTATATTGTTATAAGCTACTCTGAAATATATATCTCAGATTTGTGGGCAATATTTTCGCAACATAATCACTGCAGCGAACAAATTCAATCTGTAAATGTTAGGGGCTCGACTGGGACATTTTTTGCAATAATATTTTTAGCAAATACGTAAGTGTCCACCTGTTGGACAATAAAGGCTAAAAACCAATGCTTTACTATATCTGTGATGGCGAACAATTCAATTTATGTCTACAACTTACAGTGTTTCATATTCACGTACGGATTCTGAAGTACGTCATTTTACGTACTATTAATAATTCAGTGATATAAACTTGATTGATTAATATGTAAGAATGATATCAATAATGAACCAGTTAATAGAATAGTATAACAATAAATATTTCACTTTATTTATGTTCGTATTTTTTTCTGCATTATTTACTAACTGTGTCATTTAATTTCGCCGAAAAGAGCATGTCAGACATCCGTTTATTTTAATGTTATAAAGGAAATTTGAGATAATAGATAGAGTAAATGTTTACCAACAAATATTATGATTCCGTCTGTATATTAAAAGATATTCAGTTATTCTCATCTGAACAATAAAGGGAGAACGCAATCCGTCTAGTGTCTGTCTAGGTGCAACGTTCCTGTAGCAATAAGGCCTACGGACAATACAGAGTTTCATATCTTTTATGAGTTCTCCGTGTTTCTGAAATTTACTGCTGCCCAAGCTAAGTCGTTTCAGCTGAGGTGTTCCTGCGGGTCGGATTTCAGCACAGAGAAATGGATTGGTGGTAGAAGTTTTCTCCGAGTCGTGTAGGCGCACAGTGCGCAATTCTGTAGAAAACTTCCATCGGGACGAAATAGGATAGTTACAGTAAGGTGTGTGCAGGCTCTTCTCCGTGTTACATTACACAATAATAGAAAATGAAACAAAGTTAAATGTCCTCATACAAAAATCTTCGTTCAATTTCCTGTGTGCAAACTAAATATTAAATTACAATTTCAATATATATAAATTTACTCCTATAAAATTAATCACTCCACTTATATCATGGCGAATATCCAAAATTAATTATATCTATTATAACTAAACGCCACTGTAAAGAACGTAAAATATGTTGTAATTATTATTTTTTTTAGGGCAACAGGCTACATGAGGGTAATCCACGTTGGGCAACTCCCCTTTAATAACATAGGAAGGGATTTGAAATGGGGATGCGGAAGGATAGAGGAAGGTAGTCAAGGGTTAGCTAGGGCCCCCGGGCTATTTTTAAGGATCCTACCCGGCATTCGCCTAAAGAAAAACCTGCATCAGGTAGGTCGGGCATTGGGTACTTGTCCCACGCGCTTCCGATAGCGGGAGAAGAGTTTGCTGTGGGGACGCAGCATTCCCTTCTCCGTGCCTCAACCAGTTTAGGAGGCAGCTGGCCGACTATTCCAATGGGAATAGCGGACAACTCTTACCGTATGCCCAAGGTCTGTGACCCCGGAACATACACCTCTCAGAACAGGCCGAGGTGCCTCGGCTTGTGGGAACCTTAGTTCAAAAATGGAGAGGAAAAGGCATCCCCAAAGGTAGCCCCTTCGTTTCTCTTCTACAAGGTTCTGCCTGCGAGAAAACATCCCTCGCTTCTTCCGATTAATTCCTTTGAACTCTTTGTCTATTTTATGTCGCAACACAACTTGATAGTGATAGCTAAGTTTTGTGCTGTGTACTTCATTTTATTTAACAATACATGACATACTACTGCAATTACGTCGGAAATGAGACCATTTTCCTTCTCTGTACGATAAATGGTAATTGAATCATAATACACTACAACCGACGTTTTAATTGAAGGGCTGAAGAATAGAAAGAGACTGAAGTTTTAATTGCTTTGTTCGGAGGGGAAAAATAAAATCTGTTACTCCGCATATTCTAATTTTTTTCATTAATTAAAAAGTAAGATATTTAATATAACACATAAATATTTTCTGTGGTTAATATACGACTGGAGGAGTTTCTTTCAGTGTTTAACGCCTCTAATGCAAATCCCGAAGCAAAAAAAATTATACTCAACAAAATTGAGAAATATTTATTTTAAAGATACGTATGGAGATGTAAGCTTATTAGTTTGTCAATAGTTCAGTGATTATGACAGACTGTGGGAGCTGGTCTCAGATCTCTAGGAGAGATCGTGTGTGTGTGTGTGTGTGGTGGGGGGGGGGCTATCTTCGGGAATATCTTCTTCTCTCTCTGATTTTTGAACTAATGATCTCACAATCCTAGGTACCTCGGTCCGTTTTGAGAGGTGTACGTTCTGAAGTCGCAGACCTTGAAAGTTGATAATTATTCACATTGGAACAGCCGGCCAGCTGCCTCCTAATCTGGTCGAGGCATGGAGTACGGAATGCTGCGTCCCAACAGCAAACCGCAATCCAGCCAACTGAAGGGCTTGGAAAAAGTTCCAAGAGCTCGTCCTACATGATTCAAGCTTTCTACGGGTTTTCTTGCATCAATTTCAGGCGAATTACGCGTAGGACCATTAAAGTATAACCCAGTGGTCCTATTTAATCCTTGGATACCTTGCTATCCCTTCCTTTGCTATTATTTGGGAGCTTCCACATATTATATTATACTCATGTAGCCTGTCACTCTCCAAAAATGTGACTAAAACATCATTCTGTAATATTATTAAGTCTTCTTCTATTTTCTTGAACTTGTAAATTTCCTGCAATATCTTCTTCTTTCTCCCATTTATGTCGTCAAGCAGCTGCACTCTTCTTCATATATATAATACTTATACATATTATTTATTTATATAGACTGATACTTAAGAGTAAATAATCATCTAAGAAAGATGTTTCATGAATGAACGAAATTTTCAGCCTTTTACCAAAGAAAAATTATTTATTATTCAACGATTAAAAGTACGTTAAACGTTTACAAAATTAATATATTTTCGTCTATTTAAGGAACGCCGTATTCACATTAATTTCCGCAGGCTAAATAATAACTACTCGCCTGTGAATGAATTTCTCCGGTAGTGAATATTGCCTACGGTTAGAAAATAGGGAAAAGGGTTGGACTGAATCCATTTTCGGACGGACTGATGAAGGAAAATAACAGGGACCGAACTGAATGGAAATAATGTTCGAAAGGCACGTGTAATATTTAAAATTTTCACGGAAACATATATTTGTAATCGTAATTGTGGAAATAGCAAGATGAAAAGGAAAAAAGCAAACACAGCTTCAGCAGTGTTAAAACCGGCCTAGACGAACATCAGCAACCGTGAAACATTGCAGAAAGCCGGGCTCCAGGGCTTTCCTCTCTTTTCGCTGTAGCCTCTGGAGGGTCGCTCATCCACACGGGAAGGTGCGGGAGGATGGGAAGAAAGGGGGAAAACCGCTGCCGTTAAATGTCCCGTGCTCTCTGCTCTCTACGATAAAGAGGAAAAAAATGAGAATACTGAAGCGGAGCGGACATTCCAGGCACAGACAGACGCGGCGCCGCTCTGTGATAAAGGCGACGCAAGAGATTCTTCTACTTCAAACCGTTTGTGGCACTCCATTGTTTTAGTCATGAAATTAAGCTATGCGTCCGATTAAATTAAAAACTTTTTCTTTCCGCAAACAGCAATAAAATTAATGGACATTTATAATAAGAGCCTATTTTGATTATTAATTCTTTAATACGGGTGTGGAAAAGGTTGTCAACATGCAGTTGTGTGAATAAATAATTATGTTTGGAGTTTTGTAGAAAGTAAGTCGTCAACCGCATCGTTATTAGTCTTAGTTAGCCGGTTTCTGTTACAGAAGGCGCTGAAGATGTAATCAGTCAGACAAGGCTTGGTGTTACACCGTGTATAATAATTCCAGCCTTCAAATCGTGAATAATTAATTGATCTGCATGACACAGGAGTAACTCTCACGTTTGTAATTAATTGTGACGTTAAGTTAGTGGTTAACCCAAGGGGTGGGTTATTGAAGATACGAATACTGGTTCGCCTGACATTAAGAAATAAAACACGTGAAAATATTTTCACATTGTTCATAATTAAAATTTTTGTATATATATATATATATATATATATATACTTGCTAACATTCGGCCCATATAAAGACACTCATAGAACCAAGTTTTTTTCTCTGATGAAGAATTTGGCGTATATATATATATATATATATATATATATTGTAATGCCAATTAATTAGGCCAGTAATTGTTTGAACATAAAATTTGAATTGTTTGATAAATCCATTATAGCGGTCTGATCGAACAAAGCAACAATGGAGAAGCGAGCTCGGCTGCTTTGTCGAAAAGTCGAAATGGCGTTTGCGCGCACGAAAGTCTAGGTCAGTTTTATATCTACAGCCAGCCAGGAAAGGAGTCACATATAACATATAACAAATTTTTCCTTGCAGATACCTTGCAGTCTATTTCAAATCAATAAAAATAACAGTATAAGTCTACAAAGAATCTGCAAATCATCAGTTCCAGTAATAAGGCAAATTCGAACAATTTTACACTGAGGGGAAGACGACATCCGATTGCTGACCAAGGAGAGGTTCATCCAAGGCTCCGGAAATTTGTCTGCGTTCTATTCGCCGGCGAGCGTGTAAATTCTGTGAGAACTAGAAGCTGTGTAAATAACGATTTGAATTTATCGTGTTGTGTAGGGGAAGCAAAGAATGCTGGTACCAGACGAACAGTATGTAAGTAACAAAACCAAAACTATGATAATATTGTAAACGCTAATTAAAGGATAGAGTCAGATTTCGTTCGTTCGTTCGCTTACTTCTAGTTTTGTTTCATTGATTGACTTATTGTTTTAATTTTAGGCAAATAATATTTTGAATTGTTAATTAGTCAAATTATACTTTTATCGTGTCCTAATCATCAAACCCTGTAAAGACCCTGAGAGAACAGATGTCAAATTTTGTTTGTAATTATCTTTTATTCTTTGAAAGCCACAAAACAAAATAAATATTTTTGTTTGTTAATTGTTCATAAGCTTTTCATTTTATTAACCCATCATATTTAATTATTACATTTAAATAGCTACCACAACGTGAACAATTAAGTTATTAATTATTTAATTATTACAATATATATATATATATATATATATATATATATATAATTATTCACTATTCCTACATTTATATAATACACGTTTCAGTATTATCAACAAAAATACTTAAAATAGTATTCACGAAACTGCGCAATAAATGTGTAATTGTATCGGTTCTCGTTATTAATAAATTGATGAGAGCGGCGCCACTGCAGCTTTTATTTTCTTCATACGATTTTGTTTGAATTAAAGTAATAGCCATTGGTAACATGTTTCGAGTGTTAGACTAGTCTATAGAGAGCTGAAGTGGGAACGGAAGAATTGGAAAACCTTTGTAACAGCATACATTGTGAGGAAGACTAGTACGCTGGAAACGCAGAGTGCAGCACCACGCAAAAATACGTGCAAAAGTCTAATTTCGGTAGTTGCACAACTTTCTGTTCTCTATCTTCATTCAGTTATACGTATATTCATTTATTGTGTTACTTTTAGGACAATATACCTGTTTCCGATGATTAAATCTTGGTATGTAGATAATTTATACTAAATATATCTAGAATTATGAATAGTCACCAGAACTTTCTTGGAGAGACGCAGAGAGCTACCTTTGAGGATATCTTCTTCTCTCTCTGTTTTTGAACTAAGGTACCCATAAGCCGAGGAACCTCGGCCTGTTTTGAGAGGTGTATGTTCCGGGGTCACATACCTTGGGCCATACGGTAAGAGTTGTCCTCTGTTACAATTGGAACAGCCGGCCAGCTGCCTCCAAAACTGGTCGAGGCACGAAGAAGAGAATGCTGCGTCCCCACAGCAAACTCCATTCCCACCATCGGCAGGGCGTCGGACAAGTACCCCATGCCTGACCTAGCTGATGCAGTTTTTCTAGGGTTTGTTCAGCATCAATTTTAGGCAAATGCCGGATAGGATCCTTAAACTATACCCCGAGGACCCAGTCTTGGCTACCTTACTCTGCCCTTCATATGCTATTAAAGGGGAGTTGCCACCTTGTGGATTACCCTCATGTAGCCTGTTACTGTAAAAGAAAATGAAGCTAAGTAAGTTGATGACGTAAGATAAAGTGAAAAAATGGTAGCCAGTAGAGTGGTTGACAAATGTGGATAATTAAGACAGTGAAAGTCCAACTCGTGGAGAGTCCAACTTTAAGGACAGCTAATGCGGACAAAAGTTGTTAATTGCTTGCAGCAAAGTTACAGAAGGTTATATATCACTCCCTGAATTTTTTATTATTAGGCTTGAGGATTCCCAGCGTATTTTTTGCTGCGAGCGCTGGAGCAATTTGTGTCTTTGTCTCGACTTTGGCTTCCAAACTAGAGCAGACGCGCAGAAAAAAAAACTATGTTGTCAGTTCCCAATGAGATGACTGTTTTATTGTTAGTAAAAGAACCCGTCTTGAAAGAATGATGAACGCCGCACTTTATGCTGAATAACGCAATCAAATATGAGGAAGCCTTTGTGAACGGCATGCAAACATCGCAATAATAAAGAACGAATGTAGCTTCTGTGCTTAAATTAGTTTTGTGTGGAATATATTTAAAGGTTATTCTGTTTCAGCGGATCTACTTTATAATTGAATTAAGTTCTTTGTGTCTACTCTTCTCATTAGTGTAATGCCTTTAGAAAACTATATATATATATATAATAGTAAACTATAATAAATAAGACAGTTGACTCAGAACTATGTTTCACTATTAAATATAAGTAATACGATTTTTAAGTTTTGTAGGATCGTAGGCGGTATATTTTAATAGTAAAATTACTCATTATTATAACTTCATCACAAAGTAAGGAGCATGAAGAAGGAGATGAATACACTCAAGTAACCCACGTAGATATAGCTAATAAGTAAATTGTTTTATTTAAATTTCTAATTTGTAAGTCGTTTTTTCAAATCGAATATTTCTTCATAACAGTTGTTGGTGAAAAAGTTGGATAATAATATATATTGAGAGCCACTACCATACTGATCAAACTATTTGTGATTACTTACTCCATATGAATCTATGACCCAGCATTGAACTATTTAAAAATGGTGATACACTTAAAATTTAAAGGCAATTTTATTCTGACTTAGAAGAATAAGGATTGTGTCACAGTTTTGTTTTTAATGAAATATTTCGTCAACAAATAGTTTTTTTAAATCGTTTAATCATTTTTATTTCATACGAACAAAGTTTGTTTCACGTCAATATCTTTGCAAATAAATTATTATCTCTCGTGGTGTCAGATGTAGCTAAAATTAATTTTATTTATGCATGTATTACTATCATTACTAACATTTGTATCATTATTGTTCGTATTAAGGTCATAAGAAATTACTGTTACTGCTTTTAAATTTAATATTGCGACCTTAATTGCCACGTAAACAAATAATCACCACCTCATACATCTTACCCGGGTGGGGGGCAGTAAGGGAACATGAAATGGTGAAAAGTAATATTGTTGAATATTAAACGTATGAATTTTGGAGTTACTTCTTGCATAAAATTTAAAAAAACGAAATAAAATGATAAAACACTTGACTATTGTTTACCGGTCAATTAATAAGATTTTGAAATTTGTTACTATTATTTGCTTAAAATTACAATAAATCGTGAAACATTATGACTAAATTGTCCTAATTTTGAAACATCAGAATTAATAAATTTTGATTTTGTTACTAGTTAAATAATTACATTGTTTTTTAACCACGAATTTCGTATGGCCATGAATTTCAGTTTTGTTGTTTTAATAATAAATTATAAGGCGTGTTTTTTTCTGTGAAATTTGGCTGGAAATTCTTATTTCTATTTTGATGCAATTATTCTGCGATTACATCGAAAGATAACGTTAACCATTTACAATAATTATATTTGCATAAATATGATTTATACTATTTCAGCGAATATAAATATTTAATTTCATTATTCTACACATTGAACCGGATATCCACCTAAAACACAAACTGATTAAGGTAATTTCATTTAGATAAGCTCTGATAGTTAATTAACAGTTATTATTTCACTCGCTTCTCCCTAGGTTTTAGGTAACTGTTAATTATTATTCCAAAAATCAATAGATGAACGGGAGGTTAATTCTCTCCACATACACGGGATTTACTGGGATATTTATGAAACTACGAAATAAATACAGGACCTATTTTATTGACATGTCTCATAGGTGTAAATTAATGAGTCTTGAATTACGAAACTCCGAAACTAAACCACACATCCTTTTAAAATTTAAAATTGCTGGATTTAATGCTTTTTGTCCTGATTATAAAAACGAAGAATTATTTGGTTGATAAGAATTTTGATTTATATTTTTCTGCAGGTATTTTTAATGATATATTTCGATTAATGGTATGAGGGGTGTTTTTTTTCTCCGGCTGTTTGTCACTGGGCTACAAGAATTTAGAGAATCAGAAGTAAAACGTATTTAGTATTTGTATAGTAGTCTACTGATAACGTAATTATCATACAGAATTACTTCATAAAATAATTCCGGGAGAGCTAGAACAAAATTATTGAGACTTATTTACTTTATCAATTATATATTGGGTAAAATCGTCACCTTAAAGCCAACCTCTGCGAGCGATGGGACAGATTTCAAGGAATGGAAAATTTTGAAACAGAAAATTACACAATAATAATGCCACTTATATATTACTAACTAGAAATTTGGAAGGCACTAAAGCAGCCAGCAATTCCCATGGATGAAGATATTGAGATCGAGCTAATGAGGCAATTAAGACATGAATATTTATGAGGTACTTGGTGTGCAACGTGGAATGGGGAAAATGGACGTTGGCTTAGGAGTGTTCGTGTAAAGTAGCTGCCCTTTATAATAACTTTAACACAAGTATTTACAACGGAAGTTTAATCTCTACGATAAGAAGCAATTATATTCCCGGATGATATTAATACATAAATTTACTTTTTTCAGAAAATTACGTACGCGACTGATGGTAGTTGTGAGAAGGAACGTTTACACAGAATAGACTCTCCTGGGTTCATAAATTTTATATTGACTAATGAACGGAACAGAAAAAAACAGAAAAACTGCAGTTTTCACAACAAACCAAGAGTTATCATTGTTTTTAATTAATGACTTAAATGTAATAAAAAATATAGATTAAGTATGGTTGTATTTGGTTAATTACCAATACCGTATTAAATATGTCAAATATTGAGACATTTTCTTACAAACGACATAGTTGATCACTGTGCCCGCAGAAAAAGCCTTATTGACGTATTTATATCTACAGGAAGTAATTTTCGAAAAATGTTAAACTATTTTCCGAATATGCTTTGTTAGCAGATAATTTATATCGGAACAATTTTCAAACCTTCATTTTCTTTTGCTAGCATAGGCACATATTCGTGATAGAAATTTATCCTGGTAGAATAAATAAGCACATTACCGGAATTGTCTAATAAACACAGCTGCATTAAGAGAGTGAAAAATTTACCGCCACTCCTAATGCATTTTAAATCACTCCTGGTAGCTTTTTGAGGGAAGGAAGCCTTAAATAAGTGAAAATAGTCGCTGTACCATAAGGGAGATAAAAATACTACCGGTTCTTATAGGGATTAAAAATTTCTCCCATGATGCTAACCGTATCGTAAAGGAGTCAAAATATGATATCTTTAGACAGTCAAAAATCCTGCATCTTAATAGAGAGAAAAGTACTGCCGATACATTAAGGAAACCAAGAATACTCCCGGCACAATAAGACAGTCATAAATATTCCAATACATAAATAATAAAATAAATCCCGATATCTTTTGGGAGTAATGAATTATCAAGGTATGTTTTGGACGTGAAGAATACTTACGGTATCATATAAGGAAAAAAATATTCCCGAAATCTTAAGCCGGGATTCAAAATACTCCCGTTACGTTAATTAAAGGAGGAAAAACATCGCGGTTAGTTAAAATATGCGGTGGCAAATATTTCAGGTTAGATAATGAAGTCAAGAATACTCCCTGAAATTTAAAGTAGTCCAAAATAACATTGGTAACCAAATTTAATAAAAAATAATACCGATAACTTTAGGATGGCAAAATACACCCGTCAACTTATGGGAGTAAAAAATATTCGTGGTGCCGTAATGGGAGAAAAATATTCCATGCACCTTAAGGAAGTAAATAATACTCCTGGTGAGTCAAGAACAATTCGTACACCTTAAGTGTGTAAAAAATTACTTCCGGTACCCTATTGGTTTCGAATACTCCGGGTAACTTAAGGGTGTCAACAATTCTCGCGGTACCTTAAGGGAATCTATAATGATATCGATACCTTAAAGAAACAGAATACTCCCGGTACGTTAATAACATAGTCCCGGTACCTTAAGGAAGTCTTCCATACTAGAAACTGATGTGAATAAAAAATCTACCGGTATCTTAAGGAGTAAAAAATAATTAATGAAGTCAAAAATAGATTTGGTACATTATGGGAATCAAAAATAATCTCAGTACCTTAATAATCCGTTAAGTAAACAATGCTACCCGCTGTTAAGAGAGTTGAAAATATTTGTGATGTGTTAATTTCAGCCTTCACGGAAAATGCAAAAAGTAAGAATAAGGAAAATCGTAAACCATAGATGAATAAAGCAACAGATTAAAAAATGACATATAATAATTTATTTTTCTTTGGTAAACATTTTTAACAACTTCATTAATTGTTAATTATCACTTTTCTCTCATGTTTTGTAACTGTCACACGTAGATTGAGAACCCAAATGACTGAATTCTCATATTAATAATTACTGGATAACTATTAGAAACGTGTTTTAAGAAGATATATAAAATCTGTCAGTTAGAAATATTGTTATTCGAGACCATAATTTAAATTCAAAGCATTAGAAAATAAAGAAATAATCGCCATATTGGACGTCATTTTTTGTGCTAAGACAACGTTAATAAATAAATAAATTTGAGAAAGGCCTATCAGACTTTAAGCAAATAGTCACTATAGAGGGAGTCATTAATTATGGTGAAATTTAAAATTATTTATAGTTACTAAGATAGCCACTGCTCCATGAACTTGAAGCTTTAAGTATGAAACGTGGTACATCGTATAAAACAGATGCATGGAAACAAATATATCTGCGAATTCATTAATCGTACAAATTTCGTGTAATTTCGTTAGGTTAATGCATCAATTGAATAAACGTACCTTAAAATATGTTAATAAGAATGATAGCCAAATTCGGATAAAAAGACTGATAACACACAACGTTTCTGGAAGCCTTGTTCCTTTCTTCAGGTGGTAAGAAAACTAAAAAAACCCAAGAGCCTGGAGCTACACAACTGCACAAGTCAGTTGACAAACTAAAAAGCCAATTATTTACAGTTACCAAAAGCTTTAATGTCTGTGCGTTGAAGTCAGTCTATTTTTCCCTTTACTTTTCATTTTTAGAGTAGGAGACTGCATGAGGGTAATCCACTTGGTGGCAACTCCACTTTAATAGAGAAGAAAGGGATTTGAAAGGGGGGATGCGGAAGGGTAGTGCAAAGTATCCAAGGGTTAACTACAGCCACCGAGCTATGGTTTAAAGATTCTAACCGGCATTATCCTAAAAGTTGCAGGACAAACCCTACAAAACGTGCATCAAGTGCTCCCGTGAACTGAAAAAACTGTACTATGACGTCACATGCCTTCGCGCGCTGAATATTGTAGTTCAAATTATCACATTTTTAAACTAAAATTCCTGCCACCTTTATGCTCAGCCCCACAGTATTTTTCTCTGTGTTATTAAGACTTTGAGTACAAAGTTTTGTTGAAATTTGTCCCTGTTTTTAAATATTAATAAATAATATTCAAACATGCTTACATATTTTTTTATTATATGGACATCACCACTTGCTCACATACGAGAATTGTAGAAGCCGTGTGAGATGGAGAAAATGCGTGGATTAACAAGCAATTGGTATTCCTGGCACGATTTGGGTCTCCAGTTACGTGGGACTGGATTATTACAAGCAGACAACACAATACGTCCCTTGTTTTCGACCCTCTCCAAATAGATAGGGGTTGATCATTCAACAATAACACTGCTTTCATAACTTACAAACAAAGCAAAGGTACAGAAATTTCATTTTTTTTACAAATAATTTTTATTCTGAGGAATAAGAATTCATCATACGAATTGGGAAAGCTTATTACGATTTCATTAGTTATTGAACGTGAACCAAGTCATGCAGAATGTTATATTTGTTGACCCATTACGAGCACGTTGAATTACGAAATTATAGTGTTAATTGATTGTATCTACAATTGCTCTGCATACTCTCTGATTTGGTCAATTAAACACATTTGGACCGTGATGAAATCACAATACCAATTAATAAAAATTCCTGATCACTTTATGCACCCAAGTGTACAGTCACGCTACATTACTGGAAGAATTGAATCAATAGGTTTTGAAAATACTAATTAATGAATTAAATGCTACGGAATGAAAATTAAAAATGTTTAAAATTCTTTTATTGTTCTGAATTTTAATTCGAATGTTTATTAGAAGTCTTATTGTTCACGTAAAACTAAAAATTATGACGATAATAAAATTTGATTACCAATCAGTCAGAAAGGAATATTTAGAAAGTTAATAAAATCAAAGTTCGGCCCTTTGTTGCTGGCAGACAACAATTAAAATTAAGACATTATTATTATCTCTAATGGAAATATTTAAATAGTAATGAACATAATTTCAGTCTTTAAATAAAGCTTGGATGAGATGCAATAGTTCTTGATGGAAATTGTTATCAAATAAAGAGGTCCTAATTAAAGGACGAAACGTCTTTAATAAACTGAATTCTTCTTATCAATTTTATTAACTTAGTAATTGATTTTTCTGATTAAAAGGCCACCAATATTTATTTTCATGAAAGATCAGTCAATTTTTATAATTTTAATTTTAATCGTGTTAATGTGTCTTAGAAGTAGAATGAAGTGTATAGAAATAAATATTTCCTATTTTTCGAGTGAAAATTAGTACATTTAAGTTATATATCATTGAAAAGAGGATATTAAATATCAACCTCAGCGTAAAATCTTTGAGGAAAACATTATTCGTTGTGCAATCGTCTACAATTTCTGATTCAAGTAAATAAGTACTTGGCCTTTTACTATAGCCTTTGATTATTTTCCCTCTTGTAAAGAATGATAATGGTTTTAATGATTGTTTTCCATAAATACGAAAATTTGAAATGAATTTACAGAACCATTTATTATTATTAAACGCATAATATTTACAATTAAATAAAGTTTTATGAAATTACTAACCGTATGCTGACGTATATGATTGTCATTTAAAGTATTTACAATACAATTTCCGTACCTTGTTTTTCGTTAAATCAAAGTAATTCTAATTAACTCGTAAATAATTAAAATACAATTATAACAGATTTAAGTAAATAGAATATATCAGTAATAAAGTCCATAATTTATAAATAGTATTATGATAGTCAATAATAAAATATTTAATGGGGTTTATTGTATAAAATGCGGCTAAGGCTTTTATTATGAAAGGGGTGGGACAATAATATTATAAGACCGTATTGTAAATTTGTGCTGAAATATAAATAAGCGTAGCGTTTGATTTCGTACTGTACTAATATGGTTCATTCGCATCCAGACGTGATTAACTCACAATTAAATGTTGTATATCCATATTATTGAAAAAAGACAAATATATAATATTTATCTTCACAATGCACCTAATTTTAAAGTTTAGGGTAAAATGTTATAATTGTAAATTAATGAATTTAGGTTTATATATATTATATATATATAATATATAAAAGCAATGTACGATTATGTTCGAGACGTTTCCAGCAGCAAAATAATTACAAATGTTCAAAGTACTTGTTATTCATCCCCCACCATTAGATGGATATATTTTCAGATATTTAAAAATAATTGTTTTAGTAATTAAGAGACATCCTAGTCATACTTAAAATATAAACACACGTTTTATTTTTTGCCTGTGACAAAATAAACATTATTACTGTAAGACTTAGTTCTAAAACGTATAAAGGAAAAATAATCCTACATGATACTATTAATAATAAATTAATATTTTATTTAAAAATGACTTAAATATCTCACCAGAAGGAAGTTCTAAAATCAGCAAAGGGCCGAAAATTTTTCACTATTTGCTGATAACTCTGCTTAATTTTTTTGATAAAATAAGATGGAACAATCTCATAAAATGAAATTTCTTTTCATTGCTTATTCAGTACATTACATGTTACGGGAGATGTGTTGTGGAGTCCATACATTACTTAGCCAGACAAGGCTGTGAAATGAACAGCTTTAATTGCGTTGGGCGGAGTGGCTGTAATCTCACCTGGCATTTGTGCGAATTCGATCCATCTTCGGCCAAGGCTTCCCCACGTAGTCCTTAGAACCGAGGAGGGTGATTTAGCACTCTTATCTACCTCAGACAACCCCAGGGTAAAGAAATGCCTCGATGGTCTGCGTCATCACACGCAACCGCGAAAGCTACGATGCAAACATCATCACGATCTGACCGTATGGAATAGATAAGAACAGAGAATTTTGCTCAGCACATTTGTTTCGGAAGCTGTTATTGTAAAGTACAGAGAAAATGGAAATGAGCTGCGAAGAGTATTTTTCTGCTGCGTTGATGTAAAATGACACTATAATCGTATTTATAAACATTTATACATAGACTAAAAATGTAATTTTATTTCTTTTTAAGTAAAAACCTTTATTAAGCAACTATATTTCCATTAGTCACACTAAAGATCGATTGTCTAAGCAATATATAATCAGATGACTGTGTCAAAATTCTGTTCTTCACTTCTATTTTATTTCTGAACTTCCTGTGGTTTTCTACCATTATTTTAGTCATTTATGATTCCTTTTCTTATTTATTTTTTGGGCAACAGGCTACATGAGGGTAATCCACGTTGAGCAACTACCCTTTAATAGCATGGGAAGGGATTTGAAAGGCGGGATGCGGAAGGGTAGAGGAAGGTAGCCAAGGGTTAACTAGGGCGCCCGGGCTATATTTTAAGGATCCTACCCGGCATTCGCCTAAACAAATTCAGGGAAAACCCTAGAAAAACCTGCATCAGGTAGGTCGGGCATTGAGTACTTGTCCCACGCCCTTCCGTTAGCGGGAGAGGAGTTTTCTGTGGGGACGCAGCATTCCCTTCTCCGTGTTTCGACCAGTTTAGGAGGCAGCTGGCCGACTATTCCAATGGGAATAGCGGACAACTCTTACTGTATGCCCAAGGTCTGTGACCCCGGAACATACACCTCTCAGAACAGGCCAAGGTGCCTCGGCTTGTGGGAACCTTAGTTCAAAAACGGAGAGGAAAAGGCATCCCCAAAGATAGCCCCTTCGTATCTCTCCTACAAGGTTCTACCTCTGAATCTTTTTTATATTTTGAAAATATGACATTTTTATATGTAATAGTTTGACATTGTACTGTAGATACGACTTAGACTATCGAAATCATTGGTAAAATGTTTCAGCTCACTTACTAACTGTCTGCCGGCTTTATCAGCAAGATATCGCCTATTTCCTCTCAATAACTGTTTTCTGATATAACAATATGTTGATGAAAACATAGTTAAAATTTTGTACATTTAATTCTGATTATTGTAATAGTTAAGCAAGTATTAATATTAAATTTCTTACAATAGTAAATTAATGTGCCGCTTTAGAAACAGAAACGGTAGACCTCAGGACACGTTAAATTCATAATTAAAATAGGAATGACTGCTAAGAACAGTCAATGTTTTCGTAACATTAAACGAACCACAAGAAACATGGGCAGTGAGAAAAAAAAAGTTAAAAATATTTAAATGATTGAAGGAGCCATACTTTTATTTTAAACTGCAAAAATTCGAAAATATTAATTCTTTGCAAATACATTAGGTAAAATATTAGCATCATATTGTAATTCAAAAGTGTCTCAATATGTTTGGAACTCAAGGGATGCATTGTAGCGCGATTGTTTGATTATTGATATATATATATATATATATATATATATATATATATATATATATATATATGTTTCATTTTAATATAATTAGATTTTAGCAAGGGTTGAGAGCTTGGTAAGTTGGAATTTGAGCAGGCGCCGCCGAGACGGGGAGATAATCCCTTATGTCTGGAATTGGAAACGTATGATTTGACCCTAGGAAGTTACCTGGTCTGTCGCACCGTGGGAAACGTCTCTCAGAAAATCCCCGAAATTTGAGTGAACACGTGACTGCCTGAACCAATGACATTTCTTGGTTCAGGAAAGATCGATCTGAAGATGATCGAGACGATAGATTTTTTATATCCAGCGAGGTGCCAAAAAACTTTTACCTCTATAATCTCGTATTTTGATTGGGGAAAAAGTAATAATTTTAGATGAACAATTAAGATATCTTCTTAGATTGATGAGTGAGATGTTATACATTCGTTCCCCTCCAAAAAATTTAAATGTAAAATCTTATACTAATATTTTAAACAAAATTTATACTTCTTTAATTTATTTGAGACATTTTTGTAACATAATGTAGACATTCACTTTGTAGTAATATTAAGAGATACGGGTCAGAATACATTTTTTCGGCCACACTTTATTGTCAACTATGGGTTTCATTTAGTTTGCATCAGATAAGGCAGAAAACCCTTACTTCTAAATTTTTTCCAAGATATATATGAAATTTTAAGTGAATAATTAAATTAATTAAAATATTTTGTAATTATTCTTTCAAAACTTTATGTACTTATGTTATTAATTTATAAATTGTAGACTAAAACCAAGGACGAAACGTCGGTTTGTTTAATTATGCAAGAATTAAAAAATTTCTGATTCTAGTCCGTTTATTTATTTATGGGAAAAGGGATCTAATTTGAAATTTATTTTCTTAATTTTAACAGCTTATTCTTGTCTGCGAGTGTTTTAAATAAAGCATTACCATTATAATGGATGTGTAATGCGCATTGTTTTGCTTTGATATCTTGTTATTGTTTTATTATTTAAATTCTAATAAAATAGAAGGCCATTATAATTATAATTATTGACATGTAATACTAATAACGCCTAATTTTCTTGGAAAGAAACAGAATAATATTCTCGAAGAAACTTGACACACAAGCATAACAATCGAGTTTGGTGTTTGCAATTGTTTTTTTCCTGACGCAATGCCCAATAAAATTACACCAAATGTCCACAAGGAAGGAAAATGTGCAAATTCATTTCTAATGTTTATGTCACGGTTCTTTGATACTATTCTAATATCACAGGTGGTTGACGTTCAATGTTTGCAATGTTAACAATAATATGTATATGCTTGACGCAGTAACACCAGAGACTATAATCCAGATGATGTTGAATGACGCCCACTTCTGGAATGCAGTGGCAGTGTATACTGAAAGGATCCTCAGGATTAAGAAGCGCGATGACGACGAGCTACAGCGGCAAAAGGAATGACGAGAAGCCGTGAGGCAAATTAGAATCGACTCCGCCCTGAAGTAATGCTAACGCGGTCCCGGGGCGGAAATCAAGTCGATTGGAAAGGGTTCCCGGGGTTTTACTGAGTAAGAGTCTTACACTACCCGAGAGGTGCGGACCCCTCTCAGCTGTCCATGAAGGATTTCCACTGTTTTCCAAAGTATTTCCAAATTTAATTTGTTATCTAAACATAATTTTGTGAATTTTCCAAATAAGAATTTTTATCATTCCCATACCCTCATAATTTAATTAATCATTAATATAGAATACAATGACACATTTTTTGTTTGAAAGTTTATAAAATGTGTTTTCTCGTAATCAGATTACAAGCCATTAGGTGGAAATAATTTCAGTGTATAGTTCAATGAATAAGATTTTTATACATATCCAAATGAGCAATAGGCCCAAAACGTGGAAGGCCCATGAAAATTTATCATTTTGTGTTAATATATTAATAACTCTCTTGTTACGTAAGTAGGCGGACAACCAGGAATTGGATTTTAATTTCTTCCTTTTTGGTAGTAATTTGGTGTTTCAAATAGAGACAGAATTTTAGCCAGCATCTGTCCGTTTTACTTGTTTGAACAAGTGTGCCCGTGCGTGTGCCCGCAAATACCCAGAAATTTAAAAATCTGCGATTCTACGCAGCTGTTACAGATTTTAAAATCAGGCTACAAAGAAATATGAGTCTGAGACCACGGAATTCGTTCATATTTCTTTGATGATACTCCAGTACTAAAGACGGGCACATTTTTTTTATGCTCAGCGATTAAATGTTAATTCTCTCGCTTTAGTATCTATATAATAAAAAAGGATGTATATTTGTATGTATGTATGTATTTACGTTGTTCTTTATACAAATTTTTTCGCGTGGACAGAATGCAACAAAAATTGGTATACGTATTCTGCCAAAATCGAGAACCGGTACTGTGGGGGTGAGAAACCCGTAGAATAAACGTGGAAATAATTATAATTGAAATAAGTTACGAATTAGTGTTAAATTACTGCGCGCCAAGAGACGGTGACGTCATTGACAAAACATTGACGCATCATAAAAATATAGTTCTGTATTTCGTAATGAAATAAAGCAAAAATATTTTTATTTAATATAAAGTATATATGTGGAAAGAATTATAATTAAAAACCGTGATCATTAAATATTAAATTACTGCGCACCAAGAGACAATGACGTCACGCGAGAGAAAGACGTTACTACGCAACGAACAAAGGAAATATCTCCTTTATTAGGAATTAAATAAAGCAGAAATATTTTTTTTAAATAAAAAGTATAATTTTATACAGCAATATTCCATCGAATGATAATAAAGAAGAATACGAATTACTTTACCATCCTTGGGGAAAATGTAAGTTAATTTTCGCGCTGTATTAGTTGTGAGTCTAGCTAACAATTTCATCAATGTAATATTTCGTAATGTATGAAGACTGAGTGACGATTATATCCTGAAATACTCAAGAAATATATTTAAGTAATCAATTAAATACTTTTTCGAGTTTATATAAATAAGTACACGATAACGCCGGGCACCTAGCTAGTTATATATAAATCATAAACTCGAAAATAATTTTATTGAGAGCAAATTAAATGAATTTATCGAAATGAGAAACATGAAGAAATGTGTTCATCAGAATGTATTAAATTTATTCTAATCCGGAACTCGTGCAAACTATACACAATAAATTTTGGAATGAACTTGAGTTCCTTACGCCTGGTTATATAGGACGCAGCTGCAGACCAGGGCAAGAGGATACTACCGTCACCAAAAAGGTTAGGTCAGTCCTATGGAAGCTGTGCTATGCGAGGAACGCCTTGGGACAAAGATCCCTTCCCTGGCAGGAAGTGACTCTCCCTGGGAAATCCTACAGCATTCATATCGATTGCGGAATGCTTAGCCTCAAGCTGGCTGCATACCAAATACCGTCTGTAAGTGAGTACCCAACGCACTCACATACTTCACAAATTAATTACCTGCCTAGGAAAGGCGGGGTATTTTCGGTTCGTTACGTTTAATGATGCAAGTTAATTAACTGCGTCAAGCGACCTGCGCCACTGATAATAAGCTATGGATCTAACTTCTGGAATCTGTGTGCAACAAGGCAAATATTATGTACAAAAGCAAAACAGAAACTGAAAGTAAATTGGTAGACCAGGGAAGTCGTGAAGGGAAAGCTTAGTTTAGACACAAAATGTTGAAATCTACTTTGCTTTACTGTTATGCAGTAATAAAGTAATTCTGATTCACATAACTTTAACAATACCTGATGCATTTGCAATAATAAAATTAAATTACACGACCCGAAACGTAAAATCACAGAAAATTACAGTAATCGATGTAAGATTTTCTTCTGGAAACTCCGTCGAAATTGAAGATTAATATATTTATCATTTCTTTAATTACTAATTACTGTTATGTTAATATCTTGATCGTAGTATTAAAGTATATAATTTTTTGTAGAGTTGTTTTTTTAAACTTATACAATTCCCTCTACAGAGGACTAACGGAATGAATAATAAATAGAATCTAAATCTTTGGATAAGGTAAGAAATTTGAATTAATTTAGTGTAATATTAAATACCTTTTCGCGGCTTCTTTGAGAATCTTAATATTACTTATTTACTATTTTTATAAACTACATGAAGAATTACCAATCATATTTCTAATAGAAATTGTTATTAAAGGCATAGCAGCAAATAAAGTGACTCTCCCCTAATTCTCCAGTCTTGACTTCAAGTTCAGATAATTATTTAACCTTAGTTTCGCCTTCAAAAAGTTCAAATCCAAATATAAAAATTCATTAAAATTTTATGAGCCGTTTTTAAGTTGATCGTGTTCAGATGAGCTGACAAACAGAAAAGTTACCGTTTTATTTCGATAGAAAGAATATTTAATAACAAAAATTATATGTATAATATTATATTGTATTCTTCAAAAGAGTGTTCAGACTTAAGGATATTTAATGCTGTTATTTGTAGCTAAGTATACAATCGAGTGGAGGTTTCTGATCGGTGTTTGCTCGAATAGTGACGTGATTGGATGTGACATAGTTGCTGGACTCTTGATTGGCCACCGACAGAGGTTCCCACGATTTTACGACTTTGTGTTTTGACTTTCTCTATTTGAGCACTCTAGACTACAAATAACAGTAAATTGTATAGCACATTCCAGGTACATGAAAGTACAACTGTAAAAGCAAAATTTTCTTATGTAGATATTATTACGGAATTTGATTTAATCAGAAATTAATTAGAATGATTTCTCGCTCTGTTTTTACTCCCGCAATTTTCTTCTTACACACGCTCCTTAATTCCTTTTTTTTATATCAAAGATTTGTGTCATCTAATATTTCTTCCATAATTAATTATAATTATAGCTTTATTATTTCCTATTTCTTAATTTTTTCTAGTAAGCAATTTAAAATGCTTTTGGTATTTATTTATTTTATGCAATAAATGCCTCTGTCATTCAAAATTCGATAGTGAATATCATGATTTTTATTTGTTGAATTAAATGCATGATTTCTTGTGTTGACCTTCTTTTGATATATTTGTTTATACAGACCATAGTTCATTTATTTCGCTTAATCTGGAAATAGTCGTGAATGGGATGTACTGTTAGTACAAAAGAAAAAAAACTACGAGAAATATAGTTATAATTTTTGTTGCTATTAGTAACCATAATTTTAGGTCTTTACTTTTAAGCTCGAATAGTGATAAATAATAACACCATTGTAAGAAGATGGATGAGGGAGCTATCGCAACGTGGTACAATAATTATCCTATTCAGTTATTGCACACTCCTAAAATTATTCTACACTGTGTTCTGAAAGTTACTGTGCAACACACAGTTGGCTGTACAAGACTGAACCCGCTTAATTTGATTGAGAAATGCTTTCCGACGATTGTGATGTTCTTCTCCCGTAAGGAGTTATTTCAGTTTTTAAATCACTTTGTTTCGAACTTCCAACGTTGATCTGCATCCGTAGCTCAGTGCACAACTATTTTCCCAACAACCCATATATAGTTATATTTTCATCTATTACCATTGATTATTCTCGGATAAGAAGCTAAAACACAAACCTCATAACTTACATGGTGAATAGATTTTATCACTTTTAAAATCTAGTAATTGTATTGAGATCACGAGACTAGAAACCTGTAAATTATCCATATTGGTCTCTGAATATAACAGAATAGAATTTAATATTTTAACGTTACGTTTCTGACTGTATTTAATGTACAGAGGTTTTATCCCAATTCAGTCGTTTTATTTCAAAGTTCTGTTTATCCCCTATTCTTCCATTCTCAGCTAATTTTTATTTTTACCTCGATCGCAATGCGCAACGTAACTGTTGATGATAATGACCTGTAAAATACATGTTTCCCTATGCTTTATGTGTATCAGACAAGCATTTGACTTCTCTTTTATGGCAAGACTCCCTCGGCTTCTAATAATCACTAACCTCCATTAACGTTTTATGTTTGAGGGAGGGAGAGGAAATCGTCGGTTCATTAAGTCGTATTGCAGCGACGAGTTTGGCGGGAGCGAAGATAAAAAGAGGCCATCCACCCACGCGATCGGAGCAGTTATTGGCAAATTTAAACGGAACGACCGTCGAGAGATTCTTTCCATTCTAGTAAAGATGTGCTTAGAAAACTAGAGCGCGCACAAATTCTATAGAGGAATGCGAAAGGGTACGATAAATTAATCATCTGGTACCATTAGAATTTTCTTCTATTTATATTTGTCATTGACTAATTCGGACCGTCCTTCACAGAATAATGCTCTTGGAAATATTACTACACAGTATTTTCTGATATAATATTTTTCTCCATTTAATAGTCTTCAAACGCTGTGTATTTAATTTAACTAAATTAATTCTATCGGAATTTCATAGAAAAATTGTCACTGAATTATAAGTCAATTTGTAGTAAATAAATATTCATTAATTTTCTCCTTGACTGGTATATACTTTTATAGATTTAATTGATAATATTTTGTCAGAAATTACTAACTGTCTCTTGTTCTCATTGAAGTTGTCCAAATAATAATTCGGGGGAAGAACAATATAAACTAATATTATTGAGAAATATCACGGTTACAAATTGAGAAAATAGCATCCTATTCTCAATAGGAATTAAAGAAATTTAAATAAATATTTATATACCATAAGGAAGTTACAGGACTAAACGATTTTTTTTACTGAAACTAAAGTAATCGACAACGAGATTGTAGAGAAAAGATATATTAGTGGATATATGAAAATTGAGAATTATCAAAAATGTTAATACCGAACACTGGTTTTAACAAACGTGACATGAAATAGAAGTTTTAAGTTAAAAGGTTGTTATAGAGCACTCATTAAGTGATATTAAGCAAATATTTTAAAAAAAATACATTTACGTGCATATTTATGTATTAAGTTAAACTAAAAAAAACGATAATTCTTTGGTACGTTATTTAATGTACTACAGAAAACTAATGTAGAAGGTCACCAAAAACATTTAGGAAGACGCAACCATAAAATATCAATAAAAAACTACAGGTTCTCTGCAATATAATTAGTATGAAAACTCAACTATCTTAATAGTATTTGTTTTTTTTGGAACGAACCGAAAGAGCAATTTCTACAAGAAAAATGTGACTCATGAACAAATACAAACTTTCACCTGATAAGTACGCTGTAATAACTACTATGAATCATTATTTTGACTGAGGCTATTTGAAAATAGAGGCCGTAGAGACAAACTTAGAAACTCGAATGTTTTTTCAAATTGTACTTAACAAATCTATTACTTTCTTTTGTTCACTTTAATGCCTTCGAATTTATTGAGAAATTTTTAGATATAAATATTTCATACATCAGTTAACATTTATCCAACAGCAAGCGCAGAATCGTCTACTGTAACTTCTTTAATTAATTTTTTTTATATCTGTTATTAAAACTTTTAACTAAGATAAAAGATTAAAATGTCGTCCATCTGTGTTATCCAATAACTGTTCATACTGTTTTCTTTCTAAAATGTGGCCGCAGGAAGATTTATGTTTTTAATATTAATATTTTTGAAGTGTTCTAAGACCATCCTGTGTCATTGTCTGTTGGGGATATTTTTTCTGACTTCTTTATCTTTCTGTAAAAGAGTAGTAATTGCACAAGACAAGACAAGAAAAGAGTCAACCGTGGGCTCATAAAATTAGTAGAAAGCACAATTTAAATAAGTTCATCTACTTTTCGTTTTATTTGTTGGAAGTATATATTGTAGTAATTGGTGATTAAGACATTGTGCTAATTGGAAAGTTGGATTGTAGAGGACTCATTATTAGTGGATATAGAGCGGTCGCCGCAACAATCCGGCGAGGCAAAAAAAAAACCATTGTTGGGCAGTTGAGAGAGTTTACGCGCTCAAAATCTACGAGACGAAGTTTTGCAGTCGGACACAGAACAGCGAGGTGTAAAGACCAAAACTTTTCATATTATAAAAAGTTTTGGAGTCGGGCAGTGGACCGCAAATAGAACAGTTTGATAGCAGTTACAAACAAGCATTAAAATATTGAAAAGTAAAGCAATCTTCAGTCGGGAAGGAAAGAGTGAAACTAATGTTGTAATCGGTGGCCGAGCATAAATTCAACCTGCTGGCCATAGACAAACCAAGGAAGTACATTTCCAACTACACGAGATCTGTAAATCCAGGTTGCAGCAAAGCATCGAGAATCTACTAATTTGTGTTAGACCAACTAACAAACTACGCCAATTAGAATTTGTTGACATTTAGAGTCTGTGAGTACTAGAATCAGTGATATCCCCAAATTTTGTGCACGAAAAACCTAAAATGATACCTGGGCGGCCGTAAGTAGAAAAACTTTAAAATCATATTGTAAACCACTTTTAAAAGATAAAAGTCAGATCGTTCTTTAATTTTAATTATTTAATTATCGATAACATGAGATCGTTAATTCCTGATGAAATTTAAAACTGTTTAAATACAATCTGTAGTGTTATTTTCTTCCACATCATAGTTCGTCTATGTTTCAGACGCATTAACTTCCATAAAAGGTAAATGTAATTTTAATTGTATAAATTCACCCATTTATCAAACCCAGTTTAAGACCCTGAGATCCCAAATATTATTGTGTATTTAAAATTGTTAATAAATTTGTTTAATTGTTTTCCCTTAATAATCTTTTTATTATAAAGCGCCCACTATATTTAATTATTACAATATATATATATATATATATATATATAAATAATACATGAATTTATAAAGGTGTAATATTGTTGGTTGCACTCAAAATTTTAAATAAGAAATAGTCATTCGATTATTCTGCAATATTTAATTTTTTCTAAATTCATAATGAATCTAAACGGTTTGTCATAGCGTGAAGAATTCATTAAGAATTTACACCGGGAAAGCTTACGTTCAACAAATTATTAAGTATAATTTTTACGTTAAGTTAATTGAAAATTATTCAGAGTTGCATTACGGCTATTGGAAATGTTCAATTATGATGAATATGAACATAAGTTTTATTTAAATACAATAATTCTCTACATATAATGCCACATGCATGAACCGTGATGGTTTCCTCAATGCTATTAGAATGACGCGTGTGATACGAAAAAATTAATCCAGAAAGCTTGGAGATGATTATATAATCTGACTTATAGTAATTGCAGTTAGGTCTGTAAATGTTGGAGTAAAGTGAGATTTTTGTCGGTCGAGGGACAAGTCTTACTTTTTATCATGTAACACAGGCGGCGCCTTTGTTCTTCCACCCTAAAGTGCACGAATTTAATTTATGTCTTGCCAGGTATAAATGGAGAATAATCATACACAAAAGGTCAGGAGGCGTAAATTCGTGTTTCCAACAAGCTCCTGAGTATAACTAATCGGAATAAAGTGTTTCCAATTAAAATTTAACAACTGAATTAACAAAGGGAGCTCTTAAGATTTTTAAAATATGAAAAACGCGTTTTCTAGTTAACGACAGAAGTATCAAAAAGTAACTCTTAAAAGTTACAGAAAATATTTGTTTAATTCAAGCAAATAAGTGTATCTTAGAGACGTAATAACATTAATAATAATTTTAGAGTAACTGTTTTGCGTTATTCCTAGTGTACCAAAGGCTCACTTCGTTCCACGATCCTAGGGGAACGAATATCTTCAACGATCCCAGGAAAGCAAAGCCTGCCTGAGTTAATTTCCACGCTACTTACCAAATTGACACATTTATAAATTAGAGTGAGAATAATCGGATCAATTTTAATGCCTGAATTTCCGTTTGAACCAGGTTGCACCACTTCAACTTGACTGTCACAACTTTGGATCAATGACCCGTATTTTAATGAGGTCTGTTTGTTTGTGTTGTATGCGTAATCCAATCAGTCTGTATGATGAAATGCGGCTTACTTTCCCCGTTTAAACGACAAACTACAGAGCTAATTAATTTAATTATTCCAAGCTTGAGTTATTAATTCACTGAAATATTTATTTTTACATTCTACCTTTTGATTAAAATATCTCACGTTTGTCTGTGTCTTCCTAATTATTTTAAACCACAGTCGTCTCGTTATAAAATACCTCATGAGAATACAATGACCGATGTGCTGAAGTGCTCAACTCTTTTTGTATTCACATCAGGATCAGCCAGCCCTGGTGTTGGAAAACAGAGCGTTTTGACACTCACTCCTCTAGTGACTGTTACAAACAACAACCGACTGTAACACAGCCACCGATAATGACCCCCTGGTGTTGCAGTAAAACTGTTACTGCGTGATTGAAACTTGCCCCGCAGAGGTTGAGCGTGTATTGCTGTTAGAAAGGATATTACTAAACGCAGCTGGATCCTACAATCTCGATCGACCTTGCCCCCGTTTCCCGCAATTGTCGTTTCCGATACGCATTTTACAACAGTAAGTTCAATATTGCCCCATTTCGTAACTCAGCGATTTCGAGAGATTGCCAGGATGCGCGGACAGTTTGAGATGGGAATTTTGGCGGAAACACAATAAAACCAATCGATTGACCGCAGAAATACAGGACTGCCTTTTAAAAAATCGCTTGTTATGTTTATGAAATAAACATTTATTAACATTTTTAAGTTATTTGTAAAATATCAGTGGAGCTATATAGAGGCCTAAAGTTGTGCGTTCAAAAAGATAATTAAATTTTTCAGTTTATAAAACAACCTTAGACTTCGTAATTATCGTTTTCCAATTCTGTTGGGGTTGCAAGAGGAAACCGCATAAAGATACACCTCGACGACCAATTCTTCGTACAGTTGAAAAGTCACGAACTAAGTGCAGTTGAGGTTCGTATATTCTGAATCCTTAAATCATCGTGAGATGTGAGACTAAATTATTTGGTAATTTTTATCGTATGTTTTGGGATTTCATAAGTCATCTTGTCGTACGATAGAGGACCACTTTGTAATTATTTCAATAAAATTTTCTAAATTGGCCTAAGAAGCAGATGGAATGTATTGTCTACACCACTGGAGAAGGGAGCTGTCGTTTGCAAAGTGGGGCAATGCCATATAAAAAGCTAGAAAAAAATCTCTATTTGGTTGCGAAAATCCGAATTTTCTGATTTACGCTGAAATGAGTTTCTAAATTCTCATGATTTAGCTCTGAATTTCACTTTACCTGAAGACTTGCGAGGTTTCTTCCTCTTCTAAGACATGTTCTGAGATTGTTTTTTTCACACATAGTATCACACCGAGAGAAATAGGGGCAAAAGTTAGTGGAAACTGGACTACGAAGCAGAGAAAGCCACATTCAATTATCCTACAGCTGCCAATCATCCGTAAATATTCCACTAGAATGTGGAAGGTTAAGTACTAAAACCTCGAAATAATACATTACATTTCTTATCATATAAAAATTTATTGATAACTTCAGTTCAGCGATTTTCTTAAAAACTCTGAAATAGTATTAGTATTTTCCACTACTAAACGAATGGTGGAACTTTGAATAGAAAAAAATGGGAAATAATTTTGAATTGTAATTTAAAACAATTTATTAATCTAAGAAATATAATAATTAGTTTTTATGTAATTACAAAGAGTAATTTAAACTTTTTTAAAGATATTTATATATATATATATTTATAAATTGTTAAATTATATATATATAATTTAACAATTTATAAAACAATACTGCCAAAACCTCTATCTGAATTAAATTTTCCTAATTAGTCTCTCACGCACATCCGAAACAGATTAAAGCATCGAAATGTTTCTTCCTATTGGCATTTTCTTATATGAAACTCTATCGTTGTTTGCCTATGCCTGGGGAGGAATTTACGGACGATTGACAAACATTGAAAGAAGTTGTGTCTTTAGATGAAGGAGATTTTCTTAGATTGTAAACGCCAGTAATATTGCTGTTCGTAACTCACTTTTGAAATGTCTCCTTGATATAACGTGCGTTCTATAAAATACACATGAACCACGTCCATTCTTTTTAAATACGTGTTAGTCTCTAGCCTCAGGAACATAAAGATAAAGGCCGTCATAAATTGTGTTTGAACCTCACAGCGTTTTCATCGCAAATATTACCCAAGCCTTTGAAGTGGTAGTAGTTGGGGTACGTTGGATCTATATTAACTTTCCCTTTTGAAGTTTGGATCCGCAACTTCGGAAGGGGTCTTACGAAGAGCGATTGGTTCAGGTGGTCATTCATTCGAAACACGTTGAAAATTACCTAGCGAAATTAGAGAAAGTCTAAGAATTGGATTTCCTGCAAAGTGCAATGCAGTCAACGTAAAATACCCACTCTTACTCATTTCTTTATTTGTTGTCATTTTCTGTGAACGTTCATTGTAATGTCTGGTGTTTATTTGGTTCCAATATATTGGGTTATTAGTTAAAGAACTTCCATATGGTTTAATAGAAGAACTGAAAATTAAAGTAAGATGATTGGGAGAAAAAATATTAATTATAAATATAACAAAGGAAAATTATGTCCTTATGCTGCTCATAATATAATTACGCATAAAACTCTTGCAAATGGTGAAGGTTAATAGTTTTCACTCAGATAAATTACAGTGTACAAAAATGTAAAATTACATTTGAAGTACAAGATAGAAAATTTATTTTTATTTAATACGAGAACATTAATTTTATATTTACCTTTGGTACGGAAAACATATTCTAACTTTATTTGTTATAAAAAATATTTCCTTCATAAAAAATATGTCTCACATGAAATTTAATTTTCGCACTGATTGCTTTGATAAATATTCACTTACCTTACTTAGTGTATAGTCTTTGATGGAAATTAACGAAAATAAAATGAATACGATATTAAACTAAATTGAATTATTTTTTTCTTCCCATTAACATTAGGCTGAGAGAAAATTCTTATTATAATTTTTAACAACGATAAAGAGATATACTGTATCTCAGATAAATTTCGTATTTTATTTGATTGCATATTGCGTACTTGACAAATCAAAAGAGATGGTTAACATGCAATTTGTGAATCAGTCACCATTATATATTTTATTCGGCACATGATTTCTACACATACGTTCACTAAGCGGACGTCATCCAGGATCATCTACAATTGTTCGATTTATTTCCTTATTGAATACTTGCATACTTCTTCCTTGGAGGACATGCAACTATTTATATTTCATTAGTGATCAACTTGATAAAATTTGAATAATACATATATATATATATATATATATATATATATATATATATTACTTAAGTATTGACGAATAATAATTTAGGTTTCCTTAGCGAGTAAATGATATTAACTATAAATCATACATGGCACACGTTGCAAATTACGGTCATAAATATTAAATGTAATGATGAAAACATAGGGAAATAGAATTGTAAAGCATAAATTAGTAATATATTATGCGGGTTCAGAATCAATACACCACCTCATTTGATTTTCAAGTCTAATGAAACGAACCTCAGTGAAATGAAGAAGTACGAGAGTTTGAATGACCGATATATTGTACAGTAACAAACTGAACGTGCTCAGAAAGCATAGGACAAGTAACATCGTTAATTGGCCACCCTACACTCTTATTATAAATAACAGGTAAGTTGTTCTGTATTTCTGAGAACATTTGACAGATTCCATGTCTTCGTGTTACAGACGAAATAAAAGTTAAACTTCAAGTTTCGATTGCAAGGACGAAACTACGGCCTAAGAATTTTGTAACCTGTTATTTGTTTCTTCAGTTTCATTCAAATTATATTTATTATATATTTGTATAATACGGAATGACTATTGAATTATATTACATCCAGTTATGTGTACGTTTGTTTATGTCACAATTAGTTCTATAAATATATACAATATAATTTCATGTGATGAAAAATTTATGAATAATATAACATGAAATAACTGAGTTTATGCATAGTTAAGGAACTTCTTAATTAACTTTAAACATATATTAGATATTATGTGAAATTATTTTATTATTTTTCATATTTCCGCGTGCATTATACCTTCAAACGTCATGACAATTTAAATTTATCTGTCTCTTACATCCAGTCTCGCCGGATGAACTGCATCACGAGACATCACGTGCTGCCTTACTGATCGTTAATGATCGGGAAAATCTACCACAGTCTGGACTAAATGGCGCGCTTTAATTAAGCAAAGTGCGACTGTGTGAAGTAAATGAAACGGCTTCTGTCTGACTACTTTCATCTCACTCCAATGCTGCTCCTCCATCCGGAAAACATTGCACCATTTCACTTCGCGCACGTGGAACTCATCTGCACACGTCACAATAGGCGATGTTGGTCGTGATTTGGCAAAATTATGAAGACAGAAACCTTGAGCTTGTATTTTGACACTGATAATATGACCCCGAAAATACCTAAAATAATCCCTAGGTAGGGAGCATTTGGTTACCGAAGTTGGAAAAAAATACCAAGAAACTTTATTATGTAATCTAAATTCATAAACTAAAATAGGAAGAGGTATAAATGATTTTCGCGAAGCTAATTAATTAGAGCAAAAAGTAGAGGAGAATGCACAAAGTTGATACTCCTGAATTTTTAATGTTTTTGAAACGCTTAACCCATTTTTCAGTTTTCTTATTCGTGCCCGACACATTATTTCAGCGACATTTACAATCTTATAAATTAGTTTAACAGGCTACATGAGGGTAATCCACGTTGTGGAAACTCCCCTTTAATAGCATAGCATAGGATGGGATTTGAAAGGGGGAATGCGGAAGAGTAGAGGAACATAGCTAGGGCCCCTGGGCTATGGTTTCAGGATCATTCCCAGAATTCGCCTAAAAGTGATAAACCATAGAAAAATTTCATTAGGTAGGTCGGACGCTTGGTACTTGTCCCACTCCCTTCCGTTGGCAGGAGAGGGGTTTTATGGGGGGGATTCAGCTTCCCTTATCGGTGCCTCGACCAGTTTAGGAGGCAGCTCGCCGACTGTTCCGTTCCAAGTTTATTTCCCTGAAGATTCAACGTGTGAGATTTTTTGTCTTTTAATGTCCTAGTTCACCTCCTTACTGCTTATATGAAATTTTTCTGATTCGTCCTCACAGTTTTCTGTCGTATTCGTACAATTACGTTGTCAAAGGCAGGAGCGAAGTCTCGCTTAATACATTAACATTTTCGTTATGTGAAGTTATCCGTGTACGCCGTCAACTATTAAGACATCTGCTTTCTCACAGTTCGCTCGACGCCTGCGGATGTTACTGAAAATTCTCCTCAAATCTTTATTTATAAATTCATAATGTTCCATAGGGACAATTCTGGAGAATTATTTTTTATTGTATATTTAAGAAGTACAGGTCTGTTATTCTTCCGACGGTTTTTTAGTTTATTTATGGTTTTTGCATAATACCCCGGGTCGATAATGTGTTCTACTTATTTCTTCGGTGTAAACTTATTTCTGTCTTATAAGACGATATTTTTAAAATTTAACCATATTTCGTTAATATTTCCCCCAGAAATAGATAAACTATCCCCGTCTCTCTTATAATAATGCCTTCAATCCCAATTGACAAATTAATTAAAAATATTCTATTTATAAAATAAAATTGAGTATGAATAAGAGGAAATTAGAAAAGTGTATACTAGTAGTTAAAACTGGATTGGATTTTTGGCATTCGCTAATTCGCGTTTGAGTCTGCTTACATGCGGTCACGCGACCGATCGTCCAGAATAGATGGCGTCCCGTCCGTGGCGTGAGTCTGTCTCTGGTTTCGTCATAGCATAGCGCATTGCAGTCTCTGCAGTCATCGCCTCTGCCCGCAGTACACACAATGCACAATCACATCTATTCTCAATACAAAGTCAATCTTTGTTAAGAGCTGATAGCGCATATGCAGATTGGATCAAACCTACGATAGTCGTGTGTAGACCCAAACACGCTTAACCACAGTGGGCAGATAAATTTTCTTCGTCTTCTCTTTCTATTCATCCTGTGGGGCCGATACTGCTACGTGACTGTTAAAGAAAGCCATAAATTTAGTCATCTATTTTTTTAATTTGTAAGTATATATATATATATATATATATATATATATATATATTTGACGTTCGTAATGTTACTGAAATTGACGGAAAGGACTTATTATTTTTGAGCTTCCGTCAAATGAACGGATTCATTTAATTATGTAGACATTTTGCAAGGATTTACATAGTATTAGAAATCAACAGCTCAATCTAACTACAAACAAATTTGGTTCATTAATTGATTATTATTACGTGGCTCCGTCCAATTGTCACTTCTCACTCCAAGCATAGGGATTGCGCAACACTTCAGCGGATTGCAAATTTTAATTTTTTTTTTCACCGTGTTGGTAGCAAATTCACTTTTACCCTTTGGCAAAGTGAAAATTACCAGTGTGAAATGTGTCTGACTTCCATGACTCCAAACCGAACTATGCAATTCATACATTTTAAATTCATGTGTCCCAAATGAAACTGGTAAAACTTTCTTGAATTTTGAGCAGATCGATATGTGGTTGGCCTGTCAGTCCCAGATCTGATATTTTCAGTTCTAATTTGTTTATTTAACTGATTCCTTTCTATTAATGCTGCTTGTTACTATTCGCTTATTAGTACACGTGATATATGGAAATAATCCCCAATCTTATTCTCTTTCTACATCACTTAATCTTTATTTTCGCCTTCTTTGTAGATCTCAATGTTGTCTATTTTGCTGTTCCATTTTACAGTAAAATATTCCTTTGACTAATTCATTAAAGTGTAAGTTCACAGTATTTCCTACCACAATATATATATATATATATATATACTCTATTTTTAATTAATTATACACTTTAAACAGTTATCTTAACTTAATAAACAATAATTCGCATTTCATGGAGAAACGAAACCAAAATTATATTAATTTCACGTACATTCCAGAATTGTGCCATTACGTAAAGTAAAATGATAAAAATACATATTGGTACGTATATTGGGTGTAAAAAAACGTAAAAATGTAAAGACTTAATGTTTACAGGGATATCGTGGTAGCAAATTGTATAGTGTGTCAGTGCCTCTGTACGAAACAGGTATTGCTTATAAAATACAACACTAATAATAATATTTCTATTATTTAACAACAATTGAGTGTAACTTTATTGAGTACAGCGTCTGCTACATTCAATAGTATTTACCAAATATTATTATTTAAATTAATATTTGTCTGTGTGCGCCTTAGTAGAAGAACATTTGACGTCCCTTAATTTTGATGGTGACTAGTTTTTAATTGAATTAGAACTTTTGTTTTTAGAGTATGAGGATACATGAGGTTAATCCACATGGCGGCAGCTCCCCTTTAATAGCATAGGAAGGGATATGAAAGGGGGGATGCGGAAGGATAGAGGAAGTTATCCAAGTGTTAATTACGGGCCCGGGCTGTAGTTTAAGGATTCTACCCAGCATTCGTCGAAAAGTGATGCAGGACAAACCCTATAAAACCTGCATCTTGTAAGTTGGGCAGTAGGTACTTGTCGCAAACCCTTCGGATGGAGGGAGAAGAGTTTGCTGTGAGGTGACTGGAATATTACCGAATACAATAAGAAAACTTTAAATTAATAGCATGTGTTTATTTTTCTACACTTTGAAATAAGCTGCAAAAATCTAACGAAATTAACTACTTTTAATTTTTATATCATTTTACCAAAAACTGTTATATTATTTTATATATAAATATATAGTTACAACCACCTATAAAATTTGAAAAATATGCTACTATTTTCTCTTGACTACTTACTGTATAACTTGAATGGTTTTCGTAAAGCGATCTGGTACCTTGCAACCTACTTAGATTTCTTCTTAAGTGTTCTATCGGATATAGTGAGTATAATGCAGCTTTAACCTAAAGCGAACTACTATTAGCCGACATCAATCTCAGCCGAGCGACTTTTAAATCCCACGATTTGCATTACAATTTTTCCATCCACCCATTTGATTCTTTTCCTCTTTTGCTAACAAAGATATGTTACCCGCAATGTCTTTCCAACTTCTGACGCATTGTGTGTGGAAGCGGAGTGGTTATAAAACAGTGTCGGAAGAAGTACAAACACCATCCCTTACGGCAGCCTGTGATTCAGTACTCAACTGAAGACGTTTATCCCCGAGCCCTGACATCGAGAACCTTGGATCGATGCTGAAATTGCCACAAACAATGGTTAGATCCCCTCCTTTCCAAACACTTTATGTTGTAAGCAGACGCAATTATCATTCAAATCTTGTGACGCGTAAAATTTCCCTTATTATCAGAATATTATGATGAATCAGTGCCAGTATCAGGAATAATTAATTAAATGCGCTGATCCTCGTTTTCAATAACCAATGGGATAATTAATGTTTTTTTTTTTAGTTTTCCCCTGTGATGTTTGATCCAATTTAACAGTTCGTTTCACTCTTATTAAGTTATTATAGATAATATAACTATACACAAAATATCAAATATTTGAAACATTGAGTGAATTAAAATTCGGTACAACAAATTAAATTATTTGAAATTAATTGATCAAATAATACAACCAAAGATTGAAGTCTTTCCCGGTGTAATTGTTCGATAATTAGTTCTCGGTATTCACACGGGTATAACATATTTAAACGCGACGTTTCGACGACTAAAAGCTCTGTCGTCATCTTCTAGGCGAAGTTTGTATTCTTCTAGACGATGACGACAGAGCCTTTAGTCGTCGAAACGTCGCGTTTAAATATGTTATACCCGTGTGAATACCGAGAACTGTATATAAAATAATACAACATTTGAAATTAGTGTCAACAATAGTCTTAAATTTCTCAACGTTACTCTTTCAGTTAAAAAGTCTAAAATACAGGGTGTCACGTTCAAACGTCCCACATTTCAAAGGCCATAGAAAATGAACTACTGTATATATGATAATGAAGTTGCACCATATGCAAGATCATCTCAAATAATTTATTTAATAATTATCAGTACACTTCCACATCAGAACGTGTAGTAAGTACAGCAGTAATTTCGTTTGTATGCTTACAAAGAGAAAATTCTGTAACATGTGATGCCGAACGACAAACCATGCCGTCAACCATTTCCTACGGATATGCTACAGAGTATTGTCACGAAGAACATGGCAAGAAATTGAATACAGACTCGATATTCTCCGTGCTACAAATGATTCACATGTAGAAGTTATTAAATAAATTCTTTGAGATCTCTTGCATATGGTGCAATTTCATTATCATATCTACTGTAATTTTTTTCCCGGGCCTATGAGTTGTGGGAGGTTGTTATAGAAAACAAACCTTTTTTTGGACGCGTCATACATTACTTTTCTAATCACCCAATCAACCAAAAACGAACTATGATTTTTAATCTCGTTGGCAGGGCCACACTTCTCTCGGATCCTGTTTTTCACTCCAAAAATCTATAACTCTTCACTAACATCCTATTAGCTAAAATTTAACATTTCTTTTATCAACATTAATATCAACAATATATTCAAGAAAATTTTACATTATTCTATATGAACTCCCCAGGACATCGATGCATCCAGGATCATGATAGTATTACCTCATTACAATGGTTTACGTAATGACATAACAAAATTTCTTCTCCAATACAATATTGGCATTATTTACAAAATTTCCAACTCGCTGGAAAGTTATGTTAAGAATGGTAGAGACCCTTTGATTCCTCATTTTGGTATTTAAAAAATTGAATGCATGAATAGAAATGCTAAGTTTATTAGTCAAACTAAAAGAGCTTTAAAGACAAGAATAAAGGAACACAAAGTGAATAATAAATTAACCACCGACAATCACTCTGTTATTTCTAAACATGTTTATCTAAACAATCATAACTTCAACTGGACGGATGTCAGAATCGTTGACGTCAAAACTAATTTTTTTCCCAGACTTATATCTGAAATTATCAATATTATTATGAATAAGAACAATTCTGTTAAATTCCAGAGTTATACTGAATCTCTTAGTAAAATGTATAATCTTTTACTCAGTAAGCGATGTCTTTTTGTTGTCTTGAATACGTTGGAACTTAGGTTAACATTACTCAGTATCTTTATTTTGTTGCACTTGAAAATGTGTCCATCAATTGGTGGAGGAAACGTTGTGTTTTTAATTGTCATATGTTTGTTAAATTGACCATTTTATTCCATTCTCATCAGTTGTGAAAGGACATTATTTATTAAAATATAGATAGAAAGCTTTTACAAGCCTCTAGCCATCGTTAAATCGAATTAAAGTATCAGGATGGAAAAATTTCGAAAGGACCAGGAATCGAACCCGGGGGTTCCCGCTAACCGGGCAGCCGCCACTATCCCTGGCGACTCCTGATCCGGTGCGATATTCCTACATCCATTAGCGTCCTGATACTTTAATTCAATTTAACTGTGGCCTTTACGACTTGAGCCTTGTGAAAACTTTCTATCTTCAATTTAAAATTCTAAAACCGTTGAATAATTTACATATAGTCATATCTTCATTTTAAGTTTATAAAACTTAGGCCATGAAGAAAAACTTTGTAAGTGAGCTAATGGATGTCAGATTTTAGAACCGGACAGATCAGTGGTTCGAGCGTCCGCCGGTCAGTGGCAGGTCCCGGGTTCAACTCTCTTTCCGGACGAAATTTTACTTTACTTTTTATTTTATTTTAATTAAATTTCTTAATTTAATAACTAGTTATTCATATTTAAATATTATCAAAATTTATGATATTTTTCAAATCTAATAAAATTTTCTACCCATAAAACGACCTCTTTTATGACAAACATATTGATATTTGTTTGATACATTAATTTCACGAAAACCATTTAAACATAAGCAAAGTTATAAAAAAAAGAAAATTATAAATTTTAAAAAATTAATATCCCTTTGAAACTGGTCGTTTAGATGACCCGCCAAGCAGCGGCCGTCACCTGCCTTAGAGGTGTGTGTGTTATCAGGTTCACATCACCATCGTATCAGTGTGTTATGAACACATACTTCCACAGTATTCTGTCTTTTAGATCGAATAATTTTAGAAAGTCTCACATAAGGAGTCGATTTCTTATAACTAACTTAAAATATAGACAGGCATTTAAGTATTAAAACTGAAGAGCTTGCATCTCAATGAATGACTTATAATTTCTTGAAATAAATAAACCATGAGATGAGTGAAACTGAGTGTCAGAACTCTGAACTCAATTACAAAGCAAAACGAATCAGAAAATCAGTACAGAACTTCAGAATCCTTTCTCAGAATTTTCCATGGACTTATAATACCTGCATTTATTCTTGGTTCATGACATCTCAATTGTGGCTCTTAATTCTCTGAAAACGTTTGTGTCACCCCTTAATGTAGGCTTTCACAAGCAAATACCAAAACTTGCCTCTCATTCATTTATTTAATTGAGATTTAAAATTTAAAAAAATATTTTTCATAGTTGATCTCATGGTGTCTACATTACGTTTCTGAAAGACCAATCCAACCTGTTGTATAAGCTTAACTACATTATTGCGTTGGTGTCGTCCTGACAGCGACTGTGCGCAACAGCGTACCACCCCCATTCCCCCAACCATTGCGATGAGCGACCAGGTAGAGGGCATGGTGGAAATACCATGGTTGAGAGGACTTCCCTCCCCGCAGTCCTTTCTCCTTGTCTTGAAACACAGCGCAAATTAATAAGGAGAAAAACGGGGAGAGAAAGAAACTTTTTTTTTTATTAACAGTGGAGAGAGTTTTGTAAGTGAGAAAGTAGCTGAGGTTTACACAATCGCAAGTTAATTGAGAGGGGTTAGGGAATATCAAAATACTGTAATTAAGACCCTGCACGACAACACTCGACTCTCGAGGTTGGGATCCGGTTTTTAATTATAGGAAAATGACTTACAAACAGGATTAGAAACGACCAATTGTAATTGTTCAATGTGCGGAATAATTGTGGAACGGGATCCTTGTAACCAACGATGCTAATTATTCCTGTGTTCATAATAAAGTAAGAATATCTTATGTTACATTTTTAAACATTAATTTCTGTTAGAAAACAAGTCCAAGCTGAATACAGGCCAAGTAAAAAACACTAGTCACTAAAAGTAAAATTATGATAAATTCCTATAAATATTGAAATTTGGGTAATAGGAATAAATAACAGAAAAAGTGGATATAATTTTAAAATTATTGTTTTGCGCATTACAGGTTGAAGCTGGTTTCTCCAAGTATATTGTCTTTTCCCTTCGCGTTTTATTTCTCTTTATATTTACAAATTACAATAATAATACAGTTTACTCAATTGATTTATTAATACTTACTTTCCATTCATTCATGATTACAATTATGAAATGCCAGCAATAAGGTTTTTTTTATAAGTTAAGGAATGACGTGTTCTTAAAATAAAATTTGTCAGAGCGAATGAAAACGAAATATGACTCGGTTCCCTAATTTGGGCCATGCATTGGCATAGTTCGCGGAAGTCAACTTTAGTGGAAATAATGCACAGCGTTTACTACTGTAAATTTGACGGAATAAAAATGAGCAGCACAGAACCGGCTTTGCGGTTTGGCAACAGGTAAAGCAGTTTATTCGCCTGAACAGAATATTCTGCTCGTGGCGAGGAACGTTGAGGTATGCCTCTGTGCACACAATAACAACAAAATATTATTACGTTTTAGAACGGCGATAGCGTGTTTACTCAATGTGATATAAAACATGATACAGCCGGTTTGATTTCATACGTCTACCAACTTATTTCGACGACAGAATCGTAAAATTGTACGATATTTCAGGGTCTGCACTTAATGTCACTGTATCTTAATGAACTAATAAATAAAACACATGATTATTTTTTCATTAAACTAATATTTCCAACATGCATAGTAGAGTCATCCTAAACAGACAAAATATAACAGAAAACAAAGGGATCTAAAGTACAAGAATTAAGAAAGATTGCATGAGGTATCATTAATTTTTTGTAAGCAAATATATAAAGAAATTTTCACACAGTGAGACAGAATATGAAATTTTTAAAACCAACTTACGTTGAAAGATGAATCTTTTGGACAATATTTAAAGATATTAGTCGATGAACGTGTTCTGCCCAAGACTAAATTCAGAAAAGTGAGGTGTAAAATCTGCTTTGAACTTCATGAATTTTTTTATTTTTTAGGGTAACAGGCTACATGAGGGTAATACACAAAGTGGCAACTCCCCTTTAATAGCATAGGAAGGGATTTGAAAGGGAGGATGTGGAAGGGTATAAGAAGGTAGCCAAGGGTTAACTAGGGCCCCCGGGCTATAGTTTAAGGATCCTACCCGGCATTCGCCTAAAAGTAATGCAGGGAAAACCCTAGAGAAACCTGCATCAGGTAGGTCAGGCATTGGGTGCTTGTCCCACGCCCTTCCGATAGCTGAAGAAGTGTTTGCTGTGAGGTCGCAGCATTCCCTTCTCCGTACCTCGACCAGTTAAGGAGGCAGCTGGTCGAATGTTCCAATGGGAACAGAGAACAACTCTTACCGTATGCCCAAGGTCTGTGACCCCGGAACATGCACCTCTCAAAACAGGCCGAGATGCCTCGGCTTGTGGGAACCTTAGTTCAAAAACGGAGAGAGGAAAAGGCATCCCCAAAAGTAGCCCCTTCCTCTCTCCCCTACAAGGTTCTGCCTGCGAGAGAACATCCCTCGCAGGTACTGCAGTACCTGCGAGGGAATAGCACTCACAGACCAATCTGCGTGATGAAATTTTAATGCATACTTTGGCTTTCATAAAAAGAGATTCTTGTACGCATGAGGGAATTTTTTTTATTTTATTTTTTAGGGCAACGGGCTACATGAGGGTAATCCACGTTGGGCAACTCCCCTTTAATAGCATCGGAAGGAATTTGAAAGGGGGGATGTGGGAGGGTAGAGGAAGGTAGGGCCCCCGGGCTATATTTTAAGGATCCTACCCGACATTCGCCTAAAGAAATGCAGGGAAAACACTAGAAAAACCTGCATCAGGTAGGTCGGGCATTGGGTACTTGTCCCACGCCCTTCCGATAGCGGGAGAGGAGTTTCCTGTGGGGACGCAGCATTCCCTTCTCCGTGCCTCGACCAGTTTGAATTTTGGGATCTTATATACGTCGAAAAATTCATTCCTGTCTGCAAGATTGTCGAAATAATTTCTGTGCATTGGAAATTTCTTCTTTAACCTCATATTTCTTTCTCTCGGCGGCAGGACATTTCTTTGTTTCGTTTAATTTGGTACTGATTGTCTAATGTAATTTACAGAATATCGGCTGCACTGCGACAGATAGCGCAGTGTTTACGAGTAAAACACGCACACAATAAGCTTCTTGTTTTATCTTGTTTATGGCGCACGTAAACTCTGAAACCGGGGCTAACTAGTTAACCCACAAAAGATAGGAAGAACAAGAAACAGGACGCAAACTCGATTAATATGTTGCCAAATGGAGATTATCGTCTCTCTAGTCATGTAACACGAAAGTACGTAGTACAGTATATTATTACTATTGAAGGAAATAACATGTTCCCAGTAATCGTATTCGAGTGAGTGTTTTCTATTTTTCAGGGTTTCTTAATAGCTTTGTACGTCATTCATGATTGGCGTCGTAGTTTTTGATTGGTGCTCGCTCTGCCAGCGAGCGACCTGACTGGCTATAACGCAGTAGCTGGGTTTAGCTACGATTTTCCAGTAAACTCCCTTTCTTTACTTAAAAATCATCAAACATTGTGCCTTGAAAACGTACAAATAAATATTTGCATATTCATTGAAATCTGTTCAGCTGTTATATAAAAAATTTGGAACTTCATTAAAATATATTCTACAGAGATAAACACATAAGAAAATTAATTGTTTCCTATAAATAAGGAAGATACCAAATACAGACAAAATAAGTCATAATGTAAATACCACATATTATTTAAATGCGGTTTGACAATAATTATCATTTAATTGATACTTGTTCTGCCGTTTTTAAGTTTATCACCTTCAACACGTTTTATTTGTTTTTATTCGCGTAATTATATCAATACACACAATTAAATTACTTCCTGAGAAATAAAATGTTGCAATGAAAATTGATTATCTGAGTTATATTGACATTTGTTCTCATATTATTTTCATGTAAACCAGGGAGTGATTTTTTTTAGATGTTTCTGGTTTTAGGTGATGCTTTTGAAGCTTCAATAAGTGTATTTTTATGTATTGTCTATCAATTTCTATCTGTTAATAAATTACGTCCTAGTAGCTTAAAATACCAAGTCGTTTTATTTTAATTCGATTCGTTTTCGTCAGCACTCTTGTCATAGATACGTTGCTGAAGGTAACATATCAGCTACGTTTTGGACCATAATAAAGAAGCTTTATTGATAAGCCATAAGCTAAAATTTTATATGTAAGTGCAATAAATTTCATATCGATATAGATCGTGGTAATGGATTGATCCTAAGTTTTTTTACCATTAAGTTCTATTATAGTGTAAGAGGATTTCTACACGTGTATGTTTAATGTCGAATTCTGTATTCATTTGCCGCTTTTTCAATGCACATTTCTCTTGCATTTACGAACCCTTTCTTCCAAATGATATATTTTATTGATTTGACATAATTGAAATTTTTAAGTCTAATATAAGCTTATTAAATTTCTTATAAGCATTAAATTTATGAATTATATTTTCTAATTGCTTGGTTTATTTATAAAATATGATGTTACGCCTAAAGTTTATGATGTAAATATTGTCAATGAATAATAATACTACTTCTCGGCTCGACAGGTCTACCGAGACAACTGCCATCTTACATGACACATTCTGGATATTTAGAAGTGACACATTGACAGAGTGTCGATCCTCCCTCAGCCTTCAGCCCAGTTTTCGTATTGTCAATGAATAATTACTGGAAATTCTTCCAATAGTGTTGGTGTGAACTGTACAGTAAGTCTGATGATCCCGCTATTGCGACGTAACTTTACTTGCAGTTGTACTATTTCAGTGACAATATTTCATGTAAGCTTCAATTCTCTTCTCCCGCTATCGGAATGGCGTGGGACAAGTACCCAATGCCCGACCTACCTGATGCAGGTTTTTCTAGGGTTTTCCCTGCATTACTTTTAGGCAAATTCCGGATAGGATCCTTAAACTATAGCCCGGGGGCCCTAGTTAACCCTTGGCTACCTTCCTCTACCCTTCCGCATCCCCCCCTTTCAGATCCCTTCCTATGCTATTAAAGGGGAGTTTCCACCATGTGGATTACCCTCATGTAGCCTGTTACCTAAAAAAAATTCATTATTCGCATAATCGAAGCGAACTAACTAACTAACTAACAAGCTTTCTTGCAGCTAAATGAAAAGACGTGGCGTCGGTTAGAAAAGAACAGGACACAGTGAAATCAGGCAAATAATTCAGTGCAGAAGAAAGGAAAGATTTACCCCTGGCCGACAGGTGCATCTGTTGTCCGTCTGATAATCAGGAAAAGTTGGCTCCGTTCCAGATTGTGAGACTGACTACGATCATCTGGTGCCGGGATGTATTACTTGCACTTCCACTTCCACTCCCACCCGTCATCCGACAAACACAATTAGCATAGGCCGATGCGAATTCTCAGCTTCGAGATTATTACTTCACTTCCCCATTCAAATTAGCTCTGTTCTGAATTTATTCCCTCCCTAACAGCCGCGCCACGAGGGAAATGCAGGTGGGGAGCCATTCAAGGGTTCCAGTGTGCAAAGATTTGTAGCGAAGCTTCGTTTTCAAAAGAGTTGAAAGATCGAACGCAAAGTTTCAGGCTTTCAAGTACAGGCTAAATTATTTATTCCCAACGGCTCTGTAAAGCCGAAGTCTCCTGAGGAACTGAACGCCATACGAAATTGAATAGTTTATATCAACCGCTTTCGTTAAAGTGCGGAAAATATTGGAAAACAATGCCAATATAGTACCAAAAAATGACAATATTAAATTTCTAGCTAGAATAAAATCTTTAAGAAATAGACAATAAATTGGATTTTGCGATTTTGCACTAACATTACTCGAAATAATTGGTGATAAAATGAAAACTTTGTAAAAAAGAATTATACAATTTAAATACATAATATCAAACATTTTCTAATTTGATAATATTTCATATTTACGTTAATATATAAGTAAATGATTTGTGGTTTGTAAAAAATCCTAGAACTGAGAGGGATTTAAGGAGAATAATTTTATGAAAAATTAATTAGACGTACTTCAGGAAAAGATGTAATTGTAGTAGTAGTTGTACGTTATATTTCATAATGCCTATTTCAAATGGGTGGAATGAATACTGAATTTACGCAACTTTCAATATGCTCTTTAATAATTTTTTTTTACACTTTTATATACTACATTTTTTGCAAGTATCATAAAACTACATGCCGTTGGTTTATACAATAGCAGGGCCTAACTGAAAATTTGATTAGATATTTTTCAATTTTATTTGGTTATATTTTAACACTTTAATGTATGGGAAACTTTTAAATATAATAATAAAATATAACGGTCTCCTTTCTATGTAACAGACATTTTTCCCCGTGTGTGTCGAAGATGATTTTGTATCTAGTACTAAAAATGTTCTAAAATTGTATCCAGTGTCGGAGTGGGTGACGAGTGATTCAAAGTTAAGCTTAATAACTTAAGTGCTCGGACAGACGGTGATTGCCTTGAATGACGGGATTTCGTGTACGAATTATGATAATAAAGATCTAAGATATGTTAAACATGTTTTTTGGAAGTCTGGATCACCCTGAAGGAAATTTACGTGGTTATGATCTACGAAGATATAATTGTTATTATGGCCAAGGACTTTATATACGTGTAAATAAAGAAACTAATAAAATTATTTCTACCCGTTAATATATAATTTGTATACAACATGTAAGGGGATACCTAAATTAGCAAAATTGTAATATTATTACATCATCGGTCGTAAATTGAAATCTATCAGGCATAATTTTGAATGAATGAAGGAAATTGAGAATAATTATCCCCTACTTAAGCTCTCATTACAGGACTGAATTATTTGGCAGAAAGCTTAACAAGCCGTGTTATTGACGTAGACGGTTTTGGTCAATTCGAATCCAATTACAAAGGACAACTGCATCGGTAATCCATACTACTGCATTTCGCAATTGCAGGGACTCTGAAATGGCAGCAAATATTGGAACTGCTTTGTATCCTCGGCTTTAGGTACTCTCAGAAATCATGTTCGTATGTCGACTACAATCATGAAATTTTATTTTTGATTCTGGCGTCTAGTGATAACCTACATTCTGCTGCAAACGGAACAATTGGTTTTGGTTATTTTTACAGATAATTTACTTATTTGTGTCCGTTTTCAATTACACTCAATATTGTCGTCATTACAGCAAGTTTGATGTCAATCCAATTCACCCCAACATTTATATTTCATAATGACATTTGTTTTATGAATTGATTGATTTTAATATCTTTAATGGAATCTTTTCTTTCTCCGATAGTTGTATGTTTTCCGAATTGCACTAGATATTATTGCGCATCTTGTAATGTGTCAGTTACTCTTTACTTTGCTGCTATAGTTAAATTTTCACGTCTACTGCAAAATGGCTCAAAATTAATATTGGTGAATATTTTGATAAAACAGGATGAATATTTTCAGAAGGCATCCTATGTTGAGAAAACAATTACCGTTTTTCCTTAGGCAATAAAGTACTTTTTGGACGAATTAACTCGAAAGAATCGTTATCATCAACTAAAATGATAGTAATAATTTTAAATATCAGATACAAACTGTAAAATAATATCCTATCAATTCCCTCAAAACGTTTATTAGAGTTGATACAGATTTTGTTCAATAGTCACGTTCCACTTACAGATTATTTTTATTGTATTTATTTTTCTGTTGGAAATTATAGTTTTTCAAGTCAGATTTATTTTTGTCTATTGATCCTGTGGTGGTACTGGAATTGAAAGTCAGTTTCCCTTCCCCATATTTTATTGCTATTGTTGCTCTATTTTTTCTTGAAAGTTTTTTATGGTTGTATCCCAGGTTCCTGAATATTTTTGTATTTGCTAAGCAAAGATTGTAGAAACATGTATTGTGTTACTTTTTCTATTGACACGAAACTCGAAAAAAATTAGTGCCTTTCAGTAATTACATAAATTAAAACGAATTATAAATAAATGTAATGGACGAACAGTCAGAAAAGGTATATTATATAACCGTCTGATTATTATAACATACCACTACGTTTCGTCCCTAATTTGGGACTTCATTTGGTGAACAATAATAACAAAATGTTGAAACAGGAATGGAAGAAACAGCATGACTTTGAAATGTAATTAATATTTAAAATAATTGAATCCAAAAATTGAAAATCTTAGAAACGTATATAATTAAATTTTTCAGTTTATTCAAGACCTTTAAATAAATTTTAGATTACAATATTATCAATAATTAAAGTCTCATCTTTTTATTGTTAATACGAACCTGGTATTACTAAAGAAACATAGGGATATCTTATATTAATCACATTGTTAATTAATAAACATTTTTTTGTTTGGCAATTAAATGTATTTAATTATCATGTTATTATAGTCAGATAAATATTAATATTAAAACGAATGATTTTTTGTACGAATCTATGTTGACATTTCAGTAGTCGACTTGGTGTAGTGCTTTATATTTATCTTCGATTTAATTGAGTATTGATTTCATGCTTCAATAATAACTCTGAAGCTTGAATAATGCATAAATAACCCAGAGCTACTAAGCACGGTTTATTATCTTTCATAATAACCAATAATAGCTAAAAGAAATATTGACATTATTCCTCCAAGCGCATCCCAACCGAAAAAATTGTTCTTGTATCGAAATTTTAACATTTTTTATTGCTGAAAATATGCAAAACTCTCTATTATACAGTTACTGTGCGAAAATTTAATGGATATTGTGAATTAAAGGATTAACTAGAAATATATTGGTTCTAAGGATTTGTAAAATTATTAGGCGTAAATTGATTTTAAGTCTCTGGCGAACATCGAAATAATAATTTTTACCATGATCAAAAACATTCCTAATAATGATCTTCATGTCACTAATCACATGTTGACATATATAACCCGATGAATATTCAAACCATGACTATTCTGTTACTATTGAAAGTATTCTTAACAAGAGCCATTTCCATGGCTAAATATATATATATATATATATATATATATATATATATATATATATATATCGGTGAAATAGTTTTTTAGTATGCTAATTTTTTGTCTTAAAATTCTTGTGTGGAGCGGATTTTGAAATATAAAAAGGTCTAAAATAGATTATAATGAGCAAGTTTCAATGAAGTAATCTTGGAAATCGATTTTTACAATAATATAAAGAAAGATAAAATATGTATAATAGTAACTTTATATTATTAGGCACTATGAACAGCTGTCGGAAGGGGAATATATTGTATCAGGCGAGACAGTTATTTAAAAGAAATTTTCTGATTATTATTGAACTTCCTCTATTTATAAATTTATTATACACCAAGAAATAAATTTTGTGATGCCTCAATCCCCCCTCCCCTCCATAAATTATCAGAAATTACTACGCAATATACTCACAAAATAATAATTACCTTTTTTGGTTCCTTGAATAATAATCTCCAATAAACTAACTGTGATAATTATTAAATTTCTGTCAATATAATAGAACGATTCCTTATATTCCGTGGCGTTATTTATTTAGCAGCACATTTCATTATATTAGTGTTCTTATTTATGCCATGTAACTTTAACAACGTAAATCTGGAACGATGATCATTAATTACTTCAATCGTTATCTTTGAACATAATTCTAAAGGCATTAAAACTTTCCAGAAAATATTATAATTACACTTCCGTATTCCTTCGATGGGGTCGTCAACGTGTTAACGATGGCTACTAATTGTTATTGCTTGAGGGTTGTGGTGTCTGGAGAATGAGGGATGTAAGCTCGTCACGACTTCGCGAAGTGCTTGACTGACGTAGAATTTTAAGTCTTCCCCAAAGAGGCGCCACGAGGGAGAACTGTTATAACGGCTTAATTGCAACGATGCGTATTTTGCAATGGAAATGTAGTCTTTTATAAACTACTCAGTCTGGTTGACATTTAAATTGAAGCTGCCAGACAGGCCACAATGTGAGTCGTTCATTTCCTTAATGAATTTTTGTACATTAAACGGATGAGGTAGCGTGTTTAACGTACAATTGAAAGTAAATATGTCCAAGTGACGAATAAAATCAGGAATAGGAAAATATTTTTACTAGTTATTATTTTCGAAATTATAAATGCCCTGGGAAGTACATAATTCAGTATGTACTAATTTTTAATAGAATTTGCAATTATGTAGGTAAAAGTATTGAAAATACGACTTATATAATTGTGAATTGCGCGAATAATTTTTGTTATATAAGCTATGAATTATCTCAATAAATTGTCGTACCCATGACCATAAGCGCAAACAGTAATCCACAGAACTTACAAATTATTATCCGCGGATTAAAATTACTCAATGTTTCATACGAGATTATTGTATATTTTACTAGCAGATGATTTTAGCGTTACGCTATTTTCATTTGGCACTTCGCTGAACCACAGGTATTTTAGGAAAAACAATCAGCATACCTTTGGCATACGGAAAGAGTTGATGGCTGGTCCCATTGGAACAGTCGGCTAGCTGTCTCCTAAACTGGTCGAGGCAGGGAGAAGTAAATGCTGCGACCCCACACTCAGTGCCGAAGGGCGTGAGACAAGTACAAGTGACATTAATTCCTACATACAACTTTTATATTTCTTTCTGAGGGTGTTATAGCAAATGTTTAATGGTTTGAGAACGTTATCTTAGTGTTGCGACTTCAGGTCATTAGCTCTAAAGTTAGATATACTATGTACTAGAGTTGGCTCTTTGTATTCTGAGTAATCTCGTTTATTCAAAATTAGGTTCTCTAAGCGTACATCTAACACTTATAATAACCGAATTTCATAATTCCTATTACATAAACCTTTAACTATTGTAAAGCCTCTTCTTTAATATCGACATATAATTGCTGGTTCATAACACAATTGAAGGAATGAAAATAACTGACTGTAATATTTTATGTAATTAAGTTAAATGATATGTCTTCTAACACTACAAAGACGTATTTACTTCACTTAATTAACAAGCGCTGAGGTAATAAGGTAATGCTTACGCAGATATTACATTATGATACAACACCTTGTAGTGTCGTCGGAATGAAATACGAAACGAATACGTAAATATCCGAGTAAATGTTTCTTCACGATTTTAATTAATGAGTAAATTATTTAATCTGTGTGATATCAGAACATGTTTAAAGCTTCTCCTTATATCAAGTTTTATAATTACATCGAACTACAAATCAAATTGCCAAATGAGATTTTATATTACATCGGACTATTTTCACAGCTATTAAAATGACGTAAAATTATTAAATAACCTTAAAAGTTGTAATTTATAAAATAGAATCCCTATGAGAAGATTCTTGTTGAAGATACATATAAATTTTACTGTTGCTCTCTACTTGAAGAATTGATCTTTCAGGTGATTGTATAAATATACCAAAAATGCAAGAGGGTTATGCTCCCACTTACTAAACTTACACAACCATTTTTTCCAGACTTCAGTATGGATCACTAAAAAACACTTTTAAAGATTCTATTTTTTACTATCAGTCTTTTTTCTGGTAGTTACTTACACGATTATATCAGAATGGGGAGAATTTTTTGTAGACGATACCAGTGGTCAAATATATATCTGACTTTTCATCCAGTCAACTTTTATCTTCCAAATTACTCAACAAAACCAATAATTAGTACACACTTTTCACAGATCATCAAAGAGAATCCTTGAATTCAGAAACAAGTTTATAACACAAATAATTTTGCAAACGGAGCGGAAATCTATTTATCAGCATTAATAGTAAAGAAACTCCTGTGAATCTTCATAGAGTTTTGTTAATATGAATGTAACACTGTGCATACACTGGATTATTTTACTGTCTCTCGGATTAGTAAAGTGGAACAATGTCAGTATAGGGTCAGAAATAAATTACTAAAGGGCGCTGATTTTAATGCCATTTATAAAACTATGTTACGAAATCGAAGTGTTTTTGTCAGTTACTTATATTCTCTTAACATTAAATCTCATTTTCCGCAACATAAGCAAATTTGTTACAAAGGGAATAAATCATCTGCATGACCTACACCGTCGTCACTTTAAATCAAGTATTAGTGTTCGTTTATGTATAGATCACGAGAAATGGCAAGTAGTGTCCAGATAAGATGCGCAGTGGACTACTGACCTGATATTGTAATGGGGTAGGTTGAAGCTCGCTCTAAAGAGAACCTTTGTTACGGCAACTTGTTAGTGTAGTGTCAAAACTATATAAAATATAACTATACAAATTATGTTGTATTCAGTTCGGAATGTAATGTATACCAAAAAACTCATCCGTAAAAGTTGACAGTTGATAAATACACTGTGCGATAAAAAATACCTTGCTGCTGACTGTATATCCCGAACCCGTTGGAAAGAATATAATAATTTTTTTTAAGAATGGTAATGGCTCCCAGCTGTCCGCAAAGGGACGTTCCCAACTGATGACAAAGTTCCTTTCTACCTTCTCCTTTCTTCTAATGCTCACCTGACACGACTTGCTATAACTCTCGATCTATAATAGGCTTTAATTTTTCTCAAATGAGGGACAACAGGGAAAAAGAAAATAAATAATTCTGAAATAGAATTTTATAGGTTACTTTCTTTCCTTTGCCCCTTATCATACGACGACCGCTGCAACCGTGTTTGCCGTTTCACTTCCACTACCAATATTGGTGTCGAATCCAGTGCTTTGGAAGTCGCTAAGTTTATTTATAGTTAAAAATACTCTATAAATAAACTAAGTGAGTACCATAACCTCTCTTTCGACAGAAATATTAATTTGGTAACAACCATTTCCCCTCCATCCATAGGGGTTAAATCTAACTTAACCCTGCTGCAATGCCAAACTATACTCAGCGACTTCCAAAACACTGGATTCGACACCAATCTTGGTAGTTACCGCAGTTTATGGTCACCTCATTTCACCCACCTCATACCTTTAGGGGATTTTATTCGACACTAAGAGCATCGAGAGTGACATTATGAATCTTAGCGACCCGTAAATATTTCTTTGGCGCAAATATAGGCAGAAATCGCCTATTGTGTGTTTTGAAATTTCCACCCCTTTCTATCCCCACCCATAGTGGTGCTAGAGTTATCATAATTTCGCAGGGTTGTTCCTGGATCTTAAGTGATACATGTACCAAGTTTGGCTGAAATTATTTCAGGAATTAATTAATATCTTAATTTATGAAATGTTCAGCAATATTAATATTATGCTTTACTTCGTAAAAACTCACCCTTCGGGAAAATGAGCTGTCGGAAAACGTTAGTCGGGAGAATGTACTATCGGGATTTTGTCTTTCCGGGAAAACGACAATCGGGATATTGTTCTCGGGGAAACGTGCAACGGGCAAACGTCCGGATCCTCAGTTAAAGCCAGCCAAAAGCTGTTGAAGGGAGTGCTTCATTGTTGAGTATAATAGAATAGTGTACTCACTGGAGTGCTCTGGGAGGCTTGAAGCTGACGTCGATGCGGTAAGTGGTGTCCGTCTGCAGCTTGACAGTCTTGAGCTGCTTGAAGCGCTGCGTCTGCTCCATCTTGCAGTAGACGGGCCCGCCATCGGGCTCCTTCTTCATGGACAGGGTCACTCGGAACGCCGCGCCGGCTCCAGGCTGCTGCATGTGGGCTGCCGCACGAGCCGCTCCGGCATGCTGTCGCCCTGCGTGCGCAACAATACAGGAACTGCGTCACAGACTCAAAACAAACATGAGAAAACAGAGCTATAGTAATTCCTACTGTCGACCTTCATCGCGTAGTTACTTTGCTATACTGTAACTTGGGTTACATTACGATGTGCCGTCTCACTCCGTGGTCATCTATGAACGAAAAGGTAGCGTAAAAAAACTTGTATTCAAGGCTTTAAATGCCCTCACAATACATTTTCCGAAGTTTTTCAAAAGATCTCCCACGGGAGGGCGCCTTCAGGTCGATTTATCTCATTCTGGTACCGTTTCGCTCGGAAACAGTCCCCAAAATATCGCTGTGAGAATCACAAATATAAATATCAAAAACTTCCAAAATTTAGAAGAAAAATTATTTTCCTATTTCTACACTGCAAACTATTCCTAGCTCATTTATACAATGAAGGAAAAGTCGTTGTATATTTGTAATTTGTTTCCTCTGCTGAACGCATACCAAATAACAGAATCTTAAAGGTGACTGTGGAGGAAAAAGATTCGTTTCTTCTATCGGTCACAGCGATGGCTACACGTTTAGCGATCGAAATAACAATGTGGCCCTAAAATAATCGACCTCCTGGAGATGGACGGGTTGGATTACGCGCCTGTCAATCTTAAGCTCCCCGTGTTAACACATGGAAGACCGGATGTGAATAAAACCCACTCTTTCATAACTAATTTTGTCTGCGCACCAGTGAGATTCGCAGAAAAATATTTTTGGAAATAAATCGATTAAATATTTTCCTTACCCAAGAAATATAACGATATTTTTAATATACGTAACACTGAAATCTCGAATATAAAATAATAATAAGAGAGACATTTTTATTCAATAATATATATTTGTAATCTGTTGCTCCAATCATATCATAGCAAATAAAGACATGACACATAAATTTTTCATCAGAGTAAAAAAAAAATAGGTGAAAAGAGATCCCAATTCTAATTTTTTGTTCAGAGAAGATCTGAGATGGTGCTAATTGCTACAAGACATCATTCAATGAAAAATAAATATAAGTAATTGTATAGGAACTGGAAGAAGGGGAAGCGGAATTAACGACGACTAATATTTATTTTTAAAAGAGGAATATTAAAAAATAGATTAAATTTTCCGAACAACTTTTTGGCCATGTCATGAGACAAAATACTTAAAAACAATAGTAAACAAAAATATTCTATTATAATTGTAAAGAACAATCATTTAAATTCTCATGTGTTTTTAGAGACACTCCTATTTTTATACTTTTTGGTTTCTGTATGTTCAAATGGGGACATTTATTCTTAAACGATTTTGTTTTATCTGTATAATATCAACAGCATCAAAAAGTGTTTTATCTTATTTTCAAAACCCAAATGCCATGGAAACGCCAATGCAGATTAAGAGCAGTTATATAAATAAACAAACATATATGTGATAAATTAAATATCACCTAACGCTTATTCAATCCTTGTTACTTGCGTCAAGTTTACGTTTCGAGAATCACCTGGAGATAGTATACTTTTACACAGAGATTTTATATTTTATAGAATACGGATAGTACACCGATAAACTTTGTTTTTTTTTTAACTAAATGGAAAACAGTCTTTACTTGTTGCACAGTTTGGAAGTGACTGGAAATTTAAATGGATTTACTCAACACACTTTCAACATACTTCGTTGATTAAAATGTTTAATATGTATTACTTCTCACATATTTTAAATATTTTAGCTTAAGTTATAAAATGAATAAAAGAACGGCAAGTTTGAATTGTTCTTTATTATATTCATGAATTTACGTCATATACGTGTCATAGATTTAATTTATAAAAAATTCTAAAATTTGGTAAAGAAATGGCCATTATCTGAAATATATTTCTCGTTACATACTTTGTGGATTAAATTTACCTTTCAGCGTTGAGGTTTCCAAAAATGTAAACATTATTTGAATTCATATGTGTCAGCCGCATTTAAAGTTATTTTTCGAATATTAAATATCGGCATTCTTGTCTATGCGAATGTAGACAAAATTCCAGTTTATAAAATTGTCTCTGTTGAGCGTTAAATTTGCCTGCCTGAAATAATTTTCTCATATATTGTCAATATCCTTAATTCCGACTGACATGTGAAAATGTGAAAAATTGACAAACGTAGCGGTATTACACTCGGTACAAGTAACGAAAGAATATCAGAGTACCAGGCAAATGAAATATACTTGGAGATTTGCACAGTTGCAATAAATTGCTACCGACGGCACGCTGATTAGTAAAGAGATCCCTATTTCGGAACCAATCACTTCATTAGGAATAACAATGTAATTTGCCGGTAATTAGATTCGCGTCACGAACGCGTCTGATTACTCCCACAGCTCTGGCAGCACCATATTGTGTTGCCAATTTTGCTCTCACTTCGGTGCCTGTGTAAGCTGATACCTGTTTGAGTAAACTTGTTTGTACTACGTTCACTTGTGAGCACTATAATGTCTCTCACGAGTCCAATAAGAGTCAGGTCATTTTACGATATCGGTACTTTCAGCCTGTTTTAAGATACACTGTTTAAAGGTTTTTTCGAACGATAACGGGCAATACGTCTCATTTTATTACACACTAGGTGCGTGCCCGGCGTTGCCCGTGTTGTCATATACCCGATTCGACTCCAATTATGTTTGCTTTTGCGTTATTTTTATGTAACGCACCTCAACCCCCACCCCGAACTAGTGCTCACCTCCTATGCCAAAATTGGTGGAATTTAAACACAAACAAAATCAGTAGAAATACTATCAATGTCATTGACTCCGGCAAATATTCATGCCACGCAATATCGACCGTAACACATGTTTGAAAATTTCCACCCCCGCTTGGTGGAGTTAAACGGCAAGTTGAATGTCATAGTTAAACTCGGTGACAACCATAACAATCGATTTCACTTGAATCTCGGTTGTTTTCACGTTATTTTATTGTAACGCCTCTCCACCCCCACCCCTAAACGTGCTCTCTCCCAAAGGGTTGAAATTATACACAAATTACATAGGTAGAAATACAATCAATCTAATTAACCCTGAAAATATTTATTCAACGCAATTATCGGCCGCGTTTTCACGTTTAAAAATGTACACCCCAGTCCTCCCCCACCCTTTGGGGTCAAATTATTTAAACTCAGCGACATCCTGTTTTTGACTTCAATCTGAGTTGTATTCGCGTTATTTTCTTGTAACGGCCTTCCACCCGGTCCCTAAGGATGCTCCTTTACCATACTCTAAGGGGTTAAAATTATACACAGATAACATCGGTAGGAACACTATAAATCGCTTTTATCTCTAAAAATACTTATCCGACGCAAATATCGGCAGTTTTAGCACGTTGGTATATTTCCACCCCGTCAAACCCCGCTCATGGGGGTGGAAAACGTGTCTCAATCCAACAGTATTTGTTTCCTGGTCGCAAAGAACACGTGTACGACATTTGGTGAAATTTTCTCCACGGATGCAGATTTGTATGCGGAACATGCATACAAACATACAAACACTGCTTTATTTATTGGGAAGATTTCTTGGGAACATTAATTTCCCTTGCAACTATCGTATCATATTTACACGTTTATGACATATACTTAGAAGTTTTTAGCCGTGGGAAATTCGTAAGACCTGCGAAAATATTTCTGCGCATGACAAATTTGTGTCCAAATAATATAAATTTTAATTTATTTCTGGAGAACCATATTATAGGAAGTCAATTAAAAAATAAAAGGAAGATTACAGGATCACTGTTGAAACAACAGCAGTTAAGAATTGAAAGTTTAAGGGAAAAGGAAGTTAAAGTGAACAAAAATCGATAGAAGTGAGAGCAACTGTGGGAGTGGGAGAGCAGACATCTGACGCTCCGGGGCCTTCACCAACAATTTAGCCAGCTCAGCAATAGAAGAACGTATGTATCTATATATTCTAGCAAAAATTCATTATTTACATTTGATGATAACAGAAAACAGAGACAGTATAATATTACCTGAAAAATTTCCTTATTACGTCAGAGTGATTAGTATCAACTAAGTTTGTGACGCACATATATGAAACACTTTACTGACCTTCCTGATGCCAGGTGAATTTAATTAGTAAGTGGGGCAAAATTAGAGAGATGGCAACGTGACAACCAGCATTTACAGTGCGGTGGAACAATCTAATTAGATACAGTTCTTGTTCAATCTGGTGTTTAAAATTTAATCATTGTAAAAATAATGAGACGACATGTCCAATAATTAGCAAGGCCAGTGATACGGTTTTTATCCCCAATCACGAATATTATTCCATGTAACTATTTATGTCAGAATTTATGTGCTACAAAATGTACACATTTGTAACTGAAGATATACTGATAAATTTCAAATGCATATATTTTGATATCACTCATTATTTTCATCTAGTCCTCATAACATACTGATACTTAATTTCAATTTATTTCAAATTTTATTTTCCTTGCACATCTATAGAATGACAGACTAAATCACCACATATTTAGTTGATTGTACTTCAAAACTTTCTTTGGTTCTTACACTGCTCGATGTAATTCTTGTGTTCCGTTCCATGGGAGATCTCCTTTAATCTCCATTACTTCCTTCAATCCATACTTCATCGGACTACCAACATTTGTGCTCAATTCTGTATCTTCCAAGTTTCAGATTCCAAAGTCACTACTCGTTGATGATGTAATCGAGTCTGAAGGTTAAATTACGTGTATTGCATTTTATCGAAATTCTCTTCATCCGATCTCGACAATTATATTGAACTTATATTATTTTTCATAGTTACATTTCAGTTATTGTTATCCGATTTAATGTTATAGCCTTTTTGGTCAATGTAACCCTTTAACACTAAATTTATGTCCCTATTTCATCTCCTTTGCTGTAGTGGTCAGCTTCATTGCGTCGAATCACAGAGGTTCTAAACCATGCCAAGCCTTGGATGGTGTGCGTGTACGCCCATTTTAATTTTGAGTTTCAACCGAAACCTACTTTCGCACGGTCAAGCACTGATGGGTCCATCATCATGATCGGAGAAAGGCAGCGGTAATACACCAATATTATAATTCCCAAGTAGAAATCGTCGTGAGTTGCAATATGGCTCGATAACAAAATCAATCAAATAATTCAGTAATAAGCCCTTGTCTATGGCATTATACTCTTGAATCTTTTTTCTGAATCAGTGTGGAACAAAATAAGACAAAAGTGTTTAATAGTTGAGTTTCCCAAATGTCTCTGCGAAGAAATTACTTGTTTTCCATTATATTGATGATTACTTCCAACATTTCTGTATTATATACGCCTACAATGTTGCTATTTAGCTCGAATAAATGTTTCATCCTGTTTACGTAACTTGGGTAATAATTACGACCAAGAATACATTTAATGCTGTCAAGTGTTCTAGCCGTTTTCTTAATGATCTACTTATGAATATTATACTATGAATATTATACATGGAAACGTGTGAGTCGCTTATTTTTTTTACATCGTTATCTGTTTCTGACGAATTTGTGCGCTTGATCAATAATAACAGTGTTATTTAGTGAATTGACGACTACAACATTATGAAGCGCTTCATACATCGCGGATAAATTATGATTCAAAGTTTCTTCATAAAAGTTTGCACAATTCAGGCGGGAAATATTATTTCTTTGAAAACAAAGTTCTAGAAGAATGATTTCCAATTGGTTAAGTTTTTAAATTTCTTTATGATATCCAAGACAAACACAAAAATTCTTCAGTAACCTTTAAATGAACAAGGAGCGACTTACACGTCATTGCCAAATGCTCTTTATTCATCTGTCTTCTACTGTTCTGAATGTCTGACAGAAGTAATTAAATGCCAACTCGCATAGTATGTTACAAACTCCCGCTAAGAAGAGCACAAGTTGCCTTTTACGACACGCAGCAGGATCATAATATTAGCCAGCGGGTGGAAAAGGCAAGATATTCTATGCAACTTCCGAGAAATTTCACCCGAAAATGGGCTTTTATTATACGAAACCCATCGCGACTGCTGGGAAAATCCCTGCCTTTTTCAGTGTCACAAAATTATCCTGTTTAGTGTAAATCGTATGGGGTTGGGGACCCCTGCGTATTATATATATATACATATATATATATATATATATATATATAAAACAAGAAAATAAGTATAATTTGACATTGTCAAATTAATTAACGCATTTTGATAGGAAAGAGACTCGCCTTAAATCCAAAATTCGTTTAGTCAGGCTGGGAAGAAAAAATATTAGGTGGGCCTGAGTCACCTTTTTGAGTTGAATACGTCTGAAGAAAGCGGCTCTTGCTGTCGATTTAAGGTGATTCAATTCCTCTTTGTCTCACTTTCTTATCCAAATGAAATAATATATATAAATTATATAATTAAATATATATACATAATTATACAAAAGATAAAGCTATTGAATTTTTCGTTTTACTTTATACAGAATTTTTATAGAAAAGTTTGAAATACTTCGCTCCCTTTAATCCAAAATTTCAAAACGTGATCTTCACAATGCGGACGAAGTCGTAAGCCTCTGTGTTTCCACACGAATTAAGTTATATTATTTTCTGATGTGTTTTTACACACAGTTTGGTGCAAAATTTAATTGTATTTCCAACAGTTTCATTATCTGTGGAATTGTTGTTTTTGTATGCCAAATTAAAGGATGTAAATTCATATGAAACTTTTTACAAATCTCTAAAATTGATTAGAATTATTTCATTTCTTCACACTCGGTCAAAACTATAAACAAAAAATAAAGCATATAAATTCAATTATAATTTATGAAATATTATATATTTGAATTTAATTTATTTTCGACATTTTCGAACAGAATTTATTCTTAATTGGTTTTTTATCGCCTTTTTAATGTTAATCTCAAATTTTTTTCTGGTAAATTTCCGCAGAGATAGCTAATTTTTGATACTGTACATTAAGCATTATCCCAAAATATTATAATAATAATAATATTTATATAATATAAAATTGAGTCTGTCAACTGTATTGTTTGGTTTCGTCGTTCTTGGTTATTGTGTTTTTTTTGTTCAGCTGAAGAAGAAAGGAAGAACGTTTCCAGAAACTTTGTGAGGTATTTATATCATCACTTCATTTTGTCTGTCATTTGGCTATTTTATGTATTATTAAATGTCTCTCATTAAGAAAATCTATTAATTTGAGAAGAGTAAACCATGGTGCGATTTTATCCTAGTTTCGGGTGTGAGTATCCTTTAATTTCAGATTCAAGTATGTTTTTCAACACCTTTGTTACACGTTTTAAAATGTGATAGCCTGACCAGTTTATTGTGTCGTTCAGTGTCCAAGTAGCAGTACCGGGGGGGGGGGGGGTATAGAGTTTAATGGATCACCGCAGACCCAATTATGGTCTGGCGGAGTTTGTTCGGGATGTGCAATTAAGCAGCAAAATAGCTTTCCCCTGAGGAGAATTGTTCCAGGACGTAAATTACCAGATGCACCTAAAAGCATCTGCAATAACCACGGTCTGAGGTATGGATGAGCCTCCTTGATGCAGGACAATGATTCCACGAGTGTTGGAAAGATAATATCAGCACAAATGTTACAGTAACCTTGCTACGGCTTCCAAAACATAGGAATGAACAACGGAGCAAAATGCTAAAATATATTCTTAAATATTTTTGGATTTAATTTTTTATATTTATTAAAACACGGTGAAGTGATCAAGTCAATTTTTAGTATATTTTATTAGTCATCTCTTGGAAAATTCTCTTCCATCGTCGCAGTTCAATGATATAGTGAAAACTTTATTTGGTTGTTGGAAGTTTCCTCTACCCTTCCACATCCCCCGTTTCAAATCCTTCCCTATGCTGTTAAAGGGGAGTTGCCACCTTGTGAATTACCCTCATGTAGCCTGTTACCTAAAAAAAATAAAAATAAAATTATTGTCGTAAAAAGGTTCATATCATTAATATAATAATTACATTTGGAAAACTATTAATTACTTAATTGCTATAATTGATTAAATGTGTCCAGTCGCTGCTTAAATTTTTTAAAAAATCTCCGTAATTTAACGATTTTTATATACTTCTCTTTTCATCGCTGTAAGAAAACGTTAAATTTTCTAGATTATTTAAGTATGATAATATAGAAACTTAGGTTTCGCTACAGTGCAATTAACTCAAGACCACTAGGAAATGAATTTATAGAAAATATGTTTGGCCTTATCAAATTCTACGATAAGACCTAAATTGTAATTACCAATTGCTTTAATGAAATAGGTCTGAAAGTTTTTCTATAGCTCTGCTATAACTGGCCCATGAATTTTATTCAAAATTATTTTCTATTATATTAAATACACTTTCGAACCAAATATTGGAAATGTTGGCATTTTACACGATCTCATTATTACCAAAATTAATACAAAAGTTTAATAAATTTTTATCACAAAAATTATTTATCAAATTATCATCGTTTTAAACTATTATTATCTTCATCTGTCGAAGGTAGAAATTATCGACTATACGTAGTGTTTTTCTGTTTTAGTATTTGTATTGATTTCAATGTCAATTTATCAATTGAATATATTTTGCATTAAACTTATTCTGACTTATTGGCTATTATATTTATTTGGTATTATTCGTCAGATAAAATATTAAATTCAATATATTGTTACGTTCTAAAAGTGTCATCATGACGGTAAAAAAAAAAAAATATCAGCTAGTTTATATTTAATGTATTTTTACGTTCAATAATTTATATTTACAGTGTGTGTAAAAATTAGACCCACAAAATTTCTTCCTGATTTTGGGAATTCGTCAGGTGATACATATATATTAATGTACTTTAATGAAAATAAAAAAGCCTAGTTTCATAAATTCATACAATATAAAAGCTTCTTTGTTATTTAGTCGTGGTTAAAGTCGGAGTATTTGGATTATAATAAGTTAAAGAAAGTCAATTACATGTTTCAAATAAAAAGTATTTCACACGATAAAGAAATTCTTTAATATTTTGAAATTTATTGGACCGCCCTTCATGGAAATTAAAGCCGAAATGTGTCAGAAAATATAAATAATTTTATATTTAAACTGCTTTAAAATTTATCATTAACAACATTAGCAGCCCGTGGCACTCGTATTGGGAAGTATTGATTATTTTTAATGAATTTACTAATTACTCTATTTTTCTTAAATCCTAGAAAAAGTTACCGTACCTCATTATAACTCACGCTAATTTGAAAGTGAAATCTGGCCATAAATAACATATTGTTCATTTCCGATATCCAACCACAGAAAAATTAACCCAAAAGTTTATAAGATAACATTTCGAAACGGCGGAGTTGAAGTTAGGAATATTTTGTAGCTTTGAACCTTAACGAATACGGCTTTGATCTCGTATTTGTGGTTCGGTTAATAACAATAGCAACTTCCTTTGTCTTTGCTTCTACAGAAGAAACGTCTGGAGTTCCAGAACTCTGTAACAATTTATAGAGTAAAACGACTCCTGTTGCAATGCTCGTGGCAGTCCGGCCATTATTGGCTCTGGGACTGAGCTGTGATATTGGCTTCTATGTTTGGAAGTTTTCTACACTTCTCGGAGGAAGAAAAGACTCCGTAGTAAGGCGTCTGCTTGGCGACACAATCGTAAAAGTCACATTTAGATAGTCTCGTGTCGAAACATATCGTCTCTAACTATCACACTCTGTAAGATATGTTAGGGAAATGCAATCCGTAGGAAGAACCTCTCAACACGGAGCCGAGATTCACTCAATCTCATGTAGCAGAGACTGCGTCTGAATAAATTAAATAATAGGTTTTCCTGTATTTGACTCGGTGTTTCGTGTACTAAGCGATCTGACACTTATTCCATCATCTTCACAATAGTAACGAGCAAACGACATTATCAAAAGCTTTTTCTAGTAATAAAATTACCATAAAATGGGCCTGTTTTTCCAGAATAAACCGTAGAGTCAATAATTGTTTCGTAAAACGAAACTGATCCTGACCCAACTCGCATTCTACGTGACGTTCCAGATACTACAGAACTATAGAGCATTGAAGAGGTTAATTAAAGCTATATCAAACTGTAATCCTATAATTGAAAAGATAAAGCTTAAATTACAGTCTACGAATTATAATTTACTTTTTAAGCAGCACATTTGCAGTGTTATTAGATCTTATAAACACAATAAAAACTTAATAATCATAAAGGCAAAAATGGAAACAATAGCATTAAATTTGTTCAAATCTGAAGCTAAAAGCTAATACAATAGGAACCGTGAACAATATTTTTTTCCAGTTACTAAACACAATAGCGAGGTAGTTCAGCCTCACTTCAAATATCGGATGTCCGATCAAATAACGCAATGGGACATAAAATAATTTATTTATTCAAATTCTCATTTAAATTATTGGCTATATTTATGTATGTATGTAGTCAATAGAAATAAATTCCGCAGCCGTCAGTAAATAAGCTAATACTGTAAAATATATTATCAAAAACTTGAAACCAATAATTGTCATTTTATATTCATCTCAAATATAAATGTATTCAATGTACGTAGATTACGCGTAGAGTTCCCGTATTATTTTATTTTTATATAACATTTCAGTGGAAAAATTTGATGTGTCAAATAGTTGTTTGCAGACAATTGTCTTGGGTATAATAAATAAATAAAAATGCAGTAGAACAATGCTAAATGAAAATATATTCTGACAGTTTATCGATATCGGTATCAATAAATTGATACAATTAAGTAACGATCTCAATAAGTATTCCGTTGGATTCATTTGAACAATACATCTGAATCTCAATTCAAATGTACTTTATTAAATTATTCCGAAAAAAAATAGGTTTAAGACTGCAAATGTTTTTAATTTTTGGCCAACAGTTCGCTTTAAAGCATTTTCGCTATATGTTTACAGTAAAATTGTAGCTTATTACGAGCAAACCCAATTACAGCTTAGTAATCACTGCACAAACGGATTATTTAGATATTTCAATCGCGTAAACATTGCAAAATCGTGTTATTGATTCATTAATTTTACTTGTCCTTGTCTATATAAATTTTTGTTGCATCTACGTATTTTTTCAATTTTAATGCAGCGTTTTGCGACTGCTAATTTTTTCATAAAACTGTTCAATTACGGTTTCATAAAAGGCAATCAGCACGGGAAGCAATTTCCATTTCTGAATCATGGAGCAATATTAAATCACAAAATAAAATATACGAAGAGGAAACTTTATCGTACCGTATGATTGACTCATAAACGAAAAAATGTTATTTGTGCTATGTTAGATGTGTGTAACGTTAATATAAAATTTCCAGGAAGAGAAAATTCTGTTACGAAACTCATTATAACGCAATATGTCCGCATCCTTCTCCCTTTCAGTCCCTTTCCTAAGCTATAAGAAGGGTGAGGCAAAAACATGGCCCTCTACATAGCCTGTCTTCACAAATACACACGCATCGGGCAAGAAATCACAAAGTTATAATTAAAGAATATGCTACGAAAGTAAATCTGGGAAAGGAACAGATGAGGAGAAACGTATTTACGGGAATGTATTTAGTATCTCTCATGGTTTAAATTAAAGTTCTGAATAGTCAAAACACCTCGATCAGTATTGAGACGTCTGAAGTAGCCGTAGACTTGGGTATATGACAACAGCAGTACGCTGCTTTCATTGGATGAATCAGTCAAATCATGGAAATTATTAATTATGGAGTTCCCACAGCAAAGTCAGGCATTGTTTTGAACTAAGGTTCCCACAAGCCGAGGCACCTCGGCCTGTTCTGAGAGGTGTGTGTTCCGGGGTCACAGACCTTGGGCATACGGTAAGAGTTGTCCGCTATTCCCATTGGAATAGTCGGCCAGCTGCCTCCTAAACTGGTCGAGGCACGGAGAAGGGAATGCTGCGTCCCCACAGCAAACTCCTCTCCCGCTATCGGAAGGGCGTGGGACAAGTACCCAATGCCCGACCTACCTGATGCAGGTTTTTCTAGGGTTTTCCCTGCATTTCTTTAGGCGAATGCCGGGTAGGATCCTTAAAATATAGCCCGGGGGCCCTAGTTAACTCTTGGCTACCTTCCTCTACCCTTCCGCATCCCCCCTTTCAAATCGCTTCCTATGCTATTAAAGGGGAGTTGCCCAACGTGGATTACCCTCATGTAGTCTGTTGCCCTAAAAAAAAAGTCAGGCATTGTAAGGGTGTGAGACATGAATCTATAATCCGATCTTCCTTACGCAGGTTTCTCTAGGGGTGTGACCTTATGTATGATCCTTAAAGTATAAGCAAAATATAACCCTTAGATACCTTGCTATTCCTTCCGTATTCCCTATTTCTTTCTCTTCCCATTCTCTTAAAGGGGAAATGCCACAACGCGGATGCCCCTCACGTAGCTTGTTTTTATAAAGAAATATTATGAACGTATACTATTATGCATTGGAAATGTTTTGATCGTGGTATACTGACACTTGTGGGGACACATATTTTCGTCTTTGTCTGTAACAATAAGAATTTTAAGTGATGAATAAAATAAAACTATAAGGAAGCTAGAGTTCTCTGACAAATAGCAAATTATAAATAAAAATCAAATCACAGAGAAATTTCATGTTGATGGCTCTGGTTTCTAAAATGCGGCAATTACCGACATCTGTGTATGAAATGTAATATTACGTATCTAGAATATTACAACAAATAAGCGAAAAAAATTTTTTTTGAGGTTACAGGTCACGGATCTAACCCTCCTCAGGTAAGAATTACAATTATCTAGAAAACCATTCAGTGTTACGAACCTATATAGATTTAAAGAGCACTAGGAAAAAATATTGTTACGTGTTCCCAGGAAATAGATAATGCTGGAAATGTGAAATACAAGGGAGATGAATCAAACAAATTAAGCTATATTGACATGGTTTATTGTATTATGTCAAAAGTAAACCAAAGTATTTCTATTTCATTGAAATTATCTGGTAAACAAACGGAAAATGATTTAGAATCTTTGGAAAATAGAAGGAAACGTGCTAGACTTTGTGCATTATTCAGAGAACATAAAAAAGAGCCGACCTGGAGAAAATTAAACAGTTTTCTTTTAACTCCCACTTACATATCTAAAGGGAAAGATTAGGGAGAGAAATCAGGGAACTTATATACGGAAAATTTCGTTTCTAAATATAACCATTCGGGATTGTGACAGCCTGCCTGCAACTGTGCTAGCGGTTAGACCGCAGAGTAGGGCACAATTCAAGAGAAGATTAATCTCATATGATAGGGGTTAAATATAAGATTAATAAGAATTTAAATATTTAATAAGTCTATAGCTTTTGGGGATTTATATAAATATAAAAAGCAGTGCAGTGAAGTGACAAGTGCAAATAATTTATGACAACTATCTTTTATCCTCTTAAAACCGATTATTTTATGCTTATGTTAGTGTAAATTAATTATATGTATTTGTTTCATATTGACACCGGGTCTTTTCCAATGGAATTAAATAAATCTATCTATCTAAAGCATGTCTGAATTCATTAGGATAAACACGGGAAAGTATAGATTTGTTCGCACCAAACTGGAAATAAACCGAAAGTAAGGAATAAAAGGTGATAAGAAAGGCATGTCTCTTGCCAAATTGGAATTCACGGCCCGCTGAAGTGATAAATGGTGAGAGGGGTAAATTGTCAATTGCAAGGAAAAGGAGTCGACAACTCAATGATGGATGGAGATGTCTCGGAAAAATCTTCGCCCGTTCCATGTATCTGCAGAGAGAAGACAATGTTGCAAGATCCTGCCTTAAAATGAAGGTAGTAAGGTTTCTGGAAACATGACTGGGATAATCACGATAGTGAGGCAAACTTAAATGGTACCTATAAAAATTTAAACGTTGAATTTATATTTATTTTACATTATTATAACGGAATTTGAAAATGAAAACTATATATTATCGCCAAGGAGTCAGTTAAAATTAATTATAAACAAAAATTACTTATGAAATTTATCAACGCAAGACTGTTTCCAAAATATTTATCATACTTCTATAAATAAAAATATACATTTTAAATTAATTGAAATATTTAAACCCCACAACATTGATATATAATATATATATATATATATATATATATATATAACAATATATATATATATATATATATAACAACCGAATTTCTATCAAAATATTATAAATTTTATAAACAACTGCAAAGATTATATCAACAATTTAGATACAAATTATGTAATAAATAAAATTTACTGTAAGTTTTGCAAAGTTTGTTTCATAAGACAAACAAAAAGGAGCATTAAAAACTCGTCTGAAAGAGTTATCGGTAAACACGTCAACTCAAATAGCAAAATTTTTTATTGCAATAATATAACAATATTTGATCATGAAATCGAATAATATGCGAGATTGTCTGAAATGTTACATATTAATTATTAATCCATTAATGTTAAAACCGGTAGAAATAATCTCGGCAAAATTTATAACAGTATTTGAAGTTTATTTGAACAGCACATCTGATGAAGTCCATGGATTTTTAAAGAAAAGGTAGTGTATTAGAATTTTTTTGTTATTAATATAATAATGTGAAAGTCATTTTTATTGCTGTTTATAATGGTCGCGTCGACATTGTGGCATATTATGTTATATAGTTTATATAAAATGCAAGTAATTATAGTTTAGAATTAATTTTTAACTGACTCATTTGCCATTAAATATTTTTTTTATTTTATATGCATTTTTTAATTTTTTTTAGATTAACAGGCTACATGAGGGTAATCCACATAGTGGCAACTCCCCTTTAATAGCATAGGAAGGGATTTGAAAGGGGGGATGTGGAAGGGTAGAGGAAGGTAGCCAAGGGCTAACTAGGGTCCCCGGTCTATGGTTTAAGGATCCTACCCGGCAATTCACTTAAAAGTGACGCAGGGAAAACCGTAGAAAAACCTGCATCAGGTAGGTCGGAAACTTCAATTACTTTAATATATAGGTATGTATATAAAACACTACGAGAAAACAAATGATTGATTTCGTCTGCCTCAGGCAATCGTCACTCAACATTATTGATACAAATTTCACTTTGTTTGCTTCCGCTGGCACACTTTAAAAATTATAGTATTATAAGAGTCATATACGAGTTTCAGAACTATTAAAATTGATACATGATTGTTGATACATTATTTGAATTGAAAAAACAGATATCACTTATTGTGCAGCAAGTGATAAGGATTTATTCTCTTAACTCACAATTATTTATTGTGTACTGTAATCCAAGACATAATAATTAATTCATTGAAAATAAACTATATATATATATATATATATATAATGTAATAACCAGCTAAGAAGGACATGAATTCGGTTGTTATTTTTATCAGATTTGTTTACCAACTCAGAGTGGGGATCCTTGAGATAATAATAAAATGATGGATAAGTGGCTCTTAGAGAAGGCGAGGACGATAATTGGGCATTTTTGCGGCTCTTAGTGCTAAATGGTTGTGACCGAAGGAACCCTGAAAGGCATGATAAGATGTTTGGTGGACGAGGCAATTATATTAAAAGGAGATGCTTATTTTAATTGATTGAGTGGCTCTCGGAGCGGGAGAAAGCCAACAGATGGTGTTGTTTGGCGAACATGGAATTTCCAAACAACTGTGAAAACAAGGGTATATTCTGGAGCCGGGATATAAATAAGAGGGCAGCTGGACGGAAGAAAACACAGCGGTATAAGTGTGAATGAATGAGTGTATGAATGAGAGTGTGAATCGAACAGTTAGGTAGCCGAAAAGGCATTTACTATTGTAATGTATGAATGTTTAACCAAATAATGACATTTTAGTAATGACAGAATATTAGTATGTTATAGGCATAATATCTCGTCATCGCGGAGCAGATTCCACGAGGAAGGAACTCCGACAACTAGAAGTGGAGGCTGGACCTCCAGTTAGATGTCACCGCTGCTGCTACGGAAGAAAACACAGTTAGACAGGAGTTGGAGAGGAGACGGACGTGTCAGTAGGGAGAGAGAGCGTTGGTGCAGGTCCGCAGGGACGGACGCAGGGCCAAGAAAGTGGCCGAAACAATGTTATGATCAATTGAGAGTTTGTATTCTGGAGAGATCATCGGATGGTAGGCCAAGCTAGGTGGCCAAGAGGAATCAGTTGAACATCAGTCATCAAAAATCGGTAGGAGTTCGTCGTGGAAATCTGTCTGCCAGCAGAGTTGGTTGAATTCGTCGTGAGGGTGACTCATGAAGAAGAGGTGGCGGTGAAAGAAGAGTGTGAGCGCAACCTGTTGCCTTTTAAGCCTGTATGAAGTGAGTGTGGACCAGAGACCTTGTAAGTTTATTCTTCTGAATTAATAATTGTAAATTGTATAATAATGGTAAAAAAGTCAGATTTCGTTTCAATCATTTCATTTCGTTTTTCATTTATTTCAACTGTATTTGTTTAATTGTAAAATTTGTGTTCCGTTTAAACACAGTAAAGACCCTGGGTACCGAGTCTAAGTTATCAAATGTATTCAAGATAAATAAAATTGTTTTGATTTTATAAAATTTCATTAGATTATTTGCGTAATTGTAAATTTGTGTCTTAAGAAATAAAAAATAATTGTTTGTTTAAATTGGTAGTTTTATTTTATATTGAAATATTACAATATATATATATATATATATATATATATATATATATATATATATATTTATAAAACTCTCTCCACTTATATTCGAATATAAAGTACGTTTTTTAGAATCAAGCTGTAATTCGTCCAACAAAAAAGCGTTGAAAACAATTTAAATTAACAATGAAATAAATATAATAATATTCACTTGTAATTAAACATTATGTAGTAGGGAATAGTGAAATTTATGTGAAATAGATTGAGGATTAATTAATGTTTACTAGATAGTATTTCGGTGTTTCATAGTGTCAATCATTATTTTCAGTTGTCAAGTGGAAATAATTCTCAATTTTGGTGAATGTTAAATAAACACATGCGTGTCAGAATTTTGCAAAATAATTTATTTGTGTTTGTTACATGATCAATCAGATTCAAAAGGTTTGTTTTGTATCGGAGTTTTATGGATAATATTTAATTGTTACAAATGTATTTTATGACACAATACGTCAAGAGGATGTCTTAAAGCTCATTGATGGTGCTGTCATTTGTCATCATACGCAATATCGTTCGTTTACCAATGCCTGCCAAATAATGGACTCAAATGGTAAAAACGTATCCGCATTTTGGAGAACCTTGAAAATATGCTGAGTTATTTGATTTTGTTATTGATTATGTAAATATTAAGTTGTGAAGGAGAAGCAACGCTGCTTTTGACAGGAGACCGTTTAAGGCTTAGTTATGTAGTGACTCACGGTCGCGGCTCCCTAAGCAGTTGAAGCAGCATGTGGTCGCCAGGGCCAGGTAGAGACTCACTGCCCAGCAGCGGACAATAATAGACGGAAACAAAGCCAAACTCATTATCGGCGTGGCGTCAATGTCTAGGCGACTCGCGCAATCTTACGAACGCGGGCCAACTGAATCAAGTCTGCGACGTATGCAACCCGCTGCGATGAAAACAACGCAGAGGTCTCTAAGACTATTCATGCAACGGTGATCTGGAAAGCATCCTTCTGACCTGTGTTGAGAAATATTAACCGACTAGAGTCATAAGAACCACTTCATGCAAATCGTTTAATAGTAAATGGACACAATTGATTCTGGAAAATACAAAATATTCTCCGAATGAAATCATTATGTGACGAAAACATTCAACTTGTAAATATTCATTACAACTATTAAAACATATTAATAAGGGGTCTTATTAAAAAATGTTAATTATTAAGTAAATACAGAACTCTGTAAATTTATTACGATTCTGTAATTCAAAATTCATAGATACCGTGAATAAGATTCGAAATAGGACAGAAAGGTAGAAAAAGGTTACGCAGAAAATAAGGTATCTAAATTTAATTTCTAGTCTTATGAAGGGAAATGAGGCTGGTGTAAAATAAGCAAACTGCACAGAAACCGCGGATCTTCATTAATGGATGGATCAGTTCACGTAATCTGTATAAGCCGACCTCATGTGGTTTAGATGTCAGCGTGAATGCATCGCATCACTGAGGTCCATGGCTTGAATCCCGGCGAGGGCATGGATGTTGTGTGTGAGAGAGAAACTGTCGTCAATTAGTCCTCCGACAAGGCAAATATGAGTACCCGTAATGAGCCGCTAATGACCTGACAAGTCGATGCGACTACAAATGAATTAATTTTGAAAAAACTGTATAAGAAAAACGAGTCATTAAAGATACTGAATGTTCATGTGCAGGTAACCTAACAGGAAGAAATAAAAGTTTTTAAAATGAGCTTCAGATCAGAAAACACCGGGTTTGTAAATCAATTAAATCTACTATCTACGAGAAGTAAAGGTCGATTTTTATGGTGAATCTCATTACTAAAATAATCATGTAAAGTTGGCCTCAATAAATTCGGAATAAAACCGCTACTGTTTTTTATCACTGAAAATTTGAATAAATAATAAAATTAAAAAACAGTAATATGCTGATATCAGTGATTATATATTGTTCTTTTCAAACATATTTCCATAAAAATCTTTCCCATTATTGAACTTTGACGTAACAACATATATGAAATATGTCAATACTGTAAATGTTAGTTTTTTTCTAGTAATAGCGATGAAATAACTGTTGGTGTGGAATATGAAAACGTGGAAAAATTATTTAATATTACTTATAAAGCACAGATTTTGATTGTCAAAAGTTGGTTTATGATAGTTGAATCTGATCTCACCCATTGCCTGATTTTATTTCTAAAGATTTGTTAGTTGACATTCTCACAAAGGTTCTACGTTTGACGTCTATCTGGCTCTTATTCAGAAATCTTTCAAATAATATTTTTTATTTTGTGAAGAAGTTACAGAATACACCATTTTATGTGGATAATTTAAGTAAATAAATATTAAACGTAATATTTTACGACAATCTGGAACAAGGTATCATAATACAATAAATGTAGTAGAACTAGAGGAAAATATTTAATTAAAAGTAATTTGATTACGGGCGAAAAATATATTTTCTAATTCAAATAATTATTAGGAAAAAATGTGGGTTAGAATTTAGTGATATAGACTTATCATATTGAACAATTTAAATATATTTAAAGGTTTAAACATTTGATGTGTTATTTTATTCATTTTTTATCACAACCGTATGTCATTGTATTTGTCTTATTATTAGTTGTAGTAATCCGATTGTTGTAGTTGTTTATTATAAGACATGCCATAGAATAAAAAAAATCCATTCCTCAAGAAGGCTTGATGTAGGATTGAAATTTTCGAAAGGAATCTATTACTATTCAAATAAAAACGGATTTATGTATCAATGGAAGTTGTGTTTAATTGTATGATTTTTTATAGTTTCTCGTTAAAGTTAGTGTTTATTTTTACTGTATAGGAAAGTTTTTTTCTATTCTCTGGTTAATCTTCCGAATTTAAGGTTTATAAAAATGTAATTACTACTAGTAAGGGTTAATAAGCAGAGAAGATTGAAGTTCAAAGAACGCAGTGTTTTAATAAGAGAGAATGATACGGAAAGTTCCGTTTCGTGCTTAACTGACTCTTCGACCTGTGAGTGAGAGGAATCGAGGTAATCAGTGTGAAACTCGGGGATCTTTTATCCGTCCCTTAGATCTTGAATAACACACGTTTTTTTTCTATCGTTTCGTTCTTTCAGCACGCTATCTCCTTTCCTCCTTTTTTCCCCCAAAAAACTTTTTCGATATCCACCTTCTTATCGACAGCAGTTTTCATTTTAGAGACCGAAAATATTAAACTTGAAACTAAGTATAAAGCTCATTTATACGAAATAGCATAATTCAATTGAAAATAATTTATGAGAATATAATGACATAATTATGCACTGTCAGAAACGACATAAAAATGTAGGAGAAAATTTCAAGTGTTCAAGAATTAAATTTATTAACGAGAACAACATATTCAAAGCTTATCTACAACGGAAGATGGTATTAACCTTGGAAGGGAGCTATAACTGAAAGGTTTATATTAAATTAGAACGTTATAAGTGGATGAATAAGGAGTTTGATGTATTCAAAACACAAAAGCCATTTGGGGAATGTAATTGTTAGATACATAAAAATGATTTTGAATTCCTGTTTGCAAACGTTGTTCAGTAAACTATTCTGAATTAAATATTTCCATCTTGAAATGCTGCTGCATAAATAAAAAATAGAAACTAAGGCTTTATTTCCGTAAGCTGAATCAACATATAGTTTAATTAACTTCTTCTCTATAAACAAAAATTTGGAGATCAAGTAAATACGTTGAAGAAATTATTAAAAAATATTGTTCTATCTGGATGGTCGGCGGAGTATTTCGGAAGGGAAATGGGTTGTCATTTGGCGGGCGGGAAAGTGATTTTGCAGTCCAGAGAAAGCTTGTCGACAAAAGGCAGCACAAACACCATATTATGGGTGTTCATAAAATGACCTGATGGTTTTTTACTTTGTCTGGAGACCGTTGTACCCGCAAATGCTGTTAGGGGAGGGACGTGATTCAAGGATCCCCGAAAACGACCCATCGAGTGTTGGGACCGAGAACGTCAATTTTATTTTAGTGGAAAGCGGAGGAAATGTGGAGAGACAGAGAGAGAATTTTATGTATGACGAAAGTGCGGAGATATTTTTGTGTGAGAAAGTAGCTGAGTTTATAAGTGTGGCAAGTTGACGGTGGAACCGAAATAAATGGGGGCGGTTGAGTTAAAAGCTCCTGAGAACAAAGGAGCTACATATAATATTTATATTGCAGAAGTTGAAAGACTTTAGTTTTACCTTGGGACAAGGACAATGCCGCCAATAACGACATCTACCCGTAGACGGATCGAGAAACCAAGTTCTGCTACCAGCGCCTACACAGTTTGAACTAAAGCCATAATAAAGATAAATGTGTTTTCAGATAGAAGTGTCACTAAATTTCAATCTGTAAGACGCACACGAAAAAGAGTTCTCAATTTGTACAGAGATATATATTGAATTTGAAATTCACTTTAATGGCCAAAATAATTATTGTTTAATAATTGGTATGAAATTAAGGAGTTAAATTATTTTTTGTTAAATTATAGCTAAATTTTTAATATATTCTGTTGAAATTACTAATTAATACGTCGGAAAAATTAAATATAAAACACAAAAACATCAACTTTACTTCGTATAATATTAAAAAAAAGAAATTAATTATTTCTTGACAAATATTGAATGACGGCGGTCATGATTTTAATTTTATTTTATTTTTAAACTGTTAAATACCATTTATAACTTAATACTTTTATCGACTTCTTCAATTACTTACTGTATCTGAAACGTTAGTTAATCCTACAGTCGGAATAAGTAATAAACTTTTTACACATCATTATTTGAAATGGAGTAAATAACTTTTTATTGGTGATACATATGAGGATACGAAGACACTACAGACTATTTTATCTACTCCGTATCTAAAATATAATGCGGTAATGAAATATGGTTTCATAGCGATATTTTTGCACTAAGAAGCACCTAGGCTACATTGTTAAGAGGTAATGACTGACTCAATAAAACATGGCACAACATAACATGACGGTGCATTAGAAACGGAGACTAAAACGGTCATCAGAAATAACACAATAAATTCATTATTCATAAGCAATACCGGCGTATGAATCATAATTATACCCGTTGGTGTATTGTGGTTTTAAGAAAATACGTTAATTGTATATAACTAAATTAAAATTTAGACCAAGATTGAGATTAAACGTTCAAGGTTTGTTGTGGACGAAAATATAACACGTCTGATTTAAAAAATTAATAATAATATAAAATAGACAAATACAGACAGAAGAATTAATGATGTAAGTACATCATCAGGTTTTTGGAAACCTTGTTCCTTTCTTCAGGTTCCAAGAAAACGTTGGAATCTTCAATAAACAGAATTATGATCCTAACAGACTCTTTGCAATCACTAAAGCACTTACGAGACTCTAGCATAAGGAATGGCACCATCAACGCCATCAGAGCTAACCTACATCTCTGCAGTTCGCGAGGGAAACCGTGCAGCTTGTCTGGATCCCGGCTCATGCGGTCATCGCAGGGAAAACGAGGAGGTGGACGCACTGGCGGCCACTGCACAAGAAGTTCTACCATTGTTCGAAGCCCCAACCTGTACAGCCTCGGACATTCTAAATGAATGTACAGGAAAAGTGGAGGGCAGCTGGCAGGACACGAGGAGAGGAGGAAATAACTGCTTCTTCCATCAGAAACTGCAAACATCAGAAGATCTGTGCCACCTCAACAACATAATAATATCCAGAATTAGAACTTTGCACACCGAACTAACTCACGAATATATTTTTTCCAGAACAGATCAGCCCACCTGTGATGTATGTGATCAAGCCCTCACCATCCAGCATATTCTATTTGAATGCACAAAATATGAGGATATACGCAGGAGGACTTTAGCCGAGTTCTCTGGAGAAGACTTCTGCATACACACCACAGCGATCAAGAGCCTCCTGGAGTTCGTCTCCGACGCAAAACTGACATCCGCTATTTGAAACGTTGTTCACAATTGGAAATTTTCTAACTTGCTGTAACTGAATTATGTAAATACTTTTAGAGGGTCGCCAATACCCAACAGGTTGACGCGACCATAAATCAAAAAAAAAACACAAAAAAACCGTAAGAGCCGAGAACGACACACCTGCACAATACGTGTAACAAACTTAAAAGCTCTAGGCTCTTGTGTTTTCTTGGCACCTGAAGAAAGAAACAAGGTTTCCAGAAACGTTGTGTGGTATTTATATCACCACTTCTTTAGTCTATATTTGGCTATTACATCTTATTATTTGATGTGAACATTTATGACGGAGAAGTGAGATAAAGAACACCATTTTAATAATTAGATAAATTAAAACATTATTAGTCCTCAAATAATATAAAACAGGAGCTTTCGGATTTTACCTAAGCGATATTAATCTGTTATTTGTATAAAAATGACATATTATTTACAAGATATCACGAGAGACATTTCTGAGTGCGTGGCATATGTCTGAGGTATAATCTGACAGATGTCAGATTTTTATACAAATAGCAGATGAATATAGCTTAGTATAAAGCCGAAATCTGCTGTTTCATACTATTTAAGGACTAATAAATGTTTTTTAATTTAACATTGAGTCTTAATAATTAGTGCTAAATTGTTAATTAGATTTAATGGAAATAGATATTAAATTAAAAGAATATATATCTATTTCTTTACTGAAATCAGGTTTGTGTGGTTAAGAAAGCGCTTTTATTCACAAGAAAATATTTTAAATGGTCTAGCATATTGTGAAACCACCATTCTGGTATTACTAGATGTACTGTGACAGGGAAATGTGAAAATAAAATATTAGATTCATCTTGAATATGGTATTTTAAAAGTAACTGATGTTACCACATCCACGCGTATGAAAATATTGGTAAAACTGAGTCCATAATATTTACTTTCAGGTTATATCCTGCAGACTACTAGTCATAATTCATTTTCATCTATAAAACTAACGATCCTAGTTCGGTCGACTAGAGACATAATGACAATCATAAGATGTGATTGAGTTGTTAGAGCGTCAACTTATATCAGTTTTTTTAGGGCAACAGGCTACATGAGGGTAATCTACGTTGGGCAACTCCCCTTTAATAGCATAGGAAGGTATTTGAAAGGGGGTATGCAGAAGGATAGAGGAAGGTAGCCAAGGGTTACTAGGGCCCCCGGGTTATGGTTTAAGGATCCTACCTGGCATTCGCCTAAAGAAATGCAGAACAAACCCTAGAAAAACCTGCATCAGGTAGGTCGAGCATTGGGTACTTGTCCCACGCCCTTCCGATAGCGGGAGAGGAGTTTGCCGTGGGGACGCAGCATTCCCTTCTCCGTGCCTCGACCAGTTTAGGAGGCAGCTGGCCGACTATTCCATTGGGAATAGCGGACAACTCTTACCGTATGCCCAAGGTCTGTGACCCCGGAACTTACACCTCTCAAAACAGGCCGAGGTGCCTCGGCTTGTGGGAACCTTAGTTCAAAAAAGGAGACGAAAAGGCATCCTTAAAATATATCCCGGGGGCCCTAGTTAACCCTTGTTACCTTCCTCTACCCTTCCCCATCCCCCATTTCAAATCCCTTCCTATGCTATTAAAGGGGAGTTGCCCAACGTGGATTAGCCTCATGTAGCCTGTTGCCCTAAAAAAAATTAAGTATACCATGAATTTTAATATTTTTTGCGCCGGTGGGAGGTTCTGTAACACATTAGACAACAATAATTTTCCTTTAATTTCTATTCATGAAGTTTCTTTAGTTGAGAAAATGGAGTTGAGTCTGTTGTGTGCCAATAAAGACGTGTTTCTCGAAATTATTCTATTTAATCTCTGTCCTTCATTATACTGGTTTTGGTTACGTGGTAATATTACCACTCTAAAAAAAATGTTATTTACCTGAATTAGGTCCCTTTTGTCTTACAGAGAATAGGAAGCCCTTAAAATAGCTGTGGGTTGAATACGCGCACAACTAAACATAAAATTCTTAATACTATTCAATTAATACAGGTCATTATACTAATACTTTACTATTTTCAGGGCTTATATAATATACCAAATAATACGTTTCTACGTGAACTACGTTACAGACTCTGCTCCGAGGGGCGGGTTTATTAGCATTTATCGGCCGATGAAGATAAACCTTACCCAGGTACTGCCAGACTGCCAAACAGTGCGACAGATTTCGGAATCGCAATGCAGCGCCACTACGAAATTTAGTCTCTTCTGTCGTATCTTGTGCGTTAGAGGACGACACTTCCGAGCAATTGGTCGTCATCGGTTCATGATGAATGTGACCAGCATCCCCCCAACTGTCTTGACATTTTAATATCTCCATTGGTTGAGCCGGAGTTTGAATTTTCAGCTGCTTCAGTTCGTAATGAACGTTCTCCAATGCTGTTAAAGTGTGTACTAAAATTAGTGAATGCATTATTGTAATTAGTGTTATAATTTAATATATAGTTGATGTATAAAATAGGTCTCACTTCGCCGAAAAATGAACTTTTACTGCAACCATGCTTCAGAGCGCCATGGGTAAAGTTATTCTTATGTACTCGTAATCTGAATACAAAAACAGTTTGTCATGTGTGTAATCAGCCTGTTTTGTTTGTGTTCTTTTCATTATTATTTTTCTGATAAGTATTTTTTAAATATTTATATATATTTTACCAATAAATTGATACGAATATATTCAAATAAAAACCATTCATAGAAAAATATCGACATGTTCATTTCAGCTATATTAATAAATATATACAAATTTTTGAATTTTATATAATTATTTAAAATCATACTAATATGAAGCGATTTTAAGAAACGTAGAAAAGAAAACAGGGTCTGCTAAATTACAGTAAGGACTTTACTCGTGTAAAATGTCAGCATTATCAAGAAGTTCTACAAATGTGAGGCACTGAGTCACATTCATGAAAAAAAAGTATTATGTGATACGCAAACCCTTCGCTTGAAATTAGTGCATCGATGATTTAAGCTCTTTTTATAACGTAATGGTAAGAACTCTTGACTCCTGATTTTGAGGAAAGATCATAAGTGTTAACTAAGGTTATTTGTGTCTCATCATAATACATGAAATTATAAAGAAGCTTCGTGGCCAATCATAAACGCCCTCCACCAAAAGAAGGCTACTCACGTAGGGCAAATTCAAACAAAAGGCTTTAACGCACACATTATAAATTAAAGAAAACTAACATCTTGTCTATTCCAAGACACAGTTTAATATAATCTCAGATCAGAGTTATCCGTCTTGGAACAAGTGGAACATCAAAAACTGTTAGCTAGGCAGGTGGCTCCACTTGTGTGTCGAAAGAGACGTAAAATTTATAAGTCTTAAAAAGAAATAATCAATTAAATTATTTTCTAGTAAATTCGGTTTCGCCCCAATTGTTTTCTCTCAAAGTACACGAAAACGATGCTGAAATCATTTATTTTATTTTTATTTAGCATTGGGCAATTCCGCTAACTGCATTACATTGCTACTTAAACTTAATGGTAAATTAGCTACTGAGAATATAATTTATATAAAAAGTTCTAAGTTCAACAATTTTGTTTCTCCCTGTCCATATAATAACTCATAATTTTGTTTATTTTCCTTAAAACAGTATAGCCACTTGTAGGGTAGGTCTCCATCAATGATGTAGGTAAACTGTTTCAACGTTCGATATTTCTATTTATAAACGACAGTTTACCAATATCTGACCTTTGTTTCGTACCGAGAATTTTTTTTCGGATGTCATTTATTCCACTGTCGGCTGTTTCAAGTAATCAACGTTTATTTCTCTCAAAGCCGGATCTCCCATCAATGCTTTGAAAATTGCGCATAGTAACGCCTTCTCCCTCCAGGCATTTAAAGAATCCCAATTAATTTTTATACTACCCTTTGTCACAAACTTTGCTGCTACGACTTGATATCTTCGCAGTGCGTTTTTGTGACGACAAATGTCCAAACAGGCAGTATTGTAACTAAAAATCACGTGTAACGGTATGGTAATACAGATCTTAGAAATTTACCAGGTACAAAATTCGAGCGATTAGAATACTAAAGGAATTTTTTAAAGGTGTAGACAGGCTATGTATAGGGTAATCTACATAGTGGCAACTCCCCTCTTCTAGCGTAGGAAAGGGAGTGAAAGGGAGATGTGGAATGGTAGAGCAAGGTAGCCAGGGGTTAACTAGGGCGTCCGGTAATGGTTTAAGGATCCTACCCGGCAATTCGCCTTAAAGTGATGCAGGGAAAACCCTAGAAAAGCCTGCATCAGGTAAGTCTGGCATTTGGTACTTGTCCCACGCCCTTCCGATAGCGGTAGAGGGGTTTGATGTGGGGTCGCAGCTTTACCCTTGCCGTGCCTTGACCAGTTTAGGAGGCAGCTGGCCAACTATTCCAATAGGAATACAAGACAACTCTTACTGTATGCCAAAGGTCTGCAACCCCGGAACAAACAGCTCTCAGGACAGGCCGAGGTGTCTCGGCATGTGGGAACCTTAGTTCAAAAACCAGAGAGAAGTGAAGGCATCCCCAAAGGTAGCTTCCTCCAGAGCTCTCTGGGAAGGTTCACCTGGAAGTGAATGCTCTCACAGGCATCCTTGATCTTAACGGAAAATGGTTATCGATATATATATATATATATATGATCCTCTTTCTGATAGACAAGAACGAGAAGATGCTCTCTCGAGAAACCTCTTGTGAAATGAATGGAAACGGCGAATTCTTGGTAGTTTATCAGTTTGTTCATATTATTGCATTTACCTGTCATTATTTTCGTTGATAAATGCGTAATAAATGCATATATAAAATTTTCTAACCAAGTAAAAATTTCAAAGAATCAATTGTTAGAAATTTTTATCCATTTTTTCTTTATGATTATTTTTTTTTTCATTTTCTTCTTACTTTCATTTTCCCAACTATATTTATTTATGTTTATCTTTATTGTATTTTCATATTTGAGAATTTTTCATATTTGTATATTTTTCCTATTTGTTTCTTATTTTCCCGCATTAATTTATTTTCATATTTGAGCAAATTTAATGAGTGCTATCTCGCTGTGCAGAGTTATTGGTTGCTATAGTTACGAACCCTACAGCCTATAAAAACATTCATAGGGAGACTAATGGCATAAATTTAATATTCTGGGAGGACAATTAATTAAAACGCTTGTAATTTGATAAACTATTCCGTATTAGTCACTCGCATCCTTACATTTAATTCATGACATGTTTTTTTTCAATAACTCAACGATTTGTGAATATATTACTCCGCCATATCGTAATAAACGAAATATATCTTATTATTAGTCGTAGTACAAATATGAATAATAAATATTTTTCACTTGTATGAATTATGCTAAAGGGACGGAGAAGGGAATTTTGCGTCACCACAGCAAATATCTCTTCCGCCATCGGAAGATCGTGGGACAAGTACCCAATGCCCGACCTACCTGATGCAGGCTTTCTACAGTTTGTTCTGCTTCACTTTTATGCGAATTGCAGGGTAGGACCCTTAAACCATACCCCGGGGGCTCTAGTTAACCCTTGGCTACCTTCCTCTAACCTTCCGCATCCCCACTCTCAAATCCCGTCCTATACTATTAAATGGGAGTTTTTACCATGTGGATTACACTCACGTAGCTTGTTACTCTTAAAAATGCTAAAATGTAGAGATTAAAATGTTTTTACCAGCCCATTTTGCAAACTGGGATGTAGTTAGATTTTTCTGGTAAATTTCAATGAAATTACTGTAGTATCCTCCAAAAAATTATAACATGTATAATGATCGATTTTACTTTATATCAGTTTCTCCAATAGCTTTTTTGATCTACAGTTTTTATGTTTTTACACGATAAATAATTAAGCTTCGAAGGAACGATGATTAGTGTTTTTATTTCATTACTAGTAATTCTAAAAGTAGTTACTTTACATTTGTTAAATATGTTTATAAAAATAAATCAGCATAATATGTATCATTATGTTTTATATTAGACGATGGAAGAGCAGAAATTTAATTAGATAATTTAACTACGTGTACCTAAACCTACCTTTCTTGAATATTTTTTATCAAAGGCTAATTTATCGTTTGAACTAATTTTTTTTCACAGGATTTACGATAATAAAACGAACGAGGTCGGTTGAAGCAACGTTATGAAGCGAACGGCCCTTCTCAGAGAACATCAAAGAGGACCTCGAATCTCAATTTTAACGTTTTTTTTTATCAATTCCTTTTTCTTTTCTTGCTGAATGGACGTAGATGCCTTTCTTCAGTTCGAAAATGTGCCGTTCGTTGCAGTTTAGTTTCGACCACTAAAGCTGAGAATTAAATAAATACGTTAACTGGTGCAATAATGCCTATGGCCAAGATTTTTATATATTTTATAAAACAGACTTCCATGAAAAAATATCCTCTTCGAAAATACGCACACATAGACTCAAAATGACACGAAAGTAGTCAAATTTGTTTTTAAATTAGGTGAGATGTAATTAATTCGTCCTTTCTTGTCTGAAGCTTTATTATTTACGAAAAGAAAATCTTTCACCTAATTTTTCACAAATTCATACATGCTCACGTAAGTTTAACAAATATCTGACAATCGAGGCAGTTTATTTTACAAATTATAACTGTAGAGCCAAATATTTTCAATTAATGTAGTATTTATTTTAAAATAATTTTTGTATATTTTATGTTGTAAATACTAATAATATTAAACTGAAAAAATTAAGTCTGATTGAAAATAGACTCTTTTTAGCACCTGACGAAAATCACAAGGATCCCGAAACGTTGTGTGGTATTTATTGTAATAATTTTATATAATAATGGCTGAATTTAACAAATAAAAAAAACATAAATTTACTTTATATGGGAATCAAAGATGGTGTCTAAATAAAAAGATTATTCAGGGAAAACTACAAACAATATTTATTAACAATTTTAAAACACAAAATATTTGGGATCTCAGGGTCTTGATCTGGGTTTGATAAATGGCTGAATTTATACAATCAAAATTACATTTATCTTTTATGGAAATTAATGCTTCTGAAACATAGACGAAATTTGTTGTAGAAGAAATAATACTACAGATTGAATTAAAACAGTTTTAAATTTATCAAGAATTAACGATCTCATTTTATCGATATTTAAATAATTAAAGAACGATCTGACTTTTATATTTTAAAAGTGGTTTACAAATGATTTCAAAGTATTTCTCTACTTACGGCCGCCCAGGTCTCATTTTAGGTTTTTCGTGCACAAAATTTGGGGATATCACTGATTCTAGTACTCACAGACTCTAAATGTCAACAAATTCTAATTGGCGTAGTTTGTTAGTTGGCCTAACACAAATTGGTAGGTTCTCGATGCTTTACTCCAACCTGGATTTGCAGATCTCGTAACTTTAGTTGAAAAGGTCCTTCATTGGTTTGTCTATGGCCAGCATGATGAATTTTCGCTCGACCACCGAATACAACATTAGTTGCACTCTCTCCTTCCCGACTGAAGATTGCTTTACTTTTCAATATTTGAGAGCATGTTTGTAACTGGACCACATTCTTTCGTTCTGGCTGCCCAACTGTAAAGCTTTCGAACTGTTCGCTGTCCTCTGCCCAACTGTAAAACTTCGTCTCTTAGATTTTGAGCGCGTATACTCTCTCAACTGCCCAACAATGTTTTCTTTGCCTCGCCGGATTGTTGCGGCGTCCGCTCTATATCCACTAATAATGAGTCCTCTACAATCCAACTTTCCTATTAGAACAATGTCTTAATTACCAATTACTACATTATATTATCACTTTTTTCTCTGAATTGGCTATCTTTCTTATTTATTTTAATGATTGTTAAACAATTTATTTAGTCTCAGATTTTATATACATATTATTTAATTTTTACATGTTTTCAATGAGGTTTTAGCTGTATATATTTTTGTATTATTATTCTCTTCCATTCTTAGATGACTATGGCACGGTAGCCCAAAGATCGTTCAAAACATGTTAAAATAATATATATATATATATATATATATATGAAAAACTGTGACTGAATTATTCGTTTAATTTCTGTTATTTAATTGATCATATAGCGATATTTCTTGTGAGTCGGTTTACGGCGGGTTAAGGACTATCCGGGAGTTCATTTTAAAATACACCCCATTTATAATATCCTTCAGTCACTATTTCAATTTCTATTTTAGAGAAGTGGATTATAAAATAAGATTTTACATGCATTCACTGTTACTGAAATAGTCAAATTCGTCGCTGTGAGCGTTGACTCATAAATGAAGTGATCCACGTATATTTGTAATTATTTTAATTTGTAAATTATTTAATTGTTATTTTATTACGAATAATTCCTTGACGGTTTAAGTTTTAAAGGAGGTAATTGTCTATGAATATTCATTTTCTCCAGCACCATGTAATGCATGACAAATTAATTTCCGCCAAATTACGTTTAAAAGATTAAAGAAGTTTATAGTTTTAGCGTGAGTGCAGGCTTTCGACGGGATTCGCCCATATACTTGACGCTTTTAACAGCTTGCATAGAAACCCTTCCATTTTTTACTCGAGCGGCTGAAACATTCAGTGGGTCAGTATCGTATGGCGACGATTTTGTTTTTCCCACTCAAAAAGACTAATGAATCCATTAAACGTTCGTACAACGGACACCATAGGCAATGCAAAGGTTATATTTCCATTATTTGTGAGTCTAAATATTCATATCTCCCATTAGCATTGATCGTACTGAGAACCCAGCTATTAATTGTCATTTAGCCACATATGTAAATTGATTCCTGTTGAGCATTGGTGTCGCATGACTTGACTTGCTATATTTCTGGTTCCAGTAACTAGCACTTGTAACAAATACTCATTTAGTCTTGAGTTTATATCAGGTTAAACTCAACGTTCCTCTGATTTATTCTATTTTGCTATACTACCTACGATTCAAGGACTTCAATGTATAGCGACGGCTTCAATGTAACTAAATATTATTATTATTATTATATATATATATATATATATATATATTGTAATGATTAGACTTTATTACCATATATAAAAAACTTTCTTTCATAAAAATACAAAAAATACAAAAAAATTGATTGGGCGCCAGCAGATATATATAGTCTGCAAAAAAGTAACAACAATTAGCTCCGGCTTGGTTAATGAAATCCTCTTCTCTACAAGGTAATGTGGGCGGCTCGGTGGAAATTCATAAACGGAGCTTAGTTCCGTACTGTGTAAAAAAATCTTTAACGTTTGAAGGAACTTTACATTAATGGTGACCCTTACTTTATCTCGTAGCATCAGCCGACTTCCAGCGGATCACTGGTCTTGTAGCACCCCACGATCTCCTTCTTCGGCCTCCACGCGATGTTCGTTACAGCTAGCCAAAGTTTGCACCCTCTCGCCTCTCTCACTTCACTTTCAGTCCTCTGGTCAGTCTCCCGGGTGCGGAGTATATACCCTTACTCCGCCCCCCCCCCAAACGAATGGACGCGTACCCTCGGCTTCTTGGGGCCTCTCCGGCGCACGTGAACTTTTAATTAATTCTACCGAGATCAGGCCCGCGGACAAAGGGCGGCCACTTACCGATGTTATTCACTACAACATATATATTTTTTAATTACAAATCTGTAATTTATTAATAAATTTGTTCCTTTCATCATTGACGGCGTCACTGAGGCCATGGCATTGTGAATAACTATATTGTTTGGCTGGAATGTAGAGCCGATATTGCTTGCTACAAAGTATTGTCGTTTAGGACTTTATCGGTCTTCGTAATGTGTTTTTCAGATGTGAGTCGACAGTTTCTCATTTTTCTAGTTCTCAGTTTCTAGTTGCCCGTTGCCAGTTGCCAGTGATATTGAGAAATTAGAATGTTAGCAGTTTTAAATGTGATTGGCAGATATTCAGAAAGTGCAGACAGCGAACAGTAAAAACGAATTGGTCAGTGAGCGGCATGTGATCTGTAAACAATAAGAGATTCAGAGAAACAAAAAGACTTCGAAAAATAAGAAAGTAAAATCAGTGCAAATGGCAAAGTGTTTTGATAAAAAAATTTTTTTAAAGCAAATCTCGAGTGCATAAACCTCAGATGCCCAAACAACATGGTATGTAACTAAAACAAATTTTAAACTGTAAACCTTATAAGTAAATATCACTTGCCGTCAGCTTTACATAACTTTACGAGAATTATCTAACTTTTCTATTTAACAAGTTTTTTTATTGTAGTTTAAAATTCATTTTTATACTAAATTTATTAGAGGCCCGATAAGCGGACCTGAAATTGAGAGTTCTCACAAAAGCCAAGAAATTAATTTAAATTATAAAATCAACGTAGTTTGGATTTGTAAAATAAATAACTTTTTTTGTTATCATTTCAAAAAGTAATTGTTTGATTTCAATTTCCTTCTTGTAATTTTTTATTATCATTTTTAATACCACATAACTTGTCCCCAACGTCGCAGTTTATTTTAATAATTAATATTGAATATATATATTTTGGTACTCCAATGAGGATCTTGTAAATTTTATTTATCATTTTGTATACCACATAACTTGTTCCCAACGTGATGACTTATTTTCATTTGACAAGTGTATATTACAATATATATAAAAATTTATTGCTATTTCTTAATGTTGTAAAATCTGTAAGCAAATAAGTTAACGCCAAGACAAATATAAAAATTCATTTTAATTTTGTTTCAATGTATTCAATAATATTTAGCGGCTATGGTCTCTTTTCTGATAGGCTTTTTACTTTCATACATATTATAAATTGTTTGCGTAAAGTTTATTTTTACAAATTTATCAATTCCCTTTTTTATCTGTCAAATTATGTAATATTTATTTAATTAAATATATCTTGTAAATAAAATTGCCTGTTTGAACGTGTGTATGTTCCGCAACCGTGGAGAAAATTTGATCAACCTTCGTGCACGTGTTCCTTGCGAACCGGAAACAAACTCTGTGGGAGTAAGACACCCTCAAGGACGGGGATAGACGGAGGTGGAAATTTTATAACATGCTCAAACAGTCGATAGTTGCACCTGATAAATATTTTTCAATGTCAATGAGATTGGTAGTGTCTCTATATGCATTCTGTGTATAATTTCAGCTCTTTAGGATGGGGATGGAGAAGAGTTACGAGAAATAGCGCGAAAAAACGAGATTGGAGTAAAATTCGGGGTTATGGATGTCATTGAGTTTAATTATGACATTCATATTGCAGTTTAACGCCCAAGGGCCGGGGGTTGACGAGAGTGTAATTTTTCAAACACGGTAAACGTCCGATAATTGCGACAAATAAATATTTTTCGGAGTCAATGAGGTTGATAGTATTTCTACCGACGTTATTAGTGAATAATTTCAACACCATTCAACATAGAACGGCGACACTTTCAGGGTTTCAGGTGGAGGTGCATTACATAAAATTAACGGAAAAACAATCGAGATTGGAGTTAAATCCGGGGTTATGGACGTCGCTAAATTTAATTATGGTAACCCGGGCAACGCCGGTAAAGAATAAATTCAAATACATAAAAGGCATTTTATTATTGAGTTGGGCGTGTTTTTTCTTTTACTCGTAACTGTAAAGAATTTTTGAATTAAAGCTAATAATATTAGCCAATATAAAACCTAAATATCTTCAAAATAATGAGATGTAAATCTCAGGTTACTCATAGGCTTCGTGTTTAATTTTAGTAATGGCGGAATTACTTAAATACAGACGCCATATCCAGATTTTCTGCCAATAAGGTGCGGTATTTTTAAAAGAACACCTGCCCATTTTGAATTCAGATGTCTTCTTCACCTTTTGAATAGTCGGAGAAAAGAATCGCTTTCTCTTCGTTTGTTTTTAGAATCGGAGTAAGTTCTCCATCCCAATTTGAATTTCTTCACCGTGGGGATCACATGGAGTAATTCCACGGCTCTGTGTTTTCCCCACACAGACCTCACAATCCCAATCTTCATTGTCATGCCACGTTTCGTAACTTGCCTATTTGGTGCTACCTAAGAAAGGTCAGCCCGTTTCTTTTAGACTCAAAACAAACATAACCATAAAGTTTTCACAAGAAAGGCCATCCGATACGAAACATTTGAGTTGTGAAGAAACAAATAAATATGTATATACATTTATATTCTAATGATAGTTACCCTAATATGATAGCATATAAATGAAAGGGACTCGCCTAACGCCTTCGGCTTCCATTTCCTAAGTTTTACTCGCATCGTTCACTTCCTCTTTGCATAATAATAATAACCAGAGGTTGAATGAATTATTTTACAGCTTATAAGAATGGTATACGAATAAAGGATCCATTTTTATAGTGATATTCTTGGTAAAGTTAACGCCTCTGAATTTTTAGAAAAAAGTTAAACTGTTGTGAGTAAATTTCAAGAAGATAACGATTGACTCGATAAGTTAATTAATACATTTGTAACATAATTACGAGTCATACATTAAATAAATTTTATATTTATTAGGCTTTCCTAATATATACAAATTACATTTCTGTAAGATATTTCACGTGTTTTAAATGCCTTATTTACTTTTATTTACCTCTTAACACTGCTACATCGATTGCGTAAGTGCCATTTATAAGCCTGTCTTTTGTGCAGCTTTACATTTTGCTCCCAAGCGAAGCTTCCTGTCGCTTGATACTCCAGCCATCTCTAGAGATCTTACCCACAAGAAATAATGAGTTAATTTGCATGCTCTCTGGCGTATAGTCATCTAGTGCCGTGTGTATACCGTGTTTAAGATTCTTTTATCTCATTTCTCTCAAACTACAGGTATAGAGATGGCTGTCATTGTAATATGAATCGCAGTATTATGTATTTTGTTCATTGTAGTATTTGCAAATGTCTCTAGAAAAATTCTTCAAATAATTATTTTCCCCGACAATAAAGATTTGATTGTCTTAGGGCTATGGGCCGCTCGAAAGATTCACTAAAATATCTGATATAGTGAGTCAACAATTACATATATGTGCTCGTTTTTATCAGTTCAGGAGATAATTGAACGTTCCCCTATTAACTGTTATTTTTTCTGCATAGTGGTTAAATATGTTGTTTTGTACAATATTCTATTTCATAACCTGTATACTGTGAGTTTTGTTTTTTCTGAACTTTTCTATCTTTTTTTTACATATACAGGCTTGAAGTTACCACGGATGTTCAGATTTCTCATCTTTCAGCTTCGATGTTCGTATATAAGCGTGTACTTCTTATTGTGTATCGTATTACTCTGAATATTTGTGTGTGTGTATTTCCAAGTTTATTTTGTCATATTTGTCTTTAAATAATTATTTATTTATTTGAACTGTAAGTAATCTTGAGTGATGTTAATTCAATTTTTCTTTAATTGTATTAAAGGCTACTTATTGATTTGTAATTATTATACTGAATTATTAGTTATAGTGAACAAAAAACTTGAATGTTAGCATACCATAATTTCCAGTAATATTTGTAATTTCATTTATGAACTAAGGATTAATTGAATTAATAAACTATATCTATATTTCTAACTTTCCTTAGATGAAATACAGGCAATTAGTATTGTAGAAACCTGGGTTAAGATGATATTGACTGGGTGTATTTTAAAATAAAATAATTTTTTATGTAGTTTTTAGTTGTATAAATGGTTTATGAAGATCACATATTGTGTATTATTCAAGTCGAACTCTATATTCACAAGTGATAATAAGCGTTATTTGGTAGTGTATATTTAGTTCTGTTATTTCCGCCTCCCTCTATTTTTGAACTTCTGAGAAAAATATTATCAATATAATTTAAACTTATCCAATATATATATATCCCAGAAATTTACTCAGAAACTCCGTAAATTTCTCTGTAGCAAGTAAACTCGAAATTAGGCTTGAGTTACCAAACCTCTCATTTATATACCAATACAACATACATTTTTATTACTCTTAAAACGAATTAGGTGATTTTTATAGCTGTTAAAGCTTTTATAATATAAAGAAACTGTCACTGCTTATACTATAATTAATAGTTGGTATTCATACTTCTTAAAAAAATGAAGTCACTCCTTTCATTGTAACAAGACTAATTTGATTACACAACGGGTCGACATATTCTGGAAGATGTAACTCAGCATAGTTTTACATATTAAAAATAACAACTACATTTTTATAAGCGTATATATTTTCCAACTACTATTCTCAAAACTAATTGTAATTTTCCCTTTACGAATGCCATACATGAGGAATTTAAATTTTGCCTGTAATTTGTAAGGAATTATCCATGAAAGGGTTCGAGCAACCAGGAGCGCCCGGCATACAGAACGGAATCGTATAAGTTTGCAGTTTAAGGAAGTTTTACAAGGTCCCCTTCACAAATTCAATTGCCTGGAGCACTCTTAGAGGAAAGAAAGAGGTCGGCTCGAAATTCGTTATCTGAGGCTACAGACAGACGCTATGGGAGAAAGGTCGAGGAATATACACATTAATCGAATAAACACCTGATTGCAAGGAAAGCTAATGTGTAGCGTACTTTAAAAATTCCATAAATACGAAAAGTTTCTAAAATAATATATATTAATTTTCGATGATTAATAATATTTTAATGATAGGAAGTCCCAGATATATTTATTATATATATATATATATATATATATATATATATATATATATTGTATTTCCTAGTTAAGAAGACAAATTAAGAAGGCCATTATTTTGAGTAAATTTTATAATATTTGTTTCACGGCATAGACTAGAGGTGGATGCCGGCCATTATTCAAATCTGTTTACTGACTCAGACTGGAGATCTTGGGTGGCTCGTATAAAAAATGATGATTGACAGCGGATAAATGCTCACAAAAGGGAGAACTATAATTGGAGGTCTTTGGCGGCTTTTAGATATAGTATCTGACTGACGTCGGAACAAGACTCCAAAGGAACGATGACAGCAGTTTTTGTTGACATCCAATTACAATACCTGAGAATGTTTATCTAACAATATTTTGAGTAGCTCTCTTAGCGTGAGAAAGCCGGATGAGATCCGAATGTGGGAAATTAAAACCGTGAGAAAAAAGGAATATTCTGGAGAGGGGGAAGCTGATAGGAAGGCGGATGAGCAGTTGGATGCCAGAGAGCAAGAGAGAAGGACATGGATCGAAGTTAAATAAAAGTCAAAGCTAGAGGAGGGCGGAGGACGAGCGACATAGACCTAAGTTGGGCAAGAATTGCTGAAGTTTAATTATCTGTTGGTTTGTGGAATTCGTGGAATTATTTAATTGATGATCGCCTGAGAGAGAGAAATCTTGGAAATAAACATTATTGGACATTCTGGAATATTTCGAACAAACTGAACATTTGGCGCTGGCGATAATACTGGCCAAATTGAATGGTGGCCGCGGGCGAAACATTTTAGTCCGTACGACGAGTCAGGAGTCTGGATTCTGGAGTCTGGATACCGCAAAGATAAAGTGTATGTGTGTGTGTTAAAGTGTTTGAAGTGTGTTCCCGAACTCCAAATATAAAATTGAAAGTAACGATTTAATGATAAATTCTGTAAATGTTAAATAAAGGTAATTAGTGAGATTTCGTTTATTTTAACTTCATATTCCGTATATTTGTTTAAAATGTAAATTTTATTGTATTTTGTTTTTATTATCAACCCAGAGAAGACCCTGAGATATAGAGTTTGATTTATTAAAAATGTAAATTGATTGTTTGTGAAACTTGATCTTAATGTGGAAATATAAAAGTAGGGATTTTTGAATTGTATTTTGAATAAATAAATTGTTTTGTTTAAAAATTTAATCTGTTTAATGTAAATTCCTGTAAAAATTCATCTATATTTTGTGCTCCAATGTGGGCAAATTAATTGACTTTCAAGTTGTTATTAAAATTTGGGTAACAAATTGAAGCAAGTTTATAATTTGTCGATTATTATATTTTTGGTGCGACAAAGTTTCAAATTTAATTTAAATGTAAATTCTTTAATTGTTTATTACAATATACATATATAATTCGTCACTAGGCTGTTGTGACGAAATTTATGCGACTTATAATCCTTTTAATAACATGTAATGATCTCGATATATTATGTTTCTGGAAAGCCGTAACTCACTTTGTTTCCAAAATTATTTAAGTAATCAAGTTTTAAATGTTATATTTAATTTCAGCTGCTTTAGATAGTAAAAAAAAAGGTTAAATCCTATTTTTAGGATATATAAGGGTCATTTGGTTATTGCTCCTTTAAATTAGATAACTGATTGACTTTCATCATTTTTTAATAAGCTGTAATTTATGGTTCCGTTTATGTAAATCAAGTGAGTATCATTCGATAGTGAAAAAAGGAAAGGAAAATTTAGGTTTAATGTGAAATAATATAATAAATAAACAGATAAACCACGTTGTGGTTTCCCACTTTGTTCTTTCTACGTCAACGTCTTCATTTTACCGTAGTTGCCGCCATTCAATGTCCTTTATTATTAGTCTTTAGCTATTGATTTTGTTTTCGCAAAGCTAACAGTTATCATGGACTGAATTTATAACTTCTCTTGTCTGTTCATAATATTGTTTCTAACAGTATTTCCGTTACACGATTTTATAACACATGCTGATCATTAATGAAGTCATCACCGTTCTTCCTTAGTAGCACTTTACGAAATCTTTGCAACCACCGAGTTTCTGTTCACCCAAACACTTGACACAATCTTATTTTAAGTTCTCGAAAGTTTTCTCTTCTAAGACGATCTTTTCTTAACTCGTGTTTCCCCAACCTTTTTGAACTACGCGTTTGTAACTTTAACTTGATTCACAATTAGATAAAGTCTCTGACTCCTTTTCTGGGACCAATGGTATACTAGTTTTCCTTGGGATTCTGAGTTCACAGGGGCTGTGGCCTTCGCTTTTCGCATTTTCCTCAGACATGTATACAACATTCTCTGGATGGACGACACATGTGTAGTCTTTTACTATGGCGAGACTGATCTTTTTTTAGGTTCCGTCAATAGTCTCGGTTGTAAACTTGTCACGATCCAAATGGCTTCCACCAAGCTGTATTTCTCAGGTGGAGCTCGAAAATAGCCGAGGCGGTAAATTTTCGTAGACCACATGTGCCATTACAATGGACTCTTTGTTAAGTCGCGGTCTATCTAACTTTAATACGTTGGCACAACTTTGGTTTTAAAATTGAGTCTTCCAAACTTGAACACTTACCGCGATTGTGGGTTTCAATCACTAACATAGGGCATCGATTAATCAGTAAAATATAGCTGCGATGGGAAATATTTACTAACGAATTTTTAACAATCATATGATTATAGCATTATATTTTTATTTTTAGAGTTACAAGCTACACGAGGCAGCAACTCCCCTTTAATAACATAGGAAGGGATTTGAAAGGGGGTATTCGGAAGGGTAGAGGAAGGTAGTCAAGGGTTAACTAGGGCCCCCAGGTTTAAGGATCCTACCCGGTATTCGCATAAAAGTGATGCAAGACAAACCCTAGAAAACCTGTATCAGGGTAGGTCGGGTATTGGGTACGTGTTCCACGCCCTTCCGCTGGCGTATCTGCGATATGTACATTATTGGTGTACGTATTACAATCACGGTTTCCAGAAAATTAAAAATGTCATTCCGAATATAATGGATTTTTAATTATCATAGAATACACAACAGATTATGATGTTCTAATATTACCAAAGTTTATAAATCGAACTTTTTTTTTTATTCATAATAACTTAATTGGCCTGCTTTCTTGATTCTAAAACCAGCCGTTTTTTAACAATATTTATGTTGTATATATTATACAGAATATACGTTGGGAAAACTTACGCTCTTTATTATAATATTTATCTTACATTTCATAATTTTACATATATGATTAATTATAAATATAATTGCTATAAATTGAACTTATTTGAGGATAAAAGCGAATGATGAATGTATGTAATAAAAATCAACCCCAAAATACAATTCAGAATTTCGGAGCCTAGAGACAGGATGTTTCGAAAGTGTATGGGACGCAACATAAACTAGTTTTGTTCATTTCGTACATATATTAATTATTTAACGACTACCGTCACTAGAACAACAGACCTAAACAAATTATATCTCTAGTTACTTAAACCAATTGAGGATAAATAAATCAAGATAGTAACGGCAGTACAACTCTTGTAAAAATTTCCGGAAAAGAATGAAATAGCAAGGAGTTACGCTTACATATTTAATGTGAAACGTTAAATGATAACAATCCTTTTATGGTTTTCGTTTATGATGATATATTTTTACGCACATTGGCTGTTGAAATAGTCTTATAAGTTGTGAAGGTTTCCAATTGGCTGTGTATCCGTTATATGTATTTAGAGACCGGTAATTAGCGTTCAAGTACAAAGATGATCAATAATGACGCATATGTATCAAACTTTTTTGTTATGATTTACTCATTCCAGGACAAAATTATATATAACCATTTATAAAAATTTATTTTGAAACGAGACGTGGTAAAAAGTAAAAATGTGTTGAATCAGCCAGTGATATACCGCTTTTTTCCGGACTACAAGACGCACTTTTTTCTATAAAAAATTGCATCCAAAATTCAGGTGCGTCTTCTACTCGAAATTAATATAAAAATGCCCAGTGTTTGATTTAAAATTCCCGCCAGTCTTAAAAATGCCATATATTCGATGACGCGAGAAACCTGGCAACATTGGATTCAACTGGCAGCAGAAGTGACTGATGCGACGAACAAAGGGTTGGATGAACGAGGTTGATATGAAATTATGGATTAACAGAGTGTGATTTATTGAAGAAGAGTTCTCTTCTTGTGCTAGATCAGTTTAGTAGTCATTTGAATAGTTCAGTGAAAGAGAAATTGAGACAGAGAAATACAGAGCTTGATGGACTTACTTCACAATTGCAATCGTTTGATGTCTCGATAAATAAACTATTTATATAAGAGAGGAATGGAATAAATGGATGATGGATGAAACCCAACATTAATTCACGCCGAAGAGAGCCTTAGAACGGCCTACAATCAAACAAGTGTGTTAGTGAATAAAATAGTCGTGGTCTAGAGTGAGAGAAGATATTATTGTTAAATCTTTCAAGAATTGCGGCATAAGAACACTCTCGGTGGCGGTGAAGACCATCTTATATATGAAGAAGACTACGATGGCGATGAAGAGGAAGATGAAGAAGAAAGTTCAGATGTCTATTTTCAGGGATTTTAATGGTCAGTACGGTTTTATAAACTAAGATTTTCTTATTAGTCTGCCTTTGAAATATAATAATAAAACTATTATTTTAAAAAATTGCTTAAAAATTAAGGTAAAATACTCTCTCTCTCGCTCTCTCTCTCTCTCTCTCTCTCTCTCTCTCTCTATATATATATATATATATATATATATATATATATATATATATATATTGTAATACTAATTAAGAGGCCATTAAATGATTAAATAATTGGATTGTTTAGCGGTACAAATTCTTAAAGACGACAATGACGGCAGGCTTTTTGTCGGCGGTCTTTGTTGCGAGCTGCTGGGACTGGCTGAATTCAGTCTGACGGATATTATGGCCGAAAGACGGAGCAAAATTTAAGAGTACGAACAGCGTGGCCCAAGCTTAAAAATTCAACTGAGAGACATATGTTTTTAAATCCAAGTAAAAAGGTCTGGACGTAGAGACACGTTATAAAGCAAAGCTGAAACAAAAAGTTTAACGCCACGTTCAGATACATACGCGTACCGAAATAACATTTTTCCACATAAAGATCGCGGCTGATCGAGATCCCGGAGGAATAATACAAAAACTACAAACGTGTGTTTTGACCATGATGTGTAGAATCAGTGATTAATGGCCTTTTTAGTGAATTGTGTCCCTAAGCTACGAAAACTAAGTCTGGTACCAGCAGGACATTTGTAAATACAAACCAAACTGATTAAATTCTGTAAACGGTAATTAAGGGTATTAGTCAGATTTAGTTCTTTTCACTTTTATTTAGATTTCGTATTCAGTTCGTTTCAATTTGGTTGAATTGTTAATTATTTAATTTATCATTTTTGATTGTTCTTACTTATCAAACCCAGTTAAAGACCCTGAGAAAAAGAGTTATTAAATTTCATTGTCTGTGAAATATATAAGATTGTATTTTACTTTGAAATCCACCAATTATAAATAAAAATATATTTGTTTGTTAATTTTGAAATTATTGAATTAGGTGTGCCAACCTAGGGCAAATAATTTGTAAAAAACTAAATGAACACCTGTTAAATTAATCTTTGGCAAATTAAAAGTTTTTTAATCATAATCATTTTGTTACGTAATTCCTTTAATTAGGCTTTGTTAATGCTCATTACATTTTTGGCTTCCACAACGTGGGGCAATTTATTTAATTAACTTTTATTTTTGTTCATTACAATATATATATATATGGTGGTGGGTTGAATGAGAAAGCTGAATAGAAATAAGTTGGATCATATTCAATGCTATACCAGATGAGGATTTGCAGATAACTGCCCACAGGAATTTCGAAAAAAAAACATACTTGATAATGTTCTGTCAACACATAATTAGTAAATGTGAGGAGACTGGCAACTGGTTGGGTGAAAAGCATTTGAGTTATACAGAGTTTATACAGGGTGGGTTTTGTGAAGTTGTTCGTTCACTAAGTACCAGGAGATAAAGGAGCGTAATCCGCGAGTTGTAGTTTGTGTCATGTTAATCCTGTAGTTCATTATATCTAAGGTCATTTAACGTTGGCGGAAAAAAATATTTGGTGATACTTTTACTCTGAACGCCCATATAAGTTATATAATTTTAAAAAATTCGTGTCTGTAATTGCGAAATATTTCAACAGAATAGTACAGAGCAGTACTTTATTAAAAATTGAATTGATGAAACAGTAAGCGACGCTTTGAATGTGAACGTATCTACAGATATTGATTGAAATGCTATAAATCCCAGAACATGTATAAAGTGTGTGGCTGCGATGTATTTCTAATACGCATAATTTTTTAAAAATAAATATAAAAAATAAAGTTGGTGGACGAATGAGAGTATTTATTATACATTATAAAAATTAACAATACTATTCATATCTAAATAGATAAATAAACAGTCAAATAAAAGAAAATAATATGTAGTAAATAAATAGCATACAAAGTATCTGTAATATCTTTTTGTCTCGTAACGTGATTCAAAATCGCAAGAGCCATAATAACGACATACCGCTCAAACCAGGTAGCGAATATTTTATTTTTTATAATTTCAATTCTAGACATATGTGTTCTTCATGTTTAAATTTTACCCTCTATGAGACGTATAAAATTGGGCTAGAATATTTGACATACTGTGTAGCCCTGGACTGCGAGGGTTATTCTCTCGCAGGCAATACCTGCGAGGGACGTTCTCTCGCAGGCAGAACCTTGTAGGAGAGATACGAAGGGGCTACCTTTGGGGATGCCTTTTCCTCTCCGTTTTTGAACCAAGGTTCCCACAAGCCGAGGCACCTCGGCCTGTTTTGAGAGGTGTATGTTCCGGGGTCACAGACCTTGGGCATACGGTAAGAGTTGTCCTAACCTAAACTGGTCGAGGCACGGAGAAAGGAATGCTGCGTCCCCACAGCAAACTCCGCTCCCGCTATCGGAAGGGCGAGGGACAAGTACCCAATGCCCGACCTACCTGATGCAGGTTTTTCTAGGGTTTTCCCTGCATTTCTTTAGGCGAATGCCGGGTAGGATTCTTAAAATATAGCCCGGGGCTCTAGTTAACCCTTGGCTACCTTCTTCTACCCTCCCACATCCCCCCTTTCAAATCCCTTCCTATGCTATTAAAGGGGAGTTGCCCAACCTGGATTACCTCATGTAGCCTGTTGTCCTAAAAAAAAATTAAAAAATTGACATACTGTATTCCAGATTGTTAGGGATATATTTAAATAAGAGCCATTGACTCTAAAAATTTCCTTAACAGCATAGAAATTAAAATAAATAACGAGATCTTAATACATTATCTTAATGAACCAAAAAATATGTAACATCGATGTATATCCATAAGGTGATTAATTAGACATTCATTATACAAATTAACACTCATAAAACCACTATCCAATTTTTTATTGCACCCTATCCCATTACCAGAAAATTTCTGCCATACCAAAATAAAGTTAAGGATATCAGGAATTTGATAGCTATATAAATGACGGTCATTATTTATAAAATTGTTTTACAGTTCAGTTAAAACATTAATTAAGATGAACTTGCGTTATTTAGCAGAGAAACATAATATATTTTTCAATAATAGAAGAGTTATTTCAATTTTCAGCACTAAAGGCAATAAAACTTAGCGGAGATGCTGTGTTCAATTACTGATCCGCTCTACATTTTATGTCTTAATCCGTTAATAATATTTTGTCAGTATTAAATATGTGATTTGTCATTAAAATCCTCAATTGATATCCATGTAGGTTTGACGTGAAAATATATGGGGAAAGGCAAGAGTCCATTAACTATATGAAATAATTTTTCTAACGCATGGTACGAGATTGGCGGATTCTAATAGAATAGTCGAGTCTTTGGTTCAATGTCTGCGACCAGTAGTAATTATTGATGGCTTGTGACGATTCGAGTTAAATGACAAAAATATAGTTTCGAGGGTAACAAATAATACACAGTTAAATAATAAATATTTTAATCGAACGCAGTATCCTCACATACTAATTAACGTAAAATCAAAATTTTACTCAGAATACAAATAGATGTATGCCGCGTACGGTCCTCAAAAACTTTAGCCACGTCGCTGTTCAAAATAAGTGTCAGACGTTAGAGTTTACTGTCAAAATTTTATCACTCCAACTTTCAAGATAACTACAATTACACATTGCGAAAAACTTTCGAAATAAAGTTTTAGTTGATTACGCCTCCAATACTTTTATTTTGTATATTTCTTATTTTTCTATTTAATTAAAATGTAATAGATTTGGGAATTGAAATTGAATTTAAACTTCACCTTGAGGCAGTTAGGCCACTCATAAGTAGAAAAATTTCATTTCCGGGAAGTGAAAAGTAATATGGTACGTTTAATTAAACAGTTCTTACCGGTACACTATTCCTTATGGCAAATAATTGTAATGAATTATGAATATACATATTGACAGTTATCGTGAATGCTTGAGGATAAGTCACTTAACGATTCAAATAATTTATAATTTCGTAAGGATTATTAATTTTTTTAAAAAAATTGTTTGTTTAGAAATAAGAATCATTTATAATTCTATGAGTTTAATCGCTGACGGTTGCACTGGTAGGAATAACATTATCAGGGAGATATAAAATGAAATTGCCTGCAGAATTTAAAACATGATAGAAAAGAGAACAACAAAAAAACTATTACTTAAATTAATTCTTTGGGACACTTATTTTTCAGTCTTTTGCTGGTAACTGGTTCTAGGAGTTGGCCCAGTAGCGGATAAAATCTCTTCTGAAGGTTTCAGTTATGTTATAAGAATTTTTGGAATTTTGTATAAATTAATAGTATATCAAATACTTCCATTTTACATTATCCATTAATGTTACAATGTGCATGCAGTATAAAGGCAACAATAATTTTGCTTCAATATATTTAGATAATTTTTTTTGAAGTGTTCGTTTTTCCAATATAAATATATTGAACCTGTAAATATGTGGCAGATTTCATTCTGCCTCAAAAAATTCTGGTATTGCGTCATAAGTTGGTTGATAATAAAATAGTTAGCGCTGACAAGTTAAATACTAAAAAATATCTGCTTTACTGTAAGCAGTAATTAAATTTGAATTTTGCCACTATTTGCGATGTGTATATTTAAAATAGAAATAAGTAAGGTACGTGAATAATAGAATTTGGAACTTGTGAGGAACGAGTATTTCTCGTTATAAACCTTTTAATGGTAGAAGCTATTTTTTTTCCATATTCAGTAAATCCCGAATATAACATCCGTTCCATTGCTGTGTTGCTTGTTGCATTCACATAGGGGCTCTTAATGTTTTTCTATTTGTATTGTGTATAATTATTTAAAAATTCATACATTACTATTTTAAACCATATTACTATTCAGTAAATCCCGAATGTACAATCCGTTCCATTGCTGTGTTGCTTGTTGCATTCATGTAGGGGCTCTCAATGTTTTTCTATGTGTATTGTATATAAATATTTAAAAAATCATACATTACTATTTTCAACCATATTACTATTCAGAACAAATAAATCTAAACCTATAATCGTCAGAGGTTTCACAAGACATTATTTTAATAATACAATATTATTGCCAATCAAAACTGTTCCGAAGTAAGCAAATACATTCTAAAACTTCATAATTATAACAGAGGTATACAGCGATACAGGAAAAACTGAAATTATACGATCATAACTAACTACAAGAATTTAAAGTGCTCGGGAAAAGAAAGTATGTAAGGAGACGAATTGTAATGACGGAAACATTTATGTAAATTGAACATTTAATGAGCTTTTGTGAATTGTGTTAGTGATATAAAATATGTTATTCCCTGTTGTGTTAGACCAAGCATACTGTATCTGATGCCACTATTAGTAATATTACGTTTGAGCTGAGGATGTTAGGAGGCTCTGCAGAACCTTAGAAAGGGCTTAGATTGATCACCGCTGACAAGCACAAACAATGGATTTGGATTAATGTGGCTGTCCGCTGAAATCTACTGCTATAAGGAGGCCATTCAGTGGAGTAATACCTATCACACAGGTTGCTCTGTAATTAAGTGACATATATTTTGTCCCGTTTGACACGTGTTGATGTCCGTTGATTAGTCCCCGTCCCGAATTGCATCGCGGCAATTAACTTGCCCCGGCCTGGATCCGCGGTGAGTCAGAGGGAGAGGATTTTGATTGGTAAACATCCCTTTACCCCAACACTGCAGTTAATACTCCTGGAATCGCAGTGCATTTCCCGTAATCGCCGACAGATGAAACAGTTGCAGCACCATGCTAATGAATTTAGAGAGATTTTAACATATTTCAGACGTACCCAGTACTGTATTGAAATATATATGTAACTTTCAATCGTTTATGAACGACCATGAACAAACCCACGTATCCTTATTTCAACGTAACTTACTTACTAAAACGGAATTCTAGTGAAGTAGGATATTGAGTAAGACAATAATGAGTAAACAACGGACCATAATGTTTTCCTGTCCGTCAGAGTAATATAAAAAATTGAGTAAATATTAAATACACATCAGATGGCTTAACTAACATTAGAAACCTGAATAATATATTAACTTATTATTTCTAATCAGATTATTACATTTAACGTTTTATAATGTGAATAAGCGCAAATTGCAATATTTTTAAAAGCAGTGCTTTAATTGTCAGTAACGTATCCTTAGATGTTTAATGTATTGAGAACATAATTCGTCGCTATAAAATATAATAATTAGATGAAATAGCCAAATAATTATTCGTTTAATTTATTATTGAATGCTTCAGAAGGAAAAATAAATTGGTTAAGTGTAAAATGACGAAAAGTCGGAATTTAAACATTTAAATTATCAATTGAGTGCAAAACCTTTATTACCTTTTCTTAGGACCTCTTCAGTTAATATATAAACGAAATTAAAGTATAATGTGAATTTCAATACAGTTACACAGAAATTTTTTTTAACTTCCTACATTAACATTCATGGCCGTAAATAATATATTACAATTAAATAAATATGTATTCTGACTATTAAGAAAACTAATAAATAAATAAACATTAGCCAATTTTAATTCAGAAAAAAAACTTTATTAAATTAACAACGTTTTATGGCTTAATTTGCGACCCCATCAGGTTCAATTTTTTAAAAAAATTTAATAGACAGGTCATTCTATGCTTACTGCCGTCATTCTTTCAAATAATAAAAAATGTACTAAAATTTTAAACTAAATTGTACATTTCGGCCACTGTGATGAAACGTTGTTAATTTATTCAATTCTTTTTTCTTGATTAAAATTGGCTGATTTTTATTTATTAGATTCCAATTAATTAATTTACTCCGAGACAAATTAATTCTTGAGATGTAGAAAATAATATATCGCATTTTTTTCACTTTATTTGAATTCATATATAAAAATAAAATAATAGTATTGCTTGAACATGGCTTAGAACGATTTATTTTGGTTTATCTTTACTATTGATCCATTAGCCGATCCGAAACAGACGTAACGTATCTTCTGGTCTGTTTGTCTGTCTGAAACGCTGACTTTGTTCGCCTTTGACGGTTCGACGGATTTCGATTAAGCTTTTTTCGTTGTCGTATATACCCGTAAGAAGGTTTATGGCAATATCAAAGTCATCCAACAACTATAGAACTTTTTTGTTCGATTTACGGAAAAACGACTCAAGGCGGTAATTAACATTGAGTATATCATCATTAGAAGAAGTCAAAACTTCAATCAGGTCACAGTCTTAACGAAGCATTCTAACGATGCATTTCTTTGGCACGATAAAAAATATTTTCTTTTCAAAAGTAGGTCAGAACAATTTTATAGAGCCAATAACAAACAGAATTACATAAAATGAATAATGATGGAACGATGATTTCTTTCTCTTAGTAAATACGCGTAGTTAATTATCATTAATCTTCACTTTGTTTAAAATATTGAGATCATGTGATTATCTTGTTATAATTTTGGTCTTCGTAATTATATAAAACTCGTTTATTTAATCGAAAAATCGTAACACGGACGTTTGTTTGAGTATTACTTAAAAAATTCTATTTTCAGCAGATTCAACAGAAAAACGCAAAATAAATTTCCTTTGTTTGAGAATTTGATTTACTTATCTTTATAATTATCATCTCTCCCGTTAGTAATCAAAAGTACTTCTCAGAATCAATTTTGTAAAGCGAATTTGATTTCTGAACCATTGGTACTGGAAAGAGACAACGTTTGAAATGAACATGTGTACATTGTTTCGCAATAATGGGAACTGACCATTCGCAAGCAGTCAATTCTCATTATTTCCAGAGTGAAAAAGGTAAACTTGCAACATAGGGATAGAGAAAGGGAAGGGGTGGGGAGAGTTTATGAAGCTCGACGAACTAATTTGCGGAACAATAAATGTTTCACGAAGCATGATTCGAGAATGAAATACATGAATTAGTTGTAATAATTACGCAATATAAACCATTGTAAATATCATTCCAGACCGGTGAATTGATGACGCACAAAAATATTTACATTGCGTTGAATAAATAATTTCTTATCGGGCCAATGCAGGTTTCGCAGAAAATTGAAAATGAGAAGTGGAATATTACAGATTCGTTCTCGTCCTGAGGCGATGTATCACAACATGGGGAAAACGTTTTGGTCGCCGGGTTATCCTTTACCATGGATACTGAAATGTAGGAGTTCAAATGTGAGTATTACTTATATTTTAAAAACTTGTAGCTATGGGCTAAAATCTTTGGTTTTAACGAGAAACTGAAAAATCTGTTTCATTCCAGTACATACTTGGAATGACAAGTTTATCATTGATTTAATTTTCGTCAAATTTTTAATTTATAATAAAACGGTTTGGCATAATTTAAGTACAACTGACTCATATATTCATAATCGTTCTGTAAGTGAACCACCGCGGTTCAATGATACTCATGATCCAATCGTGAGGTGTCTTGGTTTGGACTGTAAATTGAAACCCCTTAGCATGACTGATACATATAAAATGTACTTATTATTCAGATTAACGAAAATCTTTCAATTAAAGAAATGAGGAACTAACAGACATCAGCGTGGAGCCGAAACTACTGTAACTAGACGTTTGTTGATTAGGTTCTTTCAGATATTTGAGTGCTTTTGAGTGTTATCAACAGACCAGTGCTGTTGAGTTTCTCTAGGCTCTTCTTAGCACCTGACGAAAGGGACAAGGATCCCAGAAACGTTGTGCGGTATTTATATTACCCTTTTTTGTCTGTATTGACCATCTTTCTTATTATTTTAGATATGCATGTAACAAGAAAGAATGGAAAATGATGTGTTTAAATTGAGTTTATGATGTATGAAGAGACATTAAAATTACATAAAAACGGAAAAGGGGTTCATTTTTAGTGTCTCGGTTTGGCGAAAAATATTTGGAAAGCCCGGAGTATCAAAATCCAAGTTTTCAAGCCTGAGAATGCTACATCGTTGAGGAAAATCACTCTACCTATCTACGCGGCGGGAAATAGCTTTTACCCTACGGAAATTACCACGACAATGTGTCATCTTTTATGTTATTATAAACCAACTGGATAAATGAGAAACCCTAACGAAATTTACTAAACTAATGTAAAAATAACAGTGTTATATTGGACAAACTATGAGTGTTTTAAAAAATCAGGATTTAACTTAAGCTGAAAATATAAGTAATGTTAAATATTATTTTATGATATATTCCGTTTTTTGTCTGATATTTATGGTCTAGAACTTTGTATTGTGTATATAGTTTCAGACCGAAAGTCATATGCTAATTTTTTCGTTTTGTGTCCAGACTTTCCGACTGTTGTCGGTTAACGCATAACAGAATGTTTCCCTTTATCAACTAATTTTGTCGACCGCAGTTAGTACTATAATTACGCTAGCCTTGTGTTGTATTGAAGCACGGCCACTCATTTAAGGTAAAATTTTTCTGTTTTAGCATTTTTCTTTATATGACATTTCGTAAGTCTACATCTGTAACATGAACGAGATGGAGGCGAATATAACCTGTTGTTATAGATTTGTTGAAGAGATTATGTAGATATTACCGCCAACGTGAACTAAAGCGAACAGTATGTATTTGGAAAAACATTTGCAGAATCTTTTATCTTCGCTGACCTGTAAATGCTCTCAAAAGGAATTTCCAGAAACTTTATTTTATCGTCGCAATCAAACACGGTCACTGTTTTATCCCTGACGGTATGAAACATACTCAATATGCAATATAATTTTTTCGTCTGGAAGGCAAACATTTGTGCAGACCTTCGACGTATTGATCGTGTTTCATTGTTCCCTCGACAATATGCGGGTTATTTGGCCACTTCTGAAGAGTCCATTTCAAGACAATCAAGGCGTTACTGTTCCTATTAATTAAAGTGAACGCAGTTAAAGGAAATGTATTACTTTATATTATTTTACGAGTATGAGTGGAACTAAACTGTAAAAGTGGTCCTGCAAGGTAAATGAACTACAATAAATTATTAATACTGTTTTACATTCACTCTATTCCCAAATGCTTTAAGGTGCCATGAACAATTAGAGGAACGAATGTAACTGAATAGTTATGTCGAGGCAGTTCCAGTAAAAAATGTAAGATTTAGACACTCGGAAGTATCATTAGTGATGTCTTCTCAGTATGGGGGAACGCAAAATAAATCCGAGAATCGAGAACCCATTGCATTCTCTAGGTGTGGGAGCGCTATCGATTCCCTGCAAGAGTTGTGCGAGAAAAGTTCTTGGAATAACTCCAGAAGGGAAAACAGCAACACTGCCTCGTGCAATATTAATGACCAGCAAGGATTACAGCCCTAATTATATAAATGCCATAGTTGTCTCTGTGAGAATTCTACGCTGATACTCGGATTTGTTTTACTTTTGTCTTGAGTTATGAGTTTAGTTAAACAACATACTTCAGATTTAGATAGGATAATACTAAAAAATACAAGCAAGTCATTTCACAAGTTTTTTGATTAATTGTATAATATTTATTACACAGAATATATACAAAAGTATTGTCAAAGGAATATTAATATGTTCATTTTTATCCCAAAGGTTTCAATCAGTGGTCAATTTATAAAAAGAAGAAATCTTATAATACGTTTTTCCAAAATTATTTAATTTTGAATTTTTTTGGAGCTTTTTGCAATTAGCGATAGCCATATTGAGTTAGGGAGAAATATTTCTTTCTTCACATTATTACTTAAACATTGTTGAATTCAATGTTTATATAATTATTTGAATTAACAAATATTTTGGAGAAATTTAGTACAGGTTTGTTTTTTAATTGGTGACTGCTTAAAACTATTGGGTTAAATGTATAAAAATAATAAAACAAAAAACAGTCTGATTATGTTTGAAAATATTATAAAGAAACGGTAATATTAATTTGCATTTTCTGAGAGATAAAATGTAAAACGAATGGAATTTAAGTAAAATGTTTTATGATTGAATTAAAAAATTCATTTAAATGGTGTTGCAGAATGTTGGTGATTTTGAAACATTTCATCAAGCATACAGAAGGATTAACTTTACTTTTTCATTTTAAAGTAATATATTGAGCAAAATCTTGGTACTGAATAAATATCATAAAAAATTATAATAACCTATTAGATAACAAATAGATCTGAGGAAAATATTAGTATAAAAGGGTGGATGAATCAATGGTAACATTAAACAACCACACTAAAATATTCACTCTTTGTTCGTAAAAAACTAAAAGGAGAAACACCATCGAAGAAGTAAAATACATTTAAGTTTTAAAATGACTTGTAGATCGTTAAAATGTCAATTTATGTCGATATTATTTAATTCAGTAACGACGTACGTAATGTATTTATCTACAAGTGTACGTGTCTCGAGTTCGTCGTTAACGAAAAATGTTTCCGCAAATTTATATTCACGTTCTTCAAGAGAAATAAACTGTGCCATTTCCTTGAATTATTTTTATGTAAAAATTGGAATAATAAATAACTGTCGTACACCCCGAAGTTGAGACTATATTTTTATTGATCACTCCGCATCAAGTGCGATTTAAGCAAACCCAGATATACCTTCTTTCAACACAGGAGTTTTCTAGTTTCTTCCTCGAGAATTTATATATTTTGTCTATCTTTAAAAGCTCTGGATAAACTCTGAACTTTTTACAGAATCCTTTCTTATCCAAGAGCTTCTTTACTTTAATTTGAAGGGTTGGAGTGCCTCTAGCAAGTGGATAAAAACTGACTGTGTGTTTTGTCATAATTAAAATTTTAGTCCATAGTAATTATAAAAGCAGCCATACGAAATGATCAAACGATACTTAAATAAAGATAGTTCTTTTTCAGGAAGTATATATAATAATTATTATTATATATAATAATAAACTCTGTAGTACAGCGAATTTTCATGTTGTTTTCCATAACTACGTAATAATTATAGCTTAGAAAAGTCATGCACAATTTCATAAATATTTTCAGGTTCTGAATTGCAGGATAAAATTAATTTTAAAACTCTTTATTGATGATTTCTGATAGATATTCATATAAAAATTTATTCTCTCTGTCTACGCATACTTGCACGCTCTTGGGCGAAACGTGGATAAGTATTTTGGATGTATGTAAAACATTTTTAATATTTCAGTACCACGCTAAAATATTAACTTCTTCAACATATCCGTTTTGGAAGTACGAATTTTGGTAAGAAGCTGTATTTTTCCGAGGCTATATTTCTCATAAGAATTCGAGAATAAATTTGATCTGTTAACAAAATGTCGGCAAAGAATTAAGGGAAAATTAAATTTGTATAATCAATAAATATTTCTCTGTATTTCAGCTGAGGATGACGAACAATTTATATTTGTTTATAGGTAAAATATAAGACGTCACAAAAATTTACGCACAGTTCAACACCTATTTAATCTAGAACAGCCCTAAATACCTCTTTAAGGGTCCCACTAGTGTTACGGAGGATGTTAAAGAACTGACTATGGAATTCTGTAAGTTCCGTATTGCCCTGGAAAATTAAATGTTCGCTTATGGGTCAGGACCACCTTTTCTTTAAATACGGACTTCATTACAGAATATTATGCTAAAGTGACGACATTTAGGTAAATGAGGTAGGATTATTGAGTTTTCCAAAGTACTTTTCATCCAACCGATTCTAGATTTAAATACAGTTCACAATAAAATCTCTATGTTATCAATGAAGGGGAAAATAAGTTATCGGCCCAAATTTAACCTCGAAAACTTGTTGCACGTTTTTGCGTGGTATAATCTTTATCTTTAATCGAAAGGATTAACCGCAGATTACAAAACAATTGTTCATCGAGAAACGGCACAATGAAATGAATCAGATGACCGAGGAATATCCACTAATGAAAATTTTAAGTTAAGAAACTTAGTTAAAATTTTGTTACCAGATAAAATACCTTAATATTTTTTTTTACATTAAGAGAGTATAATGATTACATTACAAGTAGATGTACTACTTATCTGAATGGGATGATTCAATGTATTTTTGGGGGGTAACGTTATAGTATAAATTAATTGATAATTATCTGGCTGCCCGTTCTCCGTACGGACATGATATGAAAACACATGTTTTGCGGTGTATAGTAATGATATGATATTAGTTGTATCTTCTATTCATTTTCTTTAATGCGTCTCGTCATTCCATCCTCATTTCTTTTGATATATTTGGTGCTATCTGGATGATTATGAACCATCATCTGTGTAGCTTATCGATTCAACATGTTATGAAGTTCGGCAAATAGTTTACAGATATCGTACGATAGAGAGTGATAACAGTAATGCAGGAGTTGTGTAGTCTATTATTAGAGGCTAAATAAACTGAAAGATTTAGATAAGAATTAAGTGGCTGTAAATAGAAGGAATTTATATAAATTTGGCCAGAATAAATGTGAGTTGATTCAACAAGTATTTGCTTAGTGTTTGGTATCGTGATTTGACTCTGCTGGTCTTCCGCGATTTACAACTCGCAACTCGCGTTTGAGTCGCGTAGTTTGCTTAATGCTACTATAAATTAGCCGGCAATGTACACTTCAGCCCTGTTTTGGTGTTCCGTTTCCTGTACGGTGCAGTAGACGTTGTTGTGTCTGTAAGTCTGTTGGTCTCGTTTACATCGCATCGTTGAATTGGCTCAGTCTAATATGCTTCGTGCAGAGTAAATCGCTACTGACGCTTCTAGTTACGCAAAGTGTGCACGGTGTTCGCACAGATCGCCTGGCTTCGTCTCGTTGTATCTGTGCAGGGTTGTAGGTGTGTATATTTCAGCAAAGATCCAAGTAAGACGTCTCTGTGTTGGCAGCAGTGCCTTTGAAAGGTTGCAGCAAATCCGACTAGTTTGTCAGATACACAAGCCAAAGACTGGTATAGGCCTCAAGTGCTGTACTTGAGAAATGCCTTCTATCTAAGATAGCTCTGCCAGTAAATCCGATCTCTCACATCCCGTTGTGGCCGTGGGCAATGCAGCTTACGCTGTAGCAGAGAGAGAAGGGTGCTTAATACAAGTACTTTTTTTTTTGGTCTGATCTGTCCATCAAATCTTGACAGCAATTTTATCGGTCTATATTGTTAGGAACGCCAGCAGGGTAGTCCTCCTTAGAATTTGATTTGATTATTGCTTTAAGTTTCACAAAACTAAATAGAATAAGGAACCACACATTTTATTCGCCACCTTGAATTATAATTATGCCAAATAATGGATCGCAATTTAGTCTGAACTTTATTTTCTGCTTCAGAACAAACCGTTCAGTCATTTCTCTGAATAAAATTCTTGTCACCTGTGTAACAGTTTCATTTGGGTTTTTGAACGGCCGACCATTATTAAGTTGATGGTTAATATTTATTAAACCCTTTTTGCAGCTCTATATAACGATGGAAAACGTTTCATCCAAATCGGTCATTCTTTTTTTAAAAAAATTACCTTGACAAATACTTATTTACTTACAGACGCATCAACAGCTCTGGTTATTAGAGACACTCTATTTTTCTTATCGGGGGACTCATTATCGAGAGTTTCTCTCACGCATACAAACATTCATGCCCTCGCCGGGATTCGAACCTGGACGAATACTTAAATTCCATCGAGATAAAATCTTTTAATACGTAAAACGTAAAGATAAACTAAAACCACTAGATTATAAGCCATTTTAGAAAATATTTCATTTGCATAGCGAATACTTATAAAACAATCTTGAAACCTCTAAAACTAACGATTTTTTAAATTTCTTAATCCAATTCGTGCGTAATGTGGATTTAATTAAGCGACACAGACTATTTGTCTGTTGCTGTGGCTACAGTTAAAGTGTTCGGTTGTCCCCAACAATTCTCGACAAAGCATTTCGGTTACCTTCAAAATAATTGCCAATCACGTTTCAACAAAGAGTGTCAGCTGGAAACGTCCGTCGTAAATTCATTGTGCTCCACATTTTATTTAAAGAATAAAGAGCCCCCTGCTATTGTCGGCCTAGTAAGCCCCGTGCGCAATAAATAATTGTTATAACTGTATTGGGACGTCAGCCACAGTGCTTCGTAAAACATTACTTAGCGGAACCAGGGACATTACACTGTTGTGGATACGGTACTTGGAAAGGGCGTCCGTATCGAATGGAAACTATGCATTGTTCCATCCATTTTCAATGCTTCTTCATTAACGAGATATATAAAATTATTTAGCAGGTAATATTTTTACGCTGGTCATAAAAAAGGTTCAGCATTTCAAACTGAAATATCCCTTCAGCGAAATTTTCTCGATCTCGAAAAACGGTAGCCTACATGGAGCAAGTTTGAGGCTGTGATCTGTTGTTTTTTTTTGTGTGTGTGGGGGGGGGGGGGTGTTGAGGTTGATCTAAACTTCTTGTATGGAATGGGAAGGAGAGTTTTAATACGAAAGCTGTGATTTGAGCACTTGCAATGCCAGAAAATAAACCTATAAACTAACACCGTGGAACTGTATTAAATAAATTAGCATTCCCGTTTATGTGTACGATCATTATAACGTGGAAATCGAAAAAAAATTAGGTAACTTTGTGTTATTATGTAAATACAGTCTATGTTAATTTTTTAAAAATGATATTACCTAGATTAAAGATTACTGGTAATAATTTTGAAGTAAGAGTGTTAGCTACCACTTGCATGTCGTTTTATGTCAAATGCAAGATATATATGTTGCTATGAATAAAATCCTCTTAAGAACACAATGGCATATTATTTGAACATGTTTGTCGAATGTACCATGAAGTAAGAAATAAGAGCATAAATATATCATTGTATTTTTAAGAGTAATTATCGTTAATGGGACCAGGAAATTTTGCTTTAAAGTTAAACCGGATTAATACCTACTCTTGTTATCAATGATTAATTTTTCATTTAAAAACAACAAAAACTATGTGACGATGACTTTATATTCCAACTACACGAAAATAATTCGATCTGTTTTCTTAGCACTTTTGTCCTCGAAGTTCTCGAATTTTAATTAATTAATATCTTAGAAAGTTTTAAGATTTTACTGTTCGCCCATCTAAAGTTATATTTATAACTTTTACAAACACCACTTGATTGTAAAATCTTGAATTCATAAAATTTTTAATGTTTCATCAGAGGAGTGTGTAATAAAGTGTTCTTCGCGGTTGGGATCCGATGATTTTATAGCGTATTTCGGCATTATTGCTGATTGGTTCCTGTGAGAAATAGGCGAATTAATGCCCATGGGGCGGATATGGTAAAAGAAACGAGATGCACGCATAAGGACGTAAAAGATGAGACGAAAAAATTAAATTTTTTCTTCGTGGGAGCAAATGAGAAAGATTCGGTCTATAAGAAGAAGCTTTAAAAACTCTGTCAATGTCCCTTTAAGTATTAATTTCGTAGAAGTAAAACTTGACAAAAAATTTCTAGAATGTAACCTTTCAGCCATTTTATTTTATATTTATCTTACCGTAACTCAAGATAATTCTGAAATAGTTCTATCAACTATCTGGCTGAATTAATAATGTGAGGGATTGAAAATTGTTTCGTTAGCAGTTCTAATTCTCAACTTAATTTTTAAAAATAATTTAAAATTTCTAATTAAATGGATTGTATTAAACATATTAGTAAAGTCTAATGAAATAGAAAAACTATTTAGAACTAAGAACTTTCCTTAGAATCGGAAAAAAATTTCAAAATATAGTGTGTTAACATTTTCATTCAAACATTCTTGAAGTCACAAAATTTTGTACAAAAATATTTTAAAGCAATTAAAACGAAAATTATGTGAAAGACGATAGTTTAATAGTGGACTACTAGGACAGGTCGGGATCAGTAGTATCCAACTTTTTTTTAACTTACGAACCATGTTTTTATTAGTGGAAGGCATGAGGGGCACAATAATTAAATTTGATTTTATAATTATACATTTTTGTGATAAACACTTTTTTATTTCAGTTTGTAATTTTAACAAATAACTCAAGTTAATTGGCAAGAAAACTGTCTCTTTTTATCTTTCACCGAACATTGCTTTTAATGTCGGTAGAAGAAATTGTAAAGGGAGTATACTACACGTGAACGGTGGGAAGTTCCACTTTAATGGGAGAGTCGTGAACGTCTACATTAAATGGAATACAAAATAATTTCGCTATTATTTCACAGTATCTAAACGTCTGTAACACCCAAATCAAATCATATATAAGAATTTTGTCATTTCCATGGACTTGACATCACATGTATCGCAAATTCAGAACCTCTGGAAACTGATCATATGTCTATAGTAAAAACCCTCTTTAAGTTGTCAACTTTATTAAGAAACAAACGTAGGAACTTTCGTCCACATTGTCATATTAATTTGTAAAATTACATAAAGAAAAATCAAAACATTATTTAATAATTTTGACAATTATTCCAGTAATTGATTAAATCCACACCACATTGTTTCTCTTACTTTACTATAAATTTGTTGATTATTTTAAAAAGTTGTTTCATAGTTAATTCTATAAGAATTAATTGCAAGAATATGGGCCGATCGTCAATAAAAAGACCTTCCGAAACTCTCTTGTCACATCACCGACATATCGGACAGCACTGATTTTACAAAACTCAAACAACCTACTATAATTATCCTGACAAAGAAAACTAAATAGATGTCATCTACGTAGAAGTACCTGAACATGGACGGAGCTCTAGAAGTGGCAAGGGACTCTTATAAATCGGAAGAGAAAGATCTCAACTTAACTTTCGATCAAGCTAGAAGTGCAATTGGTAGTGCGGCTGGAATCAAAAATCCGTGGAATACCCAACGGGATTATAATATTTTACCGGAAAAATTTCTCAAGATTATATCAATTATGTACATAGCGGTGAAAGACAGAAGAACAAAGACAATATTAACAAGGCTAAAGAGAGACTTGCACTACAGTCATTACAAAACTCTTCAGACAAAGACTATTCCTCATAACAATGTTTTAATTTAAGCATCTACAGTCGACAAGAACAATTTTGTTCCTCCCAAAAAAAAGAAATGGGTGTGCGTAAATGCCTGAATTGCTTCGATAAAAATATATACAATTTGGCTGTGAACTCTGGAATTTGTAAGTATTTGAAAGAGAAACAATGCGCTGAGGATTTAACAAATTACTGGAACTAATATTACAAATAATGTTTAGTTTCTTCGAGATGTAACATCCAAATTTTACAGATGGATATGACAATGCGGTCGAAAGCTCATGTTTTTGTTTCTTAATACAGAAACTTGACAAGTTTTATACTACAAATTTGTTGATTATTTTAAAATATCTGTTTCATAATTAATTCTACGAGATTGAATTACTAATTATATATAGCGCGACAACCCCGTGCGCACATATTCCCATAAATAGGACCAATAATTTGTAAGAAGTATGAAACTAAATTTGTTGTTAGTTAAAATTTATAATCTTAACTCTTAAAAGCTAAGAGACTGTTCTTGGACTGAAGACTGTTGGTCTAGCTTGTCTGTAAATTCGACAGAAGTAATTCATGGTATTCAATGTATTTTAAGTAAACTCAACCGATGTCTGTAAAGATTGACTAGAGTTCTTATGCTCAGGCATGAGCATTTTACGGTTAAATGACTAAGGAAGCACATCGGTGATCCAAGTATCATTGACGAACGACGATGCTCCCGCTCATTTCTAATTCTGAAGGAAAATTTCTCCCGTCGCACCACGGAGCTGAGAAATTATTTAAGGATAGCCTCGGCCTCTTTCTGATGCGGCTCTATGATGGACTCTGCGAGGGCGAGCCAGGCCCTTTTTAATAAGTAACTATCCGTTCTTTGTAGCGAGGGACTTGTTTACTTGTTGACTGTAGCGGTTCCTCATGGGAGCCAACTCACCTCCACTACGTGCGCCAATATTCCCCCACGACCAGAGAGCGTTTACCTACTTCTATAGGGCCTGCTGCCTCGTCGTAGGGCGAGCAGGTAGACCGGAATACGCCCGCCGCAGTTACTAATTGATAAGCACACACCAGCTTCAACGTTCAATACATCAACGTCTTTGATGCGGGCCCACATTCTAGCTGCGAAACTGGAAACTACTGGAATCAAGTTCTTTGGTACTACTAGTAAAGAACTGCGGATGTAAGCTGTTCCCCCATCCCTTATAGAAGCGCGGCAATTGTACATTGGATCACTAATTATATATAGTAATGCCAAATATTTAAGGTTTGATTTGGGATTCTGAACCTTTTTTTTCAATTGTTTTATAATGTCTTGACACTGCGTATTGTACGTTAATTGTTCAGAAGAGAATTACAGTGTAAGCTACAGTTCGTTGAAGATGTTTGTTACTATTTCTGAATGAATAGGAAATATGCACTACAAATTCCGTTTGTCAGTGACATATGACAATAAAGTCGTAAAGAATTTTTGTATGCTTTACAATAGTGCATTTATGAGAATAAATAAGATTTAATTAAGAGTGATGATTTAGAGAATCTCTTAAAACTGTTTATTCTTTCGATTAATTAGTGTTCCTGTAACTGTAATTAATCATTTATACCACGAAATTCACAAAGTAGTGATTAATACCAAAGTAAATCAAACAAAAACGTTATAAATTACTGAACTTAATATAGAACTACTTACGGTGGAAAATCATTATGTTCGGCAGTCAGGCCACTTATCAATGTTTTTTTGTTTGTTTTTTGCATCTTCCTCACGGCGATTAATTCGACGCGCTTGGACTGTGGTCATTGGAATGAAAATTGTTTCCTCTGCTTTTCCTGCATCCGTTTTTATTTAATGAATGTGTGGATTCCGGCGTTATTTTATAACTGGGTTGCGTGACCAATAAATGTTTCCTCTACTATTCTCAGGTCAATCGATATCAAATTATGAAGTGTTCGAATTTTATAATCTCGTGTTCCATATTCTGTTGTTCCGTTGCTCTTAAATAAATATACGTAATCGTTCAGTTGTTTCATTAAATAATTTTTTGTAATTAAGCATTTATACCTGGATAGTTTTGTTATATATTCCCTTGAATTCAATTAAACGACAAGCAAGAAAGATTAACGATATTTGTTAAGTTGGAGTTTGATAAATATTTATTTGGTAAGAAAAAAAGAATTGAAACACTAATGTAGAAGAAGACATACAGTTTCACTGTCATATTTGCTTGTTCATCTCACTGAAATAGAAGTCTTTCATAGTTGAAAATTATATATATACATATATATATTTATTGTAGTGATTTCAAATAAAAGTTAATTTAATAAAAACCAGGTTAAAATGTGCCCCACGTTAAGCCGTCTCTTTGTAGTGATTTCTAATAAATAATTGAAATTAGCCTCACGTTGAGGCGCCAATTTGTAGTAATTTAAATATTAAAATGATAAGATGTTATAGTAAGAATCAATATTTTAAAATGGATAAACAAATTAATTTATTAATGCACAAACAATTAATTTACACAAGTTATTTAGGCAAATAACTTTTAATATACATTATCAATTAATCTTTTACAATAAAATGACTATATCTCAAGGTCGTTTTCTGGGCCTTTAATAAAGAAAATACTTGTTACCAACGAAATTTTATGAAGCTGTCATGGACTTAATTCATCAATAGATTAATACAATGCATAAACATAAAATATGGACTTTAAATTCTGAACGAAATTCGAAATCTGACGACAATATCTTTACTCATGAGTTTACAAATATTAATTCTAATAATTTACCTTACAGTCTCTCACACTTATTGCACTTTATATACAAGCCATTTTTATCCACTGACTCCAATTAACATTTTTAGTTTTGCAAAAGTTGGTTCACTGTTCGTTTTCAGAATCCTATCAGCTCGTTCCGAAGATTAACTGCTGGAAACAGTTACCTGTGCTCCCAAAATCGAAGAAAATGTTCTAAATCGAAAATATTATGATTTAGATTCAACACTCTGAATATTTACCGTTGAATATTACGTGGTTATCTCACAGACTGCCACTTGTGAAATGTTTTAACTGACTTAGCTGCTATTACATGTATCCAGACACTTTCTGAATTTTATACTTTTCGTCTATCCACTGTTATATTCCCGAGAAGATTGGCGCACACACCGCGTTTGGCAAACCAACAACTACAATACCAGCAAGCATTCCATTCTTGCCACATTCTTGTGTACGACTTGTGTGTTTTATGCCGCTAACAATGAGAGTCCAAATTTTTATTTATTAATTAATTATCTCCTCTTAATTACTATATATATGTGTGTGTATTGCTCAGTTAACTTCTAGGATAGAGCCTAGCTTTGTCGTCAAGCATGCTGTCATTCCTATTAATTAAAATTGTCCGAAAATATCTTACTATCCCTCAAGACTCTCTTACCACACACGGATGACCCCAGTGATCAACTTTACTGCTCCAGACTTGCGTGACCTGACAGACAAACGGTCAACAAAAACTACTAAACGGTGGTAAAATCTCACAAGCACTCGATAAACGCCTCGTGAGTACAGACCGCAATTTCCGAAATGCTTTAGGTTTTCGTTCAATTCCAGAGGTAACATAAGTGAAGAAGATTGAGTACGAACACGATCAGCTAATGCTCACTAATGTTCAAAAGTTCTGTTGTATCTATGAGAATCAACGGTTAATGTTATTATTACAACTTGACGACATTGATAGATACGGCACAAAGTAAGAGTAAATTGTTAGTTACGCTCTCTTTGTATTGATTGACCCAATAAGGCCGCAAAAGAAACGCAATTACCACCACCAACATAATATAAAGGCCAAACGTGTCATGTAAGGTAGGTAGGGACCAAACAATAACACATGCACCAATTTTCCTTTAGTTGTTTTATTAAAATCAATAAGCGTGCTGTAATCGAATTTATAATCAATTAATTATAAAGCATTAGGCTACACATAAAAGTAGCGGGCGTAGTAATCGTAAACTACGTCAAATATTAATTTCACCAATCTCCAGTGGCAATTTATTATTTAGTGGGCAGAAAAATATTCGTGCTGTAGATGGATTAAATTTACTTCTGTTCCAAGTAAATCATCGGCAATTCAGTATTATTAAAAATGTATTGTAGTAGCAAAACTTGTTTTGTATATAGGTTATTCGTCGAAACTCTTCAATTTTATTTTGATTTATCGCCGAAATGTCGTTGAAAATTCCTCCCATTTGAACGTCAATCTAATATTTTATAAATGTGTATCATATTATTAATGTTTTTAGTATTTTTAAGGAATTAATGTCAAAATGTTTGAAAATGCTGCATTTAGGATTCGATTCACAGTGAATTGTGAAATTGCAGCACAGTTTTTTAATTGTTCATTACGGGCATGCAAATGTTTCCGTTAATATAACTTAAATAGTAATAATTACAAATATTTTAGACAACAATACTTATTCCATATAAAATATTTATATTAAAATATAACTATATTATTGGATACAATAATTCCACTAGTAAGCGTACAGAAATACAGACTATATTTTCATAATCGTGAATGTTTTTCAATCTGAAATAGAAATGCTTGGATTTTGTGCTAATGCGCTTTATTCTCAATTAAAACACAGACTAAGTGTTCCTTTATGTCCAGTGGATGCAATTTGACCTTTTGTAATCCATAAACCTCATCAATTTTCCTCAAACCTGTAAAGTTCTTCGAATATATAATCACGATAGCCTTATTCTGTTAGACCTCGGTATTAATGACAGCATCTTACAAAATCATATTGTTCATACGTGTCCAAATTAAAAATTATTAGTATTAAAAGGAACAGTACTTGGAATGATAGTCTAAATTCATTTGTCTTTGTGAATATATTTGAATTTTTATGGACCTTATTATCTTATAATGGGCAATATTTTTTCTGTGATTGTGAATCCCACCAAAACCTAAAATAAGAAGCGTTATAAAAAGGAAACTTTAACCTGTCAGTTGTCAGACAAGTCACAAAGCGAATTAAATTTTTCGATGCTCTTTGGAGATCATTTTCTGTTTCTTAAAATTATTCAGCGATTTATTTAGTGATATTGAATATTAAATTGTAGGGTATGAACAAGATACTGGAGAAATAGTTTATATCGATATTTTGTAAACGTTTGAAACTAGAAGGCAAATGAAGTGAAATGCCCCAAGGCGTAAAATAGTATTCTTGAAACTGTTAGTGACGAAAAGTTAATTTGAAATATCGGAGACAACATTTTTATCTGGAAAATATTGCGTTTTTGTATTTTTAAGACAGTCACACGATCATTTTAATATGAATGGTATGACCACTAAAATCAAATTTCCACATTCAATTAAATTAGTAGAATAATATGATGAAGGAAACACTCCTAGTCCATATGTAAACGCAACTGTGGGACATTATTTCAAAGAGAAGGAACTCGAAATCCTTTCTGCTCGGCCTGTTGTGCGACGTGTATGTTCCGGGCTCGCAGACCTTGTGCATACGGTATGAGTTGTCCGCAATTCCCATTGGAATGGTCGGCCAGCTGTCTCCTAAACTAGTCAAGGCACGGGGAAGGGAATGCTGCATCCCCACAGAAAACCCCTCTTCTGACATCGGAGAGGGACAAGTATTCAGTGCCCGACCAACCTGATGCAAGTTCTCTAACGTTTATCCTGCATATGTTTTAGGCGACTTCCGTGTAGGATCCTTAAACTATAGTCCGGCGGCCCTTGGCTACCTTCCTCTACCCTTCCGCATCCCCCCCCCCTTTCAAATCCCTTCCTATGCAATTAAAAGGGAGTTTCCACCATGTGTATTATCCTCATGTAGCCTGTTAGTATAAAAATAATTTTAAAAAATTATTTCCAAGAGAGTAACGAAGAAAAATGTATAGAACTCATGGTCGATTTATGAGACAGAGGTAGAATTTTTAACAAAATGGTTGTGAAACCCCCTGTAAATATCTCAGCGGTCAGGTGACACGTTTGTTTTGCTTATTCCGGATTTATCCGCGGAGTTAATTAGTAATGCACAAGTAATTTGAATTTGAATCGTTGTATGAATGTAGTTATACAATTCTTAAAGAGTCAATGTTTTAGCGTTGCTTTACAGAGAATCATTTTATTATGATGCTTTAAAAACATGTGAAGAAATTCAATGCCGATCCAACGGAACCATAACGACGACAATCCAGTCAATAAAATGTTAATGAGCTGGAATGCTCCCGTAAAATGGTGACTTTTAACATATCAATCAGTGATTGGATTGATAAAAAATTGCGAACGTAATGGCTACTTTGCAACTTTCTATAATTTTGTAATCCAAATAGATGGAATTTTGCTGCTTGGAGCTATCTAAATGAACAATTATATGTTCATTAATAACTAACAAAAAATAGATGAATTTGAACAACAATTGAGTAATAATCTTATGCAACCATTATTTCTCTCCAGTAGTATGAAACGAATTTCAAATAATGGTGTTACACTATATAAATTAATCTTAGTGTCTGTCTCCGCCACCTTCGTTATAGAAGTTGACGAGTTTAACCGTAAGCGTATTTGCAGACTTGATTTCATGTCTGCAAAGTTTCCCTCGCGTGAGAAGGGCGGGCATTCATTGCGGAAGTTGTGGAGGAATGTTAGTGGTGTGGAGTCAGGCACATGTGGTTCAAATCAGTGTCCCGTGAAGAACCCCCATCGTCTTAAACACTTCTACTGCTTCAGTGGCGTTTCTTCGAGGGCTAAACAAAGAGAAAGAAGTCGGTTTGTAGCTTAGCGTGACCCACGGGCGTGTTATCTCAACACAGACCCGCCTGCTATAATTTGAAAGGAATTTGCTCCATTTACTGACACGGCACGGAAACGCATACAAAAACGCAAATGCCTGTGACTTCAACGGTAACTACAAACCCACATTTAAACGCTATATTTTAAGTCAATAACAGGTACTGTTCGCTATAATTAATATAGTAAAGTGAAACTGAAAAGAAATTGTACGCTAACTTTCTTGCCGCTATTAGAACTGAGTTTCTCATACTACGATGTCTCAATAATTATCTCGAATTCAGTGATACCATTTACCAAAGATTTTACAAATAGAGTTGACGTGTCAAAATCTCACTCAATAGTCTTGCATTTACGAAAATTTACCGTTTCTAACATTAATTTGTCAATCGTAGGATGCTTCTAGCAACTTACCATGTAATTGATACCTTCAATATTTTTACATAGTTAGGTAGGTTGAAATATAGTTGATAGAACTTGCAGTACTGCAAGTAATATTGAAATATTGTCAAAGTTTTATCGATATTTCTCCGAGTAATTATTAATGCTCCTAATGGATTTTAATATGCACTTTGCCACGTCAAGAAAATAATCAAGAATCTTGAAAAACATTCCAATCCAATTTTTGAGCCATCAAACTAGTATACAAGAGCAATTACATGTATATGTTGTGAATAACAACCCATCTAGACTTACAACCCTGCTATAGTATTAGTCGCGAACGATGGCGGGTGACGTAAATTGAGGGGGAGAGGGAAGGGAGGAAGCGCGGAATGAGCACATAAAACTGAAAGATCAAACGCGGTCAAGCTCTAATGTTTACTGAAGCTTTTTGGCTACACACGGGTAGGGGGTACATCTCCGCCATCGTATCTTCCACGCACGATGGTGTTATGTGTACTCCAAGTTGCTCTTAAATCACATTCAGCAACGTCTTAGTGGAGAGTTAACAAACGCCAGTTCCAAATAGAAGTCAAAAAGCTGCCACTAATTACTTAATATCTTTTAAATAACATTCAGACCAATTCTTTTGAAAATATTAAGTAGCTAGTACCTCACCTAATTCCTCCGCTATATTTTTTACACAATGGTGTAACATTCCAGCAGTCGGGAATAGAAAGTCCAGCTAGATCGTTCAACTAAGCTATACGTCCGTTAGCTCACCTGGCTACCAATTTAGAGGATAAAGGAAGAATTAAGAACAGGAAATAGGAAAGTCGGTAACGTGAGGGTTCGGGTTCAACTAATTGAACCTAGGCGTCGTGTTTGGTGTTTCGCTGCACTACAGTCAAATAAGAGTTGGTGAAGAATAAAGAGATTTAATATGCGGAAATAAAAGAAAGGAATACGATTTGGCGGATAGCACCACGAGCCACCGACCCGTCTGAAGGTTAGATCGCGACTGCCGTCTCCAAGAAGCTCTGTACAATTGGAAGACTCCTTTTCCCTTACCCGATGATTTTGGGTCTCCAATCAGAGATCTTAGAGTACGGACAATTTCCAATACCGTGTGCATCGTTGCACACTGCACATAAGGTGATCGACCGCAAGCCGCTGACGTGCGCTACACTCAGCTTTAATTCAGCTGTACCAAAGCGTGTCCGTAATCCGGAAGAGACGTTACGAAAAAATGGCACGTGTAGGCTATTATATTACAATGGGGCGAGTTTCTATCACAAAAATGAACTCTTAACGCTCATGCGCCGTACCGATTGAAATCTTTATATATTTCGGACATTCTAAGATTCAATTTCTTTGTAAAAATATATTCTGTCAAATACAAATAAAAACATAGTGAAGAAAAATACAGTATTTGTTTGTGACTCAACTTTAAAAATATACATGAAAGTTTTCTTCAAGTAATAATATACTATTAAGTACCGATGATTGACGATTAAATAACACAATGTGAAGAGTACGGGGCAAGCCAAAGAGAAACTACTAAGTCAAGTAATCTGTAGAAAATTAAAAACATACAACATAAACAATTTTAGCAGAGAATTTAATCCACCGAGCGACAGGAAAGAACGTTGAACAGCCTGTGTCGGAACCGTCTACTTGCAACGTAGTGATACCAGCATGAAACGAATTCGCATCGGAAATTACACTGGCCAGATTTGTTAAGTAAAAATTCGTATTTGAAAGGTAATCCTGTGAGATACGGAACATGTTTAGAGACAGGATCGACCGAGACTGGGTTCTAACAAATCAGAGCTCGCTTCTAAGTAACACGTCAATGAACGAACTCAAATCAGAAGCCGCGAAGTCAACTGACGTTCAAGATGTTCACGTACACGTTTAAACATACATTACCTATTAATTTCTCTCGCTGTCGAGAAATTTGAGCGTCTACCGAAAAAATACATGAATTAAAATTTTCTGGCGGAGGTTACCTTTGGGGATGCCGTCACATCTCTCTGGTTTTTTGAACTAAGGTTCCCACGTGCCCAGGCACCTCGGCCTGTTTTGAGAGGTGTATGTTCCGGGGTCGCACCTTGGGCATACGGTTAGAGTTGTCCGCCATTCCTATTGGAATAGTCGGCCAGCTGCCTCCTAAGTCGGCCAAGGCACGGCGAGGGGAAAGCTGCGCACCCCACAGCTAACCCCTCTCCCGTCATCGGAAGGGCTTGGGACCAGTACCAAATGCCCGACCTACCTGATGCAGGTTTTTCTAGGGTTTTCCCTGCATCACTTTAAGGCGAATTGCCGAGTAGGACCCTTAAACCCTAGCCCGGGGGCCCTGGTTTACCCTTGGTTCTACCCTTCCACATCCCCCCTTTCAAATACCTTTCCGATGCTATAAGAGGGGAAATGCCACTATGTGGATTACCCTATACACCGCCTGTCTACACCTAAAAAAAATGTTTAAGGATAACAACATCACTCTCATATTTCACTAATTCTATATTTTCAAATGTAATGTATTCAGAATGTTGCATAAACGATAAAATTAATAACTTTTACGTCATTACCTTAAATTTTCCGTTTCAGCAAAACGACTCCTAATTTCTTTTTAAGAAAATTATTACAATTGTTTGTTGTGAATGTAGCGACTGCAGTTGTAACTTGTCTTATTCGCTCGTTACGTCACGAGAGCAACTGTAAGATGCTTATATTTTTAAATTATTGTCATATATTAAATACTATACTTCAACACCACAAATTATGCTCTTTTTTTTAATCAAACTCATAGTGTAAAACACTGTTCGTTGTGAAATGAAAAGTAACTCCTTTTATAATATGTAATACTTCAATTTGGGAAATATATAAATTCATTATTTATCTTGAAGGTTATTTTTAAAGGTATTGATTTAAATCCCGGCGTTTTTGCTAATATATGGTCAAAATTCGTTGCTAATGTATCCTTAAAACAGCCTATATATTATGTCCTGGCGAAACCGGTGAACTCCGGTAGCGTGTTGAGACAGTCATGACAAACAAAACACCTTACTCGGAAGAAGGTTTCCTATGGCTTCCTTCTTAAAGTGAACGAAATTATCACCTCCTTCACGACACACATTTATTTAAAGAATATCACAGAAAATAAAATGAATTTCACGGAAATACTGATAATACTATCTTCACTACACGAAACTTCTTAGTGTGGAAATTATAACATCACATAATTATAATTTTATTTTTATTCGTTTAGTGCGAAAAACTTTCTACTGGAAGTATCCACTTTAACTTTTATTAAATTTTTAGAATATTTCAAACACACAAAAATCTCTCTACCCTACAAAAGGTTTGATCCGTCTGTAAAACTTTATTACGTTCTTGAATTCTCTGTACATATTCGATGTTATACGTCAACATAATAATTGTGCAAATTTTTTTTTTTAAAAAAAAGAGACAGAATATGTAATTTTGGAGAGTATATTCGTATGAATAGTGAGAGATAAAGGAGATACGTCACATATGTTTTGCTATTGATTTTAACTAATTTGTTATTTATATTTCTTCCATGTTCCTGTAAAATATAGTTGAAATATTTATGTGCGTACAGTTGCACACTAAACGTTTAAGAGTTCACGCTGCATTTTCCTGTAGACAACGTCAATAACAATTATCGAGAAGTCAATTTCTGTTCATATTATTCTTTAATTTATTTTGCTGTTTCTTGACAGCTTGCGGAGTTTTGCACCAGTTTGTTACATCGATTGCGACGTGCGGGCGATTGGCAGGAATCGATGGTCCAGCTGACGGATTGTCAGTCAGTTCTTCACGGAAAATCAGGACCTACAGCCCCTGAAACCCTCTCGTCCGGATTTATGGCGCTACTTTTTTTTTCCCCCGAGCGACGGACGTTCATTCGTCTGCAAAGTGGTCGAATTACAGTCGAAGCTCAAACGTGGGAGAGGAAAAGTTTTCTGAAGAAAAATGTTATCCTATTAGGAACCATTGTCACCCTTTAAAAATAACAAACTTTAAAGGTACAAGACACACATATAACATAGTGCCAAATCAATTTGTTTTCTGTAAGTGTTTAGAATGACTTTTACATTATTTAGCCATAACACCTCCCAATTGAAATTGATTGTATCACCAGAACCGGTAACAATAGATTAAACCTTAAAATTGTGTATAAAAAATATTGAAATGACTAGTAATAAGTCATTCTGTCTATTGTTGTAGCATTTACTAGATAGTTGTACTTATTTTGTTCATATATTATGAGAGACCTGACGTCACGAAATCACTGATCTCAGTTCGTTGGCGTCTTTCACGAAAGTAAGAGTAGTTTAATGGATGAAATTAGCGTGCCGTTTTGTTAGTTTTCCAATATGACTATCAAGCGTTATTTTCAGCCCATATAGAGTGCTTAAGTTAATAATAATTATGACAAATAAGGAACAATATCAGTTTGATCAATGTCTCATATAATGTATCATATATATATATATATATATATATATATATATATATATAATTAAATAATTTTATTATTCTTGTATGTAATAGCTCATTAACAGTCCTGTTTCAATTGTAAACTGTAAAAAATCAGAACATTTGTTGTTGGTGGATTTGGTTCTAAAATATTTTGGTCAGATAACGGAATGAACAAACATAAAAGAATATTTTTCAATATAATAAAATTTATTCGTAAATAATATAATATTTATATATATATATATATATTACATTAATATTTATTCGTAAAGATATTTCTCTATAATAGATTGTTTAAGGCGAAACATTAATTATATGGGTATAATTAATATATAACCAGAATTAGAAGCTAAAAGAAATTTCTCAATTATGATTTAAGGAGAGAGAAATGTTATATTTTCAGCTCTAAGTCTAAGTTGAAGAATGATTAAACCTGGAACAGTAAATATTCAGCTATCAAAGATTGAAGTCTTTCCCGGTGTAGTTGTTCAATAAATAGTTCTAGGTATTCACTTCGCCTAGAAGATGACGGCAGAGCTTTTAGTCGTCGAAACGCTGTGTTAAAATATAAATATGCAAAACCCGTGTGAATACCGAGAACTATTTATTGAATATTCAGCAACATTTAAGAGCCATACGTACTATTTTCAAATTGTCATAGAAACTCATAAAACCTTATAAATAAACACCAAAATGGACTGGTAAAAGACGTCAGGCGTAGTAAATTAGAATAAATGAGAATACTAATTATTTTAATTAGTCCTTATGTAAACAAAAATATTTAATAATATGAAGAATACTTTAAAAATATTCGTAGTTGAAATTAAATACCAACAAATGCAGTATGAATGTATCGTAACCACTCGTTGAAATTAAAATTTTAATTTCGTCCTAAGAACCGAAATTCAGGTGATGATGAACGAAGTTACTTATTCATATTGTGAAAATATTAGTAGTCGCTTGAGTGACTAAGTCTGTCAGGGCCAACTTGCCCTTGCTGAGGTTTCCCAAATTGGCTGTTGTGACGCAAGTGTGAAGGAGACTAAAAGTTAATTATTTACCGAAAACGTGGTTATTGCATTACTTAGCACAAGACGATATAATTTAATATTATGAAGACACAATAATGCATAAAAAAGTGTTTAAGATATATTGAATTTTATGCCACAAGTTGCGATATGCTGAGTGTTGTGTATTAATTTATCCCTTTATAATTGGAAAATATATAAAGTGGAAATTAGATAAACTAGGCTAAATTTCTCATGATGACAGAAGTTATATAACAGACTGATATTTGAAATGGGTAAATATTTAACGAAATTATTATGTATGTATTTACCTGCTAATGGATTCGTTGATTACAGGATTTGTAGACTGTCTATATTATTAATAAGCTGGTACATGATGGCGTGTAATTAGCTCCCATAGGATACTGGATTTACATTCTAAGTAGACTGTCCTATTAGCAACATCCTGCTTAATAGCAGACATCACTAAAGTGTTAAAATGGTGTTTGTAAATATCACATTTTGTTGCAAGAAATGATTTCCTTCATTAAGATCAAATATTAGATATAGACTGTCTATTCTCTGTCTGTATACTGAAAATAAAGGTGTATCAGGAAAATAAGAAGATATTAGAAAATACTTTTCGTGCTTATTAATGTGATTCTGTATTCGATTTTATTGGAACTAACGATAGTTTGTTCAATTAATCGGAATATAATTTAATTCACTTGAACTTGTAAATACGGTTCAATACTTCAATGACATAAGTATAGTTGCTTCAAAAGAATAATAGATTATTTTGTTATAAGATAAAATAGCGAAATACAGAGTTTGATTTTGTCAATCGTATTATGCGGTTGTGTTGATCTTGGTTCTTATGTTTTTTAGAACCTTAAGAAGCGTTGTGTGGTATTTATATAATCACTTCTTTTCACTGTATTTGGCTATATTATCTTATTATTCATTTTCAAAACAGACGTATCAAAATTTCAACAAAATTCGAGCTACTGTCCAATTCTCTGATCAAAGTCGTCGCATTTTCACTTAAATATTTGTATGATTTTAATTCATATGTTTTCCTGTAGGGTTTATTGGTATAAATGTTGATCGTGACTAAGACCGTCGATTCGTCCAAATTGTATATTTACTTCAATTTCAGAGTGTGCAATAGTAATAACTTTTATTAATTCAACGACAGTATATATGCAAATAAAATAATATACAAATGATTCGTCAACTGGTATTTGGTATCTCTGAGTAAATCTGTAAATACTTGGGTAGAAATGGGTTGAAATTCGTCATACGTTATGTAGGCTAAAACCCGAGAGAAGAAGAAAGTGTAAACAGGTTATATATATATGGTAATCTACATAGAAGCAAATTCCTTCTTATAGCATAGGAAAGAGATTGAAGGGGGGGGGGGGCTGCGGAAAGGTAGAGCAAGGTAGCCACTAGGGTCCCCGGGCTATAGTTTAAGGATCCTAACCGGCAATTTGCCAAAATGGGATGCAGGGAAAACCCTATGAAAACTTGCATCAGGTAGGTCGAGCATTAGGTACTTGTCCCACGCCCTTCCGATGGCGGAAGACGGATTTTATGTGGGGTAACAGCATTTCCCTCTCCGTGTCTCGACCAGTTTAGGAGGCAACTGGCTGACTATTCCTATAGGAATATCGGACAACTCTTTCTGTATACCCAAGGTCTGCGGTCCATATATATATATATATATATGAAACTGGTAACGAGTAAAACCTATTTATGCTCAGATGTTTTAGGTTACGCTTATAAGTAATTTTTCTTTGTAAGTTACATGCAAAAATAAAATAAAAATTGTCATTTTTTTGTTACAAATTTGTTCAGCCTTAAACAGAGTTCACATACAGGAATAATTATAAATTTGTGCGCTTCGTGTAGTTTACGAATGGCCTCAGCTACGCGTACATAACTAAATTGTTTTGTAAACTCTAAATGTCAGTGAACCGTAAAAAAAATATTTAAACCACTATGATTACATATAATACTCGGTGTATTTTTTTAAACTTGTTTCACAAAAAGCATTTTTGCCCACTGCCTCTATAATTTTTTTAAATGTTTTGTTTAAGGTTACCGTTAAATGATGTCATAACACTGAACCTTGTTTTAGTGGGTAAACAAAACATTATTAGAGTAAAGAATCTATCAAATATTTGCATAACGTTTTACACGAGATATAATAGCACTACTAGAGTCGTGTTTAATCGTAAACCGAAAACACAGGCATTAAACGGTTTTTATTTAGATGCATTGACAGATTAATCATTTCTAAGTAAATAAATCTTAAATATTCCAAGTACCGTAATCTATATAATAAAAAAGGATGTATATTTGTATGTATGTATGTATTTACGTTGTTCTTTATACAAATTTTAACGCGTGGACAGAATTCAACAAAAATTGGTATATATATTCTGCCAAAATCGAGAAACGGTACTGTGGGGGTGAGAAACCCCTAGAATAAACGTGGAAATAATTATAATTGAAATAAGTTACGAATTAGTGTTAAATTACTGCGCGAGACGATGACGTCATAAGTTTTCAAGACATTGACGCATCCTAAATATAGTTCTGTATTTCGTAATGAAATAAAGCAGAAATATTTTGATTGAATAAAAAGTAAAATTTTTTCCAGTATTACTCCATCGAATAGTAATAAAACAAATACGAAACACTTTACCATCCTTGCGCAAAGTTAATTTGGAATAGTTTATTATCCCGCTATCTTTGATAAAGCCAATATGGCGCCTTATAATACATTCAAATGGGTGTCGGTCGAGATTTATAAAATTTCATAATATAACGTACTATTGTATCCTGTATAATATTTCAGAAGATAATAAGATTTGTCTAAGGTACGACTGCTGAATTATATGTTTGTAACTATAAAAGTATTGAAAATGACGTACGGAACTCCGAAAGTTTTTATGGTCGTTATTCAATTAATGCACTATCAGTCAAAGGTATGTACAGAAATAGGAACATTTAAATTGAATTAAAAGTACAATTAATTATACTTTACGCAACGTATTTCTATAAATTTGTATAAATGTAAACAAATTATTGCGTGCAATTTGTGTCGTGAAACAAATATTTGAGGTTAGGATAGCAATATTTGTTTTCCATTTTTGGGAACGACGTTATAAATGTTCAATTTCTGAGAAATGAAGCTGAGCAAAAATATTTTGATTGAATAATAAGTATAATTAAATCTACCAATACCACATCGAGTGATAAATATAATTTATTATGAAAGGTTATACAATCCATTGCATTAATTTTCTTTTAAATAACTTGACTTTTGACGTGGATATTTAACGGGATCAGCGACCAATATGTTTCCCAATTATATCTTGCAATACGCACTGGAAGATACATAGAATTATGATAAAAACAATACTTAAATGTTCAAAATTGATATTTTTTTTATTGAAGACAGCGTATTTCGTAATGTTTTGCATTAATTTTATACAATGCTACCAACTGCAGATTGCTAAAACCACCAAATAATTTAATTTCAGATGGAAAAATTATATGTCTACAAATTTAATAATTGGTTTTTATGTAATTGGTCGATTTAGCGTGCAATAAATACTTTTTGATTATCGCACATTTGTGGGGGTGGTCATCTTCTAACATGTAAAAATGACTAATATATTTGGTCAGTGACTTAAACACCTTCAGCATGGGAGGTGAGCACATTTAGGGATAGGGTTCGAGGAGCGTTACATAAAAATAGCGCAAAAGCAACCGAAATTGGAGTATATCGAGACATCTCGGGCAACGCCGGGCACCCAGCTAGTAAATTAATAAAATTTGAGCGCACATTTTCCACTAGTATTATAAATTATCGTGAGGAATAATTAAATTAACCGCAGATGTATATTTCGTTGTAGAAAAAAATACACCACGGTTAATTTTAATTAAAGTGATTAAATAATTTATAACTTAAATTCAAACAAAATGTTTTCGAATTGTGATTAGTATAACTCTGGGTTATGTCCTCCTCCCACAACGGTATCATTAGGTTCTGTTACTTATTTAAACGATACTTTGTGCGCACTGCCTCTATAATTTTTTAAATGTTTTGTTTAAGGTTACTGTTAAATAATGTCATAACACTGAACCTTGTTTTAGTGTGGTAAACAGTTACTATGGCTGAATTCAGACACTAGTATGTTATGAATGTTTAGGATCCCAGTTCTCTTTCTACTTTTTTATCTTGAAACGTATATATCGAATAGGTATTAAGGGCAAGATCCGGACCCCTCATTTGCAGTTAAATAAATATTTCCTTCTCAACGATCACCAAGTGCGGCGCACGAAATATCTCCGGACTCTGCTGGACAGTTACGGTCGATGAAGCATGAGCCCGGATGTACAGAAAAATCCACATGCCGTAAATAAAGGGATTTGTGGCGTGCGAATACTGCGGTCGAAGTGTGTATGACGATTTGTAGCCAGGGAATAAACAGGTCCCTGTAAAAAATATTTCTGTGTGGTCTAGTGCTTAGGACGACGACCAAAGGTCACATGGTTACAACCCCCAGGCGGTAATGACCTTTAATAATAGGCAATAAAAATATTCTGTAAGGTAAGCTTCTGTAATTTATATTTTCAATTTCATGTATTTATCTATTAGCCTCCTTTCCACATGTCTTGATTCAGAATATCGAAGAGTTGACAGAGTGACAATGCCGGTCCCCCTCATGAGCAAATGAACGTCTAACCAACACGTGTAGACCAGCGTGACAATATGGACATATATAAGCTTTAAAACACAACACAGTGGATAAATCGTAAGTTTAATAGATAGTACTAAATCCACTTTACAATTCCATTTCTACTGTATTTAATTTGCAAAATGAGGAATGGTAAGACTAACAACTCTTGAAATACTTTAAATTGAAATATTCAAATGATTTTAGTAAATGCTTACTTTAAAAAGAGATATATGACTGAAACAACGTAATACATTCTTCCTTTCATCCTGTAATAAATTCTAAAATAATACACATATTTATTAATATTATGTGGATCTTTTCAAACGTATTGGTAAATAACTTGATGCCATTATAATTATTTACAGATTTCAACCAATGTTTATTTCATCTTAATTAATTTGTATTTGTAAAAGAATTCTTTAAAGTTTGCTTAGTGATAATTTAGTGTAATATAAAAAACGAAATTTATGTATGAAATAATGATTATAATATATTTTATTGCATGGTATTGGTACCAATAAAACAACAAAACGTTCACCGCTGCCGGGTTAAACAATTAAAAATGGAGGTGCCTCCAGAAGTTTTAATTACTAGTGAATGTTGTAAAAAAACTAAAACGTTGAAATTAACGGACATTTTTTGGTAAAAAATATCAATCCATAATCTGAAGGGTGACGAGTATATGTGGAAAACAATGCGATACCGTTTATGAAAACAAGCGTGATACTGATAAACTCAAATAAACTTAATCTAAAAATTATACACATTAGATAAAGGACTAGAAAAATGAAAATACAATAAAGTTTCTGCAATCCTTGTTGCTTTAGTCAGATGATTCGAAGACGTAAGAGCCGTAAGAACGACGCACGGCGCAAACCCGATTTCAAACTAAAAAACAAAACTATAACTTAAACCGTAAAGATTTTATAACATAAAAGAAGTTAGCCTAACAACAATGGATCATATTTCGCACGTAATTCTGGACTTGTACATCTAATATATTAGCATTTTGTCAATCAAATGAATATTTGGAACGATATGAGTGAAGACTACAATGAGAAGGTTGATATTAGACACATGTTCTTTGATACGGGTATTAAGTGACCTTTTCTTCTCCCAGTATAGCAGGAAACACGTCCAGAGCAAGAGGTTTTTAATCCGTTAAAAATAAATTTTTCCATTTTTAGAAAAAATTATCCAAAAAAATGTATACACACTGTCAAAAAATAAGTATATTTTATGTACACTACATTATTTCCTGACATTGTAGGTATTAACGTATGTACTTTAATTTTTTATATTTATTTTATAAATGACTGTCTAAATTAAAAATAGCTATTTATAAACACGTATTAGGTAAAGAATGCAATATTTTTCGGTGTAATGAATTAACAAAATATACTGGGTCTTCTTTGCTGGAAGACGATGTCACTGAACGTCATCGAAACGTCGTGCCTCGGTTTATTCACTTGATAAGAAGCCCCAGAATATTTTGCTGATGTATTAGGCAATTCCCAAGTCGAAGAGATATAAATTATAATCAACTTTATTTAGGTAATTAATTTTACTAACATTGCCTGAACTAATATTTAATAGTTAATTTCATTTGTAAAAATAGTTATAATCAATTATTTAAATTAATACATTTCGTTTTGCATCATATTACGATTTCTGAAAGGGTAATAATTATTATATACGGAAATAAACGTCTGATAAAATACAATGGGATTTTAACCATTTAAATGAAATTTGAGTTCGAAAACAATGCAATAGTTTCCATATTCTGGATTTTTTTAAAAATTGAATTCACTCAGCTTCCGTAATTCTTACTCGTAATTGGCTTCCAACCTCTATTCCAATTCTATCCGTTTTGTGGAGAGCCAATTAAATTTTCATCGCACATATGGACGTTCAAAGTTTAGATCCGCTATATTTGGAATTCATTACCAGATTCCACAGGCTCCTTTTGTCGGCGCTGCGAGAACTTATGTTCTCGGCAAAATTATCAACGAATAACCAACTTTGAGCCCTAAAAATCTATGCGTGGATGTCTCAATAATAATAACAATAATACCAGTTATACAAGATTGTGTGTGGTCTTCTATCATTTCTCACCACACTTCCATCGTATCTGTCCTCCTTATTACCTGTCAGGTTTCTTTAAGAATATTTCTGTCCAATCACAGAAAACCACTCCTTGAAGCAACTAATGTATTCACAATTACTTAGGCGATACTTCAAATTTTCAAATATAATCTCGTGACTGATACAATTTTATAGCTTATAAATTATAGAAACGTTGTTTCCATTCGTTTCCATCTTGCTTTGATCGGCACTTTATAGTGTGCCTGGACAAATAGACGAATTTTATTGGGCCATTACCCTGATATGTTCTTTTAGTCGGAACCTTTAAACTTTTTATGGCCCATAATTTTATCACTTAAGGTTAGTCACTTAATCCGTCATCCAGCTGAGGATCCGACACCTACACGTTCGATGTGAACATTAATATTTTATTTAATTATGTGTTTTGTGAACAACAGATTGAAATCAAATTCCACCGAATTGCATTTATTTCATTATATAGTGTAGGCATAAATATATTTTAGAAATTTTTTAAAGGTTTCAGATATTTTTTAAATTAAAATATAATCACAAATAATGTTTTTACTACATTTAACTGTTAAGTAACTTGAATGAATATGATTTTATAGATACCCTAACTTAGTTCCATGTCCAAAAAGTTAAATCTTCACAAAAATTACAATAAAATAATATATTAATAATGTTAAATAACATAAATAAAACAGTCAACGATCATTCTATTAGTGTGAAATGAAACACATCAGAATAAAACATTTCTGGACGACGTCATGACACTATTTTCAAGTAAATAGGTTCCCTTACGCATTTATGTGGTATTATTAGTATATCAATATTTTCCATTATAATTCACGTTTTCCGTTCAAACGATATTTCTCAATTCTCCTCTTATAGTCGATACTTTAGAGAAGTCAAAATTTTTCAATTTTACTTTCAGGACTCCTCCCCTTCCGCCTTCAATGTAGCAGCGTGACGAAGTGTGTATAGATTATATCTCTGAAGAGGAAAAGGAAGATTAAAATGTCGTGACATCCCCCACTTTAACCCCGAGGCGAAGATTTCACTCTGTGTCTTTTCCTCTGGAAGGACAGGAATAATAAAATGTGAAATAAAATATATTTTGTAATAAAAGTCTCGACTGTTCCGTCGTCGTTAGGGCTTTCACAATACAATATTTTCTTTTACACTCTTCCGAAGAATACAAGCCTTGTAGCTGCTAAATGAAATTCAATGAATTCCTTAGCAGTTGCGACAGAAAGATCGGGGATATCTAGTCCTTGCTGGAAAGAGACTATTTTACCTTAAATCTAGTTAAAATTCTTCTAATAATAAATACGGATGTATCGAATTAATATTGTTTGTGGTCAGTTTCTTAGACAAAAAGAATTTCTCGCCATAATTCCTACCCACGTGATACGAAAAACGAGCTCATTGACAAAAATTCTTATGTTTAATGCTCGCCTTACAACACGTTTACCTTTTAGGTGATAATAGTGTACTTTGTATGATTAATTATTATAATAATTATTATAATAATAATATTATATTATAATAATATCAGTTACGATTAAATTAGTTGTAAAATGGGTAACTGTATTGGTAATTATATATTTTAAAAAAAAATGTTTAGAATGGAATCAAGGAAACTGGAAAATTTACAGTTACCAGGTAAAACCATTTTTATAAATACATTATGTATCAATGTAATTAATTCCCACAAGGGAATATCTGAGCAGTATGATGACCACCGGTCGGAAAAAATTTCCTCTTCAAGTATCTTTCCTGAAAAAATATATTTTCCGTACCGTTTAGTTTAATTGACAAGAACAAACTGAATAAATGTACGGTATGGTATTTGAAGTTGGCTGCAAATAATGCTATTGAATACAATATTAGAAACCCCTGAGTGACGAAAAGTTATTTACCTTTAACCTTTCACAACGTTTCAAAACTCAAAATCAATACTAATAATTTCTTTACAACAGTTTTTTAGCTTAAGTGTAATAAATAGTTAATGAAGTCCGACCGTCCAACTTATAAAAGAAAAATTCCTTCATTATTGGTACTTATACCAAATAAATAAACAAGCATAGTTAAACAATATCAAATAGTTCATTTAACCCAAAATTATTATAAAAATAATAAATTATGTTTTACCTCGTCATGTTATAACATGGTATATTACGTCCGTCGCGTAGGAAGAGAAATAAACTGTAGCTTCATAAAAATTTCCAGCTCGCCATATTTGAGAAAATTCATAATAATCACTAGCGCCTACGTGAAAAACCAGCTGCAGTTCTCTGATTTTTCCAAATCGTATGTTAGTATTTTGCATTTCCATGTCAATTGAACGCTATAATTTAAATTTCCGTTTGTATGATATTATGACACTCTCGATAAATAATTTAATGATTAAATGAATAAATCGATAGCAGTAGCAAGACTTGGCCTTCAAAATATTGACGTGCAAATGGGCAACCAGGGAGAGAGCGAGACGCAGAGAGAAATTGTCCAAACCTCCTACTTCTCAAGGAGGTCCTCTACCAATCACGTTTAACATCACATACTGTCGCGTTTTATATCCTATTTATTTTTATTATTCTCTAAAGCAATGTTATTAATTTTCTAAGATTCTTTGCTTTCCTGATATCAAATAGTCGTACTCATTAAAATTTAAAATTTGAGCGCACATTTTCCACTTTTATTAACTATTATCGTGGGAAAGATAACTGTGCACAGCCTGATTTCAAATTTAAATTATTCCTTCAGTTATAAGTTTCCGAAAATAATTTTGTCGTTGTCCGTCGCTATTCGTAAAACACAATGCGAAAACAAGTTCCCATTTTGATTATATTTGCACGTATTAAACCAGATTGCCATAAAATCTTGTAATTTTAAGGAACGGGAAGATGGTCGTTTCCGAAAATCATCTGATAACGATTACAATAACTTAGAAAGCCGTGTTAATTTTTTTGGTAATTTTTGTGAACAATTTTGATGTCCTGCAACATTTCGTGAACCTTGAATCTTGCGTTGGAATGAATATTGCCTCATCCTCCGTCCGCGCGATCCTGCCCTTACTAGAGTGTAAAACCCAACTGCTGGTGATTCCGCATTTACGAAGGGCTTTTGTAGCCGTTAGGCGACGCTAATGGAAACAGATTCCACTGCCCTGGCTTATGGTTCCGTGAAGTATTGCAGTCCCTTGTTCCGTTGGTGGTGGGGCCTGCTGAATTGGCTAACTTTAAAGTACCACATTCTCTTGTCACCAACCAAACATAAACATGAATAAATCATACACTAAAACACTATTACTAACTTTAAAAATGATTCAATATTATTTATTTTTCATTTAAGTGTTTTACCTTAAATTTAATAAAATCAAGCATAGATCCTTATCTCAATGTTTTATCGAAATATTAAATATATTGTGGTAAAATCTTACCTGCCACACTATGCTAGATTATGATTATGGATAATCTTTCTTTGAAGACTGGACCGTATCTATATCTACGACAACTTTCAATTACGAATGTCTTTAACAGTCATCAAATAATATCCCTCCAGTAGCTGGTCTCATATATGAACCTTCCAACCCTCCAATTCTCTCTAAATTTGAATTCTGTACTAACGTCTCTGTGATGCGATAATTGACAATTCTCTATTTTCCTTCTTATTCTTCTCCGCCAGGAATAGTAACTTCATCCTCGCTATGATACTTTACATATTAATATTCTTATATAGTTTCAAACCTATTTTACATTATACAATGTTTTCCGGTAACTTATTTTATATAGAGATGACGGACGTATCTGCCGTCATCTGTCATTGCACGTGTTACAATACGCAGTGAGTAATAATTTTCCAATCCTCAGATCTGAATAACAGATTTGTGTCCAGATTCTGCGTTGCTACTAGCAACAATGCTACATACACAACCCGCCTAAGAAGATTGAATCTCTTTGTTGATCAGTGCATTTATTCGCCTTACTGTGTAAACATTATAAAAAATATCTTCTCATTTAATATGTTGGATATTAAACTGTTAACTCTCCCAATGCTCTTCAACATATTTACGTATAAGAAGGTTCACACAGAGAAAACAGTTAGTCTTCCAATTCATAAAATAGACTGTACATGTGTTTGTATGTATGTTCCGCATACAAATCTATATCCGTGGTGCAAATTTGTACACGTGTTCCTTTTGAAGCGGAAACAAATTATGTGGGGCTAAGACACAACTACCACCCGCAGGGACTGGGATGGAAATTTTCAAACATGCGAAAACGGCCGATATTTTCGACGAAAGATAATTTTTCTGGGTTCGGGAGACTTGTTTCTCCCCATACATTTTTTATGTAAAATTTCAACCATTTTCGGCATAGAAGGGAAGCACCCTTAGGGGTGGGGGTGGAGTGGCGTAACAAAAAATTACGAAAGAATAACCGAAGTTGGAGTAAAATCCTGGGTTACGGATGTCGTTTAGTTTCATTATGACAACCTGGGAAATTCTAGCCACCCAGCTACTATATATATGAAAGAGATACGCTGATTTCAGACCTGGCTGAATCAGAAAACGGTCATTCAACATGGTCTTATCTAAATATACAGTCGGTGATTAATGAGAGGTGAGACTTTCTCGATTTTGACTACCCTATATATTTAAAAACGTGGTGGTATTGAGGGTTGAATTTGCTAACTTTCTTCAATTCATTGAATAAAAATAATAGTTTTTGGTTCAATATCTAATGCAATATTATAAATGTTGTAAAATGTATATTAAACCGTATATATATATATATATATATATATATATACATTGATTCATTGGAAATAAAACATTTTAAGGATGAGGATGGAAATGTGATACTTAAATTAAATATTTCACGGCTTATATGGCTGGGCTTCGAATGTAAACTTCTTCTGAATTATATTTTTCAATGATAAAATCTATAAAATTTAAACCTTTATAAAGCTATAGGAGATGGAATCTGTAGCAACGGTTTTGAATGCCCAAATGTTTCTCCGATATTACCCTACAAAAAACCCGTTCGATTAATTAAAAATTGCTGTTTGAACTGCGCAAAATGGGCCATTCATAACTGAATTAGAAGAGATTATTGAAAGTAAACTTTTAATTAGTGGTGTAATTGAACCGTACATTTTTTTAAAAAATAACTGCTTAACATTTTCATTTAAATAAAATTGCGGAAGCTTTTGTGAGACAGCGATAACGTTTATCGAACGCTCAGTACATATGTATGAAAGAAACTTTTTTTAGGTCAGCCATTACAGAATATTAGATAATATTGTCGAATACACATTTTGGACTAATTTAGTACCATAATACTTTGTGGTGGAAGTTGAAGAGGATCAATTGGAAATGAATATTGAAATAGTTGGAAAACTATATATTTTTACAAAAGGAAAAAGAAAAACTCGTCGCACTACATTTTTTTATCATGATGAAAGATGCTATTTTAAAATGTGAGGCTTACATGAGTGACTGCCGTACTGTAAAAATATGAAGAATAAACTATAAAAATCTATTGTTGCAATTAAAAGCGCTCGGTTATTATCTTGCATGGTTCATGAAAAACTTTTCATAGTAAAAGTAAATTCAAAGATATATGAAAAATAGGAGATACGTATTTAACTCATTTATCAATGAATATATTGACAGCCTTATTTAATTTAAAGATTATTTAAAATCATCTTAAAACAATTTTCGGAAATATTCAATATCATGCATAAATTTAATTATCGGGTATTTTTTACGTTTCCACATGATTGAAGTAATGTATTATTTTTCCAGATTTTATGTATCTCTTTTACGTTTATTTATATGCTTGTACGTTTTTTAATACTTGTATATGACATCTTCAAACATCATTTCCGTCCTTAATGTAGTTTAAAGCTTCCACATGGTGTAATTCAATTGCCATGTTAAGTAAATAGTTCCGATACACATGGTCTTGTTTCGTTCGGGAACCCAAAAAACTCACAGCTGTAATTCCGTAGGCTTTAATAGTTTTATCCGAACTAATAATTACTTTTTGAATGCTTCGATTGTGTAATCTCCAATATTAACTTGTGTTCATGACTTTGTTCAATTCTTTCTTAGGATCAGAGTTTTCACACTTAACGTGTATATATTAATTCAATTACGCTACCTGATGAGAATTTTTCCCGTTTCGGAACAATTTTTCATCACTATTCAATAGCTGTTTGAGGTTCTATATCGATTGCACGAACTATTTTGGGTAATGCAAAATATAGCGAGAATATGTTCAATCTTGCGTGTGTTCTCTATGCAAGATGGGGGAAATCGGCTTCTTCGTGGCCCGGTTGTAAGGAATATTCATACCGACACGTCAGAAGCTGAATGAGAAATTCCAGTGAACCTAATACCCCAGTTAATCAGAAGTACTAAATGGGAAAGGATAATGGTAAATAAATAGAACTTAATCATTATTAACATGTTGTGACTTTTTGTTTCCTGGAAAACAGTGTCATGGACTGTCTTGTCATTATGCTGCGTAACTTTAAATAAAAACATACGAAATGTGAAGTAAAAATCAACTTAGACACTATCCGAAAATTTTCGGGACACAGCAAAGCTTAGATCGTTATGTCAGTATATAATAAGTCCCAAAACACAGGACACGGATCGATAAGTGTATTGTGGCCGAAAGAGAATACGAGGATATACGTGTGTAAATAATAATACTTTGCTTCTGGACACTGAATAAAATACGAAAATTAATGTGCTTTATGACAAATATCTGTGAAAAACTAATTAAAAATATTTGTGAAGCTATTCGTGACGATGCACAATACTGAACATGTATGTTTTAAACTCTATTATGTGTACAAACAATGCAATTTTCTGTGAAGGAAATAGAATAGTTGACGCAGACGCTCTTTTTAAATCGAGATATTTTCAACTTACGTACAGATTCGCACATAAACGCAATTAAGAGAGTGCTTTTGTCTAAAATAATTAATAATATTGGTCCCGTTAATATTCGTTCGAATTGTAGTTTTTTTGTATTGTTACCTTTGTGTTTAGACTTCTTCCGCATGTGCCACGCTGTTTCTACGCAAACTAGAGCACAATCCGGCGGAAGTCTACGAAAGATACGAATATCCGCATTTCGCAACTAGTAAATGTTACTCAAACTGCAGGCTGGCTCCAATGTAGATGGTTATTTATAAGAAAGCGTCTTTAGAGCGCATGATATGACTCTTCAAAAATTAGAGTAAAAAAACTACTACTACTCCTCAGATAGACAGCCCATTAAGGACCTTGGCCCACCGAGACGTCTGCCAGACTGTAATCTTTTACGCCAAATTCTGGATTTAGGATTGATAAGAAATATCGACGAAGTATATGTTAGTGACAGGAATATGAAAGAATGCTTTTCCTTAGTAGTACATCTTGAGATTTTTTAAAAAATTGAATACATGTGCATCTATTAAAAAACAGAGTACGAGATTGCAGGCAAATACAGGGTTATGGATATCGCTGAGTTTAATTATGACATTCAATTGGCCATTTAACCCACAAGGACAGCGATATACGGGGGTGGAAATTTTGAAACATGCAATAACGGACTATATTTGCGATGCATATATATTTTTCAGAATTAATTAGATTGATAGTACGTTTACTGTTGTTTTTGGCACTCCTGGGGAGCACGTTTAGGGGTCGGGGTGGGGAGGGGCGTTACAACAAAATACGGCGAAAAAAAACTAGATTCAAGTCACATCGGGATGTCACTGAGTTTATTTATATAAATCTGGGCAAAACTGCGGAGGTGGGCGGGGGTTGGAGGAAGTGGTCGGGGGTAGAAATTTTCTAACATGATATGGCCGATATTTGCGTCTAATTAATGTTTTTCAGGATCAATTTAATTCATAATATTTCTCTAGAAGATCCGTGTATGATTTCAACTCCTTCAGGTTTGGTATGGGAGTACCATTAACGGTGGGAGTGGAATTATAAAAACATAACGCAAAAATAAGCAAAATTGGAGTCAAATCGGGGTTATTGATATATGACAACCCGGAAAACGCCGTGCACCCAGCTAGTATATATTATATCCGAACATATGCACGTAAGCCCACAATCCTTAAAGACGTGCAAAGATATTTACTGTTCTATTTATTTGTATATAACTCTTAAAAACAGACAATTTATATGCAATAAAAATCAACAAATCATCAAATTGCAAACTGAAAAATATATTCACCATTAACCACATTGTCCCTCAAATACTCGCAATGTTCTGTCAGTCTGTTTAAAAATAAAAACCGTCTTTGCGTCCTAATTTTAACTTTTACTTTTTCCTTAAGATCCGTCCGTATTAAGGAAAATTTTAGAATTATTTTGGAAACGGTTACAGTGCCATGCAGCTCAGCGACCCGTTCAAACTCTCCGCAAACGCGAACGCTTCAGTAAGGTATACGGTCTTCAATTACTTTTCAGAGTCAGCAAGCCTTAAACACCAGGAACGCACTTGAAACAGTACGAGCAGAGAGAGTACGAGTTTTAATTACCTGGAGGCGTGGGAATTAAATTTAACATATGAACAAATGAAATCAGCGGGTCTGTTAAACAGAGTGACGCATCTAGTTTACCCTTGTTCGGCCGATGTTAACAAATAATGTAATCAATAAAATTATGTCAGGTGTAACCGATACTTTCTATCCTAATTCTTGTACTCCGCACTTGTAACCCGACCGCTGTCACTATGTAACGTGTAAAATATTTCCTGGTTAACAACTAAGAAAATGTGAAACTAAATATTACGCCATATAGGATCACTTCATAAGAATAAGAACTTGGATCAAAAAACTAGGAAATGTCGGTAGCGAATCAAGAATTGTCACGGTAACTTGGTTGACCAAGGATTACTTGAATTTAGAGAAGGAGGATTTGTCATAACTCAATCTAGTTATAGTAAAACTTATGAAATTTGAAGTACAGTCCTGACATGTTTAAATTGGAGGGATGTTGATATGAGGTTGACGTTGAAATATAAGATTTTATCTGAATAGATTTCCTCCTCTATTGTGTTTAAGCTATGACGTTAATTTATTCTAATGGAAGGATGAAAACCAATCTAACTAAGGTTGTGAAACGTTCCATGGTTTAATGCTCTCGCTTGCTGACTTGGTTTTCTAAGACCGGATGCCTTCCTACAGCGTTTCGTAAGAGGACAAGATTAGAACCGTTGACACACATTAATATTACGATAATATGCATTACGTAACTAATTAAGTAAGATTTTTTATTTATAAATAAATTTTCGACCTTATACAGATACTTTATTTTATTTAGAGCGCAACAACGTTTCAAAAGATCTTTAGGTTTTCTTTCTAAAGAGGAGGTATTACAAATGCTTAGAGAATAATTGTTCAAAGTTCTTTAGGAAGATGATACGAACATGTATCGAAACATTGTTACGTTCTAAAAAAATAAGTGTCTGTAAAAGGTCAAATTTTGATTTATTAATCCAAAAAGCAAACTAAAAAATAAATGAAAATAAATATATTTTCTACATTATTTACTTCACCGTGTCCGTGATAACAATGTTCTCTATTTTTATGCCGTTATTCAGTGCGTAGTGATTTTATAAGTTTTACCAACAGGGAAAGGAGGTCACTCTGTGGCAGCTGTTAGGGTAGACGGAGATGCTTTTCCTCTCTCTGCTTTTCAACTAAGTTTCCAACTAGCCTAGACACCTGTCTTGAGAGGTGTATACGGTAAGAGTTGTCGCCTTTTCCCATTGGAACAGTCTGCCAGCTGCCTCCTAAACTGGTCGAGGCACGGAGAAGGAAATTCTGCGTCGCTACAGCAAACCAATCTCCCGCCATCGGAAGGGCGTGGCACAAATACCAAATGCCCGGCCTACTTGATGCAGGTTTTCTACGATTTGCCCTGCATCACTTTTAGGTGAATGCCGGGTAGGATCTTTAAAATATTGCCCGGGGGCCCTAGTTAACACTTGGCGACCTTCCTCTACCCTTCCGCATCCCACATTTAAAATCCCTTCTTATGCTATTAAAGGGCAATTGCCACCACGTGGTTAACCCTCATGTAGCCTGTTATTCTAAAAATAAAGGATCACACTGAACTGTGCAGTAAACTAGCATATTATAATGTATAATTTATAATCATACTTTCAAATTCTCATTACTTGTATGCTTCTACTGATTACACGACTGAATTTATACTTCACGATTAGTTTCAGTTTAAATATTTTAACAAGTATTAACTACTACTAGAGGTACTTTAGTACCATGTATGTTGTAATCTGACTGTGTTTATACGTGACGTTAGAGATGTTAAAGGAGAAGAAAATAAAGCGAGTGTCTGATTGGCCAGACTCATCAATTGCGGGCTGACGGAAGCAGAAACGCAGTGGCGGTGCTGTTGACTGGTCTCCATGTAATTGGCAATGTATTTGTCGCTCCAGGGGCGATACAAATTAAAGCAACAAACTGACGTCAGATGAACGAATAAAACGCGTCCTATATGTCATTTGATTACAACCTCCGAGCCACTCAAATTAACTTTATTGTCGTCAGGGGTGAACGAGACACTATTTTTATGCAACGATACTCCCTCTTTCTCTGTGAAAGCAGAATAGTATTCTGCGATGTAACCAAATACACAATTTGGTTCTACTTTATTTACCTGCATAATTTCATAACTACCATCGGTTGAAATACAGCTTTAGTATTCAGCGATTACTATTTTACTGCACTATGTGTGATGTTTACTCACTTGATTATGACGTTTATCACGTACCTGTCGATAAATAACTACACTGAAAGTTTTGCATGGAAGGTTAACTTACGTAGTTCATTCTTGTACTTTCCAGTCACTTTAATTTTAAATGTTTCATTAAGTTCTCCAATTGGACAAACTCTAATAATATATTCCATATTGTCAAATAATCCTAAAAATGTTACTTGATGCATTCATATTTTAAATACTGAGTATCTATTATAATAATGTCGAAAATATTGATAAATTTCAGAACATATTTCGTCGTTTTTTATTTCATAAATTGATGCAGGGCTTAATTTCAAGAGTGTTATATCACTCCACCTCGAATTTGTTCTGTCAGAAGTTTGGGATATACCCGAGTGTTTGACAAAACCAGCTGGCTCGAGTTAGAGTTTGCATTTTTCCAGCCTGAGAACGATTGTAACGTTTAAATAATTCTATTTGAAATTGCGTATTATTATGCAACCTGCAGCGCAAGAATGCCATTTGTTCTGATTGTTTTACAGGAGTAGATTTCAGATTTTTTGTTGTTGTTGTTGTAATGACAACAACCGTCTCTCGTCTTACCCAATCCACAAAAATAAATCTCGAGACTAATTTGGCTGTTCTGAAAACTATAATCCCGTGCACTCAAAACGATTGCTGGCAACATGTGGGATTTTCCCACCCTTCAACTCCTCACCGGGATGATTTTTTTAAATCGTTTTAAATACGATTCTACTTAGTTCCTCAATTTATATCTTACGATCACTTCTTTCTTAAGTGAATCAAAATTTTATGTTAATAACACGAGAGTTTCAGTTCATCTAAAAAATTCCTACTTTCAAAGCAATCAATAATTCCGAGAGAAATCCGACAAACTTACATTTTTATGCAATCACTTAAGTTTTGTCACTCTATTCTTTAACATACCTAATTATAATTAAACCACAAAAAGTTGCATAAATTATTGCACTGTCAATTGTTTTCATTTAAAGGTTTGCTAGGAGGCAGAAATGACTATCAACAACGGTTTCTTAAATTTTATTTTGAATTTCCTCCAACAATATTATATTAATGCTAGCAAATGTCTCGCATTTATTTCAGCTATTAGCTCTATGGTATAAAATGTCTAACTAAAACCAGCATACATATTATTTTCGAAATATATAGCCTGATATATTCCATATACATCATCAGTGTCCTTCAAGAAGACAAAACATATTGTAAACCGACAAAAAAACACGAACCACGCAGTATTTTCGGACAAGAAAAATATGTAATCAATTTATTTTTAAAACGTCTATTTGGTCTAAAAACACAACGCGGAGGAAAGCAAGGACAATAGAGTCTCCACTAAGCTAATGCGAAATATTTGATCGGATGCTACGTCGCAAGCGAGTTAGGTATCACAATTGTAAATGACAGGCTTACTTATAGATTTTAAAAAAGTCTTAAAATGTGGGAAACATCAAAATATATTTAACACGCTGCACAGAAATACAGGATTTTTCATGGAAATACCAAGACTTAAACGTGATAAAATCTCGCACTATATACTAGCGAAGAGACATTTGGTTTCTCATTTTATTCATAGGAATGTAATTTCAACTAAAAGCTTTCCCTTCAAAGGACACGTCACTCAGACTGCCATTTTTCTCAAACCACTTCCCGCCATACACCGCCCACAAAAGTTAATCCAATCGTTCATGGGCCACGTAGATCCTGACCTGTGAAGCTGCAGACTCTCAGGGTATGATCTGAATGTACCACTCTGAGGAGAAACATTTTTACTGTACTAAAATAAAATACGTCTTCATTCATTTTCTTAGCGTATTTCTCAGGATTATATTAATAGAATTTTATTTTAAGGCCAATATTATCAAGAATATAAAAATGTGTTTCCAATGTGTTCGATACAAATTTTTTATATTCTATCTTCATCTTTGAAGGTTATCACTTTTTATATTTTACACGTTATTAAGATCTAATACCCTGGAAAATGTAATTGATACCATTATTAATGATTTTGTTGCTTTTCTAAATTTTTATGTTTTTCTATGAAGGCTTAATTTAAGGCGAAGAGAACCATCTACATCTTAAATTGTGAGCATAAACTGTGCTCTAAATTTCTGAACTGTACGAGAATTTATTTTTTGAGAGTTGGCTTAACTTTGCTGCATATTTAAGTCTAATTATAACGTTTTAGTTAGATCTGACGTCACTAAATAGCAATGAAACTGCGAAGCATTGAGTCAATGAATACATCTCTGAACTAGAACAGCTACATGTTCCCTTCCCTCTGAGCATCAGCTTTAGATTCCGTAGAGATTCACATTACAGCTCCACCTCCTTCAGATAGTGCCTCCTCTTCGTTCATGAATACTCTCCCCCTCAACGTCGCTTCAACCTAAACGATTACATCAGAGAAAAAAAACTTCTGCAAACTGATATATTAAATCTTCTTAATTATCGTTTACTGACGAGAAAGTAACAACACTAATATTGTAATAAATTTTAAAACGACTTTTTCAGCGACCAGCTTCTGTGATAATGTTTTTCAGAGGGACATTTCCGTGCAGCGATCTGAACGAGGTCAGTAAAATAGACAAAAACGAGTTTACTGCACACGAGCTTGTTAATATCCGTTGCTTAGCAACGATTTATTTTTCAGCTTTCTCGTTGAAATACGTTTTTTACGTGCAGTAATATAACCTTTCGCTTCTCATTAATGTCTATCAAAGGTAATAAAATAATACGTGAAAAAAAAACAGATTACGCTACAATTTTTACGCCGTGGTACATGAAGGCATTTTTATTTCATTTATCCCGCAGAATGAAGCATTCATTTATATTATTACATTTTTAGTAAATACATACCTAAAAATATATTTCTTAAACAGTTTGGAATCAGCTATGAAAAAATCTAACGTAATGCGTAAGCGAAGCTGGGAAATTAAGACGGAGAAATATAGTTATTTTATGTATATAATAGAAAATTTTAATCACGATTTCATTTTTGAGATGAGGACCGATAACGACAGATAAGACTAAATTGTTTGTAGAAATTTAAAGGAGATAGACACTACACTATTTGTAAAACTATATGTTCCAAATAATTTATTCGTGCCATGATTTAAAAAAATACGTTCAAATAATTAACAAAAATCAACTTCAGAAATTGTTTATTTCTGCAGAGTTAAATTAATTCTGAGTCGAGTTTTTCTTAAGTGTAGTGAATAGTCTTTATCAGCCTAAAATATATAAAATGACAGGAGAATAATTTCAGTTCATTGTTCTCCTTTTATTTTATGTCCAATTTCTAGCAAAAGTTGTAGCATTAACTGAAAAAAATGTCCGACTTAATATAAAATTTATCTTCTTCTTGAACATTTCGAACAATATTTGTCTTTATTTAATTATAACAATGGTTATATTTTCAAATGTTATTCTGCCTGTCTGAATTCTTGTAAAAGAAAATTTTACTAAATTACCATGAACCTATTTTCTTTAAACTTCTCACTTTCATAAACTCGCAGCGAAGAAGGCTGTTGTAAAATGGCGGTCCACACGAAAATCGTAAATTTATTTTATAGTTTTTTCAAAACTGACCGGTCTTGGTAGTCATACCTATCTTATTAGATAACGTGACAAATATCATTGGGGGTTTATAAAGTCAAAAAGCACAACACGGATTTGTTGCCTTGACATTTCACACTCTTGTATTTATAGATTACAAGAGGAAGTAATGCATCATATAAAGCATTTTAGTTGTAATATAATTGTATAGCTTAGAGTGCAAAATATTACGAATGTTATTTTCATCCCATTTGATGTTACTCATGAATGTTCATCATCAAAGTTTGGTGTCGTTATACAAAAGTCAGTAATCGTCCGACACGTATATTCTGTATTTTACTTCTACGAAGCAAATATTTCTGTAATGCCACCAACGCTCAGAGCAATGTTCTACCACTTCGTTTATAAAGGCAAAATTTTATCGGAAACTAATAGTTTTCTCTAAATTGTATGTGAGTTAATTAGACAAACGTGAATGATAAAAGTATTTTACTGGAAACGTAAGAAAGGGAAAGATCCTGGAATAATGAAATTAGTCCTGAGAGTGATAATATTTTGTTTAATTATTGTACGTGCTTGTGATTATTGTGCAGGGACTGATTAAGAATGTTGAAAATAATACTTCCTAAATGAAATCAGCGAAACAGAAATATTTTTTATTCTCAAAATATAGCGTTGTTAAAAATGTTAAATTTTAGGTAAATTTTATAACCTCGGTGCAAAAATGTGTAATTATCCTCCGAATGGAAACTAGAAGCAAATTTACTAAGTTATAAAAATAGGAACCGCTGACTGAAGGTAGCCACGTGTTTTCCAACTTGGACTTTAAAAGGTTTCGTCTGCAATGTCTAAGGCATTACGTAATCGTAGATTCTCCGCTCGGTCGGTCGCGCATTGTGAAGATTCTCCTACGATAGCAGAGAGTCGCAGGGGTAGAGGATACGCTTACCTGGGCGCTATCTCGCCTCGCTCGCCCAATGCACCACGTCCGCACTTGGCGCGCACTCTAGCCACCCTGCCACTCGCTCACTGGGGCAACAAGTCCCGACTGAACGGCGTCGCGACGCGTCGCCAGGTGGCAGCCTCGGCGCTATCGACCTAGTACGTTGCCGGGCGACGCAGCGTCCCCAACATCTACCGGTGCCTGGACCTCAGACCTTTCCAGGCACCACATGCTCCGAAGACCAAGGCTTCTGGGGCTGACTTCAGTTTCTTACTAAGGCACAATTCTTAAGAAAATGAGGTCAGAACATGAACATTTCTGAAAAGATACATAATTGATTTAATTGATATGTACAGACGTGAACGTATTTAGTTCAGACCAGCTTTTATTACTTTCTACAGCCTATTGAGGGCTTTAGGCTACCAGGATGACCACCAGACTTATGCCTTATGCACCATCTTCCTTGACACATTCGTATTTGTCTCAATTAGCAGCGCCCTATTGAAAATATACTTCATAATCACCACCTCCTTAATAGGATTAGTCCAACGGATATTTGATGATTTATTGAAATAAACTGTTCTCAAATATTGACATTATGGTGACAAGTTTTTCCAATTCCAAGAAATTACAGGAATTGTATTATCGAATCTTTGTTAATGAGGAATCTGGTTTTTAAGTTTGTTAACTATGAATAGGAGACATTCAGTTATCGTGTAGTACATTGTGTATAATAAATGGAAGTATGAGATAGCGGAATAAGTGAAAAGAATCCAACATTTCAAATAGTAAGGAACGCGTTCCATCATCATTGAAAAAACGTTTAAGTATCAGAGTTAGCCAGACGAGTCTGAACACTCCTAAAGAACTAAACCAACTAAATTCAGATTATCCCAGGGAACCAGTTGCCTGGCTTTCACGTATGACTGCAAAAATGACGTTTCCGCTAAATTTACAGCGTTTTGAATGAGAGTGATCGTCTTTGTTCAACATTTATCTTTTCGTCTTTCAGATATCCGGGACCAGGGCACTAGGTTGAGTGGCCGTCTTGCTTGATGTTATGTAGATCTCCTCTTTAAATGTATGCCGTTAAGAAACAACTAGGATACATTCGTGAAAATTAAGCTTCAGGGTAAATTGTCATGAATGTTCGGCAACTTTGGACATCGAATTTTTATCAAAGGCCCATTATCCTTTTACGTTCGTTGATCCAGATGTCGGCGTGTCTTGGTTGTCTCGTCAATTTGTTTCGCATATGCAGTCTTAGAAATTCACAACCCCCTCTCGGTGTTCATAAAAACTGTAAAACCGAAGTTAAAATTATATACAGAGAATTTACTAATTACGGCTAACATTCTTTGTTCATTTATCTTACCAAAAAGCGTTTTAATGATCCTACGCAAAAATTAGAAATTCAAATTTTTTATTGTTTTTCTTAGATTTTTTCAGTATTTTTCAGATAGGTTTAATTATTTACATAAAATACTGCCACAGCCTGAATTCAATAGTATTAATTGTCTATGATTTTGCTTGTGTGTTACTGCATTAGAACATGTAACTTTAATTCTGCTATTCTTCCAAAAGTGAATAATGGCCGCTATTTTTTAAGCTTCTTAGACGTAGCACGTGGGTATTTTAAGTTAAGTTCATACGGGCTCAGAGAATGACAAGAATTTCCGTAATCACTAGTTGAGTGAGGCGAAATTAACATCATTTTAAAACACCCGGATTCTAATATTTTAGTGTTATATTAAGAGAAAATCTATAATTATTATTTCGAGGTTAGTTGTCATGTCCCGCATTTAAATCTCCTACAATGACATCTTATAAATATGATGAGGATATTTACTAACGCTCCAATATCATTTCTCTCACAAAATTAAATTACGCTGTACACACATATTGCACATTCCTGTAGTTGAGACATTCTTAGTTTTCCCTACATTCCTTTTATTCTAGCACAATTTATAGTTTCTTTGTAACTCAGACCACTGCTTGCATTTATCCTAATTCCTCTTCCACCTCGTTACACCCGAAATAAGTTCCCTGTTTTATTTAAGGTATTTCAGATAGTCTCTACGTATTCTGATATACTTTTTTTTTGTGTACCAGCCTGTGTTTTCATTATTTAATGTTGCTTTACTGTATCAGTTTTCAGCCATTTGTTCTTATAGTACTTTTATTTCTTTCTGTGTCTTTTTATTTTTTTATTTAATTAATATGCACGATCATACGATGTTAGGTTTTCTAGTTTATTTATTACTTATTATTTGAATTCCGAACACTCTTGCCTAGATAATGTAATTAATAATGGTATTTTGTTAAATTGAACTTAGATTTTAATTATTTCAACATCAGTTAGGTTTTATATATTTTATATAACAGTTTAATGCACACGGTCCATCTCCTAGACAGAATAAAAGTTTGATAAACAACAGCGGAAATTTTTAGCAACGGGAAATACAGGATTTATGTCAAGAAGCGGTGGAAATAAAATGGATGAAGATAAACCCGTGTGGTTGTGTGGAACCTAGATGTCTCTAGCAGCGAAGCAAAATATAATGAATTTCGAATTGTTTCACATTATAGATTCTAATTTGTTCTCATTTATTCTTTTTGATTAATAGTCAGATTTATGAATGTTATCCAGTTGTACACACTTTTGATTTGAAGGATATGGTTGTGATTCAAAGTGGTTGATAAGGTAAGTTCAATGTTTCTTGATGATTTTGCCGACATTTCGTTATAGCGACAACCAAGTCTGTAACTATTAGTTTCAAATGCACCTGGATCCATGAATTCTAGCCGTTTCAATAAAAATTGAACTTCAATTTTCACATGGTTAATGAGCGATTGTCATGTAGAATGACCAAATATTTTTACCGATTCCCAAAATTATCCTTTGATCCGTTTTGTAAATAATATACACCTTAGTATACGCCAAGGAAAATACTCTCGTTTATTTACTTATCGTTCTATAATGAAATAAGTATATTTAAAAAACATTTTAAATAAACTGTAAAAATCAGGCTACGGTTTCCGACGTTTTGTTTATTGAAAATACAATTTTCAGAGTTTCTGTGAAATACAATAGAAAATTTCTTTTGTTAACATAAGTTGAAATTAATAATAATTTGGTAACTTTATATACCGTAAAAATTGTGTATAGCATTTTGTGGTGGCGTTGGAATTTTCCTCGCAGCACAAAGTTGTTATGTTGTATTGTTGTGGGAAAGGGGGTTGAAAGGGGTTAATTGTTCCTGGCACCCCCTGGGGTGTGCTTGGCATTAACGGTAGGTAGGTTGACCGCGTTATGAGGCTTACAACCCATAATCAAGATTAAGAGCCCTTGGAAAACAAATGGCAAAATAAATAAATAATGTACTAAAGAGCTCTGCTGCGGAGCATCTAATTTTTTAATCTCAGAAATAAACTAACGATTGTATCAGGACAAGAGCTGTTGGAACATAAAAGTAGTGTTTTAAAATAATCATAATTTAGGGAAGAATAAATCAATAAAGCGAATAAGACTGTGACTGGGTACATACAGTATTATCTTACTGGTGAATACATAGCTTTTTAAGACAAGATAAGAAATATACCTGCTATCACTAAAGCGTATTACGTAGTAAATAGATTCTGCGAATATTATTACATTTTGTACCTTAAATATTTATGAAAGGAATATTAAGTCAGTCAGTAGAAGTAGTTATAATAATTAGTAAAAAATAGCCAAATAATAGGCAAAATTAAGTGAGTCATAGCTCAAAGTGTAATGAAAAATAACGAGTAAGAATGGACCTTTGTAAGCCGCTAAGCTGAACTATGCTAATATAGTTTAAAATCTGAAGTGTAAAGGCGTATGGCAATTCAAAAGAACTGCACATACTTTACATTTATTAAGGTTTATAAACTACTGATCAACCACACACATACAAAACCTTGAGTACATATTACTATAATTCACAATGAATCAGTGAACAACCATCTAATATATGTTGTGGTCACCATTTGTCACTGTTGCGTTAGAGCTCTGCTAGTCTCCTCTTCGTCCTAGCCTCGGCTCGCTCAACAGTAATCTTTTATATGTATATATACATTATTTATATGTATATAATACATTACTGTAAAGATAACTGGGTGCCCATCCTTCAACAAATACAAATAAAGTAATTTGAACGGTTATTAACGTTACGGTTAGCTTGTGGATCAAATAATAATAATAGTAAAGGAATTGGATCTCATAATTACTAAACTAGTTAATATTTGTTACTGCTTGATGATATCTATATTGTTATATTTTCATCAATTATAAAAGAAAAACATTTAATATCATTAATATCATGCTGCTTAATAATAATCTGCATTTTCAATTTTTCAAATGGTGGGTGACAACGAAGATGGCTTCAGATAAAAATCATTCAACTGATTTTCTGTAAACTGAATAAAATCGAATTCATTCACACTATATACTTAGCGGATGACTCTTTGTAGGCTTATATAACAAATAAAATATAAAAATATAAAATTATTTATATTATGATATCGTGGGATTAATATTTAATTCTAATCAGTTATTGTACGTCCTTGGAGTAGATGAGAATAATAAGAGGAGACAGCCGATCGGATAACCGCAACGATCACTGTCTGCCTTGCCTCACTGAAAACCAAAATAACTACATTTACCTCTGGCGTGAGAGTGAAAGTCTACATTAAAATCTGATGATATGTCAACATTTGGCAGCAAAGTTTGAATTATAATTGGATCCCAACTGGGTGGGTTACATATAATGAAGGTCTATCCCCTCTTCGGGAATATCTGGAAAAATCTTCTTTCAATTCTTACTTTACTTTTACTTGAAGTGTTGTGTGCTAACATACCATACTGTCAAGGTATTCAGGAACTCGATTGCTTTACTATTTCCTTTCTATAATTCCCTTATTTCGCCTATCCTTAACTTTACAACGCAGACTTTGCGTTTGGTGTAGTTAGACTGAGCTTTTCAGTTTTCGACAGAACCATCCCTTATGTAATTCGGCGAACATTGATGAAGTGAATAAATATTTCGAAAATTACTCTATTTTGTGTCAAAAGTTCTGACGGCACTTTAACGTGAGTTCAGGTTTACAGAAATATTCCCTGCAATTTTTCTGTCAAAAGCGAATAAAATCTGCATGGCAGACTGACTAACTCAAATTTATCTGTTTGGGATTCCCTGATGCATGATGCGTGGAGATATGGTTCTAAGGAATTAACAGACAAAATGACTATTTTATTTATATAAATGCGTGAGACGTCTTCATAATATTTTTTTTTTAGAAATTATAAATATTAAATCATGCAGTACATATATATTACATTTGTTGATATTAATATTTTCCCTTTTCTGAAGCCTATTTGTTCAAAATAGCTGTTTATGATAAACATTCAAAATTGATATACACCTGCCGCAGTAATCCGAACTTACCCGGATACATACTGCATGTTGGATTACCGATGCAAATGGAATTGAAATCACATAATTAGTATGTGAACACCAGGATTTGAATGTATAGATATACTAAAGAAGAGATTTGGGACACAACTATGATTTTATGAGATTGTGTCATCACGAAATGCAAAATAAATTTTTCTTCAAGTACAGTACGAATATTTCAAATTAATGACAGAGTGCAATGGGGTCTTTAAAACTGCCAGACTGTTCCGTTTGAATCATTTTTGAGTGTCTCTAATGGTTGATCGTCAGATGTTCTTCACTTTGCACACCTCGTTAACTACTTTCTCTAAATAATTAATTGAAAAATGTCACCAATGTATTTTCCGCACCAGGTTTGAATGAACTACGTTCTTTCCAGACCTGTTATACCAATTTCGAATAATGCTATATTGAGCGAAATAAAAATACGTCATTTATGAGTGCTAGAAATGTTGTTGTCATCTTTACGTATGCAGTGGTACTTTACAGAATTTGCAAACATTGTTTGTGAGAAAATAAGCAGATTCAAATAAAAGGGATTATGTTCATGGCAGTCAAGCAACATTTAACACGATGAACTGACAAGTAGCGATGTTTTCCTCACTATTATTCCTGAATATTCGTGGAAGTACAAGTCAGTTATAAATAAAAATGGACGTTTCCATTGTTTATATAAATAGCTCTATAGTTTTTCATCACGCATGCCCGTATTCTTGCATAACTTCTCATTGATTTCCGTTTGTCTCATTTACATTACATTTTGAAAAATAAAAGTTTAATATGAACAATCTTTTGTGGTTTTGTGTGTCAGGATACTAATGACAGCTCGTACTTGGAAGTGGACTGGAGCTGTTAAAATATTCTGACTTGTCAATTCGCGCTAACAATGGGCTCGTTAAAGTTAATGGCGTCTTCTTCGGCGTCGTCGCATCCCTTCCTTCCGTCGTCGTGGCGAAGACAATCGTTGCTTCACAATCGGCTTACAACACTCAGGAGGGGGGGGGGGAATCTTAACTGTATTATGAACGAGAAGTCTTTGCTCACGTGGACGTTCTCGGGTATTTAGTAACAAAAGACAACACCAATAAAAGTCTCGTCAACCGCATTAATCTTGTCGTTGTCACTGACTCGATTCCCCGCTGGAAATTGTATTTCAGGAATCTTGTGATTGAATCCCTTTCTCTCCGTCTGGCTTTATTAATGACTCACAAAATTACTAAAGACTGAACAATTCCACCTGCTTCTATTAAAAGAAATTTACTAACTACATTATTTTAGGTTTATAATTCACGACTGAAGATAGCGATGAAATTTTCTATCCACGACTCCCCTACTGTATAATTACCACAGATGTGCGTATAATTACACAAATCGAGTTCATACACAGTGAAAGACAAATGGAGACATGTCTTTCGTCTCCTACTTGTGCGGTGTCGTTCTTACGATTCCTTTTACCCAACGAAAGCAACAGTTTTTCACTTTATTTTCTATATTTATTTGTTTCTTCATTATCTTTTTATTAATTTTCATAAAATACTGACGTTTTTATATTTATGCAAATAAAATTCAGGAGATAAATTTAGTTTAAACAAATATTCCATTTCACTTAATGGAATAAATATAATTTACTTGAATCATCGAGTTTTCCGTCAAAAAATTATTTCAACGAGAGGCACTTTTCAAAATTTATATGTTTTAATGAGCGCAGAAACGTTTGGAATGACAAGAACAAAAAAATTTAAACTTAGTCTGCGCTACACGACTCAAACACCTGGTTTAGAATATTTGTTTTCTGTAAAACAGTTGTAAAATATAGTAATTTACCTTTTTTTAAATAATTTTTTTATCGCTTACATTTTTCCTTTTAAAGTTAATTTCACTTAAAATGTTGGTCTTCTGTTTTCCTTGTTCTCCAATATTTTATTCACTTTCTTTCTCACCGATTTTTTTCTTTCTTCAGTTTATAACTGTTCTTATGTGCCAACAGTGCTTTGTGTTTACGACACGAGTCTTCTCCACAACGAACGAAATAATGACGTATATATGCCAAAAATTACGTATTGCACTGTATCTAATAATTGTGTTTTCTTCACCCATTGATTGAAATATTATTTATGACGATAATTGCATAAGGAAAGTCTGACCTCGTTATATACTAATTTTAATGTACACGACGTCTTGAGTTATCTCTTCTCGTCGCTATAACTTCTCTTTTAAAAGTATATAAATTCAATGCAGTAGTATTTCTGGGTATATGTTAAGGGTATCGGAGTTCAAAACATCATTTATATTCAAAATATGAGTAGAAAATTCCTGCCGCATCGTCTTTCCCCTGCACGTGTTCTATGAATTCCAATTACAGGTATTAACATTGACAAGACTTCGTCTGTCGCCGATGCTAAATTTATATTAAACTAAACAGATTAATTCACTCGACGTTTAACATTAAGTAAACTTAGATTACAGTGCAACGCATTAGTTTATGGAACATTTGTCAGAGTGCTGTAGTGGATAATTACAAAGTGTAGTAGAGTAGTTTGTATGCAAATATATGGAACATTGTGGATAACCATCAAATAATATATTAAACAACGACAGAATTGAAAATATTCCAATAAAATTATGAAACACTTGATCATAATTTAAATATTCATTAATAGCTACCAAATAATACGTCAAATGAATTGATAACGATGATATTTGTTCTATACATTCATTATAATATTTAAATTCCTATAATAACTGTTTTTAACTCTGACAATGGATATTTTGGACTCAATACTTGTACGGCATATGAAATTCTTATATATTGTAATGATTAGACTTTATTACTAAATATAAAAAAAACTTTATTACGTGAAAATACAAAAATACATAAAAAAATATTATTGGGCTCCAGCAGATATACATTGGTCTGCAAAAAAAAATTATCATTAGCTCCGGCTTGGTTATAAAAATCCTCCTTCTCAACAGGGTAATGTGGGCGGCTCGGTAGCTATTCAAGAACAGAGCCTATTTCCGTACTGTGTAAAAATATTCAACTTTTGAAGGCACTTTACAGAAATGGTGATCCTTACTTTACCTTGTGGCGTCAGACGACTTGCAGTGGATCACTGGTCTTGTAGTAAGCAGAACACGATCTCCTTCTTCGGCCTCCCCGCGATGGACGTCTCTCCAAAAACTTTTGTTGGCTACCGCTCGCCAAATTTTCCACCCTCTCGCCTCTCTCACTCCACTTCCCGTCCTCTATCTGTCGGTCTGCCTGCGACAGTCCACTTTCACCCGGGTTCGGAGTGTATATTCATACTCCGCCCCCTCCCCCCAAAAAAACGATGCAAAAAACAAAGGGACGCGTACCCTCGGTTTCTTGGGGCCTCTAGGACGCACGTGGCCGTTTAATTTATTCCTTCTCAGGCCCGGGGACAAAGGGCGGCCACTTACCGATGTTATTCACTACAATATATATATATATATATATATATATATATATATATATAATTGTTATTAATTAAATATTTTTAAAAAAATTATTCATTGTAAAGAAACCTAAGTTTAAGTGAGACTGCAATTTTGGATTACATCGTTATGACAATACGATTTCAGAATTTGTGTTTAAAAAACGGAAGTTATTTTGAAACAAACATTTTACTATATTTCTTATTACCATGTGATAAATAGTAAAGTATACGGAAAATTCTTCATTGACTTTTGTTATCGAATTATATACAATTTTATGGAATCACTTAACATGTAAATAATAGTCTCATCTATCAGAATTTAATAGGTGGGAATCAAACACAGAACCAATGAAAAATTATCTGACATTTCATTAATATAATAAACAATGCCCAGATAAGTTAGAAAATTATATAATTAAGTTTCATAAAATTACATTTTCATCATATAATTTTTATTGTATAAATGAGGTTTTTTGTTCGTAAGATTCGAGCCTCTACTGTTAATAATTATAAGAACTTTAAACTAAATATTAAATTATCTGAATGATTTTTGTGCTTCTGTTGAACATCCAGCTAAATATTAAAGTGTAACAGTTGAACATTCATAAATATAGAAAGTAGAATTGAAAGTTCATATAAAGTTTTTGACTTCACGGACTAAAAAAATTAAATTACATAGATAAAATTATTTGATAGCTATCGTGTTAAGATGGTAAAATAGCTGACCTTGAGAGTATGTATGTCGAGTAGAACTTACGTAATCTTTCAAATTATTGTTAATTATGCGTCGATCTCCAAAGCGCTCGTAGTTGTTGCGATTGCTTTAGATTTATGGTCAATGATTCGCTGATGCGTTCGTTAAAATTTGCTGGATAACTCCGTCGGACTGTTTTTTATTCAATCTTTTATCTGACATATACTGTTTTTGACATCGCTTGACCGAGCTTTACTTATCTTGTAAGCACTAACTGAATCTCCAAATCGCAACTTTCGTCTGCCACTATAGTAGAGCTCTGCAGGGGAAAAAACAGGGTGGATCAATCATGTTGTAAACAATTACAGAATCATTACATTACAACTTATAATATCTAAACATTTACGGAGTTTCTCAGCGTACGTAGACTCTGAACTAAAAGCGTCACGCCGATGTACGACGAAACACAACACTTAGTCATGGGTTTAGTGTAGCTTTTAAATTTTAAGTTTAAATTATTGTCCCAAAATCATTCTGTGAAAACACGATCTTTCATTTGAGCTTTCTTCAATTTAAAGTAAATAGAGAAACTAGCTATCTTAAAGAATATAGTTGAATAATTGTTAATAGTAGTGTATAATTATTAATAATTTCCAAGCATTATGGCTCTTTCAAAATTTCTCGATTCTTGCATTGATTTGTGTTTCAAAAAAATCTTTGGAACGGAAAAAAAATAAGAATATCCTGATCCACTTTTTGAACGACATTTTAGGGTTTACTGAGACAAATGGAATACAAGAAGTTGAGTTCCTTAGCACTATTATGGATCCCGAAGTTGCCTCTTATAAACAAAGTATTGTTGATGTTCTCTGCAAGGATTCTCACGAAAATAGATATATAGCAGAAATGCAACTCGCTAGAGACAAGGGCTTCGAAAAACGCGCTCAATTATATGCCGCTAAAGCCTATTCAAGACAGCAGAATTTGGAATTCATATCCGCGCCCATACCTTCGATAAAATTGGTCACCTCTCCTGTGATTATATTGAAGCCTGGTGCTTTCTTTTGTTTCAGATATGCTTTTATTTCAATACCTACTTTTCTTGTGGTAATTGGTGGGATATTTTCTGATCTTATGTTGTCAACGTTAAACATACTGTGATTCGTCTTCCCTTGATTGGGTTTGAATACCTCTGCCAGGAGAATTTTATTTTAAAAACCATTATCTTCTCTGATAATAAGCTATACTTTTTGTGACTTGAGACCTGAACTCATGCTACTGGTGTGTAACGTTCAGACCATTCTGCTGTACATCTTCGAATGAATAAGATGAAATTCAACGATGGTCTAAAGTGTGTCAACCTGATCATTTTATAGATTTGTGGTCGAGCCTCGTAGACGCACTCAGTAGAGGCACTTTGTAGTTTATGTTTGCTGGCGGGCAGTTGGAGACACGATCGACTAATGCACAATCGAATGGTCCCTATTGATTCCGCCACACACAAACGTGAATTATACACGAGTCTCGGACCCAGGCCTGTCGGACGGAGTTGTCCTCTTCGCCAACATTACGATGCGATCAATGGGCTCTGCACGATCGACCTCAGTGCGGAGGGTACAATATGCATAAACTTGACCAAGTTCCTTGCCTATCGACCTCTCGTCTAACGACGCCAGACCTTGACCTGTTGATTGCTATCGAGGTGCGCCTTGCAGGTGTCGTTACAATTACCTGCCCTCATTCGATTCATTGCCACGGAAACTAATCGAATCGCTGAATTCACTCGATTTCGCTGTAGGAGCATGATTGTTTGACGAGCTCTGAAGTTCGTTCCGCAATGTCACCACATTCAATGTTTATTAATACGCCATTCAGTGTTAATTGATCCTACGTTTTTTCAATACTATTATATAAAAAAAAAATTAAGGTCTTAGAGGTAGATAGAAATCAATCAGTAGATATTTTCTCTTTCAAATTTGTCTGACTGTAAAACTGGGTTTTTAATATAGATATGAAAAACTTTTAAAAGTACAGATATTAAAAATATGGAGCATCTGAACTGAGCTAAGGAAGAGTAGATTTTAATGAAAAATGGTTCTCGTATGAAAGTCAATTCGTTTGTTGGGTACGTGGGGGAGTTGCAGTTCTGTTTTAATATTTTATGAGTTCAAAATCATTCAAACATTATTAACTCATAACTTATTAAATCATATAAGTAATATGTTACTAGTACACTGTTGTACTGAGACGTTTCAAGCTCAAAGATGAATTTCATATTCACTGTTCGTTTTATGTACATTTCTAAGTTCAGCTTGCGTAAACCTATAAATTATTCAAAGGGTCTGTTTGAAGAGTTACGTAATATTGCCTTGATTTTTCTCTTGTATTAACCTGGGAAACCTCTGCGTATTAAAAACATAAATACAATAGGAATATTAGATGAAACTTATTCACCTATACTTACCGAACATAAACATGAAAATGTATGACAACAAACAAATTATTAAAATGTTAAAATATTTCACTTTATTTTTCGGTCTTAAAATATTATGAATTTAATTGCTGTTTGTGAATCGATAGAATATTCTATTAATATAAATCTGTGGAACGTCGTTGAGCTGGAAATTGAGTTTTCTCTCGTATTCTCCATAGCAACATTAAACCCACTCGTTACATAAGTGTAAATTATTCAATATAAACCTCCTGTGCGAACAATCAAAAACGATTTATAATGTGAAATTTCAGCCGTAACAATAAAACGGCGAGTCCTAAAAAGTTGTGAAATTGTGAACATTTAAACCTTTTCTAACGAATGCACCTGTTACAGCATAAATCTATCACATTCAGCTGAAAAGGAAATAAAATCACATTATCGAAAATTTGGTGAATATCGTCAAAAAATGGCGTCGTCTTCAGATAGCATTGGGTCGAAACCTTCAGAAGTCCTGGAAGAGTATAAACATGGAAGATATGGAATTTGGTACCATTTTCAATTATCTGTTGGCAGTCACTAATGCTAGAAGATGAGTAACGAGTTTTTCCAGCTATCATGCAACACTAAATCGATCCCTGGTCAGTTTAAGACCTAGACTGAGCTTTTGAAAGTACACTAGAGCCTCCATCCCGAAACGTGGATCGTGTTCGGTTGGACGTGTGACCACCATACCACGAATCAGGCGCAATTCTCGAAGTTTGCAGCCACAACATAATTTAAACATCCTTCCAGCTACGGCCGTCTCCACAAATCAGTTGTGATGGTAAAAAACAATAAATAATATTTTCTCCGAGAATAACTTGCCAATATATCGTATATAATTTGATTTGGCATAAGACTTTGTTTGAAATAGCCAGGAATTTAAATAAATTTATTGGATATAAAGCCCTCCTGATGAACATGATCTTTAAGAAACGTATTAGGTAGTTAATAATTGTTTACCTTTTATGGAATAAGATTAATTACTTTTTAAATACAAATGAAATCTAGAATAATTTTTTATATATTTTTAAACTTTCTCAACAATTTGATGCTGGTTAAATATTAACTTGAAAACTGAGGACGCTGTATTAGTTACTTCCATATTAAATAACAAAATACGTAAGGAGCTTGATCTAGTCTCTTAATATCCTCTATTAATTGTTTTATTTAATTAAATTCGTTAACGCTCACCATAATATGTATGTATAAGAGAGAGAGCCAATTCAGACCAAAAAAGGTGATAATATAAATCCCACACAATGTTTCTGCGATCATTGTTCCTTTCGTCAGGTGCGAAGAAGAGCCTAGAGCGACACAACCTTTTTGTCTGAATTGGCTATCTTTCTTATTCATTATTTTCAATCAGACGTAAATTTTGTTATTTTAATGGAATATTTAACTAAATTGCAGAATATCTGTGTAGGAGATTCTAACAGTGGCTGCCGAGTGTCCATTGCGAACTGACGATATTTAAATATATAATGGTACATAATGTAGAGTTTTCTGCGAGTGCATTCAGAATAAAAAATTTGTTGAGACAGTTTTGAGAGTAGCTTTGTTGTGAGGGGACGAGAAAAATGAGTGAATTTAGTTAAAATTTTAATTTAAAAAGTTCTGTTATGTGGAAGCAGTTAATAGGACAAAAAAAAGTAATAGTGCGACGAGTGCATGGTAAATTTAAGAGATCTTATAAGAAAGCAGATTATAAGTTCATTTTAATGAGAGGAGAGAATAATAAAGTTTTCTAAGTGTAAATGAGGGAGTATTAAAATGTCATAGCGAGAAATACCAGATGGTAAAAATAACGTTAGGAGTCCACAAAAATTAGAGCTGTTTATTTAACCTTGAAATTATCTCCAGACTGTGAAAATATTTGATTTGTTTACTGTTTGCAGAAATTTCCTGCCACAGATGCCCTGGTACTGTCTCCAGTCCGCCGCCACACAGATTTTGAAATATCTTTCTATCATTATAATTCATTATATTTACATTTGTTCAAATTATTAAATTCTTCCGTGTACCTCTAAATACTATGTTGATACCCAATATTTTGGAACATTATATGGACGGCGGATTTGCACTTCAGCTACTGAATTTTGGATCGCGTCTGATAGGGTGTATATACACCACTGTTACATTGAGTAATCTTTGTTCCTCAAAATAAAGACACTTAATGACACGTGCGGAAGTCGCAGCTGTTATGATTCTGCAACACCTGGGAACAGCCGTCGTTTGTGTTCGGCGCCGGCGTAGAGCCTATTTGCAACTTTCGTGGCAAAATTAATTTAAAGTTGCCGTCATTGTGTTGGCGTTTTTAATGCAGTTAGCAGGGCCAGCCCCATTAATTGCCAAGGGGCTGGTCGAAGGGAAGGGGAAACGCCATTCAGCTCACGCGAAACAATCCTCCCAGGAAAAGAAAAGGCAGGTGCTGACGTCAGCTAGCAAGAGAGAGTAAACAGACACGAAAGCACAGCATTTACTGTAAAGTCGGTATGAAACAAACCGAGGAAAGAGAAATACCTGGTTCCTAATTACTCACTGCTTAGCAGTACAACTCGGAAGGAAGGAATTCCTCCTCCTTCCAGACGGATATAGCACTAATATATTTAACACGGAACGATGTGTTCCTTTTACAATTCCTGGACTCTATATTAATATTTCAACTGTTTTCTTTATGCAGTAAACTCATAATTTACATATTTTAAAATAAGTTTCAACTGTCTAATTTTGATACCATAGTTCAATAGCCCGTTTGTTTCCGAAAATAACATGACGTAATTGCTTTTTATTGCCATAAATTTCTATAACTTGGGAAAGTCTTGAGGCCAATTTTTATTTATAACCTTTCTCTCCTCTTTCTCAATCTAATAGTTAATTTAATTGTCAGAAATATACAAGACACTTCACAAATTGCCCAACTTAATTCCTATGAAAATTAGCCAGAGGCCAATATATATTTTAATGAACCGCTACTGTGGTACAGTTATCCAATTTATAAATCTTCATTTTATTGAGTTAACGAGGTGATGTAGTGTACCCTTTACGTATGATATGACGTCACGTGTCTGCATGATTATAATTTGTGCCTCTACGAATGCGCAAATATTATTTCAAAATTATTCAATTCCGTTTCCCAAATTATATGCAAAATTAGAAAAATTACGACAATTAATAATGTATAAATTTATTTTAATTTTCTATTGCTATTATTAAAATAAGATTGCGAGTTTTGAACGACATAAATAAGTCGCTGTGTTTGTTTTCTTTGAAAGAGTCACCAAGAATCTGAACATCTGATTGAGAGATAACGTACGTGCTATCTCGTTAATGAATATAATTGTATCCTTTTAGATGTTACATAGGCGCGTCCAACAGTTACATTTTTTCCGGGACGTCTCCGATACCAATAACTGCCACTAATTTATTGCAAGGATCGCAGTCGGAATTTCACCTGGCTCCCGGCACCAAGGACCGCAAGCGCAGTTACTCATTTGGCTCCTGGGACTGGTTTCGTTCCTAACCGAGTGCTGCTGGTGACATTCTTGTAAAAGGTGGCAACGTTCTCATGGTATAGTCAGAAACTATTGTGTAACTTCTATTTATTAGTATTGGGAACAATTTTTCGTTATCTATATTGTGTTTGTGAACCCTGTTCTCAAAATTTATCTTGAAAGGTTTTCAAGATATGCATATCCGGACTCCGTTACTGCTCTACCACCGAGCTGGGTCAGGAAAACCCAGATAAGAAATATTGGGGCAGTTAACTAGCGGTAAGTTGGGACGCTAGAATATATATATATATATATATATATATATATATATTGTAATAACCAGTAAAGAATGACATGAATTCTGTTCTTATTTTTATCAGATTTGTTTACCAACTCAGACTGGGGATCCTTGAGTGGTTTGTACATATAAAAGATAATGATAAAATGATGGTTAAGTGGCTCTTAGAGGAGGGGAGGACTGTAATTGGGCATTTTGCTGCTGTTAGGGCTAAATTGTTGTGACCGACATCTTGACGACGGAACCGTGAAAGGCATGTTAACAGAAGTTTGGTTAAAAAGAGATGTTTATTTTAATTGATTTAGTGGCTCTCGGAGCGGGAGAAAGCCAACAGCTGGTGTTGTTTGGCGAACATGGAAATGCAAAAAAAAACCTGTGAAAACAAGGGAATATTCTGAAGCCGGGATATAAATAAGAGGGCAGCTGGACGGAAAAATCAAGCACAGTTAGTCAGGGAGGAGTATTATGAGGAGTTAGTCAGGAGCAGGAGACTGATGGGATAGAGCGTTGGTGCAGGTCCGCAGGGTGGACGCAGCGCCAAGTTAAAGTGGCCGAAACAATGTTATGAACAGTTGGGAGTTTGCATTCAAGAGAGATCATCGGATGGTAGGCCAAGCTAGGTGGCCGAGAGTAATCAGTTGGACATCAGTCATCGAAAGTCGGTAGGAGTTCGTCGTGGAAATCTGTCTGCCAGCAGAGTTGGTTGAATTCGTCGTGAGGGTAACGTCATCAAGAAGAGGTGGCTGTGAAAGCAGAGTGTGAGCGCTACCTGGTGCCTTTTAAGCCGGTATGAAGTGAGTGTGTGCCGGTATGCGAGAGATCCAAATTGCATGGACCAGAGAGCTTGTAAATTTATTTTTCTGTATTCATAATTGTAAATTGTTAAATAAGGGTAAAAATTCAGATATCGTTTCAATCGTTTCAATCATTTAATTTCGTTTTTAATTTAACTGTATTTGTTTAATTGTAACATTTGTGTTCCGTTTCCTTATCAACCCAGTACTGGGGTACTGAGTCTAATTTATCAAATGTATTCAAGATAAATAATTTTTTTTATTTTATTTTATAAAATTCCCTTAGATTATTTCTGTAATTGTAAATTGTGTCTTAATAAATAATAATTGTTTGTTTAAATTGGTAGTTTTATTTGAGGTATCACAATTTATATATATTGTAATACCAATGAAACAGGTTATTAATTGTTTTAATATAATTTAATTGTTGGCAAAACGTGTGCTTAAAGACATCTTTGTTAACAATTGGAGACTGGAGACCGCGCGCCTAGAGGAACGCAGTCAGCGGCAAGACGCGAACGGGAAAAGTCAGCGGCAAGACGCGAAAGGAAATGTATGCGTCGAGAACTGGGACATAGCAGTTAGGTCCACATAGAGAAATAGAAACAGTAAAAGTCTGTGGATCCAGAATTATGAATAGGGCTATCTAGAAAGTCCAACGGCGAGATAATAGTTTACATAAAACGCAAGTAAACAGTTTGACGGAGAGACTTATAAAATCGCAGTTTGGAAGCAGAAGTTTTGTCTTCACAAACTGAACTAATTTCGCAGAGGGAGACTTTGAGGAGACCTACGTCCAGCAACTGGCTGAGGGTGAGATGATCCAGGTTCTAGTATAGCAGATATCGCTACCCTCCTTGCTTCACAACCAACAATGTAACTCAATCATGTTACAATATATATATATATATATATATATCTGCACCACTTAACATGACGCAATGTGTTCCAAACAAAAATTATTTTAACCTAGTGACCTGAAATGCAGCAGATTTCTTCGAAACAGTAATAATTTATTTCATTTCGAACAAACAAATCTTCAGTCTCCAAATCAGTTGTAACTATGTATTACCATCCCAATAACAATTAGTCACTTTGGTGGTTTAATTCTTTGTTTGAATAGAATTAAATAGATACAAATAGATGCAGTTTGGGAACAAAACACCGTAATCTGATATACTTTTCTGATTATGCATTGCATTGAAGAGAGTAAAACTTTGACAGTATCATGAAAGAACTAACAAGATTGAATACGGACCAAGGTGTGACAATTAGAATTTTCTTGATCTTAAATGTTAAGGATTGTTCTAAATTAGAGGCTTCACTAGGTTATTGAAACAATAGCGATCCGTTTTTTACCGTATCTTTCTGAACAGCTGATTTTTAAAAATTGTGTGTTCGAATTATTTGTTATAAACTCATACTGAACGGTAGAAATCCAAACGTTATTGTTACTAATTAAATACCGAATTATATTTACTAAAATTTGTTTGTGAAAACTGGAAACTTTAGTGGATAGTTGTAATTCTGAAGATAGCTAGTGGGAGTTTCGTATTCGGGCACTAACTTACGTAAATATTGAACTGTATGAATAGTCTATTTGTAAATATTCTAAATCGTTTACAGCGGTAATGCTCTTCAAAATGAAGGGCAGTTGAATTTTAATAAAATGGCCATTTTATGCTTCGGCATGTGCACTATTTATCAGGAATCCAAATTCAAGGCCCACCTCCACTGCAGGAGTATATTACCGTGAATAAAGGGGTGCAAAATAAATTCATTCGCCATTAGTATTCAACGTTGGAAGCGCTATGCATCGACGTGAATCCAAAACAGATCCTCCTAAACGCAAACCATATGGCGAGATACAACATATAAAACCAATAAAGTTTTGTAGTATGATTTTATTTATTTATAAATAGCAGACATTTATTCATTTATATACAAATACTATACATTAAGCAATATAAATCTTTTAAAATAATTCTCTACTTAACATTCAATATATACGAATTTTACCGTTACGTCATTTACAAATCCATACAATATAAACCCAGAAACGCCCTTCATTCATATTTAAAAATATCAAAATCAACATTTTCAATAATTCTTGTAACTTAATACGAAATAAAAATCAATATTTAATTTATTTACAACTTTGAGCATTCTGGACATAGGATTATCAGAAACATAATTGAAGTAATTTATATGAAAAAGTTTCCAGCACTGGAATCTTAAAATTCAACGGATCAATAAGCTCAATGCTGTATGTTATATTCGTAATCAATTTAAGGATAAATTTCAAATCAGTAGAGTAATATTCAGATTCTTCAGAAGGAATTCTCAGCAAAACTAAATTATTATGATCAATAAATTTATTTGCATATTTCTACCAGAACAGATTAAACAAAAAAAATTGTTTCAAATATTTTTATATAATTTTAGTAGATGATGACAAGTTCATTTAACCGTGTATTAGAATAGGTTTGATAAATAATAAATATAATGTGTGATAAATACAAAGGGAATTTTAAATTATCTACTTTTTCTGCTAATAAATCGAAGTATCTCAGAAGCTTATCTCATCATTGAACTTGTATAAGTCTTGATTATTTATTATAATTATTAGCCTCTATCATTTAAATAATCGCTTTCCCTAACATGTTTCCCTTACTCTGACTTCGCTTAACCGCAGGTATAATATAACAATTCGAAAGTTCAAGCTGAAATTTAATAAATCAACAAGGTCTAAATAATAATTGTCATTATTTAAGTTTGACGGTAGTGTCGTTGCCTGAAAATCTTTTTTTTTCTCGACAGGATGTCTTGATGACGGCTTTGCTTTACGACACTTGCAGAATATCTTAATTAATTATTACAGAAACGTGAGTTTTTTATGTATTAGTCAACTGACTAAATTAGAATCACGAAATGAAAACGGAAGCTCATTTCTCTCAATTATTTGGTCAAGAAATAAGAAAATTATTTCCCATTCATTTATAAAATTAGATTACCAACGGAATCTCGTATTTCAGTTTAGTTTTGTAAAATAAACCTCGGATTCAAATTACGCAATAAAATCAACTGCATATATTTTCGTAAAATATTTATGATTCAAACTCAGGTCATGAAGTTTCTCCTTACACTGAACGTATGTCTTAACTTAAGTATCTGTAGCCTGTGGTATTTGCGCTTTTTCAAGCAATTCAGAGTTGTATGACTCCTGAATTTCGTCTTCATTCTTATAATATAGGAATTACGAAACTTGCTTAATTTCCATAGATTCTGTTTTTCATTGTGAATCTAAGCTAATACAACTTTGATTAGTACTAATTTCTTATCAGACAGGAGAAAGAAAATTGCGAGCCTTTTGTAGAAGACTTTTTGATAATGAAACTATGAACGAAGCGTGTAAAAGATTTATCTTCTTCTAGGAGATATAACTTTCGCTTTCAGGTGGAAATACAAATTTCACGTGTTTCCCGAAGACACCGCAGCGCGGCTCCACCTGTCAGGCGGAAAACGGAGAGGTGAATTTCACCGAACATACAGCAACTGTTTTCAGTGGAAACAATTAAAATATCCAAGTGTAATCATTTCCACTCACCAAAAACATTTCTTTTTTCCTGAAATATTTAAGTTTAATTATTTACTATACATTTCAGCAATATTAATTTAACGTTAACTAGATTGACGATGAAAATAATCCTTTGCTATCTTGCAGTACCTTTCCGCATCCTCCCTTTCAAATCCCTTCCTTTGCTATTAAATGAGATTTCCCACCCTAATTTAGCCTGTTACTCTTAAGAAATATATATTGTTACACTTACGTAGTGCTCGCTTACCTTACAAAATTTATATCGTGGTACACCTATAGGCAGTAATACAGTAAGGCACAGCGTCATAAGCATTTCATTTAAATTATTATTCCTCAGTAAGTTATCAATGTTATTTGTTAGTATAAATCATATTTAATAAATGAGAAAGATAGCCAATTCAGACAAAAAAGTGATAATATAAATACCACACAACGTTTCTGGGATCATTGTTGCTTTCGTCAGGTGCGAAGAAGATCCTGTCAGTTGAAAAAACTCACGAAGAAACCGTTACTCAACTGACAAGTGCAGTTGTTTCGCTCTAGGCTCTGCTTTACACCTGACGAAAGGCACAAGGATCCCAGAAACGTTGTGTGGTATTTATATCATCACTTTTTTTTGTCTAAATGGGCTATCTTTCATATTCATTATTTTCAATCAGACGTAAATTTTTCATTTTATAAATAATATTTATAATAATTTTAGGGACAAGAAAGTAAACTACATACACAATCATATTTCGAGAGAATCAAAGCAGATCTTTCTTAATATTGTAATAATCAAAAAATTAACAAGATGACGTTATTTAAATGAAATAATCAACAAGAATTTAAAACATACAATTATTTATTTCCACTTTGTTGCTTTAACTCACAAACAATTACAATTTAAAATTTTAGATCTCAGGGTCTCTACTGGGTTTGATAATGTACACAACATGTTTTTTTAAAAAAAAACCTAATTAACACACAGTTTATAATTCACCCAGACAATATGTCGATAAGAAGAAATTAAAAGAAAAGAAATTAACTCTGATTGACAATTAAAATAGAACGAAATCTGACTTCTATCCTTTACATAAATCATTATTTTGTATTTTGTTACTTACATCTGTCCAGCTGGTTCCAGCATTCCTTTTTGTTTTCGGGGGTACACTATTGCAAAATTTTTACACTGATTCTAATACCGGCTCACAGATTTTACACTCTTGAAATCGATCTTGATGGGCTCCCAGGAACTCGGATGATCCTCCTTTTTGTCAGCTATCTGGTGACCGCTTGCCTTATATGAATCCTGTGATTCATAGATTTGCTAGTCTTTTTACCGCTTGGGACTTAAACTGCAACTTTACTATTCCTGGCTGGCTACAGACGTAAAAACTGCACTCCTTTCCTGGCTGCTGATAGACGTAAAAACTGCTAACTTAGCGATATTTACGGGATAATACTTTGTGAATGATTTTACTATGACTTAAATTAACAACTTTGTTTAATGATACATTAAACGACGGCTAGTCTCTGCTCTAGTATCATTTGTTCCGTCCTCCGAAATGTCTCATCACCAACTGAACTATCGTAGTCTCGAGTTTTAGCGCTCATACGCCATTTTTGACTTTCCGACAAAGTAACAGAGCCTGGCTCTATTGTCGCTTTGGAAGCTCCTGCCGCTACAATTAAATTTTATGTCCAAACAATTAATGTTATAATTAATTGGCATTACAATACATATTTATGTTATCAATTCGTGTTCAGTCACTTAATATGGAAAATTCAACTTAAAAATGATGTGCTGGTGCGAATAAGAGTTTTGTTTTTTATTATTTGAAATGCCATTTCACAGGGAGTCGTTTCATAAGGAATACGTCTGGACAGCCTAAATCAAATATACTTCAGCAAATTCTCCTTAGGCGTCTATCCATTGTGAAATAATAAATGAATTTAAACATTTTCATGAGGGGTAAGAAAGCGAGTTTGACAAAATATTGAGTAACAAAAGTAACAGATTTCCATGTCAATGGTCCAATCGAGAGCCTCCGTGTCTCTGTTAAAATGGAAACAAACGTTTTTTATTAATCTCATGGAGGCAGAGAAATGTAATGATTAATTACTTCACAATCATATATATATATATATATATATATTGTAATAAACAACTATAAGGCGTTTAATTAATTTAATTAACTTGCCTCACGTTGAAGCCCATTTATGTAATGATAAAATGGTTGGGTTTAATTTAATGAAAAGATAATAAAAAATTTACAAATAAAATATAATTTTATTATTAACTTGTGGCTTTAAACTCAAAACAATTACAAATACAAAATTTGAGATCTTCTCTCTCTCATGCTCTACTGACTGAGTTTGATAATGAACATAACAAATTGATTTAAAATATTATTAACAAAACAGTTTACAATTTACCTAAACAATATGTCGATAGAATGAAAGAAATAAAAAAGTAAACAAATTAACTCTGATTGACAATTAAAAGAGAACGAAATCTGACTTTATCCTTTAATTAGCGTATACAATTAATCATTAGTTTTGGTTTTGTTACTTACATACTCCCCAGCTGGTACCAGCATTCGTTTTGGCTTCGGAAGTACACTATTGCAAAGTTATACACTGATTCTAAGTTTCGACTCACAGATTTTACACTATTGAAGTCAAAATTGATAGGCTTCCAGGAACTCGGATGATCCTCCTGAATGTCAGCTATCTGATGTCTGCTTGCCTTACAGGAATCCTATGATTCGTAGATTTATTAGTCTTTTACTGAATTGGACTTATATATATATATATATATATATATATATTGATAATGAATACTAAACGAGGGACTTGTTGATTGAAATTGTCACTTTGTTTTATACTAATTCTGAAAATATTTTAGATAAACCAAAAAAAAACAATTTAATAAATTATGTCTACCTGTTGACGATTTTTAATATTGCATCAAAGAAAATAATTACTTAAGTGACTTCTGTAGCACGTATTTTTTTACATAGACATTAATATTTCATATTAGGAATTCTTTTACTATTCACATAAAATTTCCATTATTAAAAATGATTCATACGTCGTTTCACGTAATTAAAAATTGTATAACTATGTTACGATAAATAGTCATTATAAGTTCGATGGACAACTGTAGAGTTTGATGTGATTTCGTAAATGATTGACCATGTTAATGTTGTTATTCTTAGTATTCAATTAAGTCAACAGGAAACGTATTACATTAGCCTGATTGAAATTGCAAATAAATTTCGTCGGAAACGTATTATTTGGAGGCAGTACTAAATGAAGTTCCCTGGAAGGATTGAACTAAAATATGAAAACATTTTAGTCCAATAAATCCCAAACAGTACCAAAATAATTTTATTTCTTTCACCGATGGCCTGGAATTTTGAATTCATATTCTAAGAGTCTGATTGTTTATAAAAATAATTTTTATTACAATTTTTAAAAACACCAAGTAGCAATAGTAAAATTCTATTGAAAAGTACTCCTGACTTTTCTTTTTAATGTTAAAGAGAACAAAACTTCTCATTCAAGTTTCATCTAGAAACTAAAGTCTTTATATATGTATATATCATCATCGGTATAATATTAATCATTATTCTGCTGTTGGGAAGAATTATTAATATAAGACGGAGGCTTACTGAGTGAACAAGTATGTACATTACTTTTTTATATATATAAGAGTCCTAATTGAGCGTAACGTTAAAGTGGAAACGAGAAAACTCTAACGAGGAAGGCCCTTCATATTGTTTGAGTGCCGACGACTAATGATCTGAAGCCGTCGCCACCTTTTACGGCGGTCGCGTAGAGTAGTTTAAATGGTGCGATTTACATCTACTCGTATGTGCGGTTTGTGCGATAATAACATTTAACTCAAAAACTATGCACATTTAATATCGCTCCTGTCAGTTATAAAATTACTTAACAGACATTGATATTTTTTTTTAATTAAATGCATGTACAAATTACATTCTAAACAATGAGGGGAGCGAAATGGCTCGAACATGGCGTGACGTAGTTTAATGGCTTAAAATTACGTGATTTGTTTGACTGGGTGTGCACATTTACTTCAACATACATATATTAAAAACATTTAAATAAATTGCATCATAACCCCTAGTTATATTTTCGCTGATATTCTCACAATTATTATAAATATATATTTTTTGTACAGGTCCTGTAGAATTTTAGAATTGATTTCAATTTAATTACGATGAAATAGTTCCATAAAAGTTTTAATAGAAATTCATATTTTGTTAGTTGGTAAATTTTCATTGTAATAGAAATAATTTATATTCAAAGCTCTCCCATTCACCCCATACAATGAAGGGAGCTATTTTCTTTCGTAAACAACACATGCTAAATGCACGCGCCCTAGCTTTACGCGTATTTCAGGTTGCATTCAGAAATTTCTGATTATTATTTGTGACTAACACTGTTATAATAGTTTACGAATTGGGACATGCTAATATGTGAATCATTAAATCTGAACAATGAAGGGATATATTAAATAATGTAATTAATATGAATTGAAAGGTTAGTTTTTCTTTTTTAAAAAAGTTCTGCTTGATAATAAAAATCCTACGATTGACCTATTCTGTAAATTAGTTTTGTTTTTTTAATTAATGCAATATCACATTCATTCCATGCTTTTTTAAAGAGTTTTTGGAATATTAGATTAGTGTTCCACAGATCTTCATGAGTAGCAAAGTTACGTGAAAAGAGTTGTGTAGTTTATATTGTTTGAACCTATAATTAAGTATTTAATTTACACAACAATCGTGTATATCAAGATAACAACATGGTTAAACATTTTTTATAGATAAAATAACATTTTTATATTATAACTTCAATATAATGCTTAGTATTTTAACTTATTATTCACACAAATATTAAAATAATTAAAGACTCCTCACAATTATTGATTAATATTTACACCATTCTATTAAGATTCAACGTTTATGTATTAGATAAATTATTTTCCATAATCGTATTTACAGAGTAGGAGTTTCTGGGTAGAACATTTTAAGCCCACTTTTGAATGCGACTGTAGTGCTTTTAAATTCTTTAATGTCGTCATAAATTATATTACACTCATTTTTGTCCAACTGACAAAGACTTGTAACTCTTATGTAAATTATTTTTTTCTTGTATTAAATGCACATATTTGCGTTCGTACAAAATTATTCTTATTTATATATTACTTACACCATTAAAGATAGTACATGAATTGACCTGAGAGACTAAGTGTACCTTGTTCTTGAATATCTCTCTGCACCACATTATCCTAATTACACGCGTTTGTGTTAGGAAGATTTATCTTTACCTGAAAAGTTACCTCAAAATATTTTTAATAAACGGAAATTTTCCATAGCTTTGAAATTTTAATATCACTGTAAGTCAACACAACTTGGACTACATGTTTTTCAGAGCTGAGTTTATTAATTAATATACCGACATTTTTATTTCCAATTAAGTCTATTATTCAGTGAAAGACCCTTGGAATTTATAGTTCATTAATCATGTAATTTATTTCACTTGAATTATAATTTTTTTTTATATAGATTTTTCTTTATTTGAGTATGACTAATGCTACACGTGTACCTTTTGCCGATTGAGGTATTACTCTGAGCTTACGACCTATCTGTTTCGGCATCTATCACCCGGAATTGCATTGTTATGTAAAACCATGCTCTGCGTGACGATCAATCCCTGAAATGTGTGCTTTTCCTCGATAGCCACGGGGGTTGCAATTCAGCACGTGCCAAGGTTCTGCTTGTGTTGTCAGTGTTAATGTTTACTAGACGGTACCATTATTAAGTTAAAGACATTGGACTAGTTCGATTAACGAAACCTAAAGGGATAACAGTTGAAATTAATATTTTCAAATGTTATATTTGAAGCTAATTAGTGCAAAATTTTTTCACTGATATTTTATACGTTACAATAATCGAAACATAACTGTTAATTGATATGTAGTTATAATTCAAGTAGTGTTTACCTCTTAACTACAATCACATTTGGTTTTTACGCAAGCCAACAAACGAAGTATTGAGGTTTTCGAAAGTCCAATGCCACGTTAATACGAACGCTTAGGTAATCCCATCCGACACAAGGTGCGTGAAAGAAAAGGTGGACTGTAAACTTTACGATGAAAACCGAGATCCGAGTATAAATTAGTGTGGATTTGCAACAGATAATTACTTATTATATTTGAAAAGAAAAAGTAAACAAAAGAAGATCCCAGTTCTTGACAAATTTACATAAAGGTCATGACAAAGACAAGTTCTGAGGGGTCAGGACAACATTCATCGTAATATGGAAATGTAACTCACAAGAAATCGCCAAATCAAGCCTCCCTGGATGAAGCCCCTTATTTTCCAGGGGATTCGCTGTAATTCTTCCTCATCCGGACAAAACTCATGAAAGTTGCTTCTTTGTACACGCCGAGCCAATTCCAGACGCTCTAATGCATACAGAAACAGGCTTCCGCACCTATTCAGCCTCAAATAAAAGTAATTTATGATCATTTATACACGTAGACGTTTCTAAAAAGGTTCACGTTGTATTCTTGAAATGTCGGTTCAAATCATAGATAAGGTTCACGAATACAACGTGAACCTTATCTATGATTTGAACCGACATTTCAAGTCAATTAGGAACATATCATTTAAGAGAACTTAAAAATATCTAGAAAAAAAAAGTGATGCTCCATACCAACGAAATCTTAGATTGATTACAGGCAAGTGTTTGAGGAATCTAGGTGTATAGCTTTTTAAGGGAATTAATTATTGGGTTATAATTGAACATGAATTCATCAAATTATCTTAAAAATGAGTATTTTTGTTGTTGTTTTTTAATGAAAGGGTACATTACGGTAATCCACCTGGTTGAAACTCCCCACAAATAGCAAATGAACTAATATGAAAGGGGGGATGCGGTAGGGAGAGATAGGTAGCCAAGTGTTAACTAGTTTTTTTTAGGTAACAGGCTACATGAGGGTAATCAACACGGTGGCAACTCCCCTTTAATAGCATAGGAAGGGATTTGAAAGGGGGGATGCGGAAGGCTAGATAAAGGTAGCCAAGGGTTAACTAGGGCCCCCGGGATATGGTGTGAGGATCCTACCCGGCAATTCGCCTAAAAGTGATGCAGGGAAAATCCTACAAAAACCTGCATCAGGTAGGTCGTGCATTGGGTACTTGTCCCACGCCCTTCCGATAGCGGGAGAGGAGTTTGCTGTGAGGACGCAGCTTTCCTCTCTCCATGCCTTAACCAGTTTAGGAGGCAGCTGGCCGACTATTCCAATATGAATAGTGGACAATTCTTATCGTATGCCCAAGGTCTGCGACCTCGAAACATTCAGCTGTCAAAACAGACCAACGTGCCTCGGAATGTGGGAACCTTAGGCAATTTATGTAGCCTTGTTCTCCAAAAAATCACTAATGAGAGAATTCAGTACCACAAAGTTTCTCATGAGGGAGTTTTTTCCCGACTAATTTGAGAGTAAGATGATGCATTTACTATCAGCCTAATTTGAACTAGGCAAGGAAGGTCAGAGGCAAATTCCTTTTTCAAAAGAGCCGTTTGTCCAGGTGACACACTGCAAAAACATATACAAGTATTACTGACTTTTAAAATACAACTATAATTTTTCTTACTTTCCTCTTCTTCTTTGGTCATTTTGTCTCATTCGCTAAAACCGTGTTTGTTAATTCTTCTAGTTATTGCCATGCTTGTTAATTTTATTTCTTCTGTTTCCACTGCTGATTTCTTTCGTTACCTTAAACGTTCTTCTAGGTAATACACGATTATCATAACCAATGATACGAAGTGAGTAGATAAGAAACACAAATTTACTAATGAACAAGTAGTTCCGATTGTCGACTCGTCATTTTTAAAACCCGACACTTTAAAATATTACGTCTCTGCTGACTTCTTTAACAAACTCTTCATTTCAAGTTCTCTCTCCGCCGACTCCCAACACACACTCTTTCTGGTATCTGACTACCCTGTACGTCTCCCAATAAACACACTAAAGTTCCGCGCGTCCAGCCATGCCTTCGCGACAATGCGCTTCGCAAGCAAGCTTTATAGGCCCCATATTATTGTTCACAATTCTTATATTTACGCCGCCGACAATGAAAATCGTAAAATATTATATGTGATTATAAAGTACAGTAAACTTTGAAATGCATCGCTAAACTGAATCGGGTGAGTTCTTGCTTTTTTTTTTAGAATTGTGTGCGTTGGTTGAGGCCACGTGCGGGGAGCATAATTAAAACTTCTATAACAGAGAATAACTCCTCTGACTCAAAGTGGCCCTTAGCTCTTTGCCATCTACTTTCCGGGGAAGATCTCTTTAGAATTTGAGCGGAAGCCTTTGACGACCAATGTCAAATAAAGCGCCTCCTTCCCGTGCCACGTGAAGAAGACCGTTTAATACTGCGAGCTTTGAAGACGGAATCTAGCTTTAACCATGAGGCAGAGTCTGAGGCTGCGCCTAGAAATCTTTGTGATTACTGTGGTTTACACGAACTAGGATAATACAAAGCACTGTCGCTAACAATGAAATTCTATACGTTAGTATCCCACTTACAAACACACACTGTGAATTATTACAAAAAATACTCAAAAATTAGTGTGCTATCTCGTATCTTAAACGACGCACAATGATCAATAAGAAACGACAAATTCAAATTGTGAAAACCCCACTTGCGAGGGTTATTCTCTCGGAGATCGAACCTTGTAGGAGATACGAAGGGGATGCCTTTTCCTCTCCGTTTTTGAACTAAGGTTCCTACAAGCCGAGGCACCTCGGCCTGTTCTGAGAGGTGTATGTTCTGGGGTCACAGACCTTGGGCATACGGTAGGAGTTGTTCGTTATTACCAATTGGAATAGTCGGCCAGCTGCCTCCTAAACTGGTCGAGGCACGGAGAAGGGAATACTGCGTCCCCACAGCAAACTCTTCTCCCGCTATCGGAAGGGGTGGGACAAGTACCCAATGCCCGACCTACCCGATGCAGGTTTTTCTAGGGTTTGTCCTGCATTTATTTTAGGTGAACGCCGGGTAGGATCCTTAAACCATTGCCCGGGGGCCCTAGTTACCCTTGGCTACCTTCCTCCACCCTTCCGCATCCCACCTTTCCTATGTTATAAGAGGGGAATTTCCACTATGTGGATTACCCTATACATAGCCTGTCTACACCCAAAAAAAATTGTGAAAAGAAACAATTGCTTTTTAATATATTTATAATTTGTTAATAATTCTGATAGCTCATAATTTAATTTTGAAAAATTGTGATTGTATACACACCGACGAAAACATTATTTCCATTATTACTGTTACAGTAAAACTTTCCAGATGAAATATTATTTTACCTTTTCTATCGAATTCCTTTGAGTTTTTCAACTTACGAGTGCAGATGTGTCACTCTAGGAACTTCTTCGTACCTGATGAAAGGGACAAGGATCCCAGATACGTTGCATTGTCACGTATTTTGTCTGAATTGACTATCTCTCTTATTAATCAAATTAATAATATTTTTTGGGAAATAGTAGGTATTTTAAATTTAATGACTTTTATGGTCTTAATATGCGATTCGGGGAAGAAAATAAAAGTGGTAAGGAAAGTTAATCGATTTAGATAAAGGAGGAAACTTAATTGTAGTATAACAAGGAAAAGTAATAGGTACGAGAATCCGAAACTCTGTCGGTTTTACGACTCTTACGTTTTTTTTAAGCACCTGGGTAAAGCAACAAGGATTGCAGAAATGTTTTGTGGTATTGAATTTAACAATTAACTTGGGTCATTTATTAAACCTGTCTAATTATTATACTTTTAACATAGACGTTTTATAATTTAGATAAATATTCGTTTACCTGCAGGTAAATTCCCGGAATTTGGTTTGCAGTGGCAGAATCTCTGTAAGAAGTCGGGAACAGATCTGGTGAAAATACTATGAAGTTTCAAATTTGCATAGCTCGTTTCATTCTCCAACAAGACTTCCATTTGCAACTACCTCATTGTTAGTCTTGCTGCTCTCACGGCTATCACGGCTCATCTCTGGTCGTCCACAAGTCTTCGCTGCTATTCTGCTACTGTCCGATTAGCAAGAATTGCGGAAAAAATATATCGCATTTTGATAACCTTTAATTTTTTTTGCTCAAACTAATAAATTTATTTGTAAAACAAAAGGAGGAGTTTTGGTGACAGAATTGTTAAAATATTAAATGTCAATCGCAATAAACATTGTTCATGTTCTCTATACACAACCAATAATTATAATTATAAAACGAAATTTGCATTATATATTCATTCAATTTTTAAAGCAGAATTTAAACCGCAGAGAAAGAAATTAACTGAAAATTGATTCAGTTGGCCGAGTATAGCGGGCAGGTATATCGTTTCCCTGTCTAATACGTCAACTCTTGGCTAACAGATGGCAGTCTCTGTACGCTAAATGATGTATTTGCGCTTCATGAGCACACACACACACATATACATATATAATTTACTTACTACCCTTCACCACAACTGACGCAAAACTTTCTAAAATCGTTTTCACTTTGTCTCTAATTATTTACTGTAATCAGGAACAAAAAAAAACATGAGCATGAATATTATTATTTTAATGGTAGTTTTTTTGGCATTTTTGTATATTTTTCCAAATTTCCTTGGGAAGTCATCAACATACGACGCCAAGAATGCTTTTTGATAGCAAAAATTATTAATTTTATTTTTGAGCTTCACAAACCTTAAGTTTATATTTTTCATTGGTTCATTTTAATAACTTGTTATGAAATGCAAAAAAAAAAACAATTACAAACTACTTCTGCTTCGTACTGAAGAAAAACGTAATTTCATATTGGAAAATAATTTAACATATTACGTATAACATACATAAATTACTTTATCTATTTTGTATAGGATTATGCGAAGTATTTTCATACTTTTCTACAAATAAATAAATGAGACTGCACGACAGAAGGTATATTATTACTCTAACAACCAGACGTTTTTAGTGAGAAAGTCAGTAATATATCAAAAAGAAACTAATAATGGTATTTATGATGAGTTATAGAGTTTGATTTTATTTCTGTGACCAACAACAATAATGAATAATAATTCATTTAAAACATAATTCTGTCTTACAGTATCATACTCACATCACATCGGAACTTATAAGAAGTGTAACTGATTCAATATGTAAACACATGAAAACATTTTTGTTTTCAAAAGCTTCCATCCGAGAATTCGATAATGTACCTTCCCCACGAATGTTTGTGCAAACATTCTTAAAATAAACAACCCAGAGCATTTGAAGGAGAAGTTTAAACACCGATTTAAAGAGAAGAAAAGAAATCTTGCAGAAAATAGTTTGAAAGTAAACAAACAAGTATATTAGAAAAACGGAGGTATATTCAGAGTTCGTACACGTGCGAATAAAATGCAACGACGTGGAAAAGAAAATTTTTCTTGTATTATCATTTGAAAGTTTACTTAATAAGATCTTTAGGATTTAATATTTTGCTGAGGGATATTCTCTCGCAGGCAATACCTGCGAGGGATGTTCTCTCGCAGGCAGAACCTTTTAGGAGAGATACGAAGGGGCTACCTTCGAGTATGCCTTTTCCTCTCCGGTTTTGAACTAAGGTTCCCACAGGCCGAGGCACCTCGGCCTGTTCTGAGAGGTGTATGTTCCGGGGTCGCAGACCTTGGGCATACGGTAAGAGTTGTCCGCTATTCCCATTGGAATAGTCGGCCAGCTGCCTCCTAAACTGGTCGAGGCACGGAGAAGGGAATGCTGCGTCCCCACAGCAAACTCCTCTCCCGCTATCGGAAGGACGTGGGACAAGTACCCAATGCCCGACCTACCTGATGCAGGTTTTTCTAGGGTTTTCCCTGCATTTCTTTAGGCGTATGCCGGGTAGGATCCTTAAACCATAGCCCGGGGGCCCTAGTTAACCCTTGGCTACCTTCCTCTACCCTTCCGCATCCCCCCTTTTAAATCCCATCCTATGCTATTAAAGGGGAGTTGCCCAATGTGGATCACCCTCATGTAGCCTCTTGCCCTAAAAAAAAAATTACTGCTATTGTGACAAGAGTTCTTGTGTATACAATTGTCAACGATGGAACGTTTAAGAAAGTTAGTAGAATTTATGCTGAAAATTAATATTTAAAAAATGAAAAAATATATTTCGTACTTGTAGGCATTCAAGTAATGGACTCAACATTATTAAATGGATTCAGATTGTCACCATATGATGTATGAGCTCATACGCCAATTAATTGGCAGTGAAATAAAATTATAAAAAACGAACACCAACATTAAATATGAGGTGCGTAAATAACAAGGATGTGCACTAATAATTGTTTTTCTATTCATATGAAATGTTCGATTTTGTGCATTTTTATTTTGAAATATTTATTGTGTTTTTAAAGTATAGAGAAAATAAGCACGTTGTGTACAATAATGATACATTGGAAGGACAATCCGAATGTCTAATATTAGGTTAATAATTAGTAGACCAGTATACAAGAGGGCTATCTATAGTAGGAATCTGATTATTGGGGAATACAGCACTACCCCAAACAGTACCATTAATAACTTCTTCCTGTTCAATATCATCAACTTGAGGCGTATTTTTAGCACGTAAAATAAACATTTGATCATGAATATTACCAGCCACTTGATCACCAGACCCATATTTAACATTAGTATTAGTATTAGTATTAGTATTAGTATTATAACTATTCCTTTAATAACACACGTTTCCAAATCAGTAAATAATTTAAATATATGCCAACCATTATTAGGAATTAAACATTGAATAGACTTAATAAACTGCGGAACAAGTGATTCAGGGAAAAGGGATTCTACAATAGAAACGTTTAACATTAACATTTATTCTGTAAACGTTCTTAAGACATTGATACATTTATAAAATTAAACGTGTAACATAAATAACATTAAGTAAACACCTTTCTACTTAGTCACACTTTAACAGTGTGAATAACATTTCGTCTAATAATGTCAATAAAACGTATCGTATAGAACTCAGGTTAATAATCAAGGATAAGTGTTGCTATTTTAACAATTTCCTTGAAAAAATACACAATATTTTTCTTTGTTTTACAGATCTATAAGGAACTTGTAGGTCCTTCAGGATGTTGATAAAAATCTTCTGGTAACAAGCTCTTCAGTATGTGAAATGTCGACTTACTTTTAAACGTTTTAATTTAAGCTGCAACTCTCTTTGGCTCTAAACAGATGACACACTTACATTGTGCACTTAACTATCTCGAACGTATTTACAATTAAGCAGTTCGCTTTCGCTCCTGTCCCCCTAGGCAAATATATAATTATTTTTTCAAATTTATTATTTTAAAATACATATTCAATTCCACTGCACAGTTTTCAATAACTTCGTATTGAAATTTAATTTAGGCTAGCTCACAAACCATTCAACTCGTCTGACTTGTCGACACACGTTACTTCTCTTGAACTTTCAACCGGTCGCTTGATTGTCAATTAGGCCGAACACATGAAATCTATGTGTTCGTGCCAATTATGGTAGTAGAATCATATACTAAGGACAAATGGGAACGTCGGACAATGTCAACGGCCAAATTAATGTTCCGCAAATATCGACTATAATGGAAAGTAGTACTTAAGTTTATTAAATACGGTGAAGAGAAGTAAAGTGTATCCTTACAGCTGAAAGCATTTTATGCAGCAACTCGTCTCTAAGGCAAAGCATTTTAAACACCCTGTAGTTTATTACGTCGATAAGGTTGGAATCTTAATGTGCACTATCGCTACTATTATTACGCTACAAAAAAATAAAATTTACAAATGTTCATCTACTCTAGAGGGGGCCGAGGACAACATAAAAGAGTAACACACTTCAGTTGTTGCGGAAAATACATTTAGCATAGTTTAAGGGTAGTGTACGGTCAAACCGTCTTGAAAAGCGGAGAGGGAAACGATCAACTTATGCATTTAGTATTAACGTGCCACGGGAACACACGACCCTTATATATGCCAAAAACTAAGTGTTTCGGAATCAATTTTTTCATTTTCCAATAAACTTTGCATAAGTAACGAAAAATATGACATCAAATATAACTTGGTGAATGCTGTTTGTTATCGTAAGCTTCACTTTTGTTTTCTGATTCCAATGGAAACTTAAAATTATGATTGAGAAAAATATAAAATACTTCAGTCAAGGTAGACAAACAGTTTCAATTAGCTAGTCTTCATATGACATGTGATTGTATTATATCACTAGGAAAGAACGAGGCTTTATTGATTTTTAGTGTATATTTGCAAGTATAAAAATTTTGAAAGCTTAGAAAATTTACGTTTGATATTCATGTTACTTCAATCTATATTGTTTTTGAAAGAATAGTCACGAAAATGAGACACCGTCGAAAAATTGACTATGCGGATATGAAGTTAAGTGAATATATCTTTGTTTCACAACAGAATATAAATAGGCTTACATTAGAAAGCCAAGGTCAATTTTCGGCTTGGTTAGAAGGGCGTTTACATTTTCTCTAAAGTAGGATAATTGAGAAAAAATATTTTTTAACTTTCATATTCGGTTAAATAGTAATAAAGTGAAAAACGCCAATATATCTATGAAATTTCTTAAAAAATTTTGAAATAAATTTTTAAGTTCATTTCATTAGCATTTATAAAACCAATTAAGTTTTTAGTAATACACAGAAATTTATCGACGTTGTCAGTAATGTACGGTAAAATTATATGACACGAAATAAATAATAAATATATTCTGTTATGAGATCAATTATATTTTTCTTAAAAACAATTTTTAGAATAATTAATAAAATAAAAATTATAATTGATTACCTCTTGCACAGTTTTTTTGTTGTCGGAATCATCTATAAAAATTCATCGAACCAAAGTCCCAACATACGTTAATTCTATTACGATTACAGAAATATGAAAACGTGTAACATACTCCGAATTGAAGAATAACAAATGATATACTGAACATTTGAACTAGTACTATATTAAACTCCGTTTTTCTGAATACTGAATTTCTTATAATATTAATTTTAAATATTTCGTTTCTCAATAATTTTTAAATGGTTATAAACTATGAAAACGAAACAATATTAATTTCGAAAAATAGCCCGAAAAGAAAATAGTATTTTTTTTAGTTGTATATATTAAATATGAACATGTACATGATATACCTTTAAAACGTCTATTAGATATCTGAAACATCTTGAGAAACATTTTGTTTTAGATTTTGATTTCAAATTCCGCTTATAATATACATATTTTAACGACTTACCGGGTTTGTTTCATATCGTACAATACGGACTTAAACAGATCGTATTGATCGAAATTTTCTTCTTCCAGAATAACTACCTTATCACATTAGTGAATCTTACCACTAACAATTTGAGCAAATGCGTTTTGCAAAAAGCCCATATGTGGAAAAAGCTTATCAGCCTTATAAAATCTATGAACTATTTGAAATAGTATCGATACTAAACCTTTATACGATAAATTATGTAAACCAAACTTGAAGGGATCTGATATAGACACAAAATTGTCATCAATTCTCGTTACATACAAACTTCCTTTGCTCGTGGGTTTCGTTAAAGTTTTAAAGTTTATTTCGTTTCACATTATTTTCACAGGGAATAGAATAGTTGAAAATACGGGAGAGAAAGTTATGCGGTAAATTGAACGGAATGAAAAAGGTAACCGTTTGTAATATATAGGTAGGTGGTTTGAGTTAGGAAATTCGTGCTTAGTGAGTGATACCGTCGTAACTATTGTTCGTTGCTCGGTTTTAAGTCTTTTGGCATCTCGACGCTTAGTAGACGCCGCGGTGGCGCTGCTAGGCGGCTGGGTAGGCGAGTTCATCCGGGATGGCGCTGTAGCGGACGATGGGGGCGGGGGCGTTGACGCCTCCCCCGCACTTGCCCTCTGCGTCGCGGCGAGGGGGTGGACACGTGACGCAGCGCCGCACGAACACGGCGGCCCCGAACGCGGCGAAGATGGACAGCGACAGCCCGAAGAAAATCAGCGCCTTGAGTCTGCCCGTCGGCGGCTGCGCGGGGGTCGCGTTGGGGGCGGAGGGGGCGGCGGCGTGGTGCGGCGACGAGTTGGCGGCGAGAGGTGGCGGCTGCACTGCGGAGGCGGGCGGCGTGTGCGGCTTTTCCACCGCCGTCGCGGGGGCGGATATGCGCACGATGAAGCGACCGCGCTCCTGGGGCCAGTACTGCTGGATCTGCAAATACATTCGCCATTATTCGCCACATTTCTGGAACACGGACGTGTGAATGCTGGAGTTTTCTATTCACTTGCTTAAATATAAAAAAAAAGCCTCTATCCCTGTTGGAGTAAAAAGTTAATTATTGATGGAAGATCGTTAAATTATTTAAAACTATTATTTTATATATTTGGCAACATGTTGTGCGTTATTTACGTAATAACATTTACTTCTGGAGAATTATTATGTATTATAAACTCTTAATTTATTTTTAGTTAATATAACAAATACTTAATTGACAATTAAAACTTGACGTAGTCCTATTAACTGCTTCCACATAACATATGTTTTGAAATTAAAATTTTAACTAATTTCACTAATTTTTCTCGTCCTCTCACAACAAAGCTACTATCAAAACTGTCCGAACAACTTTTTCTCCCGAATGCGCTCGCAGAAATTTCTATATTATATACCATTATATACTTAAATATCGTCAGTTCACAACGGATTATTGATTATTGCTGGAAAGCCTGCGAGAGGATTCTCTCGCAGGTAACCTGCGAGGGTTTTTCTCTCGCAGGCAGAACCTTTTAGGAGAGATACGAAGGGGCTACCTTTGGGTATGCGTTTTCCTCTCCGTTTTTGAACTAAGGTTCCCACAAGCCGAGGCACCTCGGCCTGTTTTGAGAGGTGTATGTTCCGGGGTCGCAGACCTTGGGCATACGGTAAGAGTTGTTCGCTATTCCCATTGAAATAGTCGGCCAGCTGCCTCCTAAACTGGTCGAGGCACGGAGAAGGGAATGCTGAGTCCCCACAGCAAACTCCTCTCCCGCTATCGGAAGGGCGTGGGACAAGTACCCAATGCCCGACCTACCTGATGCAGGTTTTTCTAGGGTTTTCCCTGCATTTATTTAGGCGAATGCCACGTAGGATCCTTAAAATATAGCCCGGGGGCCCTAGTTAACCCTTGGCTACCTTCCTCTACCCTTCCGCATCCCCCCTTTCAAATCCCTTCCTATGCTATTAAAGGGGAGTTGCCCAATGTGGACCACCCTCATGTAGCCTGTTGCCCTAAAAAGAAAAGTTCACAACGGACACTCGGCAGCCACTGTTAAAAACTTCTACACAGATATTCTGTAATTTAGTTAAATATTCCATTAAAATGAAAAAAACTACGTCCGATTGAAAATAATGAATAAAAATGATAGGCCAATTCAGACAGAAAGGGTAATATAAATACCAGACAACGTTTCTGGGATCCTTGTCCCTTTCGTGCAGTTGTGTCGCTCTAGGCTCTTCTTCGCACCTGACTAAAGGAACAAGGACCCCAGAAAAATGTGTGGTATTTATATTACCCTTTTTGTCTGAATTGGCTAGCTTTCTTATTCATTAAATATTCCATTGTTGTGAACATATAGCCCAAAAAAAAATTGTCCGTCCGTCTACCACGTCCCGGCGACCCGTCCAAGAGACCAGTAACACGCGTCAAATACGTTCAATTTTACCAAATATTTACAATTTAAACAAAGTTTGCGACATTAAAATTTTTTGCCTCATTATACTGTTTTCATTTTGTCTCCGTTGTGACTTTTACGTTTCCAAACTCCACTCTAATAGAAAATAATAACAGTATAACGTACATATACCAGATTTTTAAAAATGAAATATCATATTTCAGAGGTTTTTTTTATCATAAACTGTGAAGGATAAAAACACATTCCATAATTCACTGGTCAGAGGAAGATTCAAAGATTTAGAGTAAACATTCAACGAGAGCACAATCTGTTATGTTACAATGTTCGGTTACTTGATTCACTGCTGGAATACATAGAGATTGCAGATTTTGAAGGGTGGCAAGGATACACGTTATCTTTTATGTGCCCCAACAGATAATAATCACAGGGAGTTGTTCTGATGACCTGTGAGGCCAGAGATAATGACCTCATTCCTCTTCCCCGTTTCCTCCAATCCACCATCCTGGTCATTTAGCTACTGCCGTACCTCCAAGTGGAAATGAGGTGTAGAAAAGTCTTGCAGTATTCTTGAAAATTGCATATATCCAATTTCTGAGATCTCCCTATTGTAATTGATTGCTTTCCAACTTGTGCTCAGTAATTGCTCTACTTTATATTCATGGTTGAAGGACTTTTAAGTAACCCGAGGATTCTTACGCCCCAAAAACTGGCATTTTGGCATTAATTCTGGGGGAAAAAATAGGCGCTCAAAAAAATGTATCGTCTACCAAATCTTGCAAGAATTTCAGTCAGAAATTATAATTTTCTATTGGAATTACCAGTATCTTATGCCTTTTTTTTAGGGCAACAGGCTGCATGAGGGTAACCCACTTTGGGCAACTCCCCTTTAATTGCATAGGAAGGGATTTGAAATGGGGGATGCGGAAGGGTGAAGGAAGGTAGCCAAGGGTAACTAGGGCCCCCGGGCAATGTTTTAAGGATCCTACCCGGCATTCGCCTAAAAGAAATGCAGGACAAACCCAAGAAAAACCTGCATCAGGTAGGTAGGGCATTTGGTACTTGTCCCACGCCCTTCCGATAGCGGGAGAGGAGTTTTCTGTGGGGACGCAGCATTCCCTTCTCCGTGCCTCGACCAGTTTAGGAGGCAGCTGGCCGACTATTCCAATAGGAATAGCGAACAACTCTTACCGTATGCCCAAGATCTGCGACCCCGGAACATACACCTCTCAAAACAGGCCGAGGGGCCTCGGCTTGTGGGAACCTTAGTTCAAAAACGGAGAGGAAAAGACATACCCAAAGGTAGCCCCTTCGTATCTCTCCTAAAAGGTTCTGCCTGCGAGAGAAAATCCCTCGCAGGTTACCTGCGAGAGAATCCTCTCGCAGGCTTTCCTTGGGAGCAAGTAGCCTTTTTTATTTTTTTTATTTTTTTGTTTTTTAAGGCAACAGGCTACATGAGGGTCTTTTTTATTTTATTTTTTATTTTTTTTATTCTTTTTTTTCTGTAATTTATACGATTTCAGATGCTAAAACGACTGTTTGTTTAATTATAAGTTTACTGATTGCCGAATTTATCTAGAATACCGTTCTACAAGCACGGAATATCTAAAGATTTTCTTAAACCATGCTGGGACCTCCAGTACTTTTTTCCTCATTTTGGATATGTTTCCGTAGCGTACGTACGGCAAAATGTACCCAGAGATGTAAGTAATCAATTCTTATGGAAAAATGAAAATAAAAACGACTTCTCCTGTGGTGTTGAAATTAATGGCAAAGAACAACAGCGCCGTTTTGAATGTAATTAAAAGGTGGATGATTAAAAAATTAAACATATTTTTACTTAAATATTACTAAAAAATATTACTCAATTAATAATTAATGATGCGGGCCATTCGAAAATCAAAAATAGTATGATAATTTTTAAGTAAATATCATAGTAGTTTGAGTGTAAGTGTACCTCACGGGGGTTGGGCATGAGCCAGGGAAGACTTGCGATCTCGAGGTGGTAGAGTGGTGAGCTGAAGGTGTGGAACCACTTGAGCGCAGAGCCACGCCAGATGTTCTCCACTGGGAGGAAACCACCGTCGTCCACGCGCACCCACAGGTCCAGCAACTCCCGGTACGCCAACACCAACAACGTGTGTCCATCGCGGGTCTCGGCGGCCTGTAACAACGTCACTCCTTCTTACGTGAAGTAAAACACAGCCTTCGACATGTAAAATTGTCTCCAATTGGTATATAATATTTATAGGCGTGACTTAAATATTTATATAATATCAATTTTTTGGTTTCGATCTATAAAATTCTCTTCTCTTCTGCACCCCCCCCCCCCACAAATATACATTATTTGAGTACAATTATATTCCGCTTAAATAGAAAGTAAATTGAGGAGACTGAATTTCAAGTTTCGAATTTTCGAATTGTGTACGGTGATTTAAGAAAGCTTCAAAGTTATTTATCGCTTTAGAGAAACAATGTCCACGCAATCAGAAGCTGATAAAAATCTGGTTTTGAAACGTTCATCATTGATATTTCCAGAAAATTTCTACATACATCGATATAAAGTTTGAAATAAATTGGTTTCTCCTCTTTCTTGTGAAAATGGAACGTAGTCAGCGTAACGGAGATAAATTTATATGGCATCGTTTTCGAATCACGTAATACATTTTACGTAAATATATATATCAATACCACTAGAATATACGCAAAATACTACAAAAGTACTATTTAACTGTTCAATATTATGAGCGTAATTTTTTTTAGGGTAATCCACGTGGTGGCAACTCCCCTTTAAAAGCGTAGGAAGGGATTTGAAAGGGGCGATGCGGAAGGGTAGAGGAAAGTAGCCAAGGGTTAACTAGGGCCCCCGGGCTATAGTTTAAGGATCCTCCCCGGCATTCGCCTAAAAGTAATGCAGGGAAAACCCTAGAAAAACCTGCATCAGGTGGTCGTGCATTGGGTACTTGTCCCACGCCTTCCCGATAGCGGGAGAAGAGCTGGCTGTGGGGTGGCAGCATTCCCTTCTCCGTACCTCGACCAGTTTTGGGAGGCAGCTGGCCGACTGTTCCAATGGGAACAGCGAACAACTCTTACCGTATGACCAAGGTCTGTGACCCCGGAACGTACACCTCTCAAAACAGGCCGAGGTGCCTCGGCATGTGAGAACCTAAGTTCAAAAACCAGAGAGATGTGAAGGCATCCCTCCCCATGAGCGGTTTGTTTCAGTTGTAATGAACCATAAGTGACTTTAAGAGATTCGATTGGTCATTACATAAGATTATAATATTATTATTGGATGCTACAATTATAAATAATTAGATGTGCATAAAAATACTAAAATTCGGGAACACTAATTTTCCTGTCCAACATATTTAAAAGAACTGTATAGTAATAATAACAAAAATAATAATACCTTTACTATACTAAGGGTATAATATAATATTTATAACAATAAAAAAACTCAAGTAATTAAGTTTAATACATAATTAATGAAAGCCGAATCACATATGAACAATTTTTGGACAATGACCTATTTTTAAACACCACAGATTAAATATTACAACATTTTGGGTAATATTTAATTATGCTAAATTTTTATTACATGGTAATTTTCACTTTGAAGAAAAAGTAGATAAAGTTTTATTTCAATTATGTATTATTGAAATAAGTTAATTAAAAGGTAAGGAGTGGCAGAATAGACAGGATCGTGAAATAATGTCTAACGGGCTGTAAGCTTGTGAATGTGGGACCGAATGACGTCACGAATATCGCAAATTATGTGATTTTAATAATCACTACCCAAACCATGCTAAAATTGTAACGTTACAAATGTCCGTTTATTATGAATGTCTTAAGAATATATTTACTACTTAAAAATAATAAATAATTAAAATTCGAAGTAAATTATATTCGTATTTTATAATTCAAAACTGTCATTAAAAATACTTTAGCAGAACTAATACGTTTATGTTTTTGAATGTTAACACAAATGTAATTCTTTATTTTTAAAATGTTGTCATGGCCTCACGGAGAACGTGTCTGAAGTGAATGGTACGCGCAACAATAAGAACATTGAAAGTTGTAAGGATAGTAAAGTGAATAAATTATTTTCATTTTCACTTAGAGAGTGACCTGAATGTTTAATTAGGTTGTCAAACTGAATTATGTTTCTGTACGAATTTTTGTATCATTCTGTGAAATTACGATTAGGAAAATAAATTTAGAACAATTGTTGTTCTCGAAGTCTTAGATATTAAATGTGATACTGTAAGTAGCTCGCGATCAAGACTAATTAAAGAAATTAACATTTAACCAAAGCATTGAAATTATCTGCACATTAATTTTACACATTACAGAATTAATCTGACTATTTCTCAAATTATACGCATACTTTTTTATTATTATTCGTACTGCATAATAAAATGATATTATCAAAAAAAGTATGTTATAAATAGTTGTTGGTTATATACAATATAAATTTACTTAATATATGTTACAGAATAATTTATGTTTTGGAATAAAGTGTCACAGTTATGAGTACATTTTTTGGCGATATAATTTACCTATTCTGTAAATTTCCTTAGTCTTATTATGAATATTTATAATTCTATTTTATTTCATTTGAATTCTTCCAAGAACAACGCAGAATTAATTCATTAAAAATAATTAAATATTGCGTTTAATGCAAATACTTGATGCTATTTAACCGTTTCCAAGACACGTTTCATTTAATTAATGCCCTACACTTCTAGTTTTGAGAGATAATTGTAATTGTTATTTCCGACTTATGGAGTGGTTCCGAACAGCTATAATTTCAGGTTTAATTTAGTGAGGAGAGGTGCAAAGAGAGTTGACCCCTTTTCGAGATGGACATAAAACCCCATCTGCGACACGGGCGTTATATGGAAGATGGAGGTAATTGCGTAATGGGAGTAGAGCGTGTCTCCATTAGCAGAGCGACGCCCCCCCCCCCTCCCCCTATAAATTAGTTTCCCTTCAAAGAGGCTTGTTCTGTAATAATAGCACGTTCTAGATGCAACAAAGTAACCAACGTAAGCGACCAAGTTCAAAATGTATTTACTTAAACACACGCAAATAATTTTATTAGTTCATTTATGAGGTCCGAACATATATCAACTCCAATCATCTCTTCAAGAAAGGAATTTCTTTTCGGCTACTAGAACGTAACTTTGATAAAATTTAAATTTATGCAAAACACTGCAGAGAACAAAGTTTATTTTGATGCGTGATCGAAGGAGAAATTGCGCTGAGAACTTTTCCGTACACAAAATATTTATGTTGAATATTTGGACACGTTCTACCTATATCTTTGCGATTTCAGCAAAATTCGGTATCGTCACTACTAATTTATGCTTTTATTTGACATTCTCCTTATTCATAGTGGTTGCTGGGCGTCCTGAACGATCATCATCCAAAATAGAGTTTACACCTTGTTTGAAATCAGCTGATCACTTCTTTACCATTGGAAACGTTGGTAAATATATGTTTAATGTCAGACATAACTCTTCATATATACATTTATACTTTTTATTTTACATCTGTATTTAAACCTCAGTCAGTCGCGCTAGGTGCAGGGGACCAACGCAATTTAATTTCTTTGTTATCTCCGGATCCAGGTAAGGTACAGGGATCAACTTTTATGACATCTCAGAGGAGTGTGTTTACAATATTCTTCCAAGGTCACACTCCCAAAATCTACCGTAGTTTCTCGGAAATAGGTGTTTTAATAAGGCAGTAACGTATCTTCGGTCCATAGGACCTACTGCGACCATTCCCGTCAGGATTTTTCTCGTCTTTGCCGCAATAGTACGGAATATTTTCGCTCTCGACCGGGACGTTCAGTTTTATGCTATGAAGGGAACGTGTTTCGTTTCTATGATGACTGAGTAATAGTTTGTAATTTCATGTGTCATTAATTTTACTTCATCCTCTTTCTTATATTTCGGATTAAACTTTCTCTCATTGCATGATAACTGCTATGTAGTCGATTTCACGTAATACCTACATTCGTATATTTCTCTTGACTTCGATAATTAAAAGGTGAAGGAAACATAACAGAATAATGATACTTGAACTACTAATCGCCTTCTGTGCCTACTAGCGGCACCTCTGTGTCAGGCTGATCACTTTTCGAACGACCCTGAGAAATTTCTTATTTGTGTGCACAGAATACTGTGTTTTCAGTTGTGTACTGTATGATTTAGAAGCTAGATACGAATTGTGTTCACTGTTGTGTGTTACTAGACATTCATTTCTTTTTCTGCAGACTGAAGATTTCGTTATTCTCCGCTTCTATGAGAGCTGACTTCAGACCATTCCAACAATACCGCTCCTCATCCGTAATTCTAACTATACCCAACGGACTGAGCATTACTAAGTTCTGACATCCGACTATGTGAAGGTGCAAAGCATGTTATGTGACCTGCAACACAGTGGCTGACTCGTCCGCCCACAGCTGCGCGCCTCCAGCCTCCTCGAAGGCGGCGTTCACTTGCAGCTGCCCCAGCGCCCTGAGGGAGGCGTCGGCGTGGCCGCTGGTCTGCAGCAAGTACACGAGGCGCGTCGACGTGGGCAGCGTCGTGCCGTAAGGGATGCACACCACGTACACCTTGTCCCCGCTGGACGCGTGGCGGGCGCTGTTCTCCGCGCAGCCGGGCCACAGCGTTCCGTTCTTCACGCCAACCTGCGAACAAGGAAACTCATCTAAAGTAGATGTTACTAAATCAAGTAATTTTACATATTTAGGACAAATAAAGAAGTATTCGTTAACATCGGAAAGAAAATAATTCAATTTTAACATGAGATTGTGACTGGGCTCCCACTAATAATAAAAATGTAATACGTCACACGATAATGTAGCAGGTCAGAGTAATATTTGTCGAGATGAGATGTTACGTCTAATGTTCGTCAATGATAAGACAGTGTTAAAGAAGTTCACTTTCTCGACAATAGAGTTAACGTCCGTTAAGCGAACTACTGCATCATACATATTTTACAACTTGAAAACTCTTGGAAAAATTTCGCTAGGAAGAAAATTTACAGTTTGACAGCTACCGTCGAAATCATAAAAAGAAACTATTGATAAACTGAACACAAATCGACAGAATCAGTAAATTTTACGTTTGGCGATATACGATTATGAAATTACACAAATTATAACAGAAAAAGTTTATTCTTTCCTCCACCACGTTTCGGCCATGCAAGTTGATGGATGAAGTCTAATTTTTTCTATTTAAATTCATATAATTTACTTGCTTCTTTAATTATATAGAACTGTAGATGTCCCTAGCAAAGGGGAAAAAACATTTTGAGCTTAATTGCAAATTTTAATATTTTTAACCCTACTTCCGGCCATTTTACACGAATTATATTTATATTTAATACAAATTAGATTAAGTAACTATATTAATTTTTGATTTCATTGCATTTGAAAAGCGCTATCCTGTTAAAAATAATGATTAAAAATTCACAGGAATAAACGTGTACCAACAAATAACAGCAGATTATTTTTATTTATGATACAAAAAGTTTTGAAACGATAAATATGGGTTTTAATCAATATTTTTCGGGAGAAGTATCACTTCTATCGCGTTTTATTCGGTCGTCTCCTTTGAATCAATTACGTAAATAATTAAATATATTTTAAAACAAATGCACAACCGTAAATATATTTTAAAAAAGAACTAAGATTTAGTTCGTAATAAGAAAGATAGTCAAATACAGACAAAAGAAATTATAATATAAATAACATACAAAGTTTCTGGGATCCTTGTGCCTTTCTTCAGGTGCTAAGAAAAGCCTAGAGCGACTCAACTGGACGAGTCTGTAAAAAGTTTTAGTTCGTTTTTAAGTTTGATTTTTCAAGTCCCCTTGTAAAAATCAATTGGAAATTTCAGAATAAAACGATTTTGGGACTATAAAAATAAATTAATTTTGTCAAAAATAATAAAATTTTTATAAAATAATAAATCAGTTTAATTAACTAATGAACCTGTCTTAAAGCTATTTCATCTTGAATTACATCGATTATTACGGATGAGGTAAATATACCGTTGCTGGTTATATAATTTAGTAAATCACATTAATGCATGGATAAATATTTGCTGTTTTAATTACTAACTAAGGTTTGTAGGTATATGTCAGTAGGTATAATGAAATTAGTATTGTCCATTCCTTCGTAAAATTAAAATAAAAAAGATCCGACTTCTGGAGATTTTTGACCGTTCTTTTTTTCTTGACAAGCAGTTATAAGGAAAATATTTAGCTGTAAACAATTTCGTGTGAATGAAAATTTTGAAAATAATTGTAGTTTTAAAACTGAAACACTAAAGACGGCCGTATGAGTTGAAATATTCTGAGGTTTAAACTTGCAGTTCTTTCTGTCCTGTTTTGTTCTGACCATCGTAATTATAGGACTGAGTATGCTGCGACTCCACAGCAAACACCTCTCCCGCCATAGGAAGGGCGTGGGACAAGTACCAAATGCCCGACCTACCTGATGCAGGATTTTCGCTGCGTTACTTTGAGACGAATTGCCGGGTAAGATCCTTAAACCATAGCCCGCGGGTCCTAGTTAACCCTTGGCTGCCTTGCTCTACCTTTCCGTATCCCACCTTTCACTCCTTTTCCTATGATATAAGAGGGGAGTTGTGGTTTACCCTATACATAGCCTGTCTACAACTACAAAAAAATCTGGAGACAAGATAAATGCAATAGTCACATTTGTATAGTGAGAATAAATACGTATACAAATGTTTCAGATGAGAAAAAAGTAGAGAATATCTTCAAATTATTAGCGGTAGGAGAAAATGATATGGTATAATTTGTCTTTTTACAAGTTTTAAGTTAAATTAATGGCCACCGTTTAGAATATGAAAGTTAAATTAATAATTTACAATATTAATAAAAGTTTTCTCTATTTTTCGTGGGCCTCATGAGGTGAACGTAATAAATTAGACAATTCGTTAGACTAATGTGTGATGACATCCACGAAATGTGGAGCAAATGTTGCGTATTATTTTATAACGTATTAATTTAACTTACAGTTTCTGTACTGCCTGTATTTGGCTATTAGTTTAATTGATATAATTATTGAGTTATAAATCCACACTTTCTGTTTAAGTTAATTGTTAGTCATATTTTTGAGCCAAAATTAGTAAACAGAATAATTTTAGTAAGCGGAAATAATTCATTTCTGTTTCAGGTATAGTTAAAAGATTTAAATCCTTTGCTTCTTCTGTTCCTGCTGTCTGTTACTTCTTAGAAGATTCGTTTGTACTTGGCTTAGATTACGTGAGGACTACGGCAAGCAGATCCCGGGCGATCTGCAGGTGTCGCGATGCTGCAGGAGCATCAGCGCCACGTAATCCAAACATCATAAATCTCACGCGCAATTAGTTAGATGTCGCTGCGGCAGAACCACCATCGTGTTGTGTTCTTTTATGACTGTCTATGTATACGTCGCGTATTAGACGATTAGCGAATGTAGGCCGCGCTGTTATGACCTGGACGAATTCCAGGTAGTTTGTCATGAAAGGAGTTCTTTATGAGGTATATCACTGAATTATCGCTATCCTTAACTGTACTATAATCACGCTGGTAACTTGTCGGGCTACTTCAGGTTAAAAGTTGTCCATAAAAAGATTAATTAAATACAGGCTTTAAAATTATATGTAGTCTTAACATTTTATAGATATTTTTGGTAAAAAAACTGTACGATGTATAACTATTTTAAGTCCACCAGTGTTTTGCTTTTTACCAACGTCTTCAAAGGTATAAATAAATACAATTTTAATTTTTTTGTTACCTTGAATGATCTAAAATTTGAACAAGTTCTCTACTATGGAGTCTTTCTTAAGATTCCCGAGTATATACGAAGCACATCTCAAGCTCACTTAATTAAGCTGAAGCATCACGCTGCAAAAGTGTTCCGAAGAAAAATAACGCACACAAAAAATAGAACAATTCTGCTACATTTGAAACGCAGTCAAAGAATGCGTCATCCTCCAGCGGAAGAGTGCTGCAACATTGCGTCAAATTTATAGTCATGGCACAATATCAGAATATTGGATGTGTTCCAGAAACACTTTATAAAGGTCGTAATGACAGCATTTAATAGAATTATACCCACGTTAAAACAGTAGCTTATTTGAATTCAATAAAAACAAAAGTGTTTCTTCATTATTAACCGTTAGTTTTTTTAATACATCGTGGCTCGCTGATCAACGGATTGAACCTTAAAAGAGTGGTTTTACATGTAATTTCATTGACAGTATCAAAAAGGTAAAGACTGAGGCCAAAGAAAAAATACAGGTTCTGTCAAGGTTCATATTTTTTTTACAAAGGAATTAGGATAGACTCGAACCCGGAGTACATGAAAAATTTCACGCTAAATTCCATTTAGAGAGCACTTCTTGCGGGTTGTTTGCTTCGTACACTGAACACTCTACCTACTCTATATTATCAATTAAAAGTCATACGAAAATGAAAAAAAAAATACGTCTGATTGAAAATAATGAATATGAAAGATAGTCAATTCAGACAAAAAAAAGTGATAATATAAATAACACACAACGTTTCTAGGATCTTTATTCCTTTCATCAGGTGCGAAGAAGTGCCTAGAGCGACACAACTGCATTTGTCAGTTGATAAAACTCAAAAGCGATGAAAACGCAACAAACGTTGTGTGGTATTTATATTATTTTTTTTTCTGAATTGGCTATCTTTCTTATTCACTAAAATTCATACTATTAAGGAGTCTGGATATATTTAAATTACAAACTTAAAAGTTAATGGTAATTGGAACGAGTCTGATAGTTTAGTCTCGACAAAAGTGCCCATTTTAATGCACCACCGCGATAATGTAATGTCGGTCTCTTTAGACCATTATATAAAATAATCCTTTTAATATGGCGAATGTCATAAAATTCTTATTATTATATCCAGAATGCAAAAGTAGACAACGAAGACGTGAAATGCGGTTGAATGATTTTGAAAACGTAATAGGTGAGTTTCCAGCCTGGTGTGTGTTCCGACTCATTGCCTCACATCACAGATGTTCCGGGTTCCAATCCCCACATTGGGCATGGATGTTTGTGCTCGTCGTGGTTACGAACACCTAAATCCAGAAAGTGTCATGTAATATGCAGTAAATGATTGCAATAGGCATGTAAGTGCTTCCTAGCGGCATTATTTCGGACCCTCCGAAAAGGGAACGTGGATAGTTTGATACCTAAATCCCGCCGGGCTGGGTCCTGCACTCAGAGGAGGATAGAAGAAAATTATAATAGGTAAGCCATATCATGGAAGGGAAATCCAACCTGGTGCTGCGTCCAGTGCGAGGTCTTGAGGTCGAACTGCCACAGCCGCAGAGGCGCGCCGCGGAGGTCGAGGGCCACCAGCAGCTCAGTGTTGGTGTCGCACCAGGCGATGGGCTGCGAGGCACTGCTGCTGTCGAAGTCGGGGCAGAACTTCTGGTCCGAAGGCACTCTTGGCGTCGGCAAGTTTGTTGGTGTCGTAGTCGGAATCGGAGGGGTCCTGCGCTTCGACCCTGAAAAGGAAAGCAGTTAGATTAAATCGGAAAGCTTTCAAAGCTTTGATAAATACAATTATCCGCTTAGTACATATTAGATTCTGATAATTGTTTTAAAAGTGAATCTATCACGAATTCGTGATGTACATAATGGTTTTTTCACCAACTCGACACATAAATGTATGTTGTCATACCAGTATTTTTCATTACGTTTCATGGATTACATGCTTCGCCAATGACAAAACTAATTTATGAGCGATATTAAACGTTATAAAAGTCTCTATAATCTCAATTTATCTTCTGACATAAAAATTTTTTGTAGCAAATTGAAAACCTAAATTGTTATTTAAAATTGTTGATATTGTTTTCAGTAACAGTAATACGAGGAGGAATTTTAATGTAAATGCAGCAGAAACAGATTTGCGCCATCGTGGCCGTGTCTTTCCACGACCCTGATTTTGGCTATTTGCTGCTAGTAAAGAAATTGAAATTTGTGGGAGTACAAATCTAATTCTTATTGGATAAAAGCAGTTGAATCAAAGTCACTGTGGACGGAGAAATTTCAAAAAACCTAGGTGTGAAGGGAGCTTGGAGGTTAAGCGGAACTCTGTTAGTTATTAATTTATGGAGAGTGAATTATGGAGTGGAGGAAGTTAGCTTTTAGTTTATGGAGAGTGAATTTTGGAGCAAGCGGAAGTTAGTTTTCAGTTTGAGCTGGGATGTTATAAGTTAGTCTTTTTCTGATGTTAAAATTTACTTTTGAAGAAATTATGAAGAATTTGAGTTTTGTAGAGGAATTTAGTTTTTAGTTAGCAGTTAGTGAGCTATGAAGTGGAACACAGTTAGTTTCGGGGAAATTTATGAAGAAGTTGAGTTTTGGAGAGTGAGTTTTTGAATAAATTTTGGAGCTGTCCTGTTGACGATAACCTGTAGGGCAGCGGGTGACTATTTTCCAGGAAATACGGGGAATTATAGCGACCGTCCGAGCCATCTACAGAGTCTTGACATGGCCAGAACTGCTAGTGGTAATCCCATAAAAGTCGGCTCATTAAAACCCACCAACCTCTATCAGAAATTGTTCCTGTTTTTCTTTTGTTCTGTTTTTTAATGTTTGTAAAATAGTCTTGGGGTGTTTAAATTGATAATGAGAGCAAGAAATTTTTTTTTTACTAAAATATAAATTATGAATTCATATTATTATTGCGATTAATGTCTCCCCTGAAATATAATTAAATATTTTCAGAGTTTAACAAATATTTGAAAATTTAAATGTCTTAAAAGTAACTAAATAAAATTCCTATCCATAGAAAACATAACAGGGCGTTGAACTTAGTACAATCAATTTTGTAAATTCATGTTTCTCTATAATATTACGTTTTTCTTTAATAATATTAACTACATATACATTGATAAATGATAAATTAAATATATCTATCAATTTATGCTGAATATTACACAAAAAAGGTAAAGTTATGAAAATTATTTTATTACTTTGAATTAAAAGAGCACATTATCAATTTTTTACATAATATTAACCAATCTGATTCTGATTTATTTATAAATAAAATACGTGGAAGATGAATTAATTAATACAAAGTGACGACACTATCTAAATTATCTTTATGATACATGAGATGAGATAATCTGAGGGGCTTGTTTAAAGGATTGTAAAACATTCCTCTTTTCTGCGAAAGTCATTTAACAATCTCAATTTAGTTAATAATGGCTTTGGAGTTTTGAAAACTGACTAGTGCAGATGTGTCACTCTAGGCTCCTCTTAACACCTGAAGAAAGGAACGAGGATCGCAGAAAGGTTGTGTGGTATTTATATTATCACTTCTTTTGTCTGTATTTGGCTATCTTTCATATTACTAAATTAAGCTCATAATATTAAAGACAAAATTAATATTCTAGAAAAACATTATGTAGTTTACAAAATTAATTACAATGCCCATTATATAGGTGAAACAAAGAGATAGCTAGAAACCCACATTAATGAACACCAAATTAATTTTAAATTAAATAGTCAAAATGGCTCAGTTGTGTCTAAACACAAGTGCTTCCATAATCACATATTAGATTGGGAAAAGTAATATCTTTAGATGAAGAATTAATATATTTTCCTAGTTTGAATGGTGAGATGTTACACATATGTTCCGTTCCAACAGCTTTAAATGTAAAATCTGATAAAAATAATTGAAAGAAAATTTATGATACTTTATTAATTTAATATTTTAGACATTTTTGTCTAATAATATAGAAATGAAATTTAAAGCTTTATAGTATTATTAAGATATACGGGCAACAATTAATTATATTCTACCTCACTTCATAGTAATCTATGAGTTTCACTTCTGTTGCAAAAGGCGAGGTAGCAAAAACTTGCTTAACGGTTTTGTATGATTTATATACAAAATTGTAAGATAAATTAAATTAATTAAAATATTTTGTAATTGTTCTCAAAAAACTTTATAGCTCACTATGTAATTAATTTCTAAATTGTAGATATCCTAAAAGAGGACAAAATGTCGTTACTATAATTTTTTGCCAATATATTTTCTGCTTTCTTGTCCTGTATTATGTTATATGAACTTGAATATATATTATGGATTTAGTTAACTATAAAATCAACTATTACAGTTATTGTCAATTTAAAATTTAAAACATCGCTCAATAGCGATTTATAATAATAATAAAACACTGAAACTTCTTTACTTGTGAATTAAACGCGGACGAAGAACAATGCCAGTGGCTGTAATTTGAATGCCTTATCAGATGAAAATTATAATTGTAGTTCTACCGTGTAGAGGTGGACTTACCTTTGCATAAGAGCGATACGTCCTCTTCGTCGTCGTCACTGCCACAGTCCACCGTTGGCGTCTGCGTCGCGGCGCCCTCGGTGCTGGAGGTCGCGCCGTCCGTGGCTGTGGTGGCCTCGAAGACGAGCTCGACCTCCGCCTCCTCGGTTGTGTAGAGGTCGCTTTCGCTGATGTTCCTGCGCTGTTCCGTCGCAGCCGTGGTGGGCGTCGTGAGAGGCGTCGCTGCGGCCGTGCGGGACTTGTTGCCTACCTTCTGTTCCCTCCAGATGGCGGGCGGCGGGGGCGGTGCAGCGACGCTGCTGCCGGGCAGGACGTTGTCGTGGGTGTCGTTGGCGGAGCCGTCGCTGCGCTGGTGCCGCACGCTGCGGTCCGTGGTGTCGCAGCAGCAGACGTACGCGGTCCAGAGTCTGTCCTTGAGCTCCAGCTGCCACACGGTGTCGCTGCGGGCGCTGCGGGCGCCGTACACCGCCAGGGAGCGCTCCTCGGGTCGCTTCGACTCGCTGCGGCCGCAGAGGACCACACCTGAGACGCACAGCGAGACAATATATTCTTTTTCTGTAATGCAAAGGTGCCTAATGGAAAACGAACTATATCAGATAATGGATTATAAGCTGGAAACCATTAAATATGATCTACCTTATATTCAGATGCTACTCTCCATTGAGTATAAAACAGTCTAAAAAATAATAAATCGTAAAATTATAACAATATTGAATAATCAATATTGATTTATTGTTATATGTGTGATATTCAGCAGCAAGTCAGGAATCATGCATGGTTTAATGTAGCCAATTAACATCACAAATTCCGTGAAATAAACCTTCCAAGAAATATTTCTTTCAATTATGTAATAGTCTAGGTAGTTTTTCTGTTTATTTCTCTAATTATCTACTTTATCTCAACATGACGACGGCTGAACTTCAAATTAACCAATCACAAAAAATGTAATCGACACCAATACCATTATTTATTGAATTATTTTTATATAACCACCTTCAACCCCCACGTCAGGGTTTGAATTTACATTCCAGCAACATCAAGAAACACTCAACGATTCCTAAAGCTATTTATTTAACACTGAAATTTGTCGTGTGGTATTAATTTCAAACGTCATCCCCTAACCACTTCATCCCCACGGTTGGTTGTCTTACCCGGTAGTGTTTTTTTTCTTGAATTTTAAGTCATATCTGCACCAAGTTTGTTTGAAATTGATCCTTAGTCTGGAGTTTATGTAGGACATAACTTTATAATAATATAGATTAATTATGATTTTTAAAATAAATTTTTTTATGACTTTAAATATAAATTAATATTTTGTACTGCATTCGATCAGAACTCAAGCATTAATGAGTCGCAGAAAGTAATGAAATAATGGGACCTATAAACATTCATGCATTGTAATCTATAAATTTATTTAGTTTTCAGAAGTAGAGTCCGATAATTTGTGAAGTGTGAGTATGCAGATTGCGTGCCGGAGTATTCCAATGTAAAGCAATGTGTTTAGTTAGGGTGTAATTGCAGTATTGTCTATGCAGTTCCTGTTCTACTCTGGATAGCCACTTCCGCTTAGCTCGTTACAACTAATGAGTTGCGCAGGTGTTCTAATGAGAAGTCTGGGCCACGTTCTCCAGCTCCCTTCACAGCCAGAATCGTCGACATGTGACATTCTCTCACCCTCACACAAGGCACACACTGTTCCCAAGAATTAACTAATTAACCGTTACTGGGTCCCATGCTTATATAATGTTACGTCCTCGAGATACAGCATCATCAGGCAATACAGTGCTGTTCAATAGAAGTACATTGAAGAATACCGGCTTTATGACATACGAAAGTTATACTTATAAATTAAATATAAGAAAATGAGAGGCAATATTTTGTAAAACAGTGAAATTGAGTCAAATAAAAATTATGTAAGTAATCAAGAAGATTGTGTTAGAAATTATTTAAATTTAAATCCTGAAAATGGTAATAAATTATCACATATTATAAGTGGAATTTATTTGAAGAGATGTATCCATAATAAATTACGTTACTGTATCCGTACGGTAAACAAATAAATTGTAGGCAAGAGTTTTGTAATGTACAATAAATTTGTTTGGGATATTACATGACTTATTAACACATAATAAAACTAATTTACCTATTTAAAAATAACGTAAGTAATATAAAAATATTTAAAATGTTTTCTATGTTTATAATGTTGAATTTTCGTTATCAATTATCTGGGGTATTAAAATGATACAAAATCAAACTGTTAACGTTTGTAAGTCGGAAATCGACCTACAGGAAATTTTCAGGAATTTCGACGAGCTGCAGGATTTGCTTGGCCATAATACTCTATAGGTACAGATCAGCATAACTCTCTTTTCAATACTCATAATTTCATATAAAATTCACTACACTTCTAGTTTAACTTTCCATAAATTTTTGTTATTTTTTTCTGTCACTTTAAAATCTTTATGGAATTGCAAACTTTGGTCTGGAGTTGTGAGCCATTCGTCACTCCTAGACTTCAGCAGAGAAATTATCAACAGAATTCCAAAATTAGGCACCGATTCCTATAATACATTGTCAATACACAAAACATCTAATATTTTATTATTTTTGACTATCCAATTTCAATTTTATTTAACTATTTTCACATAAGAAATGGTAAGACCTTTATTGCCTTTTCATCAGTATTTTTAATATTTATTGTTATCTTCCTGCAATGACAGAACTTCAATTCAATCGAGAATCTGCCATTAAAAGAAAACTACAACTACTGTGATGAAAAATGATAGGACAGTTTATTTTAACTTTTACGGATGACCTGACAATGAACTGCGTGGTACTTCACGAAGGACTGCAACTGGAATTAAATTGAGAAGAGGACGAAACGCAACGTGGCTCGTACATTACGTGCAGATCTTGTGTTGTGTAGGATGATTGATGGCCTGAGCTGTGCAACTGACCTACATTACCTTGATATTAAACTACAAGCGTAATGTTTTGCTGTCCCTAATGCATTAACCGCTACTAAAAAAAAGTAATCCTCTATTCCATGTCACGTTGAAAATAGTTCATAATAAGTACTTATAGAATGACGAAAGTGGAAGCTATGAACTACATTTTAATATCGTTGAAGTAGTATAAAATTTCTCATAAATATGGACCATGTAGCTAAATACTCAATCATAAAATAATGTTACTTATTTTACGTGAAAACTTATTCTTTTCTCAATTCATAATCAGTTATGTTTTCCTCTTTCTTCGGTGATTAAGGTTACTTATAAATGATTCGCTAGATTGGAAAATAAACATAGAATGGTTTCTAAAACTTCAACAGTAGTTTAATACGTAATATATTATTAATTTATTAACATAATATCAACGATAACAGTGTTAAATACAATAATATCAAAGTTTAAATAATTTATTCTGTGTATTATTATATAGCAATCAATAATTATTTTGATTGGTAGCCATATGTAAGTAACGTAATGTTTTACAGGATGATTATGGCGAACACAACCGAAAACCTCCTGTTTCTCTTAGTAATATAATAATGAGAAGTTCATTTTCACTCTATAATTTGGTAATTATGTATCATTATAAATAAAGAAATACAAGTTTTCATAATAAAATATTTCAATTATTAAAACACAAAATTAATTTACATTTTTCTTATTAATTGATTATGAAACGAGATTACGGTACTACGAAGAGTTTTGTATACATAATTTATTCAACGGGGTGAAATCCAGTAATTTTGGCTTTTTAATTTTCCACGAAGGATCCAAAAATAGCCGTGTTTGGAAGTGCCCCCAAAATGTGACAAAGTAATTTATATTTTACACGGCCTCCTTTCGGTGAAGATGTCATTTGCCGCTGACGAAACGAATTATTGATTTAGTTTCGTGGAGGGACATTAGCGCCTTTGCGTTTCTTCAGTAGACAGAAGTTCGATTCCCTATAAATCATTCTGGTCGTTGACCCAGAGAGAGGCGATGGTTAATGAAAAACTATTATCCGATATTTGGTGGTATTAACAAACTAAAACATCAATTCATATTGACGTGTAATGAGGACGAACACTAAACCTATAAAATAATATTAGAATAATTAGTATTATTAATTTATGGGAAACTAGCATATATAAATTTGCTTGTTGCGTAAAATATTAATTACGATTAAAACAGTGTACTGGTGAAAAGATTACATAAAATTCGATAGAAGAAACGAAGTGTTATAGAATTTCAACGCTAAATTGAATTTAATTAATTTTTCTTAACCACTGTGATTCAGAATACTTTGAAAATACCAATTTTGCGCAGTCGTTTTATCATATAAATTATGTCGTCTGACAAAATGAGCATTAATAATCACGCATCTGTTTCTCTGAATGGAAATTTTAAAACTCAAAATTAATTATAATACTGCATAAATTCAAAATTCCGCATTCACTGTGAAATTTTTTCTCTGTAACGGCGTGGCAATCATTAAATGTCCGAGTTTCAGGCTTCATTAGACTCATTCCAATTATAACGAATTATACTCCGCTATTGAATAATTTCCTGTTGGTCAACATTTTTTTATCAGGTTTCAGTTATCGGGACATAACTTTTATAAAATATCTAAAAAGTAGGATAAAACGTATCAGAGTGGACATTTTGTACTTGGGCAGACAAAACTGCATATATCAGACAAATCATTTGTTGCAAAAATGAATAAATGAATCATTTTCATCAAAACGATTGTTTCGAAAACGGAAGTATTAATTACATATCAACGAAAGTAGAGTGTGCTCTAAAATTCCTCTTAATACTGATTACTGCCTTGTTCTCTTTCAACCAAAATGTTCGTTGCACTGAGAAGGTATCATGGGTTCTAATTTTCTTGCCCTTCTTTTACAACCGCGCGTCTCGTATGTCGGAGACTGCTATCCAGAAGCAGGGAAACTGTTTGAAAAGTATGCGAGTAATGGGTACTGAAATTGTTAAACAAATTACGCTCGCAAGACGTGATATACGGTCGGAGCAGCGGGAGTATAAAAGCCAGCCATGAATTAAGGCCACTGAAGGAACAGTGGGCTAGAACTGCAGTGCGAAAAGTGGAGCGATTATTTAGGAAAGGAGGAAAGGGTGAAGGTTGGATCGTGAGAACGCATTATGGGAAATTCATGCAAATCGAACCAGGGCGAGAAGCCTTCGGAGGTGGTAGAAAGATGGACTGAGCATGAGAACGTCAGCCTCACCGGGAACTTGCACACTGGAGGTAAATCAGTGATTCAATTCAAGTTTTGCTATTGCTCCATTTTACTTATTGGAGTAGAAAATTATGATAAATTACAAAGCGATATATATGAAAAATTTATGAAAATGAGAAGTTCCAATATAAACAAGCGGAATGTAATACATATATCGAAAACTGAATGAGAGTGAAATTGTCAGTCAACCATATCAAGAGAACAAACTTTAATATACAAATGAAAATTAATACTTAGTTCTATTATAATAAATTATTAAATTTTATGTTCTGAGGTAATAATGATCGCCGTCTCTTTCATACCGTATTCAGGATATTACTTGAACGATCAAGATGATACTTTATGCAACTACACGCACCAATGATATTAAAGGAAAGAGAAAACCTTTATTATTCCTTAAAAAATTATATTTGAAGTTTATTCGCTAATATCACGAATGTTTAAAAAATGGGATCTGCTGCTCCTTTATTCCAGTAAAAACAATAATTACGTCTGTATGTGATAAATAAGTATATTAATCCACTCACATTAAATTCATATGGACATAGTTTCAATACGAGAAACAAGAAAACTTAAAAATACAAAATACATATCAGTGTCAAGTACTTTAATAATAATATTGGTATTGTTACATGTAATATGGAGATTGACAACATCAACAGTTAAATCAAGTTCAAAATGGAACCATCCTAACTTTTTTCCACACCCTTTATTAAATTTATTTGACTTTTATCCGAAGATAGTACAGAAATAAAATTCAAAAACAACAGTCCTAACGCATATTAACCGTCCCTTTTTTATAAAAAAAATTATTTAAATTTTTTCCGAAGATTGTACAGTTGGGTTGGTCCAGAGTACAGTAAACAGAGTTTAATTCACATATAAGGCGAGAAACCAATTATTTTGTATGAGTTTAATTGTAATATCTGGACGTGTTAAAATTTATTATTATAACTAATTAATATATTATAATATAACTATTTTCAGTGGTACTAACTCCCGCCAACTCAATTATGTCGTGTTTCGTCCCCCGTTTTCCTATTGAATGATAAAAAAAACTAGTAATTACAATAAATAAACGTACCTTTTTGTTTATTAATGAATTGACATAAATAGTATCTATTATTAAAATATCACTGTAAATAATATTATGAAACATGTCATTATTGCAATTTTATTAATATTTTAATAAATAATTATTATATTATTTATAATTTCTGTTGAAATTATAGAAGCCCTGATAGTCGATAGCGAATATGACCTTATATAAATGACTTTATTTAAATGCGTCAGCGAAAGTAATTTAAGTAGTCACGAATTACTACTATTTTTAATGCAGAACTGTAGGTCACCGTATAAAAATATATATTAATATATTATAATAGAAAATTCGCATTAATATATTTGTAGCATATGGAATGTAATATATAATTGATATTGCTACACATAGCAATTTGGCATTGAATAATTGCTGGATATCGACGCTCAAAGTTCACCTTCAAACTGCGACCAGTGTTTCCATCCTCAACTGCACAATGCTTCATTAGATTATTTTTATGTTAAGCTCTCAATTTATTAAAATTCAATGTTCCTAAAGAATAATTAAACACATTGCATTATATTCCAGTTTATAACTACGATTGTGAAAATATATAAATGTGAATATATTGTTTAATTTTATACGTTGTTGAAGGTTCAGTCATTGAACTGTTGAAGTCTATGATTCTAAAAATAGAAATAGTTCTATGTCCAATTTTTGTCTTTGTTATAAACCTGAGAAATAGAATTTTCTAACCTTTATTTGAGAATTTATTAAGCGTTACTATAGATTTTATTAGGTAATACCTATTCAATTTGTTGTATGTGAACATTTTAGTAAATAAATAATGAAAAAGCGACTTAGACATAATAATATTTGTTATTTAACAATTTCTTTCATGGTCTCGAAAGTAGATCTAATCTACTACCATACTTTTAATAAGTGTATTGTTAATTTTCAAGTTATTTTTCCCCTATTTCAGATATAATATTCTCATTCAAATCCTAACGTAGGGTTAACGGTAAATATGATCAGCAACTTTGAAAAGTCAAATTTCAAATAAACAAATGAGAAAAATTCATGTCAAAATTACAAGTTTCAAAGAAAAAGTTACCAAAATTTGGGAAATAAATGCATTTTTTTGGAAACGTAAAATTTATTAAACACAAAGGAGCGTGAATTTTGTTAATATGTATTTGAAAAGAATATTACGATGTCAAGATCAGCGTAAGATATTTACAATAATCTCTGAATTCTTCAGTAGCAAGAGTGCTAAAAAAAAAAATTATTAATGTTAATGCAGTTTGTGAAATATGCTTCCACATTTATTATTGTGCGATTTCTCGTCCTTAACTTTCGAGCTGTGAAAAATTTAAGGCATTTTCCTGAAAACTTCTCTCTTACGTGAACTCCGAATGATTTACTCTCGCCGGTAACGAGTTTCGCCGTTTTATTTCGCGGTGGCGGAAGACGAAGTTGTCTCATTATCATCAGTAGGGCTTCATCAGACTGATAGTTGCGAACGCTGACAAATAACTTCCCTCTCGGAAACGTGTGCCGGGTGAAATCGAACAGCTTAGTCTATAGAAGCAAATTTCCTCTTCTCAATTTCGTCTTTCAATGAAACTCAAAGGACGTCGGTAGTTGCCTGTCACGTGCCAATCAGTTTCTTGCACGTGAAATCTCTTAACAGTGTACAAAGTTATTTTAATATGATGACACACAAATTTCTAAATTATTGGAGAAACTTTTATTAAAAAGATTAAAGGAAACTGATTCACTAGAGAACTGGATCCCGAATCACCAATTTGGATTCAAAAAGTACCACTCCACAATTCAACAATGCCATCGAGTAGTAAATATAATCTCCACGACCTTTGAAAACAAAGCTTATTGCACATCTTTATAGATATACAGCAGGCTTTTGACAAGGTCTGGCACGATGGGCTCCTACTCAAGATAAAGACATCTCTCTCCAGCGAAATTTATCTTCTTATGAAGTCATACCTGTCCGACAGATTCTTCCAAATAAAATATGGTCAATGCTATTCTATAATCCACCCAATTACTTCCGGTGTACCCCAGGGAAGTGTGCTGGGACCTATACTCTATCAATTATATACAGCTGACATCCCCACAACAGCTGACACATATATAGGCATCGTCCTCCTATCTCAACATACCGACCCATGGCCTCCTCAAACCTTCAAACCCATTTATCCCTTCTTCAAGTATGGCTCAAGAAATGGCGGATCAAAGTCAATGAAGCGAAAAGTACACAAGTCAACTTCACATTAAATCGATCAGAATGTCCATCAGTGTCCCTAGACAATATAGAAATTCCACAATAAAACGAAGTTCGTTATCTGGGTCTACATTTGGACAAAAAACTAACGTGGGAAAAACATATGTTAAAAAAAAGGAAGGAATCCGAACTGCGACTGAGAAAAATGTACTGGGCACTGGAGAGAAAATCGTGTTTATCGCTTGAAAACAAAATCTTACTTTACAAAGCTATAATCAAACCAATTTTGACATATGGCATTGAGTTATGGGGCTGCTCTTGCAAATCCAACGTCAACATCGTCCAACGATTTCAATCTAAAACACTCAGAATGCACCTTGGTACGTCAGCAATCGAACTTTACATACGGACCTCGGAATGCAAACCGTTCAAGAAGAATGCACCAACCCGAGTGCCCATCCACTTCCTGCGTCTCAAACTTCACCCAAACGAACTAGCGTCCACCCTGCAACATGACCCTCCCTACGGAAGACTTCAGAACAAGAAATGGCCGATTGACCTGAAAGCAGTATAAGTTCACAATCCGGATAACGTCATTGGATGGGAATCCGCTCACGTTATTGTATTATTGTTTCATCACATTAACTCATGGAACATGTATTATATAGTTCCGATTGTTAATTTTATAATAAAGTAAAAAAAATGATGACACACAACAGACAATGTCTCGTTCCATGTGATCGATTGGTATAAATTGGTTTATTCGCTCAGATTAATAAGGTCTCACAATTTGTTCGCAAATTTGACTGTTTTATTGTAAATCTGAATTGTTATGTATATCATTCGTTATGGTGATTTTACTATTACCTTTTTATTATCATCCCTGAACTTCCTGTCCGCTGGGTATTTTAAATGTTTTTGAAACATTCAATTCTAATTAATTTTGATGCAATAAACTCCAACCAGATTTTCTCACATACCACAAAATTATTTTTTTTTTGAATTTCTCAACATTATTCTTTATGTGAAAGCAATTAAATACTACAATTTTTTCGTTCTCCCTAGAAGCATCTTTCTTTAGTTACTTGTTACGATAGCCCAAACGAAGCACAGAGGTCGGAGTTCAGATTTTTAACTTTTACCAAATGATTTCTTGCAAGTGTTCGTTCTAGAGGTACACATAGACTTTTCTTATATTATCTGCGTAATAAACACAAAAATAACCCCCCAAAACTGAAATGGAAGAGCCTGATCTGAATAACAGCTCATTCAAGCTTTGTCAAAGTTAATGTCCATATTTTGGCCTTGTTATTTTCCCACAATCGCCATTCTAAGTCGCGGTCCGGTTTGTAACAAAGTAAAACTAACGAGAAATAAATACTTATCACGGTTGAGTAAATAAGGTGAAATTAAAATATACTGTTTTGAGTGTGCGTGAACCCTTTGTAATAGTTAATACGTTGTCTAAATAATCGATTGTACTTAACCTCGATACCCTAAATAGTATTAGAATATATATTAATCGAGTTTCTCTCCATTTACAATCCCCTAACAACAATTTGGTTGAAAACAGAACGTATACTGTAATAAAATAAAAAATTTACATTTGTGGCAAAGTTGTAGAACCTATGCCAGTGCTAAGAGAAATCATGACGATAGGAAATTTTTCCTTATTGCTTAAAAGACATTTTACAAACATATATGAAAAAGAAACAAAAATTGGACCGTTCTATTGTCAAGTATTAATTCCATGTCCTGTTACGTCCTCGAGTAAGACGATAACTGAAACTGTATTGCCAGTCAAAATACTTATTTACTTTTGTCAGTGGTCTATACGACCATAATCATCCAGTATATATAAGCTTTATCGTTGAAAACATAATAATTGTCGACCTCCTGTGGTGTAGGGGACAGCGTGACTGCCTCACATGACAGACGTCCCGGGTTAGAATCATGCGAGGGCGTGGACGTTTGTGTGCGTGAGAGAAACTCGTCAACTGAGTAGTAAAAAAGAATTCCCATACTCAGTCACTACTAACAATAGCTGTTGATGCGACTGTAAATAATAATAATAACAATTAGTACAGTCCATCTAGCTCTACTTGAGCCGCGTCCAACATTCTAATTAGAACAATGAGACTACAGGATCACACAAGGAAAGAATTGAAATTAAAAACAAATCGTTATATAAAAGTAGGAAATTACTGTTTGAAATTATTTTTAAATACTCTTCAGTATGAGTATATAGCCAACATCGAAACTTAGAAGTAAAATAATGTATTTAGAACATTTTTTTTATATTTGTAGACAGATTTATTCAAATGGAAAGCTAATTTAATCTAATAATTATTTCAAATCCTCAACTACAAAGAAACGTCTAATTTCTTGTACTATTAATCAGACTTCAATTTTTCGTTTTTATAAATACAGCTTCCTCAACTCGATTTTCGATTATTAATTATAAATTTTTTTATAGATTCCGTAATTATTTTTAAATGTCGGTGTAGAAATAATTACAATATATAAGTCGTAACATATGCCCCATAAGGTATTCCATATTTGTTTCTACCTATTGTTTGAGGCCGGTCTGTTGTGATGTAGCGGCCACCGTCATTACTTGGAATCACAGTAGTCCCGGGTTCGCATCCCCGCGACGGCATGGATTTGTGTTTGTGTTTCCATTATCAACAACAGAGAACCTCTCACTAGAGAGTTACCTGCCAACGTCAGTAGAAGGACATCTCTGTCCCTAAGTCAGCACATTGACCCATAGAATATTCAAAATTCTAATTGACAATTAGATTATAGAAAAAACATTAAAAACCTCATGTTTATGTTATTCATACGTCTTGAGTAATCTACAAATAAAAACTTAAATATTCCATATAACTCCGTAATTTATCTTACAATATTATTGTAGGTTGTTATATATATAGCCTCGGTGCTATATAAATTCATTAAATAACTCAACTCCGTTAAAATTCAGGAACTTTTATTTAATACTAGCTGGCTGCCCGGCGTTGCCCGAGGTATCTATAACCCCTGATACGACTCCAATTTCGGCTGCTTTTCCGCTATTATTATGTAACGCTACTCGAACCCTAATTATTACAATTAACCCTGAAAAATATTTATTCAACGCAAACATCTGACGTGTTTGCATGTTCCTAAATTTCCACCCCGTTACCCCTGCATCTGAGGGGTAAATGCAAATTTGAATGTCGTAACTAAACTCAGTGATATCCATAACCTTTGATTTGACTCCAATCTCGGTTGTATTCGCGTTAATTTACTGTAAAGCATCTCCACCCCAAACCCTAAGGGTGCCCTTTTCCCCAGGGCGTAGGGGATGAAAATTATATTCAGATAACATCGGTAGAAACACTATCAATATCTTTGACCCCTAAAAATATTTATCAGACTCATATCGGCTGTTTTAGCATGTTTACATATTTCCACTCCCGTCCACCCCCACTTCTGGGGGAGGTACACGCGTCTCACCCCGACAGTGTTTGTTTCCTGATCGCAAAGAACATGTTTACGAAATTTGGTGAAATTTCCTTCACCGGTGTAGATTTGTATAAGGAACATACAAATATATATACATACAAACAAACAAACAAACAAACGCTCTGCTTTATTTATTAGAAGATGTAATAATGTTCGCATCAATAATACAAAGACTATACTCATTTTTTAGCGATAATATATTTTCTCGCTGCCGCGTCTCCGACGCGTTATCAAATGTTGCCAACATGACTGTAATTCCGCTACATATATGTCTAATTTCCTCCTGAGAATTATAATTCATCGTTTATAAGACTCTACAAAGGTCCGGTAGAATCAATGAATCTAACGGATCTACATTGCTTAGGGAGAATAGTACCTGCTGCCGTAGCGCCGGTCTTCTTACCGCCCCCGGGGGCGGCGGCCAGGGAGGTTCTCATGTCACCAGCGCTGTTGGACTTTGCACGGGAGTCGTCGTTGGGGAAAACCCGCGTCCAGCGCCGCGACGCCGCCTCGTAGCGCCATAAGTCTGAGTAGACCTTGCCAGAGGAGTGCCGCCCCCCGAACAGCCACCAGCTCCGCGCCTGTCTGTCGCGCCACAAGGAGGCGCCCTGCCGCGGACCCGGCGCCCTCGCCGTCAGGTTGGCAGGCTGCTGCAAGGGCCACTGCTCCCACTGCCACTCTGCAACATGCAGTAAACACAGCGAAAAATTACTTGACGGGAATGCATATGTTTGAAACATGTAACCTTAACATACATTATAGAAGGATTTAATTATCGCATTAAAAATTGAATTTAAATTGAGTATTTCAACTTAATTATCTCAATAATATATATATATATATATAAAATAAAATTAACAATTTGGTTAATACTTCTCTGCTAAAATGCATTACTTTTATAATCAACGCCGAGAATTAAAACTGTAAACTAAACTGTGCACGTTATTTTGTTAATATGACTTTTATAATGATATTATATGCTTAAATACACTTTATAAATGCAAATGGTGTCCCCTAAATGAATTCATAGACTCCTTACTTTTATGCCGTTGTAGTTGATAAATTATGTTTTATAACCTTTTAGTGTTCCCATTCCGTTTAATCTTCCACCGTGATCTGCTGGGCCCACAAAGAGACAATCATACTTGTTCCATAACCTTATCTCTTCGTACTAACTTTTTTACAAAAAAAATTACCGCATCTGACAAATAAATCCACTTTTAAAAGATTCATGTTCATGGAAATTACAAGGTTGTCGGAGCGAATACAAGTATCCATTGTTGTTGAGATTATTTTTGCTTCTGTTTGTCGCAGCTACGAGTATAGCTGCGTGCCCCGCCTCCGGAAACGGAAGGATGTTTATTGCTGGCATCCTTAAAAGCAAGGGAGACGCAGGACAAGCGACGGCAAATGCGTAGTCTACATTTCCAGTCCGGACACGCGTTCTGAATCACCCATGTAAGCGACTGAGAGCTTCCCGTGACCCCCGTTTGTCCCACGCACAACTAATGCGGAACGAGAAGATTAAACATTTTACTAACAATTCCCTGTAAAACTGAAAAGTAGCATCAAATAATTTCAATAAAATGTAGTCAATAAGTTACGTCTATTTATTTATTTATTTGGTTGGTTACGTAAACTTTTTCGCCATGCTGAGGTCAGCCTCACACGGATACATCAATTTAATGCTAACTTAAGTACTCGTGAACATTTTTTTACAAAAAAAATTAAAATACTTAAACTAATAACTTTTATTGTTATTAATATATTAATTTTTAATATGTATTCCTCCTGTTCATATATTAATTAATTAATTGATTATTATTACTTTTGAAATCTAGACCAATTTCTTTACTCGTGCTGCATTCAAAACACGAATACTCCTCTAGGGGCGGGGATGGAAATTGTGAAACAGCCTAAAACGCTAAATATTTGCCTCGAATAAATATTTTTCTGGATAAATGAGATTAATAGTGTTGTGTATAATTTCTACCCCTTTCGCCATGGAACGGGAGCACCCAAAGGGGTGGGAGTGGACGGGCGTTACATAATAATGAAGTAAAAACATCTCAGATTGGAGTAGAATCGAATTAAAGAAACCTACTAGGTCACCTTGTTTTATAAATTATTGTCCACCATTCATCCCTTCATCAATTCAAACGACATATCTATGGATGTCGCAGAGTTTAATTAGGACATTCAATTTCTCAGTTTAGTTGTACTTCTCCTCGTATGAGTGGGGGTGGAAGGGGAAATAAATGTGTGTATATATTTGTGTTTCTCTAAAGTCTCTGATGGGTTAGAATAATTATCATTCCTCTGAATACGTACGATAAATCACTTTTTGACTAATAAATATTTGTGAAATTAAATACTTTTCTGACTTATGTAAATAAATATCCGGGAAACATCGGTTATTGAACTTGTTATAAATAAAACACAGCTTTTTAAAGCCATAAAAAGATTTATAAGCGAAAAAATAAATCGTTTCGTCGCTATTTGCGACCTCTTGTAAAACTTTATAGACCTGAAGATATAAACAAATATTTTTCTGACTTTAAAAGACTGTGTTTTAATTTTAATTTTATTTTAAATAGTCAGATATACATTATTCTATAATTATGGAAATTTTATGGTAGTCCTCCAGCAGTAATAGTGGTAAACTTTCAGATTTGGATAGTTCTATTTACAAATTAAAATTTACCGATATCTGACATTTTTTCCTACTGAGTATTATTTTTCTGGGATCATTTCATCCCCTTTAGGTCGGTCAAAGTAATCCAAAGTTTTTTTTATCCCATCTCGACTCAATTCTTTTAAAAACGTGCATATTCGCGCCTTCTCCCTCCGGGTCTGTAAAAAATCCCAATTAATTTTTATACTGGCCTTTGTCACAAATTTTTCAGTAACGACTTGCTCTCTTTGCAGTTCGTTTATGTGACATTCACGATAAGGGTCACAGCAGTCAGTATCGTATCTCATAATCTGGCGAACGGCGAACGAGGGAAGAATAAACCAATTTACGTTAACTACCACTGGAATTCTTTAAATTTCTCTTCACGAAATACATTGTTCCCCATGATTTGATAACAAAATAATTTCCATTTATCTAATCGGTGATTTTTATTTCCAATCTATTATTAAGCCTCTTCTTGTAAACCTTTAAACTGTCATAAGATAGTTATATAAAACTCACACATAAGTTAATTTCTTGTAACTATTATTTGTACGTGTTGTGACCAGTGAGATTTATGCCTGCATTATAGGAACTTGAGTCTGTAGCAAACGGATCGCAAATATGTATATTATTACTAAAAGAAAATTAAAGTGTGAAATTTGAAATTGAATATCCAAAAGCATGTTTCTTAGATTTAATAAACTAGAGAGAAATAAAAGTAATCAGTATTCACAAGAATATTAACAAATAATTCAAAAATAAATAAATTTAATGGTCAATGAGTCAAAACAATTTTAATATTAAATATTGACTTTAAACCTTACATAGTCATTGAAATTAATACTAACAGAGAAACAGTATTTTTCGTCCCTAATTTTTGGCTTCATCAGGTGAATATAATTTTCACCCGGAAGATGTCAATTCGTTGACGAAACGTTGTGTTTATACAATGTCTCACGGCTGGTAATCCAATAATTCTTGCATCAACAAATTCACCAGCAAACCTTCCGAAAATCAACTAAATATAATTAAAGCGATGAAACCTTGATTAATTAATTTTTGTCATAAAACAGTTCAAGGGGATGTTGAATTATTTTCTCAAATTAGTATAAAATATGTATGTTGAAAAAATTAAAAGATATTTTTTATCAAATTTGTCACATAAAGATGATTTCCGTGCAGATACTTAATCCACAGCCACAGGGTTCTACTTAATCTTCGGCTTCCTTGTTATTCACTTTGAATCCCCCTTTCTATCCATTCATACATTGTCCTCAAGTAACCTTGTTTGCAAAATAAATTGGGGACAGTTATCTATATAATAAAACAGAATGTATGTATGTATGTATTTAGGTTAATTTCTATATAAAAATTTAACGCGTGGACAGGTTGCAAAAAGAATGGTATACATAATCTTCAAAACCCGAGAGGCGGTAATATTGGGGTGAGAAGCCTCTGTCATAAAGGTGGGAAGAATTTTAACTAAAAAACGTGATCATTAAGTGTTAAATTACTGCGCGGTAAGAGACGCGAGAGATAGAGTGAGATTGAGACAGGTTACTACGCGGCGATACAGCACAAAAGAGGAATTTCGTAATGAAATAAAGCAGAAATATTTGGATTGAATAAAAAGTATAATTATCAACCGATATTGGAGTTAAATCCAGGGTTATGGATACCACTGAGTTTAATTGTTACATTCAACTTTCCATTTAACCGCCAGGGAATTTTGCAAACACTGCCGATATTTGCGTTTATTAAATATTTTTCAGGGTTAATTAGATTTTGTATTATTTCTACCGATGATGTTTGTGTATAATTTCAACCGCTATCGGTATGGGAGGGGAGCACTCTTAGGGTTGGGGGTGGAGGTGCGTTTCATAAAATTATCGCAAAACAACCGAGATTCGAGTCATATCGGGCTTATGGATGTCCCTGAGTTTATTTATGACAACATGGGCAACGCGTGGAGGACGAATTGGGAGGCGCGCGGCGGAGATGGGAGGGGGTAGAAATTTTCAAACATGTTAACTGACCGATTTTTGCGTCAAATAAATATTTTTCTGGATCAATGATATTCATAAAAAATTTCTATATTATATCTGTGCATAATTGGAACTCCTTTCGGCATCGGAGGGAAGTACGCTTACGAGAGCGGGTGGAGAGGTGTTACATAAAAATAACGCAAATGCAACCGAAATTGGAGCCAGTCTGGATATACGGATATATGGATATACGATAACACGGGCAACGCCAGGCACCCAGCTAGTATGTAATAAATGTAGGAAAAAGAGACACAGTTTGTCTAGGGGTGGGGGAGAGTAAAGTTCAAAGAATGACTTATAACACTTTTGTCAAATAAACATGTTGCCAGCGTCATTTTCTGGCATACTTGGTGCGACTCGAGAGAAGTTCTAGCCTGTCGCAAGTAGCGGAGGAACACCTGCCAGAAACGTAAGGAAATAATAACATTCCACCCACTCTGTCAAGTTACTGTCGTGGCGCAAGTTCTCCGCGTTTACTTTCTACGTTTAGGGAATTATAATAAATGTCATTTTTCCGTTCTACAAAACATTTATTATTATGTATATATTACTTCAGGTAATATTTTGTTTTCATGATTTTGAAAAGTGTTAAATCTGTACGTATACGGAGCCCTGAGAGAGAGATTAACCCTTAAGCACTCTAGCGGTGATTGTATGATTAGTGCTCGCGTGGGGTGCTGACATCCCAAGAATTAATAATTAATATTATACACATTTTTTTACAGTTTATGATCACGGTATTATATAATATATTTAAGATATGTAAGTAAAAGTTATTTTTGAAGTTGTGATATAAATATTTATTATAGGTTGCAAAATATGAGTTATTATAAAACAATCATCCAAATAGACTACCCACAATACATCCTTGCATTAAATCGTATTTACTACTCCTTCAAAAATCAATAATAGAAAAAGAAAATGATTGAAACGCATGCAGTTAACGCGGAAGTGGAAACGGTTCATACTCATTGTAGTGTGGAATATTTCAACTATGACTTTGATCGCTCAGATCGTTGAGATTTTGATGACCAGGCCTGTAAATTGGTCAAGAGACCAATAACTTACGTTATTTCAGTCTCATCAGTGAGTTTTGCATCCCATTCCCGAGAGTAATTTACAGCTACACTTTGTATGTAAATATTAGTGCATGTTGTGATTGTTCTAAGGATAACGTCATAAATAAATAGCTCTCTAAAGACGTTTTATCAATTTTTGCAACAGTTTTTATTCCTGGAAGATGGGTATTAATATTTTAACTATGTGAACGGACATTCGTTGAAGTGTGAGATTTTCTCCAAATTGTCTTTTTATCTCTGCTTAAATAGAAATTTCCCCGATTCTGTGATACAATCGTATACATTAAACAATTTTCCTCAAATGATAGATCGTCTGTTTCTGTGTCAATGTTATTATTTAGTTCCTCACAGTAGTCTTCTAATTCATAAATAACTTCAGTATCAATTTCATCATTTGTAGGGTATCATCAAAACTTATAACAGCTTCTATTTCGTAAATACAAAATTACAGAGACCTTTTTATCCAACACTGAACTGTTTTTACACAATCTAAAGAGAAACTAACTGGCAAAGAGGAAAATCGTTTGTAACGTTTGCGCTCGCGCAGGATTTTCAGATCACCCCAAACTAAAGATGTACTTATTGTCTAAAATCCAATCGAGAAAAAATTATCGTTTGTCTTGACTCGAAGCTGAAAGCATTGTTGAAAGATACTGAAAGTCATAACACTGTACGCATAAACGGTTCCCAACCTTGAAAATAGGAGTGGGGCGTTCTATACACCCCGCGCGAGTTCTTTAGGGTTAAATTATTATTATTTTATTATAAATACTAGCTAGATGCCCAGCGTTACACGGGTACTCATTCTTTACAAATTTACAATCAAATATGTGAAATTATAATTCTATACTCATATAACCAAAAATTTTCAAGAATCTCACTTGAAATAAATCGTTAATTTCAGCACATTAAAATATGTTAAATTATAATAATTAACAAATAAATTGATGGTAAAATAATACCTAATACAAAATGGGGAAAAATCATGGTACGTGCAATATTTATGTCATTTAAAAGTCAAGTTATTTAAAATAAAATTAGTTCCACAGATCGTACCACTGTGATAAAAAAGTAAGGTGAAATTGTCATTTAAAACTCCCGGGTATTAGGAAGGCAGGTAATTTTTTTTCCTATGTTGGTAGGACTGTCTATAATATTTGCCAAGCGTCTGTTTGTTAAAATGTTTAATTATCTCCAAGTTACACGTGTTTTTGTAAACAACCAAAAGTGAATTTTTCGATTTTTGCAATGGGTGATTTTGTTGAGCAAAGAACTTGCATCAAATTTTGTTTGCGGAACGAATATTCTTGTGCGGACACGTTGAAAATGTTGCGGAAGGCCTTTGGTGATCAAACTATGGCACAAAAAAACGTTTATAAGTGGTACATCGAGCTCAAAGAGGGCCGAGAACGCGTTGAAGACGAACCGCGCTCTGGACGACCATCAACGTCTACCGACGAGGGCCACGTCCAAAATATCAAATATTTGCTGCTTGAAAATCGTCTATGGACAATTAGAGATCTCGCTGATAGTGTTGGAATATCATTTGGCTCAGCGCAAACTATTTTCAAGAATGTTTTGTGTCTCAAACGCGTCAAGTCTCGATTGGTGCCAAAATCGCTCATTTTTTTTGGAAAAAAAGCGTCGCGTTGATTTGTGTGAAACTTTGCTGTCTGACTATCACGACCACTTGAAATGCATCATTACTGGAGACGAGACTTGGATTTATGTATACGACGCTGAAACCACCGACCAATCCAGCGAATATCGTGCAAAAGGTGAAGCAAGACCGAAAATCAAGGTCATGTTGAAAGTTTTCTTTGATTATCGTGGTGTGGTGCACTATGCTGCCGGGCCAAACTGTCAACAAAGAATATTATTATTTGAGCGTTGTGCGTCGTTTGCGTGAAGCAATTCGTCTGAAACGGCCGAAATCTTGGTTCCTTCATCACGATAATGCACCATGTCATACTGCATTGGTTCTTCGCGACTTTTTTGCCAAAAACTCGACTCTTATCGTTCCGCAACCACCGTATTCGCCTGATTTGGCTCCGTGCGACTTCTGGCTATTCAGCAAACTCAAAAGACCAATGCGGGGACGCCGTTTTGACACGATTGAGGAGATAAAAACCGAATCGAAGAAAGTATAGAAGGCTATACCGGAAAAATACTATTACGACTGTTTCGAGGACTGGAAAAAGCGTTGGAAAAAGTGCGTTTTATTGGACGGGGATTACTTTGAAGGGGATGAAATTGATTTGGAAGATTAAATAAAGAATTTTTATTTTACAAATAAATTCACCTTACTTTTTTTCCTCAGTGCTATAATCTTTCGATTTGTGTTTTATTGTCATTCGGTACTGGATGCTGGATGAAATTAAACTTTTTATTCAATCAAAATATTTCTGCTTCATTTCATTACGAAAAAAGGATCCATTTACTATGTTGTGAAGTATCTCGCGTGTGCTGTGACGTTATGATTTTTTGACGCGCAGTAATTTAACACAAAATGATCACAACTTCATGCTTCAGGTTTCTCACCCCCACAGTACCGTTTCTGAACGTTTGAAGAATATGTGTACTAATTTTTGTTGCTATCTGTCCAGGCGTTTAAATATGTATAGAGATTAACGTAAGTACATTCATATATACAAATAAATATTCATCCTTTTTTTATTATATATTTTAAATTAATTTTTAATATTATTTAAAAGAAAGAATAAACAAATATTTAAATGAAAATTTTTTTTATCATTTTCTGAAATTTTTATAATACTTATTTAACAAATAATGTCTAATCCCATCCAAACAAGTAGTTATTATCACGAGCTTGGTGAAGTATTAATAAGAAAGATAGCCAATTCAGACAACAAAGTGATAATATAAATACCACACAACGTTTCTGGAAGCCTTGACCCTTTCCTCAGGTGCGAAGAACAGGCTACAGTGACACAGTTGCAGTCGTCAATTGACAAAACTCAAAAAATGATCCCAGAAATGATGTGTGGTATTTATATTATCAGCTTTTTTGTCTGAATTGGCTATCTTTCTTATTAATTATTTTCAATCAGACGTAAATATTTTCATTTTGGTGAAGTATTGTCTGGCACTGACTTAGAGTTGCAATCATAATCTTATATTAGCGAGAGTTGATATGTTCACTCTAACATTGAGTTTAATATTGCTACGTGATGAAACTATGGATCTTTGTCCAACTATAGTCGTGAGAGCTTTCAGAGTTCGTCCTTTCACACGGTTATTAATAATAACTTGGCTTTTCAGACACTTCTCATGACTTGTGGCCTTAACAACAGGTTCTCTGCGTGTTGTGTGTGTGTTCAGGCAGGAAGGTGGCATGTCTGCACATTCTAGAGTGCACTGTTATTAGCGAGGCATTTATCACGGACGCCTGGCGCCGCCGTCGCTTCGTGAATATTAATAGCTGTGCACGAAGGAACTGCTATTCATCGCTTTGCAAGCGCCGTAAATATTTCCAGCAAGTTTATATTTTTGCCCGTGCGCCAGCAGAGAAGAGCATCGCGATAATGACCGACCCTGCACTTGGATCGATCGATAAGAGCGGCTGCTTGTCACTTAGCGATAATCTCCGGAAGGTATCGGCTTATCGAACAGACAAACAAGCTACAACGGCCCACAAATACACCAGCTACAGGTGAACAAAGTCTTCAGCTACCCAGTATACCGAATAAATACAAATGCGCCTCCACAAAGACATCCCATTACTATATAGCGCGTTATTTAGGATAGGCGTCTTTTCATTGATTATACTGATATTTTAGTCAGCTTGTTTAAACGCGTGAGCAACCATGTTTAGCCAACATCAGCAAAAAGTACCGTTTGGTGCCAGTCAGGCTGGGGATTGTAACTGTACCTCCATCGGGGGGTTTTCCCGTCAGCAAACAACAGGTGCAGAGGGTCTCGCTGTTGGAATGCTATACGTCGGATCGTCTAGGACCTGTGATTGGGAAAAAGTTGGTCTCAAAGGTCAGGAGAAGTGGATTCCTGGTCAGGCATTCTGACTGGAGAGGTTGCAGTGAGCGGTTGCTCTTGGTTTTAGATGAATTTAACAGCGAGACTCCAGCATACACTTAAATCAATGACCAGCTGCGAGCGACGTCGCTGTGTTGCTGAGACCCCAGTCTGGTAACCAATATTGCATATTTCATGGTTGCGTAAAGCACTTTTTATAAAATTCGTTTCCCGGGCCTAATTTGCCACAACAATCCCTGAGATTACTGGCTAGTCGGGGGCAAAATTTTAATTGTACATATCTTTAATAAATTAGCTTAGTATGGAAAGGGCTGTTGTTTTCCAAAAGTTACTTCCTCCTACCGCAGGTAAGCCGTTCTAGGAATTGGACCGTCGGAGACATTCTACGACTGGTAGGGAAAGGAGTGTCACAACGACATCCCTTCTCCATACTATCGGTGGATGAATCGTTTGATTAGTGAGCTTAATGATTCCGTAAGACATATTCTATAATTCAAAAACGCAATAATCAATCTTAATAAGTGAAATAATTATGATGAATCCTGAAAAATGTTCCGATTGCAATCATCCAACCCAATGAGAATCAAACCTGCCATTTCAATGATAAATGGACTTCTGTTTCAAGCGCATTGTATACATGAATCGGATGCCACACTTTATTTTTCCCTTTATTCACTTGATTTGTTAAGAATGTTTAGCCTATGTTTGGCTTTCGCTGTTAATATACCGTTTAATAACATCTGTCTTAGTTGCAAAACTAATGAGTTTTAGTTTATTAGTTTCTTCGCGCAGAACTATTTCATTAAAAAATACGTTGCACGTTGATGAGGATGAGCAACAGAGTGCGCCACGTCTTCACACGAAGGCTGCGGGGGTAGTGACAACTGTGCAGCAGTCCAATAGTCAACTGCCAGTAGCCCGTGATTGTCCAGTCTTCAGCCCGAAGCTCAAGACGCTGTCCTCAATTTCCAATACTCCCAACGGTTTGCGTTACTAAACAAGGAGTACTTATCAAATATTATACCAATATCAAAATAACAAAAATAAGTTGCGCGTTAACTGAAACCGACCCTTGTCTAGGGTTTCCACCATTTTAGACTACTTAAAGATGTGTCACAATTCATCGGCAGGATTCCTACAAATTCATGTTTCAGGAAAAGTAAGGACTAATTTCTCATCTAAACTATTGCAATTCGAAATGAAAATTATATTTATTTAATTCTCTGCCCAATAAACAAGAGAATTACAAGAAATTCTTCATAATCATGCTATGATAGTTGAATTTTTCTACTTATAATGTTTTAGTACAGTTTTATCACATGACTAATGATAAAATATTGTTTAAAAAATTAGAAAAAATATACATATAAGGAAATTTAACACAATAGTAACGTAAAATATTATATTTTGGTCTTAATAGTATAGGATACCATTTTTTATTTATTGTTTATAGTCACGTCAACATATTATTCATTGGTGACTTTCCATAATTACTTCATGAATTTTTTACATTTGATTCAAAATATTATAAACATATTATTCTTAACCTAATGTTTATCGTCTAATAAGATTACATCTTGAATGCCAATTTCCGTACTAAACTTTGCAAGATTATAAATATTTTTCAATTGTGAACATTCTAATCCTGTCGTGCTTTGGGAAGTCGTAGAGGACATGCTGGATCGTCAGGGCAGCCATGCATAAGTCACATGTAAGTTGCGGTGAAAGCACTTAAGGATTAAAATATAGTTTTCTCGGAAAGAGACCATAATTATACTCCAAGTATACCGTCGTGTAAATTCCATGAAATATCAATAGACACTTCCGTCGCCAGGATGGGATCAAAGAGCATAAAAAATAGGGAGATGATAACATTTTCGCTTGTTCTTTGTAACGTTTGACTAAGAAAATTTATTCTGTTATCTCATTATGACATAAATTATTTAGTATACGCTATAATGTTCTATATATGACTTACTTATTTACTCTTGAAATATTTTATTTCTTAAATAAATGTTCACCTTTCCTTCCTCAAAAGTACCGTTCTGTCGATTTTTACTTGCAGAATATTACAAGTACATTCGTATAAACGTTTAAATTTTGGGGAAATTTGAGACACTGTTATTTTGTTTTATGGAACACAACATATCTTGAGAATTATTTAAATTTTCTTTTTTTACATATATTTAACAATTTTAACTTTATCAATATCATTTAAATAAAACTGAATCTAATACTACATGTATAATATGAAATATTTTTATGATACTTAAATCACTCAGGTTTATATATTTTTATACATATATATTTTTGTACGTAGTTGTTCTGCCAATACATATATTTAAGTCTCTACTTCTGTATTAGAAGTAGGTTTAAAAATCTGTGTTATGAGTACCGCATTATTCTGTTAAGTCTGCAAATAACAGGACTCTTTAAATGTCCAAAAATCAACCAATTGAGAATTTATTGTTTGGTTTATTTTTACTGTCGAAACATTGGTAATAAATATATTTCGAAACATGAATATTCTTCGTAGAAAAATCAGGAGACACAACAGGAGAAAATATTGTGTATTCTGAAAATGTCGTTACATCAATTTTGTATTCAGGAAAAATAATTACATTTTTCTTTAAATGTCATATTTGAACGTTATTAAGTATATTTTATTCAATTTAATCTTTCCGTGGAATAATTCTGTACAAACAGCCGTTGGTACACTGTGAGAGAAATTTTATTTGACATCTGACCTTTGGTCGATCCAAAATATTTCGTTAATCTAAAAAAGAAAATTTTCGGTTATATGCGTTCGATGATGTTGATTGTGACAAATGTTCAGTTTTTTATCCTGTCTTTCCTACACAGACTTGACAACAGATACACGATCTTGTCAAATTAACCCTCCAAAAATAATTGATAACTCAACAATTTACATGGAATAAAAGATTACGTAAACGTATTAATACATTATCCAGTTTAGTATTTATTTTTCGACGTTATTATTAGAATAAATTTCAGGTATACTTTTTTATAGAATCTTTGATTTGCTTGTCACCACTAAAATGTGTCGTTCATTGTTGCGAAACTGACGCACGTAAATGATATTATTTTCAGCATGGGGGTTATTTTTCATGTCTGAAATTCAATATTTCAACGTAAATTCTTTAAACCTCGAAGTTTATCACTGGCTCGTGGTTTCATTAATGTTTTAACACTTATTGTTTTCAGACTATATCAAATTTATTATCCTTCTTTCTATGCTTCTTTACTTTAGATCTTGTGTACAGAGAGGCAATTAATTTAAGTCTAGGACTTCCTTTCTATCTTCTTTGGATAACAAAATTTATCGCTCATGTTTTTACTTTTTCCATTTGAAAAGTGTTATAACACGATTTAGTCAATTATTCTGAACAGATCGTGTCCGAGTGTTGATTAGTTACAAACATATTTCAAGTATGACTATACTATATTTTTAGGTCAACAAAGTCAGCAGACTAGAGAGCTGACGTGGCAAGTTTATATTTTATGAATATTTTAAGTTTCGAATTGTTAAAATAATGTGTGTGTTACTTTCGGGACTCAATTTAACTTTCAATTAAATGTGCTAATAAATTCACAAAATGTTTTTATAAATAAAATCTTCTCGGGCTTCTAACCGAGTAAACACTTGTATTCGCCACGTTTCGGTGACTTTCACTGACATCGAATTCTAGCTAGATGGCATTGAACGTCATTGAAACGTCGCGAATACAATAGTTGACTCGGTTAGAAGCCCGAAAATATTTTATTCGTTCTCTACGCCGAGAAAGACTAGATTCTATATTTTTATAATTCTGTATTTAGTTTAAATTTCATTCGTTTGTTAAGCTGTATTATGATAGGTCGCCTCTTTTCGATAAAAAGTTAAGATTGAAAATGGTTAAGTCAGACAAAATAACCCTCGGAATTTATAAAAAATTCTACAGTTGAATTTTTAAGGAAATAATAAATTGAAGAGTATAACATTTTTAATTTATCGTTTAGAATGTCTAAAATTGCATAACAGGTACACGTACGACCTTGCTTATGAGAAATTAACAATATTATTTTTTATAACAATAAATAGTCATATATATATATATTATTCGGCGCGATCTGACGTAATATAAAATTTAATTAGCTGAGTGACGCAATTAGTTCGTCTCGGAAAGCAGAAACACTTGCTTTAGTCGGCAGGCGACGTGGCAATCGTCTGGACAAACACGAGAGTGGACTGCGATCCTCTGCTTGGATTATAGAGGCTATGTCTGTCGACCGCAGCTGTCAGTGAGTGAGGCGCCCACACTTACCAGTTAATTAGGCCTTTGTGCGAGTGCGTGGTCCCATTAAGAGCCTCTCCACACCAGCACTACACAAATCTGGCATGCGGATGGGGTCAGACACCACACGTGTCAACAACGCTGTACTTCAGCCTGCCAGCGGCAAGCAAGAGCACTTTAACTGCACAGTCTCGTCTTTCCTTACGCGTACAAAAACTACAGGCTTCAGGGACGTGAGTTTATCTCTTCTTATATCACGTTAAGGCTTCCCTGATCATCCTTGGCACATTGAAAAATAAACTCGAATTTCCTGTTAAAGTATGATCGAAGTTGGGACAACTAATTTGTCAGCTGACCATATTTAAATAAAAAGAAAACCAATTTAACCCTCCGTTAGTCGCGCCCCCTAAAGTAACGCGGTTAGTCCAGGGGACGTATAGTTAACTATTTAGTTGTTGATTACTTTTCTGAATTAATTATTTTGAATCTTTTTACATGCATTTAACATACGTATTTTAGACACATATATACATAATTTATACATCCAGTTACAGTCTCGTTTAATTAAAACTTGCCATTTATTCGAAATATTTGTTAAATAAACTGTACTATAAAAAATTCTAATTTTCTGATATCATAATATCCTTTAGAACTATAATACTAAAATATATAGACTCTAATTTTGTAAACCAAACATCAGATAGATGCCAGTTAGATAAACAATTCCAGAGTCCTTGAAATATAATTGATTTGAAATGCGGTTAGTTATTTATATTTTTTTGTATTTTTTAAAGTATTCTACTTTTGTGAAAATTCTGACGAAATTCTTATACATAATAGTTGTATACGCAATATAAAAATCTAAATAATTACATTTTTGGTAAAATAAATACGTTAATCAGAGTCTTTTCCAATTTTTTATGAATTTTATACAAGGTATTCCTGGCAATTTTTTTATTGTGTATACGCAAACACAAAAACACTTTCACCTTTTTCAGCACAATATTGTTTTTTTAGCTTCTTTGAAACGTTATCCTTAGTATTTTCATTTTCATGATCCAAATCATCATCAGACCTAGTTACTAAATTATCTTCAGTTTCCGATTCATCTGGTGATTCTTCAATATCTGGTACCACATTTGTGTAATAACTATCTTCTAAAATAAGACGATGAAACTCATCTACATCTTGAGAATAATTAAAGTGGAATATATTTTTACTCATTTTCCACAATTATTGACTAACAGAAAAACGGAAAGTTGTAATAAAAAATGACAACTATAATATTCGCTTCTGAAAATAAAAAAAATTTAAGTTTTAAAAGAGAAAGCTTTGATACAAAAACAGCATAATCGTCCGTGATTTTTACGAAAAGGAACAATATTATCACTCCGTATAACTACGAGAAGGACAATTGAGTAGTCATGGTTGTTCTCCTGGACCGAAGAGACGTTCCTTCCTTACACAAACGACATTTTCCGAAAAGCTTCGGTAGATTTTGGAGTGTGGCCTTGGCAGAATATTGTAAAACTCATTCCTCTGATATGTCATAAAGGTTCATCCCTGTATCTGACCTGGCTCCGGAGATAACAAAGAAATTAAATAGCGCGAGTAACGGAGGGTTAATTGAAAGAAAATTGTCGCGTGTCACTGGCGTTTTGGGTGTAGCAATGTTTGCCTTGGATGATGGAAATAAAATTTATTCTACGACGCATAGCGTTTGTTACTCAAAGCATAATTTAACTTAGTGGTCAATGGAGTACTGAATTTATTATAGGAAAGGGTTATGAAAAAAAGGTATCAAGATTTTCATTAATGTGTCCTAACGCAGCATCGAAACAGGACAGCGATACGCGACAGATCTGAGTCGCAAATGATAATGTCTTATCTAGTACCCAACATAAAACTGTCGTTATTGCAATGGCAGCCTATTTAGTCAAAAAAAAAAGAAAGAAGAAAGGAGTTGTGATAATATCAAAAAGTCCACTATATTACTTTATTAGTTGAAACCACGTGTCACATGAAACATAAGAGGACTTTTTGATCTCTTACGTTATAAGGCGACAGTTAAATAACCTGGATTAACCCACTATTTTAAACTTTTTAAATTATTATTATTATTTATAGTCCAACCCCATAAATGTGGTGCCCTAAACTACCACTATTTTTTTAAAAAAATGGCTCTATTATTAGGGAAGGAATTTAAAGTTTCGAACCGAGGAGAGGGTCAAGTTCTAGTTTTAATAATCCCGAGATTAATGTCTATTTTTTCTTGTTTAATGTTTAAAGGTGACACAACGTTAGGTTATCGAATGTGGGATAGTACAAACGCGTGTCAATTTCGAAAGGGAAACTAAAAAGAAAGCACTCGCTTTAGACGAGTCAATGTAATTTCTTTTGTAGTCGATGTCACAACGTTCGAAGTAGATTTTTACCACCCTTCGCGGACGACACTTTTATATTCTCTGCCCCTGCAGGACGGAGTTTGCAACACTGTGTAACACGTGTGGTGGGAGCGTTTGGCTGTCTTGAGCCATTTTATAATTTTACAATATTATCTTTCACCTAGATTCAATCTGTAACGCATAATTTTCATGCATACAGTCCCCAGGAGTAGAACTTTGTCTCGTCAAAAACTAACCACAGCGGTTGAAAAACACTTAGAAAACGCCATAGCGAATAAAAAAATATATTACTTACTACGTACAATTTATTTCAGTGGCAAGTGTGGGGGAGTGGTAAAATTGTATTCTCTTCCAAAACAACTTTTTTGACGCGAAAGTTATTCGCTTCTTATTTCTGTACTTGTTAAGAAGAGTCAGGATCCGAAACATGCGGAAAACTGGCAAAGGTCAACAATGTAAACATTGAATATTACCATGCAACATTTTTATTTTAAATGAAAAACTCACGGAACTCTATCGGGTGTGTTTCAAATGAAAACTGAAACTTTTCATACAATAATTATATTTATTTTTTTAACTAATTTCACTTAATGGAAATATGGCACATTTTTCAGGCCGGCACTTGGCATCGCTAAATAAAATCAGCATGTGTTTCTATGCATTGCCCATATAAATAGCAATATTGCTTCGGAAAGGTCAAATAACATTATTACATTCTGGACTTCATTTTTGTGAATATCCTGTGTATTAATGTAAAAATATAAATAACTGAGGATTTCCTGGCTCAATTGATTTAAATAGTGTCCACCATTTAAAATTTTTAAGTCATAAAATTAAAGAAATATACATTCATAAGATTAATTACATATATTTGAAACCTTAATAAATAATGAATTACCTTTATTTTAATTGAAACAATAATCTGGATCGTAAATATATTGGGATTTAAGTTTCACGGCTTCAGAAACTAAGAAGTATTGTGTAAAGACAATTTATAATTTCATATTACTTTTTAGGAATGCAAATGTGAATAAGCGGTCCCGTCAGCAAAGAAATTATTCAATTCCACGCTTTTTCTGAAGAAAACAATGAAATTTTCTGCCCTCTTGTTATGATTTCGAAATTATATAAAAAGAAAGTCCTAGTATCTAGTTTGCGTCGTCAAGCACTGTCTGCGAATGATGGATTTCCGTGTTTAATGAAGGACGTTGCTGTTAAATTATGCAGACTTTCGTGTTGTACCATTCCGCGAAGATTGTTTAATAATTACTCCGGGCTTCGTCCGTCGCATTAGCACGGTGAGTTGAATGGCGACGAGAACGAAGAAGTGGGGTGGAAAATACATTCCTGGCATTAAAAAGAATTCAAGGCGGTGGACGCCACACAAATTAACGACAGGGAGGCAATTCCGCACAAAAGTTCTTTGATGAGAGATTCTGAAAACTCAAAGTTGGCTTTTTTTTGTCTCTGGTAATTGCGTGGAAACTTGGTTTTTATAAAAAGTGAACTCTTAAAATTTTTTTAAATACAATATTTATTTCTTAGATTTAAAAATAAAGTATTGAAATTTATACTTAAGAATAACCCGTTCATAGTCGGAATTAACCTAGGTATCTTCGCAGTATGTGAAGTAAAATAATAAAGATACGTTACTGGACTATGACGTCACCATCAAATTTAAGCGTGTTGAACAAAGTTATTGAAACAATGTATTTAAAGTTCAGGTCAACTAGAATAAATGTAATTTTAATAATAATACATTTGACATAATGGCGTAGTAAGATATATTTAATATATTGTATCTATTTTTATCATGACTTGTCATAAAGAATTTGAAGTAACCTTCGTGGAATAAAAATTAATTTTATTTAAAATATAGTCTGATAATAGTGGACTAATATAAGAATTATATTAATTATAACTGACGATAAACCATTTCAAGTAAATAATTCTTCAACACCTTAACTCGCCATTTTCATATTCATCAAAAATGCTGTCTTTTGGATTTATCATTACGTTACAGTAAGAAAAATGAAAATAGGTTCGACTGGGCGTATTTCTTGCGTTAATATTTCTGTTATCCGTTCATCAATAGTAATATTTCTAAATTTTACGTTCCGCTGAGCCTCAGCAGGAATTCCTTACTATTGACAAATTAAAATTAAATATAATTTCCAACGTAAGATTCCTCATCTACAAGCATACATCGCATAATATTTCTTTAAACTGCCCAAAATCTTGAATTTTTTTTATTATCTTTGAATATAAAATTATTTATATTTTCAAATCGATTTGTATATTATTTTACGTTTCAACTCGGACTGTTCAAATTTGTTTAAATAACATAACTGTCGTATTTTTTTGTTCGACGAGTCATTATGGTCACTCCTCTTTGTTGTTACGTAAACCAAAATCTGTTCACTTCCACTATCACGCAAAATTAAACACCAGTTGAACCCCTAACATTATGACCGTTCAATAATCACTTCATAACATCTGCAATGACGTTTTATTCAGTATTATTTTTGTTTGAATAGGATGCCATATTTAATTTTGAAAACGTGGAAACTGTTTTCAACATATTATGTCTTATTTACGAAAAGTAATCTCCTTCTAAATTTAATGTAGCGAAAATACAATAAAATGTGTAAGAGTATTCTTTCAATTAGCATAATTTGTGTATCTTAAGATTCCATTACATGATGAACTGAAGTGTCATTGACGATTTAGTTTTTACTCAATTACAAAAAAAATCGTGGAAAACATAGAACAAATTATGTTTGATGGTCAGATAGTGATTCGATTCCTGTTATTCTCCGCAGAATAATAATCACCATCACGTTAAATGACTTAGGGCCAATTTCATGGAAGTTAATAACGATACTGTGTTATATATCCAATACAACTGATAAATAATAATCGGGTTTATAATTGTCTATGGTCACTGATAAAGATGCATTTCACAAAGTTTTATAGAAAATACGGTAACTCACATGAAAGATATTAGATTGTTTAAAAATAAACGTGAACATGATTGTTACAAAGCGATATCTATCTACAAATATTAAAAACAATTATAAACTCAAAACTGACTGAAATGATTGCAAAGGACTTTAATACTATTTCTACTAGTTCCCTGGTAAAATATGAGATACATGGTTTGCCAAATTTACAGCCTTGATGGAGAGTTTAGAGAAAAAAGAAAGGGCATTTGAATCATTGGCTATGGATAATTACACTGGATTTGTGTTAATAACAGTATATATAGATCCTAAAATGATCCGAATTTTTAGGTGAACAAGTTCAGATATTAAAGCTAGTTTATTTGAATGTTTCGTAACCTTTAGCAAGAGCTACTGCTTGGGAAATAAATTAACAGAACAAACAGGCAACTCGCGTGTTTTACGGGACTGTTATAGCATTGTTTAGCATAGATATGGGTTGATTATTCGCGGACGAAGCACCTGTGGCGTGTTGGGGCAGTCTCTTATCCCCTCGGGGAAGGATGTTTCGTGATGGGCCAGGCCCTACGACGCCCTTGAAAGTTTCCGCTTCACCTCGATCCCCACCCACCTGGGTCGATTGGTTCACCTTGGGAAAAGGCGATGAGCATATTTCAGCGGACACATACATCACGACGGTAAACGACACCGTCTCTGTGTTTTTATCACAGGAAATCAGTAGAGGGCCGCGAGGAGAAGATGAGGTCGTTTCCTGCCTTATTTAGGTGTCGTCGTTTCTTTTCAATGTGCACTTAGGCGGGGAAGGAGAGAGGGACAATGCGCATAAAAGTTTTACGAGTAACAACACCCCCTTGTTGAAACATTGACGAGGCGCCACGAGTTATAAAATGTGAGCGGCTTGGTGCTGTAAACGCGGTGCTTTCGACTAGTCGTATTGCCGAACCGCATCGGAGACATCTCCACCGGAAAAAAAAAATTCTCTCCGGTATCGGAGACATAAAAACTCCTGCGAAGATTTGGCAAACAAGTAAAAGAAATTTTCCAGCTACAATATCTTAGAAGTGCCACGAATGAGCTCCATACTTTCCATCTCAGACACAGCTAGTTTGGTCAATCGACACAGATCAAAAGCGACTATAGAAAATAGAATCTGTCAAGAATTTTACGTCAGTTCTCCTTATAACGTTGAACTTTGTGTTAATCAAATAATAAAGTCAAACATTTCGTCAGGCTCCTAATTCCTGATGAGTCATATTTCGCTCAATGGATCGATAAAACATGTATGTAAGTGCTTTCTAGCGGCCCTTTTTCGGATCTTCCAAAGAGGGAACGGGGAAACCTTGATACCTAAATCCCGGCAGGGATCTATCTGAGGAAGATAGAAGAAAGATTTGTATACGAATCCACATACCTCCTTGAGTACGTCTCCAGCGTACGTCGGGCTGGGACTTGGTAAACCAAAATCCAGTTGAGCTACAGGGACTCTGGAGGACGCATCCCGGAAGTACCAAATTGCCTGAAGGACGGTTTTGGTTGGCCGCACACATAGCTCCGTTAGCACGAGTGATCAGGGTAGCCCCGCAGGGTGAAGATGCACTTTCCAGAAGGCCATTGACACTTGTCGGCGCATTATAGTTTCCCAGAATGGCTCTCAAGCTAGGGCTATCTCCCTCACATAGCAACAAGCTATTGATTCCAATTATGGCCAGGCGGTTTCGTCATCGGATAACGAAGAGGTGGAGACAAGTCCCCACTAATCGTCACCTTAGACTCCCGAAAGACGGTTGGTGCTGGGCTCACCAAAAACCTTCCATACCCGAAAATAGTGGACGACCGCCTTGAGTCAATCTCAACCACATCCTGGAAGGACAGGATGATAGCTTCTCCCTTCTCACCTTCCCACGTGCCGCAACCGCGAGAAGGCCTCTCCACCAAAGTTCTATTTTCAGCAGGATTCCTCCCACTACCGAGAATAGTCACCACTCCCACACATTAAATCTGAATACATTGATAACGGGACCCACATACATGGGATTGGAAGCAATGCAAGCAGTTTAAGGGGTGAACTACGTGTGGTATGTCCTGGATCTAGTCTCGGATACTACGAACCATGAACAGCTCATGTAGGCGACACCTCAAATGACTGTTATCCCACCGTTCACCTACGCACCTCTGATGAAGCGTCATGAAAGAAGGCGTGGGATATATACAACAGTTGCAAATACAGAAAGATTAATTACTAGTGTCGTGACACGCAAATTAGCTGGAGAGTATAACAAATCGTATATAGCGCAAACTGGCCAGCCCGTAGGAACCAGAATTAAGTAGAACGAATTATGCATCCCTTTACTGTCCGACGTGATAACAAATCATAATGTAGCGCTGAAAGAAACAATTGCACTTGACAGGAAAAATTCTGTCTGGATTCGGAAGATTCCTGAGGCTTTACAAAAACTGGCACATAATTTTAACCAAGATTCCGAATATAAAAACTGTTATTCCAGAATCAGCAGTAAACAGGGAAATTCCTGTGAAGTTAGCGACTACAAATCGGCAAGACTCCGATGATGTTGAACGCCCACGGGGGTCTGTCTTGTTCCAGACTTGAAAATACTTGGCGTTCGAGAACAAAAAGTTAGATGATACCTATGGTCGTAGATGTCCAAAATTTTATCAATTAACAAATAGAGATTTGTGAATATATATCATAGCTGTGTATTAATTGGTTGATAAACCACTATTTCCTAATAATTTAGGAAAGGAAATATTTTCTAAAAAGCAATCTGCCTCTTGTTTTATTTTACATGTTCCAGCAATGTTGTTTCAATAAACGAATTCCACAATAAAATAATTTTTCTCTATTGTCAAATTATTTCTCAGTTATTTATATATTCAATTAAAAAATTGATGTATCATAACTTCCGGAAACGATCTGAAGAAAGTGAAGGCTTTGTGAACAACGTTAACGTAAATGTATTTGTACCCGAGACGATGAAGGGTTGCTTGCAAGTCGATTTAATTAGAGTTTAATTATAGATTCCTATTAATACCGACTACTAGACTGAATCAAAATAGTTTGTTATACAATCAATAAAAAGCAATTAACGATTTTCTAAGATAAAATATGAATATTAGGTTTGCTTCCTTCCGTAAGTGATTATGTTTATAAAGACGTTCCAAACCGCAATAACTTAACAAACGTTTCTACTTGTTATTCCTATTTATTTAGTACCATAAACTATTTTTTCTCTGCACAGTACAAACACAGTTAAAGCACCACTTTTATTTGTTGTTACTATATAAATTTTAAAATTCTTTTAACCCAAACGGATAATTATTTGCTTGTGTTTCATGAACAAAAACATTTTATCATGTTAAATTAACAACTTGGGACACTTTGGTTTTATCATCTTTAATAATATTACATAATAGTCTGAAAGATGGACTAATAGAATCTCGCGGCAAGTAGTTCAGTGGTCAGTCGCATTATTTTTCACACGGTCGGGTCTGAAATAAGATGCGAAACAGAACGTGATGAAACAACTGCGAATATATATATATATATATATATATATATATATATTGTAATGCCAATTAATTATGCCATTAATTGTTTTTAATAAAATTGAATTGTAGCGGCAGGAGCTTTCAAAGCAAGAATGGCGCCGAGCTCTGTTGCTTTGTTGAAAGTCGAAATGGGAAATGCGCGCGCGAAAGTAAGCCAGTCTGGAATCGGCGATGATATGAGAAGGAGGCTAAAATCTGAGTACGAGAGATATAATACAGTTCAGTTCTCTTAGTGCATCAAACAGTAAAGTTTGCAAATATAAATTGCAAATCTCGAGTTCCTGTATGGAAGCAAGCAAATAGTTGTACAGAGAGATTTTCATAACAATTTGCAAACGGGGAAGCAAAAGGTTGCTTCACGATAATGTAACAATTTCCGCACTGAGGGACCGACAACCACTAGCAGACCAGAGGGGGCGGCTCATCTGAGGTTCCAGATAGCTGAGGACGAGAAATTCTATCGTGTGTATTAAAATTGCAATGAAGTAGAAGCAGTGTAACTAAAACTGGCTTCTCAGTGTGATAGTTATCAAGACACAAGAGAGAGAGAGAGAGAGATCTGGTATCAGACAAACGATCCGTGAGTAACCAAAACTTTGATAACTTTGTAAACGATAGTTAAAAGGGTAGATTAAGATTTCGTTCAGAGTTCATTTCGTTCAGCTTTCTTTCCACTTATTTTCAGATTGTTTTACGTTAATTTTTTTATATTTTGAATTGTTAATAGTCAGTTTAAACATTGATTTTATTCTAATTATCAAACCTGAGATTAAGAGATTTTCAACATATTGGATTGTAAATATTGATGTGTATTTGCTAGAACAACATAAATTGTAATTAATTAACGTAAAGTTTTGTAAATTTTGATCAAAGACCGACGTACAAAGATAGGGCTAATAAAAAAAATATTAATAATATTATTAATCATTTGTTTTAATTAACTTTAACATGTTGTTCATTATATAAATGGCAACCACAACGTGGGGCAAATTAATCGATTTCCAGCTATTAATTACAATATATATATATATATATATATATATATATATTACTCATTATCGAACAGTTGTTTGTTGAGTGTATTTCATGTCACGATCCTTCTAGCAACAATGTATATTTAGGGCCCGTTCCTTCATTATCTTAAATCTAAGGACTCAGAAACGTGACATCGCATTCTCTGTCCGATATGCGCTTCCTTGAGACGAGAGCCTTTGGCATGGAAATAACAAGAAGTGATTAATTCAGGTACGCCACTTTGGATCAAGTAAGCGCTTGAGGTCTTCGAAAAATTTTCCAGAGTTCTCATGAATTTCAAGGGCTTTGCGAAAGCCTTCAAAACAAGCATTAACATGAAATAATCCACATGAAGATCATATTTTAACCGTGTATATACAAATAATATATTTCATTGTGGAGGTTAAATATAAAAAACTTTCTGTCTCATAATATAAATTGCATGGATTTAATAGGATAACTTTATACTTGTAATGCGAAGCCGAAGGATTTTGATTTACACAAGGGAACACAATAATATTCCAGTTACCTACTTTTTGAAAGTTGAGACTAAACTAAAAAAGTAAATGTTTGGTTCAGTGTTAATAAAGTAACGCTTAACACAAAAAAGAAGTAGGTCTACTTTACATCAGAAGATGATAAAATTGTAGCGATTTATTAGGAATGCATGTGTTAAGAAGGAAGTGCCATGAACGTATAACGTGGTATTATTCATCGGTAGCTTCACACGGCTGATCCAGTCTCACAATAGAATTTCAGGTGTACATCAAACCGAATCCTGCATAATATTCAAGCTAAACGTATATCAATATTATCGCAGCTAAAAGCGCTGGCTGGGAATAGCATGTGGTATACAGCTCATCGGATTCCCATGGACCGGACACAAGGGCATTTAATTACTGAAATCTCTCTCTACCACTAATCACTTCAGAACAAACACTGTGCATGATAATTTAAATTAGAAAAATTTATACAGTGTACAATATTCAGTAGAAATTTCATGTGAAGAAACGTATTTATGCAATTTTTCTCGGTCTCTCTCTCTCTCTAATTTTTTCTTTCACAAAATTGGTCCCAGATCTCTCCACATGTGCACATTTGATGCTTTCCCAGCACAGTTTGTTCCATATTCATTTCGTAAAATTTTCTCTATCGTAAATGGGGCAGATCACCCCATAAAATTCTGGAAAATATGCCTGTCATATTTATTTATAACTCGCTGGGTGCCCGACGTTGCCCGGGTGCCATATAGCCATAACCCCGGATTTGACTACAATCTCCGTTTCTTTTGCGATATTTTTATGTAACGGTCCTCGACTCGTATCCCTAAATGTGCTCCCCTCCCATGCAAAAAGGGCTTGAACTTATTCACCCTCAAAACATTTCTTTCGACGAATATATCGGCAGTTTTTAACATGTTCGAAAATTTCCACCACAGCTACTGTGCGATAAACAAAAACTTCAATATCATAATTAAACTCGGCGACATCCATATTCCCGAATTTGAATCCAATCTCGGCCGCGTTCCCGTTATTTTCATGTAACGCCCTCCATCCCCACCCCTAAGCGTATTCCCCTCCCATGCCTAAAAGGATTAAAATTATGCACAAACAACTTCAGTAGAAATATTATCAATGTCATTGACCCCGACAAACATTTATTCCACGCACAAATCGATCGTTTAACATGTTTGGAAAGATTCTACCCCCGCTTGGGGGAGTTAAACGTAAAGTTAAATGTCGTAGATCAACTAAGTGACAACCACATTCGACTCAATCTCGATTGTTTTTGCGGTATTTTTATGTAATGCCACTCCATCCTTTTCCTTAATGGTTCTCCACTCCCAATCCCGAAAGGGGTTGAAATTGTACACAGGGAACATGTAGATAACTTTTATGAATATCATTAATCCCGAAAAATCGAATCTCGGTTATCACGTTATATTCATACTTTGTTCTTATTATCAGAAGTTCAATTCACCAGAATGAAACTGCATCATAAAATAATTCCTTTTATGAGCGGAGCAGGAAGTCCTTAATAAATTGTGTATAAAGAAATGATATCTGGATGAAACAAAAAAACAAAAAAAATGCAAGTGCCTATTCTAGTATATCCTTGTCAATAACCATAAATACTTGACGTAAATGAAATAGTAAAAGCTATATATATATATATATTGTAATAAACAAACAGGATTTGTTAAATTAATTTGCCCCAATTAACGAAAATTTATTTATATTTAAAAATTTATTGTTAATGTAGATGATCTATTTTGCACGCCGAATTTCATCCAGTTAACAACAAATACTTTAATTTTTCATTTATTAATTCGTGGCATTTATGAAAATACAATTCTTATATCATTACAATCAAATACGTCGGATCTCTATATCTCAGGGTCACTACTGGGCTTGATAATTAGAACAAAAGCAATGTATAAACTGACAATTAACAATTCAAATAAAAAAGTTAACCTAAAACAATGTGAAGTTAAGTAAAACAAGAAAACTGAATAAAACAAAAACTGAACGAAATCTGACTATAACTTTTTAATTATCGTTTACAGATTTGTATAAAAGTTTTGTTACTAACGGAATGTCTGTCTGGTACCAGATCTCTCTCTTGTATCTTGAAAACTACCACACTAAAAGGCCATTTTTACACTGACTTTACGCTTCATTGAATTTTTTTTAAAATACACACGAATGAAATACTCGTCCTCTGCTATCTGGAACCTCGGATGAGCCGCCCCCTTTGGTCAGCTAATGGATGACGGTCTCCTCTATGTGAAAATCGTTCAATCAGCATGAAGTAACCATTTGCTTCACCGTGTGCAAATTATTATGTAAATATCTCCGTAAAATATTTGCTTGCTTTCTTGTAAAAATACAGGATCTCACCATCCGTACTTTATATCTGCAGACTTTACTGTTTGTTGCTCTAGGTGAACTAAACTGTATTATATCTCCCCGTCAATTTTTAACTGTTTCATCACTCGTAGACAGATTTTAGTCTCCTTTACCTTTCATCGCTGATTCCAGACTGCCGTTCTCCAAGCGCATACTTAGTTTTCTAAGCGCGCGGTCTCCATTGTTAAACAAAGGGAAATAAAACCGCCTTCATTGTCGCCTTTACGCATTTGTACCACTAACAATTTAATTATATTAAAACAATTAATTACCTGTTTAATTGGTATTACAATATATTGATATTGATGCTTTGCATACTTTATGAGAAAAAGGAATAGTCAAATCCACGAACCGCCTTACTTAGAAATTATTCCTTCCGTTTTCGTTTTCATTGCTGGTGAAGAAATGCTTCAATCTGCTGGAGGCAACTGATTTTATTTATTTAAATAGAAATAATTCTTCCCGGGAATATGTTTTCATTGTTGTTTGATTAATTTAGCATCAACCGTTCCATGAAGAGGTTCAATACACGTACTATCGAAACTTTTAGATCTTGTGTGTGAGAGAGAAGGAACGGGAGTGAAAGGCGAGTAAAATACAGAAGAAGAAAATTTATAATCCCATTTAAGACGGAAACTAATGTAACATAATTTATACAAAACTTCTAAAAGTTAAGGTTTATTTAAAAATCAAATATTATATAATATTTGTTTCTCTCCAACAAACTTCGAAAATAAATCTCATCTCCCGCAATCGGAAGGGCGTGGGACAAGTACCAAGCGCCCGACCTACCTGATGCAGGTTTTCTAGGGTTTGACCTGCATCACTTTTTGGCGAATGCCTGGGGGCCCTAGTTAACCTTTGTACCCTTCCGGATCCCCACTGTGCTATTAAATGTGAGTTGTCATCACGTGGGATAGCCTCATGTAGCCTATTACTCTAAAAAAATTGCCATGGAAAGACATACTTAAAGCATTTTTGCTGAACTGAGAAGTAGGGCTGAGATTCGCCTTCCGTTAGCAGTAAGCTTGACAAAGAGGTTTCAATTTTCGCCGATGTCAGTGTGTGTCCGTTTCTTGTGTGGATGATGTCAGCGCCTCTAGCACACTCTCTGTAGTCAACTTCGCTTTTCCTTCACCCCTACCCCACTACGATGTATCGTTGACAGTTTCATCACCCTACATAAATATCTACGGACTTATTTCCTTTAGCGTTCCTGAATTTTGTCTTACAGCCGTGAATAAAAGTCATTAAAAAATATATATTTCTTATACTAAATATTGATATGCGATGTTAATTTCCTTAACGAAATGAATAAATTAATTTTATCATAAACGAAACGGCTGACGCTTACAACAAACAATTGCACGAAAATTGTCTTTTACCACGTTTCCTCACTTGAATATACGAAATTATAATCAAACAATATTGGCGTTGCAGCTGGGTTTGATCATGTTGAAAAACTACTCATTTGACATCCCAGGAATATTTCTTCAAAAAAAAAATAATGATTTCAGCAATTACAAAGAACCGCTGTACGTGTAACTTAGTGTGATGTGAGATTGTTTCCCTGACTTTTCTGATTGCCCCAACCGCAAAGATTTCCACAAATATACTGATTTCATAGACACAGTGATGACTTTGAGACGGCCATTCTTTGTTTTCATTCCAAATTTCTCCAGCCTTTCAAACTGATTGTCAGTTCTTCTGCTTATATTCTGCACAGTTTATTTGTTACTAACACAAGAAAATTGATTTATAAATTACATATTCAATGGTATACATATTATGAGAAGACATGATTTTAAGAGACTTTGGTTTAAGGTTCCGTAATTATGAACTCAATCCATTTAGAGTATAATATTTTTAATCTAAGTTTGTAATAATATGTCATATGGCCCTTGAAGACAAAAAGCCTTAGAAGATCACCAGAGAGGATCTTATAGATAGATTTATTCACCATTAGCCCTCTTATGAGGAAATAGGATTCGTCACAAATGTTACATAAGTGAGTACATAGATAATAAATAAGTTACTAAATTACATATAAAATTAATGCATATTAATAGTAATAATCAATAAAGTTACACAAAAAAATTCAAATCAATAAGGCACTGTTCACATTTGACCGGTCATCACACTTATAGATAATTAAAAAAATTTCATGCGGAATGGTTTTTGGATATTTACGAAGAAATGAACTAATTTTATTTTTAGTCCTAAAAACCCTGATACTGTAGCAATGGAGGTATGTCATAAAGACGTCGACTTAAGCCTTTCTAAGAACGTCCGGTGGCCAAGCATACTAGACGTTTATCCCTGACATAATTTAAAACCAAAATGTATTGTACTGTTGATGATTTGTAAAAGTCTGCTGGTGATCGGTGACGTTTGCAAGATTGGGGTTATCGACCCTTGTGAGGATGCAGGCTGGCCACATGTGGGGACGGATCAATGCGGCCGACAAGATCCGATTCGGGTTTTAACGGTCCTCCCGCAGAAGGACCATAAAAACTGATGAGAGGCCATCTCAAAAGATAAAAGGGGCTTCTGATTGCCCCAATAGATCTTTGAAGGAAGACCCAAAAGTGTGTATTCCCGCTCTTGATATGAAACTCGATGCCAACCGGAAATACATTAAATCCTACCAGTGAATTTACTGTATCCTTTTTTGTAAATATTAGAAGAAAAATAAAGCTATATGTAGTTACAATTATTTTAAATGAATAAAGCAGACATATTAGTCAAAAATATAATTTAAGAAAATAAATAAAAAGAGAATTATTAAAAACAAATTTTGGCACGACGTACCGTTCTTTTTTGGATCATTTTCCAGTGCAAATATAGAAATCATACAAGTCTGAAAACCTAAAGATTGTTCGAGAAAACAAGATTTTATAATCATGATATTAATAATACAATTATGTGAAAATTTACTAAACGTTTCTTAGAATGAATTTCTTGAAAAAAATACATATTTAAAATTATGTGCAGAAAATTTCTTAACGTGTAACGTGTGCACTTCACTCGTATGTTGCGACTGATATGACTGTGTGACACACCTCTTTGTTAAAATGAAAAATATACGGAAACTGAAGAAAGAAACAAGGATTCAAGGAACTTGTTGTGGTATTCCTATCATCACTTCTTTTGTCTGTATTTGGCTATTTTTCTTATTATCACACGTCTTTGTTGTTGGAAAATCCATTATAGCTCCTCCGAGGTAATTTAATACAGAGGGTAAAAACGAGCACAGCGATGTCGAAGCATATTAAGCTCGAGAAGCACAAGGCAGATTGGAGTAATGTGGAGATTCTACTCAAGGAGCGCAATTTATTTAAGGGAAAGGTCGTAAGGAGGGTAGCAAAGCACCCTTATTGAAGGGGTTAATGGCGTTACAAGAAAATAACGCGGATACGACCGAGATTGGAGTCAAATCAGGGGTTATGGATGTCACCGAGTTTAATTATGATATTCAATATACCGTTTAACCCTCAACGGCGTGGGTGAACGAAAATGGTAATTAAAAATTATTAAACGACGATGTTTGCGTCAAATAAATATTTTTCGGGTTCAAAGAGATTGATAGTATTCCTACCGATGTTTTATTTCAACCCCTTCCAACATAGTCGTGGAGGCATTAAATAAAAATAACGCGTAAACAACCGAGATTGTATTCAAATCCGGGATTATGGATGTCTCTGAGATTAATTATGACATTCAACCTGCCGTTTGAACAGTCCAAACGGGGTTGACGGGTTAAAAATATTTTAATATTGCATTTTTTAATGACGGAAGAATTATGTTACAGATAAATGTGACAAAATCTTGCTGACTATATGCTAATTGTGTCAATAATCTTTTATATATCCTTTATTTACAATCCTGTAATTTCAGATGACTATAGTCGTACAGGTCGAAAGCTACTGGTAATGAATAATGACGGTGATTGACAAAATTTGTTTTTTGATTGTCTTCTTTGAGGACCGTCCAAGAAAGGGCATCAGAATAACTCAAAAAAATAATAAATTGTCCAGATAGTTGTTTCCTTTTGTCAATATAACGTTCCAATACTTATACTGGTCAAACATATTTCTCAGGTTGGGACTCTTATAATTCACTTTTAACTTGTTTGCTGAATCAATGTATTTAATAATTATTTTCTCTGTTCAAACATTAACATAAATGATTTAATAAATTTATTATATTTCTCATAAATAAGTTTTAATTAATTAAATCATTTATTTTATATGTTCGTAATCCCATTAAAATTCCTAAAATATTTTGCAAAAAAAATTAGTGATCTCCTCATGCATAACAATAAACAAATTTGATATGTCTGAACACGTAGACGTGGGTAAAACGAGGAGCTCTTCAGGCAGCTGTGAAGTGAGTAATGATAATACAAATTAATGTGCTAGATAATATTGCCGAAGAAACAAAAATACTTCCATAATTTACGTTTAAACCTGATATGATTTCTAGAGACGACATTTGTCTACAATTTTTACGACTTCTGCGCGGTTCTCTTCAAACATATAAATTTAACTTTGAGCTTTGGTTGTATGCATGTAAGCTGCTTACACGAATTACTGAATACGTGAAACTGTAGTGCCTTAGGAACACGTTACTTCTCTTCATGAATTGTATATGCTTGGTGGTGTTTGCTTTGGAACTGCGTAACGGATTTTAAGTTGGTGCCCTTGTTGTGAGTCGGAAAGTGCCGGCGGTGGTCATGCAGCTGCAATTAGGAACAAGTTATTTTAAGTGAACTGCCCTCAGGTTTCCGACAGCGAACTTTGGGTCACATTTAGCTGTCATAGAAAATTCAAAAGTTAACAAAACATGGCTCGAAAAACCGGTTGAGATTTTCTATTGGAAATTTGGAGCTCAAACTAAATAATAAATACGTTTGGACGTTATTTTTGAATTCAACACATCTATTTTTCTAGATTTATGTATAAACATTTATGGCATAAATTCCTATTGCATTGGTACTTTAATAGTTTCGTCAAATATTTACAATATTCTCTAAAATTACTTTCCCAATTCTATATATTTTCTATAGTCTATGAAAATGATATTAGAAAACATATTTTGTTTTTAATACACTCCAAAAAATAAGTACAATAATCTTTGAATAATGTCTTTCGTCAATTTCCAGAACCTGAATTTTCTCAACAAAACTTTAAATTTTTCATTCTCTGTTGTTCTTCAATTCTCAATTTTTTGACTATTAGTGTTTTGTTGTAATTTATTTTTGTCAGGAATTAAGTTTTTTGCATCAACTGCGACCTACTTGTTTACGTTTATCACTTCGACTAATTCTCATGTCCTCTTTGTTACGGTTTGTCTAATTCTCAATTTCTCTACAAGATTCGCCATCAGAAACAGTTTTATTCCTTGGCATCCAACAGTTTTGGTAATACATTTGTGTTTACTTTACTAGATACCATATTATTTGACAGTATTTTTGTCCTGATAAATCTATTGACTAATTGAAAACTTAGAAAACATAAAAATGCTTAAGAAAGTTGATAATTTTCTCTAATTACACACAAGAAGAAATTGATGTTAACGGATAAGAGTAGAAAAATCTTGACCAGGTCGGGAATCTCCACTAATTACACGGAACTCTAATCACTCAGCATAATAACGTTTCGATTTGTCTATCCTTATACGTTAATTTATTTTATTAGCCTTTAGTGCTGAGCTTCGAATGAAAACATTTCTTTTCCGCTTGAAATTGATGTTTTTACAGAATATATTAAAATAATAGTACAGCAATCCTAAACTGAATGTTCCTTCTTAATTTATGTTACAATTTTAGTATTATTTTTGGTTGAGCTTTATCACACATATCAACTAAATTCTTATTTACAATGAATAAATGTTTCCACATACACGTATGTCAATATATAAAATAAATTTACAGTCACCAAATTAGAATGAATTCTACAAATTTGTAATAATTAGCTCTAATGTTCAATAATTTCATTATTTATCTTGTTTAATATATTTTTAAATAATATTATAATTTGGGCGAGTAAAATAAGCGATTTTGTTATATATGTCTGAGTAATGCAAATTATGGATAAAATATATTACATGCTTATAAAAATTGAACTAATAATAGAGAAAGCTTCGATATTACCATCTCTCACACAATAAATCAGGCTAGTTTTTTGTGTTATCATAATTACTTGATGATTTAGTTAATTTAAACGAGAGTATATAAATTTCTGTTTATATTAATTTTTTAATATTAATCTAGAAAAATATTTTAGAAGCAAGAATAAGTCCAATCCATAAACGTTTATTTAAATCATTGCAAGTTATTTCTTAACGTTAAGTTGTCAACGCGAAGAAAGAGATGGTTCTCCACCGTGAGTATTGTTAAGGAGTCCAACTAAAACCTGTGAGTGATATAATGCCCAATTTATTTTTTAGAGTTAATTTCGACTGAAATTCAAATATGTGCCGTAAGGAACGACTAAATCGAAGAATCAAAGCTTGATTGGATCCTCGAAAGAAGAAATTATATACAATATATTGTTCTCGGAGTTCAACCGGGTTTTGCATAATTGTAGAACGCAACGTTTCGACGTCTAAAAGCTCTGTCGTCATCTTCTAGGCGAAGTGTCGGAACCATTCTATTGAATATTATATATATATCCTCCACTGAATCATCACGCTGTGAGAGCCAATCAGCGCTCAGTCAACAGTCCACCTCCGCCATGTCAGCATCAGTCAAAAGGCCGGCCAATTATGCAATTATGCAAAACCCGGTTGAACTCCGAGAACAATATATTGAACAACTGCACCGGGAAAGGCTTCAATCTTTGAGAAATTATATAGATTTTAGTTGTTTATAATACCTTTTTGGGATACCAGTTCAAGTTGACAGCGTAAGTTAACTGCTATAAAGAAGTCGAAAACAGATGGTTTGGCTATAAATCTGAAATAAGTTTACTGGATAGTCATATAAAGGAAGGAGATAATAAAGTGTATTTAACTCGAAAAGGCCAATATACTTACACGCGACGATATAAAAACAAGGGATCGGCTACCGGAATTACGATTTGCCTGTCACCCACCAATGACGTAACGACTACTATCCAATCCTCGAGAGAGGGACAGCGCTTGTCCAACTCCTGCCCTCCACATCGTTATCACATCATATGCCCGTAGTGGGTCACTACAGCCTTCCAGTCCGAATGCCTGCTATGAAATTAGGTCGAAACAATTTCGCTAAATTGCCTTAGAAGCGTTACATAACAATGGAGAATTGTATTATTGCTTACGGTAAATTGTTAAATATTATTTTAATTTTTCATGCACAATAGAGAGTTTAATATGATATAATATAAGATTTCATCTTCTATCATATTTTAATACTTAAAATTCTGATATGCCCAAACTAATGGAAATATTAAAAATCCAAGTTTTGAAATAAAATAACACTCCGAATTCTCAGAAAAATATTGATATTCGTATATTGTCATCATGAGTTCCTATAAGAAACTAGATTAACAAATTCTTAATCGATTTCGTCCTCAGAATAGAAAGTGTCCATAATGCAGTAAGGTCGCCACAAGCGAAGTCATCGATGCTCGACTTATCTTAGCAACTGTCATAGAAATAGAATTTCTGCTTCATTTTCTAGGATATCAAAAATTTAGATAAGTATATAACAGTGAATTGTCGAGTAATTTTTTACGATTACAATAGCAGGTTTAAACGGTTATAGAATAGACTCTATAAAGGTCGTGTGTATATTTTAATTATCAGGCCATGGTATTTCACTGTTCACAACCTACGTCAGCACAACAAACCAAATTTCCACATTACCATACCAGTTCAATCACATTCAGTACTACGGTTTTTTTACAATTGACACGTAACTCGTTCAACTTCTCATTCCAATAACTTTAATATCTGTCTTTGCTTTCTTCCACTTTTAATTTTACAACTTTCAATAAAACCTTTACTTCTTCAACACATACCGGGTCCAATTTCGCCCACCTTTCCATCGGCGATTTCTCTCCTCCTCGAACGCATTCTAAAATTTTCTGTCTCAATTCACATCGTAGGCTGCATTTTACTGTTTCAGTTTCTATCGCCAACTGAACTCGACCGCTACTGGTCGGTTCCTATTGCAGACTCCCCTGTTCTCACTTTAAAGCTTTCCACCTCAAAAATTGCCGACAACAATACGTCTGAAAACTTCACATTGTTATGCAACGCTGACTGTTGCCAACAATACCTGGGCTATAATATTACGCTGACAATACAAATATTTAAAAAAATCCTTTCATTATACATATTTTCATTATATATATATATATATATATTGTAATAATTATTAAAGAATAAATTTTAAAGTTAAGCTCGCGTTGAAATACTTTATTTTAACTTTACATACAAGGATATTGATAAATAAAATTTTTATTCAATTAAACAACTCATTAATGTATTATATTTAAAATAATTCAAATTTACAAGTAATTACTCGATGACCTTTTACAACAATTTTTTTATACAAACAAACAAATTTTACTCTTGATCTCAGGGTCGTTTTCTGGGCCTTTAAATAAAGAATATTTTACTCCCTTTTCAAACAATCAAATTACAAATTAATATTTACAAATTCAACAAAAAAAAATCAAAATCTGACGATTTTATCTTAAATCTAACGTTTACAAAATAATTTAAATGAATTATAACTCACAGTTTTCCCTGATACCCGGGGAATTGAATTCTTTCATCAACACAGACTCACAATTTTTTAAAAAATAATAAACAGACCATTCTTAAACTGAATTTACACATCACATTGGATTTACAATATTGGTGGCACCTCGTAGACGAACTATACCACCAATTATGCCAATTTCGCTGTGATACTGGAAATTCCTCCTCGTAGACTTTTAAGATTATTTAGGATAATCTGTAACACTCAGCAATCTTTCTGAGGCACTATCTGCGTGAATGCCGTCCAACTTTACTTTTTCAAAAATGTCTCGTTTATTTAAGTTACGACCGCTTGCTGTCGTTTCTTATTGCTGACTCCTTCTGCTTAACTTTACTTTTGAAATTGTCTCGTCTATTTCTAACACGACCACTTTCTGTCGCTCCTGATTGCCGACTAACTTCTCCCTCCGTCGCTGCGCACTATGTCTATGTTTAATTATCGTCCATTCTTGTGTGTCTTTGTGTATGTTTGCCGGTAACAATTTGAGTTCAACAGTTTATAATTATTAAATATTAATTGCCCTTTAATTATTATAATATATATATATATATTTATATATATCTATATATATATATATATATATATATATATTTATATATATCTATATATATATTTATATATATATATATATATATATATATATATATTTATATATATCTATATATATATTTATATATATCTATATATATATTTATATATTTGAAGGTTTTGCTAAGCATACGCCTAGATAACAAAATTAATGATCCGAACGGAATTGGGTAAAGTGATACAATAAATGAGACTGAATAATATGTCTATAAACTCAGATAAAAAACTCAATCAGAAAACGATGATCAGAAAATTAATATTTTCTCTGAGTATTCAAGTTTTACTGACAGATAGAATATATTTGTCCTTCTTTTTGGATTGTCCTTGTGGGAAAACTGAAGACAATAATATATTGAGACATCTGTATAAAGACTGGCTTTATTCTTGTTATTAAGAATATCTCCAAGTTCTGAAGACGTATTTCAGGGTCGCTCGAAGAATCCCACAGGACCTCTCGGCTTGCGTTCGCTGTAATCATTCCCTGTCTGAAGCTTGTAACTAAAATTTATGGTCTCCGTATTCGGAGGATATATAGTTAGAATTCAGTGACATTACAATCACAAACAACTTGGACAGAACGTGTCTTCGGTAATATTTTGCATTTCGCCATATATCAATTTCTTGTTATTAAGATCTCGGAGGTCCAAATTTTCCTATTCAGTATATCTGATAAAAAATCGTAATTTCAGATTGACTCGAAACAGAAAAATAATTTCGACGAAATAAATTAAATTTTATCACAGAAATATATATGTAAGGGAATCAGTACCCTTCAACAATGCAAATTTAAGTTAAGAGAATATTATATAACTTATTCGTATAAATCACGAAATGAATCATTTTTTTAGTAATATAATATAGGTGGTTATGCTTCTCGTTCGGAATGTCAGCTGGCAAACACACTTGCTTAGCGCCAGCGTTATAATTAACAAGTTGAATAAGTTATAGTTTTAGCACCGTTGAAGTCAGTATTTCTTACAATGGCCTACCCTAAATCTCAGAGACTCGAGTGGTTGTCGCTACAATGGCACTTTGTCGAGGCCGTGAACTTGCCGGCCTTTGTGCTGGATGGGAAGCTGGAGAGGAGAGAGAGCAAGGTCGGCGCTGCTGGAAGCCCGGACGCCATCGATCTGCGTGCCGTCGTCGCCATGGCAACTGCCCGGCAACCCGGACAGGCACGCTACTCGCAAAATAGGGGAAAAGTGCGAACAGAGCATGGATAAACAAAATTAAGAAGGACACTAAGGAAAGGGAAGCTGTAGCGAAATATAGACACCAAAAACAATAAACGGAAAGTGGACTGAAATATATGAAAAGTTGAAGACAGACAGGGAAACTAGCTGTTAGAGGCTGTCTCTTGTCGAATTAAGAAAATTAAGGAAAAAAAACGTTAATGTGAAGCCATGTGATAGAATGCTGCGTAGTTTCACAACCATGGAAAATCTTACAATAATGATCCAATTATTCTTTCTACGCTTGCGATTTATTAACAATACATTTCGCTGAAGGTTTTCCCTTTGAATAGAAATAAGAAAATCTTCTCGGGTTCCCCACCGGGTAATCTCCATAGACAGCGTCGATTCATCGGCTTGCACTGCCATCTTCTTCCAGGCTGAAGTGTACTTCTTCAGCCTGGAAGAAAGTGGCAGTGCAAGCCGCCGAAAAGTCGCTGTCTACGCAAATTACCAGGGAGGAAACTTTTCTTAACATATGTCGGTTTGTCTGTTCCCTTGCTATGGTATTTCAAACATTATTTACTTTAAACTTTACAGTGCGCTCTTTACAAATAAACAGACTTGTTTATTAACCACAGAGGACAAGTAAATACACGTAATTGAATACTTAAATACTTGACTGTTCACTAGAATATTTTTTCTCTCATTTGTGGTTTGGGAAGCACAGTCCTGATTTCTTTAGACCAATAATAGCAGAGATAGATTCGGCTGATGAGTTAATCATCCCAGTTGAAGGTTTACGTTTTCTTCTCTCCAGGTGCACTATTAAATTCTGAAATTATTACGCTATTCTTGAATTTCTTGTAGCTTTCTCAAATCTACTGCAGAATGTTTCTTTATAGTATTATTATTACCTCGACTGTTTCTAGCAACATTACTATGTGATCTCACGGTTTTCTGACAGTGATAAATTACTCAAACGCAAGGAGTATTACTTTATAATTATAATTCATGATTTTATATACAATATCGAATTGTATTCTCATGATTTCAAATTGGAAATAATTTTTTATAGGGACACTGATTGTTAAACGTTTAATGACGTAAAACCAAATGACATGTAGGTAACAAAGTTGAATTATTGTTGCACAATAAAATAATAAATGAATTTACATCTTGTGAAAGAAAACGGAAAAAAATAAGCTTAAGTTAGAAATGAGTAAAATATTCATTCTTGATTTCTGTTATTTTATTTGGAGAAAAGGCGGTGAATAAAGAGTCGTGTTTATATGAAGTGAGAAGTATTAAAGGAGAAGGAAAAGAGATAGACCATCAGTTAGAATAGTAAAATAACTATTTCGCCTTCAGAAAATTATAAAAGCGTGGCCTGAGCGTGCGGAAACACTTATAGAAACTGGCCAACTCAGTTCATCGCAATCCCGCAACTATGATTTACTTTTCCTCCAAAATAGGCAAGGCTACACCCAATAATATTCAGGAAGCCTGTTGGAGATATTCTCAGCTCTCGCAGGTGAACCCTACTGGAGAGCTGGAGGGGGCTACCTTTGGAGATACCTTCTCCTTTCTCTGGTTTTTGAACTAAGCCAAGGCTCCTCCGTTACTTTTGAGAGGCGTATGTTCCGGGGTCGCAGACCTTGGGCATACGGAAAGAGTTATCTGCTATTCCTGTTGGAATAGTCGGCAAGCTGCCTCCTAAACTGGTCACGGTATGGAGAAGGGAATACTGCGACCCCACAGCAAACCACTCTCCCACCATCGGCACGGCGTGGGACACGTACCAAGAGCATCACCTACCAGATGCAGGTTTTTCTAGGGTTTTCCCTGCATCACTTTTGTGTAAATTTCCTTAAAACTGTAGCCCGGGACCCTAGTTAACTTTTGCCTACCTTTCCGCATCCCCCCTTTCAGTTCGCTTCCTATGCTAAGAGGGGACTGGATTACCCTAAATGTAGCCTGTCTACACCTTCTTCTTCTAAGAGCATAAATGTTAAATATAAATTATTGACTATAAAGTCCAATCGCTTATGGTTAACAACTAAACTCAAGTAAAAATTTGCATCATAGTTTAATTTCATATATTTTTTTTATAAAACTTCTGTTACGTAATTTATGATAGTTTTCTAAACTGAATCTTTAACAATTGATAACTCTTTATTTTTTAGTCTTAGTTTAGAATAGTGCATTACAGACAAAAACAGTAGCTTTTGACACGCCGTACTGACGTCATTTTCATCTCAAAACAATTCATTGTATTTACATTTAGTTTCGAACAAATTTACGTTATTGAATTTACGTTAAAATTGATGTTTATTTACGTAAAAATATTGCATTATAAAAAAATCTTTACATAAATGATCATAATCAACAATGTACACAATTGGTATTTAATTTTTTTTATATAAATTGTAGTGTTGTTATTCAAAGACAATAGGCGTCGTTTTTTATAAAAAAAAATGTAGAAAATTTTGTTATCTAATATATGGAGTAGGGCGCGGAAAAATTAAAACTCTTCATTAATAAACCGGTGAATGTTGAAATTTTAAACGATACTTCATAACACCAAGAAGCTTTTATAGAAGCTTTAAGATATAACTTTATTTCGTCCATTTATTGGTTTCAGTGTTTTATAATACACATTATTTTCTACTTATATAATTTTGAAATAATGTTTTACTTCTTCCAAGTATATGTGTAAGTTTCCAAATTAGTGTCTGATACAATGAAAAAAACCGGGTTTGATTTTCTGCTACACGGATAATAAGGCTCAGGTACGTTTTGGCTGGTCTAATTAACTCTATTGCACGTATTTCGACGAGACTTGCTAATTGTGTTCGCCTTCGCTCTCTCGATTGTGGCGCCTAACTCTGGGTGTGTTTAAACAGTTAACAAACACCACATCGTTCGCGTCCTCGATGTTTTCCGCCCAATTAAATTATCATATCCAACATCAAACTTGAGATCCGTTCGAGTTATCGCTGTAATATAACTTGTTAGCCTAGACAAAGTATACACACTTCAATATCCAAGACCGAAATAAATGTAAACAGAACGAGGCCAAAACCTGATTACATCACTGAAACGAAGAGGTATATCCATCTTTTGTGAAGAAAGATGATTGAAGAGAAATGAGATTTATTTACACTTAACGCCTTATAGTACTAATTTTTTTAGTTACAAAGATTTATTTATTTTCTTAATATTTCACGAGTATAACGGAAAGGAAATTATTTTTCATCCCTTCGATAATTAGGATCTACGTTCTCTTCATAATTACTGATCTTATCAAAGTCATGCAAGTATCAAAATTATCAATCGAGTGTTGTTTTTTTTGTTTACATTCCATACTATTTTCCTTTTGAAGAAAAAGCAAAAATCGACGGACAATTGGTTAGAGCCATGAAACATTATCACCAGTGTTACATTTGACATTTTTTATAACATTATATTTACTATTCGGCAAACTTACAATGCTGATTTAATATTATATTAACAGAATAATTTATTTTCCATAGAAAATAAAATGATTTGTCACTTAACGTAATACGCCGGGATTGTAACTGAAGAAAATAATTATTAAAAGTTTTTATTTTACGTCTGTTTTGAATTAATAAATCAATTACTGACCTATACGGACACTATTTTTTATTTATAGCGTAACGACGTTTCTAACTTAACAAAGACAATCTAAATTAAAAAAAACTAACAACTTACCAAACCAGCACTAAAAAATAAATAATATATTGTAATAATTTAAAAATAATGGCTTTAATTAAAACAATTAATTAATTAGAAAAAACAAATTTTATTCTTCAATGATACAAATTATCAGCCTCACTTTGCACATTTAAATTCATCAAATTTACAAACCAAATTTTATATATTTTTTATTAGTGGCGTTCTAGGAAAATACAACTTTATAATTTTACAACAATTACATCTAATTACTCTTTATCGCAGGTTCTTTACTGGGCTTGATAGTAAGAACAATCTAATTTAATAAACTAATTAACAAATCAAAATTGAAATGAACGGAATATAAATTCTAAACACAATAAAGAAAACTAAAACTAAAAAAGATAACGAAATCTGACTTTTATCTTTAATCCTCGTTTACAGACTTTAAATAATTGTTTTGTACTCACGAATGTCTTTCTGGTACCAGATCTGATTCTTGGAGCTTGAGGGCACAACTCACTAAAACGGCCGTTATTCACTGATTCAGCACATCATTTTTAATAAACACGGTCGGAGTTCTCGTTGTTATTCCACCTCGAATTTTGGGATCAGCCGCTCCCTCGGTCAGCCCTCGGATGCCTTTATGCGAAATGTTATTTCACATCTGTGTGGTGCAAACCTTTTGCGATTTTATATCATGAGTCTCTCTGTCAAGAACTATTTACTTGTGTTTTACAGAGTTTAATAGATCTCCTGGAATAAGCTATTCGTACTGTTTAGGTCTCCTCCTCTCTCTCTCAAAACTTTTGCCAGACTGACATCCGTACGAGCGCGCGGTTTCCAACAACTATCGCCGACAAAGAGCCGTGATTGTTGCTTTCAAGAAATGTACCGCTAATAATCCAATTATATTAAAACAATTAATGGCCACCTTAATTAGTATTACAATATATAAAAATGTAAATAAAAACTAAAGTATCTGTATAAGGTCAATAATTAATTTATTGATAATTTTTTTGCTGTAACTATATGATTTGCATGCGAAAATCTGAAAATAACTTTTCTAATTGAAACTTCTCTATGCCTATGGGAACGTTGACAGTATGATGGTGAATGGATTATGACATTTGCTGTGGCTCTGCGCGGATATATAAAGGGAGTTATACAGAGTGAGTAGCACTTGAATACTAAACTAACGAGTTAGTTAAACTTAACAACTATGACGCCTGTTAGCAAGTGGATAGCGAGTGAATGCCCACACTATTTTTCTATTGATCTTATATTTTACAGTTTTCAATATTTCCATGAATAATAAATTCATTTAGGGACCCATACATAATGTAATAATTAAATTTCAGTCAAAAGTGCAACACAATATTATGTCAATTTCCGACGTTTTTAGTCGAAAATAATTAGCTATATTGTGATGCAGAATCAAATTACCCAAATTGAAGTTGTTGATGAAAGGCGCGCTTAAAAAAATTGGAAAAAAGAGACACTTTAGTAAAAAAGATAATTTAATTCATATTATATACAACATATATTTTATATAAAATTACGATATATATAACTTACTGATGAGTTTTATTAATATTTTTTTATTATTTTTTGATATTGTCTTTGAGCGTAAAATTTTAAACTAAATCCGCAGTTAAATAGTTGTTTCGCTACATAATAGACAGAATTATTAGAATTTTTTCATTTTTATTATTGCACGTTTTATGTTTTAACATATGAGATACTGCAAAACTGATTTACGGAATTGACACGTACCACCAGATAAGTTGGAAATATTAATTTTTATGGCCCGACCGAGCCGTTTGTGTGTTGTCCAATTATGTTTTCATGAAAAATTGTAAACCTACATTATCAGAGTAATTTTATAATAATTGACATATAAACTTTATATTCTTTGAAAATTTCCGTTTACAAAGCCAAAATATCGATTACAAATTAATTTCGACCTTGTTATAGGAACATATAAATACGTAAATACTCAATTCTTCCATTTTCTTAGATGATCCGTAGGCTTGCTTGTTTTACTTATTATGAATAATAATACTTTCTTCCAATTATATTAAAAAAATTGAAGTTAAGCTAATTAAATATAATGTTATTAATGATTAAAAGAAAATAATCTGTAGATGGTTTATAAAAATCTTAATAATTAATTGTGTGGTCACAACTAAAATTTGAAAATTGGTGTCAATTAAAAAAATGAAAATACACAATCACCATCTTTATTAACAAAAATGTGAATGAATTCAAGTGAAAGGGTGCGGACGATGACTTCGTAGCAGCTCTGTAAAGAATAATCTCTGATAATGCAATAGGAATTATTGGGAATGTCAAAGAGTGGCGGGTATTCTAAAAACTTCTTCTTGAAATGCACAACGCAGAACCAGACTCGACGCAAACAATAAATTCAAACTGGAAAAATAAATTTCCTGAAATTCTTTTCTATTCATTATGAGCTTGCATTTGTCTATCATATATCATACTTTATAAGGACACTTCCACAAGCCATTGCATGGTCAATAACTTGTGGTACAATACAAAGTCTTCCAACATTTATAAGGTTTATTATTAATTATAATTATTATAATGTTGTAAGCATTAAATAAATTTAAAATTTCACTGTTTGTTAATGTTAATATTTAAGTAAACATTTACATAGTTTTATTTGATATGTATAGTTTATACTCGGAAAATTAAAAATCCAAGTCTATCTCGATACCCATTTTCTCATTTAGTATATTAAAAGCATTTTACGGTACTCAGTAAATTAATAATTTTACATATTTCACCTTTAAAATTGAAACAAAGCACGACTGGTATAAATGAAACCATATTTTTAATTACGGATGTAATAATGGACTCTCGTATTTTAAGCCAAGAAAACGCGGAAAACGATCTAATTAAAATTTCATAATTTTATTACTGCTTCATTCGTATTGTAAGAAGGTGTTTCTGAATGTGATTTATTTGAGTCTCTAGATTCCAGGAAACGATATAGATAGATAGATTTATTCACCATTAGCCCTCTAAAGAGGAAATAGGATTCGTCACAAATGTACAGTAGATAAATTGAATATAAACTTATAATACACAAAAACACACACAAAAATTCATATCTGTTTACATTAGTCTAGTCACTACAATCATACACACTATTTTTAGGAAACACGCACACGACACAAATCACTTCCTGGTATTAATCTCCTGTCGCTAGGTACGGAGGGATGTCGTCATAGATATTTACTAAAACAGAAAGCAGAGGCAGGAAAACAGAACCAAAAGGGGAAAACTGGACAAACTATTTACATATTTATAGCATATTCGGCAATTTTGTAGGCAAGGCAGTTCAACGAATGTCAGACCGATTCAAAAATTCGTGTACGGAGTAATAAGTTCCATTGCAAAGGTAAGTTTTACTCTCCTTTACGAATAAGTTGTAGTTGTTGATGTTCTTTACATGATCAGGAAGGCTGTTAAATAGTGCGATACCGGAATAATGAACGCTAGACTCATAGAGACTGAGGCTGTGCTTGTCAGACCTAAGAACTGAACGGTTTCTTGTGTCATAGCCATGATTGTCCCCGTTACTTGCAAAAAGGTTCATGTTGCGTTTAACAAATTTTAGTATTTCTAATATGTAAGCGCTAGGTAGAGTCAGAATATGGAGTCTTTTGAACAGCGGCCTGCAGCTTTCTCTAGCATCTGAACCTGATATAATTCTAATGGCTCGTTTTTGCAGTTTGAAAACATCCACACTACGAGAACAATTGCCCCAGTTGGCAATACCGTAACACATATGTGAATGAAAGTAGGCAAAATAGACTAGTGAAGCAGTTTTGGTATCAACTTGTTGCGTCAATAGTCTCAATGAGTAACAAACAGAACTAAGTTTGCGCACGAGGCGATCAATGTGCAAGTTCCATTTTAATTTACTGTCGACTTGCAAGCCGAGGAAAGTCGCATGATCAGAGAACTTATCCGTTACGATGTTGTTGGTTTCTGTTGTAAAACGAACTAACCTAGTTTTCTGTACATTGAGCGTTAATTTATTGGCGGCGAACCAAGTATTTAGGTCTCTAGATGCAATCTCAATCTTCGCATTGAGATTATTTAAATCAATATCCGTAATTAACAAATTAGTGTCATCTGCGTATAAGACAGATTTTATAGGGTCCATATATTCTGGAAGATCGTTAATATACAAAAGAAAAAGCAGGGGACCTAATATTGAGCCCTGAGGCACGCCACAAGAAATGCCCTCCCATTCTGACAAGTGAACCTCACCAGCTTTGTTTTTTAAGGCTACCTTCTGTTTCCGATTGTTGAGATAAGATTCAAAGAGTGCCAAAGCGTTGCCTCTGATCCCATAATATTCTAATTTTTGGAGGAGTATGCTGTGATCTACAAGATCAAATGCCTTCGAGAGATCAGCAAAAATTCCGGCTACTTTCAGTTTTTCATCAAGGGAATTTTGTATACTCTGAATGAACTCGTACATAGCGGTGCTAGTGGATTTTTTTTTGAGGAAGCCGCGTTGAGCCGGAGTAATTACTTTATACTTCGTCAAGAATTCAAGTAACTTTTTGTGTAAAATTTTTTCTAGTATTTTTGAAAATATCGGAAGTAGAGAAATTGGTCTGTAATTTGATGCGTCGGTGGGCGAACCCTTTTTGAAGATCGGAATAACTTTAGCAGCTTTAAGGGAGTCGGGAAAAATGCCGGTAGAAAGACACGCGTTGAATATGATTTGAAGGGGAGTAGCTATGACGTCGGCACAGTAGTTCACCACTTTGCTTGAGATGCCATATATATCCGCAGATTGGGTACATTTTAGCTTTCTTATTACGTTTATTATTTCGATATTGGTAACCGGTTGAAGAAAAATGGAATTCTGAACACTCGGTATGGCGTTTTGTAGCAGTTTATAAAAAGCACGACCTTCTGATGGCTTATTGTTAGAAAATTGATCCGACACATGAACAAAATATGAATTAAATATACCCGCAGCGTCTCTGTTGGTGAAAGTTTTACCGTTGTCGACAAGCTTAATATCTGCCACGTTATAATTGACTTTACCTGAGATATTTTTAATCACCTCCCAAGTTGCTTTTATTTTGTTATTTGAGTTTGCTATATACTCCGATGTATGTAATTTTTTAGCAGCTACAAGCACTTTCCTGTAGATACGTCTATAAGATCGGAAGAAAGTCAAGAATTGTGGCGATGAGTTAATATTTTTAAATTTATTCATTTGGCAGAGCCTTTCGCGAGAAACTAGTATGCCTTTAGTTATCCAATTTTTTACTTTGATATTGGGTCTATTCTTTAATTTAAGTGGAGCTGTCTCGTTGATGACTAATAAGAAATAATTTAGAAAAGTTTCGAACATGTCATCAGCATTCTTAGTTTTATTAACATCTAAAATAAAATCCCATTTTACGGTCTCTAGTCTATTTGCGATAATTCTGAGTTTTGCAGAGTTAAGGTTTCTAGTAAGTAGTACTGAGTCTTTAGGGCTAGGTTTGCAGATGGTTTCACTCTTTATGTTCATTAACATACCCTTGTGATCGGATAAACCTGTTTCTATTATATTAACATTGTAAGAATCTATGTGAAGGTTAGACAACAAATAGTCAATGCAAGTTTCTGAAAAGGCAACTCTAGTGGGATCTAAGTTAGTGACGGAAATGCCGTAGGATTTAAGCAAGGTCCCAAGGTCGCGTTTATTACTGGACTCGCGCAGGTAGTCAACGTTGAAGTCGCCTGATACAATAACAGTCTTATTTTCCGCGTTGATTTTCCTTAATACACGGTCTAGAAGCGAAATAAAACTTGCACAATCGCTACCCGGTTGGCGATAAATTGATAAAAATATGACATTTTTAGAATTATTAACGGTTGTTAGTTCAACTGCACTGCACTCGAAAACACATTCACGACTGAGATTACGAATGTCTGGCCTATCTTTGCACTTTTCTACATGCTCGTTTTTAATGAAAATGCACGACCCTCCATTTTTCATTATTGTTCGACTGAAATTTGATACCCTAGCATAACCCTCTAGGACAAAACAATTAGCTTCGTCTTCATTTTGCCAGTGCTCCGTCAAGGAAAGAACATCAATTTTATCCTGACGAGATAGAAACAATTCGACGTCAAGTTTTTTATTTCTTAAACTTTGAATATTTTGATAAAAGATAGATAATTTAGTAGCATTTAACTCAATACTGTCATAATCATTTGAGAGTTGAAGAATATTTGACGACTGTCTACAAAATTGCTGAATAACTGTCGGGTTAAATACGCGAAATCTGACGAGAAATATTCATTACAAATTGTCGTTTACCCTTATAATTCATATGAAGTCCGTGAGTGGTATAACCAGAACGGGGTAGGTTATTAAATAGATCAACAATACTCACATTTTAATTTTATCAAGGCCCATAGCCAGTAGTCGCCGGTTTTCGAAGATGGTCCGGCGCTGAGCAGCAGGGTCGTCGTGTCTCGCTGGGATGGGGCTCACGAAGATCTTCTTAGCTCGCATCTTTGGCAGCACTTTCTGGAGTACAGTCCAGTCCACTTTACCTTTTTCACTAATGTCGTTTGTACCACCCACTAGTACAACGGCATCTGCATCATTAGTCAAGGCTGGCGCGTCCTTAACTACTTCCGATAGAGGGGCTCCGGGCTTCACAATACCACAAACTTCGAAGTCATTGCCCAGTTCTTCTTTTAATAGTTCACTACACCCGCGTCCGTGAGATGACATTAAAAGAACTATTTTCTTCTTTTTCTTCGTTGCTGGCAAAGTTTCTAATATATCTTCTGTATTGCGCAGAACAGCGGAGCGGCTAGTTTTCTGGATAACTTCCTGTTCCGCCTGATATTCCGTTGGACGGAGAGCCTTAATCAGTGTCTCTAGTTCCTTCACTCGATTTTCCAGAGCCTTGCAACGTTCGCATTTATGTTGGCTCACTACATATTGTTGCTCGTTATCATCAAATCTTCGGCGTAGGGTTGGTTTCTTACCAGTCGTGGGCAAGCCCATAGCTTTAAGACGCTTCTTCAGCTCGGAGACGGTAAGTGTGGCGGACTTCCCGGTCATGCTAACTGCAAATTTTTCCTTCTACGGACAATGAGGAAAACACGTCCGAACCCTACGGAGGTCTGTACTGTATCTGCATCACCGTTGCCATGGTTTTGAGCTGTGACGACATCCGTAGGTAGAGAGAAAAATATTTCATTGTCCATACGCACAGGTTTCCGTTGAAACTGGCAACTGGAAAAAAAAAGTACTGTATGCTCTATATTTAGAGATTGTTTTGTCAAGTAACTTGACGTAAAATTTTATTTGGCTGCATTTTACTTTTGTTTTTGTAAGTATTGAATTATTCCTGGAAAATATTAGGTAATACTGCAAATGTTATTTTATTACTTCATATATCATTATTCAGTTCCTGAAAATGGAGAGGGGAATTGCATTAGCGACATTAATTTTAAAAATATATTTCTCAATCCGTCACCCTAATTCGTACATTTTAATTAATTAAGTAATATTTTATAAAACAAATCTCCCCTTGATTTAACACGTATTTTTCTGTCACGTAATCATTTTCTATATATCTTCTAATTGTGTTGTGTCCTATTGTTAACTACATCAAGATTTTTTAATACAAACCATTTTTTCGGGTATTCAATTTGTATAGAATTGTCGTGCATTAAATGTAATTAAACCAGTTCTCGTTGCAACACCGTCTATTTATTTTACTCTCACAGGTTTTACACGTTCATCACACAATACAATCCTACGTCTCTCATTCACCTTGGTCTGTTTTGAGAGGTGTATGTTCCGGAGTCGCAGACCTTGGGCATACGGCAAGAGTTGTCCGCTATTCCTATTGGAATAGTCGGCCAGCTGCCTCCTAAACAGGCCAAGGCATGGCGAGGGGTAAGCTGCAAACTCCTCTCCCGTCATCAGAAGGGCGTGGGACAAGTACCAAATGCCCGACCTACCCGATGCAGGTTTTTTATAGGGTTTGTCCTGCATTACTTTTAGGCGAATGCCGGGTAGGATCCTTCAAATATAGTCCGGGGGCCCTAGTAACCCTTGGCTACCTTCCTCTACCCTTCCGCATCCCCCCTTTCAAATCCCTTTCCAATGCTATAAGAGGGGAGTTGCCACTATGTGGATTACCCTATGCATAGCCTATCTACACCCAAAAAAAAAATGTCGTCTCCACCTTTTAGGAGAGATACGAAGGGGCTACCTTTGGGTATGCCTTTTCCTCTCCGTTTTTGAACTAAGGTTCCCACAAGCCGAGGCACCTCGGCCTGTTTTGAGAGGTGTATGTTCCGGGGTCGCAGACCTTGGGCATATGGTAAGAGTTGTTCGCTATTCCCATTGGAATAGTCTGCCAGCTGCCTCCTAAACTGGTCGAGACACGGAGAAGGGAATGCTGCGTCCCCACAGAAAACTCCTCTCCCGCTATCGGAAGGGCGTGGGACAAGTACCCAATGCCCGACCTACCTGATGCAGGTTTTTCTAGCGTTTTCCCTGCATTTCTTTAGGCGAATGCCAGGTAGGATCCTTAAAATATAGCCCGGGGGCACTAGTTAACCCTTGGCTACCTTCCTCTACCCTTCCACATCCCCCCTTTCAAATCCCTTCCTATGCTATTAAAGGGGAGTTGCCCAAAGTGGATTACCCTCATGTAGCCTGTTGCCCTAAAAAAATGTCTTTGCTTCATAAACTCTTTGTGCTACCGAAAGTCTCTGGTCCTGCACAGAATTATTTTTTAAAGTACGAGATAAAATCTTATTGAATCAAATTTGTTATACTAATTTGTCTCAACAAGATGATTATAAAATTTAATATAAACTGTGAATAGTTACACACATGCAACCATTAAGAATGTTCATATTATTATCACCATTTATTAAAGTATTTACAAATCTATTTCGTAATACTAATATAAATCCCATTGGGAATTGTAAATAATTTTATTTTAATAAGTCTCTGACTAACGGAAATCCATTATATTTAGTCTGCCACAAATATATCCCTTCTAAATGAGTCTATTACTGAAATACGTGTTGCAGTATGTTTTCAATGATTTGGCTTTGCTCCACAAATGAATAGACTTGTAAATATGATCATAGCCAGTGTTCAAACATAATTAAATCACATTTGTACGTTCCGCGGTATTATAAATGTTATCATTAAACTATTTCGTGTGTATCCATGAATCCGAAAATTAACTTACGTTCTTCTCTCCACTTATATAGTTGCTTTTCGAAAGTTTCTTATTTCATTGAGATGGAATTGCTCTTGCAATTTAGATTTCTATGGCAACTATAAAATTTGATTTCTCTTTTGTCGAATCCAGAAATAACAATCTATTTTACTCACTTTAAAGGTTTCTTCCTACGGCTGTTCTGTCAGTCAGCGTTTTGGGTTATTGGGGTTGGAAATATGTTTAATATAAACTGTTGTTTAACGTTTTTAAAATTAGGGGATGTTACGAAAATATATAAATTGTAGGAAATGTCCAGTTATGGACGGTGGTGTTTCGGACAGTTTTGTATCTTGGTAAGAACACTGGATCGCATCAGCTTCGGATTCTGAGACGCGAACATCGTCTGTGTTATTTTCTGGAGTTGTTCTGCTTCCTTGCCAAAGAACTCGTCGTAGATGGAATGAGAGTCTCAAGAGTTATGCGCTAACGGGCCATTCCATTTAACTGATAGCAAAATCCAGAGTCGTTTCTCTCAGAAGAAGTTCTAACTAAAAGAAACTCTTCGTATTACAGACGCTACTTAGTTATCATGATACCACGAACAAAGAATTATTTGAATGAAACCAAAGTCTATAAATGTACCTTTTCAGTGTAATAACACTTAAAAAAAATTACGCGACCACTTTTACTTAAGTTACTCGGTACATTCCTTTTCTTACCATTCAGCTCATTAAAATTACCAAAGAAACAACAGTTTTCACAAACGCCTTTTGTTTACAGTTAAACGTAATCTGTTTTCATTCTGATCCACTACAACTCGAGTTTGATGTGGTGACCACCAACGTTGAACCTATTAATGATGTTCTGGTAAACTCGCAAGTCTCTCTTCAATCTGTTGTGTAGGGACCATAACTCGGTCCAGAAGATCTACCTACAGAAGGGGGGGGGGGGATGAAGGGGGGCAGGAATCGTAAATCAAACTCTTCATACAACCCCAGAGGAAAACGTCCAATGGAGTCTAGTCCGGTGATCGTAGAGTCCACGTGATTGGATCACCTTGACCAATCAATCTGAATGAATCTCCTCTGAGCTTGGGGTAGGATATTGTACAGCTCAATAACATCACCGTTTCAAGTGGTGCGTTTCCGAATATGGGTTCCTATTCAAGTGTTGATCTACTCAGTCCACTCGACAAATTCATGAAGTTCGAAGGGGAATTTTCGAGCACCCTGTATATTGAGAATATACATTACATCTACAGGCGACAAATGATGGTTTTGTAATATCAAGAGATATTAAAAGACAATTAATGACCAAAGATAATAAATGAACTGATAAACTGCTAATTTGAATTTGAATCACACTTGTTGATTCATAAAATCAATTGGGCATTATTTTGAGGAATGGTGAATATCAATGAAATTTAATTAAATTTATTTTGGAGGTGATTATCAAAAAAAATTACATGAGCACCTGAGGTAACAAGATCCATTAATCACTTAACAACTCAGATGACGATTTAGTGATTAGATAGAAGCTACACAACTACGGTTTTCATTTCATGAAATGCATGCAGAAGAGGGAATAATTCATGTGAATGGATACCTGGTATTTATGAACTCTATTATAATTAAATTAGCAATGTAATTTATCGGATTCTCAAGGCGTCACCTCGAATAGGATCGTATGGTATAGTTTTTTAAGTCGATTCGGGCTCGCAAATGGTATTGTCCTTAACTTTTTCCGTGCTTTGTCATAATTAAGACCCAAATAATTAAACAAATATGTACCCAGTACACTTCAACTGTGTTTTATGCTTGTTCTTGCATATTTTCCAAGTTATAATCTTTCAGAAGCTGAACTCCGACATCGAAAAAAAGTGGTATTTATTAAAACCGAACATTAATATTATTACAATTACTATTTATTATTATTATTTATCATTATTACAATTATTATTACAATAATGGAATCTGGCTCACTGGAACTTGAAAAAATAGTCAGAAAAATTTTTGAACCGAGCTAACTAAAATTATAAAGAATTCTCACAGGTAATGTATAATTAATAAATCAGAACGTTAAGTATTTTTTTCCCGTTTAACGTTATTGAGACATTATTATTGAGCAAGCTGAACCTTTCGCTGACGGGTAATTATAAACATGAATAAGTACCAATTATGTTCCTAAAGAAAGTATTATTAATTTAAATAATAATTATAATCTGTTTTGACCTTCAAAAAATCCCCACACTTGATTTCAGAAAATTATATAGTCTGCGTCATACACTGAGGAAATTAAAATACGTGTATCAATATTCATGTAAACGCTTCAGCCGATTTTTAGTTTATCCCTCTCAAACGGATAAAGAATATTACATACTGTATCAGCGATTTAAATACAAGAAGCGTACTCACGTTTTGACTTAATAATTTCTACCTACAGACCTATGAAATAAAATTATGAATATTTAATTACCACTCACATTTATTTCATTTTTATTTACTTACAATCTGTATATTTCATGTAATAAGGAATACCATTAAATTAACATATCACTAATAATAACTGACATTTCGCGTATTCACTAACTCATCAAACAATCGCTAATTGAAACGTAATTCGACCTAACTCACGAAATTCACGACAGGATTCATTAACTCGACGTCGAACTGCAGGGCGCTGAACCAATTTCAGTATCAAAGAAACGTAACCCAATTACACGCCTTTATTGGTCTCGAATTTTACAAAGCAGTTTAGGACATTATTCGAAGGATCACCGTCAGATTTGTCAAAGAAAAAATTGTCCCCATTGCATTGTATAAAATACAAGTACACTTCTGCTTTGACACAAGCTCCTTGTTTTTCCAATATCAAGGGACAGTGCCTTTGGACCGAGTTAACGTGGAATATTAGTGGAGGTCTCTCTCAATTGGAAAGTTTCCGCCGAAGGAGATGGCCGGCCGAGTCCTTTGTAAGGCGGTCTTTATAGAGAAGAGAGCGTATCTAATAAAACAAAATCAATGCCTCCCAAATAAACCCTAGACTCAATGGATCTCCTTAGAGTTCTTTCACGGAGGCAGAAAAGACGTCGCTACCGGTAGCAATTGCGAAGATTGCCTGTCGTTTGTCGCTCGTTAACTCGGAGAAATAATATCAAATAAAAGGCAATTTAATTTATAATTCCCCTCCTGATTCCCGCGCGCCATACGACGACTGGCTGAATTACGGTGGAAACGAGGAATAAATTGCAAACGTACACTTTAATTTCGCAGAGAATTTCGGCTGACAATTTCTTTTACATCTGAACACAAAATATTAATTTCCAGTAAAAAAAACCAATAAAAAGATGCTATTCCTCTTTTTGTCCAAATACTACATAGCAACCATTTTTAGTTTACTTTCATAATTATATAATTCCAAATTACCTACAAATACAATCTGTGAAAGACGTTAGAAAATAAAATTTTATGATTTTTATCCCTAAAACATTACAATTACATATACGCCGACTTAACAGTTCAAAATGAAGTTCGTTGGTCACCCTGATCACTCAACAACAACAGAAAAGAGATTACAGTAAAACCAATATCAGAAGTGTAAAAAATAATTCTGGAGAAGTAGCTTCTTTTGTTTCATAAGTAAACACTTCATTCCGGACTACTATCATTTAGTGTTCATTTATTTCATACAATTAAATTAACAGACTGCTCCATTCAACTGCACTGTATGTAAGTTTGAAAATATTTTCAAAATATGTGTTATCATTTTCAAATAAATATTTAATGCAACCTCTTGTGTTGATTTTAGTAACTATCGAAAACATTTGACTTCACTATTATCCCTATTGTTACATTATCCTTTTTTTAGGGTAACAGGCTACATGAGGCAACTCCCCTTTAATAGCATAGAAAGGGATCTGAAAGGGGGGATGCGGAAAGGTAGACGAAGATAGCCAAGGTTTAACTAGGGCCCCCGGGCTTTATTTTAAGGATCCTACCCGGCATTAGCCTAAAGAAATGCAGGACAAACCCTAGAAAAACCTGCATCAGGTAGGTCGGGCATTGGGTACTTGTCCCACGCCCTTCCGATAGCGTGAGAGGAGTTTTCTGTGGGGACGCAGCATTCCCTTCTCCGTGCCTCGACCAGTTTAGGAGGCAGCTGGCCGACTATTCCAATGGGAATAGCGGACAACTCTTACCTTATGCCCAAAGTCTGTGACCCCGGAACATACACCTCTCAGAACAGGCCGAGGTGCCTCGGCTTGTGGGAACCTTAGTTCAAAAACGGAGAGGAAAAGGCATCCCCAAAGGTAGTCCCTTCCTGTCTCTCCTACAAGGTTCTTCGCTCTTTAAACACAGTTATTTGATTCAGAATATATTTAAGCAGCAAGAATTGAAGAATTGTGGCTGTGATTGAATTATAACAAACAAATCAGATATAGTAAAAGTCTCTCTGTTCTGGGTTAAATCGTTAACATTTAATAAATTAAATTTCACACGCAAGTCGTTATAATTTGAGTAATTTGGAACTAAGATATAGCATTTTCTGGAATTTATTATCCATATATTTAAAGCAGGAACAAGGAAGGAAAGTGAATGTTCCAATTCTGAAACTGTACTAATAGTGCATTAGACACCGTTTTATGATATTCTAATTTGATAAATAAAGAACTGAATATAAGAGAAAATTAAGTAATAAAATAAATATCACATAACGTTTCTACAATTATTGCTGCATTTTTCAGGTGATTCTAAAACGCAAGAGCCACAAAAAAAGAACACACCACACAAACAAGGTGAACTTTTAACGGGATTACATGTTGAATTTTATAAAAAATTAGAGAGTCAAATATTCTCTTACATTAAAAGGTGTATTGCTTATTGAGTTCAAGAAAGGTCGCTTATTTTTTCTGACGGGTAGTGTATAATAAATAATCTGTAATATACGAATAATACCAAAGCTAAATTATTATAACTATGAACATTGTCTATTTTCAAATATATTTTGTGAAAAAAATAAATGTTTTTTGACATATTTGTCTATATTTAGCCTTACAAATTTGTGTTCTTACCTTTCCTAGGTTCTTTTCGTACTTCAAATATCTAGTGATATTTATGTTCCTAGATGATTTAATGTCGTATACCGTAAGTGCCTCTTGGAATAGGTTCCTTACTAGAATAAGAACATATCAATATGTTCGGATATAGTTTGTGGCGACGGAAAGGTGATTTTAAATCAGCTTAAGTTTTATTTAAAATTTAAATCGTCATTTAGTAATATATTAGTAATATTTTCCTAGTTTATATATTCAATGAGGAAGCTGATGTAATTTTTCGAGAGAAAGTGTCTGTGATATCAGTCGCCATTTATTAGCCAAAACTTTTCTAATCACAACAAAACCTTGATTAAACGCTCAATTTCTGAAATTAATTCAATTACGAAACAGCCTAGAAAAATACAGGTTAATTGAAGAACATCAATTTATTAATTTTCAAAATTAAGGTAATAATAAAGGATAGAATTTAACATCATCACTAGTAATAACATTATGAATTTATTTCTCTCAATGTACCCAAGAATTCATAACTCTGTCTGATATAACATTTACTGTTCAATATGATCGTTCTACAGAAATAAAATAATTTCAATCTCTAAGCGAGATACAATAATCGTCATATGATCAACTACAGCCCAGAAGAAAATAATTTATGAACATCATAATTAAAACCGCGTTTATAGTTTTGCCCATTTCGCAACCCACATATCCTTGAAACACGATATTAATTAATATCATTGCGGTCGCAGCTTTCAATATACCATTCTGACGAATTGGAATTGAATATTAACCACAGTGTTTGATCATCAGCTCGATATTGGTGCACTAATAATAATATATTAAATGCAAATAGCGATATTATAAAATTATAATATAAAAATTAGGACTGATAATTTCATTTTATTTTACAGTGAAGGGGTAATTTTGCGAACCAATAAACTTTGAATATCGAACAATTTAAGTTTCATCCATAAGTAAAAGAATAACGTTTTCTCCTCTCCTCTCTATCCCTGACCTGATTCAAAGACGATACAATTGGTAACAACCATTGGTTGCATAATTACCTATTTTTTGCCTGAAATTTACCGATCTTTGTACTTCCTGTTATCGATGACTTTCATTGCACTTAGTTTCGCAGTTTTTACGATTCCATGTGACGGAGTGTACTTTGGTTAAATTTCTAAATCATTTCGTAGTTTGACTGTATATTACGTATAGTTCATTAGTTCACAATTTAATGCATTTACAATTAATTTATTATTGACTAGAAAAGTCCCAAACCAATTCTACAGTAATATATATTATCTTAAATGAAAAATGATTATGACTAACTACATATAGAAAATTTAGTGATCAAATAAATGTGACACAAGGTTTGTGTAGCCCTTACTGCATTCGGAAACCAGGTAACGAACTCGAAAACGTTTGGAGAGTCCGGTGGCCAAGGATTAATTAGTGCATCCGGGATACAGCTCAAGGATGCTATCCGGCAATTCGCCTGAATATGGACCAGGGATGAACCTAGGTAAATCTGCGTCAAGTAGGTCGGGCTCTCGGTAATCGTTCCACGCACTTCCGATGGCTGCAGGTTGGCATAGGAACAACCGTGACAATGTGCGTAGTACAGATTTGGTGGCAGCAAACCCACTGCACCAACAAGAGCAGAGTATAACGTCTGGTGTGTGACCATCCGTTACATACACCTCTTAAAACTATTACAGTTCATTTATTGCATTAATTATTTAAAATTGATTGGCTTGGGTTCTTTAAATTCATAATAAATGTGTTGTTTTGAACTTAACACAAAATTTAAAAATGCAAATGTTATAAGTTAATTACAAACAAAATTGTAGTATGTTCTAGCAAAGTCGGTATACATGAAAACACTTTTTCATCAGGGAGGGTAATGTAAATATCTCCAGAAATTGCAGGCTGAACTCAACCGCAATAAAAACCTCGTGTTTTGACCTCACAATGCATATAAAGTAAATTTGCACTTTTACTTTTACTGTTCTCTGTTCTCGAACCGACGTACGACAAGCAGGGAGGATCTCCACAGCTGACCCGGAACTCTTAACTCCAACGGGATAGGGTTTTTGTCCAGCTTCACTTCGTACTCGACAATTATAATTTACGCTCCAATTCCCTTGATTGTCGCTTCCGATTATTAACTCGCAGTTTTTATTACAATAATTAAAACGCAAATTTTAACATTAACACTTATGTAAAATAAAGAGTTTTCAATTATTAATATAATAAATCAATGGTTAAATACTCCATTTAAATATTCTGAAGCAGTTAATACGCTGATAAATGTTTATAATTACAATACCAGTGTTTGAAAATAACTTCCTTCATTCTTGTATGTTTAACAATATTAAAAATACACAAAACCAATCATTAAATCACTTGATTACAATATATCTATGCTCTAATATTCTCGAAAGCACAATAGATTTTGGTTTTATTCTCCTACTTCTTGGCTCTATAACCATTGGACCTTGGCCTACCAAAACGAGTACGAGTCCTACATGACACATTCTGGATTTTAGGAGCGATACGTGGTCAGAGTATCGATTCTCCCTCAGTTTTAACCCCAGTTTTTGTGACCAGGACGGACACAAACATGCCGGGATTCGACCCCGGAACCTCTGTGATGCGAAGCTTTGACGCTGGCCACTACAACACAGCCGGCCACCTTGGTTTTTTTCTCCTACTAATATTTGGTTCCCTAAAGACTTCTCCGATATTCGTGTTCCAAATAACGAAATCGATTTTTTTTTACATGTTCTAATATCAACATTAGTTTGGCAAATCAAAAGCTTTTCGGATGGAGGTACAAGGATGAAGGATTACAAAAACAATCACGGAGGGTAACGCAGATGTACGAAGAGGGATGGGGGCGGATGCTGTGGCGCCGGCTCGTGGATCCTAGGCGCCAGCCAGATGCGTCTAAAAATAGTGGGGGGTCGATACCCGTGGGATCAAGGCGGCAACCGGTGGTTTTGCTAGGTCGCTGGGTGCATCAGGTGCAGGTATTTGTGGTATTTGATTGGCATTAATGAGGAAGCAATCGTATATGGCACGTTTCGACCAGACTCCTTGTGTCGTTAGGGAAATGACCGACGCGACGCAGAAATTCATGCCCTACTTTATGTATGTCACATTGGCAACAACACTAAGTTTTAGAATAATTATTTTCAGACCATGTAACAGACAATAATTAATATAATATATTACACACAACTTTTCATCCCACTCTGTCATCTCTAAATACTGTCTTTCAAGTGGTGACAGCTTTGATTTCGATGGTGTGAGAAGTCTGACTCATTCTAGACTAATTTCGGCAATGATTCATATAAAGTTGAACAAAAGCGCTCGTACAAGCTATTTGAACTTTATCTAAGATACTATTTTATATTTATGAATTCCTTATTAAATTACCTTTCAAACTTTAGTACACCTGATGAGGTCCGAAGTGTCGAAAGAAACATTATGCGTATATAGTATTTTATTAATTTCTCTCTGTTATGTGAGCAAATTTCATAATTCTGTCAATTAATGAGACATAGTATCTCAATTAATAATTATCTCTTAATTTCCTCAGTCATGAAAGTAAATCGTAATTTTGTCGTAATTTATTCACCCTATATTTTGGTTCTTGTTTTCTTCACTTGTCTATGTAACAGAATCATTTCTTTTCTCCAAAAGGATTTAACTGAGTTTCACAATTCCACGGATGTCTTACGAAAAATAAAGTATTTAATTGGCCCCAATATTTAATATAAATGGGTTATAAAAATAATTTCTGGATTTTAATTAATAAGAGAAGTGATGCAACTATGAATCAAATTTTTCATTATAATATTTTGATTACCATCATTTGTATGACTATGTTCTATTAATAATTTTGTCTTTGTAAAAGTAAGAATACTCTGAGCAATTAAGATAAAGTCAAAGTACACCTATGTTAACATAAAAAAATTATTTCACTTTGCATGCTGCCACTCCTTATTCCGGCATATTTTATTACGGAATAAAAACATTTTCGTAAAACATTGTTTTTAAACTTACGGGACTAGTTGCTCCTAGAACATCATGTAGAAGTTTTTCAAAACAATTTGGTATTCTCAGATATACCTGTCAAAAGATATAATCATTAATGATTATTATTTTCTATAAATTGTATATATTGACAGCCAATTCAGATATGCACAAATTTGGACCAAGAAACAATCTGTCGTTTACACAGAAGGTCGTTTACATAAATGTAATAACTGTATTTAAAAACTTCCAGATAACACTCATCAGAATAAATATAATCAGAAGTATGGTTTGTAATTAATTGATATCAATTTGTTATATATAATAATTATTCAAGATGCAAAACAGAAGTATACGGACATACTGGTAACAAACGAATATAAATACTGAATTAGTGGTTGGAGAAAATAGAGAGACGATAAAAAAATTGGTTTAGAAATAATGGGTTGAATAGTAATAAGGTGGCTATTTCACAGTCAAAAAAGGGACATAGCGTGATGTTGTAAACCAAGTGAACTATTAATTAAGTTTCTATTAGAATTTTAGGTAAATAATTTTCGCAACACTGATTTAATGAAGGTATTCACTAAAACCTATGCACAATTTCCATGCAGAATTTGCGCATTTATATTACTTAATTTATAAATATCTTTGATAAACAATTCTTGAGTTTCCACCCTGGTTAAAGTAAGCATAAGCCACGACGTTTCGATGGCGTAATCGGCCATCTAACTCAAGTGAAGTACGCCATCGAAACCAAAGAACTATCTATCTGGAAAATACACCAGGAAAATATATTTATTTGATTTTTATAAATATCTTATAACTTCCTCCATTGACGGCAATTACAAACAGTTTAATGCCTTCACGTAGAATTGTTAAAAGAAATAATTTATGTCTATTGAAATTCATAATTATGTTTCTGTAGTTAAAAATTATTGGCAATTAGTTAATTTCATCACTAAATCTTTCAATGCGATGAATTTTGAATTTTCTAGGCCTATTTTCAAATTCCCTGGAAACAGTTGCTGCAAAGGCAACACCATAAAATGTTTCCAATTACTGTGGTACCATTTGAGGAAAACTATTACTGTTTTCATGGGAATTTCAAAACTTAACTGATGACTAAATCATTGTGAAGCTATTGAAATTTATAAGTATACGTATCCAATAGGATAATTCACTCAAAGAAAAGTTGGGGATGTATTTAATTAATTAATTGCCCTCAATTGAATACATCCACTGTCTACAAAAATCTGAAAGTGAGTAAAATAATGGCAACTAGTCAAACTACTTGTTTATGTACACGCATTTTTGGTGCAAACAATAACATTAAATAATGAAATTTTGCGAAATGAAATCGTCAGGAAACAAGTTTTTATTAATTATGTAAAAATGATAAAATATTAATAATTTATAAAAATGAAAAAAATTATCTGTTACTATTTCATATGAAATATTTTTAAATTTATTCTTTAATGTAAGAAAACAAAATTAATGAATTTAATAACGGGAGTGTATAAAATTTTATTGTTGGAGAATATGTGAGTTATTAAAAATCCTTGAGGTTATGCAATTTTCTTCGATAATTGGATAAATATGAAGTAGTGAGATAATTCCACTTCGCTTCCAGAACTGTTACCAGAAAATTGTTGGCTGTAGGTGGAGAGCTCTTGCAATATTTAAAATGTTCCTGTCATGAAATGTGTAATTTATCAGCTGGTTCCTCATTGATCGAGTGAATAAAAATTTATGTCCATTTCCTTCCACCCTTACGGCCGTCCGAAACGTCGTATTAAAAAATTTAACGTCATCTCCGTTTACCTTAGTAAAAGATATATACTAGAAGAAAAATACGAAAAGTTAATTATTATTAAAATACAAGTATATATTAAAAATCATTACTAAGTTTTGATTATTTATTCATATATGACATATCAAACTGATTTCGAACTATATACTAAAAAAGGTTTAACCTACAACATTAGTTAAAATAACAGCTATAGATATTAAGTATTTAGATCCCTAAAGGATTTACCATTATTTCCTTTTATAATTGAGTACCATTTAATGAATTTCAAACATTGTTTCTCAAAAACATATTCCTCAGTTTACCACTCTGATTTTTCTTGTACGATTTGTTCATATGGTATTATTTCGTTAGTGTGTATTGTTTTGACTCTTTTTAGTTGTTTTCAAACAGTTAGTTTTATTTATTACATTTATATTAATTATTTAAATAATTATTCATATATTTCAATTATTTTACAAGATGCAACAATTGGTTTCGTAAATATTGCACAGTTGGTCTTATAAGAATCCCAGTTTATTAGAGTTGAAACTAATTTTATGTTGTTACTAGATAGATAATTCAGACCCGCAATAATTTTTTATATTCAGATATTTTGCAATAAATCTCGTTCCTTACTTTTACGTTAAGGCAGAATGCTAATGAAATTATAGTTAAAAGAAATAATAATATTTATTTATTTAACAGCCACATTAACATGACTTATTATAATTTTTTTAATATTGTGTTTTTAATTTTGATATAATTTTGAATGGTTCTATTGTTCGCGAAAGCTCAGGAAAATTATACACGTATTTCAGTTTCCTAATTTATTAATCTAAATAAAATCATTATGTGTATAGCATGTGTATAAGTGTTAAGTTACGTAAATGAAATTTTTAACATGTTCTGTTACCGTTCAAACACACAAACCTGATGACAAATATGTACGGAAGAATAATAAAATATAATGAACTATTTAAAAAATGTCATTAATTATATCTTATTAATAATAAAGCACGTACGAATAAAATATATAGTTAAAAGCCTTTATTATAAAAAAATTTTCATTTTCTTTTAAACTAAGAAACTACGTAACTTGTACCCTATTTATTAAATCCACTATACGACTTATTCTACAATATTTAATTGAATTTTTTAACCACAACATTTAATATCATTAAATAATGTCCCTTACTTATTGCGCTTTTGCTTACTTAATCGATTACCTTTATGTCCCAACGTTGTGATCTGCATTTCAACTGAAGTTGAGTGACACAGGAAAAACGCTTTTGCGTAATTTATAAATGTTTAATATGTTAAATATTTATTTCAGTTTGAAAATTATGGATTGATATTTATTTTTAAATATGTTCTGTATACGCATTGGGTATTCCCCAACAAATATTTCTCGTCGATATTGTTTCTGATAGATATAATCGAATGTAAGAGTATGTGAGGAGCATAGAATCCTGTAAATTGACTTGTATAATTAGACCTCCACAACAGAGAAATTGATTATGAAACGGTTCTATTCCAATTTAGTTATTAAAAACAAAGGCGAAAACTTTTATTCTCGTCATTAATATTTTCTTTACTAATGTACGAGTATAGCAAGTATTGTACACATCTGGTTAATAGAACGGTACTTCAGCTACATTCTACGTTGCTTTATAATCACAAGGGACAGCTTGTTTCTAAATACCTCATTTGTAATAACCGGGAAACTGCACGACCATATGGAAGTAAGAATTGCTTTGCCCGATTGCCTATTATATCCCATCATTCGCGTCGCAGCACGAGGACCATTTTCATTAACAGTCTGAGGTGATGATGGAACTTTTATATTGCAGGAAAACTCACAAAACGCCAACTGGTAGTGCTTACTTCGCTGATGACAAATTATGCCCCGAGTAATTGAATACAAATGGAATAAAAAAATGTTACTTTTTTCCGTGAATAAATAATCCTATATATGAACTGTGCGCTCCGTATTTTCCCGATGATGCAAATTCATAGCATAACGTATAAGGATGTATTACCGAATACGAGGGCTCATTGATACTGAAAGTAACTTGTCAAACTTTGAAGAATAACTATTTTGAGTGGACGGCTAAGCTGACATTATTGACACAAGTGTTCGTGGAAATGGATGTCCCCATATTTTTCAGGTGGAATGTCATATCTAAATTTAATCCTAATCGTGCAAGAACAATAAGTGTAATTTTGGTGGCGGAGTGAAAATTTCTCTGAAAGATTAATCTGGTTCCAGAGAGAGAACAATCATCGGCGGTAATAAAACGTAGAAGCTTTCTTTCTGTTGTATTGTAGACTGCTGGCGATACTGGGAGCCAAGAGTTGCGTTGTGGTTCATGGGGATGAGTCTGCGAGGACTATTCTCTCGCAGGCAATACCTGCGAGGGATATTCTCTCGCAGGCAGAACCTTGTACATTCGGGGATGCCTTTTCCTCTCCGTTTTGGAACTAAGGTTCGCAGAAGCCGAGGCACCTCGGCCTGTTTTGAGAGATGTATGTTCCAGGATCACAGACCTTAAGCATACGGTAAGAGTTGTTCGCTGTTCCCAGTGAAACAGTCGGCCAGCTGCCTCCTAAACTGATCGAGGTACGGAGAAGGGAATGCTGCGTCCCCACAGCAAACTCTTCTCCCGCTATCGGAAGGGCGTGGGACAAGTACCCAATGTCCGACCTACCTGGAGCAGGTTTTTCTAGGGTTTTCCCTGCATTACTTTTAGGCGAATGCCGGGTAGGATCCTTAAACTATAGCCCGGGGGCCCTAGTTAACCCTTGGCTACCTTCCTCTACCCTTTCAGATCCCTTCTTATGCTATTAAAGGGAAGTTTCCACCATGTGGATTACCCTCATGTAGCCTGTTACCCTATAAAAAACGTTGTGGTTCATCGCAATGACGGACAACGTGGGATAAAGCACCACAATGTAGAGACAGACCCATTACAGAAAAATGTCCAGTGAATAGATGAATTATGTAACGAGAGACTGTAAAACGATATGGTAATTGTAAACTATTTAACAAATGTATCAAATCAAAGAAAATAAAGAAAAACAATATGGTTGGGCTACCCATGTGTCTAATCCTTCGTTACACATTATTATTTTTCTCTTCAAAAAAATAGTTTCCGAACATAATGGAAACTTCGCTAATATCGTATAATTTCTCTAAATGAAAAAGTGGTAGTTTTAGGAACAAATAATATTATTACTTTCAAAACGAAAGTAAAATTCTAAACCCATTTGCCAACCATTTGTTTGAACTTTGAGTTTGAACACATTGATTCAAATATTTTCTGGTATAATGATGGAAATATTTATGGCATATTCGGTCTAACTGATATTCATATGTATTTATTAGTTTTACGACTGACAATAAATCAATATTCCGAAATCTTATTTATCATCTTGTATCGCCTAATCGCCACTGTAAATATTTTGAGTAACAGTACTCTGTGATCTTCAATCTTCATTTATGAAAGTCATCTAATTATTATGTCGCGTAATTACGTGTGCTCAGTTTATTGTTGCGTTAACGACGCTATCGTTGCAATGGGGTTTAAAAATCCTGCATTCGCTATTGTCCGTGTGCCACCTCATTCTATGGAATGTCTTGAAATTCTCCAAAACAAAGCTTGATATTACGTTATAAACGAAAGGGAGTACTTGGAAGTAATCCGTCTTTATTTATTGGATTATTTATTTCCACAGAAAAAAACACAGCAGAAGCTACTTTCTTGTCGAATTGCCTGTTTATTTGATGAGCATCGTTTATAGTTAAAATCAATTTAAGGTAAAAGGTGAAAAGAAAAAATTTCAACGCACGTCCTAATTAATTTTTTGGTTAGATTTTATATATATATATATATTACATTTTGTGATATAATTGGTAATCGGGCATTTTATATTTCAAATTTGACTTTGTAATTTTTATGAGGTATTTATGCTAACGCATCCGATTAGTGTGTGTGTGGAAATTCCACTTGTTTGTAGTTACAGTCCAGAGAGAGTCTGAAACACGCAGATTTTGTTAATTCGCAGAAACGGAGAGCGCTGATTAATTGCCGACTCATCCGAACAGCGGAAATATCTTGTTCCGGACGCGAGACCGCTGGACTGACAACTACCAAACTAATTGCTTCTGGAATATTCACTCGGAAATTTATAGACTGGCAACATGACATTGTATGCTTTCGGTTGAGATGACAGAAACAGGGAAACGCGAAATTGTTCAGCAGTACGCAAAAAAAAAAAAGATTTGATAACTGTGATTGAAGTTTAAGACAATTTTATAAAACTTTGACAAATGAACATCACATTTTCATCATATTTCCACAACAATTATGTGAGAAAATATTTTACTTTTAATGGAATATTTTTTTGCTATGCTAAGGTTGGTAAATCAGAAAACTTTCTATAAACGTCGTACAAAACCGTTATTAATCATCAGATATCCTTTAATAACCAGCCTCAAGTATAGTATAATACATGCAATCTGCAGAAAATTAAATGCATAGTTCGTGAATGAATGACGGTTTAAAAGAAATTTCAGTTGTCCTGTACCTAATTCCACTCTTCCACTGCTTCGCGCAGCGTATAATACGATTAACTTCTCCTTCGTATTCCGAAGGTAGTAAGAAAACTGAAGTGCTTTCGTGCTGAAGCTGACGTAAATTGGCGAACTTCTTAGCGGTCTTTCCTGATCGAGAATTCCTGAGGAAATCAGCTTTCGTTGATTTTTCCGGCAGTTTCCCAAAATCGAGATATCTCATTCAGACAATAAATTTTACCTTACAGTCTCGTTCATAACAGCATTATTTTTAATGTAATTATGAATACTGTCTCATGTATCAAGAGTGGATAACACATGTAAGGAAAAAATAAAAAAAATACGTATGATTGAAAATTAATAGCAAGAAAGATAGCCAAATACAGACTAAAGAAGAATCTTGCGGGTTTTTTCACCTGAATAAAGCAACAAGGCTTCCAGAAACGTGTGCTATTTATAACATCACTTCTTTTTCCTGTATTTGGTTATCTTTCTTATTACATGTAAGGAAAGCTTTCGTAAAAAAGGATTTGCTTACATCTAATTTAAGTTTGAAAAGAACAGCATAGCAAAGATCGAAGCCAGTAATCCTGAACAGAATAAAAATACTAATATACCCAAGGAAACCAAACATATCATACATGAACATCATGAAATAAGACGCTTAGTCAATCATTATATCCAGTAAAAATATTATATGGGGAAGAAAACAGAGCTCCTCTTATTCCTTTAGAACTGTTAAACACCTTTATATTAAATTCTATAAACTAAAAGAGCCATAGGTAAATTATTAGAGATTATCAAATATACTGTGCAACATTCGAAAATTTATTAGAATCGTGTTACCCACACATAAATGATAAAACGACAAAAACTAGAATTACAAGTTCAAAGAAGAGAGAATAATTCATATTCTGATTCAGATAATTCCTCGTAATAAAAACAGGCAAGGAGAATGGAATTGTAACAGTCTTATAAGGAGAAATAAAAATAAAAAAGATTGATGGGACTCTACAACCCGGAAATTACAACCATACAAGAATCGAATTTTAAAACTTTATAAACTGCTCATTTCTATGTTTATTATTGGAATGAACAGTATCAGAAAAAAATATTATGTAAATAAGCACTATTTCTAAATTACGTATGGGGCGTCAATGACCACGCGACCGGTATAATATATATATATAGATATATATATATATATATATAGATAGATAGATAGATAGATAGATACAGTATAATACATATATATTGTAATAACCACTTAAGATGCCTTTAATTTGCCCCACGTTGTGGAAGCCATTTTTTAATATACACTAATGATAGGCTTTTTAAATGAAAGATTAATAAAATTTACAAACAATATTTTTTTACCGTGGCAATAACTCAAACAATTACAAATTTATAATATTGAATTTCTCAGCGTCTTCACTGGGTTTGATAATGGACAAATCAATAATATTTATAATCTTATCAACAACAAATCACAATTAAAAGAGAAGAAATTTACTCGTCAATTAAACTAGAACGAAATTTAATTGAGGACGAAATTAAAAGTAAAAATATTGACTCTGATTAGCAATTTTAATGAAAAAGAGAACGAAATCTGACGGCTATCTTTCAATTACGTTTACATAATTAATTGTTTTTTTAAAATTGTTACTCACGTCTGCCCAGCATTCCAGAGTGCCTTAAATTTTCGAAAACACTATTGCGGGTTTTACACTGCTTCTAAACTCACAGATTCTACACCAAATTTTTAAGCCAAAATTTTATATGATGTCAGGAACTCTGATGATCCTCCTTTTGTCATCTATCGGTTGATCGCTCGCCTTATGTGAATTCTACGATTCGACGATTGGGTAGTCTTTATTGTTCCGGACTTAAACCGAAACTTTTACTATTTCTGGCCGGCTATGGACACAAAAACTGCTTTTTCTTAGCAGGTTTCGACGTTATACTTTTATGAATGTTTTACTTTGTCCTGCTAATTGCCAACCCTGTTGAATTCTCCTTCCAAAAACTGTTATACCTCGACGAGGTTTCACCGTGAAATCTCTCTCAACAAATCTTCCTACGAACTGTACTTCACCAAACCTTCCTGCAAACTGTACTTCACCAAACCTTCCTGCGAACTGTACCTCACCTCGCAATTTAGCGTTGAATACGCCATTTTGACGGACCTTCCGACAAAGGAACAGAGCCGCTTTTCTATTGTTGTTCCAAATCTCCTGCCGCTACAAAGGATTTCTCAAACAATTTAGATTTTCAGTTTCACAATTAATGTATTAATTAATTGGCATTACTATATTATATAGTATAATATATATATATACAGAACAAAAAAATGCGGAAGCCTTTGAAATGAGGTGCTCCAGAAGAATGTTGAGTGTAAGATTGGTGGATCAGGCAATCTTTTATGGAATGGGTGAAAATAAAACATTTGGGAGGAAATTAACTAAAAGAAGAGCTCGTTAAATTAAAATTATTTTGTACCATACTTGAGTCCGAACAATAGTTAATTAATAAAAAAAATTATATTTAATTTTAATAGTTTTTTTATTTAAAAATATCGCTATTCAGTAATTTTATTCACTAACACACTAGCATCTGTAGCTTTTATTGATTTAAATTTTATTTATACTTGAATTTGTAAATGAATAATGTTATTCTCAAATACGTTTGCAAGAAAAAAAATGTATTTGCGATTTATTACAAGTGAAATACTTCAGATCATTATCTTTTGAATTTATTTACTATAAAAAAAATACACGTTTGGTTGTTAGAAAAATTATTTTAGTATGCTCACCTTGTTTCATTAATTACCGTAAGCATAATATTAATATTTAGTCAGTCTAATATCATTTATAATTTTAATTTCAATTGTTGAGATGCAGTAACTTATTTGTTTTTAACAAGTCGATTTCTAGAAATTATACAGAATAACAGTCTTTAACTAATCTGTTTCGGATTTCTTCAAAATTATCTTAATACTTAGCTATTATCGTAATACTTAAATATTTTCCAGTGTCGACATACTTAATAAAAGTTGTAGGACGACGCAGCGTCGCTTCCGTTGTAGGGCAAATTGAAAATTTGTTTTAAGGAGCGGGACTCATTTTGAGAGTCTACCCCTCTGGGAGAGGCGACGTTATTAAGTAAGATTCGTCTCGCCACTTGTTGGAGCCGACTCTGTTAAATATTATTAGAGATTTCTCCCCTCGCTCAGGTCCACCCCCGTGTTCCAAAGGGAAAACACGCCCACGAACAGACTGTGCACTTATTAAATGTGATTTCCGTCACTCCGAGTCTAGCGTAAATATTAAAAAGATGATAAACTGTTATCTATTCTCAATTAATTGAGAACATTACATTAAAACATAGTAATCATGGATTTCTCTAATTACCTAGAATATTGAAACTGTCAAAATATCCGATATATTTCCAACCAAGAACAAGTTATTCCTCCGGCCCTGAAATACAAATTCTGTGTAACATTTTAGTTTAAAATACACGTATACATTTATATTTTTCTCATAATCAATTAAATATTCTAAAAAAACAATCCATAATATTTGTTTAGTATTTCAGATTAGTACACTAATTTTTTTCTCGCAAAATTTATTTTATATTTAAGTCCCTTCACTCTCTTTTTATTAATCTAATTTACTAAAACATACATTTTACTGTAATGGTCATTCCAATATCTCTCGTTATATCATTCTTGTTCATTTTTCATGATTTTAGACATCTTTTGTACTATTTTGTGTATTGTAATTTTTACAAATATTAAACATTTTATTCTTTACGTATAAATTTAATATTATTCTTAAATCCAAGCTGATCATTTAAACGAGAAAGGTCATCAGTTTGGCGGCAAATTAATTAAAATAGTTAACTATATTTTCCCCTTCGTGAGTCTAAAAATTAACTTAATTAAGTTATATTTCTAATCCTCTGAAAATAATACTTTTTGAAAACAATTAAATCAAATAAAATATTATTGTATAAATACAAGAAAATACTCTTAAATTTGGAACAAACATTTGGCAGATTTATATATATTTGAATTGTTGGTGTTATTGTCACTATGAATCATATTATTTCTCCTTTGTATGAAACCGCCATAAGTTTTTAAGCTATAATGAATTATCAAATATAAATCGTATTCGTTTGAGCTGTGTGTCGACCTTTCAGCTGTTACTTTTTCGAGTCTCATGACGACAGTCACAAGGATTGCAGAAATGTTGTGTGGTATTTAATGTAGCACTTATTTTTGCCTGTTAGGCTATTTATTTATCTAATTTATAAATAACTACATTATTTCGGAGTAAACACGTGTTTGCTTCACTCATTTTTGTCAAGTACGCGTGTTTCGAGTTGATTCATTTGGCAATAGTGGCAATAGGGATAAGTAACATCAATAATTCAAATATACATAAATCTGCCAAATTTAAAATTCATATTCTGTATTTTTGTGTACATGAACCTGAGATAATCAAGAGTATTTTCTTGTATTTATACAATAATATTTTATTTGTATTAATTGTTTTAAAAAGTATTAAATGTAAGTTTTGTTCAGAGGATCAGAAATATAATAATTAAGTTAATTTTAATTAATTTGACACCTGAGGGACTTTCTCGTTTAAATGATCAGCTTGGTCTTCAGGATAATATTAAATTTATTAGTAAAGAATAAAATGTTTAATATTTGTAAAAATTACAATTCACAAAATCCTTCAAATAAGCGTAAATTATAAAAACTTAAGGCTCTTCAGATAACCTATTATGAGCTTCCTTTCTGTTTTTTTTTGGTCTTTTGAAAGTGTCCTAGTGATATAAAAATCTGCATCATTAATTTACTTTGTTTTCCTACAAGTTGACTCAAAATTCAATTATTACAAGATTTAACGCCGTCAAGGAAGATTCACTTTGCTTAATGTGCTTGTATATATTTTATAATTAATCGTTATTGTAATAATTATATTTATGTATATAAACTTCAAACTTAATGTACAGAAAATTAAAATAAATACGTTACTTAATCGTTAATAACACGTACCCAGGTTGTATACCAAATTTCGTGGCATACGAGAACCGATATTTGAATTGATTGACCACGGACATTAACTTAGTAATTGCAAGGAGTTTTCGTTGATATTTGAACACCGCGTTTCTCCAGGGACTAGGTTGAAGCGGGCATCACCTGTCTGGTGGCACGGTGTCGTGAATTCTGCATGTGACATCGACAGGGCATCAGGTGCATCCATGGACAACCAATTATTAACGAATGCTGTGATCCCATCCCACGCAGCTGATTCAATCGAGTTCTCCCGAAATTCGCGGTCGGTAGCCATTGACGGAAATCGCACTTAATTAAAAATAATACTGCAAATTACAATGGTGTTGAAAAAAAAAAGTTAAATCCCTCAACACACAATCCGATTACTCATTTGATTTGGTAAAATTAATTCGGATAACCTGTTACGTGTTTAAAATTAAAACGATTCATAATAATTGAGATTATGCTGCAAACAAAATATAGAGAATAGGCGAAGGCTTAGTATTTAATTTAGAATATAATTTTTGTAGGCTTCTATTTGCATGACTAACCATTTTAAAAAAGTTAAAATTTTAACGAGAAGCTTAAAACGGTTAAATTTCGGTAGTTATTACGAATTTTAATCATAAACAGAAACAAACAGAGAATTTGAGAATTATTGAGGCAAAGTTTGGAAAAAGTTTATTGGATTAGAAACGTAACCCGATTTGTTGTCTTTGAAAGTCAGCCGGTGAAATGGAATTACATACTTGTTTAAATCGTTGAATCGCCTTTACATATCTTACAGACTTGTACACACTGCGGACAAACCTGGAGATGCAGTAAACTATTTTGTGGACGTTTATTGCAAACGTATGTCAAATTTGAAGTGACAATTGAATAAAATATTAAAGTTTAACTCAAAATAAATATGCTTTACTATTTGGTATAGCTTTAGATAATATTGAATCCTACAATATTCTATTAATTTATTTTGAGTGTTGAATTTATTATGTTTATTTTTACGAAATGTTATATCAATTGAATAAGAAATAGCTGTAACGGTGTTATGAAGTCGTTCATGTAACCTTTCTGGTTTCTTAGCTTTACCATATTAAAGCTGAACTACTATTGCTCTGGAAATAAAATAATAATATCGTTAACTTTTCATTTTAGGAGAAAAATAACTATTAAATCTGTAATGGTAAAATTATATATTCATTAATTATTACTCGCTTCATATGACCAAGAAATCGTATGCAGTGAGTAAAATGTTGTATAATGTTGGTAAGGTAAGTATAGAGACATCACTTAAGCATATCACGGGTTCCATCTTGATGGCATTGAGGAAATTGAGAAGAGGTCGGTCGCCCTTATAGTTCCCTGGAGGCTCGCAACCTGTCCAAATTTATCTTCTCGCAGAGAGAACATTAACTTCCCGAGAACCTCTTTCCCTTCCGTTGCTCTTAAGACCCCTGAATCTTGTTTGAATATTTATTACCATTAACATATATTCACAAGGATATATTTTCGCAAGTTGTTTGAAACTACAAGTGTGTAAATATTTCGAGTGTGTTGGAATTTTTTTCTATTATTGCTTTTATATATATTTTAGAGATCAACAATTTGTAATTAAGTTTTATTTTCTTTAATATTATTGTCGGCGTAACTATTGATGCCTGAGCATTGTTTGACGCAAGAATGCAGAGTCTGTAAAGGTTTCTACGGATTATTGTTGTACAACCGTATGTAAGACGCTCAGAGTTTTGGCGGAAACATTCAAAGTATTTTAGGAGCCTGACCGGAATGGTCATGTAAGTGTGTTTTGGGAACCTGACCAGCGTGTTTTGGAAGCCTGACCGGTCTGGTCAAGCCTTACGAGTATAGTTTTAGAGACTAGTCGAGGATTCTCCTTACTAACTAATTAGGAATTCAGAAAAGTCTATTACATTTGGCATTAACGTACTTCAGCAAACGTACTGCAGCAAAACTGTGTGACAATAAGTACGACAACGTAAAGTTCGTACTTTGAACAGTTGTTTGAGAGGCGCCGGAATTTTTGTGAAGTGAAACGATATAGCAATCAGTGTTATAGTCTGTTAATTAAATATTTTCTTTAAAAATAGAATAACCAATTTACTGTCAGATTTCTCTAGTTTTTTTGGTGTTAGGTTCTTTTATACAATTTTGTTATTGTTAATTAAATTTGTATTTAATTTTGTAAAATTTAGTGCCAATTTCAAATCTCTATCATTATTAGATGCCCAGTAAGCGGCTCTGAGATTATGATTAACATTAAAGCTGTGGATATTTGTTAAAAACATAAAAATGTACAAAATTTAAAGTAAATCGAAATTGTAATAAATAATATTTTGTTATCTCTTTAAATTAATTTTGTTTAAATTCGAGGTAAAATCCTGTTAACTTTCTTCCGTTTAAAAGTTCGAATACCACATAATTTGGCCACAACGTATTGGCTTTATTTTCCTTGGTTGAAATTGAATATTACAATATATATATATATATATATATATATATATATATATATATATATATATATGTATGTATGTATGTGTGTGTGTGTTACTACAACTTACAACAGACGACACACTGTCTTGTTAAATGCTAATTTAACATATAATTCTAAAAATATTTTGGTTTCAAAACAACAAATTTAATATTCGATGGACTGGAGAATTGGATTTTAAAATTTGTATTAATTTAGCTAAACTTATAGTACAATTAAAATATTAAAAATTATATTATATGTAACTAAATTCAGAAATGTGTTCATCAGCAACAAATATTCCCACTCTATGCGATAAATCTATTATATTCCCACACATAAATATGTATCTACCACTAATATAAGTATTAATGATGCTTTCAGGATATCAGAAATTAATATTTGTGATGGAGCACAAAACATATGATCATCAGCGATAGTAATAATAATGCTGCGATGTTTAAACACAATAAACTGTTGAGCCTATAATTAAAGGGAGTAATAAAACTTTACTGATTTGAGATTAGTAAGACTCACTTCAATTGCCTGCAACTGCTACCTGAATATATTTATACATAACGAAAATCAAAGACCAGATTTGGGTCATATATTTTCCTTATTCCAAAATTTAGAAATTCGCAATGGAAGACGCTATCGACGTACACTTTTCTAAGACGTTCAGTGACACGATGTTACTTTTTTCTGTCGTTCCCATTGGAACAGTCGGCCAGCTGCCTCCTAAACTGGTCGTCCCCACAGAAAACTGCTCCCCCGCCATCGGAATGACGTTGGTTAAGTACCTACTGCCTGACCTACCAGATGCAGGTTTTCTAAGGTTTGTCTTGCATCACTTTTAGGCTAATCCATAGCACGGGAGCCCTAGTTAGACCTTGGCTACCTTCCTCTACCTTTCCACAACCCCCCTTTTAAAGGGGAGTTGCCACCACGTGGATTACCCTTATGTAGCCTGTTACTCTAAAGTAATGTGTTAAAACTGGGATTGATTTGATTTTTCTTTGCTGGCAGCATGAATGTTTTATTGGGCTGAGTGAAGGAAGTCAATATTTATCAGATTTTGATAGTGAAAGTCCACTAATCCTTCAAGGTCCTCTAACTGAATCTCCCCATTTCATGATTTACCTATTGATCCAGATATTTGGCTGCTGACGATGCTGTATCACCTCAACTTCTTGTAGCTCAAACGCATTACAAGCAGATGTCTCGGCTCTTAGCAGAAATGGCATGTCATTATAAAGTTTGCCGAAAGTTGGTACAGCAGGCTGTGTCTAATCGATGCTCTCCACTCCAAGTTTGTGAAGTTGGCCCACCTGCGGGAGCAGTTTACGAGTCGAAGCACCTCGTCCGTCCGGCCCCGGGGTGGAACCTCTAACAAGGTTAAAGGATCGACATTCCGAGCCTTTCTCCGAAATTAACCCCTATCTTCTCAGTTGTGTCATATACTTGGCCGGTAACCGGACACTGAGACAACCTCCTGGCGTCCTCATTCAGCGAGTGCTTTTATTTCGGCGACTACGTCTTACATATCAGCTTTAATTTTTCCTCCCTACAACAAACTTGAGTTAGCAGTCATGCATCTACGCATAACACTTCGTATCATATTAACACACAAGTAATATTACTATTCCCCAAATTATATGGGAAATAACAGCAACAATATAGTCAATAATAGTGGAACACTAACCGAATAGAAATTTTAGTAAATAATAAGAATTAAGTCATGATCTATTTCGTCCAACCAAAATTACAAACCGTATTTCTGCGGAGAAGTTCTCTACATTTAAAACTATCATTTGGAGATAAGGATTATATATATTGTAATGATCAAGAAGATTTAATTAAATTATGGGAATAATTAACATTTACTAAGCTTTAAAATAAATTTATTATTGTTGATAAATTTTACAATTAACAAGACCTATTTTCATGCCGAATTTCATCCATTTAAAACAAATACTTTAATTTTCATTTATTAATTCGTGGCATCTATGAACATACAGTTCTTATATTATTACAATCAAATACGTCGGATCTCCTTACCTCAGGGTCACTACTGGGTTTGATAATTAGAACAAAATCAATGTATAAACTGACAATTAACAATTCAAATATAAAAGTTAACCTAAAACAATATGAAAATAAGTGAAAAGAAAACGGAACGAAATCTGACTCTACCCTTTTAATTATCGTTTACAAATTTATATCAAAGTTTTGGTACTCACGGAATGTCTGTCTGGTACCAGATCTCTCTTGTAGCTTGAAAACTACCACACTAAAAGGCCATTTTTTACACAGACTCTAAACTTCATTAAAAATTTTAATACGCACGATTAAAATACTCGTCCTCTACTATCTGGAACCTCGGATGAGCCGCCCCCTTTGGCCTGCTAGTGGTAACTCTTAATGTTGCATCAGTGTTACTGCTTGATTCTGCGCTTAAATAATCGTAATTGGAAGCGACAATCGGTGGAATGGGAGCGAATTTTCTTATTGTCGAGTACGAGGTGAAGCTTCCAACACGCTATCCCCGTACAGTTCCTGATGAAATGTGGAGATCTGGTCTAGTTCCTCCAAGCCACTACAAGTATTATGCTATCCCGAGGGAGTTCCTGAGCAGCTGTGGAGATCTGACCATCTTGTCGTATGCCGTATTAGAAAACAGTAAAAGTAAGAAATTGCCAATTTATTTATTTGAAGTCTGGGAACAAATCATGGGGATTTTGTTGCGGTAGAGTTCGCCTGCAATTTCTGGAGATATTTACAGAACTCCGACTTAACTCCTTGATGAAGAAATATTTTCATGTCTACCAACCGATCTAGAACCTTATACAAATTTTGTTTGGAATTAACGTCTCCATTTAGAACAATTATAATATTTGTATTATTTTAAAATTTAGTGTTAATAAATTTGTTTAATAAATTGTTAATAAAACAATAATAAATTGATACAATATATGGAAAAATTATTTTCAAAAACATACATATGATATAAAACAGTTAAAACTGTTGAGACCGTACGAGGTTTTTTAATCCTTATCATCAATATTCAACAGTGTGTTTAAATCTAATGAAACTATTAATTGAAATTCCAAGACTGGAAAATTTTAGGTTCAAATTTAAGACAGTCACCTATACCAATATATTTCATTAGAAATATTGTCACAATTACAAAATCGGGCAAGGAGATTTCGGCCGTTCGGTCATAATCATCTGTAAATGAAATTAAAATCAATGGTCATTTATATAATTGCTTACAGTGTATAAGTTAAAAATTGTCATATTATAAATACCTTATGCGTTAAAATTACACCTCTACGACATGTTGTGTTAAAGATCGCTTGATCCGTGTTGTGGCCATAGTCCTCGCGTCAAAGCGGAGTCACGAGTTCAGACCACATATAAACAACGTGGTAAAACACCGTGGCGCTTCATATATTCCGGGATCGGTGCTCTCATAGTCATAGCGTCGTCACCCATTTACTGATATATTAATTACGTAACTATGAATGCCATAACAAACACCGGTATACTGTTACCAGTGTGACTGTGCGTCGGCTCTCCAATATATCTTGAATTCAGGGAATTTTCATACATTTTCCTCACAATTTCCACTTCATTCCATGCATTCAGTGACTTGTCTCTTTATAAATCAATATACATCACTTCCATAGCTCTAAGTTTAAATTTATTGTGTCCTACGTTAAAATTACTTCACTTCGAAGTATTGTGTTAAGGATGAACACCACAAGTGAACATCGAATTGTCACGACAAGCTATGGAAAAAAATTGCAACATGAAATGGGATTCAATTAAATTCTGACACTTAAGGTATTTCTCATATGGCAATATATGTATGACAACTTTTTCAATTTGAGGATAACAATGACCGAACGGCTGAAAGTTCCTTGTCTGATTTTGTAATTGCTACAATAGTTTTAATTTAATTATATTTGTTTGAGGACTGTAAAAGGTGGCTGTTTTAAATTTAAAATTATCATATGACACTTATTGTACTTATATGACTAATAGTTAATTAATTACCTTCAGTGCAATATAATAAAGTAAAACAACATTCATTCATTTTGGTCAGTTTATCGAAATAGATGTTTATTTATCTTGTTATTATCATTATTATTGTTATTGTTGAACATTTAATTAGGAAGATCACTTCAATACTTCAGTATTTGTTTTTTGTAACAAGATGTATCTTTGCAATTTTTCAGTAGGAGACTATAATATGCACAGCGTCTTTGCTAGCTGGGATAGTTATGTGTTAAGTCTTTTTGTTAGAATGATCCATTAAAATTTTCATAACGATGGCCAAAGGTAAATTTTTATGTGTTTGTTTTCAGTAATGAGACTATATTGGTAAATTATTATTGAATGTCCAAAGTGAGATAATCTCAATAAAGAAAGTTTTTACTTCATTAAAATGCCTATGAACTTTGTGAATTTATAATATATGAATTAAATTAGGACTCCGTCAAATAAATGGATTACAACTCAACGTTGATGAGAAGTTTTGTTACACTTACATTTTCTCACATATAACGAGTAGGAAAATACTACCTTAACAATCAGTTGACAAAAATTAGAATCTATCAATTACTTTAGAAAGCCTGCATCAAACAAATAAAAAAGAACGGTCAAACTGAACTTGGTAAATCGACTTGAAAATTGCCATAAATGGATAGAAATCGTGGACACTCAAACCAAAGAAACTAAAATACGCGTTTCTATTAAATCCTCCGTTAAAGAAGCATAAAAAATAATTGTATGAAAAGAGATTCATATTGACAACTGTTTATCGGAAATAGCATCCTGAGAAGAAGATTCTTGCTCAAAATGTCGTAGGACAAATAAAAATGAAAAATTCTATACAATCTGGAAGAATAAAATTTTTTGAAGCAAATAGGAAAATACCTGGGTTTAAAAGACGACACTGAAAGTAGTAGAAAACTGAGTGTTAAATATTTGGAATCAGTCGCTCAACATGGCATAAGACAACGCACTTAAAAATACAGAAACCCAGAATTTTGTATCATGGAAGTTATGTTTCTATAATAAACTGCTGTGTTTGTTCCTAACTCTTTACGAATAATTCAGATTATTCCTTTGTTTGTTACAACATCATTAGATACACTGTATTTTTTCTGAGAAAAAGCGATTATTACTTATATTTTAATCATATAATTTATCGTTTGTATTTATTTTAAGTATTATATGTCGTAAAAACTTCAATGAATCAAATGTTGGATACTTCTATTAATCATGGACCGACGAAGGTAAATTGCTGCAACTCAGAAAAGCTTTTAGTGAAAGTGCCCTTGAAAGTGCCCATATTTCTGTCAAATATCATTATGGTACATGTTTTATCTATCTCACAATCAATAAATGATAAATACGTGCTGATAGGTTAGAGTGGTACTGAACGGATTAATCATTAGACTTGTTTGTAAGTTGCTTCAAATGATTAAAATATTTTTTTTGATCCATTAAAAACAATTGTTTATATAGTGTTCGGGTTACCATTACTGTATGATTCTGAGATTTACAAAATAATTCATTACGTACACTGTCGAAAACATTGAGCAGCCTTTCTTGAATACATGCAATATCGAGAGGATATTCGATTCAGATAATCAAGAAACTCGGTGTCTTATTGCAATGTGTATTTCGGATGTTATTATTATTTTAAATATTTCCATCATTAATTCTTTAAAATCCCAGCTTTAACTTACAAAACTTTGTAGCCTATATGAAAACAGTGATAATAGAGTACCACTCTGAACAAAAAGTAAGGTGAATTTATTTATATATAATATAAATTCGTTATTTATTCTTCCAAATCAATTTCATCCCCTTCAAAGTAATCCCCGTCCGATAAAAGGAACTTCTTCCAACGCTTTTTCCAGTCCTCGAAACAGTCGGAATAGTCTTTTTCCGGTAAAGCCTTCAAGACCTTCTTCGATTCGGTTTTTATTTCAACAATCGTGTCAAAACGGCGTCCCCGCATTGGCCTTTTGAGTTTGCTGAATAGGCATAAGTCTCACGGAGCCAAATCAGGTGAATACGGTGGTTGCGGAACGATATAAGTCGAGTTTTTGGCAAAAAAAGTCGCGAAGAACCAATGCAGTATGACATGGTGCATTATCGTGATGAAGGAACCAAGAGTTGTTCGCCCATAATTCTGGCCGTTTCAGACGAATAGCTTCACGCAAACGACGCATAACGATCAAATAATATTATTTGTTGACAGTTTTGCCCGGCGGAAGGAATTCATAGTGCACCACACCAGAATAATCAAAGAAAACTGTCAACATGACCTTGATTTTCGATCGACTTTGCCGTGGTCTTATCGGTCTTGCTTCACCGTTTGCACGATATTCGCTGGATTTGTCGGTGGTTTCAGGGTTGTATGCGTAAATCCAAGTGATGCATTTCAAGTGGCCCTAATAGTCAGACAGCAAAGTTTCACACACATCAACGCGACCCTTTTTTTTTCCAAACAATTGAGCGATTTTGGCACCAATCGAGACTTGACGCGTTTGAGACACAAAACATTCTTCAAAATGGTTTGGGCTGAGCCAAATGATATTCCAACACTATCAGCGAGATGTCTAATTCTCCATCGACGATTTTCAAGCACCAAATCTTTGATTTTTTGGACGCGCCCTCGTCGGTAGACGTTGATGGTCGTCCAGAGCGCGGTTCGTCTTCAACGCGTTCTCGGCCCTCTTTGAACTCGTTGTACCACTTATAAACGTTTTTCTGTGCCATAGTTTGATGACCAAAGGCCTTCCGCAACATTTTCAACGTGTCCGCACAAGAATATTCGTTCCGCAAACAAAATTTGATGCAAGTTCTTTGCTCAACAAAATCACCCATTGCAAAAATCGAAAAATTCACTTTTGGTTGTTTACAAAAACACGTGTAACTCAAAGATAACTAAACCTTTTAACAAACAGACGCTTGGCAAATATTATAGACAGTCATACCAATCTAAGAAAAAAAATTTACCTGCCTTCTTAGTACCCGGGAGTTTTAAATGACAATTTCACCTTACTTTCTGATCATAGTGGTAAAATGATACTTTATTAAATTTTATCAATTTCGATTTTATTCATCCGACTGTGATTTCAATTACATTCGATTGTCATCCTTAACATGTTCCGGTTTGTTTTCTCTCATTTTGTCTCAGTATGTAATCTATTGTGAATATTCTTTGATATGATTATCTTTTTTCCTTTTCGAATCGCTCAATTCTCCGGGGTTACATAAAAACTTCTTTTTTTTATATCTTTTGTGGAATATCGCTTATTTTTGTCTTCATTAATACTTAAGCAGTGCATAAAATATTCCCTTGTGCACTGATAACCAGCGTCTTCCTAATAAATAATTCTGTTCATTTTATTTTTGTATTTATTTATGTGTCTTCACTATTCCTTACTAGTATTTTTTCTCAAAATCACAATGTCGCTGTTTTAATAATAAGCATTCGAATCAATTAATAAATTCTAGCCAGCTGATGTGTGTTTGTTTTTTATGCTACTGGACGGGAGAGTATTGGTACCTCTATTAAATTCAATGACCTAGTGGTACGTGTTATTATGTTTTCCCGTAGGACACATCCAGAATTATTTAGATTGATGAGCTTTGTTGCAGAGGGAACGGATTATGATTAAAGTTGCACACGAACAGACCTGACGTAATCGGTTGCAATGACAATTCTAATTAGTACTTAATCTCGACGTCACGACTACTGCGAACTCAGATGAATTAATGCCAATAATAATTCTCCTACCCTCATTTTCCTAGGAGGTTACTGATGTTTTGACCTTACAATGCAAGTGTACTATTGACCTGGAAATGTTAAATTTAACATTATAGAAACGGATGAACAAAATAATTTCGTCTCATTTGCTTTTTCCTGTTACTTTTAAGTACTAAAATTAGATTAATTTTTGGATATAATAAAAATGCACACAAAATGCACACAAAATCATCAGACTTCCAAGCGCGATTAAAATTTTTATTTCGACAAGTGTTAATGCACTTTCCCAGCATAGCTAGAAAATTGAAAATCTATTAATTATCTCTGGTCGGTCTTTGTTACTATTACATAAAAATATAAATGTATATGTATATATAATATTATTTTTAATAATACATTATTATAATGTTAATAATATTCTCCACCTGCAATAGAAACAATTATTTGTTCAAAACAATTGTCGGAAATTTTAAATATTTTTGGAGTTTATTGCACGTTGAGGTGATAGCTCAATTTATTTTGATCTCTGAATCATTATGGTGATGTTTACTGGCTTTTTTATCTATTAAGTGTTTGGTTTCCAAAATTTAATAGATTAATATGAAAAATGAGTCTGTTAAATTTCAATTACTTATAGCGGATATTATTTAAATATTTCCTCAATTTTTATTGAATTAACACTTTTAGTACTGTATTATTATTAAACGGGATTTTTAACAATCGACTCTTCGTTTGCGACTCTTACTTTCTGTTATTGAAGCATTATTTAGAGTTGGGTAGTAATGAAACATGTTCCTATTCTCTCTACTCTCAAGTCATCTTAAATATCTTTAATTTTATAATACGGCTTTTCGGTTTATCTTAAAATGAACCTTTTAAGATTGTGTACAGTATTAGAATTAAATTGAGTGAAAAATTAAAATGTTTTATTCAAGCTTTATTAACTTGAGTTTTAAGTTCTGAATTTAGTTAGAAAAAGTTGTATTCGTGTACTGTACATAAAAATTGCATCACTTAGAATTAATAGAGAGCAGTCTAGTTGATCATACCCGTAAGAGCCCTTTTAAAATTCTGTTTATGAACCTAAATATTTTAAACACGTATTCGAATAATTTTTTTATAAATAACGTATTTTTTGGTACTATTGTAACATATCTATAGACTTTCAGAACAATCGCCATTAAATTATGCGGCATTACGTTTGTGAACTTCTATTCACACAATAAATTTTCCGAAGTTTCGCGCTAATTCACCTGGTACACCTACAAAATTCTTGGTAACTCATAACGCTGCTCAGCGAAATTTTCGTCTTACCTAATGGTTCAATAAATCGTAACTCATTTACTCGTCAGAACAGTTCCTCTATACTGAAATGTTCTCCGTACAGATAGATTTTTAACTGATAACCGACTACCTGCAAGCAACATTAGCAGTCACTAAAAGCATTATCAAAATAGGAGTTCTTATTAATGAGACAAATATAAACTATTTTGTATTTAATAATCTTTACGAGAATATAATACTGATCTTGTATTAATATTTAGTAGCGTACAAATTTGCTTTCATTGCACTACAACAACATACATAACTCGTAACCCTAAATAAGTCAAAATAGCGAATAACGTAACTGAAATTTTCAATAAATTTCACCATTTGTGAACTTAAACTTTTTACATCGCGTTGCTGTAAGTTGGCATGCTAGAAAAAGTTACGGAAGTGGAATTACGTCATAGCCGAGCAATAATCAGAAGCCAACTCGTCAGCGTCGCGTAAATTTACACGTATATTAGTCATAAATTTATACATATATTAGTCATTAAGTTTACCTAGGCCAGTTTTGAGAGTTCTGAGATTGTAGACCTTGGTAAGAGTTGTTCTCTTTTCCCATTGGAACAGTCGGTCAGCTACCTCCTAAACTGGTCTGCGTCCCCACAGCAATCCCCTTTCCCGCCACCTGAAGGGGTTGGGACAAGTACCAAGCGGCCGACCTACCTAATGCATGTTTTATAGCGTTTGTCCTGAATCACTTTTACGTGATGGCCGGGTAGGGTCCTTAAACCACAGCCCGGGGGCCCTAGTTAACCTTTCCTCTACCTTTCCGCAACCCCTCTTTCAAATCCCTTCGTATGCTATTAAAGTGGATTAACCACCACGTGGACACCCTCATGTAGCCAGTTACTCTAAAAAAAAAAGTGGATTACCGTATACATAGTCTCCCTAAACCATCTTCTTTTTCTTTCTAATTTAACGTTCAAAATTACTATACCTTTAAGTGAGAAATACACACAAGCTGTGATTATTCTCTTATGTGAGTCTTTTCGACAATATAAAATATTTTCTTTACCTAATTAATTTTAGGGAGAAATTTTTTGATTCTTATAAATCAGCTCAAAGCTTACTTTTACATATTCGTTTTGATCATTGCTCTTAAAATCGTAACTATTGATGAATCTCAGTTGGATGACAGTAGAAGAGGACGTACTTTCACCGCTTTAAAGATATTAAACCAATGGTCATTTTAAATCATATAATAAATATATCAATTAATTTATTTTGTAATGTTTCAGTTGAAAAACAATTTTTCTATATACCGAAATTTTACTGTAATATTAATTGTTTTAAATATTATAATAGAGTAATGCGGGACAGTACGATATACAAAATAAAACAGAAAGATACAGAGCATCAACAGTTTTATATCATATTTGATATATATTACTGTAAAATGAGCGTCATTAACGTAATTAGAGAAATGTCTTTATACCAACAACACAGTCGTAAAAGATTTTACTTGAATGAGCAATAAGCGACAAACAACACTGATGCAGACAGTCAGACATAGGTAAACAACCATAAAAGGTTAAATTGATATGCGGCATTCATGAAAAATAAAACCAACGTAGCTGAAATTATGTCGAATAACCTTTTCTCTGTTAGAGATCACGACGGTACAAATAATACAACCTACCCTCGACGCACGCGTCTTGAGAGTGTGTCGCGTTACGAATTTTTCTGATTTGTTTATTTCAACGAAAGTTATTCCAATCAGTCAACACGTCTACGTGTTCAAGTTGACGGAAAGCTGCAACGGAATAAATACATCAAGGCTCTTTCTAGACAACTTAATTCTGCCTGTTACTCTCTCCGATTATTAATGCAGCAAGTTGATACCTTGACAGGAAAATCCATTTATTATGCATACTTTCATTAGAATGTGAATTGTGATATTACGAATTGACAACTTTCTTCTCATTCTTCGGAAATGTTCAAACTACAAAAATAGAGCGATACGAATATTATTTCAGAGGAAGTTCTAAGCTTTCGTTCGAAACTCCTTTAATACGAATACTACCTAGTACATTCATTTTATAAATTTTAAAAATCCCAAACCGTGACGGAATTTTATTTGTTACCAACGATTATACCAGAAACCGTATGATACTGAGAACTGACAAACATCAATTCTCATTTTAGGAAAGAATAATGCACTATTTCATGAATAAAATTATTTACCTTCCTCCAAAGATTAAGAAAATTAATAGCTGCAACCCATTTGTAAAAAGCTATGAAACTTATTATTCTGTCAATGAATTCGTAAATCGGTCTGAACCCGAATTGTTATTAGTTCCCTTGAAAGAACTGAGAAATATGTTTGAAATTGATATTCTAGAAGTTGTCTGTTCATCTGATACTGCTCAATTATTTTTTCATGTTAATAATTGTAACTAGACGAAATCTTCGGCCTGAAAACAGATGCCAGCAAAAATCTTCTGTAGTTATCGAAAGTGTAACGTTAATTATGAAGTGTAGTTTAAATTAAAAACAGTTTCACATAATCGTCCATTTCATTTAATCTGTCTATTTTTTATTTCATATTTTCTCCTTTTTTTTGGTATTCTCCTGAATTTATAATATTTTTCTTTTATAGATTTCATTAAGTTTCGTTTGCTACTAATGCATTTTACGTTGATATATTTAATGATAACTTTGACTTGTCCAATATTCTCAATAGAGGACTAACTGTATAAATAAATAAATCAATCTAAATGTATACAGGCTTCAAATATTCTACCTCTGTATGTAAATACAATTGTGCTATGAAAGGCATCATACCTTTAGACAACTCTTCTGAAAAATTGAAGTATCCACAAAGATAGTTAAACGTTTTCTAAATATTATCATACTCGATATCTATTAACAGTTTGTTTGCGGGACTTCCAAAGTTACAACTCGGCTGCTCAGACTAGCTCCTAGTGAGCTCGCACTAGGAAAAATGACAGCCATTACATTATAATGCAATGTTAAGTCACTAATTTCTATTCGAATAAATATAGATTCTTGACTTAAAAAGTTATGATCGTTATAGTAACCTTCCACTATCATATTATAAACCTATTTACGTTTTACATAAAGCTGAAGCTTTTTCAAATCATTACTGAAACTAAGAAGTTAAAATATAATAGCATGTATTATTTAGCATTGTGCCCAATTTTAAGGATAAATAATTGGAAAGTAGAAGAAGAAGAAGAAGGTGTAGACAGGCTATGTAATCTACTTATAGCATCGGAAAGGGACTGAAACTGGGGATGCGGAAAGAAATAGCAAGGTAGCCAAGGTTTATTTCTTCATTACTCTGAGAGACAGTTTAACAAATAATATATGTATAAATCTAAACTCAAGTGATAAGCTAATTTCTCATTAGAGCAAAGCTGTGACGTCTGTTCACTTCCATTACGTCCACTTCCCATCCCGCAATATAAGAAGTTCAACTTCAGAAATGGAGATAGTTATTGATATTTTCAGTTTTGTTGTTTGCCATCTTTAAAGTTACGACTATGTATGGAGAACAAGACCAATAAAATAAGACATGAATGCGAGCGCTTGTCTTATAAATACGCTCAAAACAGAAGTGCGAGAGCGCGATCGAACTGTTTCTAGCTTTTATAAAATCCGGTATGTTTGTTTTTGCGACAAAAAAAACAAACTTGCATTCGAAAAATATTTAATGAAACAGTATCAGATATATGGCGATATTAATATATGTAATTTAGGGAGATTTTACGATAGATAAATTATACACATACATCATTTACAAAATTATAGAGAATATAGATGATGAAATCGCTGTTCAAGCAGATTTATATAAGACAGTGGACAATGGACAGAAATTAACAAGATGAAAATAAATCCGTTTAATAGTAAAACAATTATTTATACTAAAAAAATTGTTATCCCTGGAAAATATGAAATAGGAAACGAAAAATAATGATACATATATTCTGACTATTAAGAGAACTTATAAATAAACAACAATCAATTTAAAGTCAGAAAAAATATATTTTTATTTTGGGAAATGAAACTAATATTTGTCGCTAACTTTGCGATCTTTTCAGGTTGAAGTTCAACACTACAAAACCAAACCAAACAATTACAATGGTTAAAATAAAATTTTTAAGAAAAATTTGGCAGGAAACAAACCATATAAATTTAGGCGGACTTACAAATTTTGATAGTCAGGTCATTCTACTTTGACTTCCGTGGCCGAAATACACAATATAAAAGGATAACCACCAGTAAAAACTATGTTACACTGTTGAATGCGGTTTACAATGGAAACCATTTAGGATTTTAAATTGTAACAATATATACATTAAAAATTACAAAAACAAAGGCATAAATTAAGTTCAAATTGCTAGTATCTTTTTTTATAACATTGTTATATGATCTGATATTTAGCTCGAGATGTAGCTCGTTTCTACATCCAAAATTGATACATTGCACCAATCTAATTTATGAATTTATAAGGAAATATGTTTTGACAAAAAATAATAATTTTGAATATTTATATTATTTTTATGTTCTTTTAACCTAGTTTTTAATGAGCGCTTGGTTTGTCCTTTATATGTGGCTTGACAATCGATACAATTAATTTTGTAAATTACATTGTGTTTAAATAAATTGTCAATTTTGTCCGTAATATTATTTACTTTGTTTACTTACACAATACTTTTCTAACAGTCCAATTAATTTATATATATTATATATAATATTGCCTCTCGCTGAAACTTGTAAATATTTTGGAGTTACTTTTAATAAGAAATTAAACTGGGGCGAACACGTAATCTTAGTAGCGTGCAAGGGATGGAGGTTGTTACACTTCATAAACAGGATATTGAAGAAAAGTACAAAGGAGGCCAAGGCAGCCGCTTACACTTTTCTAGTTCGACCTGTGATTGAATACGGGTCCGCAAGTTGGGAACCTTACAGAGCGGAGCACATCAATGCGCCGGATAAAATTCAGAAACGGGCTGGGATTTTGTGTGGGTACGAAACTAAATGGAAAAATACACAGTTATAGGAGGAAAAAGGCTAGATTTGGTGAACTCTACAAGGTTTTCACGGACGAACCCGTTCAGAAATAAGGGAGGGTCTAAGCATACCCACATTTTTCTCAAAAAACTACCATACTTATAAAATAAAGGAACGGGACCAAATAATGGATGTGGGAAAATACTCTTTCGTAAACAGAGCAATAAGGGACTGGACTGCTGTGCCTGCAAGGATAATAGGCTTATCCTAAGAATACAAAGGCTTTTAAAAATAAGTTAGAAACATTTAAAAGTTAGGGGCTTATGTTGTAAAAACAAGGGCATTTAAATATTTTTAAATTGTGGTTGAATTTTTTTTTCCTGTAATTTATCTTTCTACTTTTCTTTTCTTTCATCAAACTGCATCGGGCAAATTCCCACCCGTATTAAAAATAAATATAATACATACAAGAGGTTCTTGGAACGGATAATTCATATTATTTACATTTACAACCCTTGATGATAGATTAAAAAAAATTTGTTGGGCAATATTCAAAAGTAATGGTATAGAGGTATATGAAAAACAAATTTACGCCGGCATCCTGTGGTGTAGGGGTCAGCGTGACTACCTCACATCGTGGAGATCCAAAGTTCGAATCCCGGAGAGGGCATGGATGTGTGTTTGCGTGAGAGAAACTCTCCGATAATCAGTTCCCCGACGATAAAAAATGATTTCCCATAATAGTCGCTAATAACCAGTGCTGTTGTTGTACATAATATGTACATAATAAATAATAATAATAATAATCCCTCCAGCGCTAAGCTTTCTCTAAACCAAATAAGTTCAACCTTATCTATATTGTGCAAAACCGACAAAAGTTTAGATCGTATTAGTCGGTACAAAAGTCGGAAAACTTACGAACACTACTACTTGAAGAAAAGTTTCGAGTTGAAACCTTGTTTTCTGTTCTTAAAGCAGTAAATTGTTCGCTTACGTCGATGAGTTAACAATCTCTCGCAAACCAATCGATTTTTCTGACTAATGACATCGAGCAAAGATGTTTCTTAGCCTAGTCTGGTGCGTTTGGTTACCAGTTGAACTACCGCCTGTACATACAGGGGTGTGGCTTCAGCAGGGACCCAGATCTGACGAGAGAGAAAAGGTCAAGGGTCAAGCGATGCAATTCCACCAAATATGACACCTGTCAAACATGCGAGCAGTGACCCCAAAAAAATTAATTACCCGTGAGATTCGCATATATTCCCGTGCAACCATGTTCCGGCAAACAAAAAAATAATAAAATAATAACCACAAATTGCATGCGTGCCGCTGTAATTACTTCTCCATTTGTAAAATGAGCACGTGCTCGTTCATTCGATGGGGCACACTGACAGTGAGAAAGAAAAGAGGGATGGTGGAGGGACGTATATTTGTTGGACTTTGTGCATTTCGAAAGCGCTAGCGGCGTATTCATGGCAAAATTTCACCCGTAATAAAAGAGACATATGGGCAACAAAGGCGACATCGGGCGATCCACCCTTTATTGTTGGATTATCAGCACAAATTAGATTCATTGTTTGGCAATTAATATAATTGAAATTGTTTAACCTCCCGTAGGATTAATGCTACGATAAAAACGTTCCTGTTTGAGTGGAATGATTTATTGAAGGCTGTATGTGAAGTGTCAAATATTTCAGCTTAGACGGAAACATTCGGGGAAAAAAACCTACAAAAATCTTCCATATATTTTTATATCTCGTTTGTCTGCTTCAACATATTGAAATACATATAAAATGCCTTTAAATTTTTAATGAGTATATGGTATCGGTCAGACATGAAGTGTGAACAAAAACTGTGTCGCAACAGAATTACAAAATTATGACTATCCACGAAATAAAAATATAGCATAAAATATAAAAATAATTTAACAGAAATTCAACTCTAATATAATCATTGTTTCATAATTATAACTCATTTGCGGTGATATTACTACATCTGTATTGGCATATGTTTCTGGGCATCAATCAGTAAATTATTTAGAATGATATACGAATTGATGGAATATTTTTAAAACGGGCCTAAATTAGTGAGAGGAACATAAAAGCTATTTAACTATGTACAATGAGAAAGGAGAAATAATATCGTAGTTACTAGGTAAAATATCAATTAAATTGAATAGGCATATCGTTAAAAGTATTAAAAACTGATGTATTGTCACATGTTATCGTTAAAAATGTAAAATTATAAAAATCGTAGAGACGTGCAGAAATCGATTGAAGTGTTTCGAATAACGTTCTTTTCTTTATAATCTGAAGAAAAACGCCATCTTTAAAGGCATGAAAATCCATATTTTCAGGTTTTTAGACGCTCAAGAATTCTTTCAAGCAGGAAAAACTGTTAAGACAACTGTATTTGCATTTGAAACGTGCTTATACGTAAAATTTTCTCTTTATTTAATTACGTCACTCATGGTTCGTAAATCTGTAACTTATAGAAGTCTTACAAGTATCATGTCCATAATTTCAAAAACTGAACTTATATTTTATTATTATATTTTAAAATAGCCCGTTCGACTATAATTTAAATAGAAGCCTTTTAAATAATTGTCGAGTTTCAATTTAGGATAGGATTGGCGTTAATCAAATATCTTAAATATGCAGGAAGCAAAGAGAAACTATACCTTATTTGAGATTTGCTAATAAAATGGCATTTTACCGTAAATTTATGTTAAAAATACGAAAGAAAATTTAACTTTATTCGATCTGTAAGACGTTACTCGATGGGACCGTCTCGGAGGGAACTAGACAATCTCATCAAACATCCCAAAATTATTGACCATAATAATTGATGGCCACAAGCAAGCTGTATTTGGTTAATTAAAACTCTAAACAATACTTTTAATTGAAATTATTGCAACGAATTTTATAGTAGCAACACAATTAAGGCAACATACTCATTATATTTTAGTTTTATTTGTTTCTAAATGAAAACAGCTAATATAAGACGGAGTTAAAATTTATATTTTTATAATTAAACTTATTTTACAAAAAATATTTAATTAATACAATAATACTTTACAATTATCCCCTAATTCTATCAAAAATATTACAGGTTGTATTTATTTCCTTGGCACGCGAAAGCCAGACAACTCAAGTTAAACTCTTCTTATTTACAAAAACCAGAGAAATGCTAAAACATATAATTTTTTAAATATATGTATTAGGTGTTTTAAATGTTGTTTTAGTGAGAATGAAATATCTCTGTAGCGAATAAATATATTTTAAATGCAATTATGAATACTTAGAAATATTTCAATAAGACGTGAAGTTTCAGTAGAAACAAAGTTTCTTCTTTCGATGTTACCATTGAACAAATCGAAAGCAATCTCAGCTGTGTCAGTCTTCAGAACTTAACCAATACATTATTAGTTGGATCTATCGACCAAATCAGTTCCGAAACCCACGCCACTAAAGCAAACACGCTTGTTTGGAAACGCGACATCACTGCCACAGCCAATATAAAGTGAATCCATTCAGTGTAATATTTTTAATAAATGATAAGCTTAATTAATAAATTTTCTAGCTACTAATTACTTCAAATTACTCCTAAAAAAAGATACTATGGATTATTTTCCTTACTTGGTCCGTTTACTTATAATAGATGTGTTTTTGCTAATTGCGAGTAAAAAAACATTCGAAAATACGTCAAATTTAGAATAAAGTAATTAAACTTGAGGTATATTTAGTAGTTATCCAGGAAAAAATATTAGATCTAACCTAAAGCTGTTGAAAAAGATTGAGTTGAAAATAAAATTCCTTCTAATTTATTAATTAATGGCATTCTAAATTTATTACCCTCAAACTCAGGTAGTTAATGAAATAAATTCAACCACAGTAGAAATATCTCTTTATTCTATTCATACATTGTTCCAAATTGTGGTTTTAAATAATTAGCATTCGTTTACTTATCAAAATTATAAGCAGGCTCAGTTAAATTTCAATAGCGTGGTAATGAAACTCATTTAACTAACGGGGGGGAAAATATCACATAATTTTTTTATAAAAATTAAGGTAATTTTTAATATTATTAAACTGATTTTTTTATATTGAACTAAATAAATAATAATAATAATTTGTATGATACAATTGTCGAGTTAATATTTTTAAACAGATTTGTATCAATATGTAGGATCATAGCAAAATGAAGGATATTTTAATTATTCAATTATGCAAAAGACGAGTATTTTACGACAAAATATTGGCTTTCTCTAATCAGTTTAAAATATGTCTATGCAGTTCTTGAAGATAACCTATTGTGAATTACTTATAAATGAATAAACCAACGGAATTCGTATTAAATATATATTAATAAAATAAAAAATAAGCACATTCCGGCTGCATTGTTTGGGTAAAGATCACATGCTTAGAAAATTTATTCACGAAATACTTTAATTATGTATGTATATCTCAAAACAGAAATTATATTCAGATTTATATATATATATATATATATATATATATATATATATATATATGCATCTGAATATGTTCCAAACAGGAACGATACGTCATGCTAATTTTTGTTAATGTAATCTAATTGAAGACGAGTTTTGCTGGTTTATTCATATATAACCTATCGTCTTCTCGCTATGTTTCAAACATAAAAAATGTATTAAATACACAGTTTCAATTAAATAATATTAACGTTATACACACGGAATAAGAAATGACAGTAGATTTTGTAAGATAACTGCCCGCTTAGTATTGAATACGCCAGGAGGACACACAAATGTTTCCGCTTTTGTACATTTCTGAGTAGTATACATAAACAGAAATGTTTGATTAACACATTAATCATAGAGTCTTAAAAATGCTATTTTTATACAGAAATAATATATTTAAATAGAATATAAATTTAAATAGAATATAAATTCACACTTCGCCTAGAAGACGACGACAGAGCTTTTAGTCGTCGAAACGTTGCGTTCTACAAAAATGCAAAACCCGGTTGAACTCCGAGAACAATATATTGAAAAACTGCACCGGGAAAGGCTTCAATCTTTGATAATATAAATTTATTTAGAAGCAGAAGTCTAATTAGATTTACCTATGGTAATAATAGTAAAATAATATAAAAAAAACTGTAAAAATGATATAAACTTCAGCACTAAATTAATTTTAAATTTCTTATTAAGATGTCAGCGACAACTTTGACGTATCTGACTGCACTGAGGATAGTATAAAATAGTAATTGTATTTGACCTTTAGTAGAGAAATTGGTACGTTTAATAATGTTTCCTATTGAGAAAAGTGGAAGTCCTTTACCGTTATCGTCCGTCGTGATTAAAAAGTAACGTATGTAGTCAATTTCTATTCTCTGTCTCATTTTTATTCATAAAAACATGAAGAGAAGAACATATACAATATATAAAAGTTTTGAATCTGAGAGAATACAATTTAAAATATTATTCTTGCAACTTGTCACATTAATACTATAATTTAAATAGAGTCTCAGTCCGTCTCAGTAGACGTCTGTTCTCGCGATTCCTAACTTATTTTAATCAACCACAGGAAAAAAAAATTATAACGCACGTGCAAAACGTCGCAAAGTTTTAACTTGAAGCGCACAGAATCGCTGAGATAACTTATAATAGTACCAGTAAATTTATTATTGGCCTTTATGTCAGATATTTTTCCATTGTGTTGTATTACAAATCCTGTATGTGTGATTATATGTTATAAAAGGCGTTAGAAAATTTTCAAATACTCTGGTACCTCTGGTAATAAATTTTCACAGGATTGTGGATATTTTTTTTCAGTTTTCGTTACGTGCTTACATGACGACATTGTCTGATTTTCATGTACGAAGATATCGGGAGTGTGAGCCATGACTGACCTGCGACGAAGCCGTGCATGGGAGACGCGCCGCAGCAGAGCGCGCCTAGCGAGGTGCACAACAGCAGCGCGAGACCGAGCATCGAGCTGTCTACGTTCCAGGGGTTCCAGCTGGACTGCCCTGGAGAAGAGAAGACACGCGACGCGCACTGCGCACGCTCCGCAGACTCTTATGCGCCGCCAAAATTAATTCAGCTGCTTCGGTAAAGAACCCTAGTACGATGCGACGAGCGACTGCTTCTCACTTGCCTTAAATACTTCATAAATTAATTTATATCCCTGGTAACGGTTGTTACATCCCTCAGTGCCATAAATCTCGAGCGACAATCCTTCAGCAGCTTCACACATGCAGAGAGACAGATTATTTCTGAAGTCGATGATATATTCATCTTTATTTACTGACGTGTCAGTTTGGCCCTACTACGACAACTCAGCTATTTTCAGTTAACAATTTTAAAATTATTATTGTCTATAGGTACAATTATTTTTTATTTATTTATTATTCGACCAGTGTGTTCAGAAACAAATATAATCAAAAATATTGTTTTAATTACTGGGAAGACAAACTTTGGAATAAAAATTCTGTTTAATATTTAAATTATCATAAACCTTCTAACAGATATAAATAACAAACGTATAAATTTTTATTGGAATCGGTTCAACAGTTTTGCTACGAAAATTAAAAATATAACATCAATCATTTTGTCACAATATGTGGATGGCAGTTCGATCTTGCTTAAAACCTTGTTACGTAACTAAAGTTTCATATAAAGTTGTTCGGTCATATACTTGTGGAACGAGAAGAAGGAAATATTTTAAAATTTTAAAATTACCATTATTTTGTCTGTGGATGGTGGATGGCAATTCGATATCACTGCTAATCTTATTAATCTTCCATACGAAAACTATTTAAAATTTCATAGTTTATTTTGTCAAGGATAGGCAACATGAGGTTTAGTAACTTTCATACCTCACCCCTTTTATTGCATAGCAAGGGATGAAAAGGAGCGGTGTGGAAGGGATAAAAAGGCGGTGAAGGGTTCATTAGGCTGTACTTTAAATATCTTACCCACCACTCGCCTATAAATTAATTTATATCCCTGGTAACAGTTGTCATGTCAGTGCCATACATCTCGAGCGACAATCCTTCAACAGCTTCACACATGCAGAGAGACAGATTATTTCTGAAGTCGCTGATATATTCACGTAGCCATTGATTCTTAGAGAAACCGGCATCAGGTAGGTCGGGCCCTTGGTACTTGTCCCACGTCCTTCTGATTACGGAAGATCAGGGTTCGTTGTGGGGACGCAATTTACCAGACTCCATGCCCCAACCAAATTTTAGGGGAGGGGGCAGTTGTTCGACTGGTCCAATCAGAACAGGAAACAACTCTGACCGTTTGCCCAACGTCTGCTACCTCATTGCCACCCTAGGGGGAACCTTGACTTAAATTCCTTTGTTTAGAACAAAGGGAAGGGAAATCCCAAAGTAGAAAGTTAGTAGCCCTTTGGAGTGAAGTTTAATCGCAATAGGTTCCACAAAATGAGGTATTACGGAGTTATTCTAAATTTTTGGAAAGTGTCTAAGATCTCTGCATTTTATTAGATCTCAGACTTAATTACCGACATGCTTCAGTGTTTAAATACGCTTAAACACAAATCGAAAATATTAATATCTCTTTAAATAATCACTCACACAATTTCAAAATATTTTATATTGATAAATGAAATACAGTTGTATTTTATAGCACTACTACTCACCATTTATTTATTTTAAATATTTATTTGTTCTGAATTCCAAACAAATTTGAAAAGTTTAACAGGGGTTTAGGGGAGACAATGTCCGTATTCTATATTTCTCGAAGAGGAACTACACATTGCTTCCAGTTCTTAATAAGAAACAGTATTATCTCATTAATGCGCCAGCAGCGAATGCTTCCCTTCAACGCGAGAGACATCGTTTTCCTTGCATTTATTAACATACTAGATCGGTGTTCGGCGTTGCCCGGGTTGTCGTAATTAACCTCAGCGACATCCATAACCCCGGATTTTAGTCCAATCACGATTGCTTTTGCGTTATTTTTATGTTGCAACCCTCCATACCCATCCCAAAAGATGCTCCCATCCTATGCCGAAAGGGGTTAAAATTATACACAGAAATATCCGGAGAAACGCTTTCTCATTGACCCCGAACAATTTTTTTTGACAAAATTATAGACCGTTTTAAGATGTTTGAAAATTTCTATTCCTGACCAACACCAGCCCCTGGGGGTTAAACGGCAACTTAAATGTCATAATTAAACTCAACGACATTCATAACCACGGAATCAACACCAATCTCGGTTGTTTTCGCGTAAATATTTGTAAGGACTGCTTATTTCCAATCAAAACTAGTATGCCTTAAACTCCAAGTATCTTTTGAGCCGCATAATAGTATTCCTCAATATAAAGAAGTCAGAATAGAACAACATACATAGTGAAGTTTCGCCGAGCTTGTCTGTTATTCTTGATGAAGAACGAAGAATTACTATACTTGCAATGAATTTTCCTGGTCAAGAAAACTGGGGTTAAGGCTGTGGGAGAATCGACACTCTGAGCCGGTGTGTCACTCCTAAATCCAGAATGTGTCATGTAAGATGACAGTCTGGCAGCCTTCTCGGTAGGCCAAGGCCCTTCGGGGCTGTCGAGCCAAGGAGTAGCAATGAACTTTCAATATTAGTGACAGGCATACTTTTTTAAGACATAATATATTTCGTCACAGATTTCCATTCCATTTATTCCCAGGTTTCTACATTTCCTTGAGGCCTTTTCAGTAATATTTAATACTAGGCCTCATTTTAATAAATAAGCCTTTAGTGTTAAGCTTTGATTGGAAGCATTTCTTCTGTACTTGTAATATGTTTATATTTACGCATCACGGCCGAAAGTGTATTTTTCTGGCTCTGTTTTCCTATAACTATTTTAGTAGCTTTATACGAATGCGTTACGCTCTTGATGTTAAGTCTCTGGACGCGAATGGGAAATTTCCCCTCACCGAAGCGTTGTCTTTTGGTGAGGCCGTGAACTACTTTTCAAGGCTAAAAGCATATTCATTATGCGACGTCAATTAGCAAAGACAATTTCGGCTTTAAGTATTTATGAGTAATTATCTTTATCACTTTTACAAAGCCCCACTTTAATTAACATAGTATTCCTTACGAAGAATATTCGCGACACGATAAATAACTTATTTAGTCAAATTGGAGAACAACGGAAGATCAAAGCAATGCCTCGGGACACAGACATTAAATTTTCATTTCCAAATACCCTCCATTCAGCGCAGTTTAAAGAGCTCTCTGAAGAGACTGGGACGTTTAGTGATTACGTCAAGTGCTTACGAAACAAGATGAATTTAGCGGTTTTCACCTATAACAAGTTATTATATTTAGAGTAATTTTAATTACTTATTTCAACTTACTTATACTCATTACTTAAGGTTTACGATTTCATTTTTGAAATAATACAGCAGCGAGTAATCGCATTTTTGAACTATTTTAAAAAATCGATTCATTCAAACATTTTTAAAATAAATTTCCCACTGACTCCTTCAATAAACGTTCAACGGTACGTAGTAGATTTTATTGGAAATTTCTATAAGAGCTACGGACCGAGCAATAAAAAAGGCATTTTTTTTGCACAAAAACTATTCTATTTACAGATGTTTTTAAAATCGAGGAACGATAATTCTAGTACTGACTGCTGTTAATTATTAAGTGAAACGTTTTGCAAGTGATTTTATAGGCAATTTGTAGCAATATCGAAAATAAGGTGAAAAGTATTTTAAGCAATTTAACTCGGGAAACTATTTGCATTTAAAAAGAGTTCAATAATGTGGCAATCATAGTGAGCTATGACTGTTTATTGATATCTTAGGAAAATATATTTATTCAATTTTTTTAATCAGAATTTGGTAAAACTCAGGGGCAGCTGTTAATAAATAAAATATTATTATAAGTAAACATATTTGTAATTGGAAAATTAAATTAAAAAATATTTCTCCTTTGATATAAAAATTGAGATTCTATGCTGAGAATAAGGGAATATATTAATGTATAAACCAAAAATAAAATATTTTTTTCTTCATTTAAAAAAAACATTCTAATGAAACGTTTGCTTCATTTTTATATATCTATCTTTCCGTATTTAACATGCACAGAACACATCTTCGACACTAACGTAAAGTGAATTCATTATGTAATGGAATGAATCAAACCATCATTACATAAATTAAATTCATTAAGTAATAATACATCAACTAAAATACTGAATACAAGTATAAAAATGCAACAGCGAGGATGAACAAATAAGGACAGTACCCAAATACGAGAAAAATGAATATACATTATAGATAAATGAGAATATATTGTAGAAATAGTTAATTAGGCCACTAATTGATTGGTTATAATTTGAATTGTAGTGAACAATTTTAATTATAGCGGTATGAGCGAGCAAAGCAACAATGAGCGGCGAGTTCTGTTTCTTTGTTGAAGAGCCGAAATGGCGATTGAATGCGCAAAAGTAAAGTTAGTCTATAATCAATTATTTTGTTTGTTAATTATCAAAATCTTTTAATTTAATTAGCCTATCATTTGTTTATTACAATATATAAAAACAATTTATAAATAAGAAAAATTTAAGAAAATAGATGGGTCAAAAAATAATATATAAGCAAGAAAAAATATGAATATATGTAAAAGTCTGATCATTACAATATATTCTCATAGATTATAAAATATATCGTTTAAATAAGAAAATTTAATATACTTAATTTAACATATATCATTGTTTATAAATTGAACGATCATTAACTGAGATATTTATTGCAGAACTTCAAAATACTGCTACATTCTTCGGTAATAGTAGCTAAACACAAATGTTTTCGTATAAATTAACAAGTGTAATAATTACTTAACACGCCCCCAGATAATAAAATATTGTTACATTTCCTGTTAATTATTATTAGATGTGTAGGCCGCTAAAAAGCAGCATATAAGAATAATCAAAGTTTAAGGCGGTCATCGTCTGTTCTGAGGTAACTTATTCTTCACACTCTCCATTGCTCAAAAATAGATGTTCATTACGTGTAACAAATTGAAATTTTTAAAATTATATGCACTAAGTTGTCAACAAAGCAGTTAATTAATACAGAAACGTGCTGCCTGCCCATGAGACCGAGCTTAATTCTTACCAACGAAACAGCCAAATTACAAAGCACGTGGAATCAAACATTAACTCCGTAATGAGGACTTGTGCCTGGCATTCTCCGTACTATTAAATTTGTTCACCTTAAATCTCGACAATTCTGCAGCCGTCGGTTGTCGTGTGTGGGCCTCGGATTCAACATTCATAGTGCGTGACCTGGAATTTAATTACACAGAAGCGTTCCATTGTACGCAATGCGGACAAGCGTTAATAATTCGTGAAGCAGCCTTCGCCTAAAAGGACGACACATACGTGCTTTGTTCCGTGCATTTAAAACTTTTTCCTTTCTCGGAACCGTTACGCTGATTGAATTCATACCGGAGCTCTGCTTTCAACCGTAGAACTGCATGAGAATCGCATTACCAGGCGTACTTGATCTCAACAGAACTCTTCAGAGACACAAAACTCACAAATTTGTATTTATTTGAAATTGCTGGTTCCTTCGTCGTATAAAATCTTTAACGTGTCGTTTTGTATACATTTTTCGTCGAAGGTGACGTTTAAGGTTTAAGGAAACCAATGTGACTTAAGAATAACAAGGGTTGGGCATAAGATAAAGACGCTTATCTTCAATTTTCATTCTACGTGAATTACTTTTACGTAGTTGGTCATCAAAATTAATTTCTAAAAGTAATTATGGTATGCCAATAATTGTATACTAAGTCCAATATATGTGACTAATAATATAGATACAATCAGATAAAAAATGCTAACAGTCTGTTAATGGTCGTTATATATTAATAAAAAAATTATTAATCATAAAATATTTATTTAACATCCCAACAACATTTCTGTACATATTTGTATCCTATTCAGGCTAACAAAAAGGAGCGTTTATTTAGATGTTGTAAATGCTTCCTTCTGTCTGACTATGAATATTATTAAGATATCAATACAATATTTCATCACCTCTTGAAATTTTTACATGTTTTAGTTATCTGATTTATTAAACTAAATAAAATCCTATTGCATGAAATAAGTAAAAGCTCACAAACAAATGAATTTTATGTTCCGTTCCCGTATAAAGCTAATTAATAATATTCATAGCGAGACTGATGAAGCGTTTACCATAACAAAACAAACCTTTATTTCAGTCAGTTAAATTAACAAAAAAATCTTTCAGAACGAATTTTTTTAAGATTTTAAGAACTATATTTTTTAATTATAAAAAAGGTTAATGCTCATTAAACATATCTGATTTTGATCAACAAACGAAAAAATAAAATATTTCTTTAAATATAGCGCCATGTTTGTTTCTGAAGTTTTCCATTTTCCAATAGTCTGTTTTCAAATTCCACGTTTATATTTTTGCATGAAAAATTGTGTATCAAACAAATACCGGCAAGATGAGTGTCGCGTTTGCAAACGCTCGTCGATTCAGTGGCTGTTGAGATGACTTTACGTTGCAATAATCTTTAATTAGAATGTTTTAGATTTTTTTTATTATATTTTAAGGAAACGATTAAATGGTTAAAATTGGCCCGCAATGTATGCAAGGAAGTGAGAGTTGAATGTTGCTTTATAGTTTTTATGGGAGTCATCACCTTGTTTTGTTACCTTTATTAGTTACTCGTTTATCTCATTGAAAATTTAAATATATTTGTTGTTAAATTGTATATTAAATCCATGTTTATGCTCTGATGTCCAGAGTCTTCAACACCCCTCTAAGAAAATTTGACGTAACAGTTTTAATTTGTCACTTCAAGACAAATTCTGTTTATTTTTCGAGTACATCGATACGAAATCGTTGCAGTAGAACTTGGACTTTATCACGAGTCCCTTTAAGTAGACAAGGTGCAGTTTGCTTTATGTTGTAGCTATCACGCGTTGCCCAGGGCCTTAGTGAGCAAACAAACAAACACGACAGGCATGTGTAGGACTTCGATCGAAGTCCATAAGCTAAGCAGAGCAGGCAGTAGTGTGTGGGCGGATATTTCCAATAGTACCAGCTGGCAAATCGACAAGCCGTCATATCGCATATGCCCTGCTTCGCTTTGCGACGACGCGAGACTCGTTAGGATTTTCACCTAACACCATCAGGATGAATAAATGGAGTCAAATATTCGTAAGCTAATACAATACGTTGTGCCTTTGCGTTTCGTTTCATTTTTTCAAGCGCTGTGAATATTTACTTCAATTCAGGCGATCCAATGGAATGATGTTGCCAGAACATAAGGTTAATTAATTAATCACAAAATTCTCGTTTTGACAGTTATATAAAATATTAAAATATAACTTTTTAAAAAACTTTTAAAAATATTCTAATAATTAAATTAATAAACATTTAATGAATTTAAATTAATTAAAGAATTTAATCGTGCCCCACGTTGTGGAAGAATTTTGTTATAATTAAAAAGGTGGCTTAACAAATGAAAAAAATTAATTTTACAAACAAACAAAGATTTTTATTATCAAAAATTTAACAATTTAACAAATTAAACATAACTCATTCTCTCAGGGTCTCAACTGGGTTTGATAAAGGCGAATCGTTCAAAATAATTAAAGAACACAAAATTAAATATGAAAGGAAACAGATTTTACTCATCAATTAACAAAACTAAATTTAATTGTCGACGAAATTAACCTACAAACATTGCTTCTAATTTACAATTTTTTTATCAATAAGAAAGGAGCGATATCCGACATCTATCTTTTAATTCGGTTTACATATATGAATTCAGTGAGATTTTAACTTACGGTACTCGGGCAAATTTGGCTCTTTCGTACACACACACACTTTATATACAGGCCATTTTTAACACTGATTCTAATAACACTTTTAGTTTGACGAAATGGTTCACTGTTCGTTTAGGAAATGTTATTCTCTCGTTCCAAATTTCATTAGCTGCTGGATTCAGTTGCCTGGCTGCCACAATCGAAGACAATGGTCTAAATCACGAATGTAATAGTTTAGACTCTGCGCTCTAAATGTTTAGCGTCGAATATTTATGTCGCAGACTGAAACTTGTAGAAAAAATAGTTCTAACTGTTATACTACAAGTATCCAAATACTTTTTGGATATTTTACTTCTGGTCTGTTCACAGCTATACTTCCACGACGACTTAATGCGAACGAACTCTGATTTCCAACTCAATTAATTTTAGTTCCGTCCTCGACTGAAATCCGTCACCAACTGAACTCTCCCTCCGTCTCTGTGCGCGCTATTCCTTCTTCCAACCAAGACAACAATACTCTCCTTCATTGTCGCTTGTAGTGTTCGGTACCGCCGTCAATAATGTTTCTCCAACAATTTAGATTATCAATTACAATTAATTCCTTAATTAATAGGCATTACAATATCAGTGCGCGATAATTGGTATAAGTAAAGTAAATAAAAACATTTAGTCAATGTAATTAATTTACATTTTTCAGCAAAACGTTTCTTCTCCCATTTATAGGACACAACTTCCTATACGAAATTTTTGTGTAATTGTTGAACAAATGGGTAGTGAAAGAATATCAGCCTTGATAAAAATACTTAATGCAAGAGTATATTACATTAAAGATTAATTTAGCATTATATAAGTGCAAAGTGTGGAAGTTTTCAAGTAAATTGATAATCTTGCAGTCATGTTGGTCGAGATTGTCCTCCAACTGAACGAAGGCTTTTAAAAGTTACTTATTTCTGTATCATATAATTATTTTAAATGTTTTTAATTCAATTTCATAGAAAAAAAAGTGTTTTTCAACAATATAAATGTATTTTAAGTATCCATAAAAAGTATCCGTAGTTTAATAGCTCATTTCGAATATAACATATTAGACCATGTTCTTATATGAGTAAATTTTAAAATATACTATGATTTGAAATTTGAAATTTACGTCTGATTGAAAACTAATAATAACAAAAATAGACAAAAGAAATTATAATATAAATACCACACAACGTTTCTGGAAGCCTTGTTCATTTCTTCAGGTGCAGAAAGGATACTCTTATTCCTTTTCTTTATTTGAAAAAGGGAACAAGGTTTCCAGAAACGTTGAGTGGTATTTATATTAACACTTATTTTTGTCAGTTTTGGCAATCCTTCTTATTATTATACTAAGATTTATTGTCGTAATGAGTATTTGTTGAACTGGAAAGTGAATAGCTACAGTGAAATTGAGAATTTTTAGCGATACGTAAGCATGTGCATAAATAACTAGTGAAGAATTTCGTAGCAGTTGAAAACTTGCAATTTATCATTAATATCTGAATCGTACATTTATGAAAATTGTTTATAAACCCCCTACTACAATTTCATAGTGGATAATTAATCTTTAATATTATTTTATCCTTTTATTGTACATTTTTATTAGGTCCGATACTGAAACAAATAAACTATTTGCGTAGTATCTCGTCCACTATAATACAAAAAAAATTCTCAGAGTCTTATTCCCGTCATATTCGAAGGTCCATAGTATAAAAGCGCTCTTCACGAATTTCAATTTGACAGCATCATCAAGATAACAAACATACTAGGATATGTATTAACAAGACTATCGCAAGAATAATTAAAGCTTATTTCTACTGTTCCTGACGCAATCTGGTCTTTCTTAGGTAATTTCATATTATCATAGACGCCAGAGGTCTGACAACTGGTGCCCCTTCAGAGTTGCTCTGTGACAATTGTCCTTTGTTAACTTATTCCTCGGATCAAATGATGGTTATAGTTGTAAGTGCAGATTGTCCCACTCATTCATCTGCTGCAATAACTAGATTAATCTCCCTTGATATTACTCTTAATAAATTAGAAGATTTGAAGTTTTAATCATACTTCAATCTTCTGACCATCTGGTTCCACTCTCCCCAAGTTTCTCTGTGTGTGTTTCTCTCTGTCTGTATTCCCACTCTTGTTCGTGCGTGTCCTTATTTCACTGTCCCGCCACACCTCTTTGCATCAGAAATACTCATCTTTGTGCTACCACTTACTTTCCAGACATTCTTGGTCAGCCAGTCTTTTGGACCATGTAGTAACTTTTGTTTTCCCCGTAGTGTGGGCGTCGCAAATTGCTTCTTTTTCAAGTCCTTCTGAACTCTGTCCGTCTTATCAGCTTATTTTTGCAGCTGACTGAGACAGCTGTACAGTCTGTATCTTAATAGCAACTCCAAAAGACTATGAACACTACTGTACTTTATTTGTTCAAGTTTTTGCGTTCCGTTTTGTTCGAAGTCAAACAATATTTAGCCGTGCACGAAATTCTATACGTATATTAATTTGGAATATTTTAAAATAAAATTAAGATCACGCGTTTGTATATTAAAGGCTAATAATTGCATAATTAACAGGAAATTGCCCTAAAACAATTATTAGCCTCATGCCCCTACTAATAATTTGATCGAACTAGAAATGAAATATATATATATATATATATTTGTAATAATTAAAATATAATAATATGCACGTGGCGTTTTTAAATGAAACAACTTAAGTGAACGTTATTAAACAAGATTTATTATCAATTTTATAACAAGTATAAAATACACAAAATATTTGGGATCTCAGGGTCTTGATCTGGGTTTGATAAATGGCAGAATTTATATAATCAAAATTACATTTACTTTTTATGGAAATCAATGCGTCTGAACATAGACGAAATTTGTTGTGGAAGAAATAATACTAAAGATTGAAACTAACAATTTCAATTTTATCAAGAATTAACGATCTCATTTTATCGATAATTAAAAAATTAAAGAACGATCTGACTTTTATCTTTTAAACACGGTTTACAAATGATTTTAAAGTTTTTCTCTACTTACGGCTGCCCAGGTCTCATTTTTAGTTTTTCGTGCACAATTTTGGGGACATCACTGATTCTAAATTCTCACAGACTCTAAATGTTCACAGGCTCTAATTGGTGTAGTTTGTTAGTTGGTTTAACAAAAATTAGTTGGTTCTCGATGCTTTACTGCAACTAGTTGCTCTGTCTCCTTCCCGACTGAATATTGCTTTACTTTTTAATATTTGAAAGCATGTTTGTGACTGGACCACATTCTTTCGTTCTGACTGCCGACTGTAAAACTTTTCGTCTGGTCTATTCGCTGTCTGCTGCCCAACTGTACTGTTAAAATTTTCATGACTTGGAATTTTAGTCTTTTCTCCTCGCTGCCTACGGCCCGACTGTCCTCTTCGTCTCGTAGATTTTGAGCGCGTAAACTCTCTCAACTGATCGACAATGTTTTCTTTGCCTCGCCGGATTGTTGCGGCGTCCGCTCTATATCCACTAATAATGAGTCCTCTACAATCCAACTTTCCAATTAGAACAATGTCTTAATTACCAATTACTACAATATATATATATATATATATATATATATATATATATATATATATAAGACAATTGTTATGAATATTGATTCAGTAAACAAAAATATGTTTCTCTGTAAAGAAAGAACAGAATAATTTTTTATTAAATATGTACAACAATTAATTACATTATTTACAATTACATTATTTACAAGCCTACCTGTAAAGAAACGACAATTAAAGTTTACTATTATCAGTTCTTTACGAATTTAAAATCTATCTCGTTTAAAATCTCCTTCGTTCTTTTAATAGCCGTCAGATAGAGTGACGATTCCGGAACAACTGAAGAACAAACAGCGCGCGGAGCAAAGAGGACCGCTGCATCTTTAAAACTGAAGAATGTATACTTTCTTTATATCTCCCGCTCCCGGGGTGAAAATTTTTACAATTTTCAGTATTCATGTCCGTCTTCTGATCTTGGGAGTAATTTCGTTACATGGAATAATCCCGTTTCTTTCTTTCCGTTTCCAGTTTTTATTTTATATATTGAATTTGATATTTTTTTTATAATTTCGTAAGGTCCAATTCTCAGTTCGTCTAACTTCTTTCTGTTCAGCTTGTTGCCATGTTCTATATATACTAGATCTCCTGTGTTGAACTGGTGGTTAATTCTATTTTTGTCAAATATATTTTTGTTATATACATGTGATCTTCTTGTTCTTTTCAGAGCTTGTTCTTTATCTCTTATCCAATTTTCTTTATTGTTTCTTGTTTTTAATTCTTCGGGTAAAATGCTGGTATCTGTGCCATCTAATAAATACTTAGGTGTAAAACCCGTTACCGTATGCTCTGTTTTATTGTATTTATCAATACATTCTCTGGCGATCGTTGTCCAAGCTCTTTTCTGTCCTTTTTCATTTATCTTACATCTTGTCTTATTGACTAGAGTTTGATTTAATCTCTCGTTCAGACCATTGGAGAAAGGCGCATTGACCGACGTAAAAATTAGTCGAACATCATTTTCTACCAGGAATTCCTTGAATTCTCTTGAGTTTATTCCCGGATATTGATCTGCAAGTATAGTTCCAATTTTGTCCGTTTCCAGCACTTTATTTATCAACTTAATGAAGTCAGTTGCACTTTGAGTTTTCGATGTTGAAATAAACGCATATCTCGTAAAATGGTCCACTAGTAGGTGGAGATATCTTTTTGTTGATCTTTGTCCTCCGAAGCCTCCAATGGTGTCAATTGACATTATTTCGAATGGTTCTGTTGCTGGTCCCAATTGTGACATCAGCCCATATTTTTGTTGCCCTCTGGATTTGTTCTTAATACATATTTCACAGTTTTTACACATTTTTTTTATATTTGCAGTTATATGTTTAGCTGTATAATAGGGGCACACCCTATTCATCATTTGTTTAATCCCTATATGGCACCATTCAGTGTGTATTTCTTTAATTAATTCTAAGCTTAACTTTTCAGATAAAAGTATCTTTTCTTTATTTCTAACTTTTTTATAGAAGATTCCATCTTTTTCTATTAATTTTGTTTTGGTTTTTTGCAATGTTTTATTTTTTTCTTGATCTGTTTTTATTTCTTGTATTTTTATTAGATTGACTATTTCTAGTATTTCTTCTGTATTTTCAAGTGGTTCTAGTACTGGATTTCTACTGAGACTATCCGCTTCGGCATTATCTTTTCCCGGAATATATTTAATTTCAAAATTGTATTGTGACAAGTAATAAGTCAACTCACCGAGTTCTTCATCCGTTCTAGCTTTTATATTCATGTTTTCTAATGGTTTATGGTCTGAAAATACTGTGAATTTCCTTCCAATTAGCCAGTGTTGCCAATACATTATTGCTTCCTTGATTGCTAAGCATTCTAAATAAATTGCTTTTTTCCTTTTTTGTGAGTCATTCAATTTTTTTGAAAAATATGCGACTGGCTTTTCTTTACCATTCTTTTGTATCTGTTTAAATACTGCACCAACGCCTGCCAGTGATGCATCTGTATAAATTCGTATTGGTAAATCCTTATCAAATATTTCCAACACAGGTTGAGAACATAGAAACTTTTTTACATCCGTAAAAGATCTTTCGCACTCTTCAGACCATATAAATTTCTCATTTTTCCGTAATAGTTTGTGTAACGGGTCCAGCAATATTGAACTTTTCGGTATATACTCGTGATAGAAGTTGATTTTTCCAAGAAACTGTCGAATGTTCTTTTGGGTTTTCGGAGTGGGAAAATTTTGTATTGAAATTAGATTATCTTTTACTGGTCTTACTGTATTGTGTTCTATTATATGTCCAAGGTATTTTACTGATTCTGCTGCAAATGTACATTTTTTAAATTTTAGTCTAAAACCTTCATTTACTATTGCTTTTATTACTTTTTCTATATGTTCCATATGTTCTTTAAATGATTCTGAGAAAATTAAAATGTCGTCTATGTAATTTTCTGAAAAGTCTTTTAAATTATGTTTTCTCAAGATATTGGATAAAATTCTCTGGAAAATAGCTGGTGATGTTTTTAATCCGAATGGTAGACATGTCCATTGGAAATGTCCTTCTTGTGTAACGAATCCTGTTTTCTGTCTGTCTTCAATTCGTAGTGGAATTGACCAAAAAGCGGAATTTATATCTAGTGTGGTGAAGTATTTACAGTTCCTTGTTTTTATTATTAGATCCTCTATTAATGGGAATGGTTGAGCTTGTGGTACAATTATTTTGTTTAATTCGCGAAAATCTATACACAATCTTGATCGTCTGTTTTCATCTCTTTTAAATGCTAGGGTTACTGGTGCTGCAAACGGGCTATAAGATTCTTCAATTAACTTATTTTCGAGTAACTTTGCCACTTGATTTTCTATTTCTTTTTTATCCTCTATAGTACATCTATACGGCCTCTTACTACAATATTTATCAACTATTAAGTCTATTCGAGCTTCGTAGTCTGTAACGGTGCCTACATCATATTTATTTTTTGCAAATACTGTGTTATACTTTTCTGTTAGTTTTTCAATCTTTATTTTTTTTATACTGTCCAAGTGATCTAAATTCATCCTGAACTCGTCTTCGTTCACATGTTCGTTAAAATTTATTTTAACTTCTTCTATTTCTTCATTTTTATCCAATGTATTTATTTCTTCTTTTTGGGATATTTGTAAATTTTCATCCTGAATTAGTTTGAATTTCTTTATTATGTCTAAACCGATAAGAAAATCTTCAAAATCGTCTCTTTCTACAATAAACACATCAATGTATTCTTCTTTCTCAAAAATTTTTACTTTTATGGTTACTAAACCTTTTGTTTGTGTCACACCATTGACTGTTTTTAAAAATATTTTATTTACATCTTCTGTCTTTTTCTTTATCTTAACTAATTTTGAATTTATTAGAGAGACTTGGGAGCCTGGATCATATGTTCCATTTACTTCTAGCTTCTCCTCTAATAATATTTTTATTTTAATCAATGGTGTGATTACTCGTTTTTTTGTTCTGTATTTATATCTACTTCTATCACTGAATTGCTTCCAATTACTCCAACTTCATTCCCATTTTTCTTTCTAAACCAGCATGTGTCCTCTGGATGATACCTAATACCTTTGTTCAATTTTTCACAGGTTTTACATGGCTTCTTCTCTTCAAATTTCTTCTTATTGTCTTGTCTTTCCTCTTTCTTTTTTATGAAGGTATTTTTACTCACTAGATTTTCACACTTTCTAATTTCATGTAGCAGTCCGGTTGAATTTACACAATTTTCTCTATCTATTTTATTTCTAACAAATTCAGGTAGTCCTGCTGCTATAAGCATCACTAGAGTCTTTGTACCAATATCATTGTCCATATCAAGCAATAGCTTCTCTTTCTTCATTGTGTATTCCATTAGTGAACCTTCTTTATATTTATAAGATATAGCATAGAAACCTGAACTCCATCCTTTGTCTGCAAATGACTCTAAAAATTTCTCTGTCCATGCAGACCATCCAGCTTCCATTGTCAATGTTGTCAGTGTTGCTGAGTGCCAATTTAAACACGATTTGTCCATAAATAGTCTTAATATCTCAATCTTTGTATTATCTTCACTAATTTCAAATCTTCTACATTCTCTCTCAAATATCTCCAACCATTGCTTTGCGTTTGAGTGTTTACATGCAAATTTTTCTATCATAAACTGATAATAGTAAACATTAATTGTCGTTTTATAAGACAATTGTTATGAATATTGATTCAGTAAACAAAAATATGTTTCTCTGTAAAGAAAGAACAGAATAATTTTTTATTAAATATGTACAACAATTAATTACATTATTTACAATTACATTATTTACAAGCCTACCTGTAAAGAAACGACAATTAAAGTTTACTATTATCAGTTCTTTACGAATTTAAAATCTATCTCGTTTAAAATCTCCTTCGTTCTTTTAATAGCCGTCAGATAGAGTGACGATTCCGGAACAACTGAAGAACAAACAGCGCGCGGAGCAAAGAGGACCGCTGCATCTTTAAAACTGAAGAATGTATACTTTCTTTATATATATATATATATATATATATATATATAGCATTAGTGCTATATAAATTGATTAAAAATTCAAGTCCAACATGATTGTCATTCCGCTACAGCACTCCCCGCCCAGGAATAACGTTAGAACAGCAACTGACCTGAAATATAATAACTTTTTAGTTACAATTTTTTAGTTTTCATATTTGAAAGACCTCTTCTGTTATATGGTTGTTACAATTATCTAAACAAATAAATTGAGCAATAAAGTCTTACCAAATTCGGATTATTTTTAAAATTTCCAATAATTTAAATTCAGTAAAAAATATTAAGGCTAAAATTAAATTTAGATAAACATAATATTATTTTAAAAATTAAATGTATAGATTATAATTCTTATTTTATCGGGCAAACGAAACGATGTCTAAAAGCAACGAACATAAAAATAATTTGAAATTTAAGGTCCAAAATTATTCAGTTGTGTCCAAACATTTATTTAAAGAAACAGAAGGTTGCGTGTTCAGATTACGACGGGGTCACCAGTTATAGCATTAGTGCCATATAAATTGATTAAAAACTCAAGTCCGTTAATAATGCGGAGACTTTTTTATTTTATAATAAAATGTAACAATGTTTGCAACAATACAAGAAAGACGATACTCTTTTAAGATTTTCTCGCTGCCGCGTATAACATCTGCAACGTTGCCAACATGATGGTCACCAGGTACCAATCCAGAAATATATCAGACATGCTTCATAGTAAATCCAACATCACAGCAATTAACTCACAAACAGATACTATGAAATGCAACAATTGCTATTATCTCTCATTGTTACGCTAACCTTTCCGCTTTCCTGTTGTCGTAACGTTTTGCTTCGCTTAAGTTTGTCAGCTGTATTGTGCGGAGTCGCTCTTGGCGCTTGTGTTTTTCTTTTCTTAACACCTGAAGAAAGGAAAAAAATTTCCAGCAACGTTGTGTGGTATTTATATCATAATTTCTATTTACTGTATTTTGCTATTTTATCTTATTATTGATGTAACTAGTATGACATCATTAGATTTCCAATAAGCCTTTAACACTATCGGGAATATGTTTCAGACATTACCATGTTTCGAAAGTCCCAAACGGAATTCTAGACGATCCATAAAAAATTTGTAACTGCTCTGTTTTGCAGTCAGATCATTCCTTACAGCTTTCCAAGTCCGTTTTAGGAAGCATTTAATAATTCATCATATACATTCTGTGCATAGAAACATTCCCTACCGCTAAGGAAAAGTTGTTAGTTAGTTTTCCTTTTTTATAAAAACATCTTTGTTTCGGAAAGAGCGAGCTATATTATGCTGAAACGAATAAGAAATTTTAAAAAAGCCTCTCGTATTGTTTTCTTATTTTTCTGAGCGAATACTCTGGACAGAGAAAATATTATGCTTGAAAACTTTTATGTCCAGATAGAGTGTCGAGGGGACGCTTGTGACAAAAGAGGCTCACTTATTCATGAAACCCTCGCCATTTAATCACAGATTTTCGAGAACCGTGTCTCTGCTCACAATGAATAATGCATCCAGCGCCCTTAGATAACCTTAAACCCTATTTAAGATTACTAACCTGCTAGTTACCTCAAAATTGCAATACTTTTCCTTTAATATAATACTTTGGAAACCTCGGTTGCTTGTAAATGGCTGACTTGACTAGTTCATATTGATTTCAGCGCTTTCAGTTATTAATAATGATTATAAAATGTTCATTCTTTTTTGTTGCAAGTATTTCTTATTCTACTTCGTATTCTTCCTTAACATTGCACATATCCAATAATAAGCATGGATTTATCAGAACTTTCTGCTATTTATTTTATCACCCTCTATTACAGAAATTAGAAAGTAATTATATTTAAGCGAACAGTTTGAGTCTCCAAGGACAAGATTTGGACCATCTCGGAAGACAATTACATTATGAGATACTTATTAACATATTACGAAGTCGGTAAGCCATAGTTTGGAATACACTTTCTTACGTTTCCTTCTGTAGCTGTAATTTAATTTCCAAGCCAATTTCAATTGAGCAACTGCGCGACTCATTTCGTAACAGAATTTAATTAAGATGGCTTCTGCTAAAAGCTCTGCAATACTTACTTCTAAGCCAGCTCCAGATTCGAAAGGGAAAAAATGAAGAAAGTTTTACTCTTAATTAAAAAAAAAGGGCAGAAAAGTTGGAGACCTGATGAAATAATAATTCGGTTCCTCGGATCAGCAAATTGCATTAAGATATTATCATTTATTTCTTCGAGAATATTCACTTCCGCCATATGTAACATGATATCGTAACAATTGAGAGGGTTAAATAAATAGTAGTGTTAGTGTTCGGTGAAAACTTATATTCATATTTTTATCAGAAACGCAAGACGAAAATATAATTATTTTTCTTTATCGCAGGTATGATTTTGATTACAAAAACAGTAAAGACTCTCCAGCATACCTAAATATCATCATTACTCTACATTGGTTGTAGAAAAAAGTTATCCTCAAACTCAATGGGAAAAAAAATTTTTTATTAACTTCATTGAACATAAAAAGAAATTCGCCTTACATCAGTGGAAAAAAATCTACATATATGCAGTTATGGAATTTAAAATTATGCCAACTGAAGAAAAAAGTTATGGAATTAAACAGGGTGGCCATAACAATAACTTCCAGAATATTTAATAGTGAAAGGGAACATAGAATTACATATTCTTAAATTTTATTTAACTTGCTTATAATATCGGAATATACAGAGGGGCCCAAAAAAATGTATCCTCTGGTTAACAGTCCATAACTTGCAAACTAATTGACGGAGTTGTCTCATTTTTAGTGAAAGTGTAGCTCTTAAAGTCCAACTTAAAGATATCACTGTAGGTGTTCGAAATGGTCACCATTAACACCCACACACAAACTATGTCGCCGAACTTCAGCACGAACTACCGACTGCAACGTGTTCAGTTGGATATTTGCACATGAATGTAAGATGGATTCTCCAAGTTCATCCAATGTGCGTGGCTTTTGTTGATAAACGACGTCGTTCAGTGTTCCCCACAGGTAAAAGTCCAGAGGGAACGTGGTGGATACCCTACAGCACCTCTACGGCCTATCCATCTTCCTGGTAGATTTTCGTCGAGATAAGCCCTAACACGATTGTGGTAGTGGGCTGGGGCACCATCTTGTTGAAAGTAAAATCTTTCGTCTCCATACGAGTCTTGGATGGCAGGATGGTTGGATGGCATGTTTGAAGCTTCTGAAGGTACAACTCACCGGTAACTGTACCGTCAAAGAAGAATGGCCCCGGTAAGACAACCCACACCACACATTTACTCCCGGACTTTGTCTACATGGACGTTTGGATGCAATTGTGGCGATTTACTGTACCATTGAGTTTGAACTGTGCCTCATCAGACCACACAATCATCTCTGCAAACTCTTCATCGATGCGCACCATGTTATTAAACGACTCGCTGTACTCCATCTGGATCGTCCTCGTTCATTGCGTTCCACTTTCCTGAACACTTGAGCGACTCACTCCAGTTTCACGGACACACAGACTTCTGTGGTGGGCGAGTGAATTGTTGTAACACAAGATGGGAGCTGTTATTGTTACATGTCGTCAAGATCGTTGTTTGTGTACATCTTTAACACAGCCTTCGGCTTCAAATTTGTCTCGAATGCGACGAATCGTTAAACGTGTCGATGGCTCTGTTTGATACACATTTCGCCATTGCCGTTGAACCTCATTAATTTTTTCGTACTTACAGACTTCCTGCCATCAAATGTAAGCCTTACGCCAGCCATGTTTACTCGAGTAACAGGGTACAACTAACAATAAAACACTGGCGACTGTCATCTGACAAAACCAAACAACGCAATGAAACGCTTGTGTGACGATTGGCGGAACTACAAACTATAACACTACCAAAAATGAGACAACTTCGTCAAGAAGTTTGCAAGTTATGGACTGTTAACCAGTGGATACATTTTTTGGGCCCCTCTGTATTCATAAACAACAAATATTTCAGACTAATTAGTTCATCGAAATGGTATTTCGTTCTGAAGAGTGTTTAATAGAAGATTGCCCTCAGCTCAGTTTATTGCCTCACGATTTTGTATGTAGCAATACACGGCTTACTAAATTTACAAACAAAACAATAATATTCGCGCGCCAGCCCCAATTGTTAAGTCTAGCCGCCAAAGGAAAACTCAACAATGCACACAACAGTTTTTTCATTGGCTAACTATGTTTAAAATGGCAGAAGATGGTGTAGTTGTTACTCTTCCAGATATAAGCCAAAAGCAGCAGATAAAAATTTCAAATTAGAAGAAGAATGTTAAATTAGGTGAACCTATAGGGAGTCATCATTTCTTAGTCACACTTAACTCTAAAAAGGAGTCATTCTTGGAAACCGTCGTTACAAAATACTTAACAGTATTTCCAAATTACACATCTATCGATGGACACACCCGGATGTAAGCTTAAATCTGCTATTTTTAATTAGAAAAACACATTTTATTCATAGAAAGCAAAAAAAAAAATATTGACAGTACCGGTCCTCGCTAGTTAACACATTTTCCCCATCTCTCGGGAAATTTGAGGATACTACGCCATAAAAATTCCTTCTCTTTCGAACCAAGCCACTCATCAAACCATTTTCGGACGTCTTCGTAAGTGCTGCTGAGCGACTGCGTGGCTCATCGACGAAAACAGTGGGAAAAGGCCAGGTCTGATGAATAAGCTCGGTTGAGTGCAAACAAGTAGTTTGGGACTTGTGCGATGGTGCGTTGTCATGTCTTTGCTGAATAATCCGGCCTTTTTTATCGCAGAGAACAGAGAAATTTGGTTAGTTGTTGGTGGCTGCGGTGGGCATTGACAGTTTCAGCAGGTTTTAACGGTTCATAGTCGACGATACCCTGCTGATAACACCAAACGGACAGCATCGTCTTCCGTCCGAAGCTATTTGGTCTTGCGGATCGTGTTGATAGTTGGCCAGATCTACCCACGATTTCTTAATGGCATGTTGTTTCACATCTGCATCACAAATTAGCTCTCTTAGAAATCAACAGACGCTTCTGAGGTGATACTAAAAGTTATGTTGCATATATGCTACACTATTCACTAAAGACTTAAGATTATACAAATGGTATATAAAGTCCCCTATTATCTAATATATATATATATATATATAATTTCTGCTTATTAGTTAAATTATTTAACAAAAGATTATTTAATTAATGTTACAATTAATTTTCCCTACGTTGGCACGCCAAAATTTAATAAATAAATAAAATATGATTTAATTTGACCCAAGTTGTGGACCAAATTGTAATGCTTAAAAACCTGATTAATTAATTAAAAAAACAAATTTTATTAAATTATTTAAACAATTATTTTTCAGTTTTAACATATTGATAAATCGTTCTGGAAGTTTATTTTATTTTATGGAAATTTACTACATTTGCTCCGAGGTTAAATACATTTAAAATATCAAAGTTTAGCAATTTGATAAAACTTCTCTCAGGGTCGTTTACCTGGTTTAATAAGTAAAGAACAATCAAAGAATTGATAAATTAACAACCCAAACCAAAAATGAGACGAACGAAATCTGACGAATACCTTTAACTATCGTTTACAAACTTAATTAATTTGGTTTCTACTTACAAAAATGTCCTGGTGGTACCAAACTTAGCTTCGGGGCTCGGGCACACAATTTACACAAAAAAGGCCATGAATCACTGATTCTACACTTGATGGTCAAACACATGGTCGTAGTTATTGGTACTTCCTCCGGGAATTGGATCTGCTGCATCTCTGGATAATCAGTCAGACATATTGTTACTCAATGTCTACGTGGAAAATGTTGATCTAAGTACACGTAGGAATCTGAATCTGAATGTGGCGCTAAATATTTGATTATGCTTTGCGGCTTTTACAAAGTATCTCTCTGTCCAGACTTAATACTTGGATTATAAAACTTATAACTCACTCGGTTTAATTTTAAACTTGAGCCACGCTGTTCGTTCTCTCAATGTTACGACTTCTCCCTCCTACGATTTCAGACAGACTGGCCTTCCAGCAAACGCACGTAGTCCGCGACAAAGTCCGCCGACATTTTTGTCTTTTAAGAATTTGTACCGTTAACAATCCAATTATTTAAAATAATTACTAGCCTTTAATTAGTATTACATAATATATATATATATATATATATATATATATATATATATTGTAATGCCTATTAATTAAGGCATTAATTGTGATTGATAATCTGAATTGTTAGAGAAACATTATTGACGGCAGTACCGAACACTAGAAGCGACAATGAAAGAGAGTATTGTTGTCTTGGTTGGAGGAAGGAATGCGCGCTCAAAATTACGATACGAGGGCAGTCAGCTATGGAATTCAGTCGAGGACGGAACTAAATTTAATTGAGTTGGAAATCCGAGTTCGTTCGCATTAAATCGTCGTGGAAGTATAGCTGTGAACAGACCAGAAGTAAAATATCCAAAAAGTATTTGGATACTTGTAGTATAACAGTGAGAACTATTTTTTCTACAAGTTTCAGTCTGCGACATAAAGACATAAATATTCGACGCTAAACATTTAGAGCGCAGAGTCTAAACTATTACATTCGTGATTTAGACCATTGTCTTCGATTGTGGCAGCCAGGCAACTGAATCCAGCAGCTAATAAAATTTGGAACGAGAGAATAACATTTCCTAAACGAACAGTGAACCATTTCGTCAAACTAAAAGTGTTATTAGAATCAGTGTTAAAAATGGCCTGTATATAAAGTGTGTGTGTACGAAAGAGCCAAATTTGCCCGAGTACCGTAAGTTAAAATTTCACTGAATTCATATATGTAAACCGAATTAAAAGATAGATGTCGGATATCGTTCTTTTCTTATTGATAAAAAAATTGTAAATTAGAAGCAATCTTTGTAGGTTAATTTCGTCGACAATTAAATTTAGTTTTGTTAATTGATGAGTAAAACCGGTTTCCTTTTAAATTTAATTTTGTGTTCTTTAATTATTTTGAACGATTCGCCTTTATCAAACCCAGTTGAGACACTGAGAGAATGAGATATGTTTAATTTGGATAATTATTTAATTTTGATAATAAATTTGTTTGTAGTTAAAATTTAATCTTTTTATTTAAGCCACCTATTCGATTATTACAAAATGCTTCCACAAAGTGTGGCACGAATAAATTAACATTAAATTAAATAAATGGTTTTAATTTAGTTATTACAAAATGGCTTCCACAACGTGGGGCACGATTAAATTCTTTAAATAATTTAAAATAATCAAATGTTTTTAATTTGAATATTACAATATATACCGGATTCTGTGCAGACTTCATTTGAACGGCTCTTCGCAAGGAACGGCTCAATGATACCAATTTGGAACGTACTCTCAGACTTCTTGATTCATAGAGTAAGCTATTTTAGCAGTAATCTTGCTTCTCCAAACTGAGAATAATATATTGCAATCAGCCTATAATTCTTCTAATACACACTCAAATGGTCAGGGTGGTTCTGAACGACTGAAGCTTATAATGTAGAGCTTCGAGTAAAGCACGTCTGGGAAGTGAGGGTGAGTTGTTTTTCCCAGTCCTCTTTAATCACTGCCATTCCCCGTGCACGAACAGCTGTTTGTTTACGGAGGTTAGCTTCCACAACTTCATTTACTGTGTGTTGATTTTACAACGGCGCTGCAGATCTTAATGAATCTCAGAGTCAACTTTGCAGCCCAAGGAACGATGAACGTAGTAGTTGTTTATCAAAATTCTACTGAAATATATGCTTTCTTCGTCAAACAGACTCTATGTAAATGTGCGTGTACTTGAGCCAATCGCTTACCTAGATTTACGTTCAAATTAGCGTAAAGGTTAATCTTTGTATGTCAACTTCGCGTACGAGAATTTTCACATTAATAAATAAATGCAAACAGTAAGCAACGGTCTATACAAAGGATTATGAAAAAAATTGAAAATTGGAACTGAAATAAATTAATTATCGAGAAATGGATTACGTGAAACAAATTTAAAAAATTTAAATATCATGTTTTGTAAATGAAAAGATAATATATATTGTAACAGTAGATTGATTTTCAATCACTCAACTTAGGTCCTTGCTTACGCAGCCCCGATCAGAAGTTTTACATAAACTTAGAAATTTTAATAACAAAACAGCAATTAACCAGCATTTATTTATTACAAGGAAATAAATCAATACTTATCAAAGGATCTGGGTGGCTTATATAGCTGAACTTCGTTCGAAAGCGTTTCTTCTATTGAACCATATTTATTTTGTACACAAAATTCCTTGTTGGGATCCACAAAAAATGTAACTATTTGTAAACCTATAATGTTTTTTTAGGGCAACAGGCTACATGAGGGTGATCCACATTGGGCAACTCCCCTTTAATAGCATAGGAAGGGATTTGAAAGGGGGGATGCGGAAGGGTAGAGAAAGGTAGCCAAGGGTTAACTAGGGCCCCCGGGCTATATTTTAAGGATCCTACCCGGCTTTCGTCTAAAGAAATGCAGGGAAAACCTTAGAAAAAATTGCATCGGGTAGGTCGGGCATTGGGTACTTGTCCCACGCCCTTCCGATAGCGGGAGAGGAGTTTGCTGTGGGGACGCAGCATTCCCTTCTCCGTGCCTCGACCAGTTTAGGAGGCAGCTGGCCGACTATTCCAATGGGAATAGAAAACAACTCTTACCGTATACCCAAGGTCTGTGACCCCGGAACATACACCTCTCAAAAACAGGCCAAGGTGCCTCGGCTTGTGGGAACCTTAGTTCAAAAACGGAGAGGAAAAGGCATACCCAAAGGTAGCCCCTTCGTATCTCTCCTAAAAGGTTCTGCCTGCGAGAGAACATCCCTCGCAAGTTACCTGCGAAAGGATCCTCTCGCAGGCTCTCCGTCGGGGCAAAACTATAATGTGTTTTACAGCACAATTTTTAAACACGAGATTAGACCTGCCAGGGATGTTCTCTCGCAGGTAGAACCTTTTAGGAGAGATACGAAGGGGCTACCTATGGGTATGCCTTTTCCTCTCCGTTTTTGAACTAAGGTTCCCACAAGCCGAGGCACCTCGGCCTGTTTTGAGAGTTGTATGTTTCGGGGTCACAGACCTTGGGCATACGGTAAGAGTTGTTCGCTATTCCCATTGGAATAGTCGGCTAGCTGCCTCCTAAACTGGTCGAGGCACGGAGAAGGGAATGCTGCGTCCCCACAGCTAACTCCTCTCCCGCTATCGGAAGGGCGTGGGACAAGTACCCAATGCCCGACCTACCCGATGCAGGTTTTTCTAGGGTTTTCCCTGCATTACTTTTAGGCGAATGCCGGGTAGGATCCTTAACATATAGCCCGGGGGCCCTAGTTAACCCTTGGCTACCTTCCTCTACCCTTCCGCATCCCCCTTTTCAAATCCTTTCCTATGCTATTAAAGGGGAGTTGCCCAATGTGAATCACCCTCATGTAGCCTGTTGCCCTAAAAAAAAAATATTTTAAACACTTGTTTACAGTCGCAACTACTAGTAAGGTCCATAGTGACTTTGTACTATGAAGAATTTCTTTGTAGGGAAATTAACGAGCGCGGGTTTCTCAGTATGTAAACACACGCACACCAACATCCATTCCCTAAACGGGATTCGAACCTGGGACCTGAAAGATTTTTTTAGAAAATTCATTTTTAAGCATCCTTACATCAAACATTTTGTAAAGTTGAACCTCATCTAAGGAAACAACTATACAAATGTAAGATTGCTTTTTAATATACATTAAATAAATATTCATTATTAAATTATTAGTATCAATGTGTCGCGTTTCATAGTTCAGAATAAATTACTCTCTTATGCTAAACAATTTATTTACAAATATCACTTATGACTAAAAACTAACTTTCATGGCATATTCCATCTTATTTTTCGCTCAACTTTGTTCTAGCCAAGTTCATCTGGAAGTGCCAATTTTTTTTTCTTCTAAATTTTGAGATAATCGATCATTACCGTTCTTGACAAGGCGACTTCAGCCAAACAAGACGAAGAAGTATTAATTCTTAATAGTTTTGCTGGATTTAACGTAGTAATTCCAAATGACCAGATTAAAATAATTTTCTTCCGAGTACACACTTTTCACAATCAGCAACACTTTAAAATTCCCTTACTTTATGGCTGAAGCACATGTTGCGGAAATTAGAAACCTTTTTTATGATTTCCCACCTAGCGAGAAATATTTCGATATCGGTCTAAATCTAACTGAAATTACACAGTTTAAAAATAAATCTAAATTATATTAATTTGTAACTCTAGTAATATACTGTTTTCTGACGTTAATATAAATAATTTAACATAAACTTATCTATATTCTCATAAAAATACTAACGGTTAAAAAAATAATGTAATGGAAGGAGGCAGAAACCAGGAATATCTCTGGTTCTTCAAATAACGATATTAATTTTATTTTCCAAAGCAGTTCATCATTAGAACCTTAAAAGAAAAAATTGGAAAAATTATGTAGTCGATTTCAATCATTCATGCGATTCAGGCCGGTATAGTGGTTCTCAAATGATATTTTTTAAAATCTATTCTGGATTGCATGTGTACGATTGTTGCTAGTCATATTATCATAGAGCGAGATAAATTTATACAGGTAAATATTATATTATATGCAGAAAATATGAAATTTTGTGTTAGTAAAATTACAGATGAATAGCATTCCTTACAATAGCAATTAATTACAACGTTCGTAGCTTTTGACACACCTTGAACAAAATTTATTCCGTTAATAAGCAACATATTTATTATATTTTATACGCGGTTGTAAAATAGTGGTTTTCCGACAGACAACTTTTTTCTAACAAAATTGATGTATATTGTAACAAACTAATGCCTGCTAACGTAGTGTTTGCTTGACTTTTAATTTTGTCAGTAGGATCAAAATTAACGATAGTTACTATCAACAAAAAACTTTTTAAAATATGGTTATAGTTACTTTTATTTTAAAGAATAAATGCATCATATAATTAATTTTACGTCAATTATTATTCAATTGTTAACATTATGAGTGTCCGATTGTTTTGTTGAAACTGCTCATTAACGGGAAATTAATTTAGGAGACAGCGCGCTGAGAATAATTCACCTGGCATTGCTGAAAAATAATATAATTACGCGGAGATTAATGTACCTCTTGTATTCCATTAATTATTCTAAGTATAGAACTTAGCAAGCAAGACAAAATAAATACTGAAATCCGGAAGTAATTGATGGGGACGATTTTTGGCGCACATGACATTTCCTGTTCGGTAAAGAAATATTTAGGGACGTATTTAAATCAGAAAACTTACAATTCGAGGAAACATTTTTATTTTTCTTCTGAAATTGAAACTTGCATTTCCCAAGTCGTATAAAATTTTTGAAAAGAATTAACCCACTTTTTTGATGAAGTGCTCTAAGTCTTGAATAAACAATAATTGTTCGAATTCGACTTATGCTTCGTATATGTGTTGCTAATCGAGTAGTTATCTATTCGTTAACTGTCATACAAACGATTAAAAGTTTTGAAATATCATTTGAATCAATGTACACATTGAATAAAATAGCGATTTTTAAACAAGCATGAAGTATGATTCAATTGAAAATTATTTATTTTCCCATAATAAACATTGTATTAATTGAAGAAGTTAGTATTGATTGTCAAAAATGTAATCGGCTTCCATTGAACATATTCTATATCCATATTTAGTTTAAAAGTGCTTTACCTTCAAATATATATTAACTAAGCTGTAATTTAATTTACTTAAAAATAAATTTTTATTGAATCATCTGTTAAAACGTTTTTACAATTCCATTCTCTATTTTGTTACCGATTGTCGATACGATATTCGATATACTAAAACGTTGGTCGATAGACGTCGATAGTAAAAAATCGATATACTTATCTTATGTTTATCAACAAGTGTTTTAAGGGTTTGAAATAAATACTTAATAATTATGATTCAATGTTAATTAAATGTTCAATAAGTTATACATGACCATTCTGTGTTATATAAAATGCAAACTGTTAACTGTCATTTACATTAAGTAGTCAATAACTCATGAGAAAATAAAATGCTGACTCCAATGCTCAGATCAGTGCAAAGGAGGTGAGAAAAATTACTTGCTTTTCAATACTGAATTTACTCTATTTTTTGAAAAATCACATATTATTGTTCAAAATACGTCGAGTAACTGGGCTGAACCTTCATTTTATTCTATTTATTGAATACATTTATATCTGCAGATATTTCCACAGAAGCTGTGAAGTTAATTTGACTTTCTTTCCTACATTTATTATACATACAACTGTTACTATCCTTTAACATTAATTTGTAAGTATATTTACTTCAAAGGTTAAAACAGTTTGTAAGCACAAAATGTAGTGGCAAGCACCATTAATATTTATTTTTATGTTTACTGTGAATATTTATTAACTTGTGTTGTTATAGTAAAACTAATGCAGAAGTAAATAGTCCTTACAGTTAAGTGAACAGATCATATTGTTTGTATCTTTTGTATTTCCAACGATTCAACAATTTAATCACCATGCTTTTCTTTTATTGTTTCTAAATTTACTTTTGTCGTGCACTCTTATACTTCTGTTACATTTTATTCAGGCCTAGTTAATGCCGCAATTTAAAATAGATTAAGTTAAAACTCATAAACTAAAAATGTATTTTTTTTATTCTTTACAGAACAAAAAAATACATTTTAAGTTAAAAAGGATAAATTTTATATATTTTTAATCTAATAAATTTGAATCACGGTATCACAATAACTTCAAATAATACTATGAATATTTTGAACACACAATGAAGTTATCAGATATATTTAACATCTTATTACATACTACGTCATATTTTAATATGTAATTATCATATTTGTATAAAAACAGCTTATACAGCTAGGGTAATTTTTCTTGATCGACATTCCTTTGACAGGCTCTTCAAAGGGTTTAATATCTTTAAAGTCTATGGTTTAAGAAATAGACAATTTTGCAGGAATAAAATTACTACTAACTTGTTAGTATCAGCTTTAAAATATATAATGTAATAAAAATATTATAATTTATGCTTCAGAATTTTTATATAAAGATTTACCAATTTATTGTATGATAAATGTTCTTAAACAAATCAGTTTCATCTGATTATTCATGATTTTTTCCTGAATAATTAATATATGTATATATCATAATGTTTATCTAATTCTCTGGGAATGTATTACAGAAATGTTAGACAAGAAAAAATTATTCGATGTCTAAAAACTCTTCAGCGCATGGAAGATTCTTTTGGATTGGGCAGTGTTAAAAATGTTCGGTGCAAGACATCCAGTTCTTCAGGTTTGGTGGATAATTTATAAAAGAAATATTTAAAAATAATATACAAACCAATTAAATGTTTCTTTTACCAATAGTCATTTTCCTCATAAAAGATTTCTATATTATTTGTTAGTTCCAACTCTATAATAATTAAAGGTATAATTAATGTCTCAAATTTATTGACTATTTATATTTTCTTTTTTTGCAAAAATCACAATTTTTATTATTGGGAAAACATTTGTACCTCTTTTGCTAATCACTACTGCTATTAATTTAATTAACATCATATTTAGTGTATTAATTATTCTTGATATGCAGAATGTGCAGATGTGAAGCAAAATAAGAGTGCGTGGCAATATATTCGTCGAATGTGGAGGCCATTGCCACTAAGCCTCCTTTTCACCACTGTTGGTGTGGTGCAGTGGAATTACATTAAGAAGAAACACCTGGAGGAACCTGTTGAGACTGCTAGAGATTGGGAGGTTCGTAACACACTTTTTATATTACTTAAAATACATTATACCAATAAACAAATATATATATATATATATATATATTGATTTATTTATTTACATTCACATCAATTTCTCATTATGGGTATTCATTTTTGCCTTGTCGGGGGACTAATTGACATGAGTTTCTCTCACATATACAAACGTCCATGCCCTCACCAGTATTCAAACCTGGGAGCTCTGTGATGTAAGTCACGTTGACCCCTAAACCACAGGAGGTCATAAAATATATTGTATTCATGATGTAAAGGATATTTAAATAAACACCACAATAGTGAAATCATTTCTAAAAATATGACTGTATGAATGAAGACCTTAATGGACTAAAATATGTATGTGTGGATGATAATTGACAGGATTGTTTCTCTTGTGGATTAAATTATGGCTAGCAGTGAAGCAGATAATGAAATTTTCCAGTACAATTGCAATCCTGCACAAGATATTAGTATTGGTTCATATTTAATAGACATTTTCAAGCATTTGAAATGAGTCATGAATTGTACACAAATTATAATATACCCTTTTGTAATTATTTATTATACCTAATAAATTAAAATAAAAATTTTGATGTGCCATAATATAATTTACATTTCTATTTTAATCTAATTCTGTCAATCCTATAATCAAATAGGCTAAGCAAACATTGAATTTGCTCTTTGAATTGAAATTTAACAACTAACAACTGTATAATGATACCTGCAAGTTTACTATTATTTCAAGACTTGTCAGTGTTTTTCCTTGTTTGAGTAATTTTTAAAAAATATTGTACACTTCCTAATGAGTGGTGGATAAATTACTATTATTTATCAGGAATAATATTATTGATGGCATGAACTAACATGTAAGAGTATGAATTTTCAATTTTTTTAAGAGACCATTAAATGATCATGAATTCTTGACACACAAGTCTAAAAACCTTTTTTAAACAATATTTCTTCTTCCCATATGAATTAAAAACCAAACTACAGTTTATCATAATTTGATACAGTGATGAAGTTATTTGTGCTTAAATAAATTATGCATTTTATTTACTTGATGTATTATTTAAAGATTATAATATATTAGTAAATATTTTATATTTAATAAAAATTTCAATTTCAGGTGACATGCTATCGTTCAGTCCCTCTACGTGTGTTGTCTAGAGGTTGGGGATGGCTTAGCAATCTTGAACTTCCTGATTCATTACGAATACGTCTCATTGCCACATATGCCCACACTTTTGGATGTAATTTAGATGAAGCTGAGGTACAAGACCTGTCAGCATATCGTAGCCTTGCAGATTTCTTTTGTAGAGCACTTCGAGAAGATGCTCGTCCTATCGCCAGCACCGATTGCTTGGTATGAAAATGTTTATGGTGTTTCATAGCTATAATTTAAGGAGTGCATAGTTTTCTTTTTATAAGCCAGACCTATTTATATTATTTCAATATATTTGAATTTACATTTTTATTCTTTTTATATTCCTACTTTTACTAGGTCTCTCCAGCTGATGGACATATCATGAATCTTGGTAAAGTTAATTCTTGTAAAGTTGAACAAGTGAAAGGTGTTACATATACTTTGCAGTCATTTCTTGGCCCTCAAACATGGAATCCATCAGGTGTGTGTTTTTATATGGCTTGCAAAGTTTTTTGTTTACGAAAAAAACCTGTTTGAGGTATTAATACATCATCATATAGTAGAAAAGTACTTTTATCCTTTGCTGTTCTTAAAAAATGTAACAAAGCAATCTGAAAAATAAGCTGTATTACAAATGTAGCTATATTTTTCTGGTAAATTAATCATAATATAAAACTGAACATAATAATATACATGGAAGTGAAAATCTCACAGTTATAAATCTCAATCAGAAACTTTTGTAGTGTGGCTGAACAGAAGACAATCAAAATAGCAAATTATAAGGGAAAAAAATATGGAACTTAGTGGTGTATCTACTGGCACGTGCAGATCTAGTATACACTGTATGGAGTACTTGGCTTTTGAAGTAATTTAGGAATCTTAAGTGCAAGAACTTAAGAAAATTTATTACATCAAAGAAACATATAAATGTCTCCCAGTAAATAATTTTAAGTAATTTAAAAATTCCTATGATTCAATTACATGAGTAAATTACACATCAGGCTTGTGTATCTTTGTCAGATGTTTGAACACTTTTGTTGACAAGCTTCAAAACCAGATTAAATTAAGTATAATTTATATTTGGTTCTATGTTATTTACCTTTGTTTTGTGTAGTAAAATTATTTTTCTTTCTCTTCATTTAGGTGTATCAGATGTAACTTCTAACAAAGGTTATCAAAAATCTATTCTTCACAATGATAAAAACATTTTGTACCAGTATGTTGTATATCTCGCTCCTGGTGACTACCATAGATTCCATTCACCTGTTCAGTGGACTGTTAACTTTCGTAGACATTTTCAAGGTATTACATGTACAGTCTTAGGCACTTGATTTAGAAGTATGTAACCTTATTAATGGTGTGGCTTGCCCACATAGTGATTTTTATAGTATTACCCACATATTTTCTTAATTAAAAATGAGTTTCTGACTTTTAGGCCATATTAATTGTAGTTAACTGTAAAAAAAGTCATGAACAGCATGACTTACTTTTTATGATGTAACCGGAATGAATGTGACCTAAAAGCTGAAAGCTCCTGATTTAATTAAGAAAATACTTGGATTATTTTTATTATGTGAGAAACCTGATCAGAAGTCTGATCAAACTTAAAAATAATTTCCTTAAGTTCATATTTTTTATTGTTATAAAGCTTATGCCAAAATTATTCAGTCAGTATCTTACCTTTTCCTTAGTATTCATCAGTTTTCAATAATGTTGCACTCTACTAAATAATACACTTTAAACCTTGTCTCATGTTGGTTTTTCATATCTCAGGTTGAAAATTACTTGTGAAAATTAGGTTCAGATGTTTAAAGGATTTTATGTGTAATGGTGTTTAGTTCATTTGTGACATATTTAATCAGGAATGCATTATTCTGAAAACCAACATAAAATCCTTTTATTTAAAACATATTCAATACTTTTGGCTGTTATCATTTTTATTTAGTCTTTACTCCATTACATCATTGTTCTGCATTCACAAGTTTCAGAAATTTTATTTGGTTTTAGTTGAGTTAGTAAAAGATGGAACACTAAACAACTACAGTACCCTCATTAAATTCGAAAAGGTGTATTTAGTTATAGAGCTTGTATTAAATTATGAACACTAGAATAAAATGAATTATTTACTATTGTAATCATTAAACAGAAAACAACTTTTCTGCAGCAAACAACTGTCCAAATAAATCTTTTTCTTTCTGATTTATACTTCATAACTATGGTGGTTATATTTTGGTACTTGCAGAATATACTATATCTACCTTTTTATTTATTATATTTTTTAAACTATAAATTACAATATAATTCATGCACTGTATAATATGAACTACTATATATTGTATATGCATATGAAATAAATATATGCACAAGAGTAACAGATTGATTTGGGTTGTAATCTTAAATTAAGCTGTCACTTTAAAATCTCTAATAATTAGCATAATGTTATTCAAAATTGATAAAATATCATTGGATGCAATCTTCAATATTATAAATTAATTTTTACTTTGTATTATTAAAAGTATGATTTATGTATTTGTTTTATTATATACTAATAGGGTGGAAGATAATTATAAATTTTGCAAATATTATAACTGCTAAATGAAATCACTTTTTCTTATATTGCAGGTGAACTTCTCAGTGTCAACCCTGCTGTAGCTAGAGTCTTACCTGATCTATTTTCTTTGAATGAAAGGGCAGTGTATGTTGGTCAGTGGAAACATGGTTTCTTTTCAATGACTGCAGTTGGAGCTACAAATGTTGGATGTATACGAGTCTACTGTGACGAGGTAATAAATCATACATACAGAGTTCAAATATGTGAGGCTCAAGTTGGAACTCGTAGGTTCTTATTAATTTTTAGCATTAATTTCTAATTAGACTAAACTTCAATGTACAGCTTTTTTTTTCAGAGCCTTAAAACAAATGAACGTAAATGGCGAAAGCAAGAACAGAGACGAGATTTGTTTCTCTCAGACTCAGATGGTAGTCCCATAGTAATGGAGAAAGGTCAACTCTTTGGCGAGTTTAGAATGGGCTCAACAATAGTTATCATATTTGAAGCACCACCAGACTTCAAATTTGAAGTTCAACAAGGCCAGAGGATACATGTTGGGCAATCCATCAGTCACTGTCTTAGCTGATTTTTGTCAAAAAGTTATCACAAGTGCTATATTTTTTCATAAATGAATATTCTGTGAATAGATAACTTTTATTAAGTTCAATATAGTTTGAACAGTATGTTTGCTTAAATAAAGTATTTTATTTAATACAGCTGGATCTTTGTATTTTGTATGTGTAGATTGAACCATTCTTTTAAATTTTAATGGTATTCTGCTTGGTATAAATGCTATTGTAATAACAAGTGAGAGAAATATATTCTTATGATACAAATCCTCATGAGTTAGATATTTAATTTAAAAATGAAGTCAGGAGAAGGTTTCCAGATTATCTTATCTTCAAGCACTTAAATATAATAGCATTTAATGACTGGTAAAACTGAAAATAAATAATACTGAAGATATCATCTATGGACCAATTTAAAGGTTTCAATGGGAATTCAAGTAGTCCAGTGGGCATGTGTAGTACAGAGCTACCTGTGTGTTCATTGCTAATGGATGAGAATGAATGTGCTGTTGGCAAAAATGATGTGCAGATCTCCTTTCATGAGAAAAGAAGCTGGTAGTTCTGCAAATTAGCACTGTTTCATTAAAGTTGTTAAAATATGTATATAATTGATATGGACAGGAAAGAAAGGCAGGCTAAATGACTGAGCTGAAACTGCGGGCCAGTGTCAACATGTTGTTTCAACCTCCTTCATGCCAGTGTAGTCAGCTGCCATGCAGTGTACATCTCCTGTGAAATGAGGCTGCTGTCAGAAAAATTGAACTCTGTCTTGTCAATATAAATTATTTTGACTTACTTTACTATATATATTGAAATGTACCATGTTGCATTACATTCTATTATTTACATGAATATAATTATTCACAGCATTTTTTGGGTTAATTTTCTACATCTATACATCATCTCACCTTTGTGTAAATAATCCATATTTTGTGTATTTTATAGGAAAATTGTTTTTCCCAGACGTTTACTTAGAAGATTTATGTTTGACAATTGAGATTCTATATCCATGCACATTTTGTATGGTGGTGCCCTACACATTTATAAATTATAAATGTGATATGGAAGCAAGTTGAGTTTTTTTTTTGTGTTAGAAACAATACATAGGCAAACGCCCTCGAGATCGTATGCGAATCTATCTGAACATTTTGAAATTAACTGTGAAACATTTAATATTGGGGAATGTTACAATATATAAAATAAGGAAGTGCTACAAGGTCAAATTGATTAACTATCCAAATGAGGGCAGTTGACTTACCTTACATCAACAGGTGGTGAAGTCTAGCTAGGTTGAAATATAGTTCTAAATTTCAAGTGCCTGAGCTCCCTTCTTAAGAATGCATGCCAGCTGGGCATGAGGGCTCAGGTCCTCAAAAATTTGAAAGTATATTTCATCCAGGTTAATAAAGAGTGTATAATGTGTGGGGCAAAGAGAAATAAAATCATTTTGAAATTACATACGTTGTGAAAACTCTCACAGTGGCACAATAATGCTCTTAAACACTGGAGACTATACAATTTGATGCCCATTACAATTCTTCCAAACAGCTTATAGATATGGAGGGTTATAAATTTAAACTTTGAATTATTGACAAAAAAATATTTCATAAATGTAGTTATGCAAAATCTTCCTTATTTAATGAGAGTTAATAAATAAGACAAATATGTAATGTATATTTCGAGGTCCCTCAGATGCAACGCTTGGACCGTTGCCCCACCCATACCCCCATTTCACTCTGCCAATACTTTCACTGGTAAAATCTTAAATATGAGAATATGAAGTGTTTTCTGGAAAAAAAATTTCAACACGAATGTTCTTCTAGACAGTTGAAACAGCAATGAATATTGGAATAGGCCTACTTACCTATTACATACCAATAACAAAGCCCTCATTCTTTAAATGTAATAATATAATGCATATTATTAAATTGATAGACCCAGGGATGGAATTTTTGTCAGACTAGTCTTGTGTAATGGTTAATCCAAGGATAAGTTCTTATACCAGGTTATCTTTCCAAATAGAACGGAAATTTACAATTATATTTGAAGCATGTGAAGTTCCATTTCAATTATTAAATAAAGCAGATTCAACATTATTGTGTTATTTCATTATATGGTAAAGCCCACACTTATCCCTGTAACAAGCAATAAAGCTGGGAGACAATAAAAATTTCGAGAAACTCAGACCAAGAGCAAACCATAGTAGTAAAATGCCATATATTAAGAATATTTTGCTTAAAGTCTTATTTCAGTGAAGTAATCACTAGAAGACACTGCCAAATGAAGGAGAGCATTGTATAAGCCTTATGTGAAAGATTTTTAATTTCCTATCACATTAATTTAATCAACCATTTTAAGTTTCCAAAATTGACTTAATTTTAAAGTTAATCAAATTGGATGTAAGGATTTTCTCATTTGTAAAAAGAATGGTGGTGGAGTGTAATTATTTGGGAAGGGGGAAGACAGCAGTTATCATAAAACACTCAAAATTACACCAGCCCTTAGACATATAATATAATTGAGTGTAATGTGTATTTCATTTATTAAATTGAATTAAATACTTTGTTTCATGTGCTATTTCTGCATTCAGACTATTGTCTAAATTGTTTCTGGACTAATTATTATTATCCTTTATAAGCTCAACATACCTCTGCTTAATATTGTACCTCAAGAAATGTTAATTGTTAAATTTGATTATTATTGAAATTTTTGAAAATGATAAATTAACAGACTGATTCAAGTGTTTGAGTCATTTCATTTCATAATAAATAAACAAAAGTTTGTTATCTAACCAAATTAAAAAATATATTAATTTGTAACATTGTCTGGCCATATTTGAAAAAAGTAACATATCTTGTATTACATAATTTGTTTATTCTAAATAAATAAATTAGGTCAATTTGACACCCTCTCAGAAGAACTCAATGATATTCAACCAAGTTTATCCTATGATGTATGTAGCATTTTTAAAAGAACAAAAATGGCAAGGAAAAATCTACAAATAAATAATAACTTATATTTTATAAAAAAAATATACAACACATGTGTTTTTCAGATGTTCCCACAAATGGAGCCATAATTATACACACAACAATTGAATTAGATTAGCTTATTTCACTGAGCTAGAATAACTATGTATAACTTGTATACAATAAATATTGTATCCAAATTCTTTATATTTTCTATAATATGTTACATAAAAGTATATGGCAATTACTGGCTAAAAATATATTTATTTTTGAAATATTATAAAATTTAAAATTGACTGACTTGTAATACTACAAAACTCATAACAATTAATTTAGCTATCAGAAAGAAATACTTTACATGTCACTCCAATAATCAAACATTATTGAACTCACACTGTTCCTGTCCACATAACACCAACTTATACACTTAAATATTTACAATATTACGTCATACTTTACAAACTACGAGTTCTTGAGGTTTGCACTGGTAGCAGTCAGACTCATCTTGTTAGTAGAATATCTGCTTTGTGTACAGTGAGCTGGGAATCTAGAACAAATTGCATTAGTTAGTCATTCAGTACATTGATATGTTGAAGTTATATTTTATAAGATTAATTTAGTCTGGAATTTTGATCCAGTCTTAAGGCATTATTACTCAGTAGCATAGTGTGGTTCAGCTGCCCAGGGCAGAAGCCAAATTTGCCAATCCCCATAGTTAGATATTTTAACCCAAAATCTTAGAGAAAGTCTGAGGGTTGCCCCCGCCATGCTACACTAATGTTTATAGTTAGTAAGAAAGTGGTTATTGAAAAAACTATTTAGGTCTATGAATGTTGTGTTATAAGACATATTACCATGGTTGTGTACATTTAGTGTAAATCTACAATATTTTAACTAATTGATACATTCAACCTGTATTTGAAATTCCATATTCATTAGAAAGTAATTTTTTATATCACAAAATTTTTAAGGATAAATGACAACTCACACTTGCATATATCCTTTGGTTTTTATGTTTGCTTTCATGATTGATGGTGTTTGTGTCTTTGTAATTACAACAAAGTGAGTAGTAGTACTTATTTCCATTATGCTATATGTGACCAATTATTTCAAATTATTGAAAAAAAACTTATTTCCATTATGCTATATGTGACCAATTATTGAAATATTTATTGGTACTGGCTGACAAGTCACTTTCTCGCAGATGTACTGTAACAACCTTTGCACTGGTTTATCACTAATTGGTTTTATTTTTCAGTCAAAAACTCTTGTTTGCAAAATTATAAGCTTTGGTGGGACTTGAGATGAAGAGGCTACTGATTCAATTTAGACGTTTCCCCGATTTAACCTGTTTATTTTGAATTGATATCAATTGACGAATGATACATTCGTCTCACAACTTTAATAAGTAGGCTCAGTACATACTTCAGTGAAGTTTTATGATTTCCCTTTGCTGCATTTATATTCAGAATTCCTCTCATGGTTTGACAATTTAATGTCAATGGCGAAAGTTTGATAAAATTCAAGAGAAATAAGCAAGAAGTGGCGCAATACTACAGAGCCTCTGTCCTCAATCTCGTTGGTGGTTAGAGCTGTAAGACATTAGAAGAATTTATAATGTGATCGTCTAAAACAAAATTATGGCCATGATGACGAGCGCTAATATAGTGAGACCATATAATTAAAAAATGATGATTACTGTTATACAAACACTGGCGATTTTGAACATCTGTAGGAAATCTTTGAACATTCAGGGTAGAAATTATAAAATATAAAACGTTAGTGTTAAAAAGTATACTAATAGATAAAGAAGTAGCCAAAAGAGAAACAAAATTAAGTGATAAACGTAAAACCACACAATGTTTCTGCAATAATTTTATATGGTTTTTGCGGTATGTCGTTCTTGGGCCTCTTGCGTTTTTTTCTGCAACAAGGATTGCAGAAACGTTGCGCGGTAGAATCTACTGAGGTGAGAGGTCGACAGGTACTGCGCAGGACATCGTTTCTAACCTCAGCGATACACCTTTTGCACCTTGTAGTAAGAGGTGGGTGGGACTTTCACAGCTGGAATAAATAACAAAGCGAAAGGCAGCCCCGTGTCTTGAAGGTTTATGGCACACATCGCGTAAGATAACGTTCTCCCCATTCGCGAAATTTCAAGGCAAGTTTACCACTTACATTGCACTCGTTTACATAACTCGTGATCCAGCTGCAATCAAAATAATACATGTTTCCCTTTCCAGTTACACACAAAGAGTACGACTGGACAGAAAATAGCTTTCCATTTCTTAACAGCATTTTGACACATTATGAAAGGTTCGACCGTCTCCGTATGTACTGGATACGTCAGGAAATCCATATTATGAGTAACGAACAGTCAGAATTGTCTTATGAAGCTAATAGGAAACAATGAAGGACAGTATGAAAGAGACGTAAATTTTGGGAGTATCTAATCGAAAGAAGTTATTTAGAATAGTAAGATGTAATAATGATCTTGGTTGGAATATTGTTGGATCCAAGTGAAAGAAGTTAGACCACGCTGGGTTTAATTTAAAGAGATTTTTTTCGCGTCTTGCTGATTGGTTTGAAGAATTAGATAAAATCCTCCAAATCATTCAGCAACATCCAAAAAATAAAAGGGAAATAGTATAAACAACCGACGGCTCACACAGAAAAAATCAGTTCGTTTTCTGACCATCGTTCAGAAAGGAAGAATGACAAGAAAAGACAAGCGCAAAATTATTTCTCACTTCCCATCCCTCAGATTATATTATTGATAAACTTAGAATTTTGACGTATTTAACCGACGGTATGTTGCCTTAATTTTTTCTGTTGTTGCAGAAGTTTCTGTAACGTATTAGATCTTACATAAGGTAATTATGTACACCGCAGTGGTACTTAATTCACGATCCGTTTCTTACTTTTGAACTTCATTTGATATAAAAATTGAAAAATTTACGTGTTTTGAAAATTAATAATAAGAAAGATAGCCAAATACAGTCAAAAGAAGTGATGATATAAATACCACACTATTATGGTATTTACATAATCAATTATTTTGTCTGTAATTAGCTATCTTTCTTATTATTTATTTGATATACTCGTACGGGTTTAGCGAGTATATTAACATTACGAGGATGGTGACTTCAAGAAGGAGAAAGATTATTCGTAAACAATTTTTATTTTTCGATTTTTATCTTTTTTTCTCAATTTTAAATCAACACACTTAGTTTATCCCTTTTCTACGATTATATTTTCTGTATAAACCGTTTATAAAACATCTTCATTCGTCCAGAGATCAATTTCTTTTGATTCGTGAAAGTCATCCCGCCGTATCATTCAATACAGACGAATCTGAAGGTAATGCAGAATTGTTCCTTATTTTCATAAAAGTTTTAAAGTCACGACTTTTAATCTTCTCCGTATAATGTAATGAGAAAAGTAAACAACGTCGTTATTTCAAATCTTCACCGCGGTATCTGAGGCAGCGACGACGATTGTACCGCATATTATCGTAAAGTAACCAGGAAGGAAACTTTTTGCAGGAGCAAGATAAATTACGGAGGTGCTCCATACATGAAGGGACACGAAGGATATTAATAAACAGTTTCGAATCGCATATTAAGTTAGTTAATTTTTCAGACTCCAGATCTGATCTCAGATTTATAGGTGTTGAGTAATGGAAAATAGAGGAAAGGAAGGAACAGTAACATTCTAGCTGGACACCAACTAGCGCGTGAGAACAGCTCACTGTGAAGTTTTAATTTCGTTACGAATAGTAAGCAGTAACTTGCACCTGTTACGCAATTCACAGGTTTACTTTCCATGGAAAGCATGCTTTATATTACAAAGAAGCTGTAAATTAACGAGAGGAGCAGAGCTGCTCAAAAGCAGAAAGCGTTTGCCTTTAGTAATCGTATCAAAAAAATTGACACGCAGGAATTTCTCTGTACTCAACTTATTAAGGAACTCTCGTGTCACGGTAATTTAATTAAAAATGCATTCATCTATAAATATTTGTATTATATTCTCTCGGAGTTTCAAACCGATTCCAGAATTTATCATCCAACATTTCATAGCTGGTGTCATCATATTCGTTGATAAAAAAATTTCAGAGTCGGTTCGAATCCCTCGGAATACTAATTAGATAAATAAGAAAAAATAAGTGCTAAATTAAATACAACACAACGTCTCTGCAATACTTGTTTCTTTCGTCAGGTGATTAAAAACCACGCAAGAGCCGAACGAACGACGCACAAAAGCAGAAGCCACGTGGCTTTTGAGTTCGTCACCTGGTTTATGCTCTTGTATTTCTCAATCACCTGACGAAATCAACAATGATTGCAGAAACGTTGTGTCATAAACAATTTATCACTTATTTTTAACAGTTATTTGGTTATTTATTTATCTAATTAGAATACTTTTGACACAAACTTTTTATATTTCTTAACTCCGGGAATACATTACAGCAGATTAACCAGAAAAGTCTACGTTGTTTGACTGTAATATCATATTTTAATGAGTCTCCGAAAGCTTAAGTGTTCAATTAAATACGAAGAGTTGCCGGGATAGCCGTGGGAACCGTGATGACGACTGGTGTTCCGATCTCCTTTCGGGTACCTAATTTTAGTTTTTCTCCCGAATTCAATCATTAAAACTCTTCCATAAAAATGGTCTTAGAAACTGAGAATACGAACGTGGCAAAATCGGCACATACATAAATATCCAAAATGTTCCATGTAAGATCCTCCGAAATTTTTAATGTGAAAAGTTTTATCTTGTGTTAAGGTTTTAAGGGACATTTGTCGTGCGCTCAAATCAAGTATGGGAGACTAATAGTCCTTACCACTGGAATATAACGAGACAGGATACGTAATTAAGTTAAATTTTTCATGCTATACGTTACACAATTGCACTTTAAAGATGCTTAGATCATTTAAGTAAAATAACAAGTGGCAAATCTGTCTCCTATTATTTATAATTTTTTCGTTTGGTTATTAGTTGTATGGTAGCCCATTGTTATGTCAGTACTACTAAGAAAGTAATCGCAACTCTTGCAATGATTTTCACGTCTATAATCGCAAATGACATTCAGTACTACACAGATTATTTGTCTTGAGATATACCAAGCCATAGGTAACACACTCAGGGTACAAGGAAAATAAGTTGCCAATGTATGGAGTTTGATGCAATATTTTGTAGAGAAAGTTTTGGTAGGCCTACAAACGTTACACAGGTGCAAATTGGCTATGAATACAGTTGCAATCAACAAGACTAACAAAATACCCTAAGATTGTTTTTTATCACTACGGTACAGTAAAGAATCACGTTCGACACAAAAAATTAATGTATGCATAGAAAAAAAAGAAAATATGGTGCGGTATTTAAATAATGTATACGGAGGAAAGCTAACAAATATTTGTGGTTACGATCGAATGCTTCGATTTATTCTTTCATGACATTTCTTATAAAATGTAATTCAATTGACGTTTTTTTAATTTGTTCTAAAAAGCGCGTTTTAAGCCCTGAGATCATTAAAATAAGTACCACTTTCAATAAATGAAGAAAATTGTATTAAATAATTTGTTAATAATTTTGAATTGTATTTAAAATTTTATATATATATATATATATATTGTAATGATTAAATGAATGAAGAGCTCCACGTTGGGCGCCATTTATGTAATGATTAAAGGAAGCTAATTAACAAAATATTAATTAACAACGATTAAGATTAAAAGAAAGCTTTTAATTTATCAAAGATTAATTTAACAGGTTATTATTTAGTTTTTACAAATAATTTGCCCCAGGGTGGGCTCGCCGAATTCAATAATTACAAAATTAACAAACTAATATTGTATTTATAATTTGTGGCGTTCAAAGTAAAATACAATCTTTTATATTTCACAAACAATCAAAATTAATAACTCTTCTTCTCAGGGTCTTTAACTGGGCTTGATAAGTAAGAACGATAAAAAAAATTAACAATTAAATAATTAACAATTCGAAACCAAATTGAGACGAACAGAATACGAAATCTAACAAAATGAAAAGAACGAAATCTGACTAATACCTTTAACTATTGTTTACAGAATTTAATTAGTTAAGTTTGTACTTACAAATGTCCTGCTGGTACCAGACTTAGTTTTCGGGGCTTGGGTACACTATTTTTTATACTTAAAAGACCATTAATCACAGATTCTACACATCACTTTTTCATTTTGGCAAATTGGCTATATTTCTATGACTGCTCCGCTCCGTAATAATTCACCAATGTTATTCCGCAACAATTCCTCCACGAAGATTGTACAAAGTTCTGTTTTGACGAAACTGGTATTACTTTACAATATTCACGTTGCAATATCTCTGCTCAATTTTATAAAGACCGTTCTCTCCAACGTTTTCACCGTCGGCCGCTTTTATTATCCAATGATTCACCAGCTTTATTTTACTTTGCTCGACGATGTCTGACCTCTGCACAATCCAGACCACGACGACCAACTGCAACCAACTTACGTTCCCGTACAATGCGCGTAGTTCACGACAAAGCTAGTCTATATTTTCCCATTGTTGTCTTTGAGATCGGTGCCGCTAAACAATTCATCATAATTAAAGTCATTAATGGCCTCCTTAATTAGTATTACAATATATATATTTATATATATATATATAATTTAAGACCATATAATAATACCACCTCAGATTGGGCAGAACAATGCAGTTGCCTCTCAAGTTTACAATAAAACTCACAGTATGTTCGTTTAGAATTCCTATATTATAGTAATTATAAGCATGTATCATTAAGAAGTCTCAGTTATTTTCAATACTTTTTTAACTTCTCAATTTCTTCTTTATATCACCCTATGCATCCATAAACCGGTAGAACTACCGAAGGATATAGATTTGCATATGAGATTTACTGCGTCCTTGGAATAAGTTCTTCTGCATCCATTAACTGTAATAGTTGATGTCTGTTGCTATGTTCAGCAAGCGTCAAATAATCCATAAGTGAAACTATTAGTAGTAATTGTCATTGATACACTGTTTTTGTTGCTAAAATAATTATTTTTCTTCTGTGTCTACCCAACAGTAAAAATCAATACAAGAATAACAAAGTTTTAAGACTTTTTTGAGGGCAAAAGTAGCACAATTTTTTGCTTACCGTTCTATGATATATCTTCAATATTCAGTGTAGTGTAGCAATGTTAATACTAAAATAAACAATTTAATCATTCCGCAGAAACAGGTTTTTTTTGGTGATAATAATAATTGCGTGTGCGTTGAAAAAATTAATGGATGCCAGAATCATTACTGTAATTAAATTAATTGTTTTTATGTTGCATAATTCAACAAGATTTTTATTTCAACCTTATGTCAGAATCATTAAGTTTTAGAAAGGTTATTTTATTTCAAATTTGTATTATTACGAAAAGAACATTAAACCTGAATAACTACACTATATATTTCAATCAACAAATATTTTAACACTTAATAATTCGGAAAGTATGGTGAACCAAGCATTTTTATGCTTATTAGTAAATTAACATAATCTGGAAAATTAACATTTTGTAAGGTCTTAGAATAGCGTATTTTCCGATATTGTAATTGAACGCTATTGATGACCATAATTTATACACATATGCCTCATGTTTCAGTATATGATTGGAACAATTTATTTTCTTGACTATAAAAAATTTATTTTGATATTCCTAAGTAACTTACTACAAATGTCGAATTTTTAGTCTTTCGTTTGTCCTGGTCTTCTGAACTTATTTTCTCAGTATTTTCTACTATATTCTATCCTCCGTATTACATTTTGATATTTTTATAGCATATTATGGGTGTAGTAAGTTATGTGTTAATGTTATCAATAATATTCTTTGCTATTAATTTCCCGGTATAAATTATTAATAACTTTTTCGCGGTTAAGCACCAGGTTCAGATTTCTCGATGTTGACGTTTCTGCGGTTATTAATATTCTTTGCTACTTTATCGCAACTCTAGTATTCGTTATTTACAACCATAAATAATTGTCATTTGTCAATTCACCCATCAGCAAGATTTCGTAATTCCCGTTTATTCATCGCGATGTTCCACAATTACCTGTTTCTACGCAAACAAGTAATTCAGAAGAAATGACATTTAGGCAACATGTTAAACCGGCATCTTAATCAGTCATTTCTCGATGGTCAACTTGTCTAAGAGTATATTTACTCCATCAAGGAATTTTCCCCTGTTTTTATGTCCAGTTAATTAATATATATTATTTTTATAACTGCCATTCATCATGAAAAGAATTTATAGCGGGGAGCTTACGTATGATTTGAGAGGCTTGATTCGGAATCCGTACGGCCTGACAGGTAAGACGAGGTTTGTGTAGGGTTCGGGGTCTTCGTAGACGGGAGCTGGGGGCAAGAGAGGGTACGGAGACAGGAATCGAGGCATCGGCTCCGGGGGTGTAATCGGCGTCAACTTTCCAGAAGGCACCATGATGGCTCCACACGCCACCTGAAAGTACAACACAGGCAAATATATAATAGAAAACAGGAATATTTTAACATATTTTAACATATTAAGTACAAATTAACAAAACAACTTTACCTCAAAACTGCCTGCCCGATTATAGTGTCTAATAGGTTGTAATACATTTTTAGAGCTCGGGTCGTGTTTTATATTGCTGTACAAAGACTTCTTACTGAACTTGAGGAGCACAAGAAATGTCTAATGTTATTAGGCACGAGTTTCTCCATACACCTAAAAGATTTGTTGTTCCATGTAGAGTAGGGAACTGTAGTCTGTTCTAAATTAGAAGACCGATTACGGTTAGATCCCGCGACGGGTTTGGACTTGAATCAACCTATAAAAAGACTTGAAAATAAAGCAGCGTTGTCGATCACTAGCGGTGTTATTCTACTGTTTTCAGTGAGCTGTATAAGTCGTATGGCATCAGTGCCCTACCAACGCGCAGACACACCCTGAAACTTCTTATTTAAAACGGACTATAGCATTTCTCCCGCCATTGAATATCAAACCGAAGTAAAGCCTGCGAGAGGATTCTCTCGCAGGTAACCTGCGATGGATTTTCTCTCGCAGGCAGAACCTTTTAGGAGAGATACGAAGGGGCTACCTTTGGGTATGCCTTTTCCTCTCCGTTTTTGAACTAAGGTTCCCACAAGCCGAGGCACCTCGGCTTGTTTTGAGAGGTGTATGTTCCGGGGTCGCAGACCTTGGGCATACGGTAAGAGTTGTCCGCTATTTTCATTGGAATAGTCGGCCAGCTGCCTCCTAAACTGGTCGAGGCACGTAGAAGGGAATGCTGCGTCCCCACAGCAAACTCCTCCCCCGCTATCGGAAGGGCGTGGGACAATTACCCAATGCCCGACCTACCCGATGCAGGTTTTTCTAAGGTTTTCCCTGCATTTATTTAGGCGAATGCCGGGTAGGATCCTTAAAATATAGCCCAGGGGCCCTAGTAACCCTTGGCTACCTTCCTCTACCCTTCCGCATCCCCCCTTTCAAATCCCTTCCTATGCTATTAAAGGGGAGTTGCCCAATGTGGATCACCCTCATGTAGCCTGTTGCCCTAAAAAAAAAATCTCCCGCCATTGGGAGGTCTTCGAGGGCTATTCTCTCGCAGGCAGTACCTTGTAGGAGAGGCAGGAAGGGGATGTCTTCTCCTCTCTCCGTTTTTGAACTAAGGTTCCCACAAGCCGAGGCACCTCGGCCTGTTTTGAGAGGTGTATGTTCTGGGGTCGCAGACATTGGGCATACGGTAAGAGTTGTTCTCTGTTCCCATTGGAACAGTTGGCCAGCTGCCTCCTAAACTGGTCGACGTACGGAGAAGGGAATGCTGCGACCCCACAGCAAACTCTTCTCCTGCTATCGGAAGGGCGTGGGACAAGTAGCCAATGCCCGACCTACCTGATGCAGGCCCTGCATTACTTTTAGGCGAATGCCGGGTAGGATCCTTAAACTATAGCCCGGGGGCCCTAGTTAACCCTTGGCTACCTTCCTCTACCCTTCCGCATCCCCCATTTCCAATCCCTTCCTATGCTATTAAAAGGTAGTTGCCACCATGTGGATTACCCTCAAGTAGCCTGTTACCCAAAACAAAAAAATCCCCCGCCATCGGAAGGGTGTGAGACAAGTACCAAATGCCCGACCTGCATGATGCAGGTTTTTCTAGTGATTTTGCTGCATCATTTTGAGGCGAATTGCCGGGTAGGATCCTTAAACCATAACCCGGGGTCCTAGTTAACCCTTGGCTACCTTTACCTACTTTTCTGCATCCCCCTTTTCACTCCTTTTCCTATGCTATAAGAGGGGAGTTGCCACTATGTGGATTACCCTATACATAGCCTGTCTACACCTTCAAAAAAAATTTTGCTAGTGGTTCCGAAGAATTGCTAATACAAGTCCTTCACGTTTGTCGACTTGGAAGAATTATTACTGTTTTCGTATTGATACACCTGCAACGGCGCCTGGGAAGGCTGCTGCGTATTTACACTCGTTAAAATAATTTTCAAGAAAGAATTACGTCGAGTTGGAAGCTATCTATCACTAGTTAATACATGAGAGCAGAGTTAGTGAGGAGTTGTTAATTGCATTTCATGAGCTATTTGAAAGTTAGTAGTTAAAAATCGATAGAATCGAAACGCTGATTGAAAGAGTTATAGATGATTTCCATGATATATATACGCAGTCTGGTGAGAAGCAACGAACACTTTCGGCCTGGAGTCGTGCTGTGACAGCAAAGAAACGCAGTTTAGAGGTCACAGAATAAATTCAAGTGGAAAACATCACTGTTGATCGTACGACAGATAAGGATTTGACATTACTCTTATTACAAAAAGTTTGACTTTAATTTTTTTTTTTCGATTCAGGGTTGAAAGATTTATTGAAGGTTAAGCAAGAAACACGCCAGAAAGCGTACGTTTATTATTTCATTTTATTTATTTATTTATATGTTACATCATCGATTTAGCTAAATTTATTTCTCTTCGAAACGTTAATGTTCGGAGTGAAAGCTATAAACTACTTTAAGTGACAATTATGTTATAAAACAACAAGGCCGAAAGGGTGATGTGTTTTATATCTCTTCATGTCTACCTTACTTTCTTGGTAGTTGTTCAAAAAGCTGTCCAATTTAAGAAAATATTGTGTTCGTCTTCATTTATGGCGGAGCAATTACAAGCTGTCGTGTTTTGAGAGATATTCCAGTATTTGGGCTGTAAACGGGTTATTACGTCGTTATCGTCGGCGAGAAAGTAATGAGACTTTTGCATGTCTAAAAAGGAACAAAGATGAAATTATTGACACACACAATTTTTTTTTGAGTAATTGGCTACATGAAGGTAATCCACGTAATGGCAACTCCCTTTTAATAGCATAGGACGGGATTTGAAAGGGTGGATGTGGAAGGGCAGAGGAAAGTAACCAAGGGTTAATAGAACCCCCGGGCTATGGTTTAAGGATCCTACACGGCATTCGTCTAAAATTGATGCAGGACAAACCCTAGAATACCTGCAACAGGTAGGTCGGGCACTGGTTACGTGTCCCACGCCCTTCCAATGACGGAAAAGGGGTTTCATGTGGGGCCACAGCATTTCCCTCTCCATGTCTCGATCAGTTTAGGAGGCAGCTGGCCGACTGATCTAATGGGTAGAGCGGACCAATCATACCAATTTTTTTGGGGGGAGTATCAGGCTATTTTTTTAGTGTAACAGGCTATATGAGGGTAATCCAAATGGTGGCAACCTCTTGAACTAGTATTCCACCAATTAATAACTGCAGAACTAGGACACAATTTAAAAATGATAAATGAATGTTACAGATAATTTTCAGCTAACATTTTAGATTGTCTTGTTAATCATGTCAACCTTTTCTCTTTTATCAAGAAAATAACCAAGTTATTAGTGTTAATGATTAGAAAAATAATAAAATTTGAAATTAAATTATGTAGCCATTACAAATTGGGAACTAGGTACCTTATGGACGATATAAATAATACGACAAATACAGAGTGTGATGAGGTAACCAAACGAGAGACAATGTGAGGAAGCAGTACAAAGCAATTCGGTACGATTATTTGTTTTCTTATTTTTCAGAAGTGTTTATGAATGAAATAATTTAACATATGAGTATAACAGTAAGAACAAAACACGAAAATTCATGACTTTATGTAAAAGCTTAACTAATTTTGTTCGAATTATGATGGAAACATTATGCAAATGTTTTCTAACCTCGGCTTTCATTTTGATCATCCCAAGAGATCACGATATGCTTACACTTTCAGGAATTTCAAACAATTGTAATAATTTTCAATAATAAAATATCACCTTATTAAGTGACTCAAATTATTGAGAGATTTGATTGAAAATTATCTAACTGTATTTTAATACGAAAATTGTTTTAATAAGTGAAGTAAAAATTAAAATATGCAGGATATTGCAGTAAGCGAAAAAAAAATTAAAGAGAGATGTGTTTAAAGATCTATAAATAAAATTACGAAGGAGAGATGAATACATGCGCTTGCACTTATCCGGAAGTTGTTTCAGAGGCAATATGTTTGATAAGAGGCTATTTCCTTCTTTTATTTACAGTATTGACGTAATTCTACCTGCAGAGGTCATCCACTTCACGTACGGCTCTTACGAAGTACCTGCGTCAGGTTCGTAGCAAAACCCTAGGCCACAGTTAAGTGGACGTCCAATTATGGGGTCTCCTCAACAATTGTTCGGTGGACTCTTTCTCCTCATGAGACGCGTAATTTGCAGCAGCCATTACATTTGTGAAATCGAGTGTTTCCACCTTTGGCGTCTATTATTATGCAGCAACCAGGAACACACATTTCGCAAGTGGAATAACAGTCTCGTTACCTTTACGTGTGTCACGTGGTATAAAATGAGTAATTTAAGCGAGAGCCTTTCGTAAACAATTGTATGACTGTTCTAAACTTTTCCAGAACGTTGAGCTAATTGGATTCACGTTAAAAATTATTGTATTAACATTAAATGTTGTTATTTTGCAGCAGAAATTTAAATAACTGTTTTCACTGTAAGACTCAACTTCTTAACGTTTTAAATACACCTGGTCTATTATTAATTATACTTTCGAAACACACATAGAAATAAATGTTTAGAATACTGAATTATTTCAAGAAGTGAAAAGAAAACCTACAAATGACCTCGAAGACTAGAAGAGAGAGAGCTGCATTGAGCTATTATAAGATTTATGTTTGTATCTGGTCGCTTAATCAGCAATCTGTTGAGCTAGAAAAAGTGACACTTATTAGTCATAATAGTAGTCTCATGTAGAAGTTACAAATTGAGGTTTTCTGAAGTCTTTTCAAACAGAAACTTTTTCTTTACTCTACTTTTTATTTATTCAACAAATCATAATTTTGAAGTGACATGTTCTTAGATACTGAATTAAATGTAATTGTTTGGGAAACGGTTGTTTGAAGCGAGAGGATCTGTTCCTTGAAATAGTTCCTGCTGCCTGTCCTGTTTGGAGGTCGCAGTAGCATCTGTGTACGAGGCCATGATTGAAAGTAAATCTAATAAACTAGCCTGAGGCATACGTACGGTAAAAATATAACAGGATGCAATATAATCAACTGACATTAGGAAAGCTGAGTGTGTGCACAGATTCCGTTATATAGCAATTTAACCATAAATTCATTATTTTTCTAGAAGAGTTAGTCATTGAGCGATAAATACGCGTTGCTCAAGTCTTATTGAAGTATGCCTGAAATAAATTACACGGCAACTCTAGACGATACGTTTCTTCTTCAGTTTGCGTATTCGTATTAATAATATATTTTTAAATTCTTTATTTTATAGCAATCAGAATAACTTTCTAAGGGCTATTTTTATTGGCTTAGAATTCATTTCCATATTTGAATTAATTACTATCCTGATGGTGTCTTCTCCAATGATTGGTCCCCGGTTACCACGTTTTCAGGTCAATTGGCCAGAATTTCTTCATTCTTCTGTTGAATCTGTGTTCCACAAATGGGTGTATAAGTGGATTCGTATAAGTTACCAGTCTTTGATGGTTTGCCGTTGCTCTCTCTTGAATTATATCTTTGATGAATGTTTTTTTTAGGGCAACAGGCTACATGAGGGTAATCCACTTTGGGCAACTCCCCTTTAATAGCATAGGAAGGGATTTGAAAGGAGGGATGCAGAAGGGTAGAGGAAGGTAGCCAAGGGTTACTAGGGCCCCCGGGCTATAGTTTAAGGATCCTACCCGGCATTCGCCTATAGAAATGCAGGGAAAACCCTAGAAAAACCTGCATCAGGTAGGTCGGGCATTGGGTACTTGTCCCACGCCCTTCTCGAATCCTCTCGCAGGCTTTTGTTTCTTTGATGTATGGTATTCATAGATCATGAAATAGAGTTAGTTTAGAGGTGGAGGACCTCTGCGAGAGGATTCTCTCGCAGGTAACCTGCGAGGGATTTTCTCTCGCAGGCAGAACCTTGTAGGAGAGATACGAAGGGACACCTTTGGGGATGCCTTTTCCTCTCTGTTTTTGAACTAAGGCTCCTACAAGCCGAGGCACCTCGGCCTGTTTTGAGGGGTGTATGTTCCGGGGTCGCAGACCTTGGGCATACGGTAAGAGTTGTTCGCTATTCCCATTGGAATAGTCGGCCAGCTGCCTCCTAAACTGGTCGAGGCACGGAGAAGGGAATACTGCGTCCCCACAGCAAACTCCTCTCCCGCTATCAGAAGGGCGTGGGTCAAGTACCCAATGCCCGACCTACCTGATGCAGGATTTCTAGGGTTTTCCCTGAATTTATTTAGGCGAATGCCGGGTAGGATCCTTAAAATATAGCCCGGGGGCCCTAGTTAACCCTTGGCTACCTTCCCCTACCCTTCCGCATCCCCCTTTTCAAATCCCTTCCTATGCTATTAAAGGGGAGTTGCCCAACGTGGATCACCCTCATGTAGCCTGTTGCCCCCCCCCCCCCCCCAAAAAAAAAAGTAGTTAGTTTACTAACATACCAAGGAGCGTCAACCATGACTCTGAGGATTCTCGACTGCGATTTTTGTATGTTGGCCGTATCGCGTTTGCTTCCACACACCTATAATTCAATGCCGACGGTCCAAATCGGTTTGATGATGGCTTTATATATAATTATCTTATTTTATAAAGACAGGTTAGCAAGCAGCCAGTATAGCTCACGTATGTCCATTTGTTTCTTTTTATTTCCTATATTTTTCAAGGTAGTTTCGAGTCTAGATTCATTTCAAGATATTTTACACGTGTTGATACCGGAAGTTGTTGGTTGTTCATGCTTACTGGAGGGCATTACTGTTTCCCGATAGTAAACGTTAACTGTACTGATTATGAGTGGTTAATTTTGATTTTATTTTTACCTGTCCATTCCTGAAGATGATTAAGGTGGTCTTGTAATCGTTTGCTTGCAGTTATAGGATCTTCATTTATGGCCATGACAACTGTATCAGCAGCGAATGTTCCTGTAATTGTACTTGTGGTTGTAGGAAGATCGCAAGTATATATTAAGTATAAGATAGGTCCCAGGATACCTTGAGGAATGCCTGCTTTGATCATACTAATAATATGAAAGAATTGTATACCATACAATAGTTTTTAGATGTCGTCAAAGAACTAGGTACTTTAAATCAGAGTGCCCTCAACATGAAGTTTTATTTTAGTGATTGAAGTTGTATAGTCCGATGTAATACGGAAGGCGAGTCGTCTGCTGTCGCTGCGCACACACAAACACATACAGATATATATATTGTAATAATTAAATATAATAATGAAATGTGGCGTTTTTAAAATGAAATACACTAATAACTTTAAAGAACAAACAAAATTTATTGTGTCAAATTTAGAAACAATTATATTTTACACAAAATATTTGGGATCTCAGGGTCTTGAACTGGGTTTGATAAATGGCAGAATTTAAATAATCAAATTACATTTACTTTTTATGGAAATCAATGCGTCTGAACATAGACGAAATTTGTTGCTGAAGAAATAATACTAAAGATTGAATCTAACAATTTCAATTTAATCAAGAATTAACGATCTCATTCTATCGATAATTAAATAATTAAAATTAAAGAACGATCTGACTTTTATCTTTTAAACACGGTTTACAAATTATTTTAAAGTTTTCTCTACTTACGGCCGCCCAGGTCTCATTTTTAGTTTTTCGTGTACAATTTTGGGGACATCACTGATTCTAAGTTCTCACAGACTCTAATTGGCGTTGTTTGTTAGTTGGTTTAACACAAATTGGTTGGTTCTCGATGCTTTACTGCAACCTGGATTTGTAGATCTCGTGGCTTTAGTTGACAATGGACTTCATTGGTTTGCCCGAATATTGCTTTACTTTTTAATAACTGAAATCATGTTTGTGACTGGGCCACAATCTTTCGTTCTGACTGCCGACTGTAAAACTTTCAATGAGTTCTTTTCGTCCGTTATATTCGCTGTCTGCTGACCGACTGCACTGTTCAAATTTTTATGCCTTGGAATTTTAGTCTTTTCTCCTCGCTGCTTACTGTCCGACTGTCCTCTTCGTCTCGTAGATTTTCAGCGCGTAGAACCTCAACAATGTTTTCTTTGCCTTGCCGGATTGTTACGGCGTCCGCTCTATATCCACTAATAATGAGTCCTCTACAATCCAACTTTCCAATTAGAACAATGTCTTAATTACCAATTACTACAATATATATATATATATATATATATATATATAGAGAGAGAGAGAGAGAGAGAGAGAGAGAGACTTCCACTATCTATCGAAGTTAGGATCATATGACAATGGCGAAATTAACTGTAAAACTATTTTACACATTGTTCAGTCATTATTATAACATCAGAAGCTGCCGATGTTTTTTCTTGGGCTACGACAACGTGGCATCTCGAACTTCACCTTTTATTTGTTGTCTTCTGGTTCTCGTTTTTAAAATATTCGTATACTTTAAAAGCGAATTTTTCTATCTTGCTTATACAAAACTTGCCTTCTTCTGTCGGTTGCATCCATTTATGTATTCTGCAGTCACCGAATTGCTCTATTTAAAGCAGAAAGTTAATACAGTCTACAGTAAAAACCTAAAGGTTTGAAAACGAAAGATCCGGATGTGTAAGAAACATCTTGTATCCCGCCATGCGAGCTGCTTCCAGCTATAGTATTTCGTAGTTTCCTTCCCTAATACCACATAAAAATTACTGCGTGTCTTATAGTAACGCTGTTTCATTTGGCGTAAGATTTAAGATTCACGATACTAGAAGCTTAGGTTGTGTATTCTAAGTAATGGAAGGAGCAGTCAGAAGGTGAGGGGAAGATATCGTCGATTACCCGTTTTCAGTAGTTACAAAGAATCTTGCACACGTGCCAATATTCTCTGCAGAATCCCCCCAAGGGTCATAACTGTACCTCACCAACAGCAGTCCCGAAACCTTGCCACGCCCGTGTAATTATCTTCCAAGTTCAAGGGTCCAACGCCCAGCAACAGATCAAGTGTGAGAGACGTCAAGGGTACACTTTGCAGACGAACTGGACCACTGCCTGACCTCCAAACGTCCTGTCAAATAATTTATGATTCAACGCAGGTAAGTCCATTCGTTATCAGAGTACCATTATTTCTCAATAAAGGCCCGTAATGTGTAACGTTTAGACTATTAGAATTTAAATTCCTTAAGCAATAGAAAAAATATACATATAATTTTTTTTAGAATATTGCATTACAAATAATACGAACCGCAGTAATTTAACTTGTCTTCCTTCTAAGACAAAGTTTTCATAAATTTTGATAACAAATCATTCTGATTAATTTTATTTCAACGATTATAATCTGCATACTACAGTTTATTCAATGGAGACAAACGAACGTAAATCATATGGAGGAAGCAAAATGTTTTCCAGGCACCAACTTAAAAAAAATATTTAATTCTGATATTTATCATTCAGTTTAAAATTTATGATGCCTTGAATTGGATAAACAATTTCCGAGTGGGTGTGTTGACAGATGGAAAACTGTAGCGCAGTCGTGCCTAAGTGCGCACTCACGAAGCAGAAGGAAGATATTTTCAAGGGCAGGATTGTCACGACATTACAACAAAATAAGTCTTAGCATATCAGCCACCATCTCTAAGAAACATCAGCAAAGAATACAATTGGCATAATTACGAAACAACTTAGCGGCCACAGAGCTTAAACGTCTTCATATTAGAATCGACTTCCCGCTGCCGACAGCATGAGGCTCGTCGTAGTAACAGAAGCGGAGAAACTTATTGACTTCGTCAATTGAGTTCGTAAGGTAAACATGGCTCAGTTATTTTAGTTTAATTATTTTTTCTGAATCTGAAATCTTATGTTGGTAATATCAAGTATTTTTTGGTAAGAAAATAAAAATTAAATGAATCATAAACTAATAAACCTGCCAACTAGTCAGATGCATTCTAATTAAATAAAAATTAACATATTTTAACAAAGGGTCGATACATAGTGTTAATTTTCATTTTATTAATTTTTTTCTGACAAGTTGGCTGGTTTATTCATTTCTAATTTTTATTTAATTAAAATGTTTCTGACACGCGACTGGTTTTTTCATTTAGGACCCACAAAATTATTTACACAGTTTTATAAACTTCTACACAAAGTATTAATTATTTATTGATATTACAATAAATAAATTATATTAAGACACGTAACTTTTTATAGTTTCCGATGTAATACGGAAGGCGAGTCGTCTGCTGTCGCTGCGCACACACAAACACATACAGATATATATATATATATATATATATATATATATATATATATATGTATATATATATATATATATATATAGAGAGAGAGAGAGAGAGAGAGAGAGAGAGAGAGAGAGAGACTTCCACTATCCATCGAAGTTAGGATCGTATGACAATGGCGACATTAACTATTTTCTTACCAAAAAATAATTATGTTATTACCAACATAAGATTTCAGATTCAGAAAAAATAATTAAACTAAAATAAATTATATTAAGACACGTAACTTTTTATATTTTCACGTAAAGAGATTCCAGGACACAGGTTCTAGTTTTCATTTTTTTTAAAAGTAAAATAAACGATTTTCGCTAATTTTGTGGTTTTATTGTTTTCAACTGACACCCCAATAACATATTTTTTTGTTAAATATTTGCAATTTATGAGAGTAAACATTAAATCATACCATTTTTTCAAACACAAACGATCATGCACATACAGATACAAATATTAAAATAAAAGTAATTAAGTATAGCCAATCGTTGGCCTTGCTAAATTGGTTGAGTATAATGGAAGAAATTTATAAGCTCATTAGCTGGTTACCCGTCAATCATACGCGTTATATGTAACGTTGCGAGTCAGAATTTTACAGATTTTTCTACATTGTATAATATTAAAAAATTATGGAATAGTTCTTTTTCTGAAATAATTGTTCCAACATAAAGTTTCTTATTTTTTGTTACCTTCTATCTATGAGATTATTCCATCGTCAATTATTCTAAACAAATTTTTTTGTTAACATTCCTATAATATACCCAGCGAAAGTAAAAGTAAATTGGGCATATTTAAATTTTCAAATGAAGATGTCTATTTACCGTTTCAGAGCAAAAACCGGTCAGTCTATTTTCCGTAAAGCGAACAAAATACTTATACAATCAGTTGAAGATTTTGTAGTTTTCGACATTTAGTCTCGAGAAGGCTAAATTTTTCTATCGTCTCTACATATCAACGAAATAAGGTTTCATCAAAATCTGGTTGCCATGAACATAATCTATGAGTTTGGACGTTTGTTATTTTGTTTCCAGATGGAAAGTGAGCGTTTGATATTGCTAAGAACCTTCCCACTGCTCTAGACAAGAATCAACAGAAACGATTTCTTATAAAAATCGATCAACGTTAAGTCGACTGTCGGACGTAAATTATGACATCGGTTTCGAATCCCCTCGAGTATGAAAAGTAAAGGTAAAAACCACTCGAGTCTAAGCAATATAAAGCCACAAATATTATACTTTATAGATTGTATTTTTTGTCCGTTTCTTGAGCAGTAAACTGTGAGAGAATGTACCCCGAGGATTTAGATGTAAGGAAAAAGTCAACCGAAAATGAAGTAATCAGAAATTATTTTATGGTATTAAATACATGATTATAATGTGAGCAGTAAATTAGAAGATACGGCAATGATGATTATGAGGTGGGCGGCGCAAAGGAAATGCAATATTATTCCGCCTGGGTGAGCAGTGCAACTCACGTCAGTGGAGCGTTACTGGTTTCGCGCTTCATTGGTCACCGATAATTCCGACGTAATGAATTTCTCGCGCATTGCCGCAGGTATGTGCTCGTAGATTAATATCGGAATATTCGTCTCAATCAGCGAACGTTGACGCTACCGGCAAAGGCAAATTCTTAGCGTGGTTCAGTGAGCTCGATGGGAACGATAGGGCGGAAACCTTTGTGTAGCAGAATAACAGAGGGTCATTTTCAATTTTTGCTTTTAACTACATTTACAAACATTATGAAAAAATTAAAAATGCACGTGTCCAGAAATCATTTAGAATGGCACTTTGACGATTATTCCCTTCCAAACTTTACTGGAGATTGGGTGATCCTAGTGGTGTTGATCACTCAATTCGTTGCTTTTTGGGACGGGATCCTCAAAGTATTTTACTTGTAGGAGAGATACGAAGGGGCTACCTTTGGGGATGCCTTTTCCTCTCAATTTTTGAACTAAGGTTCCCACCAGCCGAGGCACCTCGGCCTGTTTTGAGAGGTGTATGTTCCGGGGTCACAGACCTTGGGCATACGGTAAGAGTTGTCCACTATTCCCATTGGAATAGTCGGCCAGCTGCCTCCTAAACTAGTCGAGGCACGGAGAAGGGAATGCTGCGTCCCCACAGCAAATTCCTCTCCCGCAATCGGAAGGGCGTGGGACAAGTACCCAATGCCCGACCTACCTGATGCAGGTTTTTCTAGGGTTTTCCCTGCATTTCTTTAGGCGAATGCCGGAGGCCCTAGTAACCCTTGGCTACCTTCCTCTACCCTTCCACATCCCCCCTTTCAAATCCCTTCCTATGCTATTAAATGGGAGTTGCCCAACGTGGGTTACCCTCATGTAGCCTGTTGCCCTAAAAAAAAACTTCCAAAAGTTCTTACGTTGGTAGTTGAAGTACCCGACCAAAGAATGAAAACAACAAATGTAGGGAAAATATATTCTCAACGTATTCTCCTTTAAACCCGATATACTTTACCCAGCGATGTTGAATAGCCTATTTAAAGTGAAAACCATCGAGCTCCTCAAAATATCCATCAACCACAAACAACATCATTGGCAAATATTTTACCACCGCTTTGGAAATGTGGAAGATTAATCGGTCGTATAGGCTTCATGAGAAAGCAATTCCAACTTCCACTCATTCATATTGTTGGTCCTTGACGACAATGCACCAGTTCACACAGAATTAATCATTTCTGTCAGTAAAATTAAATTAAGTAATGAACATTTGGCCAGCTGCCTCCTAAACTGGTCAAGGCACGGCGAGGGGAAAGCTGCGACCCCACATCAAACCCCTCTCCCGCCATCGGAAGTGCGTGGGACAAATACCAAATGCCCGACCAACATGATGTAGGTTTTTCTAGCGGTTTCCCTGCATTACTTGCCGGGTAAGATCCTTAGACTATAGCCCGGGGACCCTAGTTAACCCTTGCCTACCTTGCTCTGCCTTTCTGCATCCCCCCTTTCATTCCATTTCCTATGCTATAAGAGGGGAGTTGCCACTATGTGGATTACCCTATACGTAGCCTGTCTACACCTTTAAAAAAATACAGAAATGAGGCAAGTGTTACAGAGATGCTGTTTCACTATTCCGAGAGATTACGATCACTTCAGCAATGACACTGTCCTTGTAATTCAGCGAAATCTTGATAAGTACGGTGACAACAACAACATTGGTCGAGCTTCATAATCAGTCACGTTACAAATTAGACGAGAGCGACCTTCGCGAAACCCAGTTCTCAAGACCTTCATTTTAATGTACCACGGGCTATGGACCAGGTAATTTTCTCAAGAGAATCTTCTCGCTGACCTTCCTGTTTTATGGCATGTAATACGCATTTATCATTGGAACCTTCGCTCTCCTTACAAGCGATGTAAATAACTTTTTATCTCTGAATGCTTACATTTTAATTACTACTACATATCTGATCTTTCCGGTCTCTCGTGGAGTGTTTGAACAGTTTCTAAACATTTTCTTCCAGATTCTACGAGCCTTTCAGTTGAAAAGTGGAAAATTTCTTCAGTGTAATGATGTTTACTCGTCGTCTCTCCATATTTCACTAGTGGGGAAATACACCAATTATACTAATATTTCTCACGTTTAACGGAATGACTGTAGCAGAGATATTTTTAACAGCACCTGGAAGAACAACTTGTTTAAACATTCAACGAGATTTATCGAGGTGATGAAGGTACAAGGTGCAGAAAGCTTATCATAGGGTAATTGTTACGGATTCATTCTAGAGGAATTAGTCCTTCGATATAGAGTAGCTTATCTGTATGAAAAAGTGCTTTGAAAATAAATATGGTGAAAACTTCTTCGGTATGTTGTATCACTAATTTAATGAACAGGAAGTCGTCGTTCGTGTTACAATTTACCCCTAGTACACACGTTTCTGATTTTACTTGTTAGCCTTCACTCTTCCAAATAAAAGATTAATATACTTATCATTTATTTAATTATTTCAGTAATTCATAGCTAATTACTGTTGTTAGTTAATATTTTTAACGTTTAAATGATTATTTTTGTAAAGGACAATGTTTGTTTTTAATCTTTGTAATTGTAATAATTTATTATTTTCTTGTAATCTTATACTTCCTCAACCGAGGACTTATGGAATGAATAATAAATCTAAATCTAAATCAAAGATTCTGCATTCGTACGTAGCCCAATCATGTGTGTCGTGGCACTAATTTAATTTAACAGCAACAATTGTTGAGACTGTTTTTCAGTTTTACATATAAGTCCGTAGTATTTTTAATTTAATTAAATGACAACATATATGAAATCGAGAATTTTCCCAGTGCGAAAAATGAATAAAACCTGTCCGCCTCACATATCAGGCTAAATATTTATTTTTACCCAACGTTTCCATGACATACTCTGCCATCGTCCTTATTAATTGAAATCTATAACCGCAAATGGTTATGATATTGAACACAAATAACCGCTATTCACCTGACGATGATGGCAGAGTACGCCATGGAAACTTAGTGTATTAATTGTATTAATAACTATTTAACCTTGTTGAAAACCAAAAAAAAAATTATTCATTCTGTTCTCTTGTAAAAAATATTAATGTGGAATTATCTTGCTACTTCAACTTAAGGGTAGTAATAAATTTAAATATATTTGACTGATTATAATATATATATATATATTGTAATGCCAATTAATTAAGCTATTAATTGTTTGGACATAAAATTTGAATTGTTTGAGAAATCCATTATAGCGGTCTGATCGAACAAAGCGACAATGGAAAAGCGAACTCACTTGCTTTGTCGAAAAGTCAAAAATGGCGTATGGGCGCTCAAACTCGAGAGAACTAGGATTCAGTTCACGGAAAAACATCGTGAGGAGCAGAACAAGCAATATAACTGTTATTTGGTGGCGGGACATTTCAGAGGACGGAACAAATAATACTAGAGCAGAGACTAGCCGTCGTTAATGTATTATTAAACAAAGTTGTGAATTTAAGACAAAGTAAAACCATTCACGGAAGTATTACCTCGTAAATATCGCTAAGTAAAAGCAGTTTACGTCTATAGCCAGCCAGGGAAGGCAAGCAGACATCAAATAGCTGACAAAAAGGAGGATCATCCGAGTTCCTGGGAGCCTATCAGTTTTGACTTCAATAGTGTAAAATCTGTGAGTCGACTTTTAGAATCAGTGTATAATAGTGTACTTCCGAAACCAAAAAGAATGCTGGTACCAGCTGGACAGATGTAAGTAACAAAACCAAAACTAATGATTAATTTTAAACCTTAATTAAAGGATAAAGTCAGATTTCGTTATCTTTTAATTATCAGAGTTAATTTCTTTACTTTTAAATTTCTTTCTATCGACATATTGTTTAGGTAAATTGTGAACTGTTTGTTAATAAGATTTTAAAATCAATTTGTTGTGTCCATTATCAAACCCAGTCAAGGCCCTGAGAGAATGAGATCTCAAATGTTGTGTTTGTAATCATATTTTGTTGCCACAAAATAAATAAATATTTTGTTTGTTAATTTCGATCTTTTCATTTAATAAAAAGCCTTCCATTTAATTATTACATAATGGCGCTTCAACGTGAGCAAATTCATTTTAATTCTTTAAATTAAAATTAAATAAATAAAGATTCTATTTGATTATTACATTTTGGCTCCACAACGTGGGGTTCGAATTCTTCAAAAATCAAAATTAAATTAAACGACCTACTATTTTGATTATTACAATATGTATAAAATTGGATTGTTAACACTTTATTTAAAAATATTATTGGTACTTATGCACGGACACACAACTAGTGTTAATATAATTACCATATTCCAACACAAAATTACCTATATATATATATATATATATATATATATATTCTGCACAATTCTACCTGTGGATCATTTTCATAAACAGTGATAAAATCTTGTAATTGAACTTTTAACGTTTGATAAATTGGATAACGAATGAAGTACTCTTCGCAATAACTTTACAGTCTGTTTGCAGAGATAATCCAGTGCCACTGAGAACTGTTAATAAATGGCTGAAATGTCCGATTTGCCTGAGTTACACAGAGTGCGTTCAGTATTTCGGCAAGTGTGCGAGGTTGTGCAAGTGGCCCTGGGAAATGACCATCCCTAATTGGTGGCGTGTTGGCCTTGCTAGCGGATCCTTTCATCGCTAAATCACTACACACAGGCGCCATTGCGTACTTCAATTTTTCGTGGTCGAACGTTGCGTCAGACCTTTGAGGAAACCAAACCGTTTACAGGAGACTTTAATTCTATTTTTTTGATTACTGTCTTGTAAATTGTGTCAGTGCTTGTCAACGTTCATAGTATAAGACGAGTCGTCCTGTATTTTTAAATACTCATTTACTTTCTGTTTGGAAATAATCTATTTTCTCGTCCAGTCTAGAGTTCAATTCTAGATCTTAACTTAAAGTATCATAGTTTTGCCAAATATTTATGAATGAGTCCCTTGAACTTTTTACTTGCATCAACATATAGTAACACGTCATTTCAGGTTGTGCGAATGCTTGTTCTATGTTTACGTCTTGAAGAATCTCTTTTAAATTAGTAACTCCTAAGTTTTATTGTTTTGAAACAATAGAAGCTTGGACAATAAGCTGATGAATGTACCACTAATTTTGTTGTGACGCTGCGAGACTTTCAAATTAGAGCGCGAAGGAAATGTATAGAAATATCCAGAGCTTGAGCTGTTTTTAATAGTAAATCAGTGAGTTTCTCACACATCCGGTGGCACCAGTTGGCACGTGGATTATCTTTTTCTGACTCTTTTCTAGCTTATCTGACTGCCTCTTTAATATATTCCCGTTATGATGCTATAATTTACTTTCTTCAGAGTTTATTAATGGTTGAAATCAATCTTAACAATAAAATTGCAATACAATAATGATTAATAATTACAAAAGGAATAAAAAAAATGATACAAAACAATGAGGGCGGTTCAACAAGTAATTACTCCTTAAAGAAGTCAGTTATGTAAAAATTTTGAATCTGGCCCGATTCTTAAAACATTCTTCTCCAATCCATTGCAGTAACAACTTCCTAAGTCAACTGCTGGCAGCACTTCTCCCTCTTGCAAATTGACTGGCATTGACATACGTATAAGACAGAGTTCTGTGATTGAGTTCTTAAATGCGGAATTAGAATTCATGGAACGCTAAAAAATGTATATGGTGATCAAACAGTTGATGTCAGCACTGTTCGGCGATGTATTCGTCGCTCTAACGAAGCTGAAGAGTAAACACCGTTGGCGTCGATGGCTTAGGGAGCAAGATCACGCTTTTTCCGCAGTGGAATTCAAGCCCTTGTTAAAAGGTGGACTAAAACTGTGGAAAAGGACGGAGACTATATTGAAAAGTGAAAATTTAATCATTTATGTTGTGGGTTTATGCTGTATAAATTGCATTGAATTGTCTTGACAAATTAAAGAGATAAAAAAAGGAGGCATTACTTATTGACTCACCCTCGTACATCAATATTAGTCACTTTAATTCGAAATAATTGGCGTAATTGTTATTGATGATCGAAATAATTAAATGTAGGTTGCTAATGAAAGTCGCGTTCATAATAAATGTACAAATAATGGATAAATTGGCAGGGCGAGGTAAATTAATTTATATTATGGAACAGAAGTTATGCTAACGAATCCCAGCAATATAGACCTTCATCGTTAATCTTCGTTTGAAAGTATTTCTTCTGTTCTTGAATTAATTCATTGCACCTTTGATCAGTTTATAAGTAGACTACTGATTGCACCAAACTGATCAAAGGTGCAATGAATTAATTCAAGAACAGAAGAAATTGAGAAAGGTGAGTCTGTGCTGAGACTTATACGAGTATAATAGATGGAGAAGTCACGTCCCTTACGGGGAACCGACTCGGGTAGCTCAGATGGGAGAGATGCCGCGTTCGATTCCTAGTCCGGTTGAGAAATTTCTATCCTAATCCTTTAACTCATATTATATTGTTTATATACTAATCATTATTGAGTTTAATAATTATTAAACTTGTTTCAGTTCTGTATGAACCACGAAGCAAACTCATTCTTATGAATTTCAAATTTGTTCTCGCTTAGTATTACAAATAAATTATAATGACACGTTCTCCAATTTCATTTATTTTATTAAACAAGACTTCAGGTAACTGTACTTAGCAATAATCACTTGTAAGTTTATACGAGATATATAACCTCCTTAACTTTTCATGACTACTAGATAAGTCATTAATAAAGTTCGGGCGCCCGCATAAGTTGTTGAGCAGGTTCGTGACTGTCAGGTTCGTGGGGCGGGTCCGTGGTTCTTCCCGACTCCAGCCTTGGCATTGAAGGTCGACGAGGACCTGGACCACTGCAACAAGACAACAGCTCCTGCCAAGGACTCGGGTGCGGTGCCCAGCTGAGATTGCATCTGCGAAGAATCTGCGTTCTTGACCTTGTGACGGCGCTTCTGGAAGAGTTGCTCAACCTCTCATCTCGGCGCAACTCATCGTCTCTCATTAAACAAAGTGTTGTTTTGCTCTGACATCGTCTACAGATAGAGAAAACTCCAGGGACAGAAATCTAATTTCAATTCAGAACCAATTCCTTAAAAGGACTTCCTGAATTGTCAAAAAATGTATTTACACTAACTTATTTACGCAAATAAATTAATTCTGTACAACTTTAGAATATAGTTCTTCCAATATATCATTCCGTTTGATGCTTAGTTTAGGGAATATAAAACCTTAGTGTCACTTTGACTTGGTTTGACTTTGTTAAAAATTATTTTCGTTGTTATATAGATTCGTGAGAAGGTTCCTAGTGATATCAAACTGTTATGCGTCATGTGGAGAAAAAAAGTTATGAACGATCCAGAACCTGAATTTAACTACTTTGACGAGGACTTTGATCACTTTAAAGAACAACGGCTGAACAGTTTTTCTCCGAAGAATTAATTTAACATTCAAACATAGAAACGTTTAAATTTAAATTAAGTCTGCCTGATTTTCTTTCATTTTATGGATCATGCTATCTTACAGATAGTCAAGAAGAAACAAAAATTAATAAATCATAAACCTGAATACTGGAACAACGAGTAATAAATATCTTAAAAGAACGGGCCGTGATAAAAAGAAGTAATTTCCCGCTTTGACAGGTATATGAATGTCTGATGTTACAAGAAGGGATTTATTAGACTATATCCATATACTCAACTTACCGAAATTTAAAATTTTCAGCTGTATTACGTTTACGTGTCTCTTTTATTTAAAGTGGTTTAACACGGCCTTCTGTTTCATATATTGTTTTTAAGAGATATTCAGATGAATTCTAGCAATATATATATATATATATATATATATATATTATTACAATTATACATAATTCCGTCACATCATTTTACACACGTCCCTTTTGTTAACTGTTAAATTGGAAGAAGCGTAATGTAATTAGAGCGAAAATTTTAGCTTTAATTATTTTCCTCTCTCAGGTTTACTTTATTAAAATATTTTATTTTAAAGCGTCTAATAACATTGAGTTATATTTATACACAAATATTTCAAATTTGAACACTGGTGTCCTTTTAGAAGTATGGAGAGGTTTTATAGTATCAGTAATTGTAGACTATCCATTTTACCAAATTCAGTAATTAAAAGTTTTTGTGATTTATTTACTACGTTCAATGTGACATCGTTGATTTTTATTTAAACTATATAACGGTTAATAGTGTAACACTTGTTCATATTTTAAGTCAAAAATTTTTTGCGAATGCCTTGTAATGAGTTAAATAATTCATTGTCATGGAAGCAATATTAGATTTATAATCAAATCTTTTTCAAAGCTAATTTTATATTTTTATTTAAGGATCAGTTCAAGGGAACTGTGACCCATTTATCGAGTTTCAGATTAATTTATAAATTACATTTACATCGTAATTAAATAATGGACGATAGTTCTATTGAATAGTCACAGTTGTTATAGAACAATTAACTGATTGAAGTGTTTTTTTTTTAAAAAAAAATAACAACTACACCAAACCGTAATTGTACGAACATATCTAGTGACCTGACAATGAAATTAAATCAGTCGTGCGTGCACGTGGTTGTACTGACACATTTATATTCATTTCGATAATGCACTGGATATATTCACAGTTTAATTCGTCGATGATATTATATTTAATATTGTTTCTATCTTCTTCATACTTTAATAGAACCTAATTCGTTTTATTCGTTGATTAATAAGATAATTAATATGTTAATCCATTTAGACAATCGATTGTGCCAAAAGTTTCATAAAACATAACGCCTAGTCATTAAATGGAGGTTTTCTAATTTCTGAACATTTCTAAAATTCTCATCGCGCAATATAACTGTAACGTTGTATAACTACTCTCATAAAGACAATTTGATGATATTGTTACAAACAGACATCGGTAGCTTATTGAAATAAATAATAACACATAGCGTGTAAATTGAAACCGTTTTTTTTACATACTGTACATATAATCAATTAATTACATTAAAACTTTTTAATCAATTACAAAACGCTCAAAGACGTTTTAATTATTGAAACAAAATGTGTTCCTTTTTATATGATATAATTAACTGATTATATACCAAAAATAAGAAGCCGTTTCTATTTTTATTTAATAATAATATTTACAAATATGTCATCAATAATTACAATAGTTGCATATATGAAAGTGATTTATGTGCATTTAAATTCATATTTATTATCACATAACAAATAAATCCTTGATTCACCGGCTATAGTTGCTCAGTGAACTAGTCGGAAAAACAATATATCATTCCCAGAAAGTGTAATTGATTGTCAAGTGTTACATATATATTAATTAGTCTATGTAAAGGAAAATATAAACAAAAACAAAAAATAATAATATAATACGTCCGTTTGAAATATAATAATAATATAAAATAGCCAAATGACGGTCAAAATGAAGTAATGATATAAATACCACACAACGTTTCTGGAAACTTTTTTCCTTTCTTCTTGTGTTAAAAAAGGAACAAAGTTTCCCGAAACGTTGTGTGGTATTTATATCATCACTTCATTTTATCATTTGGCTATGTGATCTTAATAACAACAAAAATATTGGAAATAAAACGAGTTTCATACACAATATATTTTATTGTTCCTAAGACTACAAGCACCGCTTACTGTTATTTACATACAGCGGTTAGCATACTACATTTAATTTATTTACAAAATACTTTTTGTCTTTAATTGTTCATCTTACAAAAATAATTTGTGTCAATAAAGTCACTTGAAACCAATTAGAATTAATATCACAAGGGAAACATCTAAATTAATTAGAAAATACAGATTAAATCTACTGTATCACAACAGGTCTAAAAAATATATGCATTGAAGTTCAGACATTAATTTCTGTATGTACACTTTTTTAACACCCCTCACTCTTAGTATACTACATTTAATTCATTTACAAACAATTTCGTTTTCTGTTTTTATTCATCTTATAAGGAAATTGATTATTTACAGTTCATGTCTCAAATAACAGTGAAAATCAAAACAGTATTTAATTAATCTCATTATCAACAGCTTACTTCATGGATTGTACACAACGATGGAGAGATGAAGCCAGAGTCGTGTCTCGTATACAATATATTGAAAGAGGATAAAAATCTTATTTATTGAAAAAAACCGTTACCAAATATAAAATTGTTTATAATGATTCTATTATTAAACAGGAATGTTGCCATCTAGATTTTACGAGTAGGCCTTCAGCTTAAATATTCCACCAAGAGGCTTCAAGAATTTTCCCTATAGTTGGAACCTGGGTTGATTTAGGACACCTATGGTTATTTGGATTCATCACACTTGTCTTGTGCAATTCCAACTAGAGAATGTGCCAAGACATCTTTGGCAGAAGTCTCTGTCAGTTCTTGTACTCCCCAGGCCTATAAAGTAAGTGTGGAAATGTGACTCAGAGTTGCTCTTTGTATCAACGGAGTAGTACTATACAGACATTTTCTCCACATATACACGACACGATTAACATTGTATTTTGATGAACCTGACTAAATACTTCTTCTCCTTTAACGCAGATGGCGTCACCTAGGATACGTTTCGAGAGAACATAATAAGCGTAACTTTGAAGAGTTAATTAAAAATCAGAAACGCCAACAAAGAGTTGAAGTTTATAAAAATTGCTTCTATAGATATAAGTCTTACATTCAAATATGAAAAGAAAAAACGCGACTTTACTTTTCTAACAAAAATAAAGAAATATTCTCATTACAGGGAAGTTGCGATGGGAGGAGTAAAGGGCAAAATAATCGATTTAAAGGCATCATGACGCTACGTTTCGGTATTCAATTAAGGAAACTTTTTATATAACAGCACACTTCGGCAGTGGGTCATGTAGGAACAGTTCGCTTGTAAGTACCCCAATGCATAGACATTTAAGTTGTAACTGTAGGCTGTATGAAATAATACAATATGTATTATTATATTTTACGCAAAAATTGGAACTGAAATATATATATATATATATATATATATATATATATATATATATATATATATATATATATATATAGGAATATCTACCGGAAGATTCGATTAATTAGCTACAACTGTACATGAAATAAATGTTACATTACAAGAATTAGGTACAGGAAATAGTTTGCTTGATGTACGAGTAACATGATATTTATAACAACCACTGTACTTGTCGATAGTTGGAACACGGTTTGAGGTAAAGACGTTAGAACAAACAATGTGTACAGGTCGATATATTAATTTACGCAACATCTGGATGTGTAGAACGTCGGTTGACGATATTTGGCATGTTATGACCCAAATACGATACGTAATATAGTACTTAATTATAGCAAGTACCTGTTCCATCATGATCCCAGTACTAACATATAAAGCAGATTCTTGAATTGAACGAAAACACGTTACTTCAACATATACATGACGAAAAATCTCAGGAACCACTTGAGCAGTGTGAAGTGTGAAGTGATAGGGTAAGAATCCGGAAGAATGTGACAGACTCGTTGAAATAAATGAAGAAATTGAAGTGTCACTTAGAAATATTATTGTTGATGATTGTAAAGTGGATCAAAAATTACAATGAGAGAAACAATAGTCGTTAGTCGATAAAGAAATGAAGAAGAAAGTGAGAAACGCTGGGCCTAGGAACTGGTTAAATAGGCAAGAATGGGGAAAAGTTGCATTTATGCTACAGAAAAAATTAATTATAAAAATAGTTTGAAAAATAATGTTTTTAGTGGCAGGTAATTACAACAATACTTCAAATCTAAAATTATAGCAACAAAACACATATAACTGTTTCAATTTACTTCATACTAACCGTTTCTGCAAAAGACGAGTAATTTCTATTGTATTTTACAGTGGTCCAAATACTTAGATTATAACCAAGAAATATGTTATTAACAGTACGTATATTGATTTCATGCCACAAAGTAAATATTACGTTTTCTAGTTAAAATTCACCAAAAGAACAATAAGTTTGATGTTTTTTCTCGTGTGCATATTAAGAGTTAAAGTGTTGGCTCACCAGAGTGGCGAGGAGCAGCAGCAGAGTGGCGAGGTTTCGCATCGTGCAGCGTAGGTCTCTTCTCTTCCAACTGGCTCGTCGACCCTAGGCTGTCCTGTCCTCCGGAGGGGCGTCGGAAACAAGAAGTGGGGGGGACTACAGGCGTTCAGGTAACCGCGCAGGCATTTACATAGTGTGCAAACAAACGTATAAATTACAAGCATAGGTTCTAAGAGACTGTTACTGGCCAAGAATCGCTTCACTATAAGGGGGTTCGGAAAGTTTTTCACTTGAGAAGAAAGAAATATCTTATCAATTTGTGTTTTTGCCACAGTCTCCTTTAAATAAATTCATTCAGTCCGTCACTTTTCCAGCCTCTGGACACATACACTGTAAGACTAATTCTAAAACCCCGCAAAAAAAGGCCTTTCCCTCAGTTATGACTTCTCATTCCAAGCAAATATTCCTCCAGTGAGGTATTTCTTTAGATTCCGAAAACGCAATTAATAGAAAATTCAATTGTGGAAGTAATTAGGACCTAAATTCGCGTACACAAGCTTCTGCAAGTAAAGACGTGTGAGCGTGTTCATTTGCCTGATAAAAATAACTTCTTTCTTGACCAAATGTGACGTTCGGACGGCGTGCTTGAATTGTTCCAATAATGCGCTGTAATATTCTCCGATCATTGTTTGCCTTTTTTACACCGTCTAAGAGACCCCGAGGACGAGTATTCCTCCTTCTTCCGACCACTTCCATCCGCTTCGATCCACTCTTTGGGTTTTCACTTCGATTAGAAAATATAATAGTAAATCAACGTTTCAACAACAGTAATGAATCATTAAAAAACTCAGTTAAATTTTGTTTTAAAAGATTTAAATACTTCTGAGAACGTTTTGTTGCGCTGTTTTCATTGGAACAGTCGACCAGCTGCCTCCTAAAATGGTTGAGGCATGGAGAAGGTAATGCTGCTCCCAAACAGAAAACCCCACTCCCGCCATCAGAAGGTCGTGGGACAAGTACCAAGAACCCGACCTACCTGATGCAAGTTTTCTAGGGTTCGTCTAACATCACTTTTTGACAAATGACGGATAGGATCCTTAAACTACAGCCCGGGATACCTTCCTCTACCCATCCGCATCCCCCTAGAAAATCCCTTCCTATGCTATTAAAGGGGAGTTTCCACCACGTGGATTACCTTCATGTAGCCAAGTACTCTAAAAAAAAATTTTTTGTTAGCTTGTTACTCAAAAAAAAATTACCGGTGTCTTTACACTCTCAGAAAACTCTGTATAATCCATCTTTCAACACTAAATGGAGGATTTCTTCGTTTTATTTTCTCGGCGTTCTGATCCATTAATATCCAAATCGGACGTTCGACAGCGTTTCTTAACTGATGAAATCATTTTTTAATAAGTCATCATTAAACATTTGGTATCAAAGAACCTGACGTAAAATATCTTACGGATAACAATGGACGGCGAAAGCATATGCCGTATTATCGACCTTTTAAAATACGATTGCTCTGAGAAAACAGGTCATGTTTAAACGATAATAGGAACAATACTAATTCTACAATCTCACTGTATTTATTAGCTCTGAAATTAAATGTTTTCCATGTTTTATTCTTGAAAAAAGAGAGGCCGACAAATTCACAATTTTTCCGTTTTGCCAAACGTTAAATTGCTATCTATTTCAGAACCGCCTGAAGCGCTGGACAAATTTATTTACTTTATAAGCTACTGTTGTGAATTTTATTCAAGTGCAATACCATAGTTTATTCTTTATTTCCGAATGTAAGAATGTAAGATTGACATATTGTATATATCTATAGAAGTTGAGAAAAACATTTTCATAACTTTACTTGTATTATAAAGTACTGAGGAATTACAGTTCTCTAACACATCTTACTGCTGACAAAATGGAGTCACAATTTTCATATATGGGCTAATGAGCAGAATTTTGAATTACAGAAACGTCAAGCAACTTGAAACTGAATATTAAATTTTTTTGGTGGTTTGGTCCTCAGATATTCTCTGTTAACAGATAATGCCTTGATTATTTGGTTGCTGTTCGTAGCTCTCTTTCCTTTCCAACTGTTTTGTTTTAGTGCGTCTTACCATTTCAAGGCTATTAAGAGTGACTTTTTTTTTTCGTGTGTCTGAAACCGCAGTAAAAGAAATTCCCTTTCATCTCAGCATTTCTTTCGGCGTCCTTTGAACAGAAAAGTTCTGCCAAATAAAGGAAATTTGTAGCGTTAATGGTTGCTGGGAGAAAACACTCCCATCTTAGTTAACAGAGTTGTATGGAGAGAGTTATCCAACCTAAACTGGTCAGGCCCCCCCGTCTAATAACGATTACTTTCTACAGGAAAGTCATTCAAGGAGACCATTGACTTGTCCGTAAAATACTCCTACTGTTTTTTCATCAAGGTTCGTGATGTGCAAAAAGATAAGGTTTGCTGGAATTATTATGATTCTGTCCATTAATATAGCTCTCAAGCGACATGAAATATGCCAGCGATTAATATATTATACAAACTGAATCACGTTAGAAGCAAAGCTGACACATCGCAGGAAAGTTTACATGAAACTACGTCCAGATTTTCATTGATTAATCATACAAATTACTGAGTACTCTTAGTAGGAAATAAAAAACGAAGAAATTTAGTAAATTAAAAAAAACGCAGAAAATTAAAATTGATATCTGAAATCTGTGACTCGAAATTGTCGTAAAAATTCAATAATTTTAGTCAAAGAATACTTTTTCGGACGGATTAGGATTTTGTAAACCAGATGAAGTAGAATGCATTAAATTACTCTAAAAATAATATTTACACATGCCAAATACTGTTCTTCCACATTATCATTATATTTATCTTTATCATCGCAGGTTGGGGGTACAGGTCGCGAGATGCAGCAAGTCAAGATAAGATGCGCAGCAGCCCACTGAAATGAGGTTGAAGTGGGGGTAGGCTGGAGCTCAGTTTAACACGAACCTTTGTTACGGCAACTTGGTAATGCAAAACTATACTGAAAACATGGACACGAATTGTGTTATGTTGAACAACATATAACTCATCCGTAAAAGATATGTGATGATAAATACAAGGTATGATATAAAACCATGCCGTTTTATGTATACTCGTTCGTAAAAATACAATTAATGTTTTTAAGAATGGTAATGGCGTAGTTCCAGTTTATCCGTAAGGAGGAATTTGCAACTGATGACAAAGCTCCCCTCCATCTTCTCCCTTCATCTACTGCGCATTTGACACGACTTTCTATATTTCAAGACCAATACAATGAAAATTTGCAGTTCATTTTTTAACATGACGTTTATATTTTGTAATATACCATAAAATCACAGAAAAATGTATTGATTTAACTACTCACTATACAATGTTCGTAATTTAAATTGCGTAATGCTTCCATGATTATTTTCAAGATTATTTAGTAACAACATTTTAAACAAATTTTTAATTGAACTCGACGAAATAAATTTACTAAATAAAACGTTCCACTCTGATAAACGAGATTAAATTTAAACTGAAATCTTGAAGAACAGGGCGGGAGTTTCAGACATATTAGCTGTTTTTATAAATTACCACAATTCAAAAAAATCCACAAAGCTTTACTCAAGCCCCAAATCACAGTTAAATTTTAATTTCCATCCATATTTCTTAATTACCACAATTTTTCTCTTATTTATATATAGTTATCATTTAGATGATTCTATAGCTATAGTCGGCCAGCTGCCCCTAAACTGGTCGAGGCACGGAGAAGGGAATGCTGCGTCTCCACAGCAAACTCCTCTCCCGCTATCAGAAGGGCGTGGGACAAGTACCCAATGCCCGACCTACCTGATGCAGGTTTTTCTAGGGTTTTCCCTGCATTTCTTTAGGCGAATGCCGGGTAGGATCCTTAAAATATAGCCCGGGGGTCCTAGTAACCCTTGGCTACCTTCTTCTACCCTTCCGCATCCCCCCTTTCAAATCCCTTCCTATGCTATTAAAGGGGAGTTGCCCAACGTGGATTACCCTCATGTAGCCTGTTGCCCTTAAAAAAAAATTCCAAGATGAAGCAATTTGATATCAGGTTATTCCCGTGATGTTTTGGAACTTTTAAACTATGTTCATTTTTGACATTCAGGTTTTTAGTAACGAACATGAAACTACTGATCTCCATATCAAATGTATTTAACATCGTAGTCACGAAGGAGGAATTTTACCATTTACAAGTGAAGAAGAGGATCTATCTACAGCACCACAGCTCGTTCGTTATTTTATAAAAAAAAACCTGTTGGTGTTGGTTTCAGTGTCCTGAAATTGTATGCTCCGAGCGCAACACTATATAGTAGAGAAAGTGGTCAGTGGTCAACACGGAAAAGGAAGACCGGAAACACTTTTTACGTTGTGGCTGTAGGGAAGTGATGGGCGTTAAGCAGATTCACTAGATATGCAGGGAGACTCGGATAAAATCTCAGGTTCTTTCCACGATATTATAAAACGTTCCACTCTGTACAGACTTCATGGGATGATAGTTTATGGAATAATCTGGGGTCTACGATCTAAATAAATATCTTATATTCACTATTTTTTTTGTATCGTATACAAAAAATACCAATGCCCGTTCTAAACTACCTCGGTGAACTGGTACAGTTTGCATTTAATATAATTAAAAATAAAGTGTAGAGACGTTTACTGATTCATAAGAATTTCTCAGAGCAGGGTAATTTGTGTACGTGAGCGCCGGTAAAAGAGATGACATTACCCGACGTCACCGAGTTGCGTTCGCACTCTGCTCCTGTCTCGCCTCCACCGTTCCAACGGATCCCTCAACAGTATATTTCATATTCTTCTGATAAATTACTACAAAAAATATTTACAGAATCTGCTTTTAATATTTTGTATAAATACTATTTTGAAATGCAGGACAAAGATTTTGGGATAAAATGAATGATAAATTAAAAAACATTTATTAGACATTAACTAAGACTAATAATGGTTTTTTAATTTAACAAAGATTTTTTTTACTGTCACAACAAATGAAGTTGTCTACGCCATAAAACGAACTGTAACCCAATATCTGAAGTCTGTTCCGGAAATTAGTTACTGCATTACTTTTCTCAGACTCAATAAGTGTTTGAGCCAGTATCACGTTGCTTAACAACTTAATTAATAACTTTCAATTATATTATTTATTATTATTAGTGAATCTTGCCCAATTGCATCTTAGAGTGGAAAATAATTTGTCTATTATAAAAATATATTAAAGACATTCGTAAGCCATCTGTACTAACCAGAGCTTACTCGACTGCCAACCTGAATTCACACGAACAACGTATTGTACTATAGATAACATGTCACGTGTAAAGAACCGGAATAAAAATATATCACTTAATTTTGATGAAAATTCAAGTAGGCTTTCAACAGTCTGTTTATATGTCAACGAATAAGCCTAGTAATTATTTTAATGTAAGTAAACTATTTTTTAATTATTAAAAATTATTTAATTATTAAAAATCCAATGTTTTCTTAAAACCTTTGGATAGTTTAAATGTTTTTAGTCAACGGAGTGTTGTGTATTGCTTCCAAATTACAAGTCCTGTGTTTCAGAAATTAGGGGATTGTATCAAGCCTTTTGACGAGAAATCTTTATTATTTTTCTGTTTATGAAATAAGTACTGCAGTCAAGTTTGCGTGCTCATAAACATTTGATAATTGCGTAGTGTTTGTTTCTTAGTTATTTTACCCTTCATATTTCAGACTAACGCAATGTCCATAATGGTTTTATCAACCTGATACAGTTTGCTTAAATGAATTCGTATCAATTACTATTAAAAAGTAACTTGGGAAAATGCGGAAGGTAATAGAATCCCAACAAAGAATTGATACTCGCTTACAACATACACCAGTTTGGACAGTGTTGCTTGTCTTCTTCTCAAATTACTTATAAAGGCACACGTCTTTTGGCAATAAATACAAAATTTCTTGCCAAATATTATAGAGGAACGTACCGTAGGATTCTGCATAATTAACGTTGTTTTTTATGATATCGTGACAATGGTGACGATGTCTATCGAGACTTGTGACATTTTTGTGGTGGTCAAGGTGAGGGATTTATTCCTCACAGCTGTAACCAGACATTTCGCGACTCTGTAAGGAGCCGGAGGCTGCCTTTCCAACTGGTCGCTCTACTATTGTCAGCTATTTACGGTGTAAGTGCGTAAGTGACGTAGAAAGCTTTACGAGATCAATTCATCAGTAGTAGTGAAAGTTCGCGCACTTCTACATTCAAATGGCCTCCATGTTTCCATCTACGACTCGTTCTGTTTATATTGCACAGCAGAAATTAATCCTCTAAGTTGTGAGGAATTACTTCCAGTTTCCAAAACTTTTACAATTTTATTTTACATGTAATACCTTTGCATATGTACTTGACAAACGAACCACCACTTACTGGGTCAATTCAGAATATTGAGTTTGATAAAACCCCGACTCTATACTTTCTTGTTCTCCAATACTCTTTTTCTGGGAAACAATCCTACCTTCACAAGGTGAATTGTAGCTCGCTTACCATTTATAATCATTTCAGATCCAGCCTACATTTGAGTATCTTGTTGGCCAAAGTAGGCCAAGTGCTGAGTCTTAATCAGACTACCTCCGTAATTACTTCGCAGTTACGGGTATTGCCATTGAAAAACTCGTAATTCAAATAACGCAATGACCTAAACCAATCGCCAGAGGCACTAACTTCTTACGCACGACTACGCCAAAAGTCCTACGAGACCTCGCGATCATCCATTGTGCTTTCTGTTCGCCCTGAATATTCTCGAGTATAAATCCGGGTGTGAAAATACTGTTTATTTTCGGTTAAGTTAAGGAATAATTGGGACAATAAAGAACGTAATCTCCGAGTAAATTATTATAACTACTTATTATGCAGGTTTCTCCAGGATTTTCCCCGCATCACAAAGAGGCGAATACCGGGTAGGATCCTTAAACAACAGCCCGAGGCCCCAGGTAACCCTTGGCTTCTTTACATAACTTTACGCTGTAATATAATAGCCCTCTTATCATAACGTCTCTTCAGCATAGCGGACCTAAGAGGTGATGCAGTTAAAGACATCACTTTAGATATAGTGAGTAACGATACGCACCACAACATAAATCTTCACCCCTTCCGCCTAGGCAGCTGTGAAAACGCTGCGTCTAATGAAGTCAGCATTTTAAGTGCCTTGTGCAGACATGCACACGACAGCAGAAATCTTCCATCCTGTAAGAGTTCTTCTCATTGGAGACTTAAAATCATCAGGGAGGGGGAAAGGAGTCTTCGAATTGTTCAGAGCTTCTTGGGAACGGCAGTCGTGATCCAACCTCCAGACGGGTCGGTGGCTCCTGGTGCTATCCGCCAGTTTGTCTTACTTTATTTTATTTCTAACTATTAAATCTCTTTATTCTTCATCAACTCTTATTTGACTGAAGTGCAGCGAAACACCAACCACTACGCCTGGGTTCAATTAGTTGAACCCGAACCCTCACGTTACCGACTTTCCTATTTCCTGTTCTTAATTCTTCCTTTATCCTCTAGATCGGTAGCCAGGTGAGCTAACAGAGGTATAGCTCGGTTGGTGAACGATCTATCTGGACTTCCCAATTCCAACTGCTGGAATGTTACATGTTCACAGCGGTGGGATGTTACATGATGGCAGTTTGGGATGTTACAACGCATCGGTCCTTTTCTATCCCTTCCTGTGCTATTAAAGAGAAGAGACCATCACATAGATAACTCTCATATAACCCATCACCGACAAACCAAACTGAATGTCTAATAATATTATTTATACCGATTTCTGGTGAAATTTTGAAAATAAATTGATTAAGACGTGTAAATAGCATTTATTTTAATTATATACGTATGTTGCATACATTCCAGAATCAAAGAATATCTTAGATTTTCATATCTGGCCACATGAGAGGCGTTTTAGTAATTACAATCTCTTTCGGCAGCGTTTGGGTCAAATATGTAAATGATTAAAATGTGTAAAATAGCCCCAATTATCTACATTTCGTTAAAGCACTGTTTTGCTGAATTTTTAACAAATTTTTGTCAAATTGATTTGAATGAACACAATGTTCTCTACAATGAATTTATTCAATAATTTCACTGTTACAGGAAAAGAGCGATTACACTGCTATTCTCTGAATGAAACTACTTTAGTCATGTTACACGCTGTGTAGTAAATGATCACCGCATATGAAATTTCCATTAGAATTGCAGATTTAATTGTTGAACACAACGACGACGCTGGCGAGAAGGATGTTTTCGTAGAAAGAAGGTAATTTTCTTCCTGGGTCGCGGCTCTTGCGCAAGACTGTGAGGTAACTTTAGTGACGGCGTACCGCACTTTTCACTCGGGGACGCTGGTTCGAGAATTAGAATGTACAGAGGACAAGGTTTATCACCTATGTGGGTGTCGCTGACAAAGAATTGCCTGCATTCCCTACTCTATACTTCCGTGTTTTACAATCGCCAGATTCAGGGAAACAACTGACATGCTCAAACTATGTTATAAACGTTCCCAAGCGTAGAATATAATGGAAATAGGAAAATTGAAAATTGAAAACCAAGAACAGTAAGCAAACATCTTCTATGAAATAGACGGCTAAGTAATCTAAATCGATTGATGCATTTTGTTATGATCGGCTGAGGGATGAAACAGACCCTAAATTTTGAAATTCCAAATAACCCTCTCGCCAGTGCAAAATTTGCATTTTTGTATTGTAAATAGATAGTTTGTGCAATGAATTGCATTGTAAAATTTAATAAATACCGCGGCACCAATTATAATAATAACACAGTAATATTTTAAAAACCTTCATTCTTTTGAAATTCTAAAATATAATTTAAAAACATATTTTAAATATTTGTGATTCGAATAACGAAAGAGTCAGGTAAATCAGTAAACTATTACCGAAGTTTAAATCAGGGAATTAAATTCCAGTAAGACGCGCGAACTAAATCGGAGGTCCTCGGTTCGGGTCCTGGTTCGGTCGAGACTTTCTATCCTAATCTGTTTACCCAGTAAAATCGTAAGTATGACTATTCTCATGATAATCTAATATCATAGGCCCTGTGCCTCCATGAACTAGAACGCACAATTGTTCTGATTTTAAGCTGACGCAAATTAATAATTCAGCGCATTCCGCGTAACAAAAAATATATTAAACTGAATAAAAATTTGAAAAATACCAGGATCTTATCTATTATTAATATTATATTTATTATTAACAATTAAGACTGGAAATTTAATTTTTTTTGGCAACACGTAAATTTAAATTCCTTTCAATTTAACATTTGTAGCTAAGTTTACGAAAGACGATTCCTATTAAAGCAGCTTATGCTGTAAAACTACATCACATGTGGCCTAGAAGTATTACAGTAATTTCAATTTTTTTAAATGAAAATGCAGACTTTTTTTTTAAGAGTAACAGGCTACACGAGGGTAATCCACATGGTGGCAACTCCGCTTTAATAGCATAGGAAAGGATTTTAAAGAGGAAATGCGGAAAGTTAGTGGATTGTAGCCTACCCGGCATTCACCTAAAATTGAAAAACCTGTATGAGGTAGGTCGGGGATTGGGTACTTGTCCCACGCCATTCCGAAGGAGGGAGATGGGTTTGCGGTGGGGACGCAGCATTTCCTTCTCAGTGCCTTGACTGGTTTAGGAGGCAGCTGGCCGATTGTTCCAATGTGAACAGTGAAAAACTCTTAACGTGTGCCCTAGGTATGTGACCCCGGAACATATACACCTTTATAGATAGATAGATAGATAGATTTATTCACCATTAGCCCTCTAAAGAGGAAATAGGATTCGTCACAAATGTACAGTAGATAAATTGCATATAAACTTATAATACACAAAAACACACACAAAAATTCATATCTGTTTATATTAGTCTAGTCACTACAATCATACACACTATTTTTAGGAAACACGCACACGACACAAATCACTTCCTGGTATTAATCTCCTGTCGCTAGGTACGGAGGGATGTCGTCATAGATATTTACTAAAACAGAAAGCAGAGGCAGGAAAACAGAACCAAAAGGGGAAAACTGGACAAACTATTTACATATTTATAGCATATTCGGCAATTTTGTAGGCAAGGCAGTTCAACGAATGTCAGACCGATTCAAAAATTCGTGTACGGAGTAATAAGTTCCATTGACAAGGTAAGTTTTACACTCCTTTACGAATAAGTTGTAGTTGTTGATGTTCTTTACATGATCAGGAAGGCTGTTAAATAGTGCGATACCGGAATAATGAACGCTAGACTCATAGAGACTGAGGCTGTGCTTGTCAGACCTAAGAACTGAACGGTTTCTTGTGTCATAGCCATGATTGTCCCCGTTACTTGCAAAAAGGTTCATGTTGCGTTTAACAAATTTTAGTATTTCTAATATGTAAGCGCTAGGTAGAGTCAGAATATGGAGTCTTTTGAACAGCGGCCTGCAGCTTTCTCTAGCATCTGAATCTGATATAATTCTAATGGCTCGTTTTTGCAGTTTGAAGACATCCACACTACGAGAACAATTACCCCAGTTGGCAATACCGTAACACATATGTGAATGAAAGTAGGCAAAGTAGACTAGTGAAGCAGTTTTGGTATCAACTTGTTGCGTCAATAGTCTCAATGAGTAACAAACAGAACTAAGTTTGCGCACGAGGCGATCAATGTGCAAGTTCCATTTTAATTTCATGTCGACTTGCAAGCCGAGGAAAGTCGCATGATCAGAGAACTTATCCGTTACGATGTTGTTGGTTTCTGTTGTAAAACGAACTAACTTAGTTTTCTGTACATTGAGTGTTAATTTATTGGCGGCGAACCAAGTATTTAGGTCTCTAGATGCAGTCTCAATCTTCGCATTGAGATTATTTAAATCAATGTCCGTAATTAACAAATTAGTGTCATCTGCGTATAAGACAGATTTTATAGGGTCCATATATTCTGGAAGATCGTTAATATACAAAAGAAAAAGCAGGGGACCTAATATTGAGCCCTGAGGCACGCCACAAGAAATGCCCTCCCATTCTGACAAGTGCACCTCACCAGCTTTGTTTTTTAAGGCTACCTTCTGTTTCCGATTGTTGAGATAAGATTCAAAGAGTGCCAAAGCGTTGCCTCTGATCCCATAATATTCTAATTTTTGGAGGAGTATGCTGTGGTCTACAAGATCAAATGCCTTCGAGAGATCAGCAAAAATTCCGGCTACTTTGAATAAACTCGTACATAGCGGTGCTCGTGGATTTTTGTTTGAGGAAGCCGTGTTGTGCGGGAGTAATTACTTTATACTTCGTCAAGAATTCAAGTAACTTTTTGTGTAAAATTTTTTCTAGTATTTTTGAAAATATCGGAAGTAGAGAAATTGGTCTGTAATTTGATGCGTCGGTGGGCGAACCCTTTTTGAAGATCGGAATAACTTTAGCAGCTTTAAGAGAGTCGGGAAAAATGCCGGTAGAAAGACACGCGTTGAATATGATTTGAAGGGGAGTAGCTATGACTTCGGCACAGTAGTTCACGACTTTGCTTGAGATGCCATATATATCCGCAGATTGGGTACATTTTAGCTTTCTTATTACGTTTATTATTTCGATACTGGTAACCGGTTGAAGAAAAATTGAATTCTGAACACTCGGTACGGCGTTTTGTAACAGTTTATAAAAAGCACGAGCTTCTGATGGCTTATTATTAGAAAATTGATCCGACACATGAACAAAATATGAATTAAATATACCCACAGCGTCTCTGTTGGTGAAAGTTTTACCGTTGTCGACAAGCTTAATATCTGCCACGTTATGATTGACTTTACCTGAGATATTTTTAATCACCTCCCAAGTTGCTTTTATTTTGTTATTTGAGTTTGCTATATACTCCGATGTATGTAATTTTTCAAAACAGGCCGAGGTGTCTCGGCTTCGCGGAACGTTAGTTCAAAAATTGAGAGAGGAAAAGGCATTCCCTATGGGAAAGATTCCGCCTGCTAGAGAACAGCTCTCACAGGCTTACAGAATTCAAACATATCATTAGGGTTCCCTGAATCACCAGGGGTTATATATGTGGCGCATTGCAATGTTTAAGATATATAGGCGTGAATTAATTTTTAAATGTTCAAACACAGAAAGAGGGAAGCTATTGAGTCGGGTTTGTTGACCATAAAAAATGGTTTGGTATACAAAAGGCATTTGATTAAATGCATATGACTATTTTTCAATTGTTATAGCTTTACGTAAAGAGACTATCACAAAATAAAATAAAAGTCGAAATACGTGATCGATAAAAATACATAAATATCTACTTAAATAATAATTGTTCTTAATGACACTTCAGAAATATTCCTCTCCCTGCCCTAGTCCGTTTTTTTGATCGTTAGGTCTTGCTGTAACATAACTTTTTTGTGGGAGTTAAAGATAATATATTCCTTTCACGCAGCGGGCGACAATGCAATCGTGACATAACAAATTTGCTCACACACATCTTACCCAACACTTACGACAACTTGAATAAATAAGCTAATCATACGTCGCTTATAGGATTTTAGACGCGAGTACCTAAAATATCTTTCGCCTTACTACAGCTCAATTTTCGGATCGTTATATTTCGTTTGTTGAATTACGTAATTATTATAATATTCTATTGTTTATCAACTAATATTATTCATAATGCTTTAATTGGTTACCAAATGAATTAATAATAATAACGTTTATGGAACATAGTCAAAAAAATTGTTCTTTCTTATAACAGAAGTATGTGAAGCACACAATTCAGTAGTAATTTATTCTCTAGTTATCCTTGTAGGAAGGCATGTATATGACTTGTATAATAAAAATCTCGAGATATTTATTGCGTTAGGTATATGTGAAGAAAATGTAGCTTCCAATTATAATTGTGTTTTAACAAGTTTTCTTTTATTCTGATGTGAACAACTTAACACTAAATAATCCTGGTTACAGAGAAATGTAACTTACATATTTAATGAATTTTGTGATAACGTGCACAAAACAATTTGGAAGACGGTCTGGACGAGCAAGAGAACCAAATATTTCATTGTGAGATAGTGTCTTCGCTTGAATTCCTGCGCTTTGGTAGAATGGAAAGGGACGAAGTGAGATTAAACAAAAATGGTGGAGAAAACGGTTTTACAGTTGATTGCATAATATATAGGGTGGTTAAGTTAGGTGACGAAGTGTATCGAGTCCGTATAATTTATGTAGAAAGGTTTATTATTCCGAAGATAAATGTAAAAGTCAAGGTGGAATGTAATTATGGTGTTTCAATATCGAACTGTTAGAAGACAAACATTTGAGAATCGTAGGTTTTCCCGGTGAATCTGTTGAATAAAAAATTCTTGAGCTTCCACCCGGGTCATAGTAGACTTGAACCACGACGTTTAGATCAATATTTTATAATGATGGATGAGATTTCCATCGAAATGTCGTGGTGCAATTTTACTGTGACCGGGTGGAAGGCCAAGGATTGTTTATTCGACAAACATTTGCGAGTATTTGATTAATTTCTCCCAATATTAGCATATGAATAAAAATCGAAACAATAATTTTCATAAGTATATATATATATATATACTTATGAAAATTATTGTTTCGTTTTATATATATATATATATATATATATTGTAATAACCGCTAATAAATTTTTGATTAATGAAATTTGCCCCACGTTGTGGTAACCATTTTATGTAATACATACATAAAATAAAATAAATCATCAATTTAAACCAACAATTATCATTTATTAAAACACAATTTACAATTATACAAATCTGATAAAATTTTATAAAGTTAAAACAATTTTATTTACCTAGAATACATTTTAAATAATTGGACTCTGTACCCTCAAGGTCTTTACTGGGTTGATAAGGAAACGGAACAAAATGTTACAATTAAACAAATACAGTTACAATAAATGAAAAACAAAATGATTGAAACGAAATAATTGAAATGATTGAACGGGTGAAACACATGAAACAAAATGAAACGAAAGTAACGAAATCTGACACTTTTTACCCTTTATTAGCAATTTACAATTATTAATTCAGAAAATAAACTTACACGCTGTCTGGTCCACACACTCACTTCATACAGGCTTAAAAAGGCACCAGGCTGCGCTCACACTCTGCTGGCAGACAGACCTCCACGATGAAACTCCACCGACTGCTGACTGATGATTCCTCTCGGCCACCTAGCTTGGCCTAACATCCGATGATCTCTCCTTTTTGCGAACTCCCAACTGTTCATAACAATTGTTTTCGGCCACATTTACTCGGCCCCGCGTCCGTCCCTGCGGACTTGCACCACCACTCTCTCCCAGCTGACACGTCCGTCTGCTGTCCAACACGAAATGATAATGAAGCTCAATTAACTGTCCACCTGCCCTCTTATTTATATCCGGGCTCCAGAATCTTCTCTTGTTTTCACAGTTTTTTGAATTTCCACTTTCGCCAAACAAACCCCATCTGTTGCCGTTCTCCCGCTCCGAGAGCCACTTAATCAATTAAAATAAGCATATCCTTTTAGTATAATTGCCTCGTCCATCTGTTATGATGCCCTTCAGGGTTCCGTCGTCCACAACCAATTAGCCCTAAGAGCTGCAAAATTCCCCAATTATTTGTCCTTCCCCTCACTAAAAGTCACTTATCCGTAATTTTATCATTATTTTTTTTATATGTATCAACCACTCAAGGATTCTCTGAGTTCGTAAACAAATCTGACAAAAATAAGACCAGAATTCCTGTCCTTCGGAGCTGGTTATTACAATATATATATATATATATATATATATATATATATATATATATATATATACTTGAGATTTCTTCAGTTATTTTATCGACAGCTACTGAAGGTGTCACAAACATCAAAACCAAATATGGTAGTGAGAAATGATGTATCAATACCTCCGTCTACATTCCATTAGTGATCTAATGATAGGCGTCAGATTAGTGGGACATGATATTTAAAAAGTATAAATGATATCCTAATAAATTTTGTTATTCGCTTCAAATATTTACAAATATATTCCGATTTGCGAAAGTACCTATCTCTTTTCCGATTTGAGTGACTGAAGCGAAATCTGTTGAATGAAAAATGTTTGGAATAAATTACATCTCGCGAGAAATAGGAAGTCGTATGAGATGCTGAGTAGGAGAAGGGAGTAGGGGAAGTATTCTTGTCTGGGGGAGGAACTCCCAGTTGCAGTTGGAGACAAGATGGTATAACACTGTCTTAAAAATATTCATAATATTATTAAGAACGGGATATACCGACAAGGTGTTTTTACTACAACCATGTACTAATCGTCGTGTGAGTTTATGGATGAACAAAATATTCGGAACTGAACTCCATATATTTTCCTTTCGACAATTTTTTTCAGAATAGTTTTTACACTACAAGTTTCATTAACAAAGGTTCGTGTTAAAGTGAGCTCCGGCCTACCCCTACTACAATTACAGGCCAGTGGACAACCGCGCATCTCTATCCAGTTATATTTTCCTTTTTTATTCAAAATCTGAATATGCAATAAAACATTCAAATACATATATTGAATATTTGAATGCTTTCTCAGGAAGTACTGGTCGCGGATTACTTTTTTCCTCATTCAATGTACCTAACAAAGTATTCAGTATGAGTTTTACAATTTTCCAATATATTTGGAAGTTTCATATCATTTTTAATTTTTAATCACCCTGTAGATAACAAATGAATATATAAAATATAATAGCCACCAAAAAATTACATATTTTAAATGCTGGAAAACTAGAATCAAGACGCTCATAAATTGTAAATAAATATTCAGTTAAACTTGAAACAGTTTACTGGCGATTATTCGGAGTAATTTGGTCCGAGACTACCTCGAATGCGAAAACCTTCGATTAATCCGGAGATCATTTGGTAAAATTGTATAAAATTAACACATGAAACTAAATGGTGATTGCGTCGCCTGGAAGCTCCATTTTCTCATCTTTCATGAATGTCTGGGATGTTTGCTGGAGGTTTAACAGGTGGCTCATTAACTAGCTCAACTAGCTTTCATTTTCCGCATCCGTCACACTTGTTTTAGTTTCTTCCCAACCAAACAGCTCACTCCATAATTTTTGTATGGTCGACTTTTTTACCTCGTCCGCGTTCTGTTGCAATCCAATAAGCACCATCTTTAACCGTGGGCTTTTTAGGACTTGATTTGTGCTCATTCCTCCATCCAACCTGGTGATTAATACCTGGAGTTTTTTTCGTCGGTAGTTTCTCTTTACGGTTTCAATAACCCCGTGACCTAGGAGATGTATCACTGAAGTTACGTCTGGATGTAAAAATATAGTCTTCATTTCCTATCTTGATATGGCACAAAGGTCTTCTATATAAGATAAAAAACAGCTTCCACACCAAGTTTTTTTACTCATAAAATCATACCTGTCGCAAAGATGCTTCCAGGTCCAATTCGAGGGACAATACTCAGCATATCAAGACATCAACTCCGGCATTCCGCAGGGAAGTGTTCTTGGTCCCTTTCTGTACCTACTATATACAGCAGACATCCCCACCACGGACAACACCCTAATCGCCACTTTCGCAGATGACAACGCAATAATGTCAACAGATATTGATGCGGATCAAGCAACTGAGAATCTCCAGATACATCTCAACCTTTTAGAAAACTGGCTCAACCAATGGCGCATCAAAGTAAACTGCAACAAGTCCACTCAAATTACGTTCACAAATAAACGCTTGACGTGCCCGCAAGCTAAAATATTCAGTGAACCTATCCTAGTAAAAACTGAAGTAAAATATCTAGGAATCCGTCTCGACCAAAAACTGACATGGAAAAAACACATAAAAGCCGAAAAGGAACAACTTAAACTAAAAACATGCACTGGCTACTTGGACGAAAATCCCAGCTCACTACTAAAAACAAACTGTTTCTGTATAAAACCATACTAATACCTATATGGTCTTATGGAATCGAATTATGGGGATGCAGCAAACCATCAAATATCAAGATCTTGCAGACTTTTCAATCAAATACATTGCGAACCCTAGTCAATGCACCGTGGTACATCAGCAACCATACTCTTCATCACGACCTCAAAATTCCATTTATTTCAGAAACCGTCAAGACGTATGCCACCAAAAGCAAAGAAAGAACACTAAACCACCGCAACAAATACATCGCCGACCTCTACCTCCAACAACCCGTAGCAAGAAGATTGAAGCGATTATGGCCAGAAGACATCACTAAATAAATCCAGGAGACCCGCCACTGGACGGTGCCCTACTCAACACAAATAGCTTTTAAAATTAAACAATTTACTTATTACTCTAAGTAGATTGTAAATCAGCAACCGAAATTAAAAAAAAAATCCTATCTTTCCAGTTCATTTTCACATGGGCGTGCTAGAACATTTCTAGTAGTTTGGATTTCAAAGATAGCTTTTTTTTTATTTTTTAAGGAAAGTTGTTCCTATTAGCAAGACTCTCTTGGAAACAATCACTAAATATTTGGCGATCCAACCATTCACTACATCGGTTGCGGTGGAGAGACAATAAACGTATATATTCTGTAAGTCCTCAGGGTTTTAGACTTTCCAATCAACAAAAGCCTTCGTAAAGAACAAGCCACAAATTAGTCAAACCGAAATAGTTCCGGTACTATTAAACTCTATCTAAAATTAGTTTTTCTCGGATTTAGCTGCTAATGTTTTCGATGGAACCGTAGGGAATTTAAGTCCGTTTTTATCATAACTGAGTCATTCAAACAGCTTCATTAATTTTATATTAAAATTTTACGACTTGAGACTTCTGCAGACAGTTCATCTGTTTTATTCAGTATATATTTTCCATCTATCATAAAAATCGTCGCTAGCAGAAAATTATACCTCTCCCATTCCTTAAACTGTCTTACCATTGGACCTATTAACTCTGTATATCTCGTATTTTTCGCGTCAAACATCTTCCTTAAAACATGTTTTGTCCCAACTAATGCGTATTTTGCTCGATTCTAATTACAAACAGTCACTTCACCAACTCCTAAATTAACAGCCGCTATTCGAGCCGGTTCACCTTTATCAAACTGTTTCCCACTAAAATGTAATTCCCCTGAAATGAATTATGAACCCTGTAAAAATACAATATAAACATACGAATAAGTTAAGCGCATCCACAAACTGACGATCGAATTCTGCAATTAATAAGAAGAAATATAGCCAAATACAGACATATGAATTTCAATTTAAATCTTTCATTTGAATTCTGGAATTTTAAATATTTCTACAATCGTTAACGGAATTGTCCAGCTCAAACACCGGATTATTTTGTGATGAATTCTTCAGTTAACCGAAGTTAACTGACTCTACTGTAGTAGCATTTGAAATCAATCACCACTGTAAGGTGAATTCAGTATCATTATATAATGATTTAGAGAGTGAGCGTAAGCTCTTGACCCAAATCAGTCGCGGACGTCACGAAACGTGAATATCTTCATCCAGGAAGAGGCCTGAATGGAGGTCGTTCAGCAGCCGGCAAGTGCACATTCGCGAAGGACTTGCTTGATGGTCGTGAGAAGTTGTGAAACCCGATGAATGGCTGGGAACCAAAACACAACGGCAGGAGCGTCATCATTAACACGACGAACGTGAAGGGTTCTTCGTTGAATACTTGTAGGAGAAAGACTGCTCCAAGGATTAGAGAGGAAGCGAAAACAGTTGTCCCTGCAGAAACAATGAATTGAGGCAAAAAATTGGGTACTCGATTAAACTCGTTACAATGAGGTGTAAGTAAAATAAGTTCTTACCAAAAACTTGGTGCGACTGACTATAAAACAATAAATATCTGAAAAGAAGGTTTCGTTTTAAAAATAAAAATATTGCGGTGATGGATTAGCGTTACTTTTGTTTTAAGTTTTATGGAAAAGTAACTCAAAATTTTATATCAGTACCAGTAGCACTACATTTTCCCAAAGAAATATAGAGAATTTATTTTTAGTTTGTAAGTAATTCGTACCAAGGACTGAAAGTTACGGTCCCTTTCACCAAATACCGTCCAACTAGTTCTTGTTATAACACAGAGTCTACGACTTCTGCCCTGGAAGCGTTTCTCTAGAATCGAGCAAGAAGTAGAATCGAATACGGCAATCCAAAACGTGTATCTAAGGGACACACCAAAGCTCAACATTGTTTGTGGGCAAAGAGATTTACACATAAAAAACTTGTTAAAATATTCAATATCTTTATGATTTGATGTTCTATATGTTTACAGTTAAAAGAGGGGTTTGCTGTTGCAAAGAAAAAAATATATTTAATTACCTGAGTTAATCATTAACTGAATTATAATTTATTCAGACGCCTTCAGACATAAACATGTGAAAATTCGTCTTATTTAATGCACAGCAAAGATGTTGTAATGCCAATTAATTAAGACATTAATTGTGAATTTGAAAATCTAAATTGTTAGAGAAATCCTTTGTAGCGGCAAGAGCTTTGAACAACAATAGACAAGCCAAGCACTGTTTCCTTTGTCGGAAGGCCCGCAAAATGGAGTATGCGCGCTGAAATTGCGAGACGGGAGTCAGTTGGCAGGAAGGTTTGGTCAGATACAGTTTGCATTATGATTTGGTGAAATACAGTTTGCAGAGAAATATTGAGAATTAGCATTCAACAGAGTTGATTGGATCCTGAACATTTTTCTCAGGACAAAATAAACATTCACTACAGCATAACGACAAAATCTGCTAAGTAAAAAAAGCAGTTTTTGTGCACATAGCCGGCCAGAGTTAGCAGAACAATAAAGACAACCCAAACGACGAATCGCAGAATTTGCCGAAGGCGAGAGGACTACTGAGAGGACGAAGGTGGATCATCCTGGTTCCTGTCGATATATACAAATATTGATTTAGAATATGTGAGTTTTAGAAGCAGTGCAAAACCCGTAATAGTGTTTTCAAAATTTAAAGGTATCCTGGAATGCTGGGCAGCCGTGAGTAACAATATAAAAACAACTAATTATGTAAACCTGATTAAAAGATAGCCGTCAGATTTCGTTATCTTCTTATTGGTTAAAATTGTCAATCAGAGTCAATATTTTTAGTTCAACTTCGTGCACAATTAAATTTTGTTCTAATTTAATTGACAAGTAACTTTCTTTTTCTGTTGTTGATAAGATTATAAATATAATGATTCGCCATTATCAAACCCAGTTATGACCCTGAGAGACTGAGATATATTTAAATTTGTAATTGTTTTAATTTATTGATAATAAATCTTTTGTTTGTAAAGTTAATTAATTTTTTATTTAATTAACGGCCTATTTTGTATATTACAATGTATTCCATAGCAACATTAGTTATTTTAAATCGTAATTGATCATCTAACTTTTCTTCATATTTCCTCTCTCTCCATTCCTCCCCTCGGCCTCTCTATCTGTCCCTGTTCTCTATCCTGTATGCTACAGGCTATATATAAATTTTATATTTTAAAATATAACGTTTTACGAGATATTACTCTCATCGAACAACAGTCTGTTTTAATTTTTTTAAAAACATTTATTTCCAACTTCGCACAAATTGGCCTATTTTATCAGTAAATATGAAAACTTTGCATTATTTTCTGTTTAACAAGCACTTTTCATTTAAATTCTCTACTTATGTCATAAGTTTAACGAATAATCGTGAACTGAATATAATAAAATATAAAGTTTACTACTGCTTTAAAATTATGTAGTAGCTTATTTAATATTCAAAAAAATATATGTTGGCAGCTTTCCCGTCCACCGTAATTTCCATCGTGAAAGGAGTTAAAGTAACTGAACTCCGACTTATTAACTGTCGAGACTAGGTAATCGGTACTGGTTTGACTAGGAGCATTTTAGCTTCTGTGATTAGTTCTTATGATACCTTTGTCCTTATACATTAAAACAGTGCCTTCGTTCCATCAAGACACTCCTAAACGTTGGTTAGAACCAACATTATTAACACTTATATAACTGAAGTTTCTTATTTGTTTAATGCAATTCATTTTCACTATTTTCGTGAACTATGAAGTCATAATTTAATAACACGCCGTTGTCTGTAACAGTACAGAATTTATAAATTACAAATTGACGTGCTTTTGACGTTGAAAATAACAATGTTAGACAGACAATTCAACCACAAAATTTCTAAACGGTTTTTATAATTGTTATAATTTCAAAATATATCGTCATACAGCTTCAATAACGATCCTTTCAAACAGTTTCACTCATCGTATCAGAAGCGTGAACGATAAAGTGTTGGATTAAGTACAAAATTCAAATAGAACAAATGTTTCGGATGCACAAAATGTTTGAGAAGCTTTCTGGTATAGATGATTTCGTATTAGAAATTCATTCGTGGCATGTAACGGCCGTCGTAAGACACTTGAAGAAATATAAAATGACAACGGGTAGTATTCATTGCGAAAAGTGAAGGAGGTCGATGAACGGAAAAGAGTTCTGAAAGGGAACTCACGATATCACACTAAAACATTTGCCTGGTACAAAAATGTATTGCTCTTTGTTCTAGATTCCGCGCCGGCAGCAAGGGATAAAACATCGTCACCACTTAAAACCAGCTATGATGCACTCCATTAAGTCAGAAATTTGCTTCGTTTATTAGGGTTCAAAGTATCTTCCTCTCCAATCTTACGTGACTATAAAGTTACACATATAGTTACAGTTTAATAAAACACAACAATACAATAAAATATTTACAATATACTTGCATATGTAGAAGTTACACCTTAAACGTATTTTATAATGGAATACGGAACGTGGCATCGAATTTTCAAGATTTATTTTAGCTGTGAAGAAAAACAAAACACAAGTTTAAAGTCACTACACTGAGTGTATACATTTTAAATATAAGGAATAGAGAGCTAGATCACGAATTTCCGTTCCCGTGCCTTCGTAGAAGGTTCTTGTAATCTTCATATTAATAAAAGAGCCGACCTCCTGTGGTGTAGGGGACAGCGTGACTGCCTCGCAATGAATACTACCCGTTGTTTGTGTGCGTGAGAGATACTCTCGTCAAATCAGTCCCCCGACAAGGCAAAATGCGTTACCGTAATGAGTCGCTAATAACCTGAACTGTTGACGGGACTGTAAATAAATCAATATAAAAAAATAAAAGAGAAAAAATAGAGAAACTCATTGATTTATTAATATAGTACAAATTCGAAATATGGTTGTTCATTCAATACTGTTGATAGTGCCGAAGTTGTTGAGAAGGCGAGAACGCCGTTCAGGGGCGTGGCGTGACGTCATAAACATTATTCTCAGTTCACAAGATACGGAGAAATCGAGAAATATTTATTTCAGATCTATCTAAATCAATATATTATGTTTTACACGTTTTCTGCGTCGTGCATGACTCCATTATAAAGTTCAGAAATATTTTAGCTTGTCCGTTTAATAAAGTAAGGCCGAAACTATGAAAAAAGATATTCAAAATTCGAACTCAATTGATAAAGCTATGAGTCTAACTTTTTCTCTTCTATAAATGTCTGTAAAGCTTTCATTAAATCTCAAATTGTGATATGCAAATATTTGAAAGTGGTTGAGGTTACATTACGTGTTTTAAAAAGGTTGTCCGTTTAATCTTGGAGTGGTAACTTTTGATGAGAGATTAAAAAAATTGTTATGGCCATACATTTAAACAGAATAGAAAATTAATCATAATGTTTACTAAAAAAATTACTACTCGCCCAATTATACAAATTATTACCTACTCGTAGTACAACAATATCGCTGGCTGTGTTTCAAGCTGACACAGTTTCGATTAACACTTTTTTTTTGTGATATGGAATGGAGTTTAAAAACCGACAATCTAGTACATAATTACAGTCATAATCGTGTAGTGTTACTTTATGAAGGGTAGAACCGTGAGAAAGTTGTCTTCAATCAAGAATATAAAAGTCAGTTTTTACGCGCAAACCAATCTCTCGTTTCAAGTGAGGTTCTTGAGTCACCGTCAGTGTCTGAGTAGTACCAAGAAATTGAGATAGACCCTTAGTGGCTTCTATGACAGGATGTTGCGTGTGACGCAGCGGTGAAGGGAATTATCGCCTCCGTCGATGATATTTACCAGGGCCATGACACAGTCCTGTGTGCAAATCCCGAAAAGGCAAAATGCCATGGCAAATCCTGTCTCAAACAGCAGCACGGATACGATATGGGCTAATGAGGAGATCGCCGAGATACGAACCAAGGACTGCAGAGTGAGGAAACTAGTGTTAAACGATATGCGAATTACAATCGATATATTTGAGATCCTGCCACCGTAAACCACAGTTAGGGATGACTCGTGGTCGGAGAGGCTGATAATTTAACTTTTCCCATCAGTATACATGAAATTTTTTATTCTTTATCATTCCAGAAACAGTTACCTCCGTTAGAATCCGTTTAGATGGTGTAACTCAGCTTTTAATGTCATCACTTCTACGAGTTTGAAATATACTGGAATGTCGGAGTCTAATTATTCATATGTTTTGTGAAAAAGAAGTATCTTAAGACGAATAAGATTTTGAATTAAATGGTTGTTGCAAAATATCGTAATATTTCGAGATTAATACATTATTTCCATTGAGCTGAAATGAGTTGAACCATCCTTAAGAACCCAACAAAACTAACCCCGATAAATTTGGCATCTCGGAATATATAATTTTATAATTATAATGTACCTTTTTTTATAGACTATCCCAAGACATGTGTACCGAGAAATTCTCTGCATGACTGACGCTATAACCATAGGAACTATTTTCCGTTTTAAATTGCAGGGTTAATTCGTCACCAGGGCTTGAACTATACTCTAGCACAGGGAAAAACGACAACTCTATTGATTAACTCAGTCGCATTTTAATATAATAGAGTTTTAACGGTTCATCATTCAAAAATTGATCTTCTTTCTTGTGAAATTTAAAAAGTCGGATTGATGAAGGGAAGTGGACGTTTCCGCATGCAAGCAAACCATGCAGCGTTAATCATCAGCTTATTCTAGAGCTATTATAACTACGCATGAATCGTCCGAATTTCAAATCAATTCTTATCATTGTCTTTGTTGTTATGTGTCGTTGTGATATAATAAAAACATTTTATTTAAACAGTGAAGCACCAATACTACAAACAAAGTTTTAGGTTATTCGAACCGGGTAAGTTCGACGAAAACACGAATTACTGGTTGGAATACAGAGAGAATTTCATAAACTATGAACACCGGGAAAACCTTCGGTGTACAAGGTTTGGAAAAATTGCGAGAACGTGTTAGAAAGACGCGGTTGGACTTGGCACTCAGACAAGCGCCTGCCTGCAATGTGCTCCTAGTCAGCTTCTGCTTTGTAAAGAATTATTTTTGTGGGCTGTGTTTTTTTACGTTAAATCAAAATAAATATTTGACCATTAAAGAAATTTTATATAAGTTTATTACAGTTAAGCATGAAAAATTCTTATCTCAGGCACCTGTGGTTTTTACATACAATAAATCTGCTGCCCGTACCAAATACGTACTGCTATTCTGTGTTGTGTTGCCTGCTGTAGCTCTCGGACCGACGTCTCCGTATCTCACAACCGCCAGTGCAGTGTCGACTTTAGTCAGGACTGTTGCAAGGCGTCGACTCAGGAGTTGACCATTGGCTAAGGCGTCGGCCTCCGGGATTGATTGCTGGGAAGCCGTCGTACTAAATTGTGTGGCTTCGATGAACTCTTCACTAACAAATTGTGCCCCTTTCTCACGACGATTCTGCCTCGGACTATATCAGAGACAACAACTTTACGGAGCCTCTCATTATCACACCCACCAGCTGCGGTGAGCGCAGAACAACTGTCTAGTTTCAAAAGCTTATCTCCGTTCCCTCCATTATAGCCTCCAATTCTTTTACTTTTTTCATTATTATAAAACTTCGTCGAAATGTCAGTTTCACTGATTCTACCATTGTCACAAGATTTATAGCACGCAGCTGCAGTTCCGTAGTCGACAATGGCCAACTATTCTGTTATGTTGAGGCCAACAATCGAGACAGAACACGAAAATTACTTGGATGTAAATATTTATCTCCTCCACCCCCACGCACGTGCACGATTTCGAATTCTCCAAACCACAGCAAACAACACTTTCGAGACAAAGCAAAACTAAACCAAAATACACGCGTTACAGCTTATCCTGACGGAAATGTATTGATTTGTTGAAGGAGGATCCGATAAAGTGTGTTGACACAACGGAGTTCTACTTTGAAGGTGACCATCAGTAACAGAATTTGTCATGTGAATAAACAAAGTTAAAATATCAGACCCGGTATTTAATATGTCCTCTATTCTGAAAACTTCCTGGCAACTTGAATGATGTTGTGTTTCCCTACTTCCGATATCCCAGATATTATTACACAGACAAAACCAGATTTACTTTGTCCAATTTGTTTCATAACGAAACAAAGATTATAGACCTTGAGTGATTCTTGGTCTTTCGACCGGTTAAGAGTAGACGTAAGCCACGTCGTTTGGAAGCCCAAGAACCACTCAAGCAGCAAATACATCGGTAAAACCTTCGCTCTTTGATACAGATTATAGAATCTGATTCCTTGTTACCGACTTCCTCTGAAATGCATTGAGTGTACATACGTTCTGCATTTCCTGTTTCCCGATGCGGAAAGGACACGCCGAGGTCTCAACAGTACACCTTACGAAATTCTCTGTCCCCTTTCCATTTCCGAAGTTAATCGCGACACTTTTTGTTGTCACTTTCTGGAGTTGGAACACCGGCGTAGAAAATGTGCCAGTGTCTGTGTCAAAGTCACCGCACGACTTGACATGCTCCAATTGCTCGCTGACCGACACGACTCAAGGTTTGCCCAAATAGAGATATTGAAATGCGATTATCCTTTCTCCGACGCGTCCTTTCCATCACAATCTCTGTGTCACCCGAAGAGAATATAATTTCTAACTATTCCACTACTAACTATGAAGTGAAGCTCACGCTTGAGATTCCGCGTTACTTGTCCGATAGTGTTAATGCATTGCATAAAGAGGAAGATTTTGGATAAAAATTCTCACATCTGATTCCGCGAGTTTATATTGTTAAGGTAAATTGTTGATATATAAATTTATTTTGAACTAAGAGAAATCTATAAATTAAAAAGTTAGTCTATATCATGTATATATATATACATAAAGGTGATTATAAAATCACTATCATTGGGATCAGAGTTTAAAACTAGATTTATGCTCTTCGTTTCTAACTAACTTCGCTAGTATGAAAGAAAATTGTGGTAATAAGAACGGTCGACAGGCGTTTGACATAATTCAATTATTGCTGGAGCAGATTGTAACTATTCACACAACGTCGATGCACCATTCGTAATAGAATCTCAGACAACGAATTATTTCCAACAATTATATGAGTATGAGTACGAGATAACTAACCTTCCATTGTTGAGCTATAATTGCTTTGTTTGTTAGTGATGTTACTAGGTCCTTATTCACCATAACAGAATCTTGAAACAGTGTCATATGTCATATAAATTAGTATCAAACCTACAAATATAACATAGTATAATACAAGAACATGAGAATCACTTTCAGTCAAACTCTGCTCTAAAGGCTATGAAACTAACTTAACGGTTTATGATAGAAAAAATTTCTGCCGGACCAGTGATAGAACCTAGGACGTCCGATAAGTGCACAGTCACTAAATCACTGATGATCTGTCCTTGTAGCCTCCCAATCACATGCGAGCTTTCTCTATCCGTTGTTCAGGCTTGACCTGCACTGCACAAGGATTGCTCAGTGGTCAGAGAGTCCGCATACTTAGCGTTCTTACTGGATCGTTCGAGATTTTTCTATTCTAAACTGTTGTACTACACAGTCGTATAAGTTTATAAAGAAGTTCACCTTTGTGTCTCACCGCGTTTGTTTGTTTTTGCTCGTCATCCACTACTTTGCAAGATTCAATCAACACTTTTGTTCTGCCATTGTAGGATACTGCCAATAATAACTGATGCTTTGTTGAAAATAATCGACCAAAATAGGGTTTTTGGACAGCCGAAATTGATTAGCTCAGTACATTGGCTGGGGGAAAATAAACATTAAAATGCAGTAGCTGATATTACGCATCTGTCAACAAGTAGATATGTGAGGTAGAAGTAAAGTTTACACTATAGATGTGTGATGCTGAAAAAATTTCTTCATTCGCACGTCATGGACGCCGTTCATGGGCTTCAACTCGCGAGGATCACAAATCGCATTAAGTCGCGTCACGATCTTCTATAACATGAATTCCGGAAATTATAATTTTTAGCATTCAATACTTACTTCTACTTCGTTAATTTGGCTGTCTCGTATCAGTTCATCACACAAACACCCATGCCCTCGCCGGGATTCGAAACCGGGACAACTGTGATGCGAGGCAGTCACGCTGACCCTTACACCACATGAGGTCCGCTGTTAAATATTACTTGATCATTCTTCCAAATATTTTAAGCCATTCATCATATGTAAGGAGGAAGGTTTTGCTCATAACCTCTACAAAAAAAATTCAACAAATATTTCATATTAATTGGCTATCACTCAATTACTCCAACAATATGTTTAGGGTGTAAGAATCTCAGATCTTCATATGCTTTATTTCACATTTCTGCAGATTAGTCTTTTCATATTTAACTGAATTCATTTCGTTATGTACCTTAATTAAATACATGCCGTAAATAGTTTATAACACTGTATTCTGCTTCAGTGGCAACCTTAATTCATATCTCTATAATAGAATAATTCTGTGTCTATAAATATATTATAATACAGTTTTTTGATTGATGTTTTTAGGTCACCATGTGTGGTAAATTTTATTCTTTCGTAGTAAGTTTTGTAAAACATGCTATAAAATCAGATCAGTAATTTTGAATAGAAGCGTAAATTTTAGTAAATAATAAAATATAAGTTTGTATGTTACGTGCTGCGTAGGTGATTATCGTTTAACAGATGACAACATTACATACATCATCAACAACTGATAATAGGTTCGGTCAAATTCGCTGGGGACTTTCGTTACGTGGTCCACAGAAGAGTGAGAGTTCAAGCGCTCATAAAATCAGGTATGACCAGAATAGATCAAATTTCTTGAGGGCATTTGTCTTTGTGGAAGCGTGACAAATAATCTCGGAATCTTTGAGAGGAAGAGAGAAGGAAATCCGACGAGAGACGATGTGGAGAATTGTAATGTAATGACATTCTGCCATGAAAGTGTTCTCAGGTAACAGGAGAGTCCACCCGCACTTCTCGGTGGTGTGATATACAACCGGCTGATACCATTGCTGTCGTGTTGCAGATATCTTGACGCCACCCAGCCACCAGGGACATCAAAAAGATTTCAGTAATTTCAACAAGAAATTGCGTTTATTATGTTTTCAGATTAATTTTATGGTCCATCATCTCCTTATTGTAGAGATTATTTCTCTGAGATCAACCAGCTTTGAACTAGTTGTGTAATTCATAGTATTTAAGTGATAATATCATATAAACGTTTCATTACCACATTTTTAGGTCGTCCTGAAACCAACACTTGAATAAATTTTTATAATTTGTTAACGAGACGATTTCTTTTACTAAATAGTACAATATAATTTTTTTTCATTGTAGTAAACTTCCCAATATTATAACATTTTATAAAGGGAATGTATATTATATTTTAATGGTCTTGGTCTACGTATATTTTGAGTTTATGCCACATATCGGGATTTTAAAGGGGCAATCTTGACTTCCAGATTTTAATATTGCGTGCCACGAAGAGAGGATGTTTTAAAATATTTGAGGATTATCGTGGGAAAACAGGAAGAAGTTTTGTTGATGGGCCTCGAAGAGGTTGAAATAGTGAATAGATATTTTAGGTAATTATTCCATGAGATATGTTCGAATTCCATGTAAAGGTAATGTGATAAGTGGTCGGAACAGAAAAGTTCAAACGCAGATCATTTGCAAGTCATATGGAACCGTCAGTCAACCAAGGCGTGCTAAGACCTTGATTGGTTGACTGGAGTTAGAACTGGTAATAATAAAATGCTAATACATAATGACAGATAAGACGTGTATTAGGAAGAACCATTGTCTCCAAGGTCACTCCAGCCCACGGCTTGGCTAGACCCGGCCCACTTTTCTAGGCTAGTGCGAGAGAGAATGTCACTTGCTAGGTGTTGCCTAATAGACACGCACGCTAAGTTTCCTACGTACGACTACACCAGCGACTTTCTAAGTCAGATCGATGTTCCCTTTTGATATCGCACAAACACGCGTCCCACAACTGAAAACACTGCATGCATTTCATAAGGGAACAATGATCATCGCCATTTCCATTTAATAAATTAGCAAAAAAACCACTCTAACACACTTTTCCATAAAAAAAAATTAAAGAAACGCGATAACTCACTGCTGTTTTCTAAATATTCTTTTCCTTGAAAATTGTACAGATATGTAGTTGCAAAAAGTTATTCCACCACATAAATAGTTATGAATTTAATAATAGCATATTCCTTCCGTGAAGGCAGGTCTGCTATTTATCATCTTCTTGCAATAAGTTAACCTTTACGTTTTACACATACTTCTCTTACGATCCTACATATGCGTGATAAAAACTCTCGACAAATCAGGCCCCTGACAAAGCAAAATGAGTTCCAATAACGAGTCACTAATAATGAAAGCTGTTGATGCGACTGTAAATAAATCGATAAATAATATTTAATAAAAGTAGACTTACGAATTTGTAGAATATTCTGTTCTCAACTACTACAATATATCATCTGTAAAATATAATAGATTTTTAAACAAAGGCTATATAAAGATTTATGATCTCGACATAGCAATGAAGTCTTTTATGTTGTGCCCAGGTCATGTCAAATTATCTCTATGTGCCTTTTCATAATGTAGATGTGTTATTATTTTTTCAGAGTTGTGTAGTGGTTGACCTTTTAATAGCTTTGTGTTAAATTATTTACGCAGCCACAAACACATATACATAGAGCACCGATGGACCTTGGCCAGACTGGAATCGGAGTAGCGGAGTGGAACGGATTGATGTATGGTGATAAATGAAGCGGAACTCACTATTAAAATGCTCATATCTGATATAACGATTGAAATTAGACGAACAAAAGCCCAAAATAGAGTCTGTGCAAGTCAACAAAGTTATAATTATTGACCGAAGATAAAGTTCAAACGTGCATTCCAATCTTTATAACGCAAAATTACTTCATGATAAAGATTAATTTTACTCATACAGCACCTTATAGTAAATATCTAAAAATATGCGACAAAGAGAAAGGTTATAAAATGGGCGCAAAAGGTTATGTGGGATATGATTAAGATACTCGACCATGAATTAATCCAGCAAACTGAGGTAAACGAGAAAAAAACTTTAAAAATTCATAGAACAGCATTTGCAATTTCTAAAAAGGGATCAATACGTAAATATTGCATCCCGTCTGCTTTTAAGTTAAATATTACTTAAGAGAAATATAATCATATGTGTAAGATATTTACGAATATAAATTTCGCTGCCCGTTAAAAATCTTCACAATAGTACGAGCCCGAATGCATCTGGATTGATAACAAATATAATACAAGGTGAAAGTAATAAAATAATATATCTCTTTCTTAATTACAGTAGTCACCGTGCAATTTTACTATTTGATATAAATACAGACTAATTTATTTAGATCCTCGATACAAAATATTTGAATTATGAGAAGGGCCGCGGCGAAACAAAATTAAAAATAAGGAATTATGATCCGTAAAGAATAATTTGCAATTCGTCTAAAGAAACAGTAGTTAATAAATCTTGTCGTATTAAATGCGTTTATTTCCGCAAAATAGCTTATTAGCACTGGTTCGCTGACAAAAATTACATCTTAGCTAATCCTAAAAATAATTATTAAAATACGATATGTCTTGATACGGGTTAACGATCTACATAAATAATATAAGTAAAACAGGATGAAATTAGTTTAAAAGTAATCAGAAATTTTCTTTTAGATAGAGTAAAATCGTCCCTAAATATAAGAATTCATGGAAATTGAATCGATTTAACTAACCTTTTAAACTTACTTATGGACGTTTCGAATTGAGTTCCATTCATGAAAATATTTAATCTCCCTCAAGGTTGGCGTTGAAGTAGATAGACACTTTTGTAAAATCTCCCGTAAACGTCCAAATGTGATGTGCCGTGAAAATAACGATTTCCTGAGGCGAGATGGATTTTTACAAGTGACGCCAGGCTAAAAATATATTCATGTTTCAAGTTATTTTATGGAATCTATATTCACGAGAAATGTTTGTGGCAGTTAGTTACAATTTTGTACATCAAATGTGAGGCGAAGAGGTAATTTTATCACTGAAACATAATATTAATTGTATTCTCTACTGTCTGTATGCAAAAATAATAATACAATATCCTAACTGTTATTTGATTTGTTACATGTAGTTGTAACATCATTGTTAAAATGGGATATTTATTAATTTTTCAAATTATAAAATTTCAACACTCTATACAATCTTAACGCTGTTTATTATTAAGTTTCTTCTGCGACCCACTTTTAAGAACTTTTAAGTTTTTGTTAAAAAGTTTTCGTTATAGATGTAAGAAAGTGCGTAATGTAACACAGAGTAAAGAAGTTCTGCAACTCTTCTCGGAGAAAACCTGACTGGAATAAAGACATCTACACACGCTACATTAAACACCGGAAACTGGAGAGAGAACCATAAGGAAAGAAATTGATGCGATATAACTTTCACATATCGCTGCACTAAATTGTCCAATATATACAGTTAAAGGATCATCTGTTACTTTGAGCCAACATTCTTATTTCTCTCTCAGTCCACATTACTATAATCATTTCTTTTATTTACATTTAATTTATTTCCATGTGCCAAACTCATATTTGTTAACTTCATGAAATTATTCTGTTTTTGATCACAGGTCTGCGTCAAAGTTCGTAAATAAACAAGTTACTTATATCTATTAATGACAAAAAATATATTCGTATACATTGTGGTTACTTTTTCAAAGAAACTTATTACGCTATATTGAAGTCGCTGCAGAATAATATACTAATACTGTTTAGTTACCGGAGACGAGGAATCACCAACGAAGTAAATAAATCTTGTTTCAACGAAAAGGATTTCAACATATCAGGTTGGATGCAACTGCAGCCTTTATTGACCTTCACTGTATCGCTTCTACAAGACTCCGACCGTAATTACCCACAATGGGGTCTTTCATTGAAAATGTACCAATTTTCTACTATTTTTGTGTGTTATAAAAATTAGCACCATCGATGTTTGGTGTCCTTCTCCCAATCAGGCCAACGAATGCATTTCACTTTCAAAGAGGGTATCGCAAAGGTTTAATCGGAGGAACGTTGGCTTTTCCCCTTTCCTATTCAAATACTAAGCCAAACAAAACGAAGTAGTCCTCTGGGTTCAAGACTGTGTCAAGTTCGTGTGCTGTACTTCAAATACTCCTATCATTTCTTACATCTAATAAACACAATACAATCTCGGATTCCTTCTCGACTATTTCCTCTTCGAAAATTTGATTCATCATTCACATTTAATTATGATCGTATCACATTACATAATTTCACATCAATAGGTTCTCAAATACATTCTTAAAGAGTACGAATCGTTTTTGTGAGCTTATGGTAGTGTTACATCAAAGTATAATTGGATAAATGGCAATTCGTGAAAAAGGTATACAACGATATTTCTCGTAATCTACTGACGTCGGATGTCGGTGAAGGTTAAATCGGAATGTTCGGCTGACGTAATGATGATATTCTTCAGTAAAATTGTTTCTGGTTGATATCCTAGTGCATCATAACAAGAAAGACTGCTTATTGTGACGATATGCACTCGTTATTCTCCCAATATTCTGAAACTGAAACCCCGAAGCTGATCCCCGCATCTCTGATAAACTTCTCCATAGTCGTAAACTAAACCTATTCGTGTAGGGTGCAAACTGTATGTACCAGCTGCTTCGTCCGACACGATGCTAGAAAAAGCAATAAATTTTATACCTCTTAGATTTTCAACATCAACGTAATCAATCATTCTTTTTGATCAACTCCGCAGTCGGCTGCCTCAGAATCAATTAGCCCTTTCCAACTAGCATGAAGACGACTCCCACTTTACCGATATTGTGCGAGTTTACTCTCAAATACTGAAATATTATTTGCTCAGACTATTTATTCAATAAAACTTAAAAAAATTATAAAAAAAATTCAACAATTTTTATACGACTAAGAGTAAATTTTACAAAATAATTTGATACATATAATTCTAGAAAATCTTAGTGTGTGTGGGCTCGAAGTTACTAGTGATGACGAAACGATATGCTTAATATGAAAAAACTCGAGTATATATCACGAAAAATAAAAATAGGGATCACTGCAGTGCGATCACAAGGAGTTAATATGTTATGAAAAAAAAAGTCTGATTGAAAATAATGATTAAGAAAAGTAGCCAATTCAGACAAGTGATAATATAAATACCACACAACGTTTCTTGGATCTTTGTACCTTTCCTCGGGTGCGAAGAAGAGCCTAGAGCGGCACAACTGCACTTGTCAGTTGAGTTTTGACTTTCCTATTCATTAAATATGTTATTGTTTTACAATAAATTATTACGGTATAGGAAACGAAGATAAATCGACATATAGAAGGCAACAAAAATTTATTATTCTATCTGAAAAAATTCTACACAAATACAATTAAAATATAAAATTTCTTTTAGAACTGAATTTTAGTAGGCGACTTATTTTGTAATGATGATTTTCCTGGGATATTTGTTTCATGTACCCCAAGTAAAACTTGCGGCACTTACGAATTTTTTAATGCATACCTTGTGTTTGGAACCGTAGTGATATTGAGCAAGGAGTTCCTATAAGTGACTGACACTAACTAGATCACGATATCGAAACTTCGGATACGCTTTCCAAACGCTTTGTCTCCGAGCAGGCCTTTCAGCAAACATCCAGCTGGTCCATTACCTCGGGCTATCGAAGTAGCATTCCAGCATTAAAGTTTTCTATTTTCACTTTGTAAAACCTTCCACGAGACATTTTTAGGAAAATATAGGTTACCGAATCCCTGGCTTTGATGATGTATTATTGGTTAATCGTCCATACTTCTTGGATGACTTCTTCTCTCGTCCTATACATGAAGGTTATAGTAGGTTGTCTATAATAATTGGCTCAGATGGATAAAGGAACTAGTAACGAGGATAAAGATCAAGTAGTCAAAGGAGTTTATAAAAGACGAGCAACGAATAATATTACTAACTACGGTTGAGTGACGAAGGAGAATAATATTCTACACGTTACTACAGAAACAATAATAATACACACATTTCGGAATGATTTTTATATAATATCAGTAAAAACATTTAACATAAAATTAACGACTAAACAACAACCAAAAATATCACAAAATAAGTTGTTCGGCATCCATCAGAAATTTTAAGTTTCCCAAGATCTATTCACTTCGTTTTAAAAGTACGTCTGTTTTTACGATATATCACTGTGACTATTCTTTAGATTCCGGTTTATATTTTATTACTTAATTTACACATTATAAACGTAAAATAAAACTTTAGGATAACCCAATATTACCCGATTCTTAATTTGAGGGCACATGCCTTAAATGTACGAGTAAAAGTGGAAATATTCATACAAACGAGCGAAAAAATGTTGTTCAAGCATATATAATACTCGATTATAAGAATATAAAAAGTGGTAACTTAAGACAATTATAAGACTTGCGTGAGCGAAACATGAGAATTGCATTCATTAAGAGAAGATAGCTCTACGTTGCGTTTCGTATTGTAATTGCTACTGGTTCGTAGAAAGTGGTCCGGACTGTACAGACTACGTAATTCAGAGAAAAAAACATTTTCTCACCTGCAATAAATGACGAAGTACTAACGTTTCTTCATGTTGTTCAAAACATGTTACTACTGAAATTTTTTTAGGTCATTATGATTTTAAAACAGCGGAAAATATATTTTATAAATAACCGTCGACATCGTCTAATACAAACAAATGTTACATATGAGTTTAATTCAATAATCGCAATCAAAAAACTAGGTCTATAATTAATTATAGTTGCAGATTTTGTTCTGCTCATGAATGTATCCTTAACATCCATATTTTAATTTTGTGATTTTACATTTCCGCGTCAACACATGTCTGAAAATACCTGTGTATACTCAAACAATTTGCTTCCGATTACGAAGTGAAATTATGGTTTTACGAGAGCATATTGTGGCACTGGAAGGCTCAAGGACAGTATGTTAACATCTGGAGTGCATAGATTGTTTTAGACAAATTAAGGCATATTTGCATTTTATTTGAAAGGTAATAATTAGCAGCTTGAGTTTTTAGTTTAAGGTCCCTATCTCTTCCGGTATCACTGACCGTGTAGTTCAACACCTGACGGATAATACATGCCTCCTTAATTAACATAACGCACGTTTTAAAAACCAGTTGATTAATTTTAACACTGTCGGACATTGGTCGACAAGTAAAAAGTAACGCATATACATATATATATATATATATATATATATATATATATCTATTGTTATCTCCGACTACATGTCCTTCGTCGCTTTCCTTAATTTATTAGGGCGCCAGGTGATTTTTTAAATAAGAAATAACCAAAACAATTATTCATAAGCTATTTATTTATCGAACAATGAAATATGTACTTTTATACAGCGTGTGGTCATTATTTCTCGAAGGCAAACTTCATTTACGAAACTTTTACGCTCCAATGTTTTGAGCTATATCTCCGACGAGACGTACACGGCAACTGACTTTACAAAAATTAGCGCCGTCCATAGAACAATAACAAACAATATACGGCCCGACAATAGGACGCAGACAATCCAGCAATATCAAATTAACACGCAGAAGACAATTCTCTTCTTTACCACTCCCACCAGTGAACTCAGCAATGGAAAATTTTTATTTTTTAAAAAAATTATTAAAAATTAAAATTATTGTTTAAACTTATTTTTTTTATTAGACAGAACACGATACTCCATTGACTTTCTCAGTAGTTTCATTTTTTTATTTCTCCAGGAGTTTAAATTGCTATAAATCACGTCAATTATAGTTTGAAAGCCGCTCTCTCTCTCTCTCTCTCTCTCTCTCTCTCTCTCTCTCTCTCTCCCCCTCTCTCTCTCTCTCTTTTCAAAGAACATACCCTTTTTCAAACAAAATATCCGTTACCTGGCAATCTACCTTCCTCTTCTTCTTTTACTATAACCTTATAGCACTTTTAATTACAACTGTATATATAAGACATTAATTGTGAAATTGAAAATTTAAATTGTTTGAGAAATTCTTTTTAGCGGCAGGAGCTTTTGAAATAACAATAGAAAACCGGCTCTGTTACTTTCCTGGAAGGTCCGTCAAATTGGTGTATGCGCGCTCAAATTGCGAGACGACAGTACAGTTCGCAAGAAGTTTTAGTCGAGTACAGTTCGCATTAAGTTATTGATGATGTACAGTTCGCAGGAAGGTTTGGTGAAGGAGAGTTTACGGAAAGACATCGTCGAGGTATAACAGTTTTGGAAGGAGAATTCAACAGGGTTGGCAATTAACAGGACAAAGTAAAACATTCATAAAAGTATAACGTCGAAACCTGCTAAGAAAAACCAGTTTTTGTGTCCATAGCCGGCCAGAAATAGCAAAAGTTTCGGTTTAAGTCCGGAACAATAAAGACTACCCAATCGACAAATCGCAGAAGTCACCTAAGGCGAGCGGTCAACCGATAGATGACGAAAGGAGGATCATCCGAGTTCCTGACGACATATAAAATTTTGGCTTAAAAATTTGGTGTAGAATCTGTGAGTTTAGAAGAAGCAGTGTAAAACCCCTCAATAGTGTTTTCGAAAATTAAAGGTACACTGGAATGCTGGGCAGACGTGAGTAACAATTAAAAAAAACAATTAATTATGTAAACGTAATTGAAAGATAGCCGTCAGATTACGTTCTCTTTTCGATTAAAATTGTTAATCAGAGTAAATCGTTTTACTTTTAATTTCGTTCACAACTAAATTTCGTTCTAGTGTAATTGACCAGTAAATTTCTTTTCTTTTAATTGTAATTTGTTGTTGATAAGATTATAAATATTATTGATTCGTCCATTATCAAACCCAGTGAAGACCCTGAGAAATTCAATATTATAAATTTGTAATTATTTGATTTATTGCCACAATAAATCTTTTGTTTGTAAATTTTATTATTCTTTCATTAGTAATAATTACAATATATATATATATATATATATATATATATATATATATATCTGTCTCCACACAATGTCTCATTCCAGATATTTAACAAAACGTTAAATTCACAAATTAATCCCAACATAAGAACAAACTCCATAAAATTTACTCTCAACTGAGGAGGCCAAGTGATATATGATTTACGTTGACCTCTAAAAAAACTTATAATCATTAAAAAAATAAAAGTAGAATATCACTTATCTGACAGACTGAATGTGTTACTAGAACCCCTGCTGAATTATTGTGCACAATTAACTTTTTTTGCATAATATGTAATCCGAAAGCCATGTGTACACAAGTTTTAGCCTGTTGCTCAAGCTTTGATTTCAATAGAAGTTTCATTCCCTTGATTTTTCTCTTATATTATTTTACATTATTAATTCGTAGAGCCATTTTGTTTCTAAAATGTGATACGCAAATATACGGATCCTTTCGTGACAACTATCACAGTATGATTTAGTCAGACTATTTTAATGGTTTATTCGGTGTAAGTCGATAATAGGAAGGATTATTATATGACCCGTGGATATTGTTTATGATGTTATATTAATATAAACATTTTGAATATATAATTAAAGAAATCAGTTATGTTTTTCATTTAACGTAGTGTGGTTCTTATTTAATTCAACCCGTTTATGTTCCGTTTAGTGTAATAAATAAATAAATCGGTAAAAATCCCATCAGGGAAAATGCCAATTGTCCTATTGATTTTGCAAACATGTATAGTGAAATATAAAGAAAAAATGATTTCTGTAGTCGTTCAATGGTCATTCATAGTGGAGCAATAATCACCAGCTATCGACTGTGAATGGTGCTTGTACTCAGTATAGTATTATCTGGCAAACAAACCGATTGATATCTTTCTTCATAGCTTATTTTTAAATAATATTGGCAGCGATTCATCTGTAATACGCATCAGATGCCAGGTTGAGTGGCATATATAAGTCTAGAAGTGGTTCTGTATTCATTTAACTCTTCTGGTAAGGATCTTCCGACAACAGCTTCTGAATTATTATAACCCGATATTTCACCATATATTTTTGCTAAATCTACTAATTTATGTGACAATCATATATTAAAATCCAGAGACGCAGACATTTTAACAGTAAATTTTACTCTAAAACGTCATAATATTCTTATCATAATAATTCCTTATCTCGGATCAGCACAGTGTATTTTCTCGTCGAATCTGATGGCGTGAGATCCGGCCTTCAATGAGTCCATTTGGCTTGTCTTGCCATCAGCATTCAAAGACGGGGACTGGATCATGTGACGCTATTAAATGGAGTAATGTCATCCGGTTTCTATTTCATCATTTAACTTTACTAATCTTGAGCAAGAGGATCAAACCTGTGTAACGCGCCTTTTGAAGTGCATCATAAGCAATAAAAGTTAATGGCAGAATACTCCTGCGGATGTTCCAGTCACCCATTCAGTCTGAAGATTTTTTATCCCACTGCAATAAATAGATCATTAATAATATTGTTGTTTGTGCTTGTGATCATCCGGCATACTTATTTACCTTATAAAGGGCATACTACTACCTCCAAGAAGTCTCAATAATATTCGTGTCTGAGATATAAGCTTACTTATAACATTACTTTGGTATTTATTTTCATTACACGTTATTTGATAAGCACTTACCCAAAATTATTAAGGGTATTAGGTACCACCAATCACTGTGAATCCAAGAATTTATTTTAGTTTAAAGTTTTTAACCCCGTTAAATGATGATTTGTTCAAGCATTGTGAAGTGTCAATATTCAGTACTCTTGAATAACTCTCAATAAAATCGCCAGTTTAAAACAATAAAATATTTAAAATGAAATGAATGAAAAAAATTTACGTTTGATTGAAAATAATGAATAAGAAAGATAGCCAATGCAGACAAAAAGAGTGTAATATAAATACCACACAACGTTTCTGGAATCATCGTCCCTTTCGTCAGGTGCCAAGAAGAGCCTAGAGAAACACAACTGCACTGGTCAGTTGACAACACTCAAAAGCGACGAAAACGACAATGGGAGAGCCGAAGGGTTAGCGTAACAATAAAGGAGCAACGGCAATGGGAAAACAGAAGGTTTAGCGTAATAATAAGGGATAATAGCAATAATTGCAATAAATATTTATATTACAATTTTTGTCTGAATTGGCTTTCTTTCTGATTCAATAAAATATTTATTTTATATATCAGCAACTGTGTGCCTGCCATTAAAAAGAATCTTTTGAGACTAACCATTAATTTACTTCTAAAAATATCGAACTATATACTTAACGACTAGAGTCTATCCAGTGCTGTCTTTTAGATTTTTTGGTTCTGTTTACACTTCACTCACGCCATTCGCTCCGCATTTATACAGTACACTTTACACAAGATCATCTTCTTTTCAATCTTCTGGTACAGTGTTAATTTTCAGGGGTTTTCGGACCACTGGGTTGATGAGGAGGTGAAGCCTAGTTTGACGTATATTTACTGACATTAGGTCTTTTGAATGTTTATTTGGGAATACAATATGATTAGTTTTCTGCTCGTTTAGCTTCATCCTCCATTGTTTAGTCCAGCCAGCTATTTCATTGCTGGCTTCTTGTAGTCTTTTAGTTGGCAGATATATTTTTTTATTTACTGTAAGTAACGCGGTGTCATCTGCACATGTAGCTACCTCAGTTCCTTCCATTTTTGGGATATCGCTAGTGTATAATAAGTAGATGTACCCAGGATGCTACCTTGAGGCACTCCGGCTCTTACCTCTTTCTGATCAGAATAACAATTACAATAAACTATGGAAAAAGAAATGGACAAATAATGAGAATGAAAAAACAGGTTTCAACAACAGTAGTTCATTTAAGGATGAAACTTTTAACGTATTGATAATTTTTGGTAGAAATATTTGTTATACTTTTGAGCACGATGTTTAATGCTTCGTAAGCTATGTTTTTTGTGAATTCACTCAAATCGAAACGATCACTATCATTTCCCATTCGCAGATTTGTCGCAGCGAATCGTACATTGGCACAATTGCAGCACGTTCAAGGTAACGAGTTCAGGTTTGAAACGCGGAACAAAAGCTTTTATCCAGCATCAGAGCACTTTCACAAAATCCCCTTACACTGCTCCGTGGTCGTAAGACATCGGTATCTACGACACTTCCGGCACTTTAAATCACCCAGCATTTAACCTCCCGTGTACTCAAGGATGTATTTAAAATTTTGAAAGGTCCTCTAGAAGATGCCAGAAATCTATTACCAAAAATCTGGTGGAAAATCTATTATAAATGGGGAAAAACGCATGGGTTCAACGGGAAATATTTGAAATAATTTATTTGACTAAAGACATCACATTTCTTTTATAAAATAAGTGCAACTCTTCAGTTTTATTTATTACTAGCTGGGTGCCCGGCGTTGCCCGAGATGTAATTTATCTATAACCATTTTTGGTTACTTTTGCGCTATTTTTATGTAAAGCTCCTCGACCCCTATCCCTAAATGTGCTCACCTCCCATGCCGAAGGGGGATGAAGTCATTGACTAAATATATCGGCCGTTTTTACATGTTAGAAGATGACCACCCCCACAAATATGCGATAATGAAAAAGAATGTATTCCTCGCAAAAATCGGCCGATTACATTGTCTGAAAATTTATTCCCTCGCCCAACAACTCCCAAACCCGTCGCGTTACCCAGGTTGTCACAATTAGATTCAGCGACATTCATAGTCTCGGAATTTATTCGATTCTCGGTTGTTTTTGCGGGATTTTATTTAACGTACCTCCACCCTACCCCTAAGCTTGCTCCCCTCCCAGGGGTTAAATTATACACAAACAACATCGGTATAAATACTATCAAAGTAATTAACCCCAGGAAATAATTATCGCAAATATCGACCGTTTAACATGTTTGAAATTTTTCACCCCCGACCACTCTCGCTTCGGGGACTTAAACGGTCAAGTTTAATGTCATAATTAAACTCAGTGACAATCCTGATAGTTTCTGGTTTCTTTTTATGTAATGCTACTTCCACGCCAACCCTTAAGGGTGCACCCTTCCGTGTCCGAAAGGGGTTGAAATTACACACAGAGAACATGTAGGGAAATTTTATTAATCTAATTCATCCCGAAATATATTTAATTGACGAAAAAAAAGCCGGTCAACTCATCCCAACCCAGCCGATACCCGCGCGTTGTCCAGATTGTCATAAATAAATTCAGCAACATCCATTACCTTCGATTTGACTCGAATGTCGGTTGTTTTATCGTTATTTTCAAGGAAATTAATTAAACTCAGTAACAATCCCGATAGATTCTGGTCTCTTTTTATGTAATGCTACTTCACGCCCACCCTTAAATGTGCACCCTTATGAGTCCGAAAGGGGTTGTAATTATACACAGAGAACATGTAGGGAAATTTTATTAATGTAATTCATCCCGAAATATATTTCATCGACGCAAAAAACAGCCGGTCAACTCATCCCAACCCAGCCGATACCCGCGCGTTGTCCAGATTGTCAAATAAATTCAGGGACATCCATTACCTTCGATTTGACTCGAATCTCGGTTGTTTTCCCGTTATTTTCATTTATTCCACGCTAATATCAATTATTTAACATGTTAGAAAATTTCCTTCCCATCCACTCCAGCCCCTCGGGGCTAAATGGCCAATTTGATGCTATAATTGAACTGGACGACATCCATAACCTTGGATTTGACTCCAATCTCAGTTGTATTCGCGTTATTTTATTGCAGCGTTCCTCCACCCAACACCTAAAAGTGCTCTACTGATAATCCCGACCCGCTTCTGGAGGTGGTAGACGCGTCTCACCCCAAAAGTCGGTAGAAACACTATCAATATCTGTGACCCCTAAAAATATTTATCCGACTGAAATATCGACTGTTTTAGCATGTTTATATATTTCCACCCCCGTCCACCCCCGCTTCTGGGGGTGGTAGACGCGTCTCACCCCGACAGTGTTTGTTTCCTGGTCGCAAAGAACACGTGATTTTGAGAAAAATTGTTCTAATAATGTAGACTACGTGGATAATATTTTCATTGAAGTTGTAGTAAACTAAATTATAAACTACGTTGGCATGTAGAGTTTTTGTTACATGTATTTGTCCGTGATTATTTGTTGCTTTATTTCTTCTCAATAATACAACTTCAATTACGGAATAAATGTAAAATTATGTTTATAACAATTTATAATATAAAAACTTTTTAAAAGAGTATAAAAAGCAATGGTTCTGAAACACATTTATTTTTGATTAAACGTCGTTATTAATGGAAACAACATCGGTTAAAATAGTATGAACAACACCACCCCTAAATCTGCTACTTTCCCGTGGTGGAAAGGGTTGAATTTTTACTCATATCACATCGCTAGAAACACTATCAATCTAGTTTACCCATAAACAAATAACATTTTGGCAGTTTTAGAATAATAGACAATTCTCACCCCCAGCCCTAAGCAAGCTCACCACTAATGTCTAAAGGGATTTATATTTTCAACAACATCCGTTGAAATAGTATTCACGTAATTCTCCTCCAAGAACGCGCAAGTACTGCCCCACCTTTTCGGGTTAAATGGACAATTAAAAATATTTATCCGAAGTAAACTCACTGACATCCATAACCTTCGATTTGACTCCAAATTCGGTTGTATTAGCGTTATTTTTCTGTAAAGCAACTCCACCCCAAACCCTAAGGGTGCCCTTTTCCCAGGGCGTAGGAGATGAATATTATATTCAGATAACATCGGTAGAAACACAATCAATATCTTCGACCCCGAAAATATTTATCCAAATCTAATACCTGCTGTTTTAGCATGTTTAAGTATTTCAACCCCCGTCCACCCCCGCTTCTGGGGGTGGTAGGCGCGTCTCACCCCAACAGTGTTGTTTTCCTGGTCGCAAGGAACACGTGTACGAAATTTGGTGAAATTTGATCCACCGGTATAGATTTGTATTCTCCACCCCAAACCCTAAGGCTGCCCTTTTTCCAGGGTGTAGGGGATGAAAATTATATTCAGAAAACATTGGTAGAAACACTATCAATATCTTGGACCCCTAAAAATTATTATCCGACTAAAATATCGGCTGTTTTAGCATGTTTAAATATTTCAACCCCCGTCCAACCCCGCTTCTGGGGGTGGTAGGCATGTCTCACCCTGACAGTGTTTGTTTCCTGGTCGTAAGGAACACGTGTACGAAATTTGGTGAAATTTGCTCTACCGGTGTAGATTTGTATAACGAACATACAAATATACAAATATACAAACATACAAACATACAAACATACAAACATACAAACAAACATACATACACTCTTTTTTATTTATAAGATAGCTGGGTGCCCGGTGTTGCCCGAGATGACATTTATCTATAACCATCCATAAGACTCCAATTTTGGTTACTTATGCGCTATTTTTATGTAAAGCTCCTCGAACCCTATCCATAAATGTGCTCACCTCCCATGCCAAAGGAGGATGAAGTCATTGACTAAATATATCGGCCGTTTTTACATGTTAGAAGATGACCACCCCCACAAATATGCGATAATGAAAAATAATGTATTCCACGCAAAAATCGGTCGATTACATTGTCTGAAAATTTATTCCCCCGCCCAACACCTCCCAAACCCGTCGCGTTACCCAGGTTGTCACAATTAGATTCAGCGACATTCATAGTCTCGGAATTGATTCGATTCTCGGTTGTTTTTGCGGGATTTTATTTAACGTACCTCCACCCCAACCCTAAGCTTGCTCCCCTCACAGGGGTTAAATTATACACAAACAACATCGGTATAAATACTATCAAAGTAATTAACCCCAGGAAATAATTATCGCAAATATCGACCGTTTAACATGTTTGAAATTTTTCACCCCCGACCACTCCCGCTTCGGGGACTTAAACGGTCAAGTTTAATGTCATAATTAAACGCAGTGACAATCCTGATAGTTTCTGGTTTCTTTTTATCCAATGCTACTTCCACGCCAACCCTTAAGGGTGCACGCTTCCGAGTCCGAAAGGGGTTGAAATTACACACAGAGAACATGTAGGGAAATTTTATTTATGTAATTCATCCCGAAATATGTTTAATTGACGAAAAAAAAGCCGGTCAACTCATCCCAACCCAGCCGATACCCGCGCGTTGTCCAGATTGTCATAAATAAATTCAGCAACATACATTACCTTCGATTTGACTCGAATCTCGGTTGTTTTCCCGTTATTTTATTGCAGCGTTCCTCCACCCAACACCTAAAAGTGCTCTACTGATAATCCAGACCCGCTTATGGGGGTTAGTAGACGCGTCTCACCCCAACAGTCGGTAGAAACACTATCAATATCTGTAAACCCTAAAAATATTTATCCGACTGAAATATCGACTGTTTTAGCATGTTTAAATATTTCAACCCCGGTCCGCCCCCGCTTCTGGGGGTGGTAGACGTGTCTCACCCCGACAGTGTTTGTTTCCTGGTCGCATAGAACACGTGTACGAAATTTGGTAAAATTTTCACCAGCGGTGTAGATTTGTATGACGAACATACAAATATACAAATATACAAACATACAAATATACAAACATACAAACATACACTCATTTTTATTTATAAAATTAAACGTCGTTATTAATGGAAACAACATCGGTTAAAATAGTATGAACAACACCACCCCTCAATCTGCTACTTTCCCGTGGTGGAAAGGGTTGAATTTTTACTCATATCACATCGGTAGAAACACTATACCCATAAACACATAACATTTTGGCAGTTTTAGAATAATAGACAATTCTCACCCCCAGCCCTAAGCAAGCTCACCACTATTGTCTAAAGGGATTTATATTTTCAACATCATCCCTTGAAATAGTATTCACGTAATTCTCCTCCACGAACGCGCAAGAACTGACTGTTTATCTCCCCTTCCAACCCCCACCCTTTCGGGTTAAATGGGCAATTAAAAATATTTATCCGAAGTAAACTCACTGACATCCATAACCTTCGATTTGACTCCAAACTCGGTTGTATTCGTGTTATTTTTCTGTAAAGCAACTCCACCCCAAACCCTAAGGGTGCCCTTTTCCCAGGGCGTAGGAGATGAATATTATATTCAGATAATATCGGTAGAAACACAATCAATATCTTTGACCCAGAAAATATTTATCCAAATCTAATACCTGCTGTTTCAGCATGTTTAAGTATTTCAACCCCCGTCCACCCCCGCTTCTGGGGTTGGTAGACGCGTCTCACCCCGACAGTGTTGTTTTCCTGGTCGCAAAGAACCCGTGTACGAAATTTAATGAAATTTTCTCCAGCGGTGTAGATTTGTACTCTCCACCCCAAACGCTAGGGGTGCTCTTTCCCCGGGCTGTAGAGGTTAAAAATTATATTCAGATATCATCAGTGGAAAGACTATAAATATCTTTGACCCCTAAAAATATTTATCCGACTGAAATATCGACTGTTTTAGCATGTTCAAATATTTCCACCCCCGTCCACCCCCGCTTCTGGGGGTGGTAGGCGCGTCTCACCCCAACAGTGTTGTTTTCCTGGTCGCAAAGAACCCGTGTACGAAATTTGGTGAAATTTGCTCCAGCAGTGTAGATTTGTACTCTCCACCCCAAACGCTAGGGGTGCTCTTTCCCCAGGGTGTAGAGGTTGAAAATTATATTCAGATATCATCAGTGGAAAGACTATAAATATCTTTGACCCCTAAAAATATTTATCCGACTGAAATATCGACTGTTTTAGCATGTTCTAATATTTCCACCCCTGTTCACCCCCGCTTCAGGGGGTGGTAGGCGCGTCTCACCCCGACAGTGTTGTTTTCCTGGTCGCAAAGATCACGTGAACGAAGTTTGGTGAAATTTGATCCACCAGTATAGATTTGTATTCTCCACGCCAAACGCTAGGGGTGCTGTTTTCCCAGGGTGTAGGGGATGAAAATTATATTCAGAAAACATCAGTAGAAACACCATCAATATCTTGGACCCCTAAAAATTATTATCCGACTAAAATATCGGCTTTTTTAGCATGTTTAAATATTTCAACCCCCGTGCACCCCCGCTTCTGGGGGTGGTAGACATGTCTCACCCCGACAGTGTTTGTTTCCTGGTCGTAAAGAACACGTGTACGAAATTTGGTGAAATTTTCTCTACCGGTGTAGATTTGTATAACGAACATACAAATATACAAATATACAAACATACAAACATACAAACATACAAACATACAAACAAACATACAAACAAACATACATACACTCTTTTTTATTTATAAGATTTTCATTTTAAACCAAATTTCCTTGAATAATGTATTTGGAAAATTCTAGAAAATAAAGTGCCATTCCTTTCGCGAATGTTTCTATACGTCCCATACTTGAAGCATATATGGAAATTGCTCCGAAAAATAATCCATGAAAGCAGTAACTTCAAGTTCTCAATCCTAATCTACGTCGCACTGGTATTTTCGGGATAGGATGTTTAGTGGATTAGCGAGGGAAAATCTTTGTTTTGACGCTACAGTTTGGCTGCCAATCACGAACGAAACATAGAGAAACTCTTTAAGGCATATGAAAACAAACGAAAATTAACGATTACGCAAAGGTATTCTTTACCGCTTGTTTCCTCCAATTTTCCCAACGCAGAGGCGAAACTGCTGAAGCTAAAGACGTTGATTTTGGAATAAAGTTTGCTATTACACTTTATGTAAAACATAAAAATACGATTTTATAAAGTTTGGACCGTGAAATTGTGAAATGGGGATTGAAGTGATGCAGGGACATTTCAGCAATAATGGTGGAATAAGGGACCCTTAGTAGCGTGATGAGTTGACAAATACTCTGAAACCATTACTAATGGTTCTTTGTGTACCTAATTGTCTGGCCGTTCTTTGACTTTCAATGAAAGTCTGAATAGTGTTTTTATTTTTAGTCTTCTCGGTCGCATTACATAAAATATTTACGTTAACATAGAAGCATGGAATTTATTTGTATTACGCTACAACGGAAAATACTTACCTACTGTATATAAATATTTATTATGTTATTTCAAACACATAATTGTACTTGGTTATTACATAATTTATAATAAATACGATCATAAATACGCTCAAAATTGAGTCAATTATCTTCAAAATTATTAGATTGAACAATAAAAGTTATGTCTACTCAGACATTAAATTCATCAACTTAAGATATAAGAATCTATAGTTACGGTAGATTTGAGAAAATTCTGTGGCCAAGATAACGTTTCGGATATTAATAAATTGTCTGTTAATGTAGACAAAGTGATGGTATTAGGGAATGTAAGAAGAAATCGAACGGATGCACTTTCAAAGGATTGGAGCTGACTCAGATTTATCAGATCTAACTGAAAGATGACAAGCCAAACCAAGGATTAAGTTATGGATGTTAATTTATGTTGGGGTTATGAGAACAATTCGAGTCTGCGTGAGAAATTAAGTAACTAAATTAAGAAAAGAAAATCAAGAATGACAATTTCATGACAAGAGTGAAATGCGAGCACTTCAGTCAGGTGCCCGTGGCCATTTTTGGATAATATTCTTAGACTCACACACACAGAAGTTATAGGGACTTCGGAATTGACAGAGGCCAGATAGACTGAAAATGGTTTATAAATCTGCTGGATCATCGCATCCGCGACGGATATGAAACGAGGTCGACTTGATCTCTGGTGGGGCTCGAGACGAGCCTAGTCGCATATTCCTGACGTAAAATTGAAATTAATTTTTAACATTTCCTGAAGCATTAGCGTTTGAAAAGACTGTCAGTTTGTAACCCAAATGGCGCTTCGGATTTTGGTCAGCACTTCTAAACGTTGGTTTTGATGACCTTTTGCTGGAACACTGATGAAAGTTCCCCATTTTTAACTAGGACTAAGTCCCAGAAATTTCCTGAAATAATTTGTAAGGAAATTTGAAATAAATATTCGATATTCAAGCTTCACTTCATATAATTAATATCTCAACTTTCCGTTTTTGGTTTTAAGTTAACTATATAAGAATATTTTACATTAAAATACTTAGAAAATTTATATTCTGCCTCTTTGTCACGCTGGTATTCTTAATGGGAAATCTGCAAACACTAAAAACGTTTGAAGAGGCTAACAACATCTCAGTAAGTTACAAACAGTAAGTTGCCGATCAGTCGAATGATTGTAATTTGATAATCACAGTATACGTAGTTGGAACTTAATGGACAAAGTGCCTCACTAATTAAATAATTTCCCGACAACCAATCAAAAATTTGCGGCTAAAAACAAGCTATGGAAATATTGTGTTACATGAATGTAACACGGTCCGTTATTAACCGATATTAAAAATCGTGGTACATTTTAATCAATAGTTTATTTCTGAACTAATAATAAGTTTGCTGATTTTATGCGAGTATTAGCGCTTACATTTCAGATCCCCCAAACCTAAAGAACGATAGGCATTATCTTAGATCAAATAAATTCAGTTAATTATTATTCCAACCATTATATTTAATTTTACTTATTTTCTCACTGGACATTTAGGCTGTAGAATAACAGTTGTCTTTCAGTATTTGTACAGAATCGTTTCAGAGACAGGAAAATACTTTTAGATTTAATTAATAATTATGTTCTTAAAATTATAATAAGTCATTGCTGAAACTCGATTTTATGTTATCGGAAGGAGCATTTGTAGTCCACATATGCATGATTCGACGAACGGGTTACAAGGAGATACACAGCGAAAATGTTTTAGGAAGGCGAATATTACATTTGTGAATTATAACTACGGGAAAGCCACAAGTCTTACCGCAATAGGATGCGCCTGCGAATTGCCCTTTGAGGGCCTTGAGATTCTCAGCAAGCTAGCCTCTGCTCTATCCGGAATTACATTCCACGAACGTTTGTAGCTGATATATTTTTTATATTCTCATCAGAAATAATAGACTACTCGTGCAAGCGCAAAGAAATTGATTTGCTAAACCAGAGCTGAGGAGCTGCAGGTACGTCGTACTCGTGAGATGAACAGAGATATCAAAATATTATTGTGACGGCATCCAAGGAAAATTAATTACTCAAAGTATTCATAAATACTAAGTCTCCATAAGAGAAAATACCATGTATATTAGATAAACAATGTTATTATTCGCATTTAGGAACTGTAAGAGTGGTGGAAGACGCAATTTTGTTCTAGTAAGAATCACGTACGACAAATGAAATGCCTACTTTGCTGAATGAGTGTGTTATAATCAAAGATTGAAGCCTTTCCCGGTGCAGTTGTTCAATATATTGTTCTCGGAGTTCAACCGGGTTTTGCATAATTGTAGAACGCAACGTTTTGACGACTAAAAGCTCTGTCGTCATATTCTAGGCGAAGTGTCGGAACCATTTTTTTTTTTTTTGGTGTAGATAGGCTATGTATAGGGTAATCCACATAGTGGCAACTCCCCTCTTATAGCATAGGAAAGGGATTTGAAAGGGGGGATGCGGTAGGGTGTAGGAAGGTAGCCAAGGGTTACTAGGGCCCCCGGGCTATATTTTAAGGATCCTACCCGGCATTCACCTAAACGTAATGCAGGACAAACCCTATAAAAAATCTGCATCGGGTAGGTCGGGCATTTGGTACTTGTCCCACGCCCTTCCGATGACGGGAGAGGGGTTTTCTGTTGGGACGCAGCTTACCCCTCGCCATGCCTTGGGCAGTTTAGGAGGCAGCTGGCCGACTATTCCAATAGGAATAGCGGACAACTTCTATTGCATATTATATATATCCTCCACTGAATCATCACGCTGTGAGAGCCAATCAGCGCTCAGTCAACAGTCCGCCTCCGCCATGTCAGCATCAGTCAAAAGACCGGCCACTCGCCGAGGTACATTACCCTCAGCAACCCCAACCACAATAGAGCTCCGGACCCATTGTCTTAACAATGTTATAGCTGGGTCCCAAGTCTTGCTCAATTGAAACCCGGTGTCCCGGTTTAGCAGGTTGTCTTGTGTTCATCCATAAGGACTGGGGTTGTGGCTGGGGTTGCTGAGGGTACGGCGAGTGGCCGGTCTTTTGACTGATGCTGACATGGCGGAGGCGGACTGTTGACTGAGCGCTGATTGGGTCACACAGCGTGATGATTCAGTGGAGGAGAAATATAATATGCAATAGAATGGTTCCGACAAGTAAGCCTGCGAGAGGATTTCTCGCAGGTGAACCTTCCCAGAGAGCTCTGGCGGGGGCTACCTTTGGGGATGCTCTCACATCTCTCTGGTTTTTTTGAACTAAGGTTCCCACATGCCGAGACACCTCGGTCTATTTTGAGAGGTGTATGTTCCGGGGTCGCAGACCTTGGGCATGCGGCAAGAGTTGTCTGCTATTCCTATTGGAATAGTCGGCCAGCTGCCTCCTAACCAGGCCAAGGCATGGCGAGGGGTAAGCTGCGTCCCCACAGCAAACTTCTCTCCCGTCATCGGAAGGGCGTGGGACAAGTACCAAATGCCCGACCTACCCGATGCAGGTTTTTTTATAGGGTTTGTCCTGCATTACTTTTAGGCGAATGCCGGGTAGGATCCTTAAAATATAGCCCGGGGTCCCTAGTAACCCTTGGCTACCTTCCTACACCCTACCGCATCCCCCCTTTCAAATCCCTGTGTATGCTATAAGAGGGGAGTTGCCACTATGTGGATTACCCTATACATAGCCTATCTACACCCAAAAGAAAAAAAAAATGGTTTCGACACTTTGCCTAGAAGATGACGACAGAGCTTTTAGTCGTCAAAACGTTGCGTTCTACAATTATGCAAAACCCGGTTTAACTCCGAGAACAATATATTGAGTGTGTTATAGATTGCAGGCAACAAGTTTCATCACATACATAATTAATAATACGAAAAATACCATAAATAAAATTTTGAAAATTTGAAACTACAAAAAGAGCTTTCACTGCAATAATGCCGTATATTAGATTTATAATTGTGAATATTGGACTTGGTTTAAAGTACTGATAATTGTGCGGCGTATATTTGGTTAATATAACGTAAGAATTGGTACAAATCGTTTCATCATCTTACATTAGTTACTGTAATAAAAATATTAACAAGTTATCAGAGCAACAATACGACTGTAAAAAACGCGTAAACTTTCAAAATCAGTAACGAAAAAATTTGAAATTTTTGTTAGCGTCTTAGGCGCACAAAACCAAGAAATAATGAGGCTGATGCTTCAACTTCTGAATTCTTTTCTATGTTGTCTAGCGCGGTTTCTGTGGTCGACCTTTTTCTGCGTTATTAATCGGTTACAAGTTACAACTCGATTGATCGTCTCAGTTCAGTGGGTGAGCAGAATTTATTTGTATTACGCTACAAAGGGAAATATCCGATACGAAAAGTCAACTTGAAATATTCGGATGTATAACAAGACCATTAAAAAAAATACCTTTAAGATGGAAACCCAGTGGCAATGAAGGCATTTGAAGACACTATCTTCGTGAATCGTTCGAAGGTCAATTATTATAGTTTGACATCCAGGGAAACCTTATGTCAGAATGGATCAATTAGTTAATTGAAAACAATATAAACAAGTTTTCATTGTGGAAGAATGTCTGGAACTTGCGCCAGTACAATGCGTTACCATGCGAGTAATTTTTGTTCATTATGACTTCACAGTCTTCGAACATCCTTTCTATTCTTCTGATTTAACTATGTAAGATTTGTATATAATCACTGCGCAGCCTCACCGATAAAAGAAACGAAATACAGAATTTCTTTTGAAGAGCGGAAGGAACACATACAAAAGTGCGATGGGGACAATTGAGGTCTTATTTTTAAGTCGACCACCAGTAACGGTACTCAGAACGTGAATAAAGGAAGTTACAGCATTAAACTCGTTAGTTTTTCTAAACGTTTGTAATTGGGTCAAAGGCGTGAGTTGTTTCTAAAATTTAGTTCCACATCGAATAAAAACCTGAGCGCAGGTGAAATCTCTTTCAAATCCGCGCCTCATTAAAGACACCCGCGTGATGGACTCATAAGTGTTCAATCTCAGATAACACCAAATCAAGCTTTCTCCACATTCAGTTTGCCGAGACATCCTGTTCCAGACAGTGCAAGATCGACACCACAACTTAATATCTGATCTTAAATGTTTTTTATAGATTATTCAGGACTTCGTAATCATGATTTAAGTTCGTTTTGTACTGAAGTCAAACTCGCTTTGAAATCCTAGTCAAATCTCATTTGATTGAGAAAGAATTGTAATGGAAGGCGACTAGTCTGTATTTTAAGTTGAAACAAAATATGGGAAAATTGAGGAATAAATGAACAATACGAAAGCTTTTATAAGTACAATATAGTAAACAATGTTATTTTATATGAACTGGGTATTTGTTTTACGTTATATTGGTAGCAGTGGAATTGTAGAGAGAGACAATTAATCTCTGCGACGTTTAATTGGAGTGCAATTTTTTCAATTTTTCGTCAAGCGAAATTATATAGAGATAAAACAACACGGTTAAATTTTTTTTTTAATTTGGTTCACCGTGTGGTTTGGTATTATCGAATTAATTCCAATTTAGAACAAGTAATGGGAAACCGGCGATTTTTGTTGAATTATGTTTCAAATAAAGTGTGTTATAGATACTTATTTTGCGTTGTAATTAAGAAGGAACCATACTTAATATAACGACTTTCTCATGACCGTGTTTCTTAGCAACTCTCGACAGTAATAAGATCACTGACACCATCAGATAGAAACCCTTAGCAAACGACCAAGTGTAACGAAATGTTGAAGAATGAATAATTCAAGAAAATTATTTGTATTAGTTAGAATTAGTAAATTTTTGTTATTCATTGTACGAAACTTTTAACCGAAAATTAGGAAGTATTCTCGAGCATTCTACAATTCCATTATTTATTAATTTGTAGCTATCATTCTTAGATTTGCTCGGTTTGAACTACATACGTGTCTAGAAGCAGTATTATTTTAACGTATTCCAGATAAATTTAGGGTAAAGCATCTACAGATATTGACTTGGGAGAAAGATTTATTTCCAATGAATTTACGTGTGCTGCCAACATGTCTTTTGCATAAATCAAACCTATTGTTTGGCTGAGGAAATCACAATCTCGCTAGCCAGTATTATTGTAATAATTATATCCAGAAATTATTTTTTATTATTAAAATTTTATTCATGCAAATATAATTAAACCCAAAGTAAATATTTATATGAAGGAAATATTTACGTCTGATTGAAAATAATGCTATAAGAAAGATAGCCAATTCAGACTACAAGTAATAATATAAGTAATAAAAGCTTTTGACTTTTGTCAACTGACAAGTGACAGTTGTGTCGCTCTCGGCTCTTCTTTGTGTAGTATTAATATTATCACTTTTTTGCCTGAATTGGCTATCGTTTTATTCATTAAATATTTATATATTCACAGGTCTTCGCCCAATCCATATCATCACAATACTATTGCTTAAGACGGTTAAAAATTCGCAGAATACAAATAGAGTGTAACGCACAGTAGACTTCACGGAATATTCCAGTTGTATTCTTTAATATGTAAAGGAGTTAAAGTTGTCACTTAAGCTTCTATTTTTACTTACTGTAGTATCTATATACATATTTGTACCAGATAAATGTTTTAAGATTTCGCGTATACATTTATTTCCCTCCTCAGGTATACTCTGTAAACGAGTGTATACGACCATGATCTTCGTAGGCTGTGCAAGATATAAAGTAAAACATTTTACAAGGCGCGCAATAAGTGATTTTATAGTTCTAGTCTCTGCTCCTCCGACAGACGTAATCCCGTCCCGAGAAGCGATGACAATTCTAATCCGGAATGTTTCCTTGCGATTATTTCTCAGTAACGGGTGTAGAAATAACAACAATAAGACAGTATTCTATTAAACAGGTACTGTGCTAGCTGGATCCTGTCTTTTATCTTGACGTCATGACTGCTTACCTCATATGATAAATATTAATGCAGTCAAATTTCGTAAACTTGTCCGTTTGAATTGACTACTTTTTTTAAGGTGTAGACAGGCTATGCATAGGGTAATCCACATAGTGGCAACTCCCCTCTTATATCATAGGAAAGGGTGTGAAAGGGGGGATGCGGAAAGGTAGAGCGAGGTAGCCAAGGGTTAACTAGGACCCCCGGGTTATGGTTTAAGAATCTTACCCGGAAATTCACCTAAACGTGATTCAGGGAAAACCCTAGAAAAACCTCCATCTTTTTTTTTAGGGCAACAGGCTACATGAGGGTAATCCACGTTGGGCAACTCCCCTTTAATAGCATAGGAAGGGATTTGAAAGGGGGGACGCGGAAGGGTAGAGGAAGGTAGCCAAGAGTGAACTAGGGCCCCCGGGGCTATATATATTCGCCTAAAGAAATGCAGGGAAAACCCTAGAAAAACCTGCATCAGGTAGGTCGGGCATTGGGTACTTGTCCCGATAGCGGGAGAAGAGTTTGCTGTGGGGACGAAGCATTCCCTTCTCCGTGCCTCGACCAGTTTAGGAGGCAGCTGGCCGACTATTCCAATGGGAATAGCGAACAACTCTTACCGAATGCCCAAGGTCTGTGACCCCGGAACATACACCTCTCAAAACAGGCCGAGGTGCCTCGGCTTGTGGGAACCTTAGTTCAAAAACGGAGAGGAAAAGGCATCCCCAAAAGGTAGCCCCTTCGTATCTCTCCTACAAGGTTCTGCCTCGTTAGAAAAACCTCTATCAGGAAGGTCGGGTATTTGGTACTTGTCCCACACCCTTCCGAAGGCGGGAGAGGTGTTTGCTGTGGAGCCACAGATTCCTCTCGCCGTGCCTTGACGGGTTTAGGAGGCAGCTGGCCGACTATTCCAATAGGAATAGCGGCCAACTCTTACCGTATGCCAAAGGTCTGCGACCCCGGAACATACACCTATCAAAAACAGGCCAAGGTGCCTCGACATGTGGGAACCTTAGGTCAAAAAACCAGAGAGATGTGAAGGCATCTCCAAAGGCTCTCCAGAGCTCTCTGGGAAGGTTCTCCTGCGAGAGAATTATCTCACAGGCTTCCTTGATTGCCGCTTTTATAATCGGGAATTCGAAATCAATGCTGATCCAAGCTTGACTGAATGAAAAATGCTAAACGGTATTTAATGTAAGCACTACATTCACGCTGTCTCTTCAGCCTACCATTTCCCGTGAGGAGTATATAGTTTCTATTACTTACAATATAACTTTATAAATTTTTGTTATGAATAACTGTTGAAACATTATAGATTCAAATGCTAGATTTCCAAATAACGTTTCAGATTTTGTCACGTTGCAAGTGTTCCTGGCGAACACCTCCGCATACCTGATTGTATTTCGGGATAGCCACGTAAATGAGTTACACTTAACCAAAAAATCCAAACTAAGTATAAATTCTTGTTATGGAATGTAAGATTTCAGCAAGCCCTAAATCATGGAAAGCGTATTCAAGCTAAAGAATAAATAGTAACTGTGTATCTAGTACACGAATTAAAATTCCATTTATAATATCCAAAATCCACATAATCGGAACAATTTATGGAAAACTAGCTGAGTGCCCCGCGTTTTTCGAGTTGTTATTTAAATTAGCCCGGAGAAGCAATTTATTCGACACTAACTTCTTAGATAACAATGAATTTAACATACAACAATAGCGTTAGAAACATTTATCAATTTATGTTCCCCTACCAGACCTAACCACCCGGCATCTAACTTCAAATGAACCAGGATTCTGACTGGCGGTACTTAAACAACTCGGGAATTCTCCTAATAATTCTTATTTTAAGAGTGTCTAAAAATCATTTAAAAATACACGCTACCTTAAGGAGTAAAAAATTACAACCGTTTACAGAGATAAAAATATAGCTGGTCCTAAGGAAATAAAAAATACACCTGGTTCCATAAGAGAGTCAAACCTACTCCGGGTAACTTTTTGTCAACCATTTACACCTCAACGAGAGAAATATAAAATTTCATTAACGACTATGGTTAATGCGAGAATTAAACTCAGCGACTCCTATACCCCAGGAATCGACCTCAATATCGGTCTTGTTTGCATTATTTTTCATGTAAACCCCTTCCACCACTACACGTACGGTAAAGGTGCTTCCCTCCATTGCCTTTTGGCGTTGAAATTAGAAACTTAAAAATTCTAGAATAACACTATCAAATTCAGCGACCCGATAACGTTTTATCCAATGCTAATTATGGCCGTTTATTAATGTTTTTAAATGCCGCCCCTTCCAACCCTTCCCTGAGAGGTGATAGATGTGTCTTAATCCTTTGGTATTTGTTCCTGGATAACATGTGTATAAAGTTTTGTAGAAATTGCGTTTAGGATTGTAAACGGAAATTTGTTTCGGTCCCATCCACTCCCACATCTAGGGACTGACTTACAGCTTAACTGGGCATAGTGAATGTCATAATTGAACTCATAACCCTGGGTTTTACACCAATCTAGGTTGTTTTGACTATTAAAAAAATTATCCCAAAGTAATTTCTGTGCTGATGTGATATTTAAATAAACGACCAAACCAAGATTTTTAATGATTATTTTTCAGAATAAAATAAAATAAAGTATTAAACCATTTTTTAATAGAGCCACACAGAAAATTTTTATTTCAATGTGAATTACGTTAAAATGTCATGATTTTAAAGTAGTCCGTCAGGAGCTTTCGATTATTCTAACCATATTCTGTAAAATCTGATAATTTAATTAAAATACTTCCATAGACCAACATTTTCTGACATGGTTTTATATGACATCCTATTGTTTACAATAGGGTTACATGTTTAGTGTTTAGTGACTAATCTCTGATATTGTCATATAAAACCATGTCATAAAAAGTTGTCCTAAGGAAATATTTTAATTAAATTATCAGATTTTACAAATAAATATGGTTATAATAACCGAAAGCTTCTGGCGGACTATTTTAAAATCCTGAAATGTTAATGTATGTTCTGTGTGACTGTATTAAAAAAGGGTTTAATCGTTTATAATATTAATAATTTGACACATACAGTCCTTTATCGTTTTTATAAGTCAATAAAATAAAGTTGTTGTTAATACTCAAATTAATTTTAAAACCATAAATAATTTAAATATATCTTTCCAGATTTACATAAATATTTTTTTAATAAATTGCTATAATTATTAATGCACAGCACCACTTTGAGTGGATTGGAATAGATGGTGTTCATTAATAATAATTTAAGTTTACTATTTCACCTTCAAGGCAGTCATTGTAGAAGAATTAAACAGATTAGTATAAAAAATAAGTAATCTTCAATAATTAGTTCGACTTTTAAGGGGAATAGTTCAATTTCTACTTTCATTCGAAGATCCATCTAAACAAGGATAGAGGTGAAGATGTTACAGATTTTTAGACTGATTATAGAAAAAATTCAACAATGCAAACTCACAAGACAACTCACATATCCGTTAGCACTTACTTGGACCGTGTTCAAGTTTATGTCATTAGTTTCCAAGAGAAGTAGCTTTCAGAATATATTATCCACAGGTAGAATCGTACAGGAATACAGAAAGGGACATTTCAGAGATTGAATAATCAGAATTTAGTTTCAATGATTTAATTCTCACCATTGTCATAAAAATGAAATAAGTTTTTAAATCAGTTTTAGATATTGCAATCTCCAATACATAAAATTCTTAAGTGTAAGAAATTTATCACCTTTATTGATGATTAAAACATCCAATACTTTAGGCACTCGAATTTTACGGCAGATTAAATTTTGTAAATTTATTAAGTACAAAAGCCATGAAAACGACATAATTATTTATTCGAATTTCCTGGACGTTATTTAAACATTGAAAATATTAAGATAAACATTCACTCTGTGCAGAGCAAAAAACCTTACTTTAATATGAGATTTCATTTTCTATAATGTGATTATCACGCTGCCGTTATACTGATATTTTATTTGTTTCTGAATAAACTGAAAATGTCCGCCGAGACGATTAAAGTGCATCGTTTCCTGCTGTATTAGTTTCCTTGCGGTGCTTTTTATATTTACAGACGTTTAACCTGAATTCCTATTTCAGTTCTTGTTGTCTATTGGAGGTGAAAGCTCAGACACTCAATTAACATGTCGCTATTACCTGTTAATTGTTCGTTGCAACGCCCATCATATAAAACCAGTCGAGAAAATTGGATTCGTACAACCTTTAAATGGCAGAGCAGTAAATCATTAGAATTAAACCAAATATATTTCATGAAACAAAATAAATATATTTATATATTATAAAATATCAATGTGTTCAAAATTGCATTATTTTTCTAACTAAAACGTTCCCATATCCAATAATTTTTTTAAGCTATAAAGCGGCTGATGAAAACAGTCTTCCGAAAAATAATTGATATATTACAGTCGTTTTTTATTTAGAACGACCATAAATTATTTTATTAACTAATGACTGCTAACATGGTAAAATAATTAGACAAATAATAAATTAGAGAGCCGAGATGGTGACGGGTTTAATCATCAGATTAAATTTTCATGTAATGACTATGAAGACGTGACGGTTTGGGCTTAACGCTTCTTCATTTCGAATGTACTATATTGGATAACGAATTTATTTGCATTTTTAATGCAAAGAACGATAACTAGAATATTTCCTCCACTCTTAATTGTGTTACAACGAAATTTATATTCCGAATAAATTTATGTTCCCTAACCCAATTAATAGGATAGTGTATTTAAAAACGTTTATTTCAAATCAAATGAGACATTAGGGTTTCTATTGCATTACTTTATATTTCATATCTAATCAGTGATTTCCATGTCTAACCGATACTACATATAAAATATAAACATATAAAATATTAAATATATTTTTACATATAAGTACTTTCAAATTATGGAAATGAATAAAAACTGAAATATTGAAAGTTTTAAGTATAAAAATAACAGCGACGGGAGCCCTTAATGTATTTCATATTTAAGTAAGTACTTTAATCCTTAAAATTATGTAATATTAAAGAATTACACAAATATATTTTCGTTATATTATAGTAACCATATAAAAACTTTAAAGGCTTTAAACGGCTTTATAAATAACTAAAATTTGTAATTTTTCGTAAGAACTTTTGTGGTACTTGCAGACAAGTTCAAATATGTACAGAAGTTAGTAAATAATTAAACAGTTATAGAATTAATATCTTCCGAATATTGGTAATTGTAAAACAAATCTCCATGCTGCAGCAAATGTGTATACTGTTATAACAATCTACCACAATTAATCAACAAGCTTTCAACAAATTATTTATACTAAAATATTTTATTTTTACGTTAGCTTAATATTATTAATACATATTTAAAAACTATTTAATTAACTTTATTATAATTTCAAAAACATTTGTTGAATTACAATTAGATAAAGCCTGTTAAAATAATCATTAAATGTATCTTATTTAAAACTGGACTCAAAACACCATAGAATAAATATTGTGTATTGATTTTATATATGGAATAATATAGAATCCATATGAAAGTTATGGATGCTATACGCTTTTACTTTGAGTAAAAATTAATTAAACGTTCCAAGGCAGCAAAAAAAATTGAAATTAAGGCAGGTTTTAAAACTTTTTAATTCCTTTCAAAATATGAGATATTAAACTCACGACATATTACGATTTTAAATGCTTTTAATATTGTACGCAAAGATAAACGTAGCGCTGCACCTTGTTACTACTATGATGAAGGATAAAGTGAACAAAACATTATAGAAAGTCAAAGATTATCATGGCCGCTAGAGGCCTGGTAGGGTTGTGGTAAAACCGATATAAAAATTACAAGTACATTTTACGAAGAGTATGTTTAGAAAATTAATTTAATTACGTTTTGGTGGCGGTGGTACACATTCAGGGCCAACGACCTTGAAAAACTATCAATCACATGTTTTTAATGAAAAAATAAAAAAGACAAAAATGAGGCCCAGACTTATAAAGACTTATGTAATAAATGAATTTTTATAGTTGATTCAAATTTTGGAAAAAAATAAGTTGTGTTCCGCTCAATTAAATCCCTGTAAATAAACCAAAAATTGGTTACGATATTTAGACATATAAATCACGTTAAATAATGGGAAGAATTTAAGTCCTTACTAATGACGGACTTACAAATAATACAGGATTCTTATTCTTTGGAAGAAGTAAAAATTTTAGTTGAGGCTTTGTTCATGTCTAGGTAATAAGAAGCTTCAAATCAACGTTTCATGGTTCAATTATTTAGTGTTCTCTCAGTCGACTCCGTGACGATTCTATTATTTTCTTCCCTCATAATATCACAACACTTTTAATAGGCTAGGAACAGGCATTGCATTGTTTCATCGTGTTAGTCGTATTTTAAGAATATCTTATTTGTTCCTATGTGTTTCGTAATGACTCAGACAAAAAGTGAAACTGCAATTGAGTTTTGTGAATTATACATAAGTGCAAACGTCAACACAAAATTTATGTCTGTTCGGCAGCGCCCTAGGACCGGTTTGTCTTAAACTAGTTTCACTACTTCTATCTTAGAAAAGCCCAAGTTATTTCTCGTCCCATCAGAAAAGTATCTGTTAAATACTAAACATTAGCATCTAGAGAAAATTGATTTCTGTGCCTTCGTCTTCCTGTGGTAACAAAATTTAATTTTTTGGAAATGTCATTTTTTAAGTATGCCATTCGTTTTGGTTTAGAGTATTAATAGTCCACTTTTTGTATTACGAGGAAGTTTGATATTGATACGAAGTAATATTGACTAGGGTATGTAAGAAATATCTCTAGAGATAAAATTCTAATGAAAACGTGGAAAATCTCGTGTTGACTATTCCTTTGAGAGATATTCAACAGTGGTAAATGCAAGAAAGATGTGACCATACTTCTGCGTGTGGATTGAGTTTTTAAATTTTGAATGAAAGGCTCACCTTTGTTAAACACTGAAATTTTGTATCATATATTAAATTTATTCTGAAAAAAAAAAGTTACTATACGCGAAATATGGGACGGCAGTTACCAAAAATGAAACATGGGTATACGATGTTTTGTAAATGGGAATTTTTCGGGACATATTTGAAGAGAAAAACAAACAAGTACGTATTTAAAATTTCTCTCCGAAACCGTCTGCATAGTGTGGGGGTAACTGTTAATTCTTACACTGAAATCACCTTTTCAATCTTCCCATCTAATTAATACGCAAGTTATACCTCCGAATATTTCATTCTCGGCTCCTCCAGCACAGTCGTGAAAAAAATAATATATTTTCTGCAAAACTAACTTTTTGATACAGGATTTAATCTGAAATTAAAAGTGAGCTTTAGTTTAAGATCTCAAAGTTGAACGACCCTGGTTACTTTGTGGTGGCCACGAGGGCTGTACTATACTCAAGTACCGAGCATAGCTCTTGCCTTTGCTTGATGTTCAAAATTTTTAAATGACTTGCCTAGTTGTATTGATCAGGCCCAGGCGTGCCCTAAACTAAATCCTAATTTAACCTAAACCCTAGTGTTGTTGCTAATCTTAACCTAAAACCTAGTGCTTCTATCTCTAAGATTACTATCACTAGTCGAAATTATTTTGATGTTATCGAATTTTGAAATTTTTGCCTTATCATAAAATGTTTTAATATTAATTGCTAAGTAATTACTAATCATATCTAAACCTAACATATTGTGAATATCTAACATCCTGGTATATCTAGGTGCCCTAGTAATAATTTTTATGCACCTATTTTGCACTGCCTGAGCCTGATCAATGTAGTATTTGGCTGCCACTCCCCAGACCTCGCTACCGTACATAAGTACAGGACGTACCATAGTCTTGTAAAGCATGAGCTTAGTTTTTAGGCTAAGACCGCGGCTTTTAAACAACGGGTACGAGCTTCTTATTGCTAAGTGGCATTTCGCTTTGGTCTGTTTTACATGCTCCCCAAAGGTCGTTCGCTTGTCCAGTCTTAGTCCTAAGTACTTTACAGACTTTGTCCATTGGACTTTGGTTCCCCCTGCCATTATATCAACAATGGGGATGTTTCTTTTCCGCGTAAACATTATGGCCTGGGTCTTCTCCCCATTGATTCGCATTCTCCAGCGGTTCGCCCAGGATTGAAAGCTCTTTACTGACCGCTGGAGCTTTTTTGCTACAAAATTTTGGTTATGCCCAGAGGCGAAATAGGCTGCATCATCCGCATACAACGCTAATTCGGTTTCCGGACTCTTTGGAACGTCATTAATGTAGATATTGAACAGAGTAGAGCCAAGGCAGTTGCCTTGCGTTACCCCACTCGGTATGTTCCTAGTAGGACTGGCCTGTCCGTCCCACTAGACATAGAATTGTCTATTACTCAAATACGAGTGTAACAAATGTGTAATATAGTCCGGGCACCCTAACTGGTCTAGCTTGTAGAGCAATCCATCATGCCATAACCTATCGAACGCCTGTGTTTGGACAAGGAGTACAGCGCCTGTCATATGTGTTCTATTTTGTAATCCTTCGTAGGCATGATGTGCCAACCTAACTGCTAGATGACATGATTTACATGTATATAAATATTATTGGAGTTCTATCGATTTTGACACATAACGACGAAGAAAGCCTGCGAGAGGATTCTCTCGCAGGTAACCTAGGCGAAGGGGCTACCTTTGGGTATGCCTTTTCCTCTCCAATTTTTAACTAAGGTTCCCACAAGCCGAAGCACCTCGGCCTGTTTTGAGAGGTGTATTTTCCGGGGTCACAGACCTTGGGCATACGGTAAGAGTTGTTCGCTATTCCCATTGGAATAGTCGGCCAGCTGCCTCCTAAACTGGTCGAGGCACGGAGAAGGGAATGCTGCGTCCCCACAGGAAACTCCTCACCCGCTATCGGAAGGGAGTGGGACAAGTACCCAATGCCCGACCTACCCGATGCAGGTTTTTCTAGGGTTTTCCCTCCTTTTCTTTAGGCGAATGCCGGGGAAGATCCTTAAAATATAGCCTGGGGGCCCTAGTAACCCTTGGCTACCTTCCTCTACCCTTCCGCATCCCCCCTTTCAAATCCCTTCCTATGCTATTAAAGGGGAGTTGCCCAACGTGGATTACCCTCATGTAGCCTGTTGCCCTAAAAAACAAATCTATCGATTTTACGCAGCTTATATAAATGAAGCATATATTGTTATATGATGTACACTTGAATTATATTCAACAAATTACTCTTTTTTCATAAAGTATGTCAAATAATTCTTTCTCTACTTTCACACTCGATGTTAAAGTCCACTACTTTCTGTTTCTAAAACATTTTATGGCTATTTTAAGTTTGATTATTTTAGGATTTCAAAAGAAAATTTGATTACTCGCAATAAATGTGAAACAGACGGTCAATTAAAATCGCAACACGACCAGAGTAACATGTGTAATGACGTCATCCGTCCTACTGCGCACATCTTTTACCGAAACTTTCCTAATAACCAAGAAATTCTTAATGGTAGTAAAGTAGAATTATGGAATATCGAAACCCGTATGTATACAATAAATGATTTGACAAAATTTCTCAATTGAAATCAAATGGAGATAAAATAATTATATCTTATTTGTTATTTCCATACAATATTCCGTTCATTATGATTGAACCTTCTGACAATCTTACTCATAATATTAGTATTATTACAGCACCGGGAACCGCAATCGTTAGGGCATGTTTTCTATTATAACACATTTCGCCTAATTATATCTACTGATTCGTGTGTTGTAACACTTTTAAAGGAATGGTTAGCGCCAAATAGTGACGTCATGTCTCGCTGCGCTATCACATCGTGTTTAATTGGATACTCAGAAAAGCCATCAGTGTTACAGCGCATGCAACACTAATCTTGAAGCGATACTCTTTCAATTGCCCGTATCTCCCATAATTATTGCGAGTACATATTTTTTTGCACTATTGTCCTAAATAAATTTTGTATTTTGATTCTGAATTTTAAACCTACCTGTCTATTTTAAATTTCAATACGTTTTCCTAGGAAGTACATAAGTGTGGTGACTGGTCAAATGTGAACAGTGCCTTAGTGATTTTAACTTTTGTGAAACTTTATTACTATTAATATGAATTCATTTTATAAGTTATGTACTTATGTAACATTTGTGACGAATTCTATTTCTTCATAAGAGGGCTAATGGAGAATAAATCTATATATCTAATAAGTGCAGGTAGTATTCTTATATGAGTGTCTGTGACAAGTTAAAAACAAATTTTCATATTAATCAGTATTGAAATGTGACTTAAATAACAGAAAGATGAAGTCGGAAAATTAAAACGAATTTTTGAAATAAAGAAATCAAGTACTCAAGTCTAATAAAATTTTAACCTACAAATAGGGGTTGGGTTGTACCAACTTTACTAAAATTGTGCCTACCAATGCAATGATAAACATGTAAAACGATCCGTGCGCGTTATTGGCACAGTAAAGCATATTTAAATTCACGAAACACATCGTGTTAGCATGTGAAAGTCACAAACTGTGGATTTTCGTTCAAAACGATTTACTGCTTTCCAGTATAATATTTCAATTAAATTATTGGTCGTGAATAAGCTACCATAAAGTCATGCAAAGTTTTAAATTAAATATATTTTGCGGGAAAATGGGAAATCATATATTGTGGCAGTAGTACAGACGAAATAGAAACAGCACATTACTTTTTGAAACGATAATATGTACGAATTTCAATTTGTGTAAACGATCGTGACATTGACTTCATTACTTGCATCATAATTACGACGGTTATATTTACGCGAAGCCGGTCGCAGTTTCGCGTGCTTCTGTGATCTGTTATACTCTGAATAAAATTTTGTCAGGCTCACATTTACTGTTCGGACATGCTGTCAGATTTCTCTTGGGTTTTATTTGAATTACCGCCTTTGCCCTGTTCTGAAGACTTGTTAAAATTCTGCGAAGTCTTCCCCGGAGTTTTATTCTTCTTCGTATCGGAATGTTTGCTGCGGACTGACGGATCGGGCGTCTGCCTCCGATCATCGGGATCACTGGAAGCGTTCCTTCTCCTGCGTTCAGGAGGATCGTCGTCGGACATCCCCCTACAGCGGCGGCTGGACATCCGCCTCCTTCGCCGCCCGCAGCGCCTCACCTTCTTCCTGCCCCGCCTACGTTTCTTGCAAGTACGGCGACGCCGGCGTTTCGCGCATCTGCTGCGTCGTTGGCGTCTTTTGCAACTTCTGCGTCGGCGTTTTCTGCAACTGCTGCGTCGTCGACGTCTTTTACAGATACTACGTCGTCGACGACTCTTGCAACTGCTGCGACGCCGCTGCTTGCAACTCAGATCTGCGATACTTTCGTCAATATTCCGCCGACTGCGCTTCTGCACGATCATCTGTGCCTGTCTGGACACCTCGGGTCTCATAAAGTAGCGTCGGTTTCGCAAGACCACGTACCCGTTCTTCATGCCTTCGTTCAGCGCCTTGGCGACGGCCACCCGCAGCTGGAAATTTGTCAGCAGACCTTCGTAATTTGTTTCTAAAAATTTCAAAATTTCGGTCATCGACAGACCATTTTTCCGGAATATCAAATGCAGTACGCTAGGTACATCTTCCTTGATAAAATTTTTCATACTCATCTTTTCCGACGACGAAACAACGTTAATTTATTGCCACAACATATACGTGAATATTCATGATTTTTAAAAAATCCGAGGAGCCAAATCGGTTTTATGACCAGGAATTGAGGAACCGAGAATCAACTGTTGCCATGGTAATTTAAACGATCAGAGATATACATGGCATACACTCATTGATCACGATACCGATAGTATATTTTGAATATACATTATAAATATTTACGAACTGATTCAACTTTACCTATAATGATAAAAAAAAACATGTTTATAAACCATGTTTACGTCATTACTGGTTACAAGAATTGAGTTTGAACATATTAATTATATTAATACGTAAACCAAAGTTTATTTTCACTCAAGCAATTAAACATTTATCTCGCTTCAAGATAAGTGTACTTTCATCCGACTTTATACAAACCAAATATATGCTTTGCATAACGTTAAATAAATATAAATTACGAAATGTACTATCATTAAGTTAAATTAATTATTCTAAATCAAGTTAATAATACAATAGTGCGAGACTTTTATGTGATCTTTGAATATACACACTTTAAATATAGACTATAGTTTGATAAATAAGCTAAAGAAAAAAATTGTGTTATAATTAATATTACTACGATATCTCTACGAGTATTACGTTTTGTGACCGTTAAAAAAATTATGCAGCTAATAGATGAAGTACCAGAAAGTAACTACCTGAAAATTTTCAATAATATTTTCGGAGCCCCAAGAATATATACTTCAATCTTAACGGACTTAATTAGCAGGTTTGGCTTTTCTCTATACGTCAGCCTCCTACACTCTCAAACATCTCCAATACCCCCCCGCCCACTTCTCTCAAACGTTTCATAAAAAGGTCAAATAGATTTTAATTGAACCCTAAACATTAGAATTCGAATATGTTTAATTGATTCTCCACTTCGCTTATAATATATATACAAAGATATAAAAACCAACATTATGGACAAAATTATGTTAACTTATAGGATTTATGCCTGAATTTAAAACAACTTTTTAAAGATAATAAAAAAATTAATACAAATTTCGATTTTAAATTTAGTTTCTGTACATATTTTTTAAATAAACGCCACATATTTTAATGAAAATCAAATCTTCAGAGCCGTTTAATGGGTCTCTAATATTAGTAATTTGCAATTAGCACAAATTATATCAAAATCAAAAGAGTTACTGAAGATTAATAATTAAATTTACAATAACAATTAATATAGAACGAAATCTAAATAAAACTGAAATCCATTGAACATTACAGGAATTTAAAGAAATCTAAAAAATTTGACGGTACATATATATTGTGGCAATTATTAATTAATAATTTGATTGTTAACAAATATTTTCTTTATTTAAAGGTCCAGTAAAGATCCTGAGAGAGAGTAAATTTTGATTGTAAAACACTAATAAATATTACAAATTGAAAGTTAACTGTGTGATAACTTTTGTAAACATCATTGGATAACATTTGTAAATTTAACTATTTGTGCATTAATAAATCAATTTGTTTCTTTATTTAAAAATCTTAATTATTATTAAAGCATCCTTTCATTTAATATTTAAATTAATACAAATTGTTGCTCTAACGTAGGGATTATTTTAATGTCATTGGCACCTCAACGTGAGGCTGTCATTTTTAACTTTCTTTAAATTTGTATATATATAATGTTTAGAATAGAAGATTTTTTACACACCAGTTTATTAGAGCTGCTCTTATACCATATTATTTATACACCTCACTATTTTTTTTCTTTTAAAGACAAATTCATTTCAACAGGCCATTACACTGTTCACAACTTTGATATACTAAGTACCAACCACCGAGTTGAATATGTACCTCCTTCTTTAACTTTGGATCCAATCTGACCACAGTAAGAAAGTCTGTAAGAATTAGAAATTTCGTTTCTGGGACAACCATAGTATGCATTTATATGCATTTATCATTTTACGTTTAATGACGTATTTCATATAAGTTGACACATTTATACTAACTATGGAAACGAATCATTTGTAAATAGCTTATAGCTATAGATTTTTGCCCAAACCTTAAGTGGCGCAAGTGAAGCAGATTCAGTGGAACGTAATAATGACAAAGCGTGTATATTACTCAATTTACTATTTATATGATACCGAAGAAAGACGCAGTAGGTAGAGGGAGGGGTCGGACATCCCAAGAAGTCAGGGGATTAAACAGTACAATGTAAGAAGCTCGACAAGTTTAAACATCTAAGTTTAGTTCAAACATGATCTTTCTTACACCGTTTTTTCCAAGGAATACGAAAATCTTCGTTACAGTTTAACTTCAAATAAATATCTGTTAAAATTAACAGTTTTCGAAGAGAACTAAAATTAAATGGTCGTTTCTCAGATAGAAGTAGTGAAACTAGTTCAAGAGAAACCGGTCTATATCGCCGACGACAGGGCATAAATTTTGAGTTGGCGATTGCATGATCAAAGGAATATAAAGTTTATGTAAAACTAACATGAAAAATTTACATCTGACTGAAAATTAATAATAAGAAATACATCCAAATAGAGACAAAAGAAGTGTTAATATAAATATCACACAACGTTTCTGGACGCCTTTTTCCTTTCTTCAGGCGCAGAATGCGTTATTTCTGCACCTGAAAAAAGATAAACGTTGTGTGGTATTTATATTATCACTTGTTTTGTATTTGGTTATCTTTCCTATTATTAATGTAAAATTCACAGACATCAATAACGGACACCTTTTTTTGTCTGAACTGTCATAAAAAACCAGTACATGAATTTGTTTCGCAAAACATTAAAAAATATAAGAATAGTTTCGTGACATTCTAGAAGTATGTTTTCAAATTCAGAATTGAAGGGATGGTACGTTGAAAAAAGACTCAACATTCGTATCCGTTTCTCCAATTGTGTATGATACCCTAAAGCTGAACCACAAAATTGTTATTTGAATTTCCACGTATTTATTACTCTAATAAATAAAAAGGATAAAGAAATTTTGTTTCTTAAGTTATCGTTTTCATTCAGAACTGATAATGTTAAAAGTGAAATTATATTTTTATGAATGGCACGCTTTGTTTTAATTCCCTGGATAAGTGGTCACTAAGACGGAAAGTGGCTTTTAAGAACCAATTCACAAGGTACTTAACGTTTACCGAAGTATAGGCGCTATTATTTAGGTCTATCGTTCTTCGAAACTGTGTGCCAAGTAAAACTGGTCAATAACTCTTTCTTTCTCTCTCTCTCTCTCTTTCCAAAATTACAGTGATTTAATACTTGCTAGTTTGAAATACAGTCTTGGATCTACAATTACAGTTGCTGGGTTTTTAATGATAGGATACACTTCCTCCTAAGTTAGTAGACATCAGGGCAGGATTACAGCTAATCTATAACTCATATTCCAAATATCTATCACTTCATAATTTAAATAAATACATTTACATTATTATTCTTAAGATACAAACAGTTCCAAATATTGATTGCATCTACCAACCGTAAATATAATATATAGCCATATATATTTTTGGATTAACGACTATTTGTTTGAAAATGTTATGAATTGTTCAATGATGGAGACAGTAGTACATTTTATTTCGGTACACTTGTTAAAAGGATTAATAATTATTTGTTAGAAGAGATCTTGACGTTCTCCGACAAATGTAGACTTCATATTTCTACTATTATAAATCATTATAGATCACTGCTCACTATTCCGTCTTTTCCAGGAATACTTCATTATGATCGCTTGTGAATGCCAGGTGGGTGTGGGCATTATCTCTCGATTCGCACCGTTTGACTTCTCCTGTTTTATTCGTCCTAAAACCCATAATGTGGAAATTCGATATGTTTAACTCCAGATTTAAAAACAGTAACATACAACTTTAACAAAAGTGAATCGTATCAATACTTGGAGCTTTGAAAAGTTACCGATTCAATTCCATCACGAGAATTTTATGAGAGAAGAGCGACGTTAAGTATTTCGCAACCCTCGAGTTCAACGGAAATGATTGTGCAACATATTACAGGTTTTAAGTATGTGTACGGATATTGCGGTAATGTTTATTGAGACTCTCACAATTTTATAAAAATAATTACTTATTTTATTATTAATTTGGTGTGATATTAATTTATTTTAATTCGATAACAAAATTATTTTGATTCACAATTATACCAAAATATTATACATTTCATCCACGCATGTACAAAATTCGCACAGTTCAGTTAGAAAGTCTCAAGGTGGAATGCGAACAAACTATAATGAAATGACATTTGATACCCTTTAACATAAGGGTAATGAAAGATAACCGTGGAATTTGCTTACGCAACCAGCAGGTGTAATCCGGAAATGGCGAGCAGCTTCCCTTCTTTCTGCTACGGAGAAACCTACATCGTCCAGCCAGTTGTAGCCTCCGGCTTCCTTGCTGTCCTCATGCCAAATCTGTCGGGAAGAGCATAGCAGCATATTTTATTTCTGTTATGAGACGGATCTCTGTCCGTCCCGTTCCTTTTTACGAACCAGCGTCCTTGCTGTCCCCCCAAGCAACTCCTTACCGCCCCTGCTCATCTGGACTGACCATTCAGTTCCACTGCCCAGTGACCACCCGCTGCGGTGAATTGTATCAATACTTGGAGATTTAAAAAGTTACCGATTCAATTGCACTACGAGAATTTTATGACAGAAGAGGGAAGTTGAAATATTTCGGAACCCACGCGGTCAACGGAAACGAATGGAAAGGATTGTGCATACATCGTAGATTTTAAGTATGTGCACGAATATTTACGTGTATTAAAAATCAATACTTGCAGATACTTTAGTATGTAGTAAGTGTAATGTAAAGTGGAAGCTCATATGATTGAAAATAAGTTACTTTTAGATGCGAATCAAATCGAAACCGATTTTCTTCTATTATTCATCTCATATAGACCGAACTCATAGTATGTCTCTGATTATAAAATTTAATTCTGCACAAGTATTATAATTAAACATTGTTTTTGGAGTGGCGGGCCACATGAGAGGAACCTACGTGGTGGTTTTTTGATTTGATTGAATTATGTTATTCCATTAGTCCTCGTATGAGGAAATAAGACACGTCAATACATAAAATTACAATATAAGAATTGAATGCTACAATTACAAATAATTAGAAGTTAACTTAAAAATACTAAAATTCTGGAACACAAATTTCCCTGTCCAACATAAGTAAAATAATATGAATAATAACAAAAATAATAATTCTTTAACTATACTAAGGGTATAATATTTACAGTTCTAATATAAATATTAAATATTTACTAGTAAATATTTAATGAATCGAGAATGAACTATCATCAAATATAGAATTTACACATCACACAAAAATAAACACAAAACTTGACACACACACACTACGTGACGGACAAGTCACTTCACGAAACAGAGCGACGAGTAATCTGCAAACTCCAGGCCGTACATGAAACTAACAAACAAAAGAGCAGAAAAGAAAAAAATAATTAGCTAGTTATGAAATAAATGGTTTTATTACCAACATATTGAACACTTTTGCAGTTTTTTTAAAAAATTAATTATTAGGGGAACGATCTAGAAACTCCTGTACTGAGTAAAACGCGCCTTTCAGTAGACTATTTTTACATTGAAACCCAAAACTCTTATTGTTCTTAACATCTATTGTATAAAACAATCCCTGAATGGTGAATAGTTCTCTGGTAGAGAGCAAGGCGATGCTTGTCCGAACTTAGACCTGAGCGATTTCTAGTCTCATAATCGTGATAATAGCCATTCGATTGAAATACATTTATGTTAACAAAGTTTAAAATTTCGTAAATAAACACGCTGGGAAAAGTTAATATTCGAAGACTTTTGAAAAACGGTTTACAACTGGATTTACTATCCGTATTAGAAAATATTTCTGATGGCACGCTTTTGCAACTTGAATATTTCAATGCTTCTGGAGCCATTTCCCCAATTTTCAATGCCATAACACATAAGGGAATGAAAATATGCAAAGTACACCATTTTCATTGTGTTGATGTCAACATTAAGGTTCTGAGACAATCAGTAACGACTTCCGGAACCCGGGTGAGGAATTGTTTCATCTTGTTGGTTAGTTACAATTCTAATTCCACGACGTCTAAGTAAATGTTAACTGTGTTGCTATTTTACGTAAAGAAGAAAGGCCCAGTGGCCTTGTTATGCATAAGATTGCACAAAACAATCACTTTTGCGCTGTCTCTTTCTGCTCGTAAAGCAACAAGTTGATTCAACAATCACCATTTACGTGCGTTATGCATATTAACCTTGGCGCTTATACGAAATGTTGATTCATCTGAGAAACAAACACTATTTAAGTAATCATCGTCAGTATCTATTCGGTCTAGTATTTCAATACATTATTCAACACGTCTCTGACAATCATTAGGCTGCAGAGCGTGAAAATTTTGCACCTTATAGTTATGCAGGTGAAATATTTTATGCACTGTCTGCGGCACTCTCAGTCCACTTTATGCACGACGAATTGATTTTGTAGCATTTATTCGCTTGTAGGAAGGTCGCAACGCTGAAAATTTCTTTGGACTGTTCCTTGAAGATCACGGTCATGACAACGTCTAAACTCATGTTAAAGGGAAATTGGGAGATTTCGCTTCATGAAACCAGAAAACCTTATGTGCTTTTTACTTCATCGACGCTATTTCATAAGCAAAAAACTACTGCTTCACTGGAATGTCACCTATTCGATGGAAAGAACTTTATATGAAAGTAATGCATTAATACAAATTTTACTATAATGTAGGAAACAATTTTCTGTAATAATGGAAAGACTATATTCGCATTCTGAATTGTTTTATATTTTATTTCCATATACAAAACTAATTCTTTATGCAAGTTTATTTTTATTTGACTCGAAGTCATGACAAAACAATCTGTGTTACTCTGAAGTATTTTCAGTAAGTTTATTCTGTTATCAAGGGACGAAAAATGAGGTGTTTTTTTTTTCCAGGCATTAAATCAGTAGGTCGCCGTCTGACTGTGAATTTAGATGCCTTTCACAAACTAACTAGGAGAGTTGTTCTGATCTCCAGCCACATCTTAACGACTGTCCCGTTGCCACAACCTGCTGCTTGAATGGTGGCCACTTCGGTTATTATGTACTCGGAGAAAGCAGAAGGCGGTTAAATGAAGAAAAAAAATTGTGCTAACACGCCTAAAATAAGCAAACGTAATTCGGAATTGGGTACCAATTAAGATAAAATAACTTCGCATTTATCTTCAGAAAACCGATTTCGGAGAAAAAAACGACTTTTATTGATGTCTTACGTAATTTCTATAAACTGTACTCGTAACCATTACTTAGAAGTAACGTTGATATGCTGCTGTCTTCTGCTTTTTTAGATGAAAATATTCAACTTCGGTATTCCTCCAGGAAAGAATTAAGAAGACTGCTCCTAGAGTATTTTCAATAATAGTAACAAATAGTAAATAGGGTTGTATTAACTCTCAAATTATCCATCAAATTAATCATGTGGGTTTCAGATACAGTTGCAGTTGTAACAGGTAAAAAAATTAATACTAAATAAATTCTTTATACACTAAAAATTGCTCACATATACTTCTCGATAATATTCGACACTGTTAAATATTTTTACTAACTGTAAATACAGTGACTCTACACCATTTATTCTAAGTAGCAGTCTTCCTGTCACGAGTGGAAATTTATAGAGCGGCGGTAAAGGCCCCAAAATTGATAAATTTATTAGTGAAGATAACTAATAATCGCCGTTTTAATTGACGACAAACATTCTATTAAAAATTCATTTACTTTTCCCCATGACTCTAGTAGTGTCAGGGTTCCTGAAAAATATTTACTATTTTCCTTACATATTTTTTCTTTATTAACTTCTTCTCCAACTCATTTAATTAAATATGTATATTTTTTAGAAATATTTTGTATAAAACACGTTGGAATCGTCTTCAACACCTAGTATTATTAACTCCCAACGAATTTTTAATTATAATCTCAAAAATATATTTTTTACGAGATCATTTAATTGAAAAATTTGATACGTGTGATATTCAAAACAAAAGTTTGAACGTCTCTCTGTTGTGGATACGTATATGATATTTGCTGTATAATTTCCAGTAAGATTATTTTAATTGCAACACATTAATCAGAAAATATATATCATTCAAATTATGTAGATATTCAAGAAAAAATATTTAATTTGTATTTAGTACATTCCACCAAACAAAATAATAACATCACACACACAACACCATAATTCAAATATCATTAAAGTAAAAAATTATATTTATATTGAATGGATATTTTAGTTAATTAAATTTCAATTTTCGAATTCTTTTGAGAATTTCTTCGTTGAAGTCTAGGCGTAGGAAAACGCTGTCACCAGCGTAAAAGCGCCAATACAGTTTTAAAGGATTCGTAGGCCTACCTAAAAGCGCGTGTTTACGCATAGGCATATATTTTAATCTTATAAGAGGGTAGGGGAGGATTTTGTGGAGAGAAAAAATTATAATGTGATAATGGAATGTGCAATTGAAATGTGTTGGTGGAAATGTGAGGGGAGGGATGATGTCTTGTTGGAGAATGATAGAGTTATCGTTTATAGATATGTATGAAGTTTTTGAAGTGTGATTCCGAAATACTCTCAAGTCCGAGAAAGATAGTAGCAATGGCGAGGGGACTTAATTTGAAGTTACGAGAGCAATTACGTGAGCAACATTGATTTGCACCAGTCGCCGTCTCAAACCTGTCCCTGCTGCTGCCGCAAGCCAACCGAAATTCTACAAAATTGCCTACAGGGCAACTTCCAACAAGGAAACGTGCCGTGATCTAAATTTGTACTTTATTACATACCAAACATAATTAAGCTCAGAAATTCCCCTTAGATTAAGTAAGTAATTATTTTAAATAATTACCACTGAGTATTAAATTTCAGTTTAAAATTATCGATAAAATTTTCGTAATAGTTATTTATTATTATTATTGAGTTTTAATAAACTTATATACAATAAATTGATAAGAATTTATAAAATCTTGAGTCAATCCAAAAATATAGAATAAATTTGTATAAATATTGTATTAAACCTAAACTAACAAATATTCCAATAAATAAAAAACATCTAACAGGTTACAAGAAAATATGTAACTAATTAAAATAAAATTTCATCATAAAGCTATATATACAAAAATTGATTACAATTTTAGATATCCTGAGAGTGATTTCATATTCATATCGTTAATATTCTGTGAATTCAGTGAATGTCTCATCGAGTTAATGATATAATTTATAAAATATAATAAAAATTCATTATAATACTCGCCATTGCTACTATCTTTCTCGGACTACATGAATCTGATTAGAATAATTTTCTTATATTTCACATACAATTATGTAACACTCATAATTAACACAAAGCAGAAAATTAAATTTAAAAAATCTATCAACGTAAAAGAAAATGCAAAAAGCTTAAAAAGCATTCGTAATTAATTATACTTAATTAAATGTTCTTCATAATTTTGATTTGAAATTGTTTAGTTTATTTCTTGATACATTCTAATGTTTTAAATGTTTCAAATTTGCGAATTTATCACAAATTGTATTGTGTTTGATAAAGGAAATAATTACAATTGAAAATTTTACCTAAAAAATTTATTTCTGATTTCTGTCTTTGACTGTGAACTTTTACATTTTTTTCTAACATCATTACTTTTGTTTTAATTTATTGTCAATGGTAATTGATGAAGTTTCATGACATAGAGGCAGAAACATGTATTAATTAAAAATAACAGGTGACAATTATTTGTCTACTACGGTAGTAAATACAAAAAACTAAAATTCAGACGCTAATTGAATTTAATAATGAACCTTGACATTACTATTTTTAATTGCGAAAATTTTTAGTAATAGGACTGATTTGCATTATATAATCGAGCGATGTTGTTTGGATTACGAAGGGCGTATATTAATCCTTGTCGATTCAAAAATTCAAAATTGTGTATTATAATTAAGCAACAGCAAAGTGAAAGGAATTCTTCTCTGGTATACATTTTAGGACGTGTTCCTACATCAGCTACTATAATTCTACTGCCCGCTCCGGCATTCACTTCTTTTCAACTTCACCACCAAAACTCTACTATTCTTCTACTGTCTCTGGCCTCCTCGTGGCATACCGCGCTCTGGATGAAGTATACATTAGATTTCCCAACAACGGAAGCTTTGATTTCGATAAATGCACGCCAATTAACGTCGACAGGAATTTCGGAACGAAAGCAGTAATCGGCGACTCCCCTTAATGTGGCGCTAGGCGATCGATAATTGGCGTTTCGCTCGATTTCCCTGTCAACACAAAGCTCCAGGAAGCAGCTGAAATCTCCGGACTGTGACCAACCATTCTATCCAAAGCAGCACGAGGTTTCCTTGCTCAAGCTAGCAAAGTTCATGTTAAAAGGTAAACCTAAAACGACCTGAAAGCTTCTTGCGCTCTAGCAAACCAGCTCTCAATGCACATTGTATTATATATTACATTACTATCTTGCGAATTCTGTATTGCATCCTAATATTTTTCATTTTGATTTGCTCAAATAATGTTCCAATAATACCTTTATGGTTCATTTCGACATCTTTAAGTTTCTGTCAGCATAATAGAATCAAAATTACTCATTGTTGCTGACTATTAAGATTTACATATGTTTCATAACAGGTTGATGTTTTAGCTAACATAACTTCTTGATTTTGTCCTTTATTAAGTGAAGGGAAATTCATATTTTATCCTCCATGTACTTATAGAAAACTCTTAATGTATAATCCAGTACGCATGTCGTCTGAATTGGTTCATTCGTGAATTGTCTATTAGGGTTTTATGTCGGGTAAGCTCGAGTTATAACGGATGGCATACGTCAGCTATGAATTTTTATAAGCAGCGTTTTTTCTCAATATAATGCAGAATTGAAATGTGACAAGATTAATGGTTACTCAGTGATAGAGTGACTGAGTAATTTATAACAATATATGTTTATAACACTGTTCAGTGTGCCGAGGTTATTCTTCATAAGAGTTCACCCTGCAACTCAGTGACGTCACCTCATCGGTGCTCAAATTAAATCGTTGTACAATAAAGCAGTGTGTTTCTTTGTATCTATGTTTGTGTGTATGTTCCTTATACAATTCTACACCCGTGGAGCAAATTACAACAAATTTCGTACACGTGTTCTTTTTGGGAACCAGGAAATAATAAACACTGTCGAAGTGAGACACGTCTATCACCCTCAGGAGCGTGGGTGGACGGGGGTGAAAATTTCAAACGTGCTGAAGCAGCCAATATTTGAGTCGTATAAATATTTTTAGGGTCGAAGAGATTGATAGTGTTTCTACTACGATGTTAGAGGGTGAGCGGAGATAGTTAGAGGTGGGCGGGGTAGAAATTTTCGATCATGTTAACCGGTCGATATTTGCGTCGGATAAATATTTTTCGGTATCAATGAGATTCATAACATTTCATTAGATGTTCTCTGTATATATTTCCAACCCCTATAGGCTTGGAATGAGAGCATCCATAAAGTATAGTGTGGAGTTGCATGACATAAAAATAACGCGAAAACAACCGATATTGGACTCGAACCCGGGGTTATGGATGTCGCTGAGATTAATTATGACATTCAACTTGCAATTTAACACTCGCGGGCAGGGGTGGTAATTTTAGAACACGATAATCGGTCGATATTTACGACGAATAAATAATTTTCCTGGTCAATGAACTTCATAACATTTCTCTACATGTTCTCTGAGTATAATTTTAATACCTTTCGGAATGGGAATGGAGCACACTTAGAAGGTGTGGGGGGACGATAACTAAAAATAACGCAAAAACATCCGAGATTCGAGTCAAATCTGGGTTTTGGATGTCACTGATTTTATTTATGACATACAACCATTTGTTTAACACACAGTAGAGGGGCTAAACGGGGCGACGGTAATGTTAAAACGGACGATATATTCATCGAAAGAAACTTTTTCATGGTCAAAGAGTTCATCCCCTTTCGGCATTGGAGGTGAGCACATGTAGGGATAGGAGTCGAGGTGTGTAACATAAAAATAACGAAAAAGTAACTGAGATTGGAGTCAAATAGGGGGTTATGGATGTATGACAACCCAGGAAACGCCAACAACCAGCTAGTAGTAATAATAAAACAACAATATTTACCATAAATTTAGCTTGCTTAGCCAGGGGGGTTACAAAGCTGTTTAATAATAATATTATTTATTGTAATAGAAAAGTGAATACAACATAAAAACACTTAAAACTATTTTAAATCTAAACAAACTCATTGATTGACCTACTAAGAATAAGTAAACGTAAGTAGCACGCGAATTCAGACTGGACACTGTGGTGCACTTCTTTGTTCCACGTTAACATTTTACATAGGAATTTAGAGATCCTCAGAGTGATTTCCACGCCATATCGTTAATATTCTGTGTATCGATAGAATTTCTCATCGAGTTCAATTTTACAGTACATTTGAGAATAACTTACAATGTTAGAATGCAACCTCTGAATAGGTAAGATGTGATGATTTCTATGTAAGATTTAACCTAATGTTAGTAAGAGAAACAATTCTGCACTTAAAATATTTTATTTTTTATGTAGATTGAGTTTATTTCAGCAATCGACCTTTATAAACCACAATCTGTTTAAACGAAATTGTATCCTTTAGTTTTCAAGCCAGATAATTTAAGTCCTGATAATGCATGATACGTGCAAAAGTAATTTTATTGAGAAATATTTATTTCTTTAAGCAATTTAATATGCTATTAATAAATGTTTACGGTCAAGGAAAAACTGAAACGCCATTTCAGGTGAGACAGTACTATCTAAGAAACTTAATACAGTCTCATTCTCTAAAATCATGACAGTATAAAGTCTATAAAACAGCAAAAGTTACCTTATGAACAGCTTTAGAATTTTTAATGATAAAGAGTTTAACACATACATAAATAAAAGTTTGAATAATTTATAGTACATATTACAGCCTTCAATATGAGAAAAACTTTTGAAACCAGAAAAATATAACGTAAAAATGCTGGGCCAAATATACATATGTTTTCATTTAATATTGCATTTTAATACGTTATTTAGACGTGTTGTGCAGGTAAGCGGGATTACCAAACTACTCATCGCAAAAGTGCATTATGATAAGCAACTTTATTACAACCTGATTCGAAAGTGTCTGTCAACTAGAAACGGGTATATAGTTTATCACTCACATAAAACGACCTTGATCATTGTCACGTGTATAATCGTTTATCGTGCTCTTTATCTTTCCGCATTTGCTTATCGAAACGAAATCACTACGGAGCAGGTATAAAAAACTATCCCGAGATATTTCTACTTATCTTTGGAAACGCCCCTGAATATAGAAAGTGAAATTTTGTGCGAGAGGATCTTTGGTCATTAACGTATTTGAGAAGTCTTGAGTACAATGTCTCGGAAATATGTCAGAGATACAGAATAAAATTACCTTTGTATTCGGTGTTGACACGGTTAGCGAGGAGAATCACTTCAGTCTCAGACTTATACCTTTAATGACGTCTACAAAACATGCGTGTTGATAGATAAAGGCACTCAAATAAACAGTGCATAACAAATCCATAAATGGTAAAGTAGGTAATACAAAGTAATACTTAAAAACTACGAAACCAAGATACACGATTGGTTAAGTAGGCGAAGAGTAGTTTGTGGGGGTAAGCATTCACGACAGGATTCAGATGAACATTTGGTTATTCAGTTACCATTCTACAATCAACTCTTAATACATGTACAGTTATAAGTAAATGTTTTGACATGGTTGTTGAATGACTCGAGAAAGACATTGGTGGGTCTCCTGGATTTATTCAGTGAGGTCTTCTGACTGCAGGCTGATGGGGATAGAGGTCTGTGATGAGCTCGTTGACGTGATTTAGAGTCATTTTTTTGCATTTATTGCATATTTCTTGAGGACTTCTGTGATGAATGAGATTCTAAGGTCTCGATGAAGAGTTTGATTGCTAATGAACCACGGTTTATTGGCTAGAGTACGCAATGGCACGTTGAGGCACCATGGCCTGTTCGGAGAGATGTATTTTCCGGGGTCGTAGACCTTGGGCATACGGTAAGTGTTGCCCTCTTTTCCTATTGGAACAGTCGGCCAGCTGCCTCTTAAACTGGTCGAGTCACAGAGAAGGGAATGCTGCGTCCCCACAGCAAACCCAGCTCTCTCTATCGAAAGGGCGTGGGGAAAGTACCAAGTGCCAGACATACATGATGCAGCTTTTGTAGGGTGTGTCCTGCATCACGGGTAGAATCCTAAAACTATGGACCGGGGACTCTAGTTGACCCTTGGCTACTTTTCTCTACCCTTCCGCATTCCCCCTTTCAAATCCCTTCCTATGCTATTAAACTGTAGTTACCACCACGTGGATACCTTCATGTAGCTTGTACTCTAAAAAAATCTGTTCTAATTAAATTTAGTTTACAATTGCGCAATTTGTAGTTGAATATTCCGATTTTTCGCGTGCTGTTTTTGAAGTACACATTCATTAATTGCGTGTCTCTTTCGTTCTATTCTCATTCTAATTAGGTACACATTGTTAATTAATAAACCTTTTCTGAATATTTGGCCATTTCATTTGTATTCTATAATTGTATCATATTTAAATATTTTTACGTGATTTGAATATACGGCTGGTTTGTTATAGGAACCATGGATGATGATCACATCTTCATTTATTCTTAGTATTATTAAACGTCTCCAATTACTGTCATGTCGTTCATTATTCGTAGTTCTCTCAGGCTGGATGGTTATTTTGTTGCTGCACTAATCTGTTTCAGTAGGTGAGTGAAAGAGCAATGCCGATGAATCTTTATTACGTCATTGACGAGAGTCGCAACATCGTGTTTTGGTGAAAGTCGTGTTCAAGTTCACACGCCCTGCCACTATAACGAAAGAGGTATTGATATAAGAGGCAGCACACTTTCACATTCAGTTTGATACAGCTCTTGAATGGAGCGTGAGGCGGTCAATGACCTGCGTGACACTGGAAATTTTGCCCGAGGAGCTTCTTTACCTATGGCTCCGTCGCAAATCCTGCTACTTTCTCCGATGATGCCAACAGTTTTAAAGCGGCCCAACTATCACTGTATGGTCTTTACACCTTTTAATTGTTAGTGTCAACGAAACGCATCTTTGGTGGTTCATTCTGAAAGTTACAAAATTTCTATTTTTAACTCACATTTTTTCAATACTTTAATGAAGATAAAACCGTAATAAGATAGCTAAAATACTAACACTGTTTATATACTGGTGACAATAGAGATAGGCTGAAATGAAACTGGTGGATTCCTCATAGTTGCAGAGATTTTCTGAAATAATCGTCAATACAATAGGTGTTTTATTTGATTAATTTTGATTGTGAGTCGCGTGCATAATTTTCATAATTTCGAGTTTGAAGAATGAAGTTTGATTGAGTCCTCGGTAGTGTTCCTTATCGAATCACTTCAGAGGCAAGGATGGGAAGAGGAGAAGAACTCAAGAGTGAGTGAAAGAGATAAGTTGCTTCAGCACAGTTGCTATCTGAGAGAAGTAATTACCGTTTATGTTAAGAATGTGGAATAATGGAAAACTTGGAGCAATAATTTATGCTGAGACAGAGATTATATTAGACCGCTAGGAGGCAGGCCAAGTCTGGGGTATCACCTATGGAGTGTAACAATCACCGCCGAGGACATCCACTGGGCTGGAAGCAACAGTGCAACAAGTAGAAAACTGATAATTTCTCCACAGAACAGTTTTTTACTTTCAATCTCTAAATTCTGTTTGGATTACTAATTAGAATTTTTTTAATATTACCCCAAACAGGTGTTTGAATCGCTCTCCATATAGATACTCGAAACTAAATATATAAATTATTTTTCGTAATTTAGCAAGGAACTATCGGCCATCTTCAAAACAAAATGTTCATTATAAACAATTACAATTTACAAAATCTATAATTATATAACGTTCCGAATTTATGTTTTAGGACATGAGACTCGATGTGTAGTCGGACCATAGAAACGTTAATAGAGAGCGTAGGCTTTCCCGACGTAGGCGCTGGTTGAAGAGTTCTCGGGTTTCGAGACGGGTCCACCTGAAGAAGATGGCAGTGTCAGCCTTGGAAACATTGTGTGCAACAAAATACATAACCCGACTGTAAACCCGAGAACTCTTCATCCATAAGAACGTTGTCAATTTTTTTCTGATGGCTTCCTCTTGTAACCGTTGCACAGGGAAAGCCCATGTCCACGTTTAGAATTACTTAATTTTGGCAATTGAATGTATTGTTGTAGAAGTATAATTTATCAAATCTGGTTCTTTTTATAATTTTATCAGAATAATAATGAATGGTTAATTATGATAAATTATAGATTTCGTAATTTCTAATTGTTTTCGTGTAAACTTTGTTTTGTAGATGGCTATTTCGGCAAAAAGTTCCTCGCAAAATTAAATATATATTTTTTTCAATATCGACTTTCGAGTATTATTGAGAAAAAAAACATGTGGGATTAAACTACAAAAATAATATTTTAAAAATCAGTTATACAGATTAGCTTGTTATGGCATGCTGAGTGATACATAATTAGGCCATTGTTCTAAAAGAGCCAAAAAACAACGACAGCCTATATTTATAATGTTGTAGTCCCTTTAAATTCATTTTAACGGCTTTACATAGTGGTAACTCATTTTGTTTCATTTCTATAATCATTGTCCTATTAATGGCCCGTGCTTCGATCAAATAGTTATGTCACGGCTAACAAACGACCTCGTGGGCTCTAGATGAGATATTTCATGTAACAAATGAGTTCAGGAACCTAGATATATTTCCAGGCAGGTAACGCGCACACTGAGACATTTCTCGGTCAAGATGTGTATGATTATTAATTATAATTGTGTAATTTTTACTACCGTCAATAAAATGTTGACTCAGTGGCGAAAAGATGAGATGGCTTTACGAGTATGAAGGACGCGTTACAGATTCGGCAACCCCGCTCCGAATATCTTTACGTCATAAAATATTACAATACTTTTGCATTTCTTTCGTCAATAATAATAATAATTATCCGATAATTCACAACACATTACCAAATCCAGGTAAATTTATACGTTTCCCAATACATTGCTCTTCGCACTTTTCAGCGACTATTTAAATAAGGAATCAGTAATCAACTGCAGATTCAATAAAACATTAATATGCATATCAACTGGGTAACTTTTTTCTGATTTTAAAATAATAAATCAACGATGATGATGCAAATTCCTTAAGATTATGTAAAACAGACTGGGTATTTTCTTTTAAAAAATTACATTAAACAATGTACTTGGCTCATTAACTAGAGTAATTTTTGAAATAAAAAAAACATGAAAGGTTTATGTTAAAAGCATTGTAAATAGTTAAAAAAACAGCCAAATAACAGTCAGAAATAGGTCTTAAATAAATACCACACAACATCTCTGTAATCCTTGTTGCTTTCGTCACGTGATTCAATAAACGCAAAATCCGTTACAAGCCAGGTGACAAATTCAATAGCTAATGAGCAACTAAAGATTTCAGAAACGTTTTGTGGTATTTATTTATATATTTCGCCTGTTATTTGGCTATTTATTTACTTTTAGTACCGTTCCTCAGTGAATTCAATTTTAAAAGTCCTTGGTAGGAACTGTAAAATTCGTTTATTAACTTAAATGCTTGAAATAAGATTAGAAACCATGAAACATGTAAACATTTAATGTCTTTAATATATAGTGTAAAAATCTGAATAATGATAAGGAAAAGTGGAATTGAGATAGGAATTTGTAACGAACCAGGTGACAAATTCAATAGATTTTGAGCAACTAAGGATTTCAGAATATAATTATACAGTTATAAGACTACAGATAACAGTTATTAATTTTTTAAAATTAAAAGATTTAACAGGAAACCCAGGGTATTGATGTACATTTCTCGAGAAATATCAACTGAAATAACGCCCTCATTTATCTGGTTTATAACTATTCTTCTGTGTTGTTCAAAATGAGTCTCGAAATTTTTCCGCTAATTAATAATTAATTTGTTGGCGTCAACCTTTACCTTATAGGAAATCAGATCTGTCTACTCGTCCATTTACAGTTCTTTGAAGGTTGTCTCGCGCAATCCATTGCCTATATTGCCTCAGCTTCCCGCCTTTTCTGTGTCACTAACTGGCATTCACCATCACCGTGATTATGTTCAATCTCTCACAAAACAGTAACAAGAACCAATTACTTTACACTCCACTCTGAACCAGAAAAAAACAGTCTCAACAACAACCCGCGAAAACCTACAGAAATGACTGTATGAAAGGGAAACTATCATTTGATGGTCAAACTTTTAAATCAGTTGTATGAACAATATTGAAATATGGATATAGATTCAAGAAGGACAGAATCTCTTCTTGTCAGAAGTCAATAGAAGTTATTGATACAAAAGAGATAAAAACTAATAACGACGTGAAAACACATGTCGCTGAGGTCCTATAAATTATAGTTCGCTGTGGAAATTTAGACGCTTGGTGCAGAATTCTTATTTTTTTGGGATAACAGGCTACATGAGGGTAATCCACATTATGGCAACTCCCCTTTAATAGCATAGGAAGGGATCTGAAATGGGGGGGATGTGGAAGGGTAGAGGAAGGTAGCCAAGGGTTACTAGGGCCCCCGGGCTATAGTTTAAGGATCCTACCCGGCATTCGCCTAAAAGTAATGCAGGGAAAACCCTAGAAAAACCTGCATCAGGTAGGTCGGGTATTGGGTACTTGTCCCACGCCCTTCCGATAGCGGGAGAAGAGTTTGCTGTGGGGACGCAGCATTCCCTTCTCCGGACCTCGACCAGTTTAGGAGGCAGCTGGCCGACTGTACCAATGGGAACAGCGAACAACTCTTACCGTATGGCCAAGGTCTGTGACCCCAGAACATACACCTCTCGAAACAGGCCGAGGTGCCTCGGCTTATGGGAACCTTAGTTCAAAAACGGAGAGGAAAAGGCATCCCCAAAGGTAGCCCCTTCGTGTCTCTCCTACAAGGTTCTGCTTCCGAGAGAATATCCCTCGCAAGTTCTGCCTGCGAGAGAATAGCCCTCGCAGACCGGAAGTGCAGAATTCATTTTTTTAAATTTAAAGGAAACCAAGGTGTAGTGTCAGGACTACGAGCGCAGAGGAACTTGCGTGACTAAACTTAATTTCCAACTTATCCCAGAGTGACGAGTATAAATCAATCTTCTTTAGAAGGAAAAATACCTCAATGATTATTATCCAGAGATTTCAATTCCTCTTTAGAGCTAATTCAAGGAAACTATAGATACATAGACACTAAAAAAGAAGGGGTGAGTTTCTGAGTAGCTGAACATTCCCCTTCATAAAACTTGAGGGTCCCTTCCAGAATGCAACAAGAAATGCACCTTTAGTACGGAGAAAATGTTAGACATTTATAGATTATGAAAGAAATACCTCTCCTCACTACAAGATGTCCAAAGAGTAATAAAATTTTGACACAGTTTCCCAATTCCAATATTTACATGTATTTCTCGTTCTTATTTTAAAGTTACGCATCACAAATATCCAGAAAAACACTAAAATAATACAATCTGTAATTAACCAACGAATTAAATAACTCTACAATGAATTTAAATCGCAATAAGTATAACCGATACTTGATAAGGCTGAACGTAAGAAGAGAAACCTAACCTCATATCTTAAAATCAAAACAAATCAACTAGTGACGAAATATAAATGACATAGAATTTTAATTATCAAGGATTGGAAAAGCTACAAGGGAATAATATCCAAAATAATTTCCAAAATAGAAAAAACTGTTTCTCCTTTATCGCCAATACTTAAATAATATGTGGATCAGTTTTTTCAATATTCTTCGAGGTAATATTTTCTTTTCCTTTTGTATTACCAATACTAAATTTTATTAACTTCAAAATTTGAAGCCAATGCAGTTTAATTCAGTTTTTTTTATACCTTGTGACATAAATATATTTTTATTTTTCATAAGTTTCCTTTTGAATTTAATAAATAAGCAATATGTCAGAAGAAATTATTAAACCAATAATTAGTTTCGTCCTCAATTTTTGGACTTTCTCAGGTAATCAGGTCCAATAAATTTTTTATTTAGAGCCATGGACAGCGACCGTGACTGGTTTGTTCCAAAAATTGTGGACGAAACGAATTCAAAGGAAATTTTGGTTTAATTGATTTTTACGACATACTGCTTGCTTATTTATTTATGAAAGATTATCAAATATTAGTTTAGAATTGTTTCTTTTACCATAAATTTTCAGTATTCTTTATCCATTCTTCTTCTATTTACTTCCCAACAACTCTGCTATTTCATTTAATAAATTATTATTTGAAGGATTTACGATCCTATTAAATTTATTTATTTGCCATTTATAAGTCTTCCTTTACAACCTTGAGAATGCTTGTAGTTCATTCTTAGAAAAATAATTTATTAGTTATAGAAAAAAAATTGTGAGAATAACTGAATCATCAACAACGGGAACTGAAATATGACGAGGTCAATAAAGGGGTGTAAATAAATGTAAGAAATTAGATTGGTCCCACATTTCGAACAATATGAAACTATTAAAATGAAAAATTTACGTCTGATTGAAAATTAATAATAAGAAAGATAGCCAAATACATTGCACTTTTTTTAAAAGTTAGTTGTCACTCTCGGCTCTTACATATTTTCTGCACTTGAAGAAAGGAACAAAGCATCCAGAAACTTTTTGTTGTATTGATATTATCACTTCTTTTGTCTGTATTTGGCTATCTTTCTTATTAATAAGAAACTTTATTCGCATTCAATGAAGTGGAAAAATTTTAACACTAATATGGACGTAAACTTTCTTCGGACCAGCCCTAAAAAGAGAGGTCAGGCTTTTAGAATCCGCTGATTAATGATTTTATTTTTTCTATCATATCGTTTCTGCTTTTCATTCGATAAGATAAGATATTTAATGGTCCTGATGAATTTATTTAAGCCTAATGTAACCTTATGCATACAAATTGCAATATACTGACCAAAACAAAGTGTAATGTAATAGATCATATTTATATAATTGTTGACATCAGTTTCCTTACCCATACTCTATTCTAACGTAAAATTATGCACACTTGTCTATTCGCCTAAGTTTACGTAGTAATTAAAATGACAATTAACTTGTGACCATAACTGCCTGTATTAATTACGTATTTGTTCGTCATGGAACGCGTGTTCAGTCTCATTTCCTCATCTTAGAATCGATGTAAATAATAGCAGCTAATCCAGTCGAGTGAGAGAGGTATTTGTTTGCAAACGAAAAAGTCCTTGGTCGTGCGGTACTGAAACTGGAGAACAATATCGCCAGTGAATGAAAGGTTGACGAAGAGGGGAAAGTGAACTCAGTGGAGGACTGATGTTTTTTGTTACCAGTGCGTGGTGCTAGACGGAGAGAGTTTCTCAATAAGTACGCGTTGGCGTCCAATAGGTTCTCGCCCTAAAAAATAGAAAAGGCCGCTCCAGTTCCGTCAATAGACCGCAATCTAAAGTAGAAAAAAGATAGTGAGCTGACCTGGATATATGCCCTGAGATTGTGTGACTCATGGTGGCGAAGTGATAGTAGCCACGTCTTTACTAACGCATGCAATACGCTACAGGTGTCCTTGAGACATTACTTAAGTCGCATTCAGAAGGAACAAAAAAAAGGCTAAAAACATATTATACGATGTTTCATATTTATAACACATTTTAAGTACTATTAAAGTACAGATAACAGAATTTAAAATGGAAGTACAATCATTATCTCTAATATTCGAGGACTCTAATTTGACTTCCGTCACGTGACATACTTGTGTTTTAAATATCTTGTAAAATAATTAATATGAATAAAATGATTATTATTAAATAAATATTTAGATACTAATATATTAAATTGTATCACGCGAAAAGTTTCCCTTTAAAACGTATTCCACAATTTATTTAAAATAAACCATAATTTTTGTTCGAGCCCTGAGGTTTAATTTGTTACTACAGATAAGATACACATAAAACAACACAAACTTAATTTTTTTTTAACGTAACAGACTTCACGTCGTGGCAGCTCCCCTATAATGGTATAGGAATGGATTTGAACTGGGGGGTGCGGAAGGGTAGAGGAAGATAGTCAAGAGTAAACTAGGGCCCCCGGGCTATGGTTTAAGAATTCTAGAAAACCTGCATCAGGTAGGTTTGACGCTTGATATCTGTCCCACGCACTTCCGATGGCGGAAAAAGGGTTTAGTGTAGGGACGCAGCATTCACTTCTCCGTGCCACGGCCAGTTTTGAGGCAGCTGGCTGACTTTTCCAATGGGAAGTATGAACAACTTATTTAAAAAGGATTATCTATAAAACAACTCTTGAAATTAAGAGAGAAAATTTTTAATAATGACGTATACCGAAAAAATAGCAATCGACTGATATTTCGGGAACGTGACCTGAAGATACTTGACTTTGGGATAAGTTGTTGCATCAACCAGAATCCTGGTCCTAGGATTCATTACAGCTCGTACTTCAACACTAACATTTCAGACTCGTAGCTTCTATTTCTAAAAACCCTCATAGCTCGAGAGTGTTCGTATAATTGCTTACTGCTTGCAGTTTCTTCCTCTGGGTTGAATTTATAGCTTACACACTATTTTCAAGGCAATGTTCTCAAAACATAAAATTTTCCATCCATGAAATGCAACAGTGACGTCCATCTATTAATTTGTCAACCATACTTGTGTTTAAAAATAATTAGCTGGACAGTGAAAAATTCCACATATAAGTCAATGTGATAAAAGGAAACATGGTTTATAATTATTTAAAAGATAATTGTTATTAGAGTAATTGCAATCGCTGTAATTCTCAGACAAAACATAATAAACGTAATTGACCGAACTTTTTTTTGTTAATTTTGAAATGATATAAAACTGTGAACGGAATTAAACGCAAGCATCGTCAAAGAGAATGTTGCAAAACTGCAGACAATTGTATGTTACCAAAGTTAGTGTGGGTTCTCCAAATTAATTAGATAATTTTACCTGACTTTATTATTTTGTCGATCATATAACGTGCATATCATATTCCAAAGTTGCCCGATGCTTGACTGAGGTGACTGAAGATTGGTTTTGCTGTCTGATAATTTCTAATTTTAATATTATTAATTATATATTGGTAGAAACTAGTATATAGTAGAAGAATAGCCGTGCAGCAACACGGAATAATTATATACCAGTCGTTACTGTTCTAGTTTTGTTGGGCGCTCAAAAACAGGGAACAACATCCTTTCGGCGTATTATAATATATAATGTAACAATGGAGCTTTGTGTTTAATGTATTTTTGGCGGCGTTCCCCTGACAATGTGCGCGGTAAACGCTATAAATTGTTGCAGAGCAGTTTTGTACTGGCGCGAAAGGATTTTTGGGTACTTTGGAGGAAGGGTAAGCTAATGTCTCAGAAACTTTATTGTTCTCTGTAGAAAATTCTCGGTATGAAAATAAGGCGACAATACGGATGATTGGATCACCAAAATTAATCATATAAGCCATGTCTCATCGATTGAATATTAAACCTTATACAGAAATATTATTACTTTGGTGATTTTTGTTGAAAAAATTGCAGATATTCTTTAATCATATTTATATTTCTGTAATTTAACTTTCATCCATCATCGCCGAATCTCTAAATTTATGTTTTATTAATACTTTTCTTGTTTAAGTAGTCTTTATATATCCATATTTCCTCATTTGTAAATTGGCAGAAGCAGCGAAGCAGTCATTATGAAAATTCCAATGCCTTAATAAGGCTTTCTTTGTGCATGTCCTCATTCCGAAGGATGGTACCACTTCCTGCATTCTTCAGAAACGATCACTGTACTAGTTCTTGGAGAAAGAAACGGGAGACAGACTTGGCACAAGAACCTCTAGCAAGCCGTCACTGTTTTTTACAAATCGTTTTCTGCAAGTAACTAGTCATTTTTTTTAATACTATGCAGCGTGTAACTGGTACCCCGTGATTTTTAGAACGAAAATAAATTTTTATATTCACAGTCCAAACATTTTGGCTGAAGAACGAGCATGAAAGCGTTGAAAAAGGTATTTGCAAAATCTTAAAGTAGTTCATTTACGAGATAGGGAAATAGATATGTCTCGTAATGTAACTATGAGGCAAATATCTCTTAGATAAAAATTCTCAGACTTATTGCGTCATTATTGGTCTATATTTACTACGATGGTTATTCAGAAAATATGGTCCGATTTCTTATAACACATAAACCATAACATATTTTTCCAAAAAACTTTTTTTATATAATTCCTTACTTTCAGAATAACCGTAGTATATCAAGGGAAATGAAGAAATTCAATCTTACGTGACAAAAATGAATTAATGTTCTCGACGTTACATACCTGTAGGTCCTCTTCAAGAGTTGAAAATTAATTTATAAATTCGTAATCTAAAAATAACAAAATTTTACACAATATGATAATTTATAATACAATCACGACAAAATTATGGAACATTACTTTTATTTAATTACATTAACTGGTGATTAACATAAATTTCTAAGGTTAGATTTGCACACAAGTTAAGTCTAAATGTCAGCTATATTTATACAGTTGTTGAAAGTATTCTTGAATTTAAAATTACAACGGGGAAAAATTATAATAGAATAACAATAACAAGGAATCATAAATTCTATTTAAATTATTCTTATAATTTCTTACATTAATTTCCGAATCATTGTATCTAATATACAACATTTCTCTCGTCAATCTGGAATAATATTTGCATTCTTCATCTAAATTTTTACATTACGCCAATCGAAATTATGTTTTTTTTAAAAAAAACTTAATAATTTTGGACATTAAATTTCAAATCACTTTTATGTTCATTGGTTGTTTTATTATAATGTTTTTAATTGCTCATAATAAATTTCTGACTAATAGACTGATATTTTGTTTCATTCATTTAAAGAAGTCAGGTAATTATAATTGAATGAATGCAACCCGCCCAACATCTGATCTACCAGCATCAAAATATATTAGTTTTGAGTGACATAGTAACATGACATAGTAACATGCCAGTTACAGCCTCTCTCCGTTCTTTTACCTTAAATGTGGAGTATGCTTTCAAATTTTGAACTTTATTCACAAGGTTCACTTACCTTATCATCCCTCCCACATTAAGATATTTGTTGAAAAATATTTACACCTCGACTTCCTTGAAATGAACTTTTGTAAACGAGAGTGAATTGCGTCTCTTACCATTTTATTTGTCTTCGCCAAAAAAACACGTCTTTTTGAGGTGTTCGTGTAATGCATAAGGTAGTCTCTAATTTCTTATTTCAGGAAAATCTGATTTCAGATAGTGCGAGAAACAGTGTATACATTAAGAAAGGTTTCTCGAATTTCCAACCGGGTTATCTCCGTAAACAGCGACGTTGCGATGCATGAGCCATCTTATTCTGCCTTAAGCAACCTGCAGATGACTCACAAACGGAAGTAGGCACTACCTGTGCGGTGATTCTTCCCAACTTCACCAGGAAAATAGCCATCCATAATTCTGCTTCTAGCACCACCGCTGAAACCTTCGCCGTAGCAATGGCAGTTGAATACTGCCTGGAATCTTCAATCAACAGAAGTATGATCCTAACAGACTCTTTGCAATCACTAAAGCACTTACGAGACCCTATAATAAGGAATGGCACCATCAACGCCATCAGAGCTAATCTACATCTCCAGTTCGCGAGGGAAATCCGTGATGCTTGTCTGGATCCCGGCTCATGCGGGCATCGCAGGGAAAACGAGGAGGTGGACGCACTGGCGACCACTGCACAAGAAGATCTGCCATTGTTCGAAGCCCCAACCTATACAGCCTCGGACATTCTAAATGAATGTACAGGAAAAGTGGAGGGTAGCTGGCAGGACACGAGGAGAGGAGGAAATAACGGCTTCTTCCATCAGAACCTGCAAACATCAGCAGATCTGTGCCACCTCAACAACATAATAATCTCAAGAATTAGAACTTTGCACACCCAACTCACTCACGAATATCTTTTTTCCAGAACAGATCCGCCTTCACCATCCAGCATATTCTATTTGAATGAACAAAATATGAGGATATACGAAGGAGGACTTTAGCCGAGTCCTCTGGAGAAGACTTCTGCGTACACACCACGGCGATCAAGAGCCTCCTGGAGATCGTCTCCGACGCAAAACTGACATCCGCTATTTTAAACGTTGTTCACAATTGGAAATTTTCTAACCTGCTTGAACTTAATTATGTAAATACTTTTAGAGGGTCGCCAATAACCAACAGGTTGACGCGACCATAAATCAATTTTAAAAAAAGTTACAATGCCTAGATCAGAATTCTATATCCGCAGGCTAACCAGTAACTTCCTCAAAAATATAGTGAAGCGTACAACTGCAACGAAACCAAACCTCGGACAAACGCAAGCTACCACAAGACTTACTTAAATAATTGTTAACCTGAACCCCTTGTAATAAGCCACAGGTGAGAAATATTTTCAGTTAACTCTCTCTCCTAATTGATGTACTATTAGCCATATGGTGTATTATATCCTAGCCTTGTATTTATATTACTTGCAGACTCAGCTAAAATCAGTTTAAAAAAACTGTTTTGGGTGCATAAAAATTTAAATACTCTTTAATCGATACCTGTTCTGGTTAATTTTTACAATAGTATTTCGTACAATACTGTATAAAAGGCTTTGGAGAACTTTTCGACAATCTTACATATTGAAGAAAAAGGAATATGATAAGTTGTAAGTGAATGTAAATAGGTTAAGGATTTAAGCGCTCATTCGATGCGAACTTTAAATATTTACTGTGATGGGTATCTTAATAGCAGACTATGCTGTACTTAGTGGATTTGCGTAAATTGTTTCTTACATCTGTTGAATCTGCTGTTAAAAAATAATTGTAAATCATAAATATTAACCGTATTTACTTTTATGCCATTGCAGCTTACCACAATAAATTTGTTCCTATTGATGATATCTAAAGGTAAAATTAGCTTTATAGTAAACGAAGAGTAGTAAACTCGCTTTAAGTTGTGTCTAATATCTGTCTCACACGTAAGATAAAAATTATATAAATTTAATAATTAATTATACATAAAAAAACTGATCGATGAAAATGGAGCAAAAACCAATAATGAACATGAAATTTAATTATATGAAAAATTATTTAATACTTATTCGCCTATAGTTTTTAACATTATTTTTTTCCTACATTTCTAATTTTGTACAATTTCCCTCCGAATAAAACTTGTATCGTTGAACACTACAACTGCCTTCAGAACTCAGCAATAGCAATTAATATTCGAAATTTAATCAGAAATATTCCGATATAATTATCGCATTATTATTGTATTTAAAATATCCTAATTTAATCGATTACGGTATCATCTCGACAGTTTAATACAGAACAGTTTCGTAATATTACAAAAGTAATGTTTTATGCATATTTACCTACTGACTGCATTTCTTGAGGATAGATTATGAATAATGGCTACCTGTTATGAATTAAATTCAATGTTACCCATCAAATAGTTTGAAATGTTGATATAAAGGCAAAAATCTTTTGATCACAAACAGCATACAATGTGGTTTCTTAATCTGATATGTTTGATTGAGTGATCATATTATTTAATTATTTCTTTCTTGAATTTCTTTTTGCCTTTGGCAACTAAACTAAAATTTAAATTAGTTAAACTCAGAATCTTCTAGTACTTGATATATACAAAAAGTTTGATTTGAAAAGCAGCCAACAGAGCAGTGACAAACCTAAGACGTTCTTACCAGGTTAATGAAGTAGTAATGCATATTTTATGTCTAAGTATTAACTGTCGAAAGGCACGTTTTCATACTTTATCAGTCACTGATCTGAATTCATTTTTGATATAAAACTTCAGCAAACAATTATTTTAGCAAGCTTGTTTTTATCCTTTGAAATCAAGAAATAAATTAATAATTTATGCGTAAGAAAAGGTTTATTGAACAATAGTATTTCTATTAATTGCGATACATGCACATTCACAGGGAAAAATACACTTATTGCATTTGTAAATAAACATGTGCCAGACTATAAAATAAATTTTACTATTCAATATGATCACGAGGTATTTTTCTTGGTTACTGGAATGGAAATTAAGATATATATTTACGCAAAACCGGTCGCAGATTTGCGTGCTACTGTGTTAAGTTCTACTGGGTGAAAATTTTGTATCTGCCGTTCAGTTACTGGTCGGAATGGTTGTCAAGTTGTTGTGTCTGACTTTTATTCGTACTACTCCACTTGCACTGCACTGTAGACTTCTTCTTATTCATTTCGGAAGCCTTGCTACGGACGGACGGGTCGGGTGAGTTTTCGCGATCGTAATCACTAGACCTTCGCCCATCGCGGGTCTCAACGTCAATTCCTCGCATCTTTTTGCATCGGCTGGTGCGTTTCCTTCGGCAGCTGCTGCGCTTCCTGCGTCTCACCTTCCTCTTGGAGCGACGACGCCTACTACTGCAACGTTGGCGCCTCCTGCAACCGCTGCGACGCGAACGTCTCTTGCATGTGCTGCGACGCCGGCGTTTCCGGATTTTGCTGCGACGCCGTCTGTTGCAACCGCCTTTCAGGTCCGTGATACTTTCGTCCAAGGCCCGCCTGCTGCGCGACTGCAAGATCTTCGGCGACGGGCCGGCGCCATCACTCGCCATGAAGTAACGTCGGTTTCGAAAGACGATGAAGCCGCTCTTCATGCCGTCGTTCAGCGCCCTGGCGACGGCCATTCGCAGTTGGAAATTCGTTAACAGACCTTCATAATTTGATTCGAAATATTTCAAAATTTCGGTCATCGACAGACCGTTTTTTCGGTATATGAAATGCAGGACGCTAGGTATATCATCCTTGATAAATTTTCTAACACTCATATTACACATATGTTAATTTATTGTCACTATACCAAATTTACTAAAAAAATACGCATGGTTTTGGAATATCCGGGAAGCCAAATCGGTACATGGCTATGAATTAAGAAACCGAGAATCAACTGTTGCCGTGGTAATTAAAACAATCAGAGATATTCAAGACAGTCAAGGTGGACTTTCGTTAAAGATACTCATTGATCACAATACCGGTATAATTGGTTCTCAAACATTAGAAATATTCAGTACAAAATTTTACTGAAGTTACGAGAGTAAAAAAATCATAAGTATTAACTGTATTTACTTTTACGTCATTGCTGCTTAGCACAATAAATTTGTTCCTATTGATGATATCTAAACGTAAAATTAGTTTTATAGTAAGCGAAGCGTAGTAAACTCGCTTTAAGTTGTGTCTAATATCTGTCTCACACGAAAGATAAAAATTATATAAATTTAATAATTAATTACACAAAAAAAACTGATCGATGAAAATGGAACACAAACCAATAATGAACATGAAATTTAATTATATGATAAATTATTTAATATTACATATTTCAGCACACACATGCAGATGAAAGTACTGTTAAACAATTTAAATGTTTTTTCTGGAACGTGAACACTTTGAGCCTGCAGGAGGATTCTCTCGCAGTTAACCTGCGAGGGATGTTCTCTCGCAGGCAGAACCTTTTAAGAGAGATACGAAGGGGCTACCTTTGGGTATTCCTTTTCCTCTCCGTTTTTGAGGCACCTCGGCCTGTTTTGAGAGGTGTATGTTCCGGGTTCGCAGACCTTGGGCATACGGTAAGAGTTGTTCGCTATTCCCATTGGAATAGTCGGCCAGCTACCTCCTAAACTGGTCGAGGCACGGAGAAGGGAATGCTGCGTCCCCACAGAAAACTCCTCTCCCGCTATCAGAAGGGCGTGGGACAAGTACCCAATGCCCGACCTACCCGATGCAGGTTTTCCTACGGTTTTCCCTGCATTTCTTTAGGCGAATGCCGGGTAGGATCCTTAAACTATAGCCCGGAGGCCCTAGTAACCCTTGGCTACCTTCCTCCACCCTTCCGCATCCACCCTTTCAAATCCCTTCCTGTGCTATTAAAGAGAAGTTGCCCAACGTGGATTACCCTCATGTAGCCTGTTACCCTAAAAAAAAAAGTTCCTCGGTGAGTTGTGTCTAAGGAATATGATAAGTTATAAGCGCTCACTCGATGCGAACTTTAAATATTTACTGTGATGGGTATCTTAATAGCAGACTATGCTGTACTTAGTGGATTTGCGTAAATTGTTTCTTCCATCTGTTGTATCTGCTGTTAGAAAATAATTCTAATTTACTGTTTCAAGTTATTATTTAAAACCTTCACTGTTGTCATTTACGTTGTATCCGTTGACAGAGGTCTTTAAGTGTCGTTGGTTAATAATCATTAAAGGAGTTGAATTTAATAGAGATCGTGCAAAAGAAGTCACCAATTCTGGGGTTCGTAACACTCCTACAGACGTAGACCTACTCTATTCAGATAGACTTTTCTAGTTCCCCACTAACTGAATCAGTCCTTAAAAAATAAACGTAACTCTTGGAAAAATTATTTCTGATTTCTTTAATTTCGGAGAATATTTTTCTATCTTTTATTTGATTTTTTATTCCAAAAAAAATATTAATGTAGTTCCTAATTAATATAAATTTCCCGTCATTTATTTCCTATCTGTATTTGTTTTTTTATTTTTACTCAAATATAATGCACTACCCTAATTAATATAAATATCCTCGTCACTGATAAAACTTTAAGACTATTTTTCTATTATTACGTGGGTGAGTCAATAAGTAACGCCACCTATTTTTTCTCTTTTGTATGTCAAGACAATTGAATGCAATTTACACAGCATAAACCTTAATGATTACAGTTTCACTTTTCAATATAGTCTCCGTCCTTTTCCACAATTTTTTCCACACCAATGTATTCGACTCCGGAAAAAAGCGTGGTCTTGCTTCTTATCGACGCCAACGGTGTTTGCCTTTCAGCTTAGTTACACCAACGAATCTATCGCCGAACAGTGCTGACATACACTGTTGCACCACCATACACATTTTTCAGCCTTTCATGAATTAGAATGGGCATTTCACCTTCCGAATACGTCTTACAGGTACGTCAATGTCAGCCATTTTGCAAAAAGGTGCAGTGCTGCCACCTGTTGGCTGCTCAGAAAGTTTTTTCTGCAGTGGATTGGAGAAGAATGTTCGTGAAATCATGCCAAACTATAATTTTCACATAACTAACTTGTTTAAGGAGAAAAAATTGAAGCATTAGTTATTGAACCACCCTCGTATATTTTCAAAAGATTTGTAACATTTTGATAAAGCGTATGGACTCTAGATATTTCTTCATTAATTAATAAGTTCACTATACCATCAAGCACACTTTTAAAGTTTACTGGCATCATTTTAATGGTAAGAGTTTCTTTCAGAAAAGAACGACTATTACGGTTTTTCTATTATTCGATTAGTCCACGGTTATTCACTTAAATAAATAACAAACTATTTGGTTTCAGGAAATTATAATGAGCACAGAATTCCTTATTCTCTCTTGCTCAAATGATTGATTGTGTAACCACTAACTATAAATAGAATATATTCAAAAACTATTGTGGCATTTTGCTGACTATACAATTTAATTAGAAAAAATTTAAGGTGTAAGTAATTAATAAAACTCTTGATTCACCTCTTACTAGCGTAAACGAGGTCACAGATATTGAACGGAATTTAGATATAATTAATCATTTATGATTGGTGACAGGTAAATATGGAGGGTTCCAGAAAATTTTATTTTAAAAGTGTTTAACAGGACAGACTTTAGTTTTATGGTAAGAACTGAATGAGTAAATTAACGTGTAGTGCTTACATTAATTATGATTTTTAATCAACCAATAACGTGTCTGTAACTGATTAAATCAGTACTTGTGTAGCACATCATTTTTGAGAGAACTTTTTACATTTTTACATGTTACTAAAACTATTAATAATACTAAAGACAGCCAAATACAGACAAAATATAATATAATATAAATACCACACAACGTTTCTGGGATCCTTGTCCCTTTCTTCAGGGGCTAAGAAGAGCCTAGAGAGACAAAACTGTACTAAATTTATTAAAATTATTTTTAATTTTGTGATAGTCACGTTCACTTTTATTTCCGTATTTCCATACGTAACAGAACTACTTGATGCAACTAATTATATAAGTATTGCTAAAAAGAGGAGATGACGATGATTTTACGAACGGAGCTAATAGCTGATAAATGGGAGATTTTCTATCAAATTTATTTCGTGTAGAACTGAAGCATTTGAATGTATATTTGATATTCATTCACACACACTCATATATATATATATATATATATATATATATATATATATGTATATATGGTGTGGGTGTGTTGTTGGAGATGTACCGCTGGGAAATTCAGCAGGTTGCAAGAGCGAAAGGTGGCACATATTCCGTGATCATATTTCGGAAAGTAATATGACCTCCATGGGACCCTAGATACGAACATGAACTTGTGCTTTCCAATAAATTGTTGATGAACGGAAAGACAGTATTGGTAAATAGAATGACATATAGTTAATATGAACGCTTACCGAAAACGAAATTGTAAAAGGGAGCATTGCTAATATTTGTCGCTACACAAATTAAGTCGTTAAGAGACAAAGCTATTTTTATTTTCGGAAAATGGGGTAACAGATGCTTAAAAAATTTCAGGCCAGTGATCTATTGTATGACGGGAAAGTAGCCCTTAATTATTTGTATGAGTAATATTGTAAATGCAGAGTTTGTTCAATTGTTGGTCCGGCCAGGTGGCATTGTTAGAGAATAGTCTGGGCTGCGGCGTGGCGATAGTATTTCGAGAAAAGTCAGAATCATGTGTAGATTTTGTATTAATAGAGCCTTCAAAGTAATTAAAGTTAACTACGAGTTTATTAATTTATCGATCATATTAAATGTTGTTGGAATTAAAGCCACGTGTATCTATTTTAGAGTATGTTAATTGAGTCATGCCTAAATTATAGTAGATTCGACGCAAACGAGTGATAATATTGAGAAAGTGAAGTTATTAGGGCCCAAAATCAGAGCAATATAATTTGAAATATTTCAAATTCTTCTAGCAGCGGTACGCAAAAACACCAACAAGAAAAACGGAAGCCACGTGTTCCAGACCATCAAAGAACGACAACACAGATAAGCAAACACAAACTTTCAATATTTGATTTATACCACAGTAACTGTCAATTGTTCTTCCCACGAGAAACCTGGGTTTAGGATCTCATGTTCAACTAAAAACTTTCAGAAGTATTAATTGTAAACGAATCTCTTATAGCTGTAATTAAAACTTTTATTTTTTAATGATAATTAATGTAATCATGAATCGCACCGATTCTCTGTTAAAATAAGTCACGCTATACTTAATCGGTAAGTATACCTTCACAGTATATGTGATCGCGCTTCCTGCCTACTAATCATTTGTTTCGAAAATACATTCTTGACTACAAAACCGATGTTTATTACCAAAACTTAGATTCAGTTCAGTCATAACTTAAAAATAAATTATTTATCATAAATTAATTACGTTTAAAAAATAATTTACTCTATTAATTTCAAGCTGTTTGTATAAAATCAGTTACTAAATAATCTTCACTCAGTGTACTTTTATTAACTGGTAATTATTAATTAATTTTATAAATATTAAATACTTGAAAATATATGTATTACATAAATAGAAGTGCGATTTTGTCTATACGTCGTGAAAGGTGGCGTAGCTGTAGGCGGGTGCAAGATGGTCGTAGACGCCCCAGTAGCTGTCGAAGCCCGGCATAGGCGCACGCACCTCGGCTGTGGTCCTGTTAGGAGCCTTCCAGTTCAGCAGATACTCATCCAGTACGGGCTGAAACACGTGGGATATATACGACGCGTTACCAGTTTATCAAATATATTCTTAATTACATCAGGTTAATCAACCCTGCTTCAGTTGCGAAACGTCTTTTAATCCGTAAACTTGCAATGAAGAGACGACTGTCGTTAAGCATTATAAAAAGTGTAAGTGCCAACTAATTCCTTTTTTATCAAGTGCTAACATAATATCAAATAAGACAGTTTACCAAATAAGATGTGAGAAAGATAGTCAATTCAGACAAAAAAGTGATTTCGCAACTGAGGAAAGGGAAAAGGATCCCAGAAACGTTGCGTGATATTTATATTACATTTTTTTGTCTGTATTGGTTACCTATCTTATTCATTATTTTCAATCAGAAGTAAATTTTTCATATATACATAAATTATTTATATTCTACGGCTGAAATTAGCAACAGGCTACATGAGGGTAATCCACGTTGGGAAACTCCCCTTTAATAGCATAGAAAGGGATTTGAAAGGGTGGATGGGGAAGGGTAGAGGAAGGAAGCCAAGGGTTAACTAGGGCCCCCGGGCTATATTTTAAGAATCCTATCCGGCATTCGCCTAAAGAAATGCTGGGAAAACCCTAGGTAGGTCGGCCATTGGGTACTTGTCCCACGCCCTTCGGATAGCGGGAGAGGAGTTTGCTGTGGGGACGCAGCATTCCCTTCTCCGTGCCTCGACCAGTTTAGGAGGCAGTTGGCCGACTATTCGAATGGGAATAGCGGACAACTCTAACCGTATGCCCAAGGTGTGTGACCCCGGAATATACACCTCTCAGAACTGGCCGAGGTGCCTCGGCTTGTGGGAACCTTAGTTCAAAAACGGAGAGGAAAAGGCATACCCAAAGGTAGCCCCTTCGTATCTCTCCCATAAGGTTCTGCCTGCGAGAGAACTTCCCTCGCAGAATCCTCTCGCAGGCTTTTCCTACGGCTGAAATTTTTTTTTTTAGGGCAATAGGCTACATGAGGGTGATCCACATTGGGCAACTCCCCTTTAATAGCATAGGAAGGGATTAGAAAGGGGGGATGCGGAAGGGTAGAGGAAGGTAGCCAAGGGTTACTAGGGCCACCGGGCTATGGTTTAAGGATCGCACCCGGCATTCGCCCAAAGAAATGCAGGGAAAACCCTAGGAAAACCTGCATCGGGTAGGTCGGGCATTTGGTACTTGTCCCACGCCCTTCCGATGACGGGAGAGGAGTTTGCTGTGGGGACGCAGCTTACCCCTCGCCATGCCTTGGCCTGTTTAGGAGGCAGCTGGCCGACTATTCCAATAGGAATAGCGGACAACTCTTGCCGTATGCCCAAGGTCTGCGGCCCCGGAACATACACCTCTCAAAACAGACCAAGGTGCCTCGGCATGTGGGAACCTTAGTTCAAAAAAATCAGAGAGATGTGAGAGCATCCCCAAAGGTAACCCCCGCCAGAGCTCTCTGGGAAGGTTCACCTGCGAGAAATCCTCTCGCAGGCTTACTTTTCTGGCTGAAAAACACTTTTCTGGCTGAAAAACTACTGAAATTAAGAACATACAATGTATTTATTAAAGCACAAGTACGTCTAGATGATGTAAGAGAAAACCAATAGTCCTCGTATATCAATTTAATTTATTCAAAATTGTCTAATGAACTTTCAGCCGCAATATTTGGCGTATTCCCCACATCAACTCGTGCTACAAATAATAAGATTCCAGTCTGCACAAGCTGATTTAGAAAAGTCACCGAATATTGTGCCAGTCCACTATGACCCCCGATGGACAGAAACCCCTGTTTTATAATGTCTTATGAATAAATTAAAATGAACGTGATATACTAAAATTATTTTCAAGTCTATCTTGACAGGCATCGAAAAGGAAGATTCCGATTGCGCAGCCCCACTTTCCTTTACCGAGCAACACATGATGTTGCCGGGAACTTAAATCCGACATTTTACGTAGAAACCGGAACTTCGAGTCACATGCCAAGAAATTTCTAATTATACATTTATATAAGAATAAAAATGTGTTTCTATCATTTGGAACTACCAGTAATTTTTATGTCTGTAATTACATTTTACAGTCTAATTACCTTCCACCATTTGTTGGCCTCATCGTTTTCATTCTTAGTCCCCACGTCGTTATGAACTTCTTCTTCTGGAAACACTTCCAACACTGGAATGGGATTTGACGCCGTCACATCATCTTCCTTGATCCATTCGGGCAAGTCGAAGTTCCAGGGTGTCGGGGCTCGGAATACTTCGACGTCTTGGGGTTTGAGCAGGTTCGGTAGCACGAGGTTCCAGGAAGGAGTCTTGAACCACTGAGGGACCTCTGGCTTCCACTGAGGCGTTGACAGGTCGCCTGCTAAATCAGGGAACTTCAACTTCAAGATCGGCACTGGAGTGTCTCTTTTCAGACTTGGAGCGGCGATAGAACGTGATGACCACGAGAGCGTCTGAGGTTTCAACCAGTAGCTCATGTCGTTTGCAGACATCTTCATGTCTGCGCGCATGGACCCTGTCTGTTGCTGCTGCGTGCTGATGAACCGTATCGGCTGGCCACCAACATATCCACCGCCCCCAAAGGAGACGGGTCTCCGAGATGTCTGTCTCTGATGACACAAAAGCATATTTGGCAAGAAATTAATATGCTTATAAGAACACTCCAAAAAAACGGAAACCCGCTTTACCAGTATTTATTAGCAACTGGATAGAAGGTACGCATACTTTGGTTCTAGAGTGAGTCAATAAGTAAGGGCAAAACAAAAGTCAAACAATTTTTGGGTAATTCTATTTTATTTATAATAATAGTACATTATGCCAAAAGTTTCCCAAACTTTATCAAATCATCCCAAAAGTAATTTTTCGAATCCTGCCCCCACACCCCTATTTGAACTATGGTTTTGTGTTTGGAGAATTGACGGATCCATGTTTCATTAACAGTTATATATTGACATAGATTCTCGTCGATATTACGACTAAATGCATCAGGCCAGCTACTAGTGCGTTTATTCCCCACAACGAGCAAACGCGGCACCTATCTTGCTTATATTTTTTGGATACAATTTAGTAAAAATTGAAGTTACTGAGTCACGTAATCTGTGATCTCAACTAAGTCGAGGGAAATTAGTCGTCGTTCACTGAACTTTATATGGAGGATTTTATTGATCATCGTGTGAAAATCCTGAACGATATTCGTAGCTTGTGGATATCCAACGGTGTTTAAATTAATTCATCCAATTAGAAATGGTTTGAAATGCTGCAGCATATGTTCATCCAACTCGGATTTGATTTTCCGCTATCGGCCTTTTAAATTGAAGTATTTAACTGATGCCAGAAACTTGTTTTCTTTTCATTGTTTGTAAATCAACGAAACTTTGTTTTTACTGGTATTAAAAATAAAAGCACCCATTGGATATTTGATAACAGAGATTCTCGTGAAACTTCCTGGAATAAACACCTTGTTTCGATTCCAACCGTGCCATCGATTAGATTAAGCGAGCACTTATTAACCTACCGCTTACCACAGCAGTTACACGTGCAATCAGAACCACTGTTCGACTGTTCAACTTCGTCTAGTAACCATGAAAATAAACAAACAGGTAGGCTTACGTTCTCAATTCAACCGGTCATCGCTCTCGACATTTCCAATTCTGTTCTGAAAGGATGCTTTAGAATAGCAGTCAAACGTTAAGGTTAACTGTTTATAAAGTAATGTAAAATGAGTAACTTTCATCAGGCATTTCGCATCACGACTCAGTTCTCAATCGCTAAGGTTTTTTTTTATTTAAATAAATAAGTAAACGTGACATGCTTCGTGTTGTCCAGTGATCTCTTTGGTAAGTAGGCCGTGGCATCTTTAGGAACGGTTTAGCGTTGCGGTAACGCAATGGACTAACAAGGTTCCTCGTTGCGTGAAAGTCATCGGCCTTTAAAGGGTCAACCAACATACTACTTAGATTTAGTTTGAGTGTGCTTGAATACCTCTGGATAGGTGAATCAATCAAATTTAAGTGTAAAATACAAAATACACAAAATATAGTTGAGACTGTCTTAATCGCGTGCTGGTTTCTACACTAATTTGAGTACTTACTTTATTATATTCTTCCCGTATATTCAGGCATCAACGTTTTACTTGACCTTCCTCTTTTTTCAGGTAATTATTCTCTTCTCTACTTCGTTCAAAATTTCTAAATTAATTCTCACGTTATATCCCTCCCTCTAGAGGAGAATTTTCGTGGAAAATGCGATTATTTACATTGTATTTTAATGATCAATTTCTCGTGAATTCTGTATCCATTAATCTACGTTTTTTACTCTTTTTGCTTATATTCTGAATATTTTGTTTATTTTCACTTTGTTCCGTCGGAAATAGAGACATTTAATTTCTTTTCTCCTCGCGTTTCAATTTCCGAGCTTCAATAAATAAGTTTGGTTATAGTTGGTCCCAGAACTTGGGAATAAACCAGACCGGTTCTTTCCATAATTTCCTAAAACGTACCCTATCTAGACGTAAGACAGGAAGGTTGTCAGACAAATACTTTATCAGGAACGACATAATAAAATCTTATCAGTGCAGTGCAGTGTATGCTACTTATTAGGTGCCAATTACTATCAAAAAATTATAAGAATATTATTTTTGCTGTCTCAACTTTAAACTATCGAGCGATTTGATTTTTCCCAAAAATACGTATAAACTCTAAAAAAAAAAGATCAAATTAGTAACCTGCTTAAATTTAGAATTTTTCTTTGCGATTACTTTTCATTCTGAATTTCTGTAAAATTCCTTACCTCCGTTGGTTGGTTAACGGGAACGAATATACTTTCACCCACAGCAAGTACTCCCTGGAACGAAAAAAGAAGAATGGTATTGTTTAAATGGTTCCATTAGAAATTTACAATTTAATGAGAAGGCATACTGTCAGAATAGTGAAGCAACGAAGATGCACAAGATGCGGAAATTGGAGCCCAGTTCTCACTAATTCAATTCCTGTATTTTATTAGCATTTTACATCACGCAGTACGAAAATTGAATTGTTTTCGGCAGACGCAGGTGATTTAACAAAGCCTTAACGATTCTTTTTTTTTTAAGAAGTTTTTTTATAATTTCTCTCTCATGGAGTGAGTTGGTAATATTTACGACCAGTTCCTCATAATCAATATAAATAAAATAATAGTTTTGTTTATAAAAATCGTAGAATTCAGAATTTAAATTTATGTTTACGTATCGTGCCTCAGGAGCTGTCACGCTTTGTTCGTTTACAGAAGAAAATGGTCGAACAATTCCGATTATATCAAGCACCTTAGAAAAAACTGTTGGATCTCTGAAAACCTTGATTTTATTCGCTTTTTACAATCGACATCTAAGATGTTTTCAGCCACCAACATCTGTAAATAAAATAGTTCCAAAACTTGTTTTTACCTACATGGACTGTGCTTTGTTCATTTTACAGAAAAACAGCTGAACGAGGTTTCTCTGAACCGGTAATTAACTTAAAGGCTATCTGAATGTGTCAACCACCATTTGAAAAAGTTAGTATTTAAATTCCAATTAACATTTACATTTTCGAAGTATGATGTGAGTAGATAAACAAAATCTGTGTTGTCGCGATTACGCGAGAAGGTATTCTTATATAGATAACCGAGAAGTAATACACAATATTAATCAATAAGACTTGATACTCGAACAATGAACATTTGCATAGGTGTTAAAGAAAATAATAGATCCAATGACAATAGTATTCTCTTTTATGTTAAAAGCTAACCATTAAATTAAGAAACGTGCACAATCCTTTACCGTCATAATGTTAGTAAAACATTTATAATTAAGGTTATAAATAATGATAAAGCTTAGCTTACTACTCACCAAGAGTACAAGAACTGCGAGAGGGTGCGACATATCTGTCTGTGATTGTTTTGTGGAGTGTGGGAGGTTTATATAGCTGACCCGAGGCAATGTCCCACTGCGATATTGCACCACGGAGAGAGCTGTCCTCTGCCTCGCACCAACGGCCAGGGACAGTTCCTACATCCCAGGGTCGTAGGGGATGCTTTGGTGTCAGCACTTAGAATCAGAGTCTCTATGTATTCCTTCTACGAAGAATTTTCGACCGGACCGTCCATAATTGCGTTCTTGTTGCAGACTAAAGCACAAAGTCAGTTATGACAGGGTAACCTTTCCACCCTACCCACCAACGTCTTGCCCATCTCCGTGCAACATAGTGCACAGATCCATAAAAAAAAATAACATTACAAAAGTCCTATTCACCTTCCATCTTCCTATAAAATTTGGCCGGATTCCTATATTCAAATATTCTTATCCCCCAGAAGTCATCCTCCATAACGTAAAAGAAAAGTACTCAGTATTACACCTCCACAATTTCCCACTGTATTATAACTGTCCAACTCCAGACCTTTTAAAAATCAAGGCATATATCGCTTGACTTTCTTCCCCCCACCCCCAGCAAAAAAAAAAACTATAAAAAAACTTATGCTGAAGAGGGTCTATGGCCCTATAATAGGAAAGGACATCAATAACAATAATAATAAACCGGGTAACGAAACCCGAATGATCCCGTGTGGCATTAATTTATTCTTCGGGCTAATTTCTATAAATATCCGGGCATCACCTGACACTCAGCTAGTGTTTCTATAAGACAGAAACAAATAATATAGTTATGTAACTCTAACTGCTCATGCTATTTTCAGAAATTACTAGTCATAATTGTACTTGTTAATATGTTGGATTCAAATTTCACAAAAATCAAAATTTTCTTATTTTTATCGCGCGGTTTTGCTATCTAATTGTGTTTTGTTATGCGTAGGCCTATATTTGCTAAAATCGTTTTTCCTATACTTTTGCCTAAGAATTCATGTTCAGTATGAGATAATAAATAATAATAAAATCTCTCTATTAATGTGGTCGTGTTGCCGTGGTAACAGTTATTTATCTCATTTCATAAAAATTTAATGTATTAACATCATATATGTTGGTGTAATTCTGTTAAGAATGGCTCACAAGCGAAATGAACTATGCAGACTTCCCAACGCTCTAAAGTTTTTGTGTAAATGCAACGGCATGTGTTTTAGAGACATTAGAGAACACTTCGAGAAGAACGCGGGAGGTTTGCTGCCTTCTAGAGCACTTGACGCCGCAATCCGCCATATGTTGATGTACAACAAAATGAAAGGCTGCATTCACGTGAAAAAACGGAAATATTTCAGCACCTGTTGCATTTTGAATAGAGGTGTACGCAAACTTTCCAAACGAAAGTCGACTGCTAGCAGATATCATGGGGCCAAGTCGACGGTTGTTCGTCAGAAAGCAGTTAGCTCCATTAATCTATCGCAGGAGGGGTCAGAAACTTCCGATTAAGCAGAAAAGTGAATATTTTCTACCCATGACTGTAGAAAAATAAAATTATGAAGATAAATATAAATCATAGATGTTGGTATTTGTTGCTCAGCTATGAGGGCTGACATGTTGTGTCCTCCATAGGATCTGTGTAACAATCATAAATTTGTTTTTTATGTGCAAACTATTTATTTATTTAATTACAAATTATATTTTTTACTTGTACTGCCTATTTTGGTATATCATGAAGATGGTAACAACAAATTATTGAATTTTGAGAGCATGTATCTTGATATTAATGATTTTCGGAAAAATCAAGCAGAGCATTAAGAGACTAATGTTACAAGTAAATTGATTCTTCACAAGATATCTGTCTGGGGCTACTGGTTAAGTGACAAGCATATTTACTATCTATAAATCAGGTCACATGCAAATCTTTTGACCCCATTTTATTATTAACTAAGTTATGTTTAAGTTTATTTGAGTTCCTTGGGTCTGAGGCTTTGGGGCTGGCCACTCAATTGTTCTAGGAATTGCATTATAGAATCTTTTAATTGAACTAGGTTCAGGTTCAACTGACTGTACCATTGTTTCTCAAGTCATAGCACGGTGAATTTGTAAATTATATAATCAAGAGTTCCTTGCCCCAATTCATTTTTTGTACAATTATTTTCAATGTCTGTGTATTACTTTTTGTTAATACTACCATATTTAGAAATCACATGCAACATTGGTTATGCCTTGTCCACCCTGCTTTTTAATCTGTCTCTTGAAATGGCTCTACAAAGGCTTAATATCTCCAGACATGTAGGAACATAAAATGGTCCAGGTATCTGCATATGCAGATGATATTGATATCATCTCTAGAAATATAGATAAATTAAGACAATCGATGGCCACAATAGATCACTGTCTTAAGGAAAGAGGGCTTATAATTAATTCAAAGAAAACTAAATATATGGTGGTCACAAAGAAAGAATCTAGTACAAATAATATTAAATTAAATGGTTATACCTTTGAATGAGTACAGGATTTCACATATTTAGGTTCAAAACTTAACAGTGAAAAATAATGTGTGAAGTGAAATAAAGCAATGTATCATCAATTTAACAGAATTTACTACATGTATGGCAAATTAATGAAATCCAAGATGTTACAAAACACTTATAAGACCTGTAGTGGTATACGGCTGTGAAACGTGGACCCTGAATAATAATGATAAGCGCTTACTTAGAATATTTGAATGCAAGATACTGAGAAATATATACAGACCTGTATGTACGAATGGAGAATTAGAACATACAGAGAACTAGAGCAGCCCATGAATAACAAGAACATTGTTAGGTTTATCAAGAGCAGAAGGTTGGCCTGGATGGGACACGGATAAAAGCAGAACACCTAGACGGATTATGGACTGGAAGCCAGTTGGGAGCAGGAAAAAGGGGAGACCCTGGACAAGATGGGTAATGACATTGAGAAGGATATACAAACCATGAAAGTAAGAGGATGGTGGAGACTGACACAGGAGAGGGCGGAATGGAAGAAATAGTAAATAAGGCCAAAAATCACATTGGGTTACAGTGCCAATAAAAAAAGAAGAAGATGCAACATTGGATGCTTCCAAATATGTTAATACAATTAATTTTACCATCATCTGTTAATAAACATGCAAACTTTTTAATTTCAATGAGTGCTCATGAATGTTGAACAAGACTTGTTCCCATTTATTTAACTCAGTTAAGTAGGGGTTTTCAAGGAACCTTCAACTGTGAGGGATTTTCTGAACTCAGTTCTTGGTGTGTATTTATTTTCTTTGCCTGCACCACTCATTACTTGAAGCAATTTTCTGTATACACAAAACTGTGGTAAATAAAAAATGCAGTTGATTGAATTATACAAATAGAAAGACAACGTGAATCACATGTTCAAGTAGTATTAACTTCTCTGGCTCAATTACATCATGGTACTATGGCCATAGTCCAAATATCAGTAGATGAATTTCATTTCTGTTTTCTCATTTCATGTAGTCTATATGTCTATTTTCATGTTATCTAATGTGACTTCATTACTTAATATTTCTGAACACATTTGTATATGAAAGACAGATAACATTGCTGACTTACCTGAAATCAACAATTTATCCAGTCAGCCTGTGCGGAAATAAAAATTCAAATTTTCCCCCCTTCACCAGGAAAATATATCTGAACTGTGTGCTGGCCAGGAACAAATTGATGAATTCAAACAATGGTGCAACAGCAACAATCGAAATCCAACAAAGCCAACTAACAACAAAATGTCACGAAAATGAAAAATACAAATATATATATATATATATATATATGGGTCATGAGTTTTTAACTTATGTGCTCCATGATCCCAAACAATTTATACAGTGATAATGTAAACTAACAATAATAATACAACAACGATAGTGTTACCAGTACTCAACTTGTAATACGCTACATTTCTAATTTCTTTTATGTAGTTTCCTGTAGCATCTCTTTTTTAAAAGCAGAACAGTTTAACACCAAGCTGGCACACATTTCTAACACAAAAGAATTATCCTTCACATATATTTTAAATAAAGTTAATTTTGGATGGTAGTATTGTAGGACCATGAGATAGATTTTCTCAATATGTCGCAATAATTCAAAATGTTCTTTATCATTCAAATAAAATTTGATTGTGATTGTACCAAAAATATTATAAAAAATATCCAAATATTATTTGTGTTTCAAAAATATAAACTAATTTAAAATAAGATTTTTAAATTCTGAATGGTTTGAATTTAATTTAATTTTGCGTCATATGTCAACTCCTTATACTATGCTGTACAGCACAGCATGGACCTCTGCTCAGCTGAAATGAGCACAGCAGGATGGCAGTTTGATGAGCTTTTCGGGTGGTGCAAGGGGTACGGTACATGTTCATTCCTCATTGAACACAGATAGCATTAGCAGGAGCGAATACATGCAATGAAGCAGTTAAAAATCTTCAAAATTGAAGCAGAAATTCAATCAGTTAATCATACAAGTATTATAGAGGGTCTTAAAATTAAGAAAAATATAACACATTTGGATATGAAAGAGATACAGCATGGTCGAATTACCTGAAATCAACAGTTGGTCCAGAAAATATATTTCAAATTTTTGAGGACCTTCATCAGGAAAGAAGGTCTGAACTATGTGCTAACTGGCTTTTTTGGCTGTCAATTGTTGCTTTCTAACAGCTAATCCACTGAATTCAAGACTGTGTGGCTGGCACACATTTTTAACACAAGGTTTAAGTATGGGAATGTGATGCTAACAAGGGTGGACGAGGATGCTGCAAATTAGGAGTGTATTTGAGGTCAAACATTGAATAGCCAGAGTGAATTGTTGAAAGGATATTATTTTTATTTGCCTTGAATTGCAGTCCAGTATAGGCCAATCAAAGAATGGAGTTCAGTTATTGTAAGGCAGAAAAGTAAGATTGAGGTTCGAGGGGAGGTGTGAACTACTTTTTTACATTGGTCAAGTGTGAGTTGGACAGTGGATATGGTGTGGATTATTTTGTTTTTGTGGAGGTCTGTAGGATATTTTCTATTTATGAAAGCATTAAGTATCCAATTGGGGTAGGTGTACATATTGTTTTAAGTGTACCAAATGTGAGTTCCCATAAGGGAAGGGTTTAGTGTGTTCAGGTTGATAACTGTTGAAGTGAAGCTATTATATGGTGTTATTGATGTGGTGATTGGCCATAACTAAGGCATGTCAGCATCAATGAAGGAGATGGTAGTGGGAGATAAATTCCAAGTGTTGAAAATTTGCTGTTTAGGTTTTGTATAAATTGTGGGAAGAGCATCTGACCCATGGGTCCATAGTATGAAGATATCAAAAAACTCAAAACCAAGAAAATCCTTATATCTGATAGAAACAAAATGGAAAACCACAGGAACAAGGAACCTTCAACTAGATTATGAACTGAACTGGTCAGCAAATGATATGGAGCTATGAAATAGTGTGGTATTTATGCTCCTTAAAGATATTAATGTTGTAGTCAGGTCACATTCATTGATGACAGAATAATTAAACTGACAATGAACTGGAACTGGGACAAATTCCATGTGTTTCAGGTTTATGCTCCTATAATGATAACATTAATTCAATTGAACTTCAAATTGGAGAGAGTACTAGAAATGAAAATTAAATATTATTGTAGTTTCAAAGATCCTTCAACAACTTGCTGAACCACAAGGAAATTGAAGACATACAGGATAATAGCCATACACTTTTAATTAACTATAATCTCAAAAAGTTTTTGTGGCTTTAAGTGTAGACTTCAATAAACTAACAGAAAAACAACACATCTACAGGACTGGATGAGTATAGCTGGATATAATAAAGGCACTTTTAGATCTTGTGAAACATTGTATGTACAGAGTGCTGATTAACATCTGGGAAGACAATAAAATACCCTGTGACCAATATTTAAGATAGGAGACTGGGGAAAATATTGCAACTTTACAGGTATAAGCATTTTATCACATTAATTAAAAATTTATGAGTCCTAGTGAACAAAATTAGGAAATTTGTGGAACATAAACTCTAGGAAGAACAAATCCACTATAGATTTGTTTTTTTTTCAACAAGAATGCTCCTAAAAAAATATATTACATTAGTTATAATTGTTTCCTTAGACATTGTGAAGGCATGTAAAAATATATGACAATATTTGAGGTGCAAGGAATGGCTACATCATGAAATCAAATCCTGTGTGCAGCTTCATGGAGGTAGATCAAGATGTTTTGAATACGTTGTCTGTCACCACTTCTTTTCATTCTGGTTATGGATGAAATTGTAAAAGCAGTAAAAAGAAAAAACCAAACTACAAACACTTGTTTTTCTGATGTTGTAATGATATAGATTGTAAGAGAATATGTGGTAAGAAGAATTTGGAAAAATGGGAATGAACATCAGTTGAACAAGAACACTAGGCATGGCAATAAGTTGAAATCCTGGCAAAGTCCATCTGAAATTGGAAAATGAGACAATAGCTATCATTAACCAATTCAAATATTTTGGAAGCCATGTTCCTTCAGACTACGCATTAAACAATAAATCAGCAATAAGATACAAACAGCCTCAACCTTCTACCACTCTGGGATGTGACATTTCCTAAAGCTTTCCGTAAAAGCACTGTACAAAACCAAATTTAACTTGATCTATATCTAACGTGATATGGGCTGGAAGTGGTGAAAGTCTCAGCCAGAAGAAAGTCTCATACATACAACTGAAATGAAATTCCTTAGTGCTTATCTCCAGTAGACAAGATAAGGAATGACGATATCAAGCAACAACTTGGATTGGATTGAAAGTATGCCAATCATACTATGAAAGAGTTGTAACTGGTAAAAAAACTAGAGATTGACCTCAAGAAGCCTGGGGGGAGGGGGGGAATTCAAAAATGTGTCAAAACCTGATGCTGGTTGAAAAAAAAAATATGGAACAGCAGTTGTGGTTGGAAATAACAAGTTGAAAGAGGCTCATAAATAACCTACCTGGTTAACTGGAGCAGAGAAATGAAATGATGACAAACATTCAATGTAAACTTGTATTAGAAATAATGGCTAAATAAATTTTTTGTTTGTAGATTTGACATTATTAATTTACCATTTCAGTTGCAGTAAAAATGTAATAGATAAAATTATTTTCCCTTCTCCTCACCTCACAGAGACACTGATGAGTGTATTTTAGTTCACTGAATTAGTTATTGAACACTTAATTTGTAAATAAAATACAAATATATTATACATGAAATTTTGGACATAATTGTCATGTGTTTTAAAGTATAATCAACATTTTTAAACACCTCAAAACCTTATAATATGTTATCAATAATAAGAATTATTTTAATTTTACAGAGAAAAAACTATTTTCAATTTTAAAATATTAATTTTTATCAAGAGTAAAAATTGTTTCATTTTCTGTAAAATTTCACATGATGTTGTATATCTTAAAACTTTCTACACAGATTATTTCTAACATTATTTTACTGTTAACTATTGTTAAATTTGCATAAAGAAAGTTGACTACTTTTAGGTTTCCCATTGTATCTTCAGTGAGATTGAAAGTTAAGAAATTAAGTAAATTTAGTGAGGTGTGTCTGTGAGGTATTTTTAAAGTGAAATATAAATTCCTTAATTTTGAAATATGCCCAGCATGGTTACATGTGCCACAAGGCATTATATGGCAATTAGTGAATAATGTACTCATGAGGCTTTTGGCTTGTGTTTACTTAACTACCATCATGGTCATATAATCAGCAGCACTTCTTAGTATCACACTCATATTAGGGTCTATTTCAGTTATTAGGTACGTACAGTTATTAGGTACATAAATGTTTTGTTACACATTTATTATTTATAAAAAATTTAATATATATTTATTATTATTAAATATAGGCCTATATAAACTTTTAAATGTTATTACATAAATCATATTTACATTAGAAGTTGTTAACATTTTAAAGTGGAATTCTTAAATATATTTGAATGAGCTATTCCACTAATCCCCTGACCTCTGCTTTATTTTGTTTAAATACATTTTCAGAAATCTCTTTTAAACACAGGTATAATGTAATTGTGTGCAAAATGTCCCTATGGCAAATAAAATTTTGTTAACATGATTTAGAGATATTATACATCAAACCTGAAGAATCTAAAATTGCTAAACTTTGGTCATTGAAAATTAAAAATATATAGTGCTATTAATGAACTTATTGGTACAACTAGTTAGCAATTTTTAAATATTGTTATCATTTTTTGTTGTATAAGTATGTATTTACTTTGTTATTAATATATAGCAATCTTTCAACTTACAAGCTTTGTCTTGATATTTATGAATTTAATTCTTATCAGATATTTTGATTTAAAAATGGTTGATTCTTCATTTAACATGAAACGAGTTGTTGTTAATCCTTTCCCCAAAATTAGTGTTGGAACTCAATGTTCTAAATACTTTTATCCTTGTAATAATTATATAACTTATCTTAATGTACTGAATTAATTGTGTTATAAAATTTCTTACAGAACATACAAAAAACCAATTTCTCGTAGAAAATATTACAAAAGAAAACTACAAAAAATCCAAGTAGAAGAGTATTCAATTATAAGGTCTGCGAGGGCTATTCTCTCGCAGGCAAAACCTTGTAGGAGAGATACGAAGGGGCTACCTTTGGGTATGCCTTTTCCTCTCCGTTTTTGAACTAAGGTTCCCATAAGCCGAGACACCTCGGCTTGTTCTAAGAGGTGTACGTTCCGGGGTCACAGACCTTGGGCATATGGTAAGAGTTGTTGGCTATTCCCATTGGAATAGTCGGCCAGCTACCTCCTAAACTGGTCGAGGCATGGAGAAGGGAATGCTGCGTCCCCACGGCAAACTCCTCTCCCGCTATCGGAAGGGCGTGGGAAAAGTACCCAATGCCCGACCTACCTGATGCAGGTTTTTCTAGGGTTTGTCCTGCATTTCTTTAGGTGAATGCTGGGTAGGATCCTTAAAATATAGCCCGGGGCCCTAGTAACCCTTGGCTACCTTCTTCTAGCCTTCAACATCCCCCCTTTCAAATCCCTTCCTATGCTATTAAATGGGAGTTGCCCAACATGGATTACCCTTAACAAAATTATTCAATAATATTAATATTTATGATTAACATAATAGTTATGAATGTAAATTGGAATTTTGATATCTTTATTAGGAACTTGAACAAATAATTTGGAATTTTTGTCCATTACAACTTGAATAATTAAATTATAATCAAGTAGATATTTTAAGATAAAAAAAATAGTAAAATCACATTTTGCAATTATGATATCTATGATACCTGTTAGGATAAACAAGAGTGATTTTTATTTAATTTTAAAAATATTTCTGGGTTATAGTAACAAACAGTTTTTGCTTAAAATTTAATTATGAAATCATACTCAATCAGCAGCTCTAGATATCAGATTGATAGTTATCAAACACTGTAAAATATACTATATTCAAGTTTTTTTGTGTCAGAATGAGCAATTAGATAGGCATTCTGCAAGGTGAAGGCAATATACTGAAGAAAATTAATGTATGCATAAATTAAGTTTTCCTGTGATTATATTCATAATAATTATTTCTTAAAGTTAAAAAAAAATAGTAACTGAGAAAACTATGAAAATAAATAATTAAATGAGATTTTTAAATATTGCATTTTCAAGAAGCTTTACTGAAAGCAAAAGTGGCTTGTCAATTATGTGGATAGAGGAAAAAATTATTTATTCAGATTAATAAAAGTATACAACTTTCTCAGTATAAATCAAGTTCAATGTGTTAGTAATTCGATAAATAAGTAGCCAATTAAAGGGGCAATATTAAGTGATAAAATAAATATCAGTGTTTCTGCAATCCTTATTGCTTTCATCATTCATGATTCAAAAAGCTAAGAAGAGCATTGAACACTGTTCCAATTATTTTAAATGAAGCCATATTTTGATCCATAATGCCAGCTTATAACAACAGAATTTTGATATTCTGGTACTGACTGCATACAAATAACTTTTTAAAAAATCTTTTTTTTTTTTGGCGAATCCTGTATTTGTTTTGAGTCTGAGCACTTGAACACCCATCAAGTAGTCAAGTCAAATTGCAAAAGAATTGAAGATCATTAAAATTGTTGCATACCGCGTTTTTGAGGTAGTGGGCCCAAGAACTTTCTCATTCTCAAGTCTTGCTGGCCCTCTACGTTCAATAAATAATTACGTTGATGAATTAAACGATGAGACTGAACCAGACCCATTGCATGGCGCGGTAAATCTTTAAATCTGATTGTCCTGAAACGAATATCTGGGGTTCTGTGGATTCAAATCTAGTGTGGTCCTATCTAAAAATATCGTAAAATCTGTTGCGAAATTCGATGTCCTCTTTTGCTTACATTTATTCAAGCTTAAATATCTAGGATCATCCGCCGCTCTCTGAGACTGAACCAGACCCATTGCATGGCGCGGTTAATCTTTAAATCTGATTGTCCTGAAACGAATATCTGGGGTTCTGTGAATTCAAATCTAGTGTGGTCCTATCTAAAAATATCGTAAAATCTGTTGCGAAATTCGATGTCCTCTTTTGCTTACATTTATTCAAGCTTAAATATCTAGAATCATCCGCCGCTCTCTGACGTCACTGATAGTTTCAAAACAGTGCAAGCTATAAATACTCAATTCAAAATTCTGTACAGTGATGTGAGTAAATTTTCACATACATCGGAATAGGAGTTTAAATGACTTCCAATGACCAATTTCCTAAAACGAATTTATAATCTTGTGTTCCCGTATATGAAGCAAGACGAAAAATAAATGGATATATCTTTAGCGACTACGTAAGGCTGATTTTTATTATCTCTAGTTGAATTGCTTTGAGAGACCAAATATTTTCACATACGCAAGTTTATTTATCTTTGGTGCATATGCCATGTTCTCGTTACGATAAAGGGTACACCAATAGTAAACTTGCTGTCTCGGACATTCTGGACTCCGTTTGGCTTCACATAATAACAAAAGTAATTCAGCGATTCATTATAATAACAAAATTGCTTCCAGATTTTTTTGTTTACATGTGCCAATACTCATTTACAGTTCAGTGAAAGCAGTTCCACTCTGCTAGAAATTGAGCTGTGTGCAAGGTTCCCGATTTACTGAAGACAAAAATTTACGTCCGTTCGAGATGTTTTAGAGAGAATTTTATGGTAAGATAATTTTATTTTTGTCACTACTACCAGACCTAAAATTTATTGCGTAAATGTTATTTCCTAGACAGTTGGATCATAAAGTAGGCCATCCAGATTATGCCATTTATTTAATGGTGTTTCTATATTACTATTAAAATTCCCTTTATTTTTATTTTTGTTATAATGTGTTGTTTAATAGGTTCCACTAAAAAAAATCGATATTGACCAATTAAATTGTTTGATTGAATATTATAGGTTATGAATTGCAGTGAATTATTTCGAACGTCGGAGGATTGTTTCATTTATGGCGCTTTGCAGTTTAAAGTTACTTCTGGATCGTAAAGGTAAGCTCATATCAGCACACAAGTGTCAAAAAGAAGGTAAGTTTTCTTTTCTTTTCACCATGCACCTTATGATTGACGGTATTCGACAAAAATATAAAATGAAATATATTGTTATGAGTAATCGATTCACCTGAGAAAAATATGTACGAATAACTACTTTCTCACATAATTTATTTTGTACTCAATTCGCGTCCGTTCAGATTTTGTGTCGTGTTTACGAATATCAGAATATTTTTATACATTAAACACTGGTTTTGGCATACACTGAACGCTTTGTTTTTTTCATTTATGCATTTGATTCTGATATTTTATGACGCCAATCTTACCGACTTGTCAGTCGAGATCACATTTGAGTTGATATTTTAAGATTTACTGAATCGGGGTATCGTAAGAGTTGAATCCTCCGCGATGATGCTCGAGCTTAATTGAAGAGAAGCCATTTTATTTTGAAACCTTAGTTGATCGTGGATTGTTTTCACTATGTTTTGATACTGGCAAATCTTTTGGTGGTTAATATTTTATTTGGACCGATTGTTTACTTAAAACTTTTATTTTAATTTAGAGCTCATTTAATAGTACAGGAATTTAATAATTATATATCTTCAAAATAAATGAAGACATGTTAGCCAGAAGTGAAGGAAGTTCTGAGTTGTCGACGTAATGGAATAAGCTCATACTTACAGTTTTATTCTATTACTGTTTCGTTACCAGGAACAGAAGTTTAATTTGAAAGAAATAAAGGATTGAATTATTGACAACGGGCAATTTAATGGGCTTTGGATTCTTAATAGTGTCTTTAGAAATATAATTGGTACTTCTCTATAAACGAGTTAAATGTATTGTCTTTGGATTTATAACCTTTTGAAGACGGATCTCACGTGTATGAATTTAATGAGAAGGATGATGTAAATAAAACAATATTAACTGCAGTGAATTTCGTAACACATGCAGAATAGGCAGCGATCGCGCACACTATTGATGAATATTTCCTCTACTCCTGTTGCACTAGAGGGAAGACGTAATATAATTGAGAGTAATGAATATGCTGTGGTATTGCAATGGGAACCGCAGCTTCCCGTCTAATATTGGAATTGACGATATATATTATCCGTTAGTACAGGAAAAAGAATTAGGAAAACTCTTAAGGAGGATTTGCATTGAATTTTAACTTCAAGAATGTACCTGATAAAATTGCCATAGTCAACGACGGGTACGCACAGGTAGCCATAATAATCAAAAAGCATTTGTAATATAAGCACGTATTGTTCCACACAGACCCAGGTGAAGGGTTGAAGGTAAAAGGTTGAACTAAGAAAACGACTGTTTGAGATGATTGCTTTATTAGTGCTCTAGTGTCCGTGATGGGTGACCTCCTGGTGTCCGTGCGGGCCTGGTCGCGAGACTACAGCCTTGAAGCCCGAGTGCGGGTCTGCGGTGTAGGAAACAGTCCTGAGGGAACCGTCGGGTTCCACCAAACTGTACTGGCCCTTCACCACGTCACCGTGACGGGTCTCCGACTGCTGCTTCACGTCTCCAGAGTGGACGTCGTGCACCGCGTACTGGAACTCGTACTGAGACGGTGCCTGAAACACAACAGACGCGTTGAAAGCCTCGCAGATTCCAACCTTAGTCAGCCAAGAGCGAGCAGGAGAACGGGCGATACTGAACTAATCACGATGACCAACTATCTGAGCGGTTACTCCAAGCCGCCGTAGTTGCATGCCACTCAGTCTGACAGGCTATATCCGAATGAATCCAGATATTGCAATATTTCCACGCACTACTGTGATAAGAATTAATAGAGGAACACCATCATATTGCAATATGGGCTTTTGAGTTTTGTCAACTGACAAGTGCAGTTGTGTCGCTCTAGGGTCTCTTCCACCTGAGGAAAGGGACAGGAATCCCAGAAACGTTGTGTGGTATTTATATTATCACTTTTTTGTCTTAATTGACTATCTTTCTTATTCACCATCATATTATTAATAAGAAAAATAGCTAAATAAAGACAAAATTAGTGATGATATTAAATACCACACAATAGTATCATCACTCCTTTTGTCTGTAACTGGCTATTTTTCTTAATATTAATTTTCGAAACAAACGTAAATTTTACACCATCAGATTATACCAGAAACGTTTTCCTCTGGGAGAATCTTCACGTATGGCAGAACTGTTTTCTAAATCTCTAAGTTGCGGGAAAGTTTGTGTAGTATAATACTAGATCTGACTGGGAAAAAATATGCATCCCCAAATACCTCATATGAAGAGCAGGTGGCTTCCTAGCGCTATTCCAACGCTTGAATTGGCCTTTAAGTTTAGCGCTACTTTTATTTTGGGAATAATAACGATAGATACGTATTAATCTCGCAAATTAATTCCTCAATGTTTTATAAAATATTAAAAATATGCAATTTTTCAGAATTAGTTGCACCAATCCTATGGATACGAAATGTCAGTTGAATTTCATTTCAGTAGGCAACCATTCTATGAAATTACATTTAATGCCATATCTGAAACTGACCACACAAAACAGCCTTGAAAGTCGCTAATGACCTTAGCCGTTGATGCCACTATAAATAAAATAAAAAAGTGTCTTCCATAAATGGTTGACACTAAACTATATTATATAAAGGACTATAGATCGCAAGTAGAATTTCGAAGAGTGTATGAAAATATTTTTCATCCTTATTCATTCCTTGAGAAAGATTCTGTTCTATTAAAGAAGGCATTATTTAGTAAACGTTGTTCGTTCGCGGTTAATAACTTGCAATTAACAGAAGAAACCTCAAGTTCTGCAAACAATAAAAAAGTAACAATATAAATATGTGATTAAAAAACGAGTATGATAATCGTAATTTTAGATTTTATAAGCCGAATGAATAAGGTAGCAATAGTTCATTCTCAATTAAAATATACTGGATTTGAATGAAACGATATACATATTAGTAGGTTACTGCAAGTAAAGAATTATTAACCATGCTTATTACGTTAATTTTAAGTTGTCTTTTACATTGTTCAATTAAATGAAATTATTCAATTCGATTATTCCAAACAAAACAATAATTTCCCAAGTTCAATTTTAATCTACAGAAATTATTTGTCTATGAATGTTCCGTTCATTACTGTTATTCTTCTACTCTTTTTAGATAAAATATTACTGAGGAACGGTATTTACCTATATACTACTTAAAAGAATAAGGGATGCATTCCGAATACGAATTCTTATTCTCTTATAAGACTAAGCCGTTTGTGTTATATGATTCAGTAGAAAACATTAAAAGTCAAATAAAGAATATATGCGATTAATTTGTACATTGTACAGAGTTATCTTCAGCTTCAAAGAGACTAACAAGGGGAAGTGAATGCGCTAACACGGCCGCTCCTCTGTCGACATTCAAAAGCATTATTACGGAAAATGTAATGCAATTATTAAGTAGTAAAGTGGTTAAAGCCGTTAAAATTCACCACTGGATGAAAGCGTAGCACTGTGGTAGTTTTATGAGTGAAGTAGAAAGTTTAAAAGCTGCCTAACAGCTGTGGACGAGGGCCAGACGCACTGCGTAATGAAGTGCAGAAATGCTGCTTCAGTGCTGTAAATGATATGTCATGGTTACAATGTGACCCAGGTTGAAAATTTATGTAACTATGTTTTCTATATCTATTAGTTGCCTCATAATAAATATTGAAGGTTTCACTTGAATCATCGTTATAGTTTGAGTGGTCACAGAAGAGTTCTGGATGATTTATTTATAACACTGAAAAATTTACGTCTGATTGAAAATTAATAATAAGAAATAAAGCCAAATACAGACGAAAGAAGTGATAATATGAATACCACACAACGTTTCTGGAAGCCTTGTTCCTTTCTTCCGGCGCAGAAAAAACGCAAGAGCCTACAGAGATACTAATCATTTGACAAAACTCAAAAGCTTTTGAGTGAAGTAGGAAGTTTACTCTTGCGTTTATTCTGCACCTGAAGAAAGGAACAAGGTTCCAGAAACGTTGTGAGGTATTTATATTATCTTTTCGTTTGTCAGTATTTGACTATCTTTCTTATTATTATTGATTTCTTTATAATTAAAGGTTTTGAATTACTAATTTTTTCTCAAAAGGTCTTGTTCTGTTTATTTTATTAGCTTAAAAATTATCTACGAAATACGATATGTACATTTTAATGACCTGACCGGTAGTAGATTGTCTTACATGATCATGTTCCTCCTCGTAGCCGTAGCCTCCCGAAAATCCAGGGAATGCAGAAGCAACTACGAGGAACGCCAGAACTGCGACTACCATCTGGAAAGGGGAAAAAAATAGTTTGTATGATTTCGTCAAATATTTGGAAATGTACATAAGTTGAAAAAAAAATTCTGAGTCTCGGAATTCGCGAAATGGACTTTGGTTATTCACTTTGAGCGCTTGTCTTTACTGTCTGCGATAATTATCACTGAGAATAAAGCTGGAGTGTCTTACCAAAGCCTTGCACGCCATCTTGCTTGTAGTTATGAGGAGGATCTCCGGGTGCTGAGGTGCTGTGTTGTTGTGAGGCTCACGTTTGCCTTATATACGTTGCCCTGAGCTCGCTCCAACGGCGTTTCCCTCCCCATCAACTCGTCTGACACGTGAGAGCACACACGGCCACAATAACGCTTTCCAAAAAGCAAACTCACTTCACTTATATTAAACAACCAACTTAATTGAAACATTTATCATTTTTGCATCACAGATAAAACAGAATCACACTTTATTAAATTCTAATCAGTAATAAATCTTCCGTCAAGCAACGTAAGTAATAATTTCACTCTTGCATGAAGAACATATTTATATTTATTCTGTTATTACTGTTTGATCCAACTTAAAATATTTCAAGGTTTGCATCTATCTTATACAAAATAGCACATTAATTAAGAACATCGAATATGTCATATTAATTTGTACAAAAATATTCCGAAAAGATCTGTGGTTGACACATTCTGCATACCTCTGTTTAGATCGTTTATATACATTTATTATTAATGCGGGTCGTGATAACATGACAAAATGCAAAAATATAAAGTGGGATTTGTATTAGAGCCTGTTTTAGCCAATTTCACAATGTAACAATTATCTTGGTAAAATAATTAATAAAATGGATATTATCGTGTTCAAAAATATATTATGTATAACTATAGGAAATACTACAGAGTTTTATTGTTGTTGTCAAGTTTGATCATAATTAAATGCAATTATTTAGGATAAAATTGCTGTGTCGGTAATATTTTAATAGACAGTTTATTTAGACTAATTATATAAAGAAGTAGTCAATTAACAGATAAGTGCAGCAACGTCGTATGGTATTTATTTTATCACTAATTTTGACTGTTAATTGACTACTTCTTTATCTAATTAGTCTACATATAACACATGTTCTTTTTTAATAACAAAGAACATTATTTTATATTTTTACATTAACTTGTTAGATCTTTCTCGGTGTAAATAATGAATAAAATCTTCTCATGCTTATAACCGATTGAGAAGATGTATGCGCGACGTAAATACAGGTCGGATATAATCGGCGGCACGAAAATGTAATATCAAGGTCATGTTTCCAGACAATGTGTTAAATAAAAGGTACTCACGACTGCCTGGGTTAGAGTGTATTGAGGGGGTTCACAATCTGACAATAATGCTGGAGGTGTGGTGCGGGAAGATTAGCTACTTGACCTTGATATTACATCTTCGTGGCGCGCAATTATAAGACCGGACAAACTCTTTGCTAGAAGACTATTGTATCGAAACGTCGCGCATACATCTTTACACTCAGTTAGAATCCAGAAAAATTTTAATTTACTGTTAGATCATGCTTAATCTTTACAAACGGTATCCAAATCGTCTCTCTAATAACACGACTCGTAATTATACAAAAGTTTTCGTTTATAATAAATCTATGTACTATTTATTATGGCTTCTTGTACAAAAGCTACCTGCTTTTGAGAACTTTTAAATTATATTTATATACAAAGCGTACAGAAGAATTCAACTGTTGATTTTTTAACTTTAAGTGTGTATGTATAAATTGTTTACTTCTTTAATTTATTATTTTCTCTGAGAGCTTTGTACATTTGGAATTTCAAACCTGTTCAAAATTTTCAATTCATCATCCAGTTTTAATTTGAATGAAGTCCCAGTCCCTACTTATGAATTTTACGTCCTTGCCCATTAGTACAATATAAATACAGTTTAATGTGTTAGTTAATTGTATATGTATAATCCGGCGAATTTCGGAAAGCGAGTCGTCTGTCTACATTATAGAGACAGAGAGGTGGAGGGGGGGGGGCGATGATAAACAGTGATGTTGCCACACACTCAACTATTTGACATTCTTCTTTTATCAAGAGAAATTAAAATCGGGCCCCTATTGATAAACTAATTATCCGGAGGAATTAAAATATTTGGCTTGTAATCGTCTGTACAGTCTTTAATCAAACACCAACCACAGCAGCTGTCTTTTAATGTTGCAATGCGACGTGGTAAATCGATATTCACGTGTTATTTATAGTTTGATGGTTTTCAATTTCAAAGTTTTCTTTTATTTAAATTTCAGTTTCTCTAGCTTGCTTATACAACACTCGTATCCTTTCGTGGGCTTTATCCATATTTGAATTATGCACAGACATAATTTCTCTAGACAATACACGAACCACACAATAATATGTTTCACTCCTTATACGTTAACACCTCGAATTAGGATGGACGGCTCGGACGGAGAGGGACGCGATTGCTTCTGCGAATCCCGCCAAACAAGCTGCTTCTAGCTATAATGTTAACAGCTTAATAGCTTAATATGCTTAAGAATCGTGCTGTTGTTTGTTTATGAATAAATAATATTAAAATTGATGTTACACTATTTATAGATCTATAGATATATGTTATGGAAAGTCATACCGTTTATGGCTTTGGAATTTATAGACATGATCAATACTTAATCTCTGCCATTAGATTATAAACCTGCCTAACTTCTTTCATTCTGGAGTTGTTAATTAAAAATTATCATTTTCTACGTCTGTTAAATAATCGTTTGAGACAGTAAAATTTTCGTTCATGTTTCAGCTTTGTGTATTGGCGTAGTTAATTAATTCCATATTATGAGCATTTTATCTCTATACATAATGTGGTTATAATTATTTAAATATATGGCTAGGATTTATATTTCTGTCAAAAGTAAAATATAGAAACTGTATTTGTGAATAAATTCACGTTCTTATTGAATTTAATATTAGCTTTTTTAATAAATTTAATTTTTATATCGTTTCGATAAGTATCTAAATTTTTCTACACTAGTTTTTCTAGAGAAAAATCTTTTTTATATAGTTATTAATCGGATTCTTGCAAGTAATAGAATTCTGTGATCATCATCTCTGTTGTAATTTTGCAAAAAAAAAATTATCCATCCTTACAGTTTTTGAAATTGTATCGACCGCAAAATAAAGTTGTTTATTAGTTTCATTGGGAAATTTACGATGAAACAAACGAAAATTGGCCGACTGTAGCCTTTAATTTTCACTTAGACTTTCGTCAGAAACAAATCATCGTTAAAAAACGAACAATTATAGTGTAACAACGTCCTCCACAAATGTTTACCTCTCAAATTCCTGAATATAAACGCGTGTTTATTTTCATTATAACCCTTTTTATTTCTAGGAAAAATGTTTTTATCCTATAATTCGTCTGGTGATAGTGGATCACTTTACAGAATTCCTCGTCGCCTTAAACGAACTAGGACTAAGAAAACCTGGTCGCTTTATAGGAATTTGTTTTATTTGTACTTTGAATCTCTTCATTTTACAGAAGGTGATCGCACTATAGTATCGCTAGGGTAATGTGACGTTGGTGGCATCCAGGAATGTCAGCTTAGCATTTCACGTCACTCCACATTTGTGTTCAGAAAGCGTGCACTTGTTAGGCCCGAACGTTATGCAAAACGAGGAAGCGAGCCGATTCGATACAATAGGCTGCATCGACGCGACGGCGACTTTCCTCACGGCCGCCGAAAAAGACCCGGCGGCTTTCCCAGCGCATTTAATAACCCCAGCTGCAGTAAACAGCGTGCAGCGCGGACAGGTGGCGACATCCTCATTAAGGCCACACAGCGCTTCTGAGCGCTAATTTGCCGGATAGAAAGTTTTACGGCGGCTGGTTCCTTGCCGAAATTGGATAGCTCCTCCCGCGATGCGCTATCTGCTAACGAACTGCTCCCGAGAAAATAATGAAACCGCTCTTATCAAATTAAATTGCTTTTACATCAACTCGGAAGCTTTCAATTAATGAGTGGGGACGTTATCCTTCGTAACGTGGGGGCTCATGCGATGACCTTAACCGTGACTCATTCACTTTTGAGAGCATTTTGTGTGTGAAATTATTAAACGCAATTGTTTGGTTTTTTGTATACTCTGAAATATAATATTATACAGGCTAAATATGACGTATAAGTAACTCAGGGTTTAAAATTACCGCTAGATGCCACTACGATCCCACCCGAGTCTACGAGGCATCCAAATTGAATTAGTTGTATACATTAAAATATTATATTCTTCAGTATTATTATAAATATCGAGCTCTTATATAATACATAAAATTTAATCAATTAATGTGAATGCAGTAAACTGCATAAAAATGAACGGTCTAATAAGTCAGTCGGACATTAATGTCTTTAATTTCAAATATTAATTGTAATAGTTCGTGAACATAAATCAGCTGTACTCCCTTGAATTATATTCCAGTAACTCGTACGTACAATGTTATTTCCGTCCATACATGATTTATTCTATACTACGTTTTGACATTAATAATTAAAATTTCACAATAGAATAAAAAAAATGTTCTCCTGATACTTTTTATCGATTTTCTCTGAATTGATAATGTAATTTAACTGTTTTTTTAGTCAAATTAATGAATAATCTGGCTATATCAGAGGGTGTTTAATCACACTAATTAAAATTAATAGATAGTGAGTTCAAATAAACAAATGTTGTACTGTAAAATGTAAAATAGCTAGCTTTATTATCATCGTCGTTCTCTAAACAGACAACGACAAACGAAGACCCGAGAAAGTTTAAAGAACAAAAATTAATTATTAATAATGCTAAAAATTACCTTTGTACAGACAAATCTAAGCAAACTTGAATTTAAAAATGCCGGACGTTTCGACGCCGTATTTTTCTAACGGCGATTAACTTAAGACTGGAAATTGAACAAGGAGCTAAAATAGAAGATAAAAATTAAGAGCCAAAGAACTTAAAACAAAACATCATATAACTTGGTGAAACTTTCTGTATCAAGCCTAATATTAATATAATAGTATTTGTATGATTTTTAATATTCAACATTTCAGAAATAAATCTTTTCCAATATTGTGGCTTACTGTCTAAAATGGAGGTGTTGTCAAAATCAAAACCGTTATTAAATTTCATGTAATGTTTGGTGATAGGACAATGTTTGCAAAATGAAAGTTTGAAATTAGATTATGTTCTTCAATCCTAGTATTTAAATATATTTTTGTTTTGTTGATATAGAAAAATCGCCATTTGAACACTTAATTTTGCAGTGGAAAACGTATTAATAGGATCTTTGTGTCCTTTGATGAAACCAGGAAAAGATGATTTAGACTTACAAATTAAAGAAAATTGCAGATTTTTAAACAATTGTATTAGATGAAATGTTAACATACCACAGAAAGGTAACACAATAAATTAATTGTACATATTTTTCCTTACAACAATGTTTTGGTAGAGTTCTAAATTAATTTTACATAATGTAATGTTTACATACTTAGAATAAATTCAATAGGATACACGTTGGCCATTAAAATATTTTTGACATAGCTGAGATTTTCAAAATGATGGATAAGATTGGATAATAATATAGCTTAACAATCAAATTATAAACAATAGCACAACAGCAGACAAACAATTTAGAACACGGCCTTAAAAAGTTGGTTTGTGAAGCAATTAAAATCTTAATTTATAATGGATACCTCTAATAAACTGAAGGTGTAATTTATTTCATACTCTCAAAGTGAAATAAAATGTGGGTTGTATCCGTTAACAACGGTTAAAATATCATCAATACAGTTGAAAGGAATAATGCAAAAAATATCATCAACATATCTGTGATCAGTGACAGGTTTCAAATTAATTTTTTATTAAAACCATTGTACATATTTTTCCTTATAACATTGTTGGGGTTCAGTCCTAATTTGTTTATATAAGATAATGTTTATGTACTTAGAAATAAATTAAATATGGTAGAGGTTGGCCAATAAAATATTTTTGATATAGTCGAGGTTTTCAAAATGAAAACTCTATATAAAAAGATAGAATTCTAAATCATCTTCTTCTTCTGCTTTCCAGGATTAGGCTTTTAGCCTGTTCCGGCTTCAGCTCACCATCTCAAACTTGGTCTTCCAACACTCCTTTTGCCTAATGGTTTATAGCACTTGTTTTGGAAATCTGTCTCCAGGCATTCGCAATACTTGCTCTCTTTCTTTATACCCTGTTAACTTATCTGTGATCGTCTGAACACTTAGTTCCTCCCTTATGTAAGTACTCCTTATTTTTTCCATCCTTGTACACCCCTTCACTGATCTAAGAAATTTGCTTGAGCTCTTTATGTTTTGTTACCCAGAATTCTAACCCATACAACATTGTAGGAAAATAATTTTAAATACTATGATTAAAAAACGTAAATCTAATTTCAATCTGTCATCTTGTAAACATTTTTTTTTAATCAAAGGTTTATAATAGTCGCGTTAACAACTTGGTCATTGGCGACCCATAAATAAATTACAAATAGTGCTTGTTTACATAAGTATGCTGCGATTCACATTGATTCCAATAATATACATACAATTGAACAGTTTAAAGAATAATTATGCATTTCAAATGTGGGTTTCTTACATTTACATTTTACAATTCGCATTTGTTACTCATTTATCATAATAATAGGATAATTAATTATATTAACTTATTTGAAGCTGCGACTGTTGCAAATTCCACTGTACTGTAGTCATAGTCTGTTTTTATTAGGAAGAGGCGTCTGCTTCTGAATATGTAACACTCTCTTGTTTTTTAACTAAATTTATGATCCTTTTTATTCTACTTTTTGACGTTTTATCATTTAAGTGTGGGTAAAAAGAGTCCAATACATTTATGAATGATGTAGAGCATATTTGGTAATCTCTAATAATGGTTCTTGGGTTCTACGAGCCCGTAGCATTTAGTATAAGAGTCTTTAACTGTTCCTAAGGAATAGATGGAGCACTGGTTTCTTCTTCATATAATATTTTTAGTGGACCTAATGATTGACTAAGCGCCGTATATTTATGATCCTGAATGTTTTGTTTTGTTTTCTTGGATGGATTAGCGCTTGTCTCATGTTTAGGATTACTGACGTCTTTCTTATCAGCTTGGCTCGTCGAGCTCGTAGATGCAGTTCTTTTTTGTTTGTTAGTTGTGAATTATCCATGTCCGTTTTTTGAGGATTGTCCTATCACCAAACGTTGTATTAAATTTAATCACGGTTTAGATTTTGACATCTCCTCCATTTTAGACAGACAACCACATTATTGGAAAAGATTAATTTCTGAAATGTTGTTATATTAAAAATCACACTCTGTTAATATTTAGCATGGCACAGAAGGTCTTAAAAAGATATGATATTTTAAGTTCTTTGGCTCTTAATTTTTATCTTTACCTTAGTTCATTGCCTAGTTTCCACTCTTAAGCTGTTAGAAAAAGACGCTAATCCTCATCGCAACGTAAAGCATTTTAAAATTCAAGTTTACCTAGATTACGTTTCTTTTTTTTTAAGTTTGTCTATATAAAGGTCGATTTTAGCATCATAATTTTCAACAGACTTTTATTTTTTTGTTAAAAAGTAATTATATTAGTTGTTCAGAAAATTAGAAGAAACTGCATTATAAGAAAGATTAAGGAAAATCGACGGCCTAGTAATTTCATAGTATGAATGTAATTTCAAATCTTGGCACGCAATTTTCTTTACAACACACCAAAGCACCGTTTTATAACTTGGCTACATTTCATGCTATCATTTTATAAACAAGAGACGTATTAATTTATTATAATGAGAATTTTGCGAGAAACCCGAATTATAACTCATACGCTTTATATCTGACATCAGGCTTTACAATTATGTGATATTTACTTCGGTTATGAATTATTGGAAATATGAAAATCAGTTTAGACATTACTTTAATAAAGTTTGGACATTCTCATCATTATGTAGTCAAAATGTATGACTTTCACTGTTGGAAAGAGCACCGTGGCAACTAAATCACTCGTGGCTCTAGACTTCCTCACTGTAACAAAAAGGCAAGTCATTTCATATAATACTGGTCAGTGGAGGAGGCTGTAATATTGCAGAGATGCCCAATTAGTCTGCGTGAAACAACGTGGAGATGATTTAACTATTCAACTTTATAGAACAATTTAGGTTGGTTGAATAACGTTTGTAAGAGTAACAAACTGTAGTGGAAAAGGTTTCCTGTTACAGAATAGAAAGGTCTTTAAAATGATTGATGCTTAAAGAAAGAAGCTTTGTGCTGAGTACATGAATAATTATTTTTCATTAAAAAACTGATTTAATAGATATGATGTAATTGAATGGAGGTCGTTTGGAAAGTATTGTTTCCTGGGACGCTGTTTACTTCACCTTCGGTTTCACTCTACTTATGAAGCAAAGGAACTCCAGTGGTCAGTGGGAATCTTTCAAACCACACCAAACGGTTGGGGAATACCAATCAAAATAAGAAATTCTGTTTAGAGGACGGATGATACCTAAGGCACATGAAGAACGTCTGCAAAGAGCTCAGCACTGAGTTCGGATACGGGACTGACCAATTGAGAGAATAGCAATAAAACCACTGGGAAATCATTTATAAGAACACTAGACGTTCTTACGCGTTGTTTACCGGCCATTACTAATTACATGAAGAAGTACCAATGTTGGATGAAGTTTTCTCGGGATTCCAACCGGGTAGCGTAGTTTAGTAAACACAACGTTTCGATGGCTTGCACCGCCATTTTCTTCAGGTGAAGTGAGAAAACTTCATCCAGCAACTACACCGGGAAAACCTACGTTCCTTATAGTACCACTGATGTTCATAAATATAAGGTTGTTGATACAAAGACAATGCAACAATGCAGTTATCAGTAGTCAATAATTTAAATCAAAATATTTGATAACTGCATTGTCCTTGTATCAATCCTCTAAACTCAGACTTTTTATTGTTAGAAATTGGAAATATAAATATGAAAATTCGTTGCAATCAACTCAGCCGTTTTTGAGTTTATCGCGTTGTAACGGGTCGAAAAACAGTCACGTTTTGTTTATCAGCGTAAAACTTCCTTAGTTTAAAACTAATGTGTTACCATAAAATCTTAACGAATAATTAAGAAGACAATTGCTCGTCCTGTACTAAGGTCTCTCGTGAGCATAATTAACATTAGTAAATAGGGACCAAAAATACAAAATTTGATTTTAAAAAAATACACCTGAAGCTCCGACAATGACAATATACTGACACGTTTTGATATTTTATTATGCAAAGTTTCTAATATATCCGATTAAACCATGGTGCTGGGTTATTTCAAAAAGGGTAACTCCACTCAAGGATAAGTCAAAAAGATTTAGAACAATATAAAAATTATTTTTATGTAACAATTACAAATATTATCAATTAGAAATAAAACCGAATGTGTCACTATTTGAAGTTTTATTTATAGAAGTCCTTCACTTTTCCCTCTGCTGGTCGTATTGAAGGATTAAATAGTAACTCGATACTTATTGTTATTCGTACCTTAGTGCCCTAGTGGTAGATCCAATGTTTTGATACGAATGAGAACCACTGTTGCACTTTTTGTCTGCCAAGTCTTATTACCTCCATTAGATTTCATTTCTTTCTTTCTGCGTAGTCAAATTTGAAGGCTAACTTTCGAATATTATAGATACAAGTCCACATCTAGCTTGTACGTCCATATAAACGTTTGGTTCACTTGTCTACGGTATTCTAAAACATACTCAGATCAGAAGAAATCGAACATGAAAGGCAGTATATAGTTAAGGCTGAATAATCCAATTTTCAGAATGAACATACATTCACCACAATGGTCTCATTTCGGGGATGAAAGACGCTTATTTAATCAAAAACATTTGTTGTGCAGAGAAAAGAAGAAGGTGTAGACAGGCTGTGTGTTGTAATCCACATAGTGGCAACTCCCCTCTTATAGCATAGGAAAGGGACTGAAAGGGGGGATGCGAAAAGGTAGGGCAAGGTAGCCAAGGGTTAACTAGGGTCCCCGGGCTAAAATTTAAGGATCCTATCCGGTATTCGTCTAAAAGTAATGCAGGACAAACCCTATAAAAACCTGCATCAGGTATGTCGGGCATTTCGTACTTGTCCCACGCCCTTCCGATGGCGGTAGAGGGGTTTGCGACCCCGGAACATACATACATGCATTAATTAAACAAACTAGGTGAGAAAGATTGACATCGAGAGAACATTTAATAGCAACCGGATGTAACGGTAGACTCAATCGTAAGGCTGAACTGTCATATGTTAAGAATTGGACAAACATATCTGGAAGAAACTTCTGTAAAATTTCATAATATAATAATACAACACAACTGATACGATTAAATCTATACCACGCGTAAAATTCGGATTATTCAATTCAAAGAAATCCACGATGCTTTATTCAAGCCTATAGTTCATAGTTAAATTTTAATTAAGAAATATTGATTATTTTAGTCGAATCTTTGAATAGCTCGTACCCTGAAAATTAACGGTTTTCTTTCCAGTTCAAAATGTTTCACAGATTATTATCAGATATGAAAAGTAAAATCGAACTCAATCGCTGTGTTTTTCTCTATCCCTGTGCACACAGAGACGAATAAATTCGTACACGCCTTCCATCTGGACACATAAATGAAAACGAAAGCCAAATTTATTATAAACATATTTAACTAAGTTAATATTAATATATTTTATATCACTCAGTAAATGAAGATCCCATTATCTGTGTTAAATTTTCCAAGACGAATTTCCTAAACAGATGTCAAAATAAGGACAAAGGTAAGAATAGATTCCTTCGCTTATCTGGGGAAGAGGTGTCGGCTATTTTCTTTATCCTGGCAATTGAAACCACTCAAACTGGCACGAGTTTTGAAGGGTATAATGATGAAAAAAAATTAGCTTTTGGCGTTTACTACTTAATGGGCACACAGTGAAATCCACCATTGAATACTGACTGATAAATGTAATTTTTCTCTCATTTCTTTTAATTAACTTTTCTTTGTTCTACAAAATATTTTCCAACGAGACATATCGCGTTTATAGTCTGGAAATAAGATTTTTATGAACTGGTTATAAACGGGCCAAAAACTCGCATTAAAAGTTGGTGTACCGAAATAAAATAGTTTTCAGGTACAATAGGTAACTATTCCATCTTACAACTAGGGAATACAACATACAGTACTACAGAAATAGAGAGAAAGTTTTCACCAGCTCAAGCCAATGAAAATAAATTAAAGTAACAGGACGGAAAAACCTTGACCAGACCATGAATCGAACCCGGGACCTCCGCTTACCAGGTTGACACTGTACCATCCTCAATGCATTAGATCTTATGCAGGCGCCTCACCTCCAATTTTTTTCTTCTTTCAATTGTTAGATTATTCGTCGAGATTTTTCGAATACTGATACTTTTATTCAATTTAATTTATTTGCCCTTATGGCTTGAGCGTGTGAAAATAAAATGAAAATTTTAAAACCAGTGATTAATTTACTTATAAAAATCTGTCCTTCATTGAGATCCTAAAAACATAGGCCATGTAAGAATAGTGATTTAGTAAAAAAGTGTTGGTGAGTCTGCAAAAGGTCTAATGGATGGAGGAATTTCGCATCGGATCTGGATTCGACGCGGATTATCATTTGGTAGAGCTTTCGCCCGATAAAGGGGGGTTCCGGGTTTGATTCCTGGTCCGGTTGAGATTTCTTCATCCAATTCAGTACAATACTACAGTTACACAAGACGTTTTGTCGATTCCGTTGGATTATGCCAAAATTGCTTAAGGTTATAGCCGTCAAAGACGTAATGTTTGAGAAGTTACATCGATGTAACGTGATCATTATTACAATATGTCTGTACTCAATATAATTAACCTCGGATATAGTGAATATGTACGAAATACATAGAATATATACTTTAATGTGGCATTAGAACGTCTTTGTAAGTATCAACCAATGTATTCTATCAGTTTCAATAATAAGAACATACAAGCGGATGATAAAACGTACAGAATACAAATATAAAAAATTGAAATAATTAGATAGGTAGAAGATATGAAGAGGTCTAAAACAGAATACTTTGAGATATTCCTTGAGAAAAAGGACGGGAGTTACGGGAGCAATAGAATACAGTTATACGATACTTGAACTCGTAGCCAGCATAACAACATCCAATAGGAGGTAATGACAGATAAATTTATATTGAAACACATCCACAATTTTTTCATAATCAGTTACTTTTTACTTATTTTTAAAAAATTTCCCGGTACTTGAAAATGAAACTTATGAATCGTAGGAAATTTTGGATAGATTCGAAACGAAAGTAAAATAAAGCATATTAAATCACATATTATTATATTTATTCGACAAATAGTGTAAACATAAAGCTTATAATAATGATTGACTTTTACGTCTAATTAGCCTGTATAAGCCCTTCAATTTCATAAAACACTCATTTCTTAGCCTACTGAATTAGATCAGCATCAATACATCCTAGTAGGATTTAATTTTAGTTCAGCCAAATAAATACGCAGTGTAATAATAGAATATTACGTCAAACGTTACATTGTAATTTAATTTTTAAATTTATAATTATGTTTCAATTTTTTTTATGAATCCTCATTCAAAAGCAATGATTTTTTAGGTTATATTATTGGTGGATCTCAAACCGCAACATCATTAATTACATCGTAAACATGTACTACAGTGTTTTTATGTATTTAATATATTATAAGTTGACCGATAAATTATATATACAGGCCTATATAATACACGGAGTAAACAAGGGATACGAAGTTTTTTTTAGCTATAACTTACAATTTACTTATTTAATGTAAATGCGTATAAATGTACAGATTGCGTTTTTCATCCGTAATAATGCTTAAACTCAATTCCAGAAGTTCTTGAGAAAGGTAATAATCATGGGTATAAAGCCTTCAGCAATTTCTTGCGAAGTGTTAATGACAGTGATGCAAGGAGACCTTTGTCGGCCAAGGACCTCTGGCTCTGCCTCTGCCGGAAATTGCGTATACTTTCGCACATTATTTTATTAAACACATTCTCAGCTTACAAAATTACACGAGTATTATACTTACAATTACAAAATTACAAAATAAATTACAGCTGTTGTATAAAATGTTAGTCAGGTACATGTCTAGTAGTAGGCGTATCCAGGGTAGTGGTTGGCGTCGTCCACTACGTATCCTGAGGGATCGTAGATCTCGTAATCCCCGTGGTCGTACTGCGCCTTGGCCACCGCTACCACTGGTTGGTACGCGGGTTTGGCCACGACCACAGGCTCGTAGGCGGGTTTGGTCACGACCACAGGCTCGTAGGCTGGTTTGGCCACTACTACGGGCTCGTAGGCGTGTTTGGCTACCACCACTTGTTCATACAGAGGTTTGGCTACAGCTGAAACATGTAAAAACATTTGGTTTGAGTTAACTCACGAAGTGAAACGAAATACCACTATATCTATGTTGAAATTCCTCTTTATTTCATGTATTACCCAAATCAAAATGATGGGTATATTCATTACCAAACGTTTCAAGTCCGTAAACGATTATTACAGCCTGATAAAGCACAAATTAATGTTTTGATATAACAAATTCTAACATAATGTGTCATATTCCGTACATCCGGAATAGAAACCAAGATTCAAGAATATAGAATGTGTCAGGATTTACATTTTTGATTTTTATTATAATTTTTTTCTGTAAATATCTTATCTTATCGTATTTTCATTATTTGTTGGACGATAACGTACTAATGCTAAATTTGACATTATCAACAAATAATTGTTCGTTTTGAAAGCCTAATCGCTCTTGCTGGAATTTTACAGTTATATAAATATTAATAAAGTTAAGAGTATTTTCATGGGCTCCATACTAGACCCCTAAAAAAAAACTCATGGGCTGAAACGTTTCCTTAGACAATTTATTTGAAACTTGATGCTAAATCATTTACTACAACAATCTTCAATTAAAAATTATTATTAATTTTATAAGTAAATTTCACTGTTTCAGATTTACGTAACTATGGCTATCTTTTATCTGAATTTTCTTTTTATTTGTTTCTCTTTTAGTTATTTTTGAAATATACTTTAAGTTATTCATCGAAATGTTGTTATAAAGTTAATTTCGTTTGTAACTGTCATTACGTCAGACAATACGGTATCTTTTAAAAGTACCTGCTCAAATAAATGACTATATATTGTACTTCATGGTACATTAATTTCCCTAGATGACGACCCGGGTATTTTATTATCATTATTAGACTGAGTTCTGCACACAAATATAGGAATAATTGAGCAAAATTATAAAAAAATTATGAAAGTGAAGTGTCTGACAATATTTTAAGGAACCTGAGCCCATATACTTCAGTTTATATTATTTTCGTGAAAAATTGTGAATGTAGGGATCACGATTGCCGCTAGAGTTGGATGCAGCTGACACTTCCCAGACAGGGAACGATATAAATATCGATGCTGTCACACGCTAATTTAAGTTCGTACTGCAAATGAAAAACTAACTTTCCGGACGTGATACAATATTTTGCTTGTGGTCTTCTGTCCAGTCCTGAATCCAACATCAGCTGTAGCATCTCTTTCTTACGGTGTGTAAATGTCGCAGATAAAGGTTTTTTCTGCTTTTTTTATCGTTCTAAAAGTTTTCCTATACTTTATACATATTCCTATTTCATCCGTACCTGTATTATATATTCACAAAATTCTTCTAAACGTCGCTACAGACCGAATACACTACAGTTTTCAATTACAATCACTCCAATGGACGACGCCATTGAGAAATTTAAGTTCCAGTGGCCTGCTGCGGCTTATCCCGCCATGTAAGCTGTGTCCTGACAATGATATCTGATATTTGACACATTGACTTTATAGCTGATATGGATAAGTAAGTAAATGAAAATCTGTAAATATTAATGTCGATAAATAAATATTTACATTGCTAAAAAAAATAACGAACGGAATTGCCTGGAGGCAGAAAAACTTCAGACTTTGGGACTAGTTCGTCAATAGTGACATTTGTCTCTATGTACCTTTAAACATCGATATCTGACGGTTTAAGCGATAGTATGGTCTATATGCGAGATGTCTGACTCCTACACAATGTTCGTTCTTGAAAAAACTTTTGTAAAGTTTTCTTGATTCAACGAGTATGTACTAATAATATTTTTAAACTACTACGACTACAAGACTTCAAACGGATGATATTAATAAGGAACGAAATCCAATGTTTAAGAATAAAGAAGTGTACAGATATAAGAGTATTCAATTTTGATCGCGGATATAAATGATAAACCCAAAAATGTTCATCGCGTGCGGTGTTGGGAATGGTTTAGGTTCGTATACGCTTCCCGCCTTCTTTATTAAATTTATCTCTGCATAAGTGTGCTTATTTTTATAGATCCAGACAGATTTACTCCAGAAGGACTAATCACTAATAACCATCTGAAAGAAAAGCAAAATATGTTAAAGAATGTTTACAGTTTGAGAGTCGTTACTCCACCAGACTGTGTAAACTCCAAATTGAAATAAAATTGCTAGCCTAAAATTAACTGATCAGCCGCTCAAATATTCTGATACTGATTCATAGTGACGAATAAGCCAGTAACACATTTGAAGACAGGGAAATTAAAAGATTATGTCGCTCTGACGGGATGTGAGAGCTGACAAATGAATGGAGGGAAGTTTTCCTGAGAGGATGTAATTGTGAAATCCTTTGTGATGCCCATCTACGAGGTATTGCATTACCGAACGATAAGATTGTTCCGCTAATTGAATTCGATGTTGCAATACGCTTTCATTTCCCGCTCAACCAGAAGTTGAGTTCTGCAGGAAGTGCGACCTAGAAGAAAGTTCACTTTATTTTCATTCGATTTTAACATTTACTTTGAAGATATGGCTGAGACAATGGAGCTCAGACGGCTGGCACGCGCCGGTAAATCTGATCACATCTACTCATTTGTACGAGTAAAAATGGAGCGTATTCAGTTAAAAGCATGATTAACTTTCTCATGCATTCTAGTCACGTACTATTTTATTTTCACAAAACCGGAGCTACGCTAAGATTTATGTTTGTATTATTAATTTAAATAAAATTACTCATCTGTCTTTAATTTATTCTGAAGTATCCAACCAGCGTTAAACTCTTCGTACAATGCACTATTTATAAATCACTTTGTGTCTTTACAGAAACATTACATATTAGAAATATGAACGTCTCAAGTTATTTTGTTTTGTAACTGTGTGTGTAACGTCAATTGTGTGACAAATTGTCACCCTTGCAGACGAACGACTGTAACTGGAAAACCTTCAATTAAATAGTATAAATAATATATTTTGTAATTTCTATCAACAACTCAGCTCAATCACGTTAAATCTTTCTTAAGTAGCAAACATTGTAGTGTTTATCACCCTAGAATCGGTAAATTGGTTGCATATACATTATATATTATATACATTATATATTATATTACTCCTGCTCTATTTCCTAACCGAAACCTATGGAAAAGTTGTGACTGTATATGTGTATTCTTGATCTGGTTAGTACCCAAGGATAATTTACAGACTTTATATTAATATAACAGAACCTTAGTTTCTAGCGCATTCAATTGAGACAAAATGCATTATCAGGAACCGATAACAATCGTATTGTTTTAAATTGGTTGCTGCGTAAGTTAAAAGCAATTTTCATGCATTCTGATGAGTGAGGTACAGGGAAACTGTTTCTCTTCGTGGATACAGATAATTAATTCGTCAATTAAAATATGTGTCTATCTAATATTGAAAAAGATAGATGTGACAAACAAGATACATGAGGTTTTTTTTTGACAGAAACAGGATTTGTATGTAAAGTAATATAGTTCAGGTTTATCGTTGTTCTAAAGGCTGCATTTTCAGTCATGATGTCGAAAATACAGTTTCGCACTTTGAAGATGAAAATTATTTTCTTCCATTATAATTAGCTAACTTTTAATAACTCCTATTCGGAAAATTATGTAATATTAAGTCGGTGATTTAATACAAAAGATTTTGCTGAAGAATTCATGGTTGTGTAAAAGGGAAATGAAGGGGGCTTGGTAATGACGGAATTCAATTATATTAATAGGAAATGGCATTTAATCACATTATTAAGTTAGTACTTGATTAGAATAAATACAAAATTTACATAACTGGTTCAAACTACCAAAGAGTAAATATAAATATTTTACAGAGAATAAATAAAATAAAAGTAAATGGCTTATAATTGGGAAATTTTAGATTCTTTACGGTTCAAGATTTAGTGGATCAAATACCGGTGTATGTTAATTCCTGTCTGTCATGCTTATTTTGCTCAATTTTCACAAGAATAGGATCTGTTTCGACGAAACATTTTTTATTTCGTAATGAAGTTCTTAAAATATAAAACTGCCATCCGCCATCTTGGTAAAAAAATGACAGTAGTTCCAAAACCTTTATTTTGATCGTTTCTCAGAAGATACGCTCGCACGGTTTTCGCTTAAACTATTTCGTTATTGAATATATAACATCTTCTTGGCGATATCAAGCAACGTTCCTCACAAAATGGCGAACATTCCAAAAGCTTATTTCGATCGTATAAAAAAACTTAGAGGCTTTACTTACATTGTATTGCATCATATAAAGAAATTGAAACATAATGAAATTTTATCTTTTCACTAAGCATCTTATTAATAGGTAAACAAAAATATCTTGTCGAGAGTTGGCTAGAAGTTATGCATAGAAATGCATAGAAATAGCAAACAGCATTAAATCAAAATATTTGATACATACACAGTTAGTTATAAATAACAGTGTTAAAGGAAAAATAGACTGAAGCTATATTCTATCAATAGTCTATCTTCCTATCTTCGTCTGAAAGGCTGACCGTAACGCCTAAGAATTAAGCACGACGTTTGTTCGTTTCGTTTTGCTTCTGCTTCACGACTGTTTAGTGTTCTATGTGTAAAAACTGTCGCAAGTATTTTGTCAGAGTATGTTAACAGTAGCTGAACTCACCAGCCTCTTTTTAATTGGTAACTAAATGTTCGAAACGATTCGTCTGTTCATTAAATGAATTAATTTTTCTCGTGATTACAAAACGTCCTCGAGGATCTTTAGACATCGTGAAGTGGAAGGTAATAACTTTGTGACTCACCGACGATGGGCTTCGCTGGAGGATGCAGTGCGGGTCCGCTCTTGCTGACGACGGCGTTGAACCCGTGGACGGGGTCCGCGGTGTAGTCCACGGTGCGTACAGACCCGTCGGGTTCCACGAGACTGTACTGACCCTTCACCACGTCACCCTCGCGGTGCTCGGACTGCTGCTTTATGTCGCCTGTGTGAGGGTCTGTCACCCCGTAGTTGAAGGCGTAGCGCGCTGGAGCCTATCGACAAATATGCTGACAGTGATTCATCGACAATAGTCTGTCGAAATGGTGAATAATGTTTCAAGACTTGAGGTAGCAAGTAATTCCTTTTAAAATGAAAACAACAAAGGAAAAGGGGATATGATCCAAAAAATATATTTCTTGTTGTTATTCTTCTCATATCCCTTTAAAAATTTAATCCTGGAGGAAAAAAAGGAAGAATAGTCACTCAAAGCCGGTGGAATGTCCCACTCGCCTTTCTTTTGAACAATGTTTAAGATACTTTAAAACTCAGTGATGACCTGACGTACAATTATTTCGATGATAGGCATGTATAAATAGAATAAAAAATGTAAAAAGTACGGTGACAACAATAAATGCTAGTTCAAAACTTTTTATACTTACTTCAATATATTTCAATCAGTGTTATTGGTTCCTTACAAGAAACCAGAAGGTGTTTTAATTTCTGAATTGTTATATCAAGATAAAAAAAATTAATAGAGGTTTTTAGGAATATATTTTAATATTTAGGCCCATATCAATGTTTTTTCAAAACATTTTAATGACTATAGTTTATCTTAGTAGTTGTTATATTAAACAGAATATTTTATTAGTTTTAGTAAGTAACACTAAAGTTGTCAAGAGTTTTTCTTTACATTTTTTAAAATAATATTTTTGTGACATTTCACGTTACCCATCTGCAGTCTAAAAATGCAATGGCCAGAGTTCCAATCCATGTAACGTTTTCGACGCTTCTCTGCACGACAGTAATGATGCAATGTACCATACTATTTCGCTTACTAGATTAACATGAGTGTTTAATGAAATTTAAACAATTAAATCAATCATGTTGCTGCTGGAACTTTTCCATTGTATCAGAGCGTTGAAATGGAACGGTGTATAAAATCCTTCTGAGAGGATTATGTCAAATTCATATCCTTTCATTAAAAACTATACGTCTCCATGTAAACATGTTCTCTCTTGAAGACAAAACTGATATAGCAAATACAGTTTAATACTTTTAAAGCATAATATATTTTTATCTCTCATAAAAGTCAAAACAAATAGAAAAATTAAAGCAGTGTAATAACAAAGGGTATGTCTCTTATACCAGCATTAGAATCTCCATACTTCGAATTCAATACCCTTTGGCATTTCAACAGGATAATATCGACCTCAATCAATTCGAATCTTATAAAATTATATTTCAAAACAATAATTCTGAAATTTTTTTCCTTGAAGACCTCAAACACTGTTCTCGAATTCGCGTCTGTGGCGAGGTTATCATTGAACTGAACCTTTATATTCTGTCACTACTGGACCTTCAGTCGTTTGTTCTATTTCACGTTGATATATTTTACGTTCTCTTCAGAAACATTTCAATTAAAGTGTCTTCAATTGATATTATTTCCTAAACCTTGTACTAATTTTGATTCTACTTTTCGTATTTTACGACTCACAATTTCATTCGTTTTCATTACTTCCAAGGTTCACACCCGTTATATTTAATGCAAGTCTATATCATAATTCTATGGAGCTATCGAGGCGCAAATACTCACGTGGTAGTCGATGGGTTGACGCAGGTATCCCGCGGACGCCGCTTGGAACAGCAACAGCGCTGCGGCTACGACCTGAGGGGAAAAATATAGTATAATAATATAAATAATAATAATAATAAATCCCGCGGCAGTATAATCGAAAATACTTAAGGAGCCTTTACTGTCCCAAAGACGGCTATGACAGAATAGTGCTGAACGTTCCAAAAGGAATAACACCAACATAGTCATAACCTTCCGATGGACCTAATACATTTTTATGACACATAATTAAATTATTGGCGGACCTATAAAACACTAGCCCAATTTTCCGATAAAAACCACAGAAGAAAATCAAAATATTGTTCATTCTAAATGTTTAAGCCTTATATGGTGGTTTTGCCGGCTACTTCACTCGGAACACGTGTTTAACGTTGAGGCAGTATATTAGATAACCATATTAAATTTGAATCCAAGGTATTAATTTCAAAGCGATGTTACCATTACGGATAAAACTACAGTAATAAAGATTTGAGACTATCATTAGTTAGTGATAAATTAATTACTGGAGTTGAACAAAGAAGAAAACGAAATTAAAAAAATGTGAATCTATCTGAGGAGAATAATTATAAATTTTCTGCTAAAATGTAATACGAAACTCCTAAAACGATCGACATTATGACATGTGAAAGTGAATAGTCTCATTTTATTTACACTTTTCTGATGCAGGAATACTTAATTTTTCGTACATTGCACCCCGTGAGAATTTGAACCTATAGAAGAAAATGTGCGCATATTTTAAAATAAATTCATCACGAAAATGTTTACGTACCCAATATTTACTTTGCTCAGTCTGTTGGAAATCATTTCATTCAATAGTCGCAGGTGATTCCACTTCCTAATATGAAGTAACGAGTCCTAATGTTTCTACATCTGACTAACGAAAAATGTTAACTGGTTGAATTTCCCTTTGATTTTATTACAAATGAAATCTGAACTTTCGGTATTTTAAAATCTTTTAGATTATAATCTCACTTATTCAGTCAAGCATGAAAATCACAAACTCGTGGTAGGTCAAATATACATGAAAACTTAAAATTATTTTCTTCAATTTCATCATTTGTTTCTGCGTCGGATAAAGAATTCAAATTTCAAACATTGATTAAGCTCTAAAGAATGCAGAAGAGCTTATGTGTAGGAGAAAATTATACTTATGGTTGTATGATATACAGCCTGAATATTGTTAAAAATTATACGTATAGAGGAATGTCTAATGCATACAAATTAATTGACGTTTAATTGAATTAATTACACGGTTAAGTAAATAATCCTTTCTGAACTGGCTTTCAAATTATGAAAATGAATTATGAAGGTTGTGAACTGTACGAAACCTAAATCTCTCCTGTCATTTCAGTATATAAATGAAGTTGAAAATAATGAGTATCAATAATTAGAAACATCTTAAGTAATTAATTTAAATCTCTGAAGAAATATATTTAATTTTTTTTAAAGCTCGATTGGTACTGCTCACTAATTGATCGACGGTAAATATTAGGGGTCTATTTGAATAGATTGAATTTTTCAAAATTAATTCCTCTTGATAGAACATACCGTTTCGTTAAATCATTTTCATAGGCAATACTAAAACAATGTCTCTAACAAATAAAGATCTTACATGATGGTTGTCGAATTTAATGATAAAAACCAAATGCTGATAAACATTTGTATAAACGTGTTCCCTTACCTGCACGACTCCCATGTCTTCGCGAGTGGTGCGAATCTCTCATCTGCACCTTATATACCTCACTCCGGAGAGTATGTGTGTGTGCCAAGGTTGCGGGAAACGTTGCCCCACGCCTCGTCCTTTCACAACCCCGCTTCCTCCTCCAACAAAGAAAGAACACCGCCCGGGTCCCCAATCTCATAATATGCGGTCTTTTACGAAATTACTCTACGTAATTAACACTACTTCCGCACGTTTTAATCACCTGTATTACGATTGATGTCAAATTCAATTGTGACTTCATCAAAAAGTAATTATTAATTCAAATCATTATCTACATTATTAGAACTCATTCCGCAACTCCCACAAATAAACATTCACCATGCAGGTATTTGGAGTAATTTTATTTAAAGTGTGATACAAAATTAAAATGTAAAGGCATCAGATCTTCATATGAGTCTCACAGTAACATCAACCCAAATGTTTATTCGTGGCCCTTACAGTGTCGTGGATTAATGGTTTTAATCTATTCACGCCCAGTAAACATGTCCAATCGGTTTACAACTGTCCACAGCTATGAGACGTACTCTCAATTTATATATTCTCTATGTTAATGTTTTTCCTCGCATCGTTAGTGAAGACAGGTTTAATTTTCTCTTTCCTTGAGAAATAGATGCTAAGAATCAAATACCTTCAGATCTAAAAATTATTTGGTGGACGAATAAAACTTATTAAATTTTTTTATTCAAAAAAAATATTTTTCATTCATACATTCAGTATTCAAAATCGTTATGCATTATAAGTGACATTTTATGTAACTGTCAAATATTATAGGCCTGTCACTGGTTAGTAGCTCATTTAACTATATACATAAAGTAGATACCCAGTATTTAACTATGTTTGACAGAAACACTAGAGCCACTGGAGCGATTGCTCCCAAATTTTCACCGATACTTTTGAGATGACGGGAGAAAAACTATTACGATAACAGCGATGAGAGGGGAGGTGAGAAGGGTAAAAATAAAAAAATATTGAAAATTCCTAGTTTTTTGTCGATTTCATAATTTTGAAACTTCTGTGCTGAATGGTGACGTTTAAGTTAAGGGTTAATATATTTCAGTACGTTCTGAACGTCTGTGTCTAAAGTAAATGTAGGGCAATGTAATTAGAACTACTATCGTAATAGGAAATGTAGGGTATGAAACTTTTTGTATCCCTCTCATACGTCTCATTCAGAAGGATACTGTTTTTAAATCTTTGAAAGTCCAGTGAATCGAATGATAAATAACAAGGACAGTCTATTACGTAATTTAGAGACGATTTGAGACCATCTTGTTTCAGACAAGAGCTATGTTTTTTTTATCTCATTAATGCGTTCATCCAATAATTTTTTTCCTGTCGTTCAACCTAAAAACATTCATTATAATCAAATTTAGATTACAATTAATGATATAGTTAGTTTGTAAAATACTTTACTTAATAATGTGTACACTTCACTTTAACCTTTCATTATATATAAATTGATTTTACACTTTAAACATAATTTATTCATTTTCCTGTGTTAAGAATATCACTTAATAATATGTATACAACACATAAAAAAATCTTTTGTCTCCAAACAACTTTTAATTGGGAGTATTTTCCAGTAGAAAACATCTTAATTGAAACTTTTGATTTACTAGGTTCAGTCGAAATAATAAGAGCTTAATTTTCACTTCATTCTAATACACATCCTTGTATTCGGATAACTTTAAGGTTCGTTAAAATCCCATAAAAAATGCCTGAATTGACAATTAATTCAAACACAATAAATTCAAATGATTCTCTATTTCGCTTATAGAGTTAAAAAATAATTGCGATTAAATAGCCGAGTAAACGATGACCGCGTCGTCATTAACCCCGTCGGACGCATTTCTTTCATTTAGGTAATTATATTCTTTGATCGTGTCAGTCACAATTCAAAAAGGTTTCAGTAGAACTGTCTCAAACTTTTATGTAACTTCAGTTAATTTCTAAAGGAAGCCTGAGGTAGCTGTACTTAGATCTCTCAGGAAAAAACCTTTCTGGGATGCCTTTTCATCTCTCTGTTTGTGAACTAAGATTTCCACAAGCCGTGGCACCTCGGACTGTTTTGAAAGGTGTATGTTGTTCCGGGGTCAGAGACCTTTTACTCTGTTCCAATTAGAACAGTCGGTCAGTTGCCTCCTAAACTTGTCGAGGCACGGAGAAGGGAATGCTGTGTCCCCACAGCAAACCCAGCTTCAGTAATCGGAATGGCGTGGGACATGTACGAAGCGCCCGACCTACCTGATGCAGGTTATCTAGGGTTGGTCTTGAATCACTTTTAGGCGTATGCCAGGTATAATTCTTAAAACATACCCCGGGGACCCTAGTTAATCCTTGGTTATCTTCCTCTACCCTTCCACATCCCTCCTTTCAAATCCCTTCCTATGCTATTTAAGCGGAGTTTCCACCACGAGAATTACCCTCATGTAGCCTGTTACTCTAAAACAATAAAAATATAGTAAATTTCCATTATAATTCCCACTACTCGCTGAATGATTTCTTTTAGAACTTACAAATAACGATTTAATCAAAATGTTGTTATAGTTCGTCAAGAAATTAATTTTAAATTTTCAGGAGAATCACTGTTTAGTTTCAAACTGTAGACACGGTTCGTGGATTATGATCTTTTTAAAGAAAGTCTTCTTGATGCAGTCATTACTTTCTCCGAACATACCGCATAATAATTTGCATTTTCCGTTGCTCAAGCATCCGGTGAGAGTTCTTATTTTAATAAACAGGTTATTATATGACTGTGTCTTCCTACACAATTATTGCATAATTTTATATCTTCATATTATGCCCACAGTCCAACTAAAACTCCGTTATGATTATATGCATCTTCGCATTATTTTATAGTTATAAAATTTACACCTTTGGTCGTATTTTAATCTGTATTGATTATGAACCTCTGTTTTATCAATTCTTATAATTTTATTACGAGGTTTCTTACAATATAGAAATTTTTTCTTAATGTAATAATATCACTTTGGTGCATCAGGTAACCGCGCTTGGGGATTAGTAAAATGAAATGTTACTTACCCAAACATTTCAATCGGCGTGTGAGTAGAAAATTTGAATAAGTATTTGTCGAAAGAAAATATAAAGTGCAAAAGAACGAAAATAGTAATATTCTATTATTCATACGCTGGTGTATATTCGCCATTTATTCCGGACGCTGAGAAGTATACAAAATTAGAATAATATTGTATTCAAGTTTTTATCTCATTAATATAATGCACGTTGTCAGAATTTCGGAATTATAAAGTCAAAAATTATGAGTCAATACAAAAAGTTTTATGGGAACGTTCCCTAAATCACGGTGTGGTGAAATACCTTATGGTCTTCCTTTTTCCCTATTTATTTTAGGAACTTCATAATTTGTTGGCGTTCACACTCTAAACGTAATTTAAAATGAAGATAAAAACATAGAGATCATGATAAACAAAAACCAATTATTATAGTTATTCAAAATGCAGAAAAACAGGTTTACAATGAATTAATGAACATTGAAGTAGGCTATATTAAATGGTTGAAATTAACAGTCTCTTAATAAGAAAAAATTAACCCAGTTAAGTATAAATTATGTCAATAATTATATTTAGTTACAGATGAAATGCAATAGATTTTTAATTCTCTGGAGATTATACAAAAATTAATTAAGTCGATAAAAATGAGCATTGGTTAATGAAACCGCAAATTTTTAATAAAAGAAATAAAGTCGCGAATAATACTATTAAATGAAAAAATATCAGCTTCCAGTCCATACACAGATATTATAAGAATACTGCGAAACGACAAGAAATCAATAATATGTAAGAGAAAGAAACCTATTCTAACGGATCAAATAAGAAGCAAAATTTCAAATAATTTTTCGCGTAGTATTGTCACAATATTTATTGGACACAACACCTTACGTGCAAAAAAAATCAAACACCAAATTATACTTGAATCACTGCCTAGGAAACCGAAAATTACTAAAGCTGATCGGGTCATTTTTATTATTTTAATCGACAAAACTTAATTTATTGCGTATACGGAAGATTAGCTTGCGTAGAATACTCGTGATCAATTTAAATATAGTTAAATTATAATTAACATTTTAGACTAATTTTTTTAAGACTGGAATTACTGATTTTTATCCTCAGTTTATTTAATTATCGTGTTTGGTGAAGACTCAGAGGCAAATTTATATTTTAAGACTCTTGTTTCAAAAATATTTTTTGCAATTCTAGTCTGCACGTAATATGTCAATTTTTTTAAAATTACAAAATTATTTTTCATCGCTTGATTAAAACTCAATAAATATATGAATGATATATATTTGTAAAAACCAGCAAATAAATACTATAGATAGCAAGTAGCTTAAGAACCACACCATATCCTGCACCCAGTACTTACGAAGTTGTACCCGTTTGTTGTAACACCTGATTTTTCCCACTTATAAGGCTTATTTTGCGATTAGAAATCTTTTATTAATGCCAATATTACTATTCAAAGTTATATACTGTGCAATATAATTTTTAAAGAAGATATATTCTGGTTACGTTCACTTGAGTTAATGTTCGATAAAAACTCAGTGTGATAATCGGATTTAAAATCATTATTAACGAATTACTCAAATAGTGCATCTTGCTTAATATTTTTCTGTTACCGTATTTTATTGTTAAGTTTCTGAAGTGTAGTCAAATATTTTTAACTTTTGGAGCGAGTAGCTTGTTAAGTGGAAAAATTTTGTCATTTAAAATTCATTCTTCTCAGATTATATACGTTTACCGTTGTTTGTAACTAGAATATTAGACCAGGGATACAAATCTGAGAATAAACAGTGTTATATAGGAAATATTGAGATAGAGTATATAATTTGTGGCCATTAGTACATCCACTCTGGCTTTGGCTTTGGTGCGTTTCTTGCACGGTTTGTCCCACTTCTCAGGATGTTGCTCCACTGCGGATCTCACGGTGCGTGTGTGCGTCTTGGGCAAGGACCACCTCACTTCCCTCAACTGTGTCTCTGACCTTCGTGCCAAGGATCATAACATATCATCGAAATAAAAGGCTTACAAAGTACTCATCATTTCTCCTACCCTTCATATTTCGATAAAATGATTCTTGTAGTTTGTGAAGCATCCAGAATTACGATTAATCACAGAAAATATTATGTTAAAATTTAGTTTGTCTCTTACAATATATTCTGACGACTTTTTGTTTCAAATAGTGTTACAATACTAAAAAAATCTGCATACTGCCACAACATTGAAAAAGATAAATAAAATGCCTCATTATGAGCATCTAAGTCACAGAAACCACCGCGTTGAACAAATGGCCTAAGAAAAAAAACATTTAATTTTATTACAACGTAGAGTAGGAGTTGAATGGTGATAAATTCACCGCTTGTTTTTAATTTTTCATAATTTCAGTATAATTTTTTCAAACAATGAGAAGATACCATTAACTAGTCTTTTTTGCCTACCAAGATTATATTTCATCATAAAAATAAAACTTCGTTGTTTGCTTGAATGATGATATCAGGCGTCAGCAACTAAGGTGTGTGGTACAGATTGAGGGAGGCGCTTAAAGAATCTTTTATGAAAGCTCACGGGGATGGATTTCACTTGTGAAAGGGAGCACTTGACTGGGCCGCCAACAAATTTGACGCAAACTATAACGATAAATGAAGAAAGGTCGTTTGAAATAATCCTCTTTAATCGTTTCAGTTCATTTGTACTATTTCATATATTTTAATTCTTTGACAATATAATGATTTTAACTTCCAGAGTAAAATGACAGGACAGTTACCTCCCCAGGGCCAAGCAGAGTTTATTTAATTATTCATACACGAACGGTCGTACGCCAGCTCTGATTGTATCTCTGATTGTATCTCTTCCCTGACGACGAACAGTCGTCCTTTGTGATTGAAACGTTGGAATATTTTCGGACCCACGTCAGATTAATAATAAATTTAAAATTGTGGATATAATCCTCATGAGAGTCCTCATTAATACTGAAACATGTTAAATTAATATAATTTAAACTATATATTTTTTATTTTATGTTTTACTAATTATTAACAATATTTTTTTTGAGTTTCTGTTGTTCTTTGTTTCCCTATGCTGTTGTTCTTACTAATTCTACGAAATAATCGATAATCACTTACAATAATTTTACTACAACACCATCGATTAACTTTAACAGTAATATTAATGTTGAAACAATTCAATTCTGGTACAAATTAAGTCAAAAGCAAAATACTGTACATGCGGGAGTAATTTGTATGCGCAACGTCCCACGTATGTAACTGTTGCCATGTTTTACGTTAATTACAGGAACTATGCTGCAGAACTGTGACAATAGCGATATTGTAGAAAATATTTTCTTACATATAACTACAAGACGTATAAAAGGAGTGAAACTGTTTTTTTTTTTACAATATTTTGGTTTTCTTCGTTGGCTGGAAATATTAAATATACAAAATTTGATCTTTTCAATTGTTTAACAAAATTAAATTTTTCAACTGAATGTATGTGAAACAATGTCGATATTTGTTAATTAACTGATTGAAAGTGAACGAAAACTTAGTTATTAAAGATATTATATGCATTATCATTTCAATTATGTGTATTCGAAATCGATGAATTTTTAAAAGACATTAAATAATACATTTAAAGAGTGTAACTTTCTTTCTCTTACTTCATGCTATTTCTGAGATATATAAGTTCACACAAACCTATTATTCCGACTCCTATCACGAGCTTTTCTTTGAAATAAATGTCGAGAAATATCCTTACAATTGCTTGTTTAAACGTAGGGCTACCAACTAATGTACAGTCTGACGTACGCTTAGAAGATGGTCAATCAGTTTTATGTAGATGTGGTGAAGAAGAGGATAATTTTTTACGTTGAACGGGTCAATAAGAGAAAGATATGAATTACTAGGATTATACAACCTCCATGTGGTGAAGAAGACAATTTGTTTTATGTAGAACGGGATTTTAAGAGATATACATAAATTACCAGGATTATATAGCCTACATGTAATGGAGCGACATGAGTCAACGAGAATAATGTATAAGGTAGGCTAATTCCGAAAATGACAGGTCAAATCATGATACACAATAATACACAGGAATGTCCTCTCATAACAGACGTCGCTCTTTCAAAATAAATAATCATTTTATTTAGACTCAAGTTATTAAAAATTGTATATAGAATCTATTTTCTATACAGAAATTTTTCAAATGTTATTCTCCCTTTGCACTCTTATTTCATTTTCTATAATGGAGTCGTATTTTATATAATGCCGAAATTATGCATTCTTTTCGTCCTGTATGTAAAAAAATATACTAGAAGGACGTTTACGCTGAAAGTGTAACAGAAGTTGAAGCCGCAGTTGTATTCATAAACACAAAAATTTGGACTCTTAAAGGAAAGCAGTGGCTCAGCAAGAGCAGAAATTTTGCGAGGCTCCTAGGTCAGGTCTGAGAGGTACGTGAATCAGGGTAGGAGACATTGAGCATACGGCAAGAGAGTTGCCCTTTGTTTCCGTTAGAACAGTCGGCCAGCTGCCTCCAAATCTGATCGAGGCATGGATTGTGGAATGCTGCGTCACCACATTAGTAAATGTAAGGGTACAGAGAGCCCGGCGTGTTGACGGAGATTTGCCCTGCACTACATATACGTGAGTGGCGGGTACGTTCCTTAAAATATAGCCAGAGGGCCCTTACTTAACCATATTATCCCTTCTGTATCTCACCTTTCAATACATTCTGATGCTCTTATAGGGAACTGGCCACAATGTTAATAACCCTCAAGTAGTCTTTTGTTTATCAAAATCTCTTTATATAGTTTATGGTTAATGTTTCTTAGTACTCGTAAGGTTGATTACTTGGATCTGTAGCAAGAGGTTTCCGTGATAAGTGAACAAGATGACGATCATGATCTATTTAGGTTATCTATTCCTCCCGATAAAGTTGTGGATATTCCTAACCAGTCTTTTTAATTTTCTTCTCATCATAGACTTGCCTTATATAGTTTACATTCCTCTTTACTTGGTTGTTTGATGAATTCGTATCAAAAAGACTCTCTTGGCCAACCTTATGTAATCAAGTGCCTTATTTAAAAACGTTACGAAGAATGTTTGTGTACAGCGCCTTTGTCACTAAACGGACGCACATTACGCGACATCATACGAGGAATGGAAAATTGATATCCAATTGGACTTACTGCTCTTTTCTGTGGTAACTTCGTTCTTCAAAGCTTTTTGAAATTGCTAATATTACCAGTCAAGAGGATTTCGAGGTTAAGTAGTGAGTGTTAAAGAAGAGACATGCGTTCATGATGAGCGTACTTTATTATCAATAGACATAGTGACGGTGCGGGTGATGGATGTGAGTGTGTGTGAGGTCCTAGTAGCCGTGGTAGCCGTGGAGGGGCGCCGCCGGGTGGAGGCTGGGTCCGACCTTCTTGACGACGGCGTTGAATCCGTTGTGGTCGTCGGCGGCGTACTCCACGATGCGGGTGGAACCGTCGGGCTCCACGAGGCTGTAGCTGCCCTTCACCACGTCTCCGTCACGGTGCTCGGACTGCGTCTTCACGTCACCGGTGTGAGCGTCATGCACTCCGTAGTTGAACGAGTATTGCGGGTATGCCTGCACAAAGCATTCCAATACCTTAATACACAAGTCATATCTACTGATGTATGACGGAAGAGGCACGTATATCAACGGAGACTGTGATGTAATGATTAAGGGAAAGGCTTGGAAAGCCACAGATTCTGATTCTGTTTTGGAAGTGGGTGTGTTATTCAATGTCGAGGAAAATTATATTGAGATTCATTTTCTCTAATTACGGAACTGATGATTCAAATAATTTTGTCAATTTATATTCCATTTGCTGTAAAATAGTTTTTAAAAAGAAAAAAATACTGACAAATTGTTTTTAACTAATCGAGAAAAGCCCCTAAAAGAGACAAAACCACAACCAGCACTGATCTACACTAGAAAATATTTATAAAACATATTACACGCATCTACCCCATGATATTATATGTGATAGTATTGTGATATTCCAATATTATATTTCCCATAATTCTAAAATACCGAGTTATTGAAGTATAATTCCAATTTTATTTGTCAACATTACCGGTAGTTCGTTTCTTCATCGTGCTGCCAAAACCCAAGTGCAGAATTAAGTCACGCGGTTGATTAATGCTTGTTCAAAGATTAAATTTGTTGGGATTTCCATTTCAGACGTCAATTGAAGTGATATAAATGGCTAAAGAGTGAAAGAAAAATAAATAATGTGGGATACTTCAGGACGATTCAGTTCTGAGCCTAATAGTCCTTTAAGTCACAGATACAGATAATTCAGCTCAGAAACATGGTGTGCTTATGTAGAATATCTGAGAATAAATGAAGGGTTGATGGCTTTTATGCGAACAGGACTTTCGTGTAGTTTATTCAAGAAGCAAAATATTTTCGGTGATTATCTGGGTTAAATGGAAAATGAACACTCCCACTCAAAGTGTAAATAACTGCTCGGTATAACCTCACTTCTTAGATGCCTTTTTCACCTTTCCTTGATAGTTATTGGTTCACATTGATTTCACACGCACAGCTCGTTAGAGTAAGTTAGTTGCATGGCTCAGGGACTCTTAACATGTTTTAATTTTGATTGTTTCAACGAGAATTTTTTTTTGGTAATTTAACGTTTGTATTCCTTCGGCCTTGCATGTAGATTACTACTATTCAGTTAAACCATCAATTTTCTGCTTCATACGGGAGCTCGGAAGGAAAGAATTTAAGTTTTTTCCACGAAGATATTTCGTTAGACTTACGTAGTAGTCGACGGCGGGGGCGGCGACTGGAAGGGCGGCGGCGTGTCCGGCGTAGCCCAGACCTCCGTATCCTCCATAGCCTCCGTAGCCCACGAGACCTGCCTTCACAGTGGCGAACACGGCCACCAGCAGCACTGCGGTCAACTGTTGAAGCCACAAATAAAAATTTATCAAGTATTATGGATTGGTTGTTCCTTCTTCTGCATCACCCTTTACAATCCGTTACTATGCTATTAAAGGGGTAGTCTGTTACTCATTACCGTTGGGAGCTGTTCTCTCAGAGACAAGCTCTCTCTGACGGAAACTTACAGGAGTCTAGGAGAAGGCTACATGCGGAATGCTTATATCTTCTTTTGAGTTAGGGTTCTTTAGAAGTTTTAAAGGTATATGCTGGACGTGTTTCATACGGAAGAGTTGACCTTCGTGAAACTTCATTCCAGTCGTCAGAGGGTGCGAGACAAGTACCGAAAGCGCGACCTACCAGATGCAGGTTCGTCTAGAGTTTTCCCTACATCACGTTTAAGTGAATTGCCGTGTTGTTTCCTTAAACTATAACTCGGTGGCACTATTCATTTCTTGGCTACCTTTCCGCATCTCCCCTTTCTATTCCTCTCTAATCTATTGAAACGTAGATTACACCCATGTAGCCTGTCACCGCCAATATATCCGAGAATCTACTTGAAATGTTTACAGTAAATATTCTGCGGCGTAAATTAATTTAGGCTTTAGTTTTAACGAGTCTATAAAAGAATTCCATATATTCAGGCTAGGTTTGAACATAGTTACCTTTACGGTTGGTAATTTATTCTTCGCCGGAGAAAATGGGATGTCGTCTTACGAGTTCATTATAAATATTATCGAGAAATTTACAAATCTGAATTTGGGCAGGAATAACTTTTGGTGGGTTTATATAAAAGAAATAAAATAAGAAGAAATGGTAACAATCTAAAGAAAAATTAGTCAAAGAAAACTTTATACCAGTTTTCGAACTGTATATAACTCTATTTCTACGTATTGGTTCCCATCCTCATTTGAATTTGAAATTATTTTAATAAATATTGATGAGTAACCTAGTCCATTATAAAAAAACTGTTTAAAGAACAAAAAATTGTTTACAACCTCTTTTTTTACGTCGACGCAATCATTAATCGTGACAAATTACAAGTGTTGTTTGCCTCAGAAACAATTATATACATGGCTTTTTTTAGAGTAACTGTCTACATGAGGTTAATCCACATGGTGGAAACTTCCCTTTAATAGCATATGGAGGGATTTGAAAGCGAGGGTGTGGAAGAGTAGAACAAGGTATCCAAGGGTTAACTAGGGTTCCCGGGCTATTGTTTGAGGATCGTACCCGGCATACGCCTAAAAGTGATACAGAACAAACCCTAGAAAACCTGCAGCAGGTATGTGATATATCTAAACGTGTCTGCGAGTAGAATCTAGTCTGATAAAAAAATCTATTATTTATGAATTAATATTGAATACGTTGTATATGTGTGAAATACTTATCGAAAAATATATGACAAAACATTTCGTATCATTGGAAACAAATTTCCAAGTTCAAATATCAAAAGAAGTAATGAAATATACATTGCTTGTTACAGAGATAATTGAAGTCGTGTAATAACACAGCTAGTGAAACATATCAAGTATGTATAAGGTTGAAAGACTTGAATGACCGTTCTGGTATCCACTGTGAGGTACGTTTCTCATAACGTATTGTTTTCGAGCTTCAGAACGAATTTGAATTTTATATTTTTTAAAATATTGATTAACTGTATTAGTCACTTGCCACTTGTTCCCGTAGCACTAGTACTTGTAAAATCTGTTTCGTAGTCGCAGCTTAAAATCGGTTCCAAATCATAAATATTTTAATAAAAAAAATTCCTGAAGTTGAAGTTTGATGACATTTACTGTTCTCGAGGCAAAATATATTATGAAAAATACTGTAACTATGTAATCAGTACGCGGCTTTCTGAAAATATTCACTATGTCGAAATTTCTCAGAGATGATCGATACTTTTCAAAAGTGAATGAAAACCTATTGGTGTCTCGTGTACATACCTTGAGAGAAGTCATTTCTGTAGCTGGAATCGATCTGATGCTGGGTTCTGCGACTGCGGCAGTTTATATACAGTGTAGCAAGGTCGGGGGTTGCTTGCACAAAAAACACGCCGCTTTCACCTAGAGGGCGTGTCTGTGCGGCAATCGCTCCGGTCCACTCACATCCTACCGTACGCTTCGTAATTGCCCTCCGCAGTCCACGCTGGTCCAGGATGCAATCTTCATGCATCGCTAGGTCCTCAGCTTTGAGTGTTGCGTGATATCCCTCACTTGGTCGCGTACAAGAATACGAAGAGCACAAGGAAGATAAAATAACCGAGTTTTTATTGACCTGTGGGGTCAATAACTAGCACGGCTAACGTCCAGAAAAAATTGTCTTTCTTTCATTTGCCTTAGCGACCGTTACATTAAATATACGATCTTTGATTTTTGGCTTCGCAAGTTTTATGTTAATACGCTATATGTTTTATGTACTACGTTAATACTGCAATTTGTATCGAATCTGCATCAACAATATAATTATTTTGAACTAATCAATACTTCAATCCATTAAGAGGCACGCCAAATTCGATTAAACGAAATTCTTCTAGTATATTAAATAATACCTTCAGATACAGAAGTCGCTAAAGATCCAGACACTTCTGCGTTAGTATTTGTGAGAATTCAAGTATTGTGCGATTGAAAATTTGCTCTATGAAATATGTAATAAAAGATTTAATACTGCTTCAAATACTTAAGTCAACCCTTTTATAAATTATATTGATTTAAATTCTGTATTGAAAACAAGAAATACTAATCAATTACATTATATATGAAAGACTTTAATTGGAAAAACGAGGAAAGAAGATCTAAGATACTTTTTATAGTCCAAATTTTATTCTTTCGCTTTTTGCTGAATTAGATGTTTGAAAATTAATATATAAATCCCCTCTAGAAAGTGAAAGAAATTGATTCTGAAGTTACTTAAAGTCAAAAATTGTCCTTAAAAATTATATATTTATTCCATTAAATAACGTCATATCATTTCAGTACATTTCAGCACGTAAAGTCATATTCATCTTTAAATACATTACAAGGATATGTTATATAATAATGATTGTGTGATACGTAATAGAATCTATAACTACCTGTACTATGATTAAAAACTAACACACAAAATTCTGCCTCAATCATTAAGGCAAAAACTTGTAAATTTGTTGCCGTCAGTTATTGAAATAAAGATATAATTTTTGGAGGGCAATTTTTTGCTTTTATTATTTACTATCCAATTTTTTTCACAGATTTTGTTCACAATTTCTTAATATATTGTCTCGCTTTATCAGAGATGTGAAACAGCATAGCCATAATTCAAATAAATTTAAATTTATGTTCTTACGTAAAACAGTGATAGTATGACTTACTAGTCTTCATGAGAATTGAGTAAGACAAATGTCAAAAAGGACACGTTCCATATCCATGATATGATTTGGAGGAGTTTAGTTATAATCGCATATGTTTAATTAAATTAAAAAAATGATATATTATCTACAGTGGCATCCGTTTTGGTGCTTGTGTAAATTCAGATTGGAAGTACACAACATAATTTTACTTAATTTAGTACGGAATAGTATTAACGGCGTAATAACAAGCCATCCTCTCTAAAATATAAAACGTCTGTGTAAAATATATACTAATTATATAAATCAGTACCCAAATACCAAGGAAAATTAAGTGAAAAAATATATACGACGCAAAGTTTTTGCATTTCTTTATTATAGATCTTTTCTCGGCAACCCGCAATACACAGGTGTGTGGTGTGTTGCATACACACTGCACATTGACACAATTTTGTCGTTGCTAAAATTTTGTTCCACTATTTTTGATTAACAGTTTATGTCCTGAAAGACACACAATTTTTAGTTAACTAGCTGTCACTATTCAAGGTCTTTATTTATGTGAAGTGCCATAAACCGTGGGAAAGGCGTTTGTCCCGCGGCGCATAGCAGAGAAAGGAACTGAAGTCCAATGTCAACGCAATCACCGGACACTTCAGAGTCTTTTCATGTTAAATTATATAATACGGCTCGGAAACGTACTTGACCTTGATGTAATTTTAGTTTTCTTGCATAATCATCTAATTTCGAGAGTTATTTTCATACAATAATTTATTATATCAATAAACACTGTTCCCACATTTCACTTTATGGTTAATACGAACTACAATATAATAGGAAAAATTTTAAAATCATGATATAAAATATAACGAGTCTATGAACATTATGAGTCATGTATACACTTACTTTAGGATCTGTGAAGGAGCACATTTTGGATAAGTAATATTCAGCTAGCATTTATGACCAAATTTAATTGCGCTTAATATACTGGTTTGAGGTACAGATAAATGTATTTGTTCATATTATTGCAGAAAACTACTCGTGTAACTGGGAAACAGGAATTTTAAAAAGAATATAGCCGGAGCAAAGCTATATTTAATATCTACAATCTTTCTTTAAATATATTGTTTCTAGTATATTACAATAATTCTCTTTAGAGTTACATGTATAATTCGTTGTTGAGTTTTCCCAGATCAATTTGTAATTGAAAAATTTCCACATTTTTATTTTACGCGAAATAATAGTTTTAAAACAGAAAAATTAATTTAGAGATACATTAAATATAAGTTAGCATGTAAATTTTGATCATTAAAAAATATGTTGTTCATATAGAATTAAAACTTGCAGTGCAAACGTATCATTTACTCTAATGGTTGCAGGTTAAAATTGAGAAAACGTTTCCCATTATCTATCATTGACAGTTGGTTAAAAATAAAAATATCTAATAAAGTCATTCAAGTACAGAATGAGTTTGATCTATTTAGCCTATAATTCCACGAAGGAGGTGAAAAGTTTCGTTTATAAGACTGGGAAGTATTTTCACCACACAAATAACACAAAAAAAATAATTCGGATGTTAATGAGTTCACATAAACTCATTTTGGTTGATAAATTATATTTATATTATTGAGCATTCCTTATGTGGGCGTCACTATAACTATGATCACAATTTTTATGAAACAATGTTTTTTATTCCAGTCGAAACTAATCTCTTAAAAGTATAAGTTCTAGAAAAAGTCGCATCATCTAACTGGTTTTTTAATTCGCAACGCGTACAAAATAATTTTTCCTGGTTTAACTTTAAATGGCTTTGAACATCATTTTATAAAAAGTTTCGTCGATAAGAACTTTCCATTTTGTATAATATATATTTTAGTTAATTTTAAAAGATGTTAAAGCCGCTATTCTAAACCGTTTATTAATATGTCCTAATCCTTATTTATTTTCACCATTTATCTTCTTACATTGAATTACATTAATTTACATCGTTCATCAATATATTAAAATATACAAATTATATTCATTCTACAGCAATAGAATTAATTAAATTACTAATGGATGTTGTCCCTTTTTTGTTTTTCAACTGGATATCCAGGTTTTCCAAACCATTAGGCGTCATGCTGGTAGCATATCTATTAATAGTATTGCGGGGGGGAAAAGTTGTAAACGAATATTTCCGCGGTAGTTCTTGCCGCATTCCACTGTCGTCTGGACCACAACGGCGCGTGCAGGTTGATGGCAATACTCTGGCCACAACTGTTTGTTTTCCCTCATTGCGCCATATTACAGTTTAACCGACAGCGGAAAGAAAAGGACCGGGATTATGACAGCACGTCCAGGACTTGCGCAAACGCGTCACGCTCTACTGAGGGTCAGCCGCATGCCCAAGGGCCATCCACGCTTTCCAAATCTACACACAAAATCAACCATCAGTCGCAGATGGAAACAATCTCAATTTGAAATCAATTTCAGGTTATACGTGATAACGAAAAACCAGGATGATTCGATTGTTACTCAACCCCAGGTCAGGCATTGCGGCGCAAACCAAACAACTTCTGATTACCTCGAAACAAAATTAATAAAATTCTGAACGGCCAAATTTGTTTTGAATTCGATTCAAAATCTTCTATAACGGTAATGCCTGTTTTCATGTACTAATTTACCAAGCAGATATGCAATTTGAATTCTTTTGAAATCGATCTTTTGGAGAACCAAAATCTGGATGTTCCTGATTATGTTCATAATCATCGTCACTGAGAGTTACAAACCATTCTCTCATGTCGTCGATTAATTATAAATTTTCTATTTATCACACTACTTAATTAACGAAAACTTTAATATTAACATATAGAAACAAAATATAATCGAATAGACAGTGATTAGATTCAGGATCATTGAGGACATGTGAAAGGTCGTTGGTAAATTTAAAACATTACTTTTATTTTTATTTCATTTATTTAAATTTCATTTCATTTAATACCTTCTGGAGGATCTATAAATTTAGTGGCGTTCTGAGAAATTTGCAAAAAATATTTTTTTATTGATTTCTTTACAGCAGCGACAACAGCTTTGTAATTAGCGACTCGTTATGGGATTTCATTATTGCTTTAGTCAGGGAACTGATTTGACGAGATGCAAAATATATTGTGTGTATATAGAGTAATTGGATAATTAACAAAATTTTATTTTTTAATGGTTCATGTTTACAGTTTTCATCATTTATTTTTCTCTTATTTTCAACTTATCTTTTTACGTACCATCATCAAATTTACTGAGATGTTATGTCTGCAATGAAATTATTTATCCAAAGAATATTTTTGCTATACCCTTATACATTATTCTATTTTTTTTCTCATTTACTAGTCAAACTTTTAAGACGCATGCACAGACGCGCCAAAATACTCATGTTTTTGTGTGAGTATTTAGAGGCATTAAAAAATTTTTGACCGGTGAAAAGAGACTGATTTGAACTATTCGTTATACCCAGATACAATAAATTTTAACTGAATTCATATTTTAGTTTATGTCTTATTTATATAAGTTGCATTTATTTCTTATTTAAAAAATTACCAACCCCATGTTAGTCAGATACCGACATCAGACATATGGATGTTCTGATCAAACTATACCCATGGCGTTAAAGAATTTTTAACTAAATTTTATTATAGTGTACTTGTGATAGTCTGGAGAGGCTGAGTAGTGCGAAGATTACTCCACAAATAATCTAATGCTCAGAAATAATGTGACTTCGTTGACCAATGGGAAATATACCCTAGACTTTGTTCCCGTGAATTTATCGTAAACGACAAATGAGAGACATCACACACGAACTAGAAGGTTAGACAGAACTGTTCAACTTGTAGTCAGTCAACACTTCGCCAGCCGTTGAGTGAAACCCAGAGCTTTTCAGCACTGTCAGGTTAGCAGAGTAGACAAACCAAGTTCACATATAATTGCTGGATACTCGGTAAGTTACCATTTTTCTCAGCCTTCGATTCGTTTAGGGAGCGAATTACAGGAAGTTGGTAAACCTGAGACTAAAGAGAGTCAGATTGACTAGTCGATAATGACTTAATTGTCTGGGAATTTAATTATTTTTGAAATAAAAATACTCGCTTGGTGAATAAATGGTTAATATATTGGTCCTTGTTACTATTTATTCACTAAATATCCCCTCTGCTACATAAAATTACTCGCCCATCAGGAGTGGGAAAGCTAAAAAGTAATAAATTTATCACATGTTTATTGAAATCTAATTATTTTGCCTTTTGTTTGTATGTATTTGAAACGCCGGCACTGCATCCTTCGTCTCGCGTTCAATTTGGATTACGTGTACATATCTTCATCGCAAACGCTTATCCAATTATCTATGGCCTAAATAGTGGCCCATGTACATACCCTCTCGTATTTATATCTATAATCTTATATTTCACTTTTTACTCCTAAACAATCACTGTCAAATTAAGTTTTCGATATTAATGTCAGATCAATAAAATACATTAATTGATATAATATGGGAACAATGTTATACTCCAGGTGTCACGCTATCAGGTGAATAGTTGAACCATAACATTAAGCATGTAAAGTGTCGGCACTGCTAGACCAGGTCCTGCGGTGAGCTATTGTAGACTTGTTAGCAGCGCTGTCGGAAATGAGGCATGGAGCTTGACGCTTTTTAGATCAGTTTCCGTGAAGGACGCCTTCAGTCGAGCGGATCTTCGTCCTACCGTGACCTTCACGTCGTGGCTCACCACAACTGGGTCAAGCTGTGGATTTTGGCCGCATTTACCACGAATCGTCTCGTTATTTACATTTTATTGTCTGGTTTGCAAAGACGACCAGCAATCGTCACAGGTGAACTTGGTTGATCTCAGTATTGTATTTGTATGCAATTAATTTAATGTGAACGGTGCAAAGACGGTACGGTACTCTGGAGTACATCGTTTTTGAAATAAGCATACGGTTATCCAGATTTTAGTTTTATATAATTCACCAATCTCGGAAACTTTTCTATTATTATGTCTTCACACGGCTATTATCGTCAGGCCTCTGAAATTGAACGTTGTAGTTTTACTATACGTAAAAAATGTCAGGTACGAGGTTGTCATTGGTACTAAAACTAGGTGAACGGGGGAAAATATTCGCTTATTGCTAACCGTTTATTGGTGTAGTGTGTGTGTGGTTAAGTTTTGGGTTCGGAACTTGAATATTCATGTGAAAGTTTGGAACCGTTTCAGAGAATATTTCTGATGTGTTGAACGCCGTGTGGAAAGCAGACTGTACATAAAAAAATTCTAATACTTTAGATCCCACTATATGATTTTAGGGAAGTTAAGGCAACATGAGAATAAAAGTATACTAGCAGATTTGATATTAAACCGTCTACAACTCAAATATCGGATAAACCAACTTCCTGTACAGGTAAATTATTTCGAAACTGCATCCTGCATTGTTTTGTTTCATAATTTGTGTTACAGCAACCCGTTAATTCATACATAAAACTATTTTTGATGTGATTATATTGCTTAGAGAGATAAATCGAGTAAAATGTGTGAATTTTCTTTAAGAAAATGGAGGCCGATAACTTGCTAGATTACGATTTATTGATTCTAAAATTGAGATGTGTTCAAAGGCACGATGAAATTACTAGAATGATGTAGATAACAAAATATACTTTAAGTCGGGTCATAGGGCTTCAGTCGCTGTTCGCTTCCCTCAACACCGTCACTGAGGGCACATTTCCTGATTCTTCAACGGATTTATTGTGAAAAGCGAACAAAACTAAAATTTTGCAACGTCCGCCATTTTGTCTAATGATGACCCATGGCAGCTTAGTATTGCTAAAAACCTTCTTAAAAATCTATATAACAATTAAAAAACGGCTGATCTGAAATGGTGCCCACCGTTTTGTTGTGAAAAGCCAACAAAGTTAATATGACAGATTAACTATAGCTTTATTTATATGATGATTAATTGTCAAATATCGTTTACCGAGACATTAATGCAATGCGAGTGAGGTATATTTATAATAAGCGTATTATTCAGTTTTTTAAAATTAATATAAAGTAAAACAACGACCGAATCTGAAAAATAGTAGATTAATAATTGCGATATTTGTTCATTCTTTGTAATTTAAAAATGTCACTCTAATGATACAACTTTGCAATATTTATTGTTCACCAGAATTTCAGTAACATTTATTTGTGTTTAGATATTCTGAGTCAACCTCCTTTCACCCTTAAGGCCAGAAATGATTTAATCTCCCACCTACTGCGAACACCAATCAATGGATTTCAGTGAGTGAATAGAGAGGTGAGAGTATTCCGGGTTGTGTTTCTCTAATCGTGGTAAAAGCACTCCGGGGGTTCGCTAGTCACCTTTTCGGCGTTCAAGGCGTTGGCAGCGAAAAGTAATTTCAGAACTAAATGAACAGCTAAAGTAGTGTGATATTAAAATATATTCGGAGGATTGTAAATCTAATATTTTGTTAATCAACACCTTACTTACCTTTCGTTATTGGACCGCTTTCTTAGAAAATCTATTTTGGCAAATTTTTAACAGCGTATGAAATTGTATATTTTTGGATTACATAGATGTTGAAATTTTTTTGAATGTACTGTAGGCATCTGGAATTTCCAGGGCAATTCTCATAAATTTAACGTCTGAACTCTTTCCTCACGTTTAAGAACAAGTGTTTAATTATGCTTAGTGTTTTTATTTCTCTTTAAATCTTATTCAATTGCCGTTTATTACACTGGCAGCGCACAATGAGACAGAATGTTGCGTTTGCGCTTTATTCGTACCCGTTAATATATTTTACACTAGTAACAGTTGCCTGTTGTGAAGCATCAATCTGAGATGACATAATTATAATAGATATTATAATAGATACTAATTCATTTGAATTACCCATGGTACGAGAATGTGTACAGAATAGCGCAGTGAGTGATATTGTGAGATGACGTCACTCATCACTGAGATGCGTTCGCACTCCCTTTCAGACCCGCCTTCTCCATAACCTTGGCTGCCTGTTTTATATTATATTGTATATATACTAATCCTCTGATACATTACTGTAAAATGTATTGTACATTTACAAAACCAGACTTCGAATTGAAATAAGTCATTAATAAATTATTATTCTCGTCGGCATATATATTGTAAAGATGATTAGTTTATTAGAATAGTTACCGGAAATTATGTATGCACTAATAAACCTGAAAAGGATTGGAATTCTGTAATAAGTACTATTAGTAGTCTGCAGTACTTGATAATATATCACGTTGTTTCTGTAGCTATTAATTTATTCCATTGCACAAGCCTAATTTGTGGGCAACAGACAGTTATTTATTATAAACGCATGTCATCGAAGTGAACAATGATTGAAATATCTTTTTCTTTATATTGATTTATTAAAAGTCCCGTCAGAAGTTCCTGTTATTAGCGACTCATTATGGGAACTTATTTTTGTATTCTCGAGGGACTGATTTGACTATAGTTTCTCTAACGCACCCGAACCCGGGACCTCTATGATGCGAGGCAATCAAACTGACCCCTACGCCACAGGAGGTCGGCCAAAAGTCTTTAACTTAAGCCAAGATTTGTAATTTATTTTCAAATTTAGAACTTTTAAATAATTCCTCCTCTTCAGACAATTTTTATTTATTTTCTTTGTGTGGCATTATTTCCGTTTCCATTATTTTATGTTTCCAATTTTTCTGCATTTCTTTCTTTCCTCCGTTCCTCATACATACCTTTCCTTTTTCCCTTTCTTACGACGGCAATTCTCCCTCTTATGTTCGACTTTCTTATTACCTCGATTACCTGCATCATTTTCACTCTTATTTCCTACATTTTTTTGCACGTTTATTTTTATTTCATGTCTCTACAACTCAGTATGTAATTTCGTGTTGAATGCAAAACATCTGATCGAATTATTTCCCCGGAAATCCCGACCTTGCAGGAAGACATTAATTTCGGTCAATCGTTTTTCTCTGCAGTTGGTTGTTTTGCCTACATTCTTGTGTCGGGCGTGTTGAAATGAGAATGGTAATTAGCGCGTACCTATGGCGCAGGTTGGTGGCTTTCTCACGTGAGGTGTGTGGACAAAGCTGTCGTTATTAGAGCGCGGAGATACGAGGCTCTCTCCGAACCTTACTGTTCGGCACTTTCACTGTCAGGCGAGGTTTACGCTATCGGTGGCCACGATTCCAGAACCAAGGCCTTCATACGGAACGTGAATATATATATACCACAACATACCAAACAATCTAGTCCACAGCAGCTGCTGAACTCAAGAGCTCTGAAAGAGAATCATAATACCGTCAGGGCCAGTGATATCCAAATTCGTCACTAAATAATCTTCCTTGTCAACCAGTGCCTACGACCAAAAGAATCCAACGTGTCAACATTGGAAGGAGACTTTAAAGGCTACCGAATTATGGGAAACATTTTTTCTGATAATTTTGAAATAAAGTCGGTCGCAGCGTTGAATTGATGAACAGTGAGTAAATAATCCCGCTGTGTAACGCGAAAACAAGGCCTGCGAGGGATGTTCTCTCGCAGGCAGAACCTTTTTAGGAGAGATACGAAGGGGCTACCTTTGGGTATGCCTTTTCCTCTCCGTTTTTGAACTAAGGTTCCCACAAGCCGAGGCACCTCGGCCTGTTTTGAGAGGTGTGTGTTCCGGGGTCGCAGACCTTGGGCATACGGTAAGAGTTGTCCGCTATTCCCATTGGAATAGTCGGCCAGCTGCCTCCTAAACTGGTCGAGGCACGGAGAAGGGAATGCTGCGTCCCCACAGCAAACTCCTCTCCCACTATCGGAAGGGCGTGGGACAAGTACCCAATGCCCGACCTACCCGATGCAGGTTTTCCTAGGGTCTTCCCTGCATTTCTTTAGGCGAATGCTGGGTAGGATCCTTAAAATATAGCCCGGCGGCCCTAGTTAACCCTTGGCTACCTTCCTCTACCCTTCCACATCCCCCCTTTCAAATCCCTTCCTATGCTATTAAAGGGGAGTTGCCCAATGTGGATTACCCTCATGTAGCCTGTTGCCCTAAAAAAAACAAAAAAAACGCCGACGTCAGCAAATATTTATATTAACCTAGAAAAACATATCATCTGAGACGATCCATCATAAGTTTGCAAGACAAAATAGATTTGAAAGATGGTTCGCAATATAATAATTTGGGTTGTTTGGAAACTATCTCAATGGCAGTGTCAAGAAAGTAGCAGTGTCGCAGTTCTCTCAGAGAACGTTTAATTTCACTTGTAGAGAATATTCCTCGGTATTTATATTACTTAGGTCCATTGAACTGTTAAAAAATAATTTATTTGGTCGTGTTACGTGAAGTGTAATCAAAATGGTTAGTTTTATCAAATATATTATTTATTACACAGAAATTAACGTCTGTTAAGAAAAATAATACTACTAAATACGACCTTCTACAGACAGAATTTACGAAACATTCAATAAGAAATTTTAAAATTTCCGGCTGTTTCGACGCTGATTGACGTCTTTTTCTAACGGCGAATACTTCAGACTATGAATTAAACAAATACTAAAATCAAAGTAAAAAACAAAACAAAACAAAAGGCGAACTTAAAGTAATACATCATCTAATTTATTGAGAATTTTTGTGTAGTGCTTAATATTAACAGAAATAAGTTTTAAAAAGAAAAAAAATTACGTCTGATTAAAAATAATGAATAAGAAAGTTATCCAATTTAGACAAAAATTTGAAAAAATCACTTTTTTGTCTGAATTGGCTAACTTTCTTATTCATTCATAAATAGTTTTTTTTAATACACAACGTTTCAGAAATTAATATTTTACAATGTGTTTCTTTATCTAAAATGCAGGTATTTTCTGGTTTCTTCAAAGGACACAAAGGTCCTGTTAATAATTTTTCCGATACCAATTTTGTTTATAAAATTAATTGTTCTAATTGTGACGTGTTATATCGGCCAAACAAAAAGAATTAAAGAGCATAAATCTAATCTCAAACTGTCAACTTGTAAACACATCCCTATTGCTAAACATTGTATCAAATGTAATCACTATTTTGATAACACCTGTACTTTAGACATAGAAACACGTTATTGTAAAAGATTAATTTCTGAAATGTTATATATTAAAAAATCAATATAATACTGTTAATATAAGCACGACCCACAAAATCTTAAAAATATATATAATTATTTATTTCAATTCTTTTGCCCTTTTGTACTTATCTTTGATTTGAGATGTTTGTTTAATTGCACGTCTTAAATTTTTCGTCGTTAGAAAACAACTCCAATTCGCGTCGAAACGTCCGGCAATTTTAAATTTAATTTTTCGTAGTTATTGTTTCTCTATTTAAAGTTTGTCTGTAAAAGGTGTATTATTATCAGAGATTATTTCAGAATTCAAATATCTTCTAGCGAAAAGAGATAAGGATGGTATTAGGCTTGTTGAGGTTGCTGCACCCGTTAGTGTTTCTTTTATATCATTTGTTGAACTATTCAGTAATTATTATTGTACTTAAAATAATATTATTTTGCAATTTTATTTCTTCTACAAACCTTCTTAAGTAATGAAAATGTTAAATTGGTGGATATTGATTTTCTGTGTCTACTGATGAAATACAAGTCGTCCTAAATATAATTTCATTTTTATGTATATTATATATATATATATATATATTTATTTTAATCAGAAATGTATAATTTTTAAATAGATATAAGGGACATTATAAGAGGAAGAGTATACAAATACGGAAATAGATAATCCAAAATATACGTTCACTAAAAATTTAACACCGCCCTGTGAGAAAATGCAACACAAAAAAAATGGAAAATTAATACAGAATATAAATAATATAATACTTGAATGATAAAATTTTATAAACAAAATTTAAAAATGCGAAAATATAACACCCAAATTTTCCAGTTATTTTAACTCAGCGTTTGTGTGCGCAATTGTTTGTTATTCTTGTTTAATGTTATTGAGCTACGCTTAATCGATTCTGTAGTCCAGTTGTCTGAAATAATTACAAAGCAGGCTTCTGTTTCATAAGACCTCCGCTCTCTTGGCTGGCCGCGGCAGTGGAACGCATGCCTAATGCAATGCAACGACATGCTGTGTTTATTGTGTCAAAATCCAGGGAAAGCGCCTGATCTCGAAAAAAACCTACAGGCAAGGTCAGATTTTTTGTTTGAAATACTCGCAGGGTTTCTCGATTCAGCGACAGAAGGAACACCAAAATCTGAATCTGTAACAAGTCTCAAATGCTTTGTAAATACTCTTTCTATATCTTAAAATAATTAAGACGTAAGTACTACAGTAGTATAACATTCACGATTCGCGTTTTTATTTATTCATAAAATAATTATTATTTTTTGGACAGAAGTATTTATTGTTTCCTTTTCCAGTTCGCTCGCAGCGTCGCAACTAATTCCGTAACTCACTCACCAGTCTAGTGCCAAGTTAACAGCCAGCGCGCGTCACAAAGTTTCATCTCCTCAAGAAATATTATAATTTTCACGAATGACATCGTATACATTCTTGGAATTTGGGAGAAAAATGAATCTATTTCGGCACGGTTGAAATGTTTACCTTCTCGCAATTATGGGGTTATTAATCCTTCGAATATTTATTTCTGCGTGTGGCCTTGCCCAACTTGTCTGGGTAATTCAGGAAGGTTCTTATGTTTTGTCTTAATTTACTTGCAGACATTCTTGGTTAATGCCGAGTACGTGTCATTTCAGTTGTCCTACTTTGTCCTCTGTCCTCGAAACTAATCCGTTTTCTTTCCTGAACAGTGCAAAACCATATGTTACAATTAAAGTGTTATATCTCAAATCTCATTCCTTTTTCCTTCTCGAGCTATGTGAAGTTTTCGAGGCGCAAGACTTAGTATAATAAATAATAAATAAAAACAATAAACAATTAGACTTCGACAACAATTTTCACTGCAGTAACTGGAAACTTATACATATGTTATCTATTACTGTGATCACCTAATCACTATAGAAACTTAAGACTAAAAATTCAGATTCAATGCGGTATAAAAATATTCACGACCAATACCGGTATACTAATTTATCATGCGATGATCTTGTGTGGTTTGTCACTAAAGTGTCTAAAAAATCTACTCGTGATAATTATTAAAATTATATGCACTATGTAAGAGCATAAGGAATACTAAACGTGAAACATGAGACAACTGTTTTGGATATAGTGGTCACGATGCACGATTCTGATCGTGATTGCACTTTTTATCGGCTCCGCGTGACTTGCGACGTGATACAACTCCTAACATTTAAACGTACCGTGAATCTATTCTCAATTGTAGCTACCTGCGTTGAGAGCCTAACGTGAATTCACGTTAGGTTATCGACATTCGTGTTCACATTTCGTGTAGCGTCGATCAGGAATAAACAAATGACATAAAACTAAAGGTACGTTTGCATCTGATACTTTTCTCCGGAAATATATTGTCAAGTGCCGGAGGGAAAATTTATGACATGGATATTTATACTACAGTTCATAAAATTCTAAAATTTATATAAATGTACGGCCCGTTTAAACATACAAATGTGTCCGGAGTCGAACGTGTCTTTCATTCTACACATAAACTGTCATACACATTTTAATTCTTCCCCATGAAATCTCCGAAACGTAAAATCGCGGCCTGTGTAATAATTCTGATGTCAAAAAAGAAGAAAAATCGTTAAGTTTGGGCTCGAGAGTGGATTTTGAAACATGAAAAATACGGTGCATACAGTCAATTGATATCTGAACTCAATATTGAGGATCCAGCACAGTTTACGAATTTTCCGTCAGATTTTTTAAAAAATTTCTCTCTGAATCTCTTCTGCTGTCGTACTTAATTCTTTTGCCATTTCCGTTATGGCATTATGTTTTTTCACTCTGACTTTGTAACTTTTACAAGTAACGTCCCATAATTCACTTTTACTAAAATATATATTTATTAATTCTTCAACTTCAGTTTTTAACCACTCTTTTTTATTATTATCACTTTTATCAACCATGTTTATTTTTGTTTATACTGAACTCGACACTTATTGCACAATGATGAAAGTAGACAAGCAGTAAACTTCCGCGATATCTGTAGGGCGATTTTTAACTTGCAAATAATCAGTGTTTACATAAGTTGATATATATGTGTCGACACATATAGTTGATATTAGACATAAATTCTGCACTGTTTACATTACCACGACTTCTGTCTGACATAAAATATCATGCAACAACTGTCAGATTTAAACGTACCTTTAGGGATTTATTCCAGTGTGAGTGTTTCATATGAAATATTAAAAAAACGTGCCTTAAATAATTTTGTATTAGTATCTAAGTGAGTCTGCAATGCATTGACTATTTTATATTCTTTTCTAGTCTATATATATATATATATATATTTAACTTCTTATTTATTTGTGGTATTATCTATAACAGTCTAAATCCTAAGTAACTTTATAATTTTTTCGTGTATTGTTTAATAACACAATTTCTATCACATTACTATAGTATTTTACAACAGAGCATTAGTTAATTCGGTGTTAATATTTATTTACTATGTGATAATTTATGACGTTATTCGTAATCGTTAATTTTGTGTTAAAATTTTCATGTCAGATTTATGACAATTATGTGAAAGGGAAATAGGACGGTTAAATAATTAAGTTTTATTTTATTTAACACTATATAGGTTCCCTTCGTAGACCGGGTTGAAATAATTAAACTCAGCGACATCCATAATCTCTGATTCGACTCCAAACTGTTTTTTATGTCTTAGTTTTATATAACATCTTTCCCCCCCTACCCCATCCCTAAAATGGTGCTTGCGTCTTATGCCGAAATAGGAAGATATACTATCAATCTAATTGACCCCCAAAATATTTATTAGACGCAAATATCGGCCGTTTGAGCATGTTTGAAAATTTCCACCCCAGACCCTAGGGTTGGTAGACGTTCCTTCTCCCACAGTGTTTATTTCGGGTTTTAAAGGAACACACGTACAATATTTACTTAAATTTTCTCCACGGCTGTTGATATGTATTGGAAACATACATATACACACATAAACCGTCTATTTTATTCTTTGAATTAGATTAATGTTTATATTTAAATAAATCAATGTTTCAATAAATTTTTTAAAGGTTTCGTTGAGCTTGTTTATAATTTTATGTTGGACTCAGAAATAAGATTTAATTCTCTGAGTAAGTTGGGTCTGACTCGTTTATTGCGAATTTGGGCGCTGTAGCAAAGACGGTTCTTTAAGATCACACGGCATTAACTTTGAGAAGTTTTATCTTTCTCGGATGGAGTTACGGTAATGTTCGGACACGCTCCTCGGTGATAATCCCGTTGCTGTTCAGATGATGGGGAAATGCTTGGCTCAGTGGTCGTGATGAGTGGGTCGTAAACAATCGTCCAGGAAGGCTGCTCAGATGGCGTAAAGTGACGTCTGCGAGTACATTCTTGTCTCACAATTGCTGACATTGATTATCCTCCTCTTATCATTAACTTCTTCATCAACTTCTTCCAATCTCTAGAAGTCTTATCGAACTCCTTTGGTTCCACGTGCTTCTGTTTGTCGAATCTTTTCCCGTTTCACGTCCCCCAATCGGCAGGTTCTAGACACTTGTTGCTCTTCAAACAACAGGTTAAATTGAAAAAAAAGTTCTCTAGTTTCCACCCGGGTAAAACAGCGATTGTAACGCCACGTTACGACGACCAAAGGCACTGCCGTCATCTTCTAGGCTTCGAAACCCGAGAATTATTTCTTCAACAAATACACCGGGAAAGCCTTCGATCTTTGATAACAGGTTAAATTGCTTTGACATAAGTCGCGTATTTATTTTGTGACATGAAACTTGGAACTTTGTCAATCTTCGTACTCGTACTGTAACGAACATTCCATGGCGTATCAATCGGGTAACACACGCACTTTTTTTCGATATTCCACTACACTCACCCAAAAATTATGTTGTACCGAAATTAAATAGTAAATTAATATGGATAATATCTCGTGTTACATGAAATATTAATTTCAATATAAAAGATACATCAATAAATTATTTCACTATTTAATAGAGAATGTACGTAATACAAGCTTACGTATATTAGGAGTCGCTTGGGTAAGTAAAGTAACATAAATCAATTACTATTTTTATATTATTACTAGCTGGGTGCCCGGCGTTGCCCGAGATGTCGTTTATCCATAACCCCCGATTTGACTCCAATCTAAGTAGCTTTTGCGTTATTTTGTGACACAACTCGACCCCTATCCCCAAATATGTTCACCTCCCATTCCGAAAGAAGTTGAACTCATTGACCCTGAAATAGTTTCATTGAACGAATATATCGTCGTTTTAACATGTTTGAAAATTTCCAGACCCGCTACAGTAGGTTAAACAAAGAAAAATTTCCACGCAAAAATCGGCTGGTAACATCGTTTGAAAATTTCTACCTTCGTTCAGGCCTCCTCCCTCCCACACCGCGCGTTATTCAGTTTGTCACAATGAAACTCATCGACATCCATAACCACAAAACTTTGGTCTATTCGCGATATTTTCATGTAACGAAACACCAAACGCCACCCCAAAGCGTGCTCCCCTTCCATGGCGATAGAGATTGAAATTATTCACAGAGAATATCGACCTTAATATAATGAATTTAAATTATACCGAAAAATATATATTGGACGCAAATGTGGGCCGATTAACATGTTTGAAAATTTTTATCTCTCTTCAGTCCCACTCGTGGGGGTTAAACTGCAAGTTGAATGTCATAATTAATCTCAGCGGCATCCATAACCTCATATTCGATTCCTATATCGGTTCTGTGTGTTATTTTTATGTAATGAAACCTACCCTTCATGGTTCTTTCCTCTCGAGTCGATAAGGGTTGTAATTATACACAGAATATATTAAAAAATATTATTAGTGTCATTAACACCGCTAAATATTTATTTGACGTAACTATCGATAGGTTAACATTTTTTAATATTATACCCCCACCCACGTCCGCCCAGCCCCACTCACCCTCGCTCGCCTCTACGCGTTAACCAGGTTGTCATAAATAAATTCAGCAACATCCATAACACCGATTTTTCTCGAATCTCGGTTGTTTTCGCGTTATTTTCTTGTAACACCCCTCCACACCTACCCGTGCTCGCCTTACAAACTGAAAGTTGTTAAAATTATACAAAAATAAAGTTGTAGAAATACTATCAATCAAATTTATGCTAAAAATAATTATTAAAGCAAGTACGGAACTCGATTACATGTTTCAAAATTTCCACCCTGACCACCCCGTCCCTTGGCGTTAAATGGCGAATTTAATGTCATAATTAAACTCAGCGGCAACCATAACCCTGGATTCGACTCTAATCTCCATTGTTTTTGCGTTATTTTTTTGTAATGCCACTTCTCCACCAACCCTAAGGGCAGCTCCCCTCCAAATCCTGAATACCATATAGAGAAATTTTATTAATCTCATTGATCCCGAAATATATCTATTCGACGCAATAAACGGCCTAAAAACATTATTTACAATTTCTACCCCCGCCCAACTCCTCTCACCACAGTCAACCCTCGAGCGTTGCCGAAATTGTCGTAAATAAACTAAACGTCAGGCATTACCTTTGATTTGACTTGAATCTCGGTTGTTTTAGCGTTATTTTCTGTGAAACTCCCCTCCACCACCAACCGTAAGCGTTCAGCCCCTCCTGCTGCAAGTGGTTGAAATTTTACACACATAACATGAGTATACTATCAAACTAATTAACCCTAAATACATTTATTCAACGCTAACATCGGCCGTAATTTCATGTTTTTAAATTTCAACCCCCGTCCCCCTCCACCCCTCGAGGTTAAATTGTCAATTGAATGTCAAAATTAAACTCACCGACATCCATTACCCTGGATTTGACACCTATCTTGGTTGTATACGCGTTATTTTCTACTAACACTCGTAAGAGTGCTCCTTTTCTATAATAAAAAATGGTTGAAATTATACTTACATAACATCTGTAGAAACAATATGAATCTCTTTGACCCCAAAAAATTTTTATCCGCCTAAAATATCTGCAATATTAGCAAGTTTGAATATTTCCACCCCCACCCGTAAGGGTGCTCCTTTCTCATGCCGAAGGGGGTGAAGTTATACACAAACAGCATCCAGAAAAACACTAACAAATCCAATGACACCGACAAATAATTACTCAACGCAAATATTGACTGTTTTAACCTGTTGTTTTTATTAATTTACAACCCCGCTACCCTCGCCAAGTCTTATCCCCACAGTTTTTCCAGATTTTTAAGAATATGTCTACCCAGGATTATTGCAATTTATCCACAAGTTTAATTGTTTATAAATAATGTACAAATATACATGATTTTTTCTTACATAGGCAACTGAGTGCAGGGTTTTTATTTATATTGCCCTGGTAGAGAAATTAATTCTATATGGTTAATGGTTAACACGTGATGTAAATGGCATAAGACCATCACATATTAACCCCTTTATGGATAAAACCCAACATATTAATGAATCTGTCTCTATTTCCTATCCAAATGACTTAATATTTTTGACTATGACATATCTCAGAAAACAAAATTATCACCATTCGGTTCTATATGTATAGTTAATTATGTTTTTACTCTTCAGTATGGATTTATCAGCTTCAATAATTAGAACTGACTTACCTAACATCACATATATTAATCTCAATCAGATGAACTTTTGACGTAGTGCACATTAATTTAGATTCCATATTTGGGAAGAGCTAGTTAAATTTACATATGTAATATTTTTCCATTTATGAGCTATTATGTAATATATATATATATATATATCTGTGTGTGTGTTTGTATTTATACAAATTTGGGAATTGTTTTAAATAATGTGTATGAATATGTTATATGAGAAACACCATGCAAAATCAGCTGTAAGCCCTATTTCTTAAAAATGATAATGACCCTACCTAAAATATATATATATATATATATATATACATATTCAATATTATTATTCACTGTCAGCTACTTAGAGAAGGAAAAATACATCAAATTTAACAATGAACAAAAACATACAATACACAACAATGCCATGATATGCACAGCAATTATGCAAAAAACTACAATTATATGAAGAGTGTATTAAATTTTGGTAAAAAGCTCTATATTATAAGCTTTTCATTTAATTTAAATATTTTGATTTTAATATATTCAAAAATAACTTTAAAATATTCCTTGTGAAGAACTGTTATTATATATATATATATGTGTGTGTGTGTGTGTGTGTGTGTTTGTATATATACAAATTTGGGAATTGTTTTAAATAATGTGTATGAATATGTTATATGAGAAACACCATGCAAAATCAGCTGTAAGCCCTATTTCTTAAAAATGATGAATGACCCTACCTAAGATATATATATATATATACATATTCAATATTATTATTCACTGTCAGCTACTTAGAGAAGGAAAAAGACATCAAATTTAACAATGAACAAAAACATACAATACACAACAATGCCATGATATGCACAGAAATTATGCAAAAAACTACAATTATATGAAGAGTGTATTAAATTTTGGTAAAAAGCTCTATATTATAAGCTTTCCATCGAATTTAAATATTTTGATTTTAATATATTCAAAAATAACTCAAAAAATAAAATATGTTATCACAATTATTCCCAATTTAGATATTTATAATAAAATAGTATATAAATTAGCTGATTTATTATCACTCACAAAGAATTTAATCAGAAAAAATTTGTGTTAACCTAACCTGAAAATTTTGTTTCACGACACAAATTGCACGCAATAATTTGTTTACATTTATAGAAATACGTTGCGCAAAGTATAATTAATTGTACTTTTAATTCAATTTAAATGTTCCTATTTCTGTATATACCTTTGACTGATGGTCCATTAATTGAATAACGACCATAAAAACTTTCGGAGTTCCGTACGTCATTTTCAATACTTTTATAGTTACAAACATATAATTCAGCAGTCGTACCTTAGACAAATCTTATTATCTTCTGAAATATTATACAGGATACAATAGTACGTTATATTATGAAATTTTATAATTCTCGACTGACACACATTTGAATGTATTATAAGGCGCCATATTGGCTTTATCAAAGATATTTTATTATATAGATAGCGAGATAATTAACTATTTCAAATTAACTTTGCGCAAGTAAAGTGTTTCGTATTGTTTTTCATTACTATTCGATGGAGTAATACTGGAAAAAATTATACTTTTTATTCAATAAAAATATTTCACCTTTATTTCATTACGAAATACAGAACTATATTTAGGATGCGTCAATGTCTTGAAAACTTATGACGTCATCGTCTCGCGCAGTAATTTAACACTAATTCGTAACTTATTTCAATTATAATTATTTCCACGTTTATTCTAGGGGTTTCTCACCCCCACAGTACCGGTTCTCGATTTTGGCAGAATATATATACCAATTTTTGTTAAATTCTGTCCACGCGATAAAATTTGTATTCAAAACAACGTAAATACATACATACAAACATACTCCCTTTTTTATTATATAGATAGATTTTATGTCAGTTTGAGTAGTTTTTATTAACTGGAGTCCAATAAACGACGAGACAGGACCAATGCTAAACTAAATATTTTGTGAGAAACCAGGAAATAATACATCAGAATTATCTTACGAATGGGAAAGTAGAACAGATCTCAAAATAAATTAAAGTACGGAACAATGAGTAAGGTATAGTTAGAATTAACTCCACCAATAGAAAAACTATTTACAGAGTTCACATGAAATAAACATTAATGAAATATGATTTGTTTATTTGATTATGACTGCATTGAACACTTACCTTAAACGGGTAAATATAAAATACAAGAAGGATATAATACATTCGCAGATTATATTGGAATAGTCGGTCAGCTGCCTCCTAAACTGGTCGAGGCACGGAGAAGGGAATGCTGCGTCCCCACGGCAAACTTCTCTCCCGATATCGGAAGGGCGTGGGACAAGTACCCAATGCCCGACCTACCTGATGCAGTTTTTCCTAGGGTTTTCCCTGCATTACTTTTAGGCGAATGCCGGGTAGGATCCTTAACATATAGCCCGGGGGCCCTAGTGAACCCTTGGCTACCTTCCACTACCCTTCCGCATCCCCCCTTTTCAAATCCCTTCCTATGCTATTAAAGGGGAGTTGCCCAACGTGGATTACCTTCATGTAGCCTGTCGCCCTAAAAAAAATATTTTACAGAAAAAACAAATACCTTCATTTACCAACGGAAATAAAATTTAATAGAAATGTATGAATAAATTCAATATATCACACTTTTGTATAATGCTATACTAAGTAAAATATTAGGGAAAATGATTTCGAGGTGTCTAAGAAACATATACAAAATACCAGTGATTTAGTGAATTATGTCAGGCTGAGTAGTTTTTATTAACTGGAATCCAATAAACGATTAGGCAGGACCAATGCTTACCTAAATATTTTGTGAGAAACCAGGGAATAATACATGAGAATTATCTTACGAATGAGAAAGTAGAACAGATCGCAAAATAAATTAAAGTACTGAACAAAGAGTAAGGTATAGTTAGAAATTAATTCCAATAGAAAAACTATTTACAAAATTCACATGAAATAAACATTAACGAAATATATTATGTTTATTTGATTAAGACTGCATTGAACACTTACCTTCAGCGGGTAAATATAAAATACAAGAAGTATATAATAGAGTCACAGATTATTTTACAGAAAAAACAAATACCGTCATTTACCAACAGAAATAAAATTTAATGGAAAGGTATGAATAAATTTAATATATCACACTTTTATATAATGCTATTGTAAGTAAAATATTAGGGAAATTTATTTCGAGGTGTCTAAGAAACATTTAAATATGTGGGCATCAGAATGCAAAATATCAGTGATTTAGTGAATTTGAAAGCAGCACTATATATAAAAGTATAAAGAAAAATATTATGATCGTAATGTCTTGAAATCACATTCAAACAACTGATGAACGGCATTTATGAATGGCCTTGTAAGATAGTAATACAGTACATGTACAGAAAAACACGACGTTCTCGGCCTAGCGCAACTTTCCAACTAAAATACCTAAGGGCCTACTTTACGTTGAGTTTGCAATCATAATGAAACTTGTTTAATGCCTTCTCTTCTCGTTGAACCAAGCACTCGTGCTGTTTTTGTTCAGGTGTTTGTATTATCCTTATTCTCCGGATGAGCACCTTGGAAGCCGGTTAGTTACCTGACTATGGCCCGAGTTCTTCCGCTAGATATGTTTCTCAAATGACTCAGACGCAACCGTAACAATACTCGTATTAGCTGTGAAGCCAATGATCGGGGAAGTACTGAAGGCCGGGTCACGGAAGTGAAGGCAGCCCTGACCTTCGAGGCCCTTCACCGCCATCAAGGATAAACGAACCTTTCAGAGGCAACACCTATCGCATCTAGTATACTAAATCACCGAGGATTCATCAGATTTCCTGCCGTCTTCCGAAAGCCTGTATACGATTTTGCTTGGAACTTCCGCTTACCTTACATGCCATATATAAGTTTATACTCATGGTTATGCTGTTGAAAACTATCTGAAGGTTGCCTAACTTTAGGCTGAAATAAGTACAGGTCTCAATTGAAATAAACCGATGTGTCCTATTACAAAGGCGAGTGAAATATCTGTAAGTTTGAATTTTATATAGTTTTTCTATTGTTTTATATATTTTATATTCACTTCTTTTTGTCCTAAATATGGCTCCAAAACATCTATTTGGCACACACATATAAATAACTGAATCTGTTACAACTTATCTTACACAACAAAGATCCCATGTAAGCCTTCTTCGTTTTATCGAATCCTCTTCTGGCTGGATTATCTCCAATACTCTACGTTTGAAGAAAATATTTTCTTCTTTGATAATCATTTACATTTTACCCATAAATATTCAGGAACGTGGAAATCAGATTGAAGCATAGTAAACCAGTCACCTACTTAGATTCTTATATATTTATTAATATTATTAAATTCTCTATGTCAGATTCATGTTACGCTAAGAAAATGGAATAATTAATTCGCAATCGCCACGCGCAATTAAAAATTTGAATTTTTTTGTAGAGACCATTTGATTTAAAAATATTAGATAATTTTAAAAGTGCAAAACAGAGTTATAAATAAAATAAAATAGGTTATATAAATGAAGTAAAGAGTTTATGAAGGCTAAAGGTCGAGATATGAGTTTACAACCGGTTTGTTAAAATCGACTTCCAGCGATATTAATACTGTATGTTTTTTTTAAAAAAAAACACGCAGTTGACTTACTGCTTCTGATTGATATTCTATACTTGGCACGGTTATCTTTGATATCACTTCACTTCCGATGCTCTCCTTCTGTTACGTTACGCCTGTACGTTCCCACACTACTATAACCTCTCACTACGCAAGACGCTTCACTTAAAATTCGACGGATAATTTTCCGAATACTAGTGATTGTTCATTTCCTATGAGTATTTCTCTGCTTATTACTAAGCACAGGGAGATAGAATAACGTGGTAGGTGAGGATGAACATTTTAATGGAATGCAGATGTAGTTCAATAATTTATAATGCAATTTATTAATAACATTTGTTAACAAAATATGTTCCTTGAGAGAAGCTAGAAGTGTCCGTGGCTGGCTATGAGCGGCGCTGTTTTACTGACGACGGCGTTGAAGCCCAAGTGTTTGTCCGCGGTGTAGTCCACGGTGCGCACGGAGCCATCGGGTTCCACCAGGCTGTACTGGCCCTTCACCACGTCGCCGTCGCGGTGCTCGGAGTGGTGCTTTATGTCACCTGTGTGGAAGTCGTTCACTCCGTACTTGTATGAGTACTTGGGGTACGCCTATAACAAGCCACAATTATAATACGCGAAACACGGCCGACCTTGCATTCACTCTGGCGTGTTTTCAACACATTAATTACTTCCATTTATCTTGAAACAACGAGGATAATCTCAAGGTAGAAAACTAAACTGACAAAAAGTAGGTCATTCGGAACACTGCATGTTCAAATTGAATTGAAGAATTTTAATTGCTCAAGACCCTCAAGACTTTATAAAACTCATGATATTTATTATAAACTATCTTAGAGATATAATATGAACATGTTACATTCATGGTTAACCAAGGACCTGACTAAGCGCTTCAAGGGTCGAGAAACCTGGCAGTTACCAAAATATTTATCCGTCATCATTGATATGGATTAATTGGCGCTTCCACTCCGAATAATTATTAAGCCCCTTACTCACCTTACTCACGTTCAATTTCCTTTACTCTATGAATGCACCCTATTTTCCTGCCTCTTCTCGTGGCCAACTGTCACTTATTATTGTTCTTACTTACCCTCGGGATGATTGGCCAGTATTACTACACAACACCACCGTCTCTCAAGGCCGTACCGCGGAACACGATTTTTTCTATTCGTCCACGAAGAAATTTGATTACCAAAATTTGTATACCTGAAAGATTGCCTGCAGCGAACTAATATCTCAGTAATAACCAACCCCTTGTTTTATGGCCTTATTTTTTTTATACAAAGTGCGTGCCTCTCGATAATATCCGGAGATTAAGTACGCAAGTTCTTGGCACCACCAAAAGGCAACAAATACTTATAATTTATCAACCTTAAATCTCATAATTAAAGTAGTGTGCTGGCAGGTCATATTACGGATAAAGGGGAACAAATTAGATCGTATCAATACAAATTTAATAAGAGGTAAACGCGAAAGATCTTTTAATCACTGCAATTTAAGAGATTTGATTGTCAATGTTCAAAGATGGACGAAATATATTCAAGTGAGAAATCTTGCGAATATTATCTATGTACCTTTTTTGAATTTTGTGTATTTAATTAGGGATTTTAATATTATCTAGGGAAGGCCGCTCTCTAAAATCGTTTCTTTTGGTGAACTGTTTGAATATCTGTACGAAAGTATACAGATTTCAATATTTTCAACGTAGCCTATTCACTAGCTTTCCGTTTAACCGAATGATCAATTTTAGTATGCTTTTTAATAAAATATTTTCGATTCATTAGTGTCAATTGACCAAAAGTGAGAATATAAACATTAAAATATACAATTAAGTACAAAACGTTTCTTCCCTTTGCTTAGGGACCTCTTCAGTTTTAAATATTAAAGAAACAATTAATATCAAGAATCAAATAATATCTGAAAAAAAAACACCAGGAAAAATTTACTCTTCGACCACTAACTATCATGGAAGAAATTGTTTCATTTAAATTCACATCATATTTTAGTTGTTAATTTAATTATATAAAACTGAAGACGTCCCTAATCTAAGGGAAGAAACAGATGAAGTTTTATATTTTTATTCATTATCGATTTATATGCTCATAATTTTTCTTTGCATTGCGTAAAATGACTAAACTACGCCGAGAAATCATGGCTTTGGAAACTATATTTAAATCTCGTTTTTTTTTGTGTGTTTTATGTTTACTTACATAGTAATCAATGTGCTCGTTCTTGTCGAAGCCTGCGTGGGCGTAGTTGCCAAAATCCTCGTGCACGTTGTAGCCGTGCAGTGGCGATGCAGAATACATCGCCAGCAGACTCACGACACCTACCAGGGACAGCAACAACATCTACAAAAAGAACAACATGAACTCAGACACACGCTGTAAACGGGATAAACACACATAGAATTTTAATATCTAATACCCTTTTTTAAGGTTCAAGGTACTACAGCTTGCAGAATTTCAAGTCTCGTGATGGAATTTCAATGAAAGTCAAATTATTATTTCAATTATTAATGATATATATGTAATCTGACTGTTGAGACAACTTATAAATAATCAACAGGCAATTTGAAGTCAGAAAAAATATATTTATTTATGGAAAATCAAACTACGTTTAGTCGCTAACTTTGCGACCAATTCTGGTTGAAGTTTAACAAAATTTGGAGTCAGGTCATTAGCCCTTGAATGAAAATGTGAAAATTGATGAAAACTTTCGTCCAAGGCAGTCAAGGGAGAATGACCTGTCTATCAAACTTTTGTTAAACTTCAACCTGAAGAAGTCGCAAAGTTAGCGGTGAAACGTAGATTAATTTTCCATAAATAAAAAGTTTTTTCTGTCTTCAAATTGACTGTCTTTAATTATTACTTGAATTATTGACTATGGATAACAGTTAAGGAGTACTGAAATCAATAAATATAATCGAATAATAATAAAAACGAATTTATTAAGCAAAATGCTACTCAATACTACATTATCAAAGTTTTCATAATTTTAATTTCCTAAACTTAGATTTTAAATAAACTATTATTTAATTTATTGACAGAATCACACTTCCTAATTTATTTTCCAACTCGTTAAATTATTTTATTTCTTTAATAAATATACTGTTTTATTTTTAAATCTAAGCTGACCGTAGTTGTATCTAACTTCTAAAACTGTATGGGTTTTATAGAATATTAAATTCATTAATTTACAATAGAAAAATAATAATGGCTGGTATTTAACATCACCACTATATTCTGTCTTAAGCGTCTGTGATGATCCCTATTGTAATAAATTTTCATTAAGATCAAGAGAAATGGATAATAAAGTGTTCAGCTGTTCATAAATTCCTTATGGTAGTAAAACTCTTATTTTTAAAGCGGAAATTGAATAATAAAATATATGACATCAATACTATAAACAAGGACCATCAATAAACGGATTTCAACCTAATAATTAAATTAATAATTTTGAATTCTAGAAGAAACGAATTGTTATTAAATTCAGTTTATATCGGTAACGTATGTAAATTTCTTTGTATTTGCCCATTTCTCCTACTTTGCAGCAACTGAGAATAGTTCTGTAAAGAAACAAGTAACTTCCTACGACCAACAATAGCTTTCAAGGTTTTGTTGAAATAGGAGAAAGTACTTTCCTTTTCCGGTACATGAGTAATTTGTCTCTCACGAAAGACAACTGCGTATCTCACTCATATGTAAGGGAAGCTGTAAACGTGCTGTTGTGTAACTTAGTGTGTAATTGCTTAAGACGCACATCGCGTTTCATTCAAAACTTGCTTCCGTTACATTCCTAGTACACTGAATCCAGAAAAATTCGTTGAAACACTATCATATGGCAACTCGGGGTTACTATTACCTTTAGAGTCCCGCGGTTTAACCTTTTGATTCTACTTTCCGCTGTTTGTAGAGATTTATTCCTGATTTAGTGCAACTAAATATCCGGAAAAGGGCGCTGATGGCGGAGAAACAGGATAAGCCGCCATCCTCGTATGGTCTTACGGCTTTCTTCAATTGCAAGTTTCTTTTTTTCCCTGACTTCGTTCGCAGAGACTATTATTGGAAACGTCGCGGCCAGATTTTTAAAATAATCTACATTTGTTTAAGATAGATTAATTGACCTTAGGATTTCGTATATTTGTTCTTTAGATACTTTCCCCTTAAAACTTCTGCTGTATATATTGATTAACTTTATCTAGATATAAAACTTCTAGAAATCTTATAATTAAAGCTTACAGAATCATATTCACAAATACGTAGAAAAATAAGGTGACAACCTTAAATGTTGCGCTGGTATATGGAGTGAATCCATTGGACTTTTTACGGATACCACACACCGTAGGAAAAAAAAGGTTAATAAAAACATTTCGTAGTGGAAAACTATATGTAACGATACGTTTTTAATGAAAATTGTTACAGTGACAAGATAAGCATAGGATTTCCGCAGAAAATTAAATTTTCAAATAATAGTTCTTTTCAACAATGTAATATTTATTTGTTAGAATATTGTAATTTAAATGTGCGTAACACTCCTGTGGTACGATACTTATGCTGTTACATTTTGTCCAAAATCATGACATTTTTAAAACTAACTCATTTACCCCATGAAACAACGCTTGAATATATTATTCCACATTATTTATTGTTAGTTTAGATTTATTGAACAATCATGACGGAAAAAATTATACAAACATAGGTACTCTTAGTTAATTTTCAGTCTGTTGATCAAACAATTTTCTTGACAATCTTTTGTTAAGAAAATTCCTCCAAATAATGTACTGTAGTTATTAAATATGAAAAAAAATTACTTTAAGTTGGTTATAGAACTACCCTACTCCACTCATATTGAGTAAATTGATTGATATTTTATTTGTTGGGCAAATCGATCCGGACCGTATCTGTTACATTCACCAAATAGTACTTCCGCACATTCAGTTTTTTTTTCAGACTTCGTTGATTAAGGGAGGCCCGAGCTGGATGATTCCCGTAATAATTAAAATTTTTATAATGCCTGTTCTTTATACCCTGTCTATAATATTAATTTTTTCATTTCTGTTAATATAAAAACATTCTTGATATGGCCTAACTTGTGATCGGTATGTCTATTTGGAATTTTGTTTGAAAATCGAATGATAATATAAGCAGCCCATTAATAGCCAATTATTCTTCCAATTATAATCCTGAGAAAATTACAGTAATTATTAATTTTTTCAGATTTTATACAACTTATGTTCTAAAGACCGACCGCATTTTGTTTAATTTATTATAATCCATTTATCGATTTCAGTTTTGTCATCATGAAAAATATTCAATAATCTGCCTATTTATTTCCATTTAGACAATAAATTTTTATCAATACAAGACTTAATCTTTCAATATGATGAAGACGATTAAACTTAATTATTTTTAACTCCATGTCATTTTATTGCCCCAGATGTCTATTTACGATTTAAAATTGTTCAAAACCGAGATAAAAATTCACGATCATTTCTCGTCTATTTTAAGACAATATTTTATGCTTGTTAAACAAATACATGGTATTATAACAGATTTTTTTTTAATTAACCAAAAATTACATAAATGGCGTTTCGTCCTTTTTCGGAGCGCATCAGGTTTAACAAATATTGTATATAACTTATTCAAAACATCTTAGAGGCCTTTTTCATGATTTATATACGAAAATATTAAACCTCATGCGGTTCAATAAAAGAACTAAACGTCGTTTATTTAATCTTTCGTTAATAAACGGAATTTTCTGACATAAGGCCGGGTATTTGTTTATTTATATTGTCGTGAATTTCAGGTAATTTTTCATCATTTTTATTATTTTTATGAAAGTTTTGTGATTATGTTGCGATTTTGATAGAACTTGTATTTCATCATGCTTCATGGATTATAAGTTGCATAAAAAATGAATGGGGTATGCAGGATAATTATTTCATTAAGCATCCCGACAACGTTAAATAATTAGAAAATATTTACCTTAAAATCAAACGTGAACTGTTTGGTTATTACATCTATAATAATGCCGTACTAAATTAATGTCAATGGTCAGAATGAACTATGATTTAAATGCACCCTAGAATTAAAAGTGTGTAATTTTAGTTTAATTAAAACATATAATAACATGTCACATGATTGAATTGCATATTTTACTTCATAAGAAAATTATTTGTAAGGTAAGAACCCCATTATCGCTTTACACTTTACACATTGCTTCTTCTAAGGATCTAACACAAACGACTAATACTTATTGTATTTAATTTTAAAGTAAAGCTTTACGTAATGTAAAAATAAGGTTAATAAAATTTGGATAGTATTGAAATTGTCAAAATGTTTTTGGAAACTGTTTCACGACAGATAATAAATCTCACACTATATTAAGTAACTGGATTTTCATCAGGGGATGACTAACAATCTTTCAATTTACAAAACTCTAATTGATTTGAATTGCAATAGATTTGAACGCAATCAGCTTCCCTTGAAATTGAAAAAAATATCCCTTTACATTGTTCTTGCCTCTAAGAGTTCATGCTTTTAAAGTTATTGCACCAAACTGGGGTCAAGTGCTGTTAGAGAAATAAATATTAAACATGATGTACATTGAGTGTTAGTTTGTAAGATTTGCTGAGTATAGTTAAAGTGAGCAACGTACCTTACAGGTTTCGAATGCGAGTGCGTGCGAAGCTCCCGCCACTCCGTGCTTTATATACTTCCCTCGGGATTGTTGTGTTTGAGCGGGAGAGAGCGGAGAAAGTGATGTTGAACTTCTTCCTTCCTCTGTAGCACGCACTGCCACCTCCGGCCCGTCGGTGCCGTACAGAGACGTCGCACAGATTCGTAAAACGGGTATGTCGAGATTCGGCGAGATGCGAGCCGACTTTCCGTCGTAGAATATTTAAAAATATCTTTTGATATGAACAAAAATTAATTAAACACCGGGGATAATCCGTCACTCATTATATTTGACGGAAGGACACACATCCATGCAAATATGTACGAGGTGTCCCATACGTTTCCATAAATAGAAGAAAAAAAATCTTAAAAATCTTGTTATTGCAGTAATGGTAGCACTCACTTGGTAAAGTTATATCCAGTATTATAAATCATCACCGGGAACGTATAACCAACACTATTACGAACATAATACCAGTTGTACTTATAAACGTTCTTCAGCCGTGGAATACACGCACAAACAATGGCAATCGTGTAGAGCGTATTATATAAATTTGGCGGGGCTCACGCAAGAAGTGAAAGTAAAATAATTAAAGAAAAATAATGTAATAATAATTAATTTTCCTCGCTCCACTGACCGGTTACGTTTTTATAAATATTTTTAGGGCGCATGATTATAAACATTGTTCTCCGTTGGGTTACTTTGTTTCTCATTCACAATGTCGCCATTTATGGACTACTGTGAACGTCTAGAATTGATACAATTTTATGTTTTATATTCAAATATTTACTATATACCATATCGGATTAAAATTTATTAGTATTACATTTTATTTTGCGTCAATACAATATTAAATTTTTCTGAGATTTATTTTTAAAATTTTGAACAAACTAAATTATAGTAAAATAAAGAAAATCATGAAAGAGCGAGTGTGAGAGGCTGATAGTGAAAATTGAGGAAAAAGGGACAAATAAACGAGTCACAATTATTGTGTTGAAGACTTACGGCTTCATTATATCACGGTATATACGCCTCTTTTGATCTATTTCCGTTTCCTCCCAAAGTCACAACAAATTCTGTGAAGCATTCACCAGCTTACTGTCCATGTTCGTTGCGTATGTAAATAATTTCTATTTCTCCTAACATCGGTAATAATTTGTGTCAGAGGAGTAAACGTAATATGTCAAGGTTGAAAGGAGCTTAATATGAACGTGTTTGCGATATTTTCACGTGTAATCATAATTGTTCGTATTGCCTGATCGAAGATAGAAAAAAGAGAAAGTGTATTTAGGGTAATCTAACAAAATGGATATATATATATATATATATATATATATATATATAAATGGCCTTGAGTCATAAAAGTAATTGTAATAGTTATTACAAAAATATTCAATTGACACTGATGTTTCGTCCTATTTTAATCTATAATTTAAGAAGCAATAATATATGTATTAATAAACTTTTTAAGAACAATTACAAATTATTTTAATTAATAAAATTCGTCAATTTTACATAAAATTGAAAAACCGCAGAAGAGGACGAATCGTCGTTCGAAACTCCATATTTTCTTGTAATAAACATTAAAATTACTTTTCTTACTCAAGGCTATTCATATTATGATAATAAAATGAATTTTTTTTACATCAATATCTCACTTTTATTGAAACGGTCATGCAGAATTAAATCTAATTCGAAGATGAAAATTTTGAATAATAATAATATAATGTTATTCAAATGTAATATAAGCAAAAAAAGTTGTGGAAAGTCGACAATGACTTTATGTTGACGCGACTATAAGCAATATAACAATAAAAGTATTTCACTACGTCTAAGGCACAGCAAACTCCTCTCCCGCCATCGGAAGGGCGTGGGACAAGTACCAAATGCCCGACCTACCTATGCAGGTTTTTCTAGGATTTTCCCTGCATCACTTTTAGGTGAATTTCCGGGTAGGATCCCTAAACCATAGTCCGGCGGCCCTAGTTAACCCTTGCCTACCTTCCTCTACCCTTTCGCATCCCCCCTTTCAGATCCCTTCCTAAAGGGGAGTTGCCACCATGTGGATTACCCTCATTACCCTAAAAAAATTATTGGGTCACTTTTAATATATTCATTAATACCACAATCTCTTTCTACTACGACGAGATTAAGCATGAATAATTGTAATGACAAATATCATTCCACTTTCAGTACTGTAAAATGGTCAAGTCCTCCTACGTTCCTCATTAAGACGCACCACTAAGTTCCTGTTGGATTTATACCTGGGGAATTGCGAGAGCGATACTTTTATTCAATGTCCTACGTTTCCCACAGCAGCATCGTGAATAAACCTGCAAATAATTCTCCAAAGAGTTTTAAATTGGGAAAGAAGTATTTTATGGGAAATAAATTCCAATAACTGTTGTGCAGAATAAACAAAAAATAAAATAATATTTTTTGTATAACATAGTTAGGGAAAACGTAAGAAAGTTGTGCGTAATAGGTATCAGATAACTTCAAACTAGTATAAGACAAATAATGTTATTCTTTCAGTATTTGATGAATAAATGTAAACATTTATGAGTGTGGACAACATGTCTTCCATAGATATTGTTGAATGTTCGTTTTTTATCCTAATAGAGATCTCTTCCTTACAAACGACGAGATATTATCAAGTAGTGTATTTTCCTCAGACAATAGAGTTGTGTGCTCTTAGCGTGAGCTCCTTCATTATAATCTGATGGTGTCACTGACAACTGCAGACCTTTTTGTAGCTTGGACAGGGTCCGGTGACTGTGTTCATTGCCACACTCCACGGCTAGGAAGAGAAACATTTAAAACGAATTTTGCAAATGGTGACGATATGATATCATATTCAATAATGATGATTTGAAGTCTCGTAAGTCAAGAATCAATTCGTCGGTTTTCAAATAATAAAAAGCGTAATTACGTAAACGTACTTCAACTTGTTACCAATATTAATAATAATTTATTTTTATCAAGTCTCACAAAATAATTTAATATGGCAGATTAAGAAACCTGGTTTTAAAATGATATTTCTGATCACAAACGCGAGATATTTAAATATATATCCAGGTTTTATAATGAAATTTTGACAAAAAAAACAGACAATAAAGTGAGAACAACCTCACAACGTTTCCTTATCGATGATTCCTTATCAAGTGAACAAAAATGTAACTGGATAAGTTTAACACAAACCCGAGTGTTTTTAGACTAAAGACATAGAAAGAAAGAGAAAACACACTGATTAAGTATAAGATCATACGTTTTGCTCTAGGAGTCGATATCACCCTGACAAGAAGGCTATTAACATGATTTATTCTTATATTAATCATTTCAGAAATAAATCTAGAATAATAATTTGTTTCCACGTCAAGGATTTTACAATGTTTCATATAAAGTTGTTATTATTATTATGACATATGTTTAGTAATGAAATAATGCTTTTCTGCGGGATATTTGAAATTTATCCTGTGCTCTTGATCATGGTTTTCAATTATTATATTATATTATATTATTTCCCTGAGTATTGTCTGATTTTGACAATATTTTCATTATAATATTATAAAAATGTATCAGACAGTTTAATTTATGTAATCCAGGTTTATTAATTTTACCATTTTACTATATTTGTGCATATTGAAAAAATACTCAAAGCTTTTAAATTTTTCTTTGAAAAATGTAAAATCTCATATAAGTTTTATGACTAACAGAGACTTGTAGGGAAAATTTGTATTCCATACAATGTCAGGAATTCAGAGTTGATCTCACTTCGCGTATGAATGAAATGGAAAAGATACGTAATACAATCGTAATACAACATTGATGTTAGATTCCATGTATTAAAGTTTATAGTAAATACAATATTTCTTGTAATGAATGTTATATAGTTTGATCTTTTTACAGAAACATGAGTCGTTCTTTAATTCATTGTCTACATTTAAAAGTCAAATAACTATCCTTTAAAATACATAACTTTTTCTTAATGTCGCTTTTTTAATAAAAATTACGCAGTAAGGCGATGAAGGTTCAGACGCAAAAACAACTGTAACTGCCCTTATTTTTCTTCGAAGGGTAATAAAGAAGTATTTCTCTGACTTGTGATTCAGGGTTTTTTTTAGGGCAACAGGCTACATGAGGGTAATCCACTTTGGGCAACACCCCTTTAATAGCATAGGAAGGGATTTGAAAGGGGGGATGTGGAAGGGTAGAGGAAGGTAGCCAAGGGTTAACAAGGGCCCCCGGGCTATATTTTAAGGATCCTACCTAGCATTCACCTAAAGAAATGCAGGGAAAACCCTAGAAAAACCTGCATCAGGTAGGGCGGGCATTGGGTACTTGTACCACGCCCTTCCGATAGCGGGAGAGGAGTTTGCTGTGGGGACGCAGCTTACCCCTCGCCATGCCTTGGCCTGTTTAGGAGGCAGCTGGCCGTCTATTCCAATAGGAATAGCGGACAGGATTATTTTTTTTTTAGGGCAACAGGCTACATGAGGGTGATCCACATTGGGCAACTCCCCTTTAATAGCATAGGAAGGGATTGAAAGGGGGGATGCGGAAGGGTAGAGGAAGGTAGCCAAGGGTTACTAGGGCCCCCGGGCTATGGTTTAAGGATCCTACCCGGCATTCGCCTAAAGAAATGCAGGTAAAACCCTAGAAAAACCTGCATCGGGTAGGTCGGGCATTGGGTACTTGTCCCACGCCCTTCCGATAGCGGGAGAGGAGTTTGCTGTGGGGACGCAGCTTACCCCTCGCCATGCCTTGGCCTGTTTAGGAGGCAGCTGGCCGACTATTCCAATAGGAATAGCGGACAACTCTTGCCGTATGCCCAAGGTCTGCGACCCCGGAACATACACCTCTCAAAACAGACCAAGGTGCCTCGGCATGTGGGAACCTTAGTTCAAAAAAACCAGAGAGATGTGAGAGCATCCCCAAAGGTAGCCCCCGCCAGAGCTCTCTGGGAAGGTTCACCTGCGAGAAATCCTCTCGCAGGCTTACTTACCTCAGTCCGGACAGGATTTTTTTTTTTTTTTTTTTTTTTTAGGGCAACAGGCTACTTGAGGGTAATCCACTTTGGGCAACTCCCCTTTAATAGCATAGGAAGGGATTTGAAAGGGGGGATGCGGAAGAGGTAGCCAATTTCTTTTAAGCAGTTCAGGTAATAAACGTACAGTGAGAGTGAGATGTTGACATGTAGTTGATTTGATATCGGGCCTATAATATTTCAGTTACGATGAAGTTTGCTCGGCGAGGAGAAATTTAAAATTTATTTGGAAAATAGAAACGCTGTTACTAATAAAAAAATAGCATCGCTAATTTTGACTTGTAAGATATATACTAAAGTTTACGTAGCTAAAAGAACATTGCTTCTTTGTTGGAAGATAATTATTCCCCTGATTTCTCCAACTCGGTTCATCTCCATAGAATGGGAATCTTATTCCCGACTTTCTTTACTTCCTCACATTGTTCACGTAGTCCTTTATATTCATCCACCTGAAATTCCGTGTCTTCGTGCACACTATGGAGTATACAGAATAGTTTCATGTTGCGGAAAGCTTACCGAGTTTGGTACGATATTAGGCCAGTTTTTAGCTGACGATAAGACTGAATTTTTTTTTAAACGCAAGCTCAATAATACTTTAAAAAAAAATTGTCAGCTCCTAATTGATGTGTCGGTCCTCCAAAGTGTTCATGCGAATCCAACTAAGGCTAGAAAAAAGTAAGAAGACATAGAAAAAATATTAATTAAATCAGGCATACTGAAATTTTTCGCTATGAGCAAGCCTGACGCTGACGTTAGCATATTCAAGTATCTATTAATTGCTATGTATTTTTCAAATTCTGTTACATTTCAATTAATCTAATTTTTACCACAATCTTTGCACCACTTTTTCTACCCCGACATATACATATTGTACTTTGGCAATTATAATATTATTTTGCAATTAAATTTACATTTCCGTTTCTCCTATACTTTGAATATGTTCTGTCAATAAAATAATTTTGCAACTCACTTTGCACTTATTTTTCATCTAAATAATGAATATTTTTCACCAGTTTAAGTTTTTATTATTTGGCACGTGTAATATGAATTTCCAATATATGAATATTATGGAGCGATTTTTGTGCCTCAATCAACATAATTCAATTTAATTGGAAAAAATTAACTGTTGACAAATATTTGTTTTAATGTTGGATTGTAAAATATATTTTACCTTAGGTAGTTCTTTATCGTTTACTGTTCGGAATATTAATTTTCCTTTTATCTACTTACATATGCGTGCCTGTTTTTTAATTGACAGATCGTAAAAAGTAGAATTTATTATTATAAAATTTTTATGCTAACATAAAATCTGACATATCTCTGTCGGTTACAGAAAATAACTGCAAATTTTTCTGTCATAACAATTTAGTTATGAATGAAATTTAAATCTGTTTATGTACTTGATTTAGTACGTATGTCAAATAATTTGTGCTCTTCCTCCGGATGTTTGTCCCCCTACAGATTTGTTGCGCCTAAGCTGAATGAGTAATGCTTCTCCTTGATAACTGGTTGTCATGTTGACAGTAAATACTTGCAGATGCCTAAGCAGGCTCTGTCTGTTGCTCTAGAAAGCGACGCCGGAAGCGTTGTAATACTGATATCCTCCGTGTTATTAGCAGCCGTTTCTCGCCTTTATTGCTATCGTAAAACTCCGCTTCTCTTGCGCAACATAACTTATTCATTGCGTGTTATTGTCCCATTAACAAGGGCGTATGTGAGCCTCTAAATTCCAAACGTTAACTGCTTATATGTTTACCCCACAATCGATTCTTTCTTTAGACCTAAGGACTCAAAAGTAATTTCTTGCACTGCATGGCACTCAACTTTTGTTTTAATCCATTTAACTACGTATTCGTAAAGCCATTCTGAGTTCTACTAATCAAGCGTTACTTATGTTTTTTTTTAAAAAAAAATTAACGTATCATTTAAAATAAATTATCAACTCCTGAATATTTAATTTAAATTAAAAACATAAACATTACACAAGTATAATAGTGGTATTATTAATAGGTTCAACAATTCACTTTCGAGTTTTATCAATAACTGCAAAGATCATTTACAACCTGAAGACACGCATTTTGTTGTATAAAACATCAGCTGCTGTGATGGAAATTCTGTTTACATTGGCCAGACCAAACGGGCTCTAAAGACGAGGATCAAATAACACATAGCGAGTTGTAAGTTACCTAATGACATATATCCAGTGATTACCCAAAAACATATATGTAAAATAACACAAGATAAACTGCAGAAAATATAAGATCCTTGACGTTGAACCTAATTATTATCAAAATTGTTCACATCAGAATTCACATACAAAATGTTTTTAATATTAAATGTGACACTGACTCTTTGAGAAAAGTCTACGAACTTTTGTTACGCACTTGACTCCTATCATCTTATACAAGTTGTATAACTTTTATATACCAAAAACACTGCAGTTTCCCGGTTTCTTGTTCGTGTACTTGAGAAGGTCCGTAATTTAGTGAACTCTGTTTTTTTGGCCATATTGTCCCAAATAAATTGAAAATAATACTTTTTATTCTCCCATTTTCCTTCGCTGTCATTAAAATGCTAATTGAGCCATTATATTTCAAATATATTAAACCATTTATCACTGTTATAATTGGATCAAGATTGATATTTACAATAAAAATGTAAAAATTCAACGTCGAAGAGCATTTTAATTTATTTTGTTTTTAGTTTGCTGGAGATAGACATTTTAAAAAATTAATCTGTGATTAAAATTATCCGCTTGAAACTTACTCTACTTTGTAGTGAACAAAGCTTATTGTCTGCATTATATTGTAATTTTTACTAGTTAAAATTTTTAAATGTTTGGATAATAAAATTAATTAAATACTTTTAACTAATATTATATAGACGATGACGTCTATAAATATTTTTTATCAAGTTGTATAACTTTTATATTTACACATCTAAATTATTTAGAATTTGCAGAATCTTCCGAATGAAATTTCAATCAATTATAGAAATGCCATTTCTAAATTTGATACAGCTGCATCTACAATTATCGAACGTACACGAAAAGTTATACTTGTGATTTAGTGATGTCTGACGTATCGTGGCGTACAATTACAAAATTTTACGTCCATCACTTTCTATGAAGTCTACTGAATTTCAGTAATTGGATTAGAGTATGAAGTTACGTACCCTCATAATATATTTAATTTAAACTCGCTCGGTAGGTAATTTTCTCGGGCGAGGTATTGCTGACGAAGCAAGGCACTTCTGCCAACAGTGTTGCTTCCTGAGTGTTTATAATATGAGTTGTTTGGGCTGTTTTAAAATTTGGAAGAGATAAATACGCAATAATAATTGTTTCCGTTCAAGTTTCTTTTAACTTTTTAAACTATTCTCGTATATAAAGTTCGTATGATACTTTTTTGAAGTGTTCTATCTACTGTAACGTCCATTGACTTGGTCAGTGAATTTGCTTCTCCACCTTGCCCTGTCCTGAGCTTCTTCCCTCAACATCGTCTTCTCTTCAAGTCGTCAAGCAACCGCAACTCTATTTCTACGACTTGAAAGTCCATCCAAGTGGTCTTCGATGATGTCGGACAGTAAACAATTTCTTCTTAGATCCAATTTACCTTTCTCTTAAAAACTGTAGTCAAGACGGATGTATTCTCATTCACTCTTCTTAGAACTAGCTGAAATTACACACTTTTCGTTTAAATGTATTATATGAAAATTATAAAAAGTCGTCATTATAGATTTTTGAACGGCCTTCGGTACAACTTATGGAATCGATATGTTCTTCGGAATAAATTATATATTAATAGCTATCTGAGATATTTGTTGACAGGAAGGGTCTGGGGCAGCCAATGTCAAGCATCGTTTCTCGTCGGCGCGGAGGATTCTTCTGGTTGAGTGAGCTGAGGAGCCTGTTGATGTGTCCTCGCTGCTTAGATTCACCCCTTAAAGCCCCGGTACGAATATGCATCAGCGGCCACGTACTCTGCAACCCATGCTACGCAGAACTTCGGAAAGGTGCTCAATAACTCTTCTATATAAAATAAATTTCCAACTCAAGCTAGATAGAAATTAAACAATTATTGTCTTTCAAACCATCGAACGCTTTTAATAGTAATTAAATTACAATCCGTGTTTGTAACAACCTTTACTTCCACTCAGCAGTTTCTTCAAACATCACACTAATTTTATTTTATTATTTTTGTTATATTTTATCTCACGTATAATAAGTGTATTTTGTAAATATAAATTTATTTTTTTCAAAATGCTTTCAGATTGTAACACGCAAGTAGTTGGTTATACTGAAAGATATAGTTTGTGATTGATAATAAAAATAATTTGAATTTATATAAAATTGATCGTATTGTTTGTGTATTAATATATTATATATGTATATTTGCAGAAACAAAGGTCTGCCACAACTGTCAAAATGAAATCACTATAAGTGAGTAAAATCTTGTGCACTAGTTTCTGTATTTATGTTTGTTTTAAACTGCATACTTGATATCAATTGAAAAATATTTTTGTTAATAAGGTTTAGCTTTCAAAGTATATTTAGTGTTTTCCATAGTAAACTAATATTCTTATAAATGATCGTGCGGTTTAATTGTTTTAAAAGCTTGCGAAGCGAATATTTTACTCAGTGGCAACAAATCAGTTGAAATGAACATAGTTTTACACCAGTAAGATTGTTATTATGTGCAGTATTTAATCTGAGCAAATATTAAATTATGAATATGTACTTTGAGTAAATACTGAGACTGAGGTGGACAGGCTCATTCATTCGACAGCGGCTGAGGAAGGTAAAGAGTTTTGCTAAGGGAATCACATACTGTTGTCGAATATATATATATTCAATATGAAAATTTTTGAATGAAGTCTTCTCGGGCTTATATACTAAATACTTGTATTCGCGACGTTTTTTTCTTTTTTTTTGAACGAGAAGACTTTATTCATTCTGTACACCGAGAAAGACTACATTCTTTATTAAAAAATTTAATTATGAGCTCTAGATAATTAAAAAACGTACTACAAGTTTCATATTGAATATCTATTAATACGGTATATTGGCTTAATCCAGTCATCACAATATATAATTGTTGCTACCAGAAGCTTATCCACAGAGGTATCAATAATTAAAATTATTAAATATCGATGGTAAAAGTGTATTATAATATATAAATAGCTGAATAACAGACAAAAACTAAGTGATAAGTGACAAATAAAGTGTCTGCAATTCTTGTTGCTTTCGTGAGGTGATTCAAAAAACATAATAGTCGTAAGAAAGACACATATCAGAAACCAGGTGACGAACTAAAAAGAGTTAATAAGAAAACTCGAGTTTGTGTGGTGTGTCGCTCTTACTGGTATTGAGTTTTTCGAATTACCTGATGAAAGCAACACTGATTGCAAAAACATAGTCAGCTATTTATTTACGGGGACCGTTTTTAAAGTTAAACCTATATAAAAATAACAGAATATATTTTTTTATATTTTATTATCAATCATTACCTTACACTTCACACTACTACTCCACATAGAGAAGGCTGTTATTCAGGCACTTGTCGTAACGGGAAACCAGTTTTTGTATTCTTTCGTCAAAGAAAGATGCCGCTTACGATGAAAGAAAAGTCAATCATCAACGAATTTCTTCTGAATGTAGGGAAGGTGGTCGAATTGTTCATTCATCAGTAATATATTTGGGCATTTATATTGAGCACAATTTTTGATATCCTAAGCGTTCCGTTACAATGTTGTAGAGCACTGACTTTGAAATTTGGGGCAAAGACAAAACCTATTTGGAGAATCGTCCGTTCAGGCGAATGGTTTCTCCTACAGCTTGCACCAAATAATCCGTGATCGTAGACGGTCGGCAGTGCACAGTTTCACGACCTTCGTTAAACTGTCTAATCAAAGTCCATACCCTTCCCACAATTTCCGATTAATGTTTGCTGGCGTAATATTATTTGAATTCAAGACACGTTTCACTGATCTGATTTCACAGTTGGCGGGTCGTTCAATTCTTTTGAACATTTTGTAACGCTATAACAAACGAAAAACAGAAATTTCACAGCTTTTTTATGGATTTCTGGTGAATGAAGGATGTGATCGCACATGCTCAAAATCGCAAATGCAGTGGCGAAATATTAAAAAGGTACCTGCTTTAAAAACAGCCCTCGCAGCATTTTTATTTTTGTCTGTGATTTTATATTTATCCAATTGGTATCAATAATTACTAAAATAATTGAGAGATAAATCGCGGAAACGTTTACAAACCTTTTAATTGAATGTCCCCTTTCACATATAAATCCTATCCAGACTTTTTGCTTTCGAATAATTTCATGCCGCCACGACTGTTGCACCACAACTCAGCAGGGGCACATTTTTATGGCCTTCTACGCTCATCGTTTTATTACGTATTTCGATAGTGAGTAACGTCTCATAGCTACTACCGTTTATTTAAGAGTTTCCTATGCTTAAATGATTTCTCTCGATGAATATGCAAAGGTTGCAGGTAGTTGTTCATCATTTGTCCGCAGTGGAGAAGGAAGATTGGGAGCCTGTGTGTGTGGTGTGCAACCAGCCCATGACGTCAATCCGCGTGGAGATTGTAGAAAAGCTGCTGGAGCTGTTGGAGACGCGCATGTCCACGAACTACAGCCAGAGTTCACACTTTGGCGACCACCAGATGATTCCCTCGGTACCCACGCGCTCCAGCAGCGTGGCCACGCTCTCCATCTCGCCCTCATTCGTCGAGAGCGTCACCGAGAACCAATCTCCGAGGTCAGACAATATTCTCACATCTTCCTAGAACTGAAAGGGCTTCTCTCTTCCTAAAAATTGCGTACAAAGCGTTATATTGAGTGTGTTCTAAAATTCTGTTCCATCAGACTAAATGTATAGAACAAAAACATATTATTAAAATTCCTTCAAAGCAGATTACTTGATAAAAAATTTCTCACAGATGTCCTCCTAAATTTGTTTTAAGTCCTTACATCAGATTCAAATCGGATCAATATCAGCGGAATTATCAACTTGGGAGATAGACAGAGCCATGAATATACAGAAAGGAAAGTAATGAGCGAGAAGTGTTTCATGAAAAAGGTTTTCAATGGAAATGGAAGTACTTTAGTAGAGTACTTAAAAAAACCTTTCTGGACAGTTCAGACGATTGCACCTTTGATAATTTCTATTCCAGAGTCGTTTCGGAAAATTCGAAAGTGCCTTCTAGAATAGTAATAGGCCTATATTATCACATGTATATGTAGAAATATAGACCACATGTAAGAAACGTACGAATATTGGCATATGATATGGTGTAGTTTGGTTACAGAACTTATACTAATGTTATTAAATTCTTCATTAATTTATACGTAATTGAGACTTGTTTTTCTGCTCAATTAAGGTCAAATACTGTATTTGTAGTTTCGGGATGTAAGGCTAAAATATGTAGGTCAGTAGTCGTAAATTTTTGCTTCAGGGCCATTTAATTATGAACAAAAAGTAGTACTAATAATAAAAATGATAGCCAAATACAGAGAAAATAAGTGATAATATAAATATCTCACAACGTTTCTGGGATCCTTGTACCTTCTTCAGGTGCTCAGAAGGACCTAGAGCGACACAACTGCACTCATAAGTTCTGCCTAATAACAAGTGCAGTTGTGTCGCTCTAGGCTCTTCTTAGCATCTGAAGAATGGGACAAGGATCCCAGAAACGTAGTGTGGTATTTATATTTTCACTTATTTTGTCTGTAATTGGCTATTTTTATTATTACTATTCAATCAGACGCTAATTTTTTCATTTAAAAAGTAGTACTGTAATTGAAGATTATGTGTGATTATAAAATGTGCTTTTATCCATTTTAAAGAGAAATTTGTTGTCACCGAATTACATTATTTAATATATCCATGTATATATTCAGTGAAAACTTATCACAAGGTGACTATTGTATTTGTAATAAAATGAAGATACTATTTGTTTTTCACGTTTCATTTTTTGCACAGAACCCTTTAATATAACTTAAATCATTCCAAAAGTATACTTGGCTTATAACAGTTATCTGTGTGGACATGCTGACGCGATTAACAACGGAGAAACCGAGAATGTTTCTTCTAAGATTCTGTAATTGTTGTGACAGGACCGACATTTGCTCTACAACGTCGCATAGAAGATACCTCCAAGTCTCTCATCGACCCATCCGCTGTCCGAAGACACCGTGTCGCAGCAGCGTGGCCGTAACGGCGATCCTGTCGCACTTCCAGTTTGACCACCCCGACGTCCCCCTGCTAGGGGCGACGCCTGGCGCCGAGACGACTATTTCCATCGCACCGTGCGCCGTGCCAATTGAGATGTCCCGCTGTGTGGCGCTTATCCTCGTGATGCCATCCACGCCAAGGCCAGTTACACCATCACGATCTATTATGATTTATTCCTGTATCGTATATATCGTAGCGTCCCTCCTGCCGTCCTCCGTCTCTTTCCTCAATTATTGATACGGGCGCAAGGTAACTTTTTTAATGAAATTACCAAAACAATTTTGATATAATTAATTTATTTCTCGAGCAGTGAGAGCAATCAATATCAGTAGCGCGTGGTTATTTATAACACTTTCTACAATACCTCCGTCCCCTGACGAGTCCCATGCCGAACTGCCATGCCAAAAATCTACGCGCGCCTTACAAACTATAATACTTAACAAACTCCTCTCTCGCTATCGGAAGGGCGTGGGACAAGTACCAAACGCCCGATCTACCTGAAACTGGTCGAAACAGGTAACCTGTGAGGGATTTCCTCTCGCAGGCAGAACCTTTTAGAAGAGATACGAAGGGGCTACCTTTGGGTATGCCTTTTCCTCTCCGTTTTTGAACTAAGGTTCCCACAAGCCGAGGCACCTCGGCCTGTTTTGAGAGGTGTATGTTCCGGGGTCGCAGACCTTGGGCATACGGTAAGACTTGTTCGCTATTCCCATTGGAATAGTCGGCCATCTGCCTCCTAAACTGCCTCGAGGCACGGAGAAGGGACTGCTGCGTCCCCACAGCAAACTCCTCTCCCGCTATCGGAAGGGCGTGGGACAAGTACCCAATGCCAGACCTACCTGATGCAGGTTTTTATAGGGTTTTCCCTGCATTTCTTTAGGTGAATGCCAGGTGGGATCCTTAAAATATATCCCGGGGGCCCTAGTTAACCCTTGGCTACCATCCTCTACCCTTCCGCATCCCCCTTTCAAATCCCTTCCTATGCTATTAAAGGGGAGTTGCCCAAAGTGGATCACCCTCATGTAGCCTGTTTCCCTAAAAAAAAAGAAACTGGTCGAGGCACGGAGAATGGAATGCTGCGTCCCCACAGCAAACTCATCTCCCGCTATCGGAAGGGCGTGGGACAAGTACCCAATGCTCGACCTACCCGATGCAGGTTTTTCTAAGTTTTTTCCTGCATTTCTTTAGGTGAATGCCGGGTAGGATCCTTAAAATATAGCCCGGGGGCCCTAGTAACACTTGGCTACCTTCCTCTACCCTTCCCCATCCCCCTTTCAAATCCCTTCCTATGGTATTAAAGGGGTTGCCCAACGTGGATTACCCTCATGTAGCCTGTTGCCCTAAAAAAAAAGATGCAGGTTTTTCTAGGGTTTGTCCTGCATTTCTTTAGGCGAATGCCGGGTAGGATCCTTAAAATATAGCCCGGGGGCCCTAGTAACACTTGGCTACCTTCCTCTACCCTTCCCCATCCCCCTTTCAAATCCCTTCCTATGGTATTAAAGGGGTTGCGCAACGTGGATTACCCTCATGTAGCCTGTTGCCCTAAAAAAAAAGATGCAGGTTTTTCTAGGGTTTGTCCTGCATTTCTTTAGGCGAATGCCGGGTAGGATCCTTAAAATATAGCCCGGGGGCCCTAGTTAACTCTTGGCTACCTTCCTCTACCCTTTCAAATCCCTTTCCTATGCTATAAGAGGAGAGTTGCCACTATGTGGATTACCCTATACATAGCCTGTCAACACCCAAAAAAAAATATGCGGCGCGGCAAGAAGACACCGACAAAGGCAATAGTTCGACAAAGCAACATAATTATGTTATAATATGTTACCGGCAATGTATGAAAAGCAGGCATACTATAGAATGCCTAGACATTGTATATATTGCCCGGCGTTTTTGGGCATTGTATGAAATATTAGAATTATTACGTACTTTCCCTAGGCATTGTATACAATACCTCGGCATTCTATACAATGACAATTGCTATTTAGGCGAAATATGAAAAAAGGAGTCCTGATCTTTCTGTTTTTTACTGGCAAGACTTACAAAGGTGGATGTACTGTTCAATATCATGACGTGTAACGTTTTGCTATTTGGTTGAAAGTTCTTTCTACATTCTGTCACGAATCGTGTTCAATAGTCAAATGAGTTTCATGAAGTACGTGAAATAACTCTTGAGTCCGTGACTTAATACTGTATAGTCCTGACGCCTTCTTTAACAGTATAAATGAGTTTATTTTCTAGAATCATCACGTCATAGCGATTCAGCAACCAATAGTCTCTGGGTTCCTTCTTAGTAGTTATTTTGTCTTTTTATACACCATTTATTAACTTCTGGTAAGTAGTTTCGGTTAAGAAAATATTGTTTTTTGCAGAATTAACTCGAATTTTGGACAGTTAATCGTCGAATCATTGTTTCTATAGACCATGACTCCTCAAAAAATACAACTTGATCCTCAATGTATATGGAGCAGAGTAGTAAACTAATTTTTTGTTGAACAAATTTAAGTAAAATTACGTATTTTGACAAACCGCAAAGTGATACTGACAAATTCTAAGCCTGAGGCGCGCGTTAAAAGTCACGTGCCTTGCCACGCGCTATTCGTAACGAATCGGAGATGTCATACTTTGCCCGTTTCTCATTTGGTATTCTATAGAATGTCTAGGAAATATGTGAAATATGAATCGTTTCGTAGATTGCCGGCCAGTTTTCTGCATTATATACAGTGCCTAGACATTCTATAGAATGCCGGATTTTAAACTTTGCCAGTAACATATTCATTCCCGTAACCACCTCCCCCATACACGACGAAATTACCACTGAAAAGTACGGAACGTCATTCCAATAGATACGTTAGTCTGTTCAGAGGCGTGTTACTCGATAAATGTATGTTGTATAAATACCATATTTCTGATCACATTTAGATAATTCTTAGTATTTTAGAATTTCGTTGGAATACTGAAATCAATAATCTGATTCATATCTCATACGTAGACTTTGATTTAACTATTTTTACACAGTATATCTCGTCTTTCACGCGATCCGAAACTCGTTTTTACCTGCACCTGCACACTTACTAATATGTAACTTCTAATTAAATTCATAAGTAGTTTTCATAGCAACTACGTTCCCTGTTCCCTTTTTCTTATATGTTATTATTAATTTATTTCCACATTACCCGTGGAGTAGGGGTCAGCGCCACAGAGGTCCCGGGTTTGAATCCCGGCGAGGATGTTTATGTGCGTGAGAGAAACTCTCGACAAATCAGTCCCCCGACAAGGCAAAATGATTGCACATAAAAAGTCACCAATTACCTGAGGAGTTGATGCGACTGCAAATAAATATTACCTTTACACTGAGTCCAATGAAGTGATGCTAGTTGAAAAATCGGATTATTGTATTTTTCTGAGTTTCTGCATTGTTTAGGCCATTGTGGTATACAGATATTAATTAAATCAAGTGAAGAAGGCTCGTCTTTCATAAGAAAATAAAGAGTGTTTAAAGAATACGAATTCAGTCAGAATGAAAACCAGCAGACAGCAAATCACGCGTGTATTTCAAACCCAAAAATTAAAGGCTGTGCAGAGGATTCCGAGAAAATTATTTTATTTGTCTCTACAGTTTTTTTAATTAAAAATTTATTGTCGCATTAACATTGATAGCCATTAGCGACTCCTACAAATCGTTTACATAGATTACTATTAACAGACTATGCTTCTATTTTACACTAGCTGGTTGCCCGGCGTTGCTCGTGTACTTATTTATATAAACTCGAAAAAGTATTTAATTGAATACTTAAATATATTCCTTGAGTATTTCAGGATATAATTGTCACTCAGTCTTCATACATTACGAAATATTACATTGATGAAATTGTTAGCTAGACTCACAACTAATATAGCGCGAAAATTAACTTACATTTTCCGCAAGGATGCTAAAGTAATTCGTATTCTTCTTTATTACCATTCGATGGAGTATTGCTGTATAAAATTATACTTTTTATTTAAAGAAAATATTTCTGCTTTATTTAATTCCTAATAAAAGGAAATATTTCCTTTGTTCGTTGCGTAGTAACGTCTCTCTCTCGCGTGACGTCATTGTCTCTTGGTGCGCAGTAATTTAACATTTAATGATCACGGTTTTTAATTATAATTCTTTCCACATGTATGCTAGGGGTTTCTCACCCTCACAGTACCGTTTCTCGTATTTTGAAGAATATGTGTACCAATTTTTGTTGCATTCTGTCCACGCGATAAAATTTGAATGAAGAACAACGTAAATACATACATTTATACATACAAATATACATTCTTTTTTATTATATAGATAGATTAGGTTGTTTAATTTAGTTTCGTTGATGAACTTCAGCATCCTTAGAATCGTCGACTCTGTTGTCGATAGGTGGGAAAGTTGAAAGTTGTCTATGGTGCTGTTTCTCATTCACAGCTCATGAGGATGTGCTTCGTGGTTAGGATCTCTTTGCACTGGGAACATAATGGTGGCTCTGTTCTGGAAAAAATATAATTCTTGGTTAATTTGGTATGCTCTGATCTTATTCGGTTTTTACGGTTTAACTGTTTTTGGAATTTTTATTCGTTTAATGCTGTGATTTTTGTATAAACTAATGTATTAATCTTCTCGAGGCATTTCTTTGTCCATTACTCTGTTATTTTTTATAGCAGATTTTTATGTAGTCTTTAACGTTTCTTCTACTGGTCTCGTTGATATTTAAGATGTTTTGTTGAGGATTAGGTTTGTCCATTGACGGGATCTCCAGCTGTAGTTGGTTGATCACAGTCTCTACAGTTAGTTTTAAAATATCGTACATTTTTTAAGTAGAAGCGTGCCTGACAGGTCAGTGTGTGGCTGTGTAGCTATATATCGTCTCCTCCTGTGCGCCGACCACCTGGCGAGTAGTACTGAACAGCTTAATATATACACATGACGCATTACAGTTATTAAGAATAAGCTATTCGTTCTGAATTACGATAACTATTCATGAAATTTTTAATGCAAATGCTGATACAAGGCCGCAGTCTTTCTTCGCAAGGGAATATGAATGGCATAGTGTTATCTTTTTTTCATGTAACTTTTCTCTGGAAGTTAAAATATTTTGTTTTTGTTATAAATCTGATACCTGGGACTTCACTGCAGGGCGCCGCAGGGCCAGTGCGGGTCTCTGGTGGCGCAGTACCGGGACTGCGTGCCTCTGCCGCTGATGACAGCGCGCACGCGTCAGCTGCTGGATCCGGGTGCGCAGCAGCTGCGCGTCCGAGGGGACGTGTACGGGGCGTGTCCCGAAGCCAGTGTCTTGCTGTGGCTGGCCGACGTGGAGGCGGGCGCCTTCGAGTACACGGCCACGGCCAAGCACCCGCCGCGCTCGGCGCAGTACACGGGCCCTGTGGCGTCGCTGCGCCGCCCCCAGACGCCCGCCGCCCGCCTCCAGGATGGAGACTGCCTCGTGCTCACGGCCGGCCTCGTGCGCTCCCTCAGCGAGGGCGGCACCAACACCTTCCAGATCACCGTCGTCGTCACGTGAACGCCTTCCGCTATACATACCATCTTTTCTATTAAAGTTATACTTTTGTAAGCATGATGTCTGTGAACTGCCAGATAAGCCGTATAAAGCTTTCTAGATTACTACTATAACTTAACTCCTCTTATTTTACATGTTTTATTTCAGCCACGATTGATTACTAACTTAATTCGACAACTTAAATTGCTTCAGGAAAGAAAACAACCTTTTACGGCTCATGTTTTTTTCTGACTAAAAGACGCTATCGTCACTAAATAATGATCCCTAGTTAAAAAATACCTAGCAATTAAAAATCTGCCACATGAACTATACAGAAGTTTCTGAAAATCATTTACAAGTCAAGAAGAAATTTATTAAACATTCCAGAAGCTTTCAACCAGTTTGATCATAATAATTCAATTTTGTGGTTATGTGGGATATGTTACGTTCATTTTATAGAAATGAACCTATATATTTTACTAATTAATACACTTAGAATAACATAATTCGTAAGTCATGTCATTTTCGATATTCTTCAATTCATTCCGCATTTTACCATGGGCGTTCGCGAATAGTTTTATTCGTGGTTGTAAAGGTCTCTTAATTACTGTCTATGGTATATATAATAAATCCAGAAAATGTAATCATTACGATCAATCTGGTTGATTGCTTTCCGAATATTTAATAAATTTATTGTTTGCTGTAGATGGTTTTTTTCCTATCACCGTCAAACATAAATAGTCCTTTAATACCACGATAAAACTGTGCTCTGGTTATATACCTTCCCAGAACGTTTACCAAAATATAATATGTAGGTAACGCTCTGATTATTTCTAGTGCTAGTATCTATTCCCACCCTTTACGCTTGTACGCTGCCGTATAAGAATTTTACATTTCGATACCCGAGTAAAAAAAAAATTTTCTTCATTATTCAATGTATTTCCGACATCCTGTGGTGTAGGGGTCAGCGTGACTGCCTCACATCACAGAGGTCCCGCGTTTGAATCCCGGCGAGGGCATGGATGTTTGAGGGCGTGAGAGAAACTCTCAGTCTCCCAACAAGGAAAAATGAGTTCCTATACTGAGTCGCTAATAACCAGAGTTGTTGATGCGACCGTAAATAAATAAATTCCGCTTTAAATCCACTCATCCGTTCCATCGCTTTTCAATCTTGTTTACAGCTTCAGCACAAAGCTATTTCTCAATTCCGCTTTTGTCTAAGCTACGACTTCTTCATTCGAAGCAAATATAGACCAGCAAGTCATTTATTTAAATTCTGGAATAGTAAATAATCGCTTCGAGATAAATTATATGCATGCGGAATTAATTAGTGGACTTCAGCAACAACAACTGAAGCTGTGTAAGCGGGTGCTTTTTCCAGATGATTTGTTTTCTTGCCCAAATGTGGAAGTTTGGTCTAAGCGGTTTGAATCATTTGCTCCAATGATGCTGCGTAACATTCTATTATATTTTCTCCACATGAGAGTCATATTATTAGCGTCCAAAAATAAACCAGCCGTCATTTCTCCAACCGATAAAACTGTTTTTTACCTACTTCGGAGCACTTCCACCCGCTTTGACTAATTGTTTAGACTGTGGCTTCGACTCTGGGGCCTAGTAATGAATACTCACTACACCAAAAATAATGAAACGTCGGAAAAACTCAGTTGAATTCCGTACACAAAAATCCAAGCACAGCTGAGAAATGTTCATTCGAGTGAATTATTATTACGGAATCCATCACACAGACAGCTTAGGAATACCCAAACGCTGAAGTGAAATATTGTAGTCATTCAATGTCGTTATGCCTGAGTTTCTGAAATCAGTGATATTTCTACACCGCAGTTAACGGTTGCTGGACTACTTGAACTATCATCAGTCAAGGAAACCTGCCAGAGTTATTTTCTCGTAGGTGAACCTTCCCAACGAGCTCTGGAGGAGGCTACCTTTGGGAATGCCTTCTCCTCTCTCTGGTTTATTTAATTAAGGTTCCCACAAGCCGAGGCACCTCGGCCTGTTTTGAGAGGTGTATGTTCCGTGGTCACAGACCTTGGGCATACGGTAAGAGTTGATCGCTGTTCCCATTGGAACAGTCGGCCAGCTGCCTCCTAAACTGGTAGAGGCACGGAGAAGGGAATGCTGCGTCCCGACTGCAAACCCCTCTTCCGCCATCGCAAGGGCATCGGACAAGTACCAATTGTCCAACCTACTTGGTGCAGGTTTCCTAGGGTTTGTCCTGCATCACTTTTAGGTTAATTCCGGGTAGGGTCGTTAAACCATAGCGTAATTAACCCTTGGCTACCTTCCTCTACCCTTCCGCACTCCCCGTTTCAAATCCCTTCCTGTGCTTTCAAAGTGGAGTTGCTACCATGTGGATTACCCTCATGTAGCCTGTTACCCCCAAAATACGAAGGTTTAACTGCATTAGAATTCAGTTACTGATATTCATATAGTTGAGAATGATATTTTAAAGTTGAAGCTAATGAAGCATTTTGGTATAATATGAAGTTTATGCATTTTCCACACAACACTAACACTCGGTTATTTCTCTTAATTAAAACAATATACCAATTAAAGAAACGTGCTCAAAACTGTGAATCATGTCGTCTACTATCTACCACCTACAATCACCGTTCTTGCATACTAGCGGCGTTTATATCAAACAAATCTCGAAGCTTTTTCTCCAGATAGTTGGATAATTCTTTCCGTTGGGTTTCATAGTCATTTAATAATTCAATTTTCGCTGATAAATATGAAGAGTATGTAAATTAATGAATACACTTCATTTTCGTGCTCACGTTCCCATGTATTTCATGCATTAATGAGTTAAAGTACAGGTCAAATCAGTTAAATATTTGTCAAATAAGTCGAAATCGATCAAAAGTGTTTATTATTAGCTCTTCGTCTGAAAATCTGGATTGATGTGGAGCTTGTTGGTGTCTTAGACGTATTTAACGGTGATTATAATGTAAATGATTAATAATGAATAATTGTCTCCTTGCAAGTCCATCTCCGTAAGGAAATTAAGGTAGAAATAATATAAAAAGACTGATTCGAGATCAACTAAATAACATTTATTTGGTTCATTTTATGAACACAATAAATAACAGTTAACATTCAAGTGCCCTGAGGGTCAAAACAATAACAGCAATCGAGACTGGGTATTTTAATGATCATGCACGTAGGTCTTGGTTGGCAAGACGACGTCCTCGTAGACTGCAGGCTTGGGTGGGTACGGGACCACGTACTTGGGGTTGGGTTGGTACTTGGGTTGGTACACCACTGGGCCAGCAGGGCGTTTCTTCGGGTGACGAAGCTCTGACCTTGCCCTGTGAACAAAGATATTTCTGTAGCACTTCACAAAATAATCATTTTTGATTTCCCAAAATATTCTGACTAATCCAAATGTAAATATTCTGAGCACACGTTTGGGAAAATTCTGGGTGTTGTACCTGTATCCGTGCTTGTCGGCGATGTAATGGACGACGCGGATGTTACCATCGGGCTGCAGGAGACCGTAGCTTCCGGTGACTGTGCCGTTGGGGTGACGCTCTTCCTGACGGAACTGCACGTTGCCAGTGTCTGGGTCATCTATGTCGTACCCGAAGGAGTAAGTGCCCGGACCATGAGGCTCCAACTCATGGTAAGAAGAGCCCTCGGCGATGGACAGAGGGTTGCTTAGCACGACGGCGGCAAGCATCAGCTGCAACATCAGATAGCACCAACCGTTAAATAAAATCCTCTCATTTACAAAACCAGTTTTTAATCGATAATGAAGTTCTCTACACGTAGGCTTCAATAATTCATTGTGTGAATTTAATTACCCAGGAGGTTCTGCTGGTATTCCTTTAAGCTAACAACTACCTTGATTTTCTGGTAGATACGACTGAGTTACTTTATCGATTTTACAAATAAAATATTGGGGTTTCACTATTATTATATTAAAATGTATATGTTCTGTTGGTGGGGAAAAAAAATGTAAATCGCGATCGTGCCCGGATGTACGACACGATGGTGTCATGACTTCCAGTGATCGCAGACCATCCTGATGATACTCGCTGCCGGCTCAGTGAAACGGTTAACTGCTCACAGGGAATAAAATCCTGGTCGAACATTTTTTTGCTCCAATGTTTCAGTCTACGATTAAAATTATAATTTTTGTTATATTTTCACTTTATAAAATTATCTATTTGAAATTCAAAACAGGAACGTTATATTTTGAAGCAAATGATATAATCTGTGTGAATGTAGTGATTTATTACTTTATATGAATACAAAAGATTTCATTATCTCTATTTGGCGGCAGACCAGCGACTAACCCATTCAATAGTATTTATCAGAATATTTGGTTCTTCACAATATTGATGAAGTGGCCTGAGTGTAGTACTTAAAAAGCACCAAGAATTATTCACTTTCGTGTCCAGTTGATAAACTCTCCAAGTAAAATAATCTTAATGTATTAAAAGGACAATGTACTCGTTCATAAATCATAATATAAAATTCGAGTATCACAAACGATCCGTGTAGATAACGGTCCGTGGCAATTAATTTGGTGGAACAGGCCATTAACTGTCCAGTTATTAGACAGGCATGGCGGGTTCTTTACAGAATATTTTCTGGTGGATATTAATCCTAATGGACAAGATCAGTAGGCGGGATATTTAGCGTTCGTCGTGGGAGTTGTGTGGCAATCCAGCGCCGGTAGAGTGCCACCCACCTGTTAGGTTTGTTTACCCAAAGATTCCAGAGATGTTATTTTAAACAGCCACACGTGGTCGCCTGAACTTGAATGCATAAGAGGGCCGGGGTCAAACATTATGTTGATTTTCAAGTGGGAAGGTAAATACCCGAATAAACGCAGTCTACTGATTTGATAGAAAAGTGTATTGAATATTATCTACAATTCAATGTAGTTAAAAAAGGTGGGTGGGGTTAAATTTTTCCAGTAATGTACCTGGCATAAAATATGCACATCCGTAATATGCATGTGTTAAGTTTCCCTTTTATAAACAAGGGTATAATATTTCACTTTAACTACACAATATTATTTATGAAGGTGGATCATATTTTAGCATGAGAGACGTTAATAGTTCACTTTGTGAGGGTTGATGACTTCCAACATTTTACCGTTTTGTTAGAAAATATACATGAACCTTAAGCATCATGTATTCATATTACCAATGGAAAATTGTGAGAAAAGATTTCATTCTAAGGAAACAAGTCTATGATTGAGTCAATAATGAAACATGATCTGTCTGTATCATTCGGTCATCACGATTTATGTATATGCGAAAAAATAAAATGTAGTGGTATTGCTCCTCTGTGGAACTGGTTCGTAATATGACGAAACAAGCAGCGTTAACGTCTCTGGTCATTCCGGAGGAGTCTATGAGCTGGAAGGGTCAACAACTTTGTTGCCCAACGTTGCCGGAAACGGACTAGAAGATTTAGACTGGAGGTCGCTGTCTTCGCCCACTGCAGAGTCGGAAGCCAGACGCAGGTGCGTGGGTGGCAGACTAATTGTTCCACCCACTACGAGAACGAAATATTGCATCGACACGGACGAGGTGTTAGCTCAGATAACCCGTCACGTTAATTTAAGAAACCACGCTTACAAAGGCCTCGATTACTTGGGCGCCATATATCGGAGTGATCTCTGGTATTATAGTCCCAGGTCCACGTAAATCTATTGAAAACCGAGCATTTGGAAATAAATGTTATCCATCAGTCTCTAACGTTTCCATAAATTAATTGGAAGAATTATTTATTTATTTAGATACGTTGAGGTCGTAAAGAAAATTGTATTAAGCTATTTCAAAATATTGGAGAAAGCATGGTAAACGTAAAAAGAAACTGTAAAAATATTGTAACATCTCCAGACTAATTTTATACCTACTCATACATCGATCTGTTAACGAAATAATTAAAGCCTAAAATCTGTCCCCAAAAAGTTTGCACATTTCAACTGGATACAGTTAATTTGTATCGACTTATTGCATTTATTTAAAAAAATGGCGCTTTCTCAGGGGAAATAGTACAAACCCTTATGCGTTGAAAAGCTATTTAAATTTAAATTTTTTACATATTGAGGATAAGACTCATTCTTTTCTTTAAAGGTTAGCCAGTGTTTCGGTTCGTTTAGAGTCTTTTGTAAATTTCGAGATCCTTTCCAATAGTTTTTCACTCACTTATCGTGTGGACGTGGCCGTCAAAACCGCATTTTCCAAGCGATGACCTCTAATCTACATTGAGGTAGCTTGTAACTTTCACAGCTGTGTAGATTAGTAGACGCCCTTAAGCACTAAATAATGACCTAAGTGTTTTGTGCAGTGAAGAAGACTTCTGCCTGACAAGTTTTTGCAAACGTAACCCTGAAGTAAGCAAATTACGATTATGGTTTGTTTTTTTAACTAAAGTCCGTGACCGAGAATGCGGATTAGAGGTGATGGAAGGACATGGACTGATGGAACTTACATTTCAATGCTAGAATTTAAATCGACTGTGTCTAGTATCTTCAGTCAAGGCACATTTTATCTGTTAGAACAACGTGGGAAAATTGTGAAAAAAATCTTCTTGGGCATTTCTGGTTTTAATCAATAAAAACTGAAAAAGTGTTATTATGGTAAAATAATTCACAAATCGTTGAGAATATTAATAAAGATATTTCTATATTACAGTTTTTAACTACTTATAAAGCAATGCAATGCAAACAATTTAACGATGTTTTATTTCTCTGTGATGAGACGTCCTTGTTTAAACGACAATGACTAGTAGTAAGTAGATCATTGCCCGCACCGTGCACGACTAAAACGTCTATGTCGCCAGGATTTCATTTGCCTTGCGAAATTCGCGGACAGCATTCTTAGGCAAATAAGCTGCGTCTCGGCATTTGGCGATTCAGCTTGCCATTCACGCATCCAGTTGTCATAATTGCAGGATAGCAGACAGGCCTGAAGCTCACCGCCCATTATGAAGCAACGACCTTGCATAACAACTCTCCCTCTCTCTTCTGGCATTATCCTTGAACTTGAAGATCCGAAGCAGGTCCAGGACTCGCCGCGCCTCCAACACAATGCGATTTATTAATGCGCGTCACTCAGAGATTGATTAATCCATCACGAAACACAAATTCGATCAGCAGAATGATTTGCTAGCCACGTATGAGGTTTGGGATAATTGCAAGTCAAGGCGCTCGTAAACTTGCCGAGAAAAAAAATTGCACGAAAAAGGAAACTGCGATTCCCACGTAATAAATTAATCATACTGATCAAATTTTAATATTCATTTTCTTCTCTCCATAATGGTCTTGTTAAGACTCGCGAACGAGAAACAAGGCAATTGAGCGATAAAGACTCCACTTAAGTCACCGTTGAAGGCAACAGACGGCTTTTTTTCTTTACACTTCCCTATATGAATTTAAATTTTCCTGGCACCTATCCCGTATTCTAAACTGAATCCCAGACGCTAGTTCTTACACCGTCGACTAATTCATTAATATTCCTATTGTGAACCCGTTTAAAAGTGTTACAGTTGGCTTCGTGCAAAATAATTGTAAAACATTACTGTTATTAGTCTTCCTACATTAGGACGAGGATTATAAACAGAACTCAGATATTACAGCGGTTGGTCACAGAGATTCTTAGGGAAAACGGTATTTTCCTTTCACCTCGTTCGTGTAGTCACCGGGAACACCATTAATTCGAAGGTCGGGCCTGGAAATTATTGTTTTGGATATGGATGAACCGGGTGGGCGATGCGAATCGGTCTCAGGGGCTTTCGTATCTCGGACTATTAAAGGCTAATAGTGGTCAGGTTCCCATTTCGGGTTTTCTCCGCCTTGACTCCTTCCAATTTGTCCCACACGCAGTGAACGCTAGGCCTCAAGTTACACTTTAATATAATAACCCAACTGCGAATATGTCACAGTTCTAACCATAGAACACAACTGACTGGCAATCATGAGGATATTTTTGGCTAATCGAACAATAACAAAGTTCTCCTTTCGTATTGAATTAAATATTTCTAAAAAAAATTACAATTCATTCTGAGAATTTTGTAAATGGTTGGATGGTGACAGAAAGTGACCAAGAGAGGTATAATTTGATAGATGAGGCAGCAATTTTACATAACGTTTGGTACTAACAGGATTAGAAGAATTATGTGAAGAGATAAATTTAGAATAATGAGACTTCAGTGCTATAAGTAATTGTTAATAATGATGATAAATACGGGCACTTTATATTCTTGAGAGACGTGAAGAATAGAGCATGGGCTGTGAGGCCTGTTGTTTCTTTGGAGAGGATATGACTGATTTCTAGCAGTAGCTGTGGAGGTGTCACAATTTATGAGGGGGGTCTTTGGCTGCACCAATGCCGCTGACGCACTTATTTGTCCGGAAGTCATGCTGTGCGATGTTATCCTCGGCTAGCTGCAAGTGGCGCAACACTTAGCTACACTCAGAGAAAATATATGCTTAGAGACAATTAATTACGGCTGAATTCCTTAATGCCACACAATAAAAAAGAACATTCAACGTTTTTCAGTGCTTAGGTGGAATTTTGACTAACCGTTTAAATATTTTTGTGCTAGATGTAATATCAGTGTTTCACGAAACAAATATAAGCAGTTGACGTGGTGGTTTTTGATTGGTGCTTGGTCGGCTATTAACGTGACTGGCTGTGACGGAGTAGCCGATCATAAAGAAAGCCCGAATGGATCTTTTCTGGAAAATCTTTTATTTAAACTAAAAGTAATGCTTTATTTCCTATAGTCTGATTATATTCAATTCTTATAATTACCAAATAACAAAATTTGTATTTATTTATTTTTATCATTCACAATCCCTATGAATTTTATATGCAATATTTAATTTTTAAGCAGTATAAACGTTTCTATAGTAATTTAAAATAAGAAAATTTTCTAACATATATAAATATAACAAGTAATAAATTTCAGATATAAATATTATAAATGATTATGATCTATGATGCTTCAAAGGAAAATAAATAAATAAAACATAGACTGAACTAATGTTATCGTTTTGAAAAATTTAAAATTAAATGTGAATACATCACGCAATATAATTCTCATAAAAGTCTGTTTGGCGACCAACCAGCGAGAGTATCGCATTTCATGGTCAACCAGGGAGAAATCACTGGCAGCAATAGTCGTTTAAGAGTTCTTTATCAACCACACTCACTTTCGGAACGGTCAGAGAATTTATTGACACCTCATTATCGACAATGGAGAATGATAGCGAAGACCGTTACACACTCATAGTTGCACAGTCGCCGCTTGCCTGTGATGAACACTTGGTGATTACGTAGAGCACGCCAAATCGTTGCACTGAGAGAGCGTTTTGGGAAATAAATTACTTCGATCGATCTCGGCGACGCTAAACGGCCTGTGGAATATGTGTCTGAATAAGACACACGCGATTAACAACAGGTAAGAGGCAAAACTTACTAGTGACATTGAGGCCTTATCTGCATATAGGGGGACAGGACCGGGACCATTTAGATATATCACCTTGCTTGCTTGTCCGGAACAGCCTGTTTACGACGTGACAAGTGCTGCCTAATAACCACTGCTTTATCTCGTCATCGCACGCCTACGCAACTACAATGTTACCGAGGCCGATGCAATTCTCCGTCCATTACTCAGTTTTATAATATTCGCCAAGACAAGTTCGTTTGGAATTAATTATAATAACTTTGACCTTATTACATCGTTCTGAACTATGTGAAAAAGGATATATTCAACCCTAATTAATACGTAACCATATAATCAATAATGGTAACTGAATAAGTTTATTTCTGTTAATTTCCGTTCGGACTTATATTTGATTATATTTATATATGGTATCATCTTTAAAATATATCTATCGTTGGTTGCTGATGTAAATGTACTATTGTGACGCCCGGGCAAGGTAACGAACTTTATCCTCAAATAAAACATATTCATGATAATGACTATACCACTGAGGAATTAAAAACTTACGAAATAACTCAGCAGCCTGTCATGTAGTCACGATTTATTGAGTGAGAAATGTTTCAAAAATTAATATCTCCTTTTCTCCACATCTGCACCTATAATAATCTCTCATTTTCGTTCGTCACATACAATACTGTGTAGGTTGTGTCACTGTTGTAATCCACTGTTTCCGAAGTGTTTTAGTAGGCGCAGGTCACGTGCGGGGGCGAATAATTGCTGCTAAGGTGCTTCGATGTCTTGGCTACTCCACCCGCACAAACAAAGGACTCCACTTCGCGGGTAAACGTCAAAACATCAAAGACAACGGGGATACGAAATTGGCATTCATGGTCGGCTACGAACAACAACACAAGCCGCAATCGACTAATTGAATTAGTCATCGAATTAAGTTGCAAAACCTACGGCTCGAACATTAAAAATTGATTCAATTAATAATATTATTCTCCTTATAAATTCATAAAATTTATAGTAAGAAGCGTACTTATTGTGCATTTTTCAGCTGGTATGGAGTATCATTTCCGTAGACCAATATTACCCTCAAGTATTCCCTATGAAACACACCGCCCACACCATCGAAGGCCTAGCCATATTTACGACACTACTACTTCACACGTGGCCCGATTCGGAGGCTCAAATAAATTAAATAAAGGCAAGTGGGACGAGTCTCGTGAGTTATAAATTATCGGCAGTAAAACTGTTGCAGCGCGTCCATAAGGAATGGCGGCCATTAGAGTAACGTGTTTGACGATTCTAACTGCCAGTATAATTGCACCGTCTTCCTCGTTTCGAAATACTTCCCAAACCAAATTCGGTCTTCACCGTTTGTCCACGTGGGCCGGAAAATTCTGCAGTTCCTCTTAAGTTATTCGTAAAATAATCGTGCGGGGGAAGGCGGGGTTACGAAATGAGTACTTTGTGAAGGACAAGAAAATGGAAACAAATTTTTTCCGCGGCTGTTATATGAATTTTGCATGTCTTAAATTTATGATATTAAGTTGCAAGAAACAGTTGACGATTTACAGCACACAATTACTACGGTGCAGACGCATCTATTCTTTATTATCAAGATTACGAATCCCGAGTACGGTTTAGCTACCTTCTTATTACAAATTACGAGTTAAGTCATTTTTCAGTTGCGTAAAAACAGAGACATAGATTTGTTTTAAAAAAATAAGTCGCACTTAGATGTTATGAGTCTAACCTTCGGTCGAAAATATCCTGTGATAAACATGTCAGCTGTGTTGATTTAATAGCTGGACGCCATTCAACGTACAGAATCTCATGGATTCAATTGTTTGGTACTGGAATTATATATTAAACGGTGAAAAAGGACGCATGAATCTTTTAATATGATAAAACCGCTTTCCCTTAGCCTCTGGCCAGCTTATATGACTAAATCTCTAATTAATTGCACGAAAATAGCTAGGAAAAATCAAATAATATTGAAATTTATATTTAAGCCTAAAAGCGTATTCTTTTTAGTAGAATATGGACAATAAAGATTCCAAAGAGCCTGCGCTAAGACTGTGTCTGATTAGCTGCATAAGTAACAGGCGCGAATCTTATTAACGTGTAATCGGATAAAATGAAAGAAAAAGGTTATATAAACTATTCAAATTTTTTCTGCCTAAGCTGACTGTCAGACTTCTCATCTGAGTGATTCTAAGCTTGTGAAATTAACTTTTATCAAAGTAACTAATCCGCCTACCAATAAGAGTACACAAAATTATTTCATTTCAATAATCGTATATATAAACACAAAATTAGTTTTAATGTATGATAAATAAATAATAACTATTACGCCTTATTTTTTTTTATTTATCATTTTAAAATTCAGAGTTAATGACATCGATAGGCAGTTTACTTCTGTAAGCCATTATATTATGCAGAGACAAAATTGGAACTGTAACAAATACAAATGAAGAACGACTGGTAAATACAAATTTTGCCTAGTAGGAGGCTTTATGAAGCTAAATACCCAGACAATATAATTCGAAAAGTTAAGATACAAATAATCAATACTAAACCTCAAACCTCTGAATTAATCACGGTGAGTTATCTTTTACGAGTATTGTATTATGTGAATTAAATAATCAAGTGAAAAATACAGAAGAGAAAAAGTGACTGTTAGAATATGAAGGTGCAGAAGTTGTAACTTCCTAAGGAAAGTATAAATGCTAGGCAGGGCCGTGACAGTGTTTAAACAGATTACCTGCCCAATAATTACGATTGACCGTACCGTAGACGAGACCTGTACGAGTGAGCGCGTGACGTCACAGCTCATTTACGATGCGGGCGGGGACCCTCCCACACACAGACAAGGCCGATCTTGTTAATCTGAAAAACTTTCCCAGGACTGCAATTGTTGTGGTAGGAACAACAGCGCCAGCGTTGACAATGCGCAGCAAGCGGCAGTGGCGCTGAATAATAACTTTCTACGCAAAGCCATGAACAATTAATAATTCTACCCTAGATAAATCAATATAGTTATAGATCTGCCCTTTGAATCGAGTATATTCATGGTATGGGATATAAAATTTAAATATTCAGATAATGTTCTCAGAACCCATTAATATTTTCTTAATTGAATGCTGATACAGTTACTCGGTAATGTGCTCAGTTGAACACAGATGTGTTAATGACAGTTGTTTTACCCAGATGATATCACTCTGTTCTTTCAATTGCCGCTTTTTAATTGCTCGCTCCGGCTCCTTTGAGCCGTCCTCCCACGCGCCTCTCGAGCTTGACGACTTCCGACGCCTCTTAGCAGCAATTAGGCAGTATCTTGTCTGAGATGTGTCAGCGAATTTCCGACACACCTGACCGTCTCTTATTAGCTCTCATTTCTTCGCTCTACGGCTAGGCTCAGTAGGCGAATATCCTAAAACGTTCCCGCTGCTCAAACACTCGACACCAGTTGCCTCGAGTTCTGTGCAAATCTTGGGCACGGTGCATTATTTGCTTACAGTTCTTTGATAGTTGAGTGATGAATCCACGCCAACGTTTGAGTGCCTAACATGTTCAATTTATCTGAATGCTGGAATAACTTCTTTATTATTTTTTTATATTTTTCTTTTTCTTACTTTCTCTTTATTTTCCCATATTTATAGATCTTTCCGTTAGACTTCCTGCTGGTTTCCTATCCCTTATATTCTGCACTCTGAATATTTACAAGTCCGCTGATGTCATACAGATTAAATATCAGCTGTTTGTAATTTATGGCTACAGAATTGTTGATACTTTACGCATTCAAGTTTTAGGACGAATTATCTCTTAATCGAACATATTGATGAAAAAAAATCATTTTCACAGATTTAAATTTTGCAGAGTCATTAATTTATTCTACAGTAATATCTCTGAAAATAAATTACTCCAATAAACAAACCAGTTTCCTGTAATAAGTTTTTGGTATTTTGGTTAAATAATTCCCAAATCTGCATATAAATTAATATTTTAATAAGGATATCACACGATTTGTAAACTCACTTTTTTACAAATCTACATATCTTGAAACTATCCCGTATAAAAGTATCTCATAGAGCTATAAGTATGAGGATGGAAAAATCTCTACCGGACCAGGAATCCAACGCGACCTCAGTTTACCGGGCGGAAGCATGAAAAATTTTTAAGGTATCGTGGCCGATGGATGCGTCACGATAGTGCATTTACGTCTTTACAGAACTTACTACCCAATCTCACTGATGTAACATTCAAACAGTTAACTGTCCCTATGGAGCAGAAATCCATTAAATCCTATTCAAGCTTCCATAATTTAAGCCTCGTTTGATTTTTATCGTTTCTGAATGACTAAAAACTCCGGTATAAAAAGTTATTTAGAATGTGATCATGCTATTTAGGTGTTGTGGTAGATTTCTCTGCAAATTTGGAACGTGTAATATAAATTAACGATTAGGTGAACAGAGCCAGGTGCGAATATGACAGATATCACAGCTACACCCGACGCTTCATCAAGTCTTGCACATCCCATGCCACGTAGCATGCTGGTATCTGGCATATCAAAAATTATATTACCCTAAGAAATTCTAAGAAACTTACACTGTTAACATTAAGTTTCTCTGCTCAATTATATTACTATTTCATTAAAAAAAATATTAAATCATGAAATTGTTATCATCGTGAAACTTATATGAGACATAAAATTTTACAAATAAATAAATATTTCTCAAATGATGGAATTAAATACAAAGAGCGTAAACTGCTTTCAGGTAACGGTAGGAGAACATTATTTTTAAATTCTAATTCAAACGAAAAATGAATAGAAAACACGGAATTAACTGTCGTCTATAATTTTGTACTGAATTAATAAAATCTCTACGTAAACAAGTCCACGGAAACGTAAGAAAAGAATGGCGCTGTCTTATTTTGGAGCATAAAGTCGTTTTATAAGTAAATCTTAAAAGGTAAATATGAATGCTGGTAATAAACCGTTAAAATATCGTTAAAAATGAATAACTCTTAAATTTTAAGATTAGTAGAGATAGAAATCGAACATGAAGGGAAATATTTTTACTTGAAAATTAAGTACTGATAAAAAGTATTTGACATGTTGAGGTAAAATGAAAATATTCGTGAATTCACTATTCCTCAGGGGCGTTAATATTTGTTTGTAAGTTAAATATAAAATACGAGCTGTAGAAACGTCTATACGTTTAGGTAAAAGTGGAAAACAGTATTAATCAGAGACAGCTTTCTTTTTAATGGCTGAAATTTAGTTTTAATAAAAGTGACAGCAAACAAGAAACAGTTTTAATATGCATTCATCAATTTGGCATTATTTTATAAAAAGGACTTCAATCTTAGGAATGTTGAAGAGCGGAATGATACAAATTTATTGAATGGTAAAGCCGTCTGTCCTATGCAAAATGTGGCGTCGAATCTTCGCCAGTCAAAATGAGAATGACATGTGCTCTAATTTAGAACCCGAAATGGTAATCTCACTTGCAGAGTGAATGGCTCGACATAATCACAGCTATTTCATCTGCAATTTCAATATCTGTAGTCAGAGGATTAGAGGTTACCGGGCATTTGCATTCCAGCTAATGCGATTGTTGAACTGGACGCGACGCGACAAGAATGCTTGGGTGTCTGTCGTCGTTACTCGTTGCCTCTCAAACGATAAGCTAATCGAGAAATGTTGGTACAAGTTATTATTTACTTATTTAAATAATAATTCACTGTGGTGGCCATTGCAATTGACTATAAGCATGAAAACGGTGATTATTCTGATACATTTTACGGTTATAATTTTATTTAACAGACTTTTAATATTTTATAGCAATTTCGCTCATCTTATTCATATAGAAAAATATTTGTCCAAACTAATATTTTATGTCGACTTAAACTATTGTCTGAGGTTACTTTAGTGTTTAAGAATATTTTTATGTCTGTAACGGCATATACTAGAGAAGGGAAGAAAATATGGGAGCACTGGTAAGCTCTTGACAGTAGTATAGATTATCTAAGACAAACTATGATATTGAAATTAAATATGCCTAAGTAGGAAACCTGTAATGAGGCAAAGAGACGAGCCAGACTGGAACGTTTGAGGACATTAAATAATGAAAATTAAACTGACGGAAACTGTGAAAATAAGAAGAGCTGTAAACATACGTGAGTGGACAATCCTTGGCGTCTTGAAGTGGTCTGTAGGTGCAAGTAGGATGACAGGTGGACAACGGCAGAAGAGCGAAGCTCGGAGCCTGTTCGGCCAGGCAATTAAGTGAAGAGCCTTGGCGGCCCACGGACCTGCCTAGATTTACGGAGATCGCTCGCTAATTTTAATTACCCCCTTCTCGAAGCCTTTTCTGGCTGCCACTCACCACGCAGTCCGCCAAACTGGTCAGTTCGCAACATCGCGGATAGATAATAATACTGGCCTTAACCTGTCCACATAGAAACTACACTAGCACTTTTCAACCTGTTTTTCGAAAATGGATTAAATTACGTGTCTCCTCAAAAAATACAAGAGGGTCTGGCAGGTGATTCGAGGCCGAAGAAAAGTGTCTTCCTCTAGAGTTTTGGTACTAATTCAATATTAAATTACATTAGTCTTCTAACATCATGATTTTACAAAAGGAAATTTCGTACGCTTCACAACTAGACAGACTGCAAATAACATGTAAATAATTTTTTACTCACACCGTCTGTTAATATCCTCTTATTATTGCAATCTGTAACCGAAATAAATCGAGACAATTCTAAAAATTTGTTTTCAACGAAAATTCAACTGTGTTACTTTGGAGTAGAATAATATTATTAATCTATCAATTCCCCGCCCTATTGTGACTTCTTGGGAGGACCTACCGCCGTGTCGTCGTGAATCATCGTTCACCTCTATCTTAAGCGGCCCCTAGCTAACGGACAGGTCACCGACTCGTAAACACTGTAAGTATTGGAGCGAGAGAACCTGTAACTATCAAATTCAGTTTACAGCGCGCTTCGTACCCAACTTGGTTTCGACTACTTGTAAAATACTGAAAAACTTACAAGAACACATGGAACGTTAGAAAGAACGTAAACATTACAAGTCACGTCGGATCAGATAGAAGCGGCTACAGTGTCGTTAAAGACGGCTGCTATTATGTTGCCGGATGTAGAGACTGCGTATGGAGATGAACTTGTAAACGATACCTGATAAGAGAAGCGTCTTGCGGTTTATGGACGCTCGACAATTACGTGACAACGTTGTAAAACTGTTTTCGTGAAGCGCATTCCTTTTACGTTCATAGTTTTATATAATAAAGTAGTAACATATGACCAAACTTTATATGGAATTTAATTGCTGAGAGTTTTTTTTATAGATATTAACGAAAAATAATTACGTGAACTATGAATGCAGCCTATTTTGTAAAACCAGTGCTTATGTGAATATAGACTATTTATCAAAGAAGTGTGTATGATATTTTTTTAGTATTGTCTTCAGACGTAAACAAATTTCGAAAACAAGTAATTTAAATACTTTTGTTAATTTAGGAAATATTTATTTGAAATAAATGTTATCTTAATATAATTTATTCATTATCTTGGCATATTTAGTGGAAGAGAAGTGTCCCACCGCTTCCAGGTTGATTTGATGAACGTGAATATTTTCTAAGACATTTTGACGAGCAGCTATTGTCGTTAACTAGCGGAATGTCCACTAACCATCCTGGAAGCTGCAGAGTGGGCAGTGAGCCAGACACGGCTGCTGCACTGGTTGCGGGTAATCTACGCCTGGAGAGGTTCCTGCCTCCAGAAGCTCTTTAAACTAACTGCCAATAAAATTGGTGAAAAGAATTGAGCCTAATTCATTATCTCAGCGAAAGCTGTGGCAGTATTCCAGATAACCTAAACCAGATGAAATATAAAACTGTACTTCGATGGATAGTGTTAAATTAAGCCTGGGAAATTACAAATCGGAAGCAGCTGAGACTTTTAAAGAATGCATTGACAAACTTAACCTGAACATTAAATTGAAAGTTTATTTTGAATCAAAGATAAACTTAATACGTGATGCAAACCAACCGTGTAGGAATATAATATTAAAAGTATTAATCATATCGAACAAGTCATTTATATAATAAATGATTAAATCATAAAATTGGTCAATTAACAAATGAGAGGATTAATCTAGAACTGTTTTACGCCTTGATCTTTCGTTAATTTGTTGGGAATCACTTTCGCCTATAGCAAAAATCAGTGATCTAATGGATCTAATTGAAATAAACTTTTTTAAGTATTAAAAACTGGTTAACTACAAATGAATTCTTCTACAGTAAATTATATATTATATTACTGTTCATCTATTCTTTGGTACTTATATATATATATTACTTATATATATATATATATATATATATATATATTAGGAAAATAAAATGTGTCCGTATTTTAATTATCTTCCCTATCACGTCAGAGGATCACTATCAATCTTTACATAAATGTATGATTTAACTATTCTCTGATAATTTTTTATTTCACTAATAAGACTAAGAAAATTCCCGATTATAATCTTACCCGATGGTAATATTGGCATTGGTAGATCGTTTTGTGTGAATAGGTCGATTACTAACTTTTATCCATGTAATATAACATTTATAATGAATTACTATTTACTATTATTTAAGTATAAAAATCATATTCGTCGGCTGACTTCTTTATTCGACCGGAAAAAGGTGTAGTGGTTCTTCTAAGCGCCTAACAACAAAAATCAGAACCCTTGAAACGAGCACAGTGACGGAGCAAAGTAATATTCTTACACTGTTAGAGAAAACTAAAGAAGAGTTATTCTATGTTCATTATTATAGGAAATAACCAAAAGTACCCGGAACCTACATGTAGTATTCTGATTGAAAAGTTAGATTGAGAAACGGTTATTGTATGAAGTCTCCATAGCCTCATCCAGCCCCCTGAAGGGCCTGAGGAGTGGAGGAGTTATGGTCTTAGAAACTAAGCGGACGAAATGTCACGAGTACCGTACAAGCATGAGCTAGTAGTGCCTCTAAGGAATAGAACAAGTATTACCTGAGAGACGAGTAGAGCCTGTAAGATCGCCATGTCTGCAGTGACTGAGTAGCGAGAAGCGGCGTAGCTGTTATATAGGCACCGCCTACCTCCATGCGGGCGTAGAACCCTCTGTCGTCATCATCATCCAACTTCAAACAAACGTGACTTACACACACACATCGCTGTCTCAGACTTTGATGTTGAAATCAGATTTTTAGGGGCCATCACACTTATTTTTTTTAAAAAAATAATGTCTTATGACTTGGATTAATTAAATAAATAACCCCATGACTTAGTTAATAAAAAACAAAAACTAAATTAATGTGGTAAATTTTAATATAATATCATGGTATCTCCAGGAAAGGATACGGTACACAAAATATTATGCCAAACATTTTTAATCTATGATAGATAATATCGATGGCCTTACGAAAAGCACGGTTGTTATGCAAACACATTACTTGAATGTGTTTTATCAAAAATCGTTTCTTGACTTCCCTGTCACATAAAACCTACAGTATGTACCCATAAGTACCATTGATATGTTTCGAATTTTTTTTAGTAATTTGATTGCAAAACATTAAAACTAATATTATATTTTCTGTTATCTCTTGTTTTCATTTCAAGTTTTAGTCAATTTCCGTATTGATATATAAAATAATTTTTTTAAAATAGTTTTACATTTTTAATGTGAAATAAATACAGCTTAAAGGTATTTATCAGAAACTATTTATACGTCCCAAATACTATTATTATCACGCTTTCGTAAACGGTACACTCATTCATTATTTTTATAAATGATTTTTATCAATGATATATTTATAAATAAATGATTTAAGCATTTCATGCATGTTAAAATAACTTACGTTGTTACCCGAAAAAATTTAATCTGAAAATAAAAACTTCGCCACACAAGTTAACACTATTTTGTGATTATATTACTCTGAAATTAAATTTCATTTTTCCGTAATTAATACATAGTTAAATAATTGATAGTCTTTTAGAAATTTATAACATCCATAGAAATTTCCTTAAGCAGAAAATCTATTTAGCTTAGTCGTTATAAATTTACGATCTAAATTTCCATACACTGACGAATTCCACTTTGTCAATAGGAAAAATTGTATACAGAAAATTAAACTTTTATATAATCTCTTAATGCGCATTTGTAAAATATCATGAATATATTTCACTTCATATAAGTAGACTTTCTAGTCCTGAATTTTTTTTAATATAGTATATTCATTATATAGGAAAACAAATAAGAATTTTTAATTAACAGAAAGCGAAAATTCTCCAATTTTTATTTAATATAACTTAATATACAGAACATAATAAAATAATACATATTTATTATACACATCATCAACTAAATTACATCGGTACTTTATTATTTTAAATATAAATATAACCATGTTTGAGTGATATGGTGGCCCATTACTAAATGCCAAAAGGAAAAAAATAAATACGAGAGATAAGAATCAGAGAGAACATCTACGAAGAAATTTTGCAAGCATTTGTCCACAATTTCTCAGGAAAGCAATAAAATATTTTTAGAAATGTCTTGACTGTCTCCTTACTCTTCTATACAATTGTAGTTGAGCGTGTCTTTGGTTCCGAAACGATTAAAATGGCTACTATTATACAAGTCGTCTTAAAACCATTCGATGTTGCATAGACGTTTGGCCAGTGCTCCAAAAATAAATGCGCTTAAATATAAAAACAGAGGAATAGTTATAGACAACAACCTCTCACGAGCTACCAATTGATGGGTCAAAATGTTGTAAACTTATAATAAAAAGAAACAGACATATGAAACGCGGGAACACGCCAGTGTTATATTATAGAAAAGAAGAGATCGGTATATAAAAAAAACCCTGTAAGATGCTGTGTAATGTAGCACCAGTGTCTTATCCAGGACTTTTACATTCGAAGATCATGCGTCCCAAAACCGGAAAGATGTCTGGGACGTGGTGGTGAAGCTAGACTACGATAAAAGTCTCGCCAGGTAATTAACATGTTTCGTAATACGTTATACAGAACTTGCCATATATTAAAGGATGTCTCCACAAAATAATTAACAGTTCCTATTAAACTGTTTCTTGTGGTCATAAATTAGCAAGGGTCACACAGCAAGTCAGGTAAGGCACGACACGGACTCTCCGTGGACGCGAGTTAGAACCCGAAGCGCGTGTTAGTTAAGACTTAACTGACTACCTACGTTGTTTTTACACGAAACCATTGCAATTAATCTAATTCCTTAAGTCCTAAGGAAGTAAATAATAATGAATCCTTAGCAAATATATTATTTACAGATGGAAAAAGTATAAGTTTTGATAACTATATAGAGACGATAATATCCAGGTATTTATATGGCAACCAAGAGACAAGTATGCCATTTTTTAATTGTGTCGGACGAAGATGATTAATGTTTTTAAAGTTTTGATTTTTCCCTCAAAACATAATTTTTCATTCAACAGAATTTTTCTAAAGTTTCATAATTCTTCTGTGTAAATTTTTATTAGACCATGAGAGCACTTTTCAAACATTTCTCTAATAATTAACACTGGTAAATAATTACGTCACTCAAAAGCGACTTCCGTTAAGATTTTCTTATAAAATGTAAAATTAACCAAATCAGATATTGTTTTTTCCGGATTTGCTGTGTTTGAAATTGAGATAATGTACTCTATATGCTCATGATATATTATAAAAGAACAACGTCCAGAATATGTAGACGGGCGATAAAGGCCATAAGTGTATTAAAAATATATTTCTTAGTTCAAATCATCCTTTATATTAATATTGTAACGAAATTTCCGTAAGAATATAACAACATAGCTAGATATAATATAACTAGAAAATAATTTCCAAATAACGCTGGTTAGATGAAACAAGATTCAGTGATAGCGATCAATTGAAAAAGACGTGTAAGTCACTAAGATAAAATATACATATAGTATAACGTCAGTGGAGCACATTTTACTTTAATATTTAATCAAATTAATGGTAACTTCATAACAATAAACATTTTTAATGTTCATTACGTTGGTTTCCATTGTTCTGAAACTTCTAAAATGATTCCGTTAAGGTTAATTTCATGGAATTGATATATTTAGTTTACTTCATTGCTATTGAACAATATTTAGATCCAAACTTCCCGAAATAATGAAGAAAATCGTCATAATATTATAATTCTGACCACATCGAAGTAATTTTGGACGTAATATTATTACGTATTATATTAAGTAAAATCAAAATGCATCGTGATACAAATATAGTTCAAAGAAAATTTATAATAAAAAAACTATTATCTTACAATATTTTGGATTTTTACATACAAATTCATTAATTTACTCAGACGACAAAATGTGTCTACCACAATTAAAACAAACGGGCCAAAAGGCTGTTTCTTAAAACGCTACGTGGATCTTATAAATAAAATGTTCATTCACAATGTTCATTGAATTAATTTTAAACAATGGGCTGTGTGCTATATTGGCCAAAAGGAAAGATCTTTAAATACCAGAATTAAAGAACCCAGCCAATGTAAATGATAATCATAATCCTATTATTGAACATGCGTGTAATCATTTTATGGATTCTAAAGGATAAGTAAGACGTCTGATTATCGTAAAAGAATTATACTTTAAATATTACGTATTAAAATTTATTCTGATAATGGGAACTTACTACTGATTATGTATTATTAGTGAGTAGATGATTTTTTATTACACGGCATCTTAGCTAAAAATCCCTCTTTCAAACCAATATCTATTAATTGATTACTTATTTGATAAAGACCTAAATTTAAGTTTAAATGTAATAATATAATTCATATTTTGTTATTTTTAATGTTTTTGTACGGTCGAAAAGATGTAATATGCATTAATTCAGATCCCGGATATATTAAAAAAGAACTGAATTAATGGCTTTCAAAAAGCAGGAAGTGTCACTACATCGTATTAATTGTTTAAGAAACCTGAAATAAATAAAATATTTTTTTATAGTGATATATTTGTGTTGCAAATAAATTTCTTTCTAATGACACGAATGTTTTGCGATGGTTAAGTTACGAAATGAGTCGATGTCGTGCTGACGGGTTGCTGAGTGTTGTTTGGTCAGCAGTCGTGTGTCGCGTCGTCCGTCCTCTGCAAATTCAGCGCTGCCTGAGCACGTTCCTTCACGCCTTGATCCACTTTACGGAAAACTCAGCCCACGTAACCAAGGAGCAGTGCACTACCTGGGTCCTGCCTGCCCTGGCCAAAATTCCTTCACCGCACAGAAACAGCGACCGGCAACGAAGAATCGACCCACAGTTCGTTTTGAACAAATACAAAAAAAAATTCCAATTAATATTTTCATAACAATTCCTCATAAATTTCTTGAAGCAGTCGAAATGTGCACTACATTGTTCGAAGTCAGAGAACGCCACTTCGAAATTTCCAAAATGTAGGTAGTAGAGGTTGACCAATTTAAGTTTGGGTGAACTAAAAAAGTCCTTTCCCGATTTAAATAAAATTTTACGAATTTCAAGTCTAGATTTGGAATGCTCGAAGCAACTAAAACAGAATATTATAATTGTTATTTACCGATAACTGCAATTGTTTTTGTATTAATTGCACTGTATGTATAAGAGATTTTACTCCATTATTATTGGAATAATAACACTTGAATACGAATTTTAATTGTGTGATACGTATTAATTGCATGGCAGAATAATGTTTAACATATTTATCTCAAGGACTTTTACGTTAGTTCCCCTTTAGTTCACACCCTAGCGGAACACAGTTACTACGGCTGGTTAGAGAATATTACTCGAGACAGTTTATAATTTCGCACGTATTTTGATCAGTACTAGTTCTCGAACGACTGTGAAAAGATGCAGGTTTTCTAGGCTTTGTCCTGCATCACATTTAGGCGAATGCTGGGTAGGATCCTTAATCTACAGCCCGAGAGCCCTAGTTAACCCTTGGCTACCTTCCTCTACCCTTCCTTTGCTATTAAAGGGGAGTTTCCACCACGTGGATTACCCTCATGTAGCCTGTTACTCTAAAAAAGAAGAATAAAAAAAGGTGGTTTTAATATTTAATTTACTGCCAAAAGAACGCAGAGAGATTAAATTGATAAATTATGTCTTAAGTTAACAGAAATTCATTACATTATACTTATTTACAGTGACTCATAAGGATATAAATATCTTAAATAGCTAAATATGTTGTGAAATATTGGTTTTCAAATATATTTAACGGAGTTATTATATTGACTCAGAACATCATGAATGATTGTCATATTCCAAAATCTTCTATGAGTATTAATCATGGCCTTACGAACTTTTCAACGTGGTACAATTTTCGAATATTTGCATATGCAAACTCATCGTCATATTTAGTTTACGTGTCACGGACTGAACGGTATTATAAAAGTACAAAATAGTAAAACTTTTAATAAACATAAACAGCTGTTACGTAGTTGTTTCCTAACTTACAATTTTCTCATAATTATATTATATAAGTCTCAAACAATGGATAAGTTAGTTAATGTTTATGGATGGAAAAATGTCGACCGGATAGGGAATCGAACACAAGTCCTCGGTGGTTAGAGGATCCGTTCGGTAAGCGAGAGGTTTCGGGATCGATTCCCGATCCGGTCGACACTTTTCATCCACATACCTTAATTTTGCATTACCAACACAATCCAATTTTTTCCCCACAATATACTTTTCACATGTAATTGAAAACTATTCTTCATTAATAATAAACGTTTCTGGTTATAAACGAAAATAATTTAATGATAAATTTTATTACATAGTTATAAATATAGTTTAAGAAGAAGTCAATTGCGTAGCTAAAAGGTATTAAGAAACAGATTGTAATCGAAGTTCCTAAAAATTTATGAAATTTAATATTTCAATATTTTAGTTTTGCAGAAAAATATTTTTTCTGATATATCATTAAACGATGCATAATTTAGAAGGTATCATTCATAAGGTCGTGGATTCATGTTATTTAAAAAACACATTTTATGCATCAATAATTAACGTTTCCTGAAATTATTAAATGCGATAATTTTGTTTGTTTAAGATTAAAGACAGTTTCCTAGGTATACGACATTACAAACTTACCTGGTAGCTTCTTTTGTTAGTGGAAATATTTTGTATATTTTTTTATTAAAACAGGCGATCGTTTGTATTTGAATGATAATGGCATTAGAAAAGCGTCTATAGAATCAGATTAAAAATCAAAATACAGTTGAATGAATAAAAATAAGAAAATTGATAATTTTTTGATTAAGATTTCTTGATTCATTGAGACGTCGTCTAAGAAAATTACAAACTTCAAAGCACCATTACCCACCGATATAAAATACATGATAAAATATCAATAAGAAGTTAATAAAAAACATGAATCCACGAAATACATATAAAAATAAATAAAATAATAATAATTACACAAATCAGAAATTATATAACTGGGAGAATAAAAATATGATAATACTTAAGTGAAAAAGGATTAATGCATAAATAATAGGAGAAAAATCTTTATAGAAATGTGAAAAGATTTAAAAATAAATACGTTTACGAGGATAATATTGTACATAAAGATAAATTGTACTAAATTTAACTTGTTACCGTTGTTTTTATTATTAACAACTTCGTATTAACAGAAGATTAAAAAACTGGCACGTAAATTCACTTTATAGTAACAAATCACGATAATTGACATATACATAAAGTACATTTTCAATTAACTATTCTTGGTAAAATTGTAAGACTGTTTCAAAATAGTTTTAATTTATTTTATCAAAGTGATGCAGATTATGAATTTTTTTAGTTGTTAAGATTTTAATTCAAGTCGCATTAACATCTAGGTTTTATCTTATATGTAATTCAAATTTAATTTAAATGTGTTATAAAATTACATAATTTTTAAGTGTTTATGTAGTAATTTAATTATTTATTTAATAAACTTTGCAATGTTCTTTTGGTAATTTGATTCGGTGATTTTTTGAGCTTCATTTTCCCAAGACGAATATTTGCTCCCCTCGATTCTGCTTCTTGGTGGATGTTAAAGAGTACAAGTCATTCAAAAATTTATGTATTTTCCCTATTTTCAATTTTTTCCATCTTCTAATAATTTTTCCTACTTATTTGCATCCATACTTCCTTATGTGCGTTGCTGTCACTAGGAATCGTATTATTCGGGTACGTTAACTGTGTGAATTCACATTCCGTTCAATCTCAGTATTATGGCTCTTTAGATTTATTTTATATTATATTTTATTTTAGGTCCTCATCAAAATTCTTAATACTACTCCATCTGTGAACTAATTTATTTTTCTTGCTTTCTTTAGGAATAAAACTATTTCGGCAAATAAGAGAACGCTGAGAAGCCACTTGTTGGTAAATATACGATACTTAACAAGAACTCTTCGTTAAAGTACCGATTAAAGACTATATTCGTTGATTCCCAATGTTACTGACCTCAGTCGGAGATTAAACATTGTGTATGCACCATTAAATTCCTACAGTAATGATAGCTATCAGCAGTAATAACCACGCTCCTCCGGATGGCTCTTAACAACGTGTTTCATTTACAAAGAAGGAACGGCTCATACAGTTATGAAAAATAAATTCTTTGTTGCGGGCACGTATTAAGACAAATATCTAATCGGTAACATTCTTCCATGGTCTTGTGGTTTTATATGTTGCGGAACTCTAGATTCTTCACTTCCTCACGATTTATGGCCTTTAAGAATTATATTGTTTAATATGATTGTGACTACCCAAACACAGTATTTATTATATATTATCATGTCTGAAATAGCAGTAATATTCGTAACATTAAAACACTCACGTTCGAGTAGCATAAGCTAAAGATCTTTCTCATGTAATATTATATTTTTAATAAGCAATGTACCTCTCTACTATCTACTATATAATAAAATGAATTATAATATTTACATGTTTTTAGTAAATAATACCTTTCTCTCCAATTCTTCAGTATTTTTCTTTAGAATAAATACATAATTGTGAACAGGAGATTTTGACTTGTCTTACGTCGTATTCGTGGTTATGAAAACCATTTAAAATTCATTTAATTTTACTCTGTGTTAATTTACATTTTTATTTATAGATATTTAAATTATTAAATAGTGTAACAGTTTCTGTATTATAATAATTACTACATCATATTTTTGTGTAGTGTTGACAATCATAATCAACATTACACATACCTATTATTTAAAAATATTGTTGGTAATGTCCATATGTTTCCAACTATAACGCCATACGTTCAATATCATATTTAATATTTTATTTCGTATCACGATAATTTATTGCGGTATATTACGTCTATTAATCTTAAATTATTTATGTAACTATTTAATCAACATTGATCTAACGTTATATTATCACATAACAAATATTGATTTATATCAGCCAATACATGTAAAATGTGAAAGTAACATCATACTAATATTTGTGAAAACAATAATATTATGTAAGGACGATGATGACTAATCTTATATTAATCATAATAAATCTGCACAACCAAAATCCACTTTAACTTTCGATAATGAACGAATATTAGGCTGAATTAAAATAAAATACTAAAATTTATTAAATTAAAAAATTATACCAAATTTTTCAATAATATTTTTAAAATTCATAACATTTTAATAATTTTTATATATATGATTTTTCATTTTTCTCTTAGATGTGAATTTTTTCTTGATCTATAGGATAAATAACGCGCTTTACTTGACTAGCATTACAAAACTGAATGTAACAGAAACAATTACAATATTTTACTTAAAAAAACACACACATTCATTCATAATCGAGAAACATTGCAAAACTAGACTATTTTAGTATTTATTAAACCCAAATTTTCGCTTTATCTCCTACTACTCTCGTGTTAAGTATGCCAGAGTTTAAGTGAGCTCGGTTTAATTTCAGCCCATTTAACATTATGTTGCATATCAACAAAAATTGTATCTGATCATATAAAGTCTCTTACTTGTCTTTTTCTAAATTTATTTTCAGTTGATTTACATAATTTTTGGAAATTCTAATATTTATCAATGTACATGAACGTTTCAATATTACTGGAGCTTTGTAAAACTGCTAATTTCTTACCACACCTTATATCTGTTTAATTTATCTATCAAAATATTTTTTAACTCTATTAAAACGACACTTCATGAGCCATGTGACCATTTACCATTTTAAAACATTTTTTAAAATTATATAAACTATGTAATAGTGAAATATAGTAAAAATTATTTCGTTTCTCGTCTTTGGATGAAAAGTAACCTTTTTGGAAATTCTACCATGAACCTTTAAACTCTACCAGAAGAATTTTGTGACATCATACGCTTGTAATATCGACTTTACGGAGAACTCTATCGAGGATGTTCGTTAATGACGCGTCTTAAATTTCCTCTCAATTATTGGATCGTTTGGATGTCACACTTGTTCTCTAGACAACTTTGTATTAGAACCAAATCTTGAGTATGATAACGAGCAAAACTTTGTGAAATTCAGCACACAAAGCCCATAAACCTTTGATTGTTTTTCTAGGATTATGTAAAGTGAGCTTCGTTTGAAAGCATTTATTTAGTTCTTGAATTAAATCATAGTACCAATACCCCAATATCCATTCTTAATTGAAGTCATGAAATTAGGACGTGAAAAATGTGATGTGATTTAGTAAACTGTAGGGGTCCTGTGTTCAAGTCTATAGAACGGAAGAATAAAGTTCGCGCCTCACGGGGAGTCAATCAGGGTACCTCAGTTGATAGAAGCGCCACGTCGAGATCCTTTAATTCAGTTTCATACTATTTGGCGCTGAGCTTAGATTGGAAGAATTTATTCTGTTATTGAACTATTAGTTATTTAATAAAAAATATTGTATCTAGAAGTTATAATGTTCAAAATCAGTAAACGTTTCCTCTGTAAGGAAGCTTTTGAAACACTGAGAAATAGTTCGGTTACTATCAGTTTATTTCACTTTAAATTTTATGTTGTATATGTATATAACGTTTTCATTCAAATAGTTGGTGCCTCGATAAGTTGTTGGACACAGAATTAGGAGCACTGGGGGGGGGGGGGGAGATTAGGATAATTTTTTCTTTGTTTTTATTATTATTACGTAACGATAGATATATATAAATATGTGTTATGCTTATTGAGAAAACTATTTAATAAATAAACATCAGCCAATTTTATGTCAGAAAAAATAATTTTATTAAAATAACAACGTTTCATCATCATCAGTTTCAAGTATGAAAAAATTTTGATGGACAGGTCATTCCATGCCGAAATATATTATTATTAATATTATGACATCTTGAAGATAGTATTCCGCTTCCTTTAAAAAAATTGCTTATGATTATATTGAATTATCTCTCGTGATATATTGGAAAATGTATGCAGGAAAAAAATATGACGAAGTTATAAATTTCTCAGGTCACATCAGTTTTGTACATTTTTATTACTCTTGCCAAATTTACAGACTCGAGAATATTTTAGTGCACACAACACGTCTTCGAATATTGCATTGGTGAGGCAATTGCATCAGCACATTCTTTTATTTTCTACTGACGACTCCGTACTTGTTTGTTCTTGGACGCATGTGGCCTGTGCCTGATGTCACAATATTTTATTTAACTTGACTTCCTATTATAATCTCTTATATTACAAATTATAATTTTGGAAATTACGAAGACATTACGAAGGAAATTGGTTCATAAAACAAAGTTTTTAACGAGTTATAATTATTGTTTGATATATCGATTTTGTAATTTAACGTTAAATTCCGTGGCCAATATAACTGCAGAAATAAATGTGAAATAAATGTGAAATTAGGAATGAATATTTGTCATAAAATTTTATTATAAAATTTAAAATATTATAATTTAACAAACACAACGTTTCATCCCTAATTGGGACCTTCAGTTAAATTCAGTATAATATATTATATGAAAATTTATAACAACATAAATTTGTAACGTGTGGTTTTCACACACGATGCGGCCTCAAATAGGGATGAAACGTTGCGATTGTTAAATTATAATGTATTAATTTTCATAATAAAATTTTCTAATAGGCTGGTGTTTTTCACGTTTATTTAAAAAGAAGTCATATTAATATAGTTGTTAACTGCAGAAATATCAGATTAAAAAGCTTGGAGAAGAATTTGGAACCTATAATTAATTATATTTTTCCCCACCATCATATAATATTGAGTTAATCGTATATAATTATACAAGCCAAATAATTCTTGTGTAAATAATTTCGATAGTGTTTACAAAGAAACATAAGCGATGAGGGAGTAGACGCAGCTTCGGATCTTGTTAAGCCCAGTCGACTGATCCTCATCCCCAATTATTTACTCTTGATTCTTACGCCGAATCTGCAAAGCTTAATAAATCGTTGTCGGCGTGGGCAGGTACTTGTTTAAGGCGCCTCAGAACAACACTAGGAGTAGTTAATAAATCTGAGCCCCAGGAACTACGGCTACTGGATGACGTGTTTGACCAGAGCCTTCGGCCGAGGAAGGCAGCAAGAAACTAACCACTTAATCGCCATCAACCTTGACGCGGCCAAAAAACCTACAGGTGGCTCTCTGCAGTGGGCGACTGGCTCCTCAGTGACGTCACTAGCGTTTAGTTCACTGGCAATTACACGTCATTGAATTTACTGTATGAACGACACTTAAATAGTTTTTGTATGTTACGTCAACTGTTTATTCAGTTGTCTTTAAAACTCCTTTAGAAACGATTAGCATGAAAAATTTTTCAATTAACTGAATTTAAACACTTGTTGTTTGATGCTTTATTTTCTAGTCTCTGTATTGATTTTCTACAAGCGATAATTTTATTAAAACCTCTCATTTGTTCTGATTCTAAATGCAGAGTAAAAAATTATCCTTCGTTTAATTTTAAGAAAATCAAAAATTTTGATCTTAAATTATGCGTTATATCAGCCGTGGCTTACTGCTAACATTGAGTAAGCCACACGAGATCATTGACAGATATATTTGGAGGCTAAATGAATTTTGTTGTATATACATTTATCGTTTCATCGTTTTCATAACATATGTAACATAACTTCTTACTGCCACTGTGTGTTAACGTGTGAAAAAAAAATCGTATACTGAGGAAGCGAAAATACAGGCCATCAAATTTCCCACTTGTTGGGAATCTATACCAAACTATCAAAGTGAATCCACGTTTTGCGGAATATATATTAAATTTATTTCACTATGTACACTACCGTAATTGACGTGATTTCATATTATAAATGGATCAGTAACAAAATCCTCATTTCCAGATAGAAAAGTTTGAATTTTTTGTGTCTTTTGTAATATACATTACTGGATGAAATGTAAATGGCGTAGAATATTTTAAGCAAATAGGTTAATTACATAAAAATATATGAATTATAATTATATATATAAAAATTAATAATAATTTAATTATGTAAGACTATAACTAATAAATATTTCAATATACAATCTCTACTTCAGTGAAAGTATCTATATGAATATCCCTGCGTACTGTTTCGTCCATATTTCAAAGTTTCAGAACGCTTTTAAGAAACGGATCCATAGATAATTGCAGTAATTTACTTGTAATGCCAATTAGACAAGAAACAATTCTTTCGCCGGAAAATAGGTTTCTGAAATTAATATATTTAGGTTTCCGAGGATAAATGAAAATTACGGTATTAGATATGGAGCGATCTTTAATATATGGGGCACCAAATAACAGCGAACATTCAGGATGGACTAAAGAGTGGGGATTTCTTAAAAAAATAAACATTGATTTCGATTGGAATTCTCTTGTGAATGTCAGACAATAAACCTGCTTCAAAATTTAACATAGAAAGCTGATAATGGTAGAATATAATGTTATTGTTCTTGTAAAGGCTTTTGAAATAATTTATCATCTCTTGTTTGAAAAATGTTAGGCAACAGATATAGACAAGTGCAAATCTTTTTTAAAAAATTGATCTACAATTATTATTATTCGTTGTATATTTTATAATTCCAAAACCTGTCCACGCGTCGGTTTTATTTAAGAAAAATAATTTTATTTGTTTATTGTAATTCAATTTATAGTCAAATCATTTCTTGTAATTGACTCAGAATAATCTGTCCGTTTCCGTATTAGATTATGTGGATGAATCGGAGAGATTTAAAAAATATTTCGTTTGATACCAAGAATTTTACTAAATACATGTATTTCGAATATTAATTCATCTTTAACATCAGGTAATAATTTTTCTCTTAGTAAATATTCAAACTTTTAACAAAAATATGGTTTTAGCCCGACGTCAGTGAAAAAAATTCTGTTTGCCACACTGGGATATTTGGTAATGAGGACGTACTTCTAAGGCGCTGACGCAAGCTCTGTCGGACGTCACGTGTAGTTCAACTACGCTGAGAACAGCGTTTATGAAAATATATTTTCCACAACATATATTTCCGTAAGCTTAACAATTATTTAAATGAAAAAATTTACGTCTGATAGAAAATAATGAATAAGAAAGATAGCCAATACAGACAAAAAAAATGGTCAGTATTGACTATCTTTCTTATTCATAATAATTATTGTACGTGGTGTCAGAGCGCGATCCCACCTTGTGTCGCGCCTTGAATATATTTACTAGGCCGACGTTCGCGTAGTCAGAATCCTTGTAACAACTACGTACCTGAAATATACTAAAACTCTAAAAATACATCAATAATTTGAATTCAGTTCACAAAGTCAAAAGGTTTTACAAAGTTTCGGCAGTTTTGGTTCTATTATTATATACACGATAATAGAACATTAATATATATTTGTCTGATAATATTTAGTTATGATTTATAAAAGACTATAATTCTAAAAATTTAACTCGGCATGATACAATTATTTTAATGCTAACTGAATAGTGACTGATACAATTTTTCTTCGTAAATAATACTGACTAATCGCTCAGTGAACTTAATTTACCGTCACTTCTGTACCGAAATATGCATGCAGGGGTTAATGGTGGCCGTACATAATTCTTCAAGATTTTTTTGGGTTGTATATCACAGACAGATTCTAGAAGAAGAAGAAGAGAATGGCTGTGTCGGATACTGTCACAATATTTAATTAATATCTAAGGTATAATAATCATCATCGAATATTATGAAAGAGAAGCAGTTTCACTAGTGCGCTATTGAGTTTTAATATTGCAGAAGGATTATAAATATTTACAGATTTGTTATATTTTGTAGATAAAATTCTCGGGTCTCAACCCGGGCCAATTGTTTGTTGAATAACAACGTTTCGACAGCAAGGTCCGCCATCGTCATCATGTTAGCTGTTCAACAAACGATTGGCCCGGGTTGAGACCCGATAATTTTATCTACAACTGATTCACCGGGAAAGTCGTCGGTCTCTTCTTGTATTTTATTTATATTTCCCATGGAAACTCTTTCAGTTACGGGTCCTTATAATTAGTACTTTTCAGAGTTTCAGAAAGAATTGCGTATTATTTATACCAGTTGTTACATTAATTTGTAAATAATGAGTATTAGTACTGACGCAGATTGTACTTGGTTATAAACATATCCAAGCTGTCCTATCACACAAGTTCTTCACATTAGTTCTTATACTGTCCGGACACGAATTTAGTGACAAATATCCATTAAATTAACTTCCCTGCGCGTGTGGGTTTCCAAAAGTGTAACTTAGAATCGTGTCCAGCTACTTGAGATAGTTACTATTGCGCTAAGTGTATTTTAATGCACTGACAGGCGTTCGTATAACTTAACGTTTTCATTTCTTCGTTTAAAACGACGCCTGTCAAGTTAACCCACGTGGATACGCACTGAGAGGCTATCGAGAAACGATTCGCGTGCTAACTTATGGACGACAAATTACGCTCGCTACCCGTGGCTATTCGGCTCCCTTTGCATCAGCATCTAAATTGCACCTCTGGTCTCTCCCTTTCTGGACATCGCAGCTGTTTATCTCGCGGAATCTTGGCAGCCTCTCCTCTTGCAGATTTGCTCCTCCTAGGCCATTCGTCTTGCGGCGCGTGGGTGACTGCCGACCAACTTCTGTGCAAACTCACAATGCTTAATTTGTAACTCCATATTCGAATTATTTGATAGTAAAATATTTTGGGCAAATTAATATGGGAGCTCGATTACTGCTGGTCATATAAGGTTTCGTGTAAATCATAAATCTTACGTGAACGGTCAGCTTTGGGAAAAAGTAAAAAACTGGCAATATACCTGCAAATTATATTAAAAACCGATAAATCATTTGCACAAGCTTTAAATAATGAGACTAATTATTCCAAAAAATTAAATATGAAGACCAAAAACAAATCACTCTGAGAATTGTTACTGATAATTTCCATAGAACACAGAATTAATTAAAACGTTTTAATGATACCTTTAGTAATGTATCAAGATGCTTCTTCATGAGGTTTGTTAAATATTTTATTAGATACACGTATTTATTCTCGTAATATTACAGTTTCTTAGGCGATATACGAATCTTTTAAATTAATGCACAAGTCCGTAAAAGTTATGTCATATATTAGCTACAGTTTTATATTCCCCTAAAGGACCCTTAAATATATTTCTCGGTTCATACATTTATTCGTAAGTAATTTTTAATTATGAAACTGTCACAACAGGAAAACAAGCTAACTGTTTTAGGAACATTGCTCAAATACGTAGAAAATACATCCCAGATATTTGAAAAAGTATCCATTATTTAAGTTTATCAATAATTAAGTATTAATATTTTAACGATTTAAAAGATTACTATTACATTCTTCTTGCACCATTCCCAGAACAACAGTACATAGGAAATGGAAGCAATAGGCTTATCTCTCATACTTATTGAGTATCTTCCTCACAGGAAGTCGTCAGTCAAGATCTGGACTGAATCGACACCATTATCGGTATTATATCTGCTACTTATTATTAAATGCATTACCAACTGCATCCAGTTGGATGCTACGAAAGGTAACTCGATTGTGTTGGCAATGGGAGTAATTTTTTATAATTAAAGGTTTATAATGGTCGCATTAACAAATTGGTCATTGACGACCCATAAATAAATTACAAATATTGCTTATTTACATAAGTATGCTGCGATTCACATTGATTCCAATAATATACATACAATTGAACAGTTTGAAAGAACATTTCACATGTGGGTTTCTTACATTTACATTTTACAATTCAAATTTGTCCATTTATCATAATAATTGGATAAGTAATTATATTAACTTGTTTGAAGCTGCGACTGTTACAGATTCCACCGTACTGTAGTCATGGTCTGTTTTATTAGGAGGAGGCGTCTGCTTCTGAATATGTTTCACATTCTTGTTTCTTGACTAAAATTATAAGACTTTTTATTCTACTTTTTCCCGTTTTATCATTTAAGTGTGGTTAAAAAGATTCCAATATATTTATGAATGATGTAGAGGATATTTGGTAATCTCTAATAATAGTTCTTGGGTTCTTTGAGTACGTAGCATTTAGTATAAGAGCCTTTAACTGTTCCAAAGGGATAGGTGGAGCACTGGTTTCTTCGCCATATAATATTTTTAGTGGACCTAATGATTCACTAAGCGCCTTGTATTTATGATCCTGAATGTTTTGTTTTGTTTTCCTGGGTGGATTAGTGCTTGTCTTATGTTCAGGATTACTGACGTCTTCCTTATCAGCTTGGTTCGTCGAGCTCGTAGATGCAATTCTTTTTTTTTAATTGGTAGTTGTGAATTTTCCATGTCCGTTTTTTGATTGTTAATTATTTGAATTGCGGGTGCCGGGTTGTGACACTGAATTTGGTCATAATTGTCATTTGCAGTCAGATTATTCTTTAGTATTGCATCTCTATTAGGACAATTTATCGCGATGTGGCCGGGACTTTTACAATGATAGCAGTTCTCGTTCTCCGCTGCTAGATACACCCTACAGCTAGTGTCTTCATACTGCACCATTATCGAATCCGGAAGGGAATTTAGCTTATCCGAGTTAAATGAAGAATTGTCTTATGAAACTTTTAATGTGAGAAAATCTTCGATCACCAGTACTTATTCTAATATCCGATATTTTAGAGTCTGGAATTATATTTAGCTTTTCTAGTTCTAGCACAATAATCTCGTTAGGGATAACTGGGCATATATTTGACAAGATTACACGGCAGTATTTTTGCATTAAAGGTCTTATATTAACCATCTCACCCTTGATTCATTAACTTTTATTAGGTTTTCGACATCCTCCTAAGATGTTAGAAATGCACATATTCTGGAATTGGCTATTTTAGAGATGTACTTTATTCTGATGGGGGTCAATAATATAAGCTAAACCTATGAGGTACTCATCTGTATTTAAACTTGCAACCGCGTCCAGAATTATGGCATGCATTTTATCCGGTTTATGCTCCGTGATCATCACCTTCGAATACAATCTAGTCTCCATATTCATTGTGGACGTCATCTTCATGTATTCCTCTTCTTTACACTTTCTGGGAGTAGTGGATTTCCCTTTTTATAGCTTAGATATCATGTACTTATACAAGGAGTAATTGTATTCAAATAAATCCACAAAGCTGTATTCGAGCCAAAAAATCATAGTTAAATTTTAATTAACGAATATGGATGGAAATTGTCGACCATATATATAAATTCATTAAAATATAACTTCAAATTTAACTTTAATTAAGAAATATGGATGGAAATATATATATATATATATATATATATATATATATATATATACTGTCGACATTTTTCCATCCATATTTATTTCCTTAATTAAAATTTAAGTATGATTTGAGACTTGAATAAAGCTTCTTGAATTTCTTTGAATTGTATAAAAACACCTACGATTACTGTACGTTAGTAGTCCGTCCTTTCATTATATCCTGAATGGGACATGAAGGATTGGTATATAATGACATTGTAGGCGAGCCAAACAGTGGCTTATGGATGGAGGAATGTCACACCGGGTCGTGAGTTGACTAGCATTGGCTTAGTCGCCCGGTAAGCGGAAGCTCCTGTGTTCGATTCCCGGTCCAGTCGCCATTTTTCCATTCATATTCCGTAATTGTATATTTTTAACTGAATTTTTTGGAAATAAAACACGCATACTGTCAGGTGAGCCATGTTTACCGAACCTGAACGAAGTATCTTTCTTTAAACTGATATTTTCTTACTGCTAAACACCCTTTAGAACAGATCTTGTTGAACAAACAACATAGTTCTATAGGAGTGACTAAGTATCTATAGGTACTAATATTTTTTAAAGTTATAGTGATTTTAATTATAGGACAAAAAGGATGATTACAACACAAGATTTGAAAGCTTCCGACTAATTATTTTATCAAATTAAAAACTTGGAGACTGCTTTTGGTTTTTTCTGCTCATCAAAGTCAACGTCTACAGTCCTTTTTACCACAATAATTATTTATTACTTGTATATGGAAAATGATTTGCTGAAGCAGCAAAACTGAGAAATTATCTACACATAGATTCCATATTTATGGCGGTTTATTTATTTGAAGGGAATGAAATCTCATTTTCACTTAAGAATAATAATTCATATATTTTTAGTATCGTAATTTACCTCATGTGGTAAGATTTGCGTCCAAACGTTAATTTTTTTAGAACTTCATATATCCTGTCCTTATATGGCGTCTGTTTTCAACGCGGTGCAGCACATCTAAATCAGCGTCCAGCAGCAGCAGCACTGGTTTCATTTGCATGACAATTATTCCCCGCTCAGTGGTAATTGTTGAATCTCTTCAGATTTCTCCAAATTACATAAATCCTAATTTAGTGTGACAGGAGTAAATGTGCCATACTCATAGCAGTCTCCGTTGGGCGTACTTTTTATGCATGTAATGGCCGTGTCATTATTCAGCCTTGGTATAAACGTGTCTGGAATTCAGCGCAGAAAAACTTGGAGTCCATGGCCATTAATAACGTCCTCGCAAGTGCAGGAGTATCCTTTCGTTTGCAGCTTCTTTTTTATGCGTGAGTGGCCCAACAGTTCGCCCACATCCGGACGAATCAGTTACTCGATTTCTGAGCCGTTTTTATTACTCGGTTACTTCTAGGCAGTCTCACGGATACTGACACATCTATTTCGTCGATTATGAACTTGGTCCTTCTAGCAAGGAAATGTCTAAAAACTAAATTAATAAACTATTACCACTTTGTAATAAGTATTGGATATCTTCAGAACTAAATAACTTGACTAATGGATTTGTACTTGTAATTTACAGGTTTAATAAAGAACATCATTACACATCACACTGAGTTTCCGAAGGATTCCCATCCACTGCAAAGTACTTATCTTTATAAAATATCATTCAATCTTTTTTGCGGGGTAACCTCTTCAATTTTACTGATATGATAATAAGAAAGATAGCTAAATTCAGACTAATTACCACACGTTTCTGGAAGCCTTTTTCTTTCTCCAGAGCATATAGGGACACAACTGCACGACTGACAACACTAAAATATTACCACTTATTTTGTCTGAATTTGGTTATATTTCTTATTATTAATTTTCAATCAAAAGTAATTTTTTTCTCTGATATTAAGTTGCCACAAATCCTCGAAATCGTTCTGTGAGCGACAATTTTCTTTTTATTTACTCTCAGTTTGAGTCGTGATAAATTTAACCCCTATGTTTTACTATCCTCATGATTTAAATGACTGTGAATTAGACGTAATAGAAATTAACTTACCTACGAGTTGAAATGAAAGAAATAGTTTTGTCAACTGTCGAGTGCAGTTGTGTCGCTCTAGACTCTTCTTAGCACCTGAAGAAAGGGACAAGGATCCCAGAAACACTTTGTGGTATTTATATTATCACTTATTTTGTCTGTATCTGCCTATTTTTATTATTATTATCTACGAATTATTTCACTCCGTAAGAAATTTCTACGTTTTTAAATTTGTACAAATATGGGTAATTTTTGTTTTATTCCAGGCTACAGTATTATGGAACGCAGACTTCCGTTTATTACTATTCATATTTTTAAAATAAGAACGAGGGAGGTAAGTGAATATTCTAATTGAGAAACTGTGCTCGTTAGATATCTCGCAATAGGAGGAGCTATTTTATTTTATACGCAGTTAGAGTGAATAATCAGAACCAAATTCAGCCAGAGGTGTTCATTTTTTGTGATGAGTACATTTATAAACTTTTAACTGTAGAAAAATTCAATGAGAACGTCAACATACATTTCATGATAACCGTTTATCATTTCATCATACATAGATTAAAAAATAAATTGATACTTATGATTCAGTTTACGTACTCCAATAAAATTGAAAATAAATTCGTTGTTTCTCATGGTCTTAATATAAGTCTGCTATTCACCCGGGTAATGCAGGTTCATGTTTACAACTCTTAATGACGTTCATAATCTTAAGATCGTTTGTCTTACTGGACAATATATCGAGAATATACGAGTAGTTATGAAATTATTATTATTACAATTGTTTACAAATCTAGGTGAGCAATGTGACCTTAATTGTGAGAATGATAGGCTATAGTTAGTTATATGTACATATATGTATTGATGATATTAATGGAAAACTATAACATCAGTTTTCAAGCTGTGAATAATTTATCTTCCAACTTCCACAAAACCCCATTAAGAAGCTCTCATCTCAGCTATAAAATTTAAATGACTTTTAAAAATAAAATTTAAGGAATAATGTGTCATATATGTCACGCAGGTATAAAATTATTTTATAAATGTTTCTCTAATAATAAAAATATATTGTTTTGATAAAGTTGTGCGTGGCATTTATTTTATAAGGTGACCTTATAATGAAAAGGTTAAAGACTCCTCGCCTAGACGAAAGGGTGTGAAATAGTCTAGGGACTTTATTAGAAGGAATTTAAGTCCAGAGATGGCGCCAGGATGTAGACAGGCGTTAAATATTTATATTTGGGCAGGCCGCTTCGCAATTTGGCATGCAGCGTCGAGGGACCTTTGACCCACGGACAGTCCCTATTGTTCCCAGCTGGTGATGGATTTCGACCAAGTTACCTATTTGCAGCACGCGAGTGTCGACTCACCCACCTGCTGATGGATTCACGACCACTTACACAGGCAGGACAAACCAATTAGTCCTTAACAATCGTGGAACTGAACTGCTGTATTCTTCCATACTTACGAAATATCAATTAAAAAGGAGCGATTTGACCAATCATTGTAACACTTAATGATTTTTAAATCAGGCAAGTTGTAATTTGCTTGTTCTCAAAATGAGAGATAACTATTTATATATCGTCAAAAGAGATGAAAATTACAAAATCTGCTGCAAGCTTATAATAATAAAAGTAAAATTCCTAAAAATATCAATTATTGAATTGTGTCTATAGAAATTATTATTGTCTTGAAAATTTATATTATAGTACTTTTTTGATAAAATAACAGAAAAAGTTAAGTATGACTACCCTAAGAAATTATGTAACGTAGTAAAATTAGTTGAAAAATAACTGCTGTCCTGCAGAGAAGTAATTAATTATAATAATAAGAAATTTTTTGTATGTCTCTGAATACATATAAAATATTTCACTAACCAGTAAGCATAAAAAGAAAAGCAATTTCATATCATATTGGAAAAATTACAAGAATAAAACCTATATTTTTCTATTTCTCAAAACCTGCTACGGAAAAGGTATTTATCTGAAGTCGTAGACAGAGTAACTTCTATCATGAAAATATTACCCTTTATAGAGAAACCTTCCATGGAAAAATAAGAACCGACAGTTATTATCTTCCCAAACGCTCGCGCCGCAATTCAAATTATTTCATTGTGACAGACGTTTTATTATTAAAACGGTAATGTCCTCATTTACAAGCTCATGTTTCCGTATCGTTGTCCAAGAATCGAAGCTCACGAATATCCGTATTGATATGTGTGAAATTATGTACGCATGTCTGACTTGAACCTCTTAAAACATACATATGTAGCTAAATTCAGTAGATCAACTTGTTTCTAAAGTCTGTGGTGTGAAGGTTTGACCTCAAAAGTTTCTTACTTGTTTCATACAGCAATTATTAAACCTCAAGAGGACGTAATAAATGGACGAAACGTCGGTATTTAATTTTTTTGTTAATAAACAAAAAGGCCGTCATCCAAAGTGAAATTTTACAGTTTCTTTCCTCCAGTTTACTTATAAAAATGTTACTAAATCCCTTCCTATGCTATTAAAGTGAAGTTTTTATGTAGCCTATTACTCAAAAAAAATCACCGGCTAATAGATAATCTCATTGATTACAGCGCATCACACAGGAGGAAAATTAAAAGTTTGATAAATTCTTCATAAAATAACTTTTTATACGTTTGGGTCCAATCATAAATAGATAGTCTTGGATTTTCAAGGGCTCGAATATTAATAATAAATTCAACCTTAAATAGATAAAGAGTACCTTAATAACCTAATTGAAACATGTAAGATGTTGCGGCTCAATAAATCAATTAATGTCATTTTTATGGAATTAAGTTTAAAAATTTTGAATTAAGTTATTTTCGAAATATTACGATTTATTTAGATAACACTGAAATATCCTTGACTGTGCAGGCACAAATTTGCTATTCTATGTTTACCTAATCTATTTTCTGACCACTTATAACGCCATTTATATTTAAGGCAATGACACGATCACCGAGCCATCTACAACGTCGAATTTTGTTGCGAAAACCCGTGTCCAACTTTAGCTACCCTGGACCTATTCCGAATGAACTTTTGGCGATCCATAGAACACAGGCTCGTAGGAGTATGCTAATGACTCTTATGATAAATGCTCTGCCGTGACCCCTGATCGAAGAGGCCCACGCCGACAATCGCCAAGTTTTATACTCTAATGATCGCAACAAACACAACATGCAAATACACAATGGTCTCAAAACGACTAGTGTTACATCTTCCTGTAGTGGTGACACTTATATTAAACATCCGTATTCCTCTCTAAATTTTCATTTATTATTTCGTATTAGGCAAAATCACAGGACAACAACCTCTCGTATGAAAGTGAATCGAAAATGCTGCAAGATTATTGGTTGCTGGAAAATATTACTTGGTTACTGATCACATATAACATTCATAGAATTTTGGCAATTAAATAATTTCTAGAACTTATATATATTCCTGAGACGGAAAAAAAAGATGCACGATTTGTGACCTAAGAGGCAAGAGTATCACTTTCGAAGAAGAAGAAAGTGTACACAGGCTATTTATAGGGTAATCCACATAGTGACAACTCCGCTCTTATAGCATAGGAAATGGAGTGAAAGGGTGGTTGCGGAAAGGTTTTTTTTTAGGGCAACAGGCTATATGACGGTGATCCACATTGGGCAACTCCCCTTTAATAGCATAGGAAGGGATTTGAAAGGGGGGATGCGATAGGGTAGAGGAAGGTAACCAAGGGTTACTAGGGCCCCCGGGCTATGGTTTAAGGATCCTACCCGGCATTCGCCTAAAGAAATGCAGGGAAAACCCTAGAAAAACCTGCATCAGGTAGGTCGGGCATTGGGTACTTGTCCCACGCCCTTCCGATAGCGGGAGAGGAGTTTGCTGTGGGGACGCAGCTTACCCCTCGCCATGCCAGGCAGCTGGCCGACTATTCCAATGGGAATAGCGGACAACTCTTGCCGTATGCCCAAGGTCTGCGACCCCGGAACATACACCTCTCAAAACAGACCGAGGTGCCTCGGCATGTGGGAACCTTCTCTCTTTCTCTCTCTTCCCATACATTTGGAGGTAGCGCCTTTGAAGATATCTCCTTCTTTTTAGTTTTTGAAGTAAGGTTCCCGCAAGCTGAGGTACCTCGGCCTTTATCGAGTGGTGTATGTACCGTGGTTGCAGACTTTTAGCTCACGGTAAGAGTTGTTTTACCTCCCATTGGAACAGTCGGACAGCTGCCTCCTTAACTAGTAGTGGCACGGGGAAGGGATTGCTGCTTCCCCACATAAAACCCCTCTCCAGCTACCGGAGAGGGTCAAGTACCAAATGCCCAACCTACCTGCTGCAGGATTTCTAGGGTTTGTCCTGCATCACTTTTAGGGTAGGATCATTTAACTATAGCCCGGGGGCCTAGCTAACCCTTGACTACCTTCCTCTACCATTCCACATCCCCCCTTTCAATTGCCTTCCTATTCTATTAAAGGGGAGTTGGCACCATGTGGATTACCCTCATGTAGCCTGATACTCTCAAAGAAAAAAAAGAAAATCACTTATTTCACTGAGGTTTTTCATTCCAGACTGCTGGATTAGTAGACCTATAAATTTAATACAAAACGTAAATCTTGACTGTTCTTTCTTCTTATATCTGAGGTTATTTTTACAAAATTCTGTGACATTTTCACCCTATCCTATGAATTAATTTATTTATTATATTTTATGTTCGCTTCAGCAGTGCTCCATAGTACATAATGAGTGTAACCAAGGATTGTTAAGCAATTACCTTCGCTCACAAATGCGTCCGAATGAATTGTGCGAATAAATGCAATCCATCCCGATGACCAGAAAATGTTTCAAGATGCTGGTAATTTCAAGTGCTGGTTCGAAGGAGGACTATCCAGATGGCATTCCTAACAATATCGACCGAAACCATTTCTGTCAATTTTTGGAGGACCGATCACAATTTAAACACATTACGCACCGTTCTCTGTCTGCTACAGCGTAAGATGTATTCACCACGGCCACAACTGTATGTGATAGATCGTATTATTTGCAGAACTATCGCAAATAGAAGGTATTTCTCAATGCAGCGCTTGAGGCCTTCACCAGTCTTTCTCCTGTTTACCCTAACCAATGGTCCGATTTTTTAAAATAAATTTGAAGAAAAAAACTGTCCCGCAGAAAAGTACAAGTTGGATCCTTGTTTAAGAACACTACTGCTTAGGACCCTACGCTTTTACCTTAATACTCAAGCAATCGACCAAAGCCAACGCCGTTTCCGCATAGCTCGAAACACAACACAGAACTGAGCCGTTGCAACCAAGTGAACGATGCGATGTAAATAGTTCAAATATTACTTCCAATGCATCTTATAGACAACTAGATACTAACCCAGAGCTGAACTATTCATTTATACTAACACTGATCTGACTACGCGAGTCGTAGCTCGCGTATTTCCACTGGTCATATCAGACCTTTAGTGTGATACAAAATACCCTAGTGATAAAATGAAGCACCCTCCACCATACCAGCCACTTAAGTCGTATAATCACTTTATTTACATCGTTATTCAAATTGACACTCACATATTTAAAATTATTTTAAGAACATTGACCTTCATTTCAGACTACAATATATTGTTTTTTTTAAAATATTTTAGTCGTTTTATATTTACTGTCATTTAACAAATCTTACATACGGGTCTAAACGTAATACATCTAAATTTTATCAATATATTGTAATACCAATTAATTAGGACATTAATTGTTTGAACATAAAAATTTAAATTGTTCAATAAATCTATTACTGCGGCAGGAGCTTCCATAGCGACAATGTACCCCAGCTCTGTCCCTTTGTCGGAATGTCAAAATGGCGTATGTGCGCTAAAAACTCGAGACGAGGATAGTGCAGCTGGTGATCAGAATTTAACAGAGTTGGTTGCTACCTGGACATTTCGGAGGACGGAACAAGTGATACTTGAGCAGAGACTAGCCGTCGTTTATTGTATTACCATTAAACAAAGTTGTGAGTTGAGGACAAAGAAAAACATTCACGAATTACATCGAAACTTGCTAAGTAAAAGCAGTTTTACGTCCATAGCCAGCCAGAAATAGTAAAATTGCAGTTTAAGTCCCAAGCAATAAAGACTAGCAAGTCTACAAACCACAGAATTCACCTAAGGCAAGTAGTCAACAGATAGCTGACAAAAAAAGGGAGGATCATCCGAGTTCCTGACATCCTATAAATTTTGACTAGAATCAGTGTAAAATCTGTGAATCTTAGAATCAGTGTAAAATCTCGCAATAGTGTATTTCAAAAACGAAAGGTATGCTGGAACCAACTGGACAGATGTGAGTAACAAATTACAAAATAATTATTTATGTAAACGTAATTAAAAGATAGAAGTCAGATTTCGTTCTAGTTGTTAATCATAGTTAATCTCTTTACTTTTTAATTTCGTTCTATTTTAATTGTCAATTTAATTTATTTTCTTTTAGTTGACGTATTGTTTAGGTAAATGTGATTTCTTTGTTAATAAGATTTTTAAACGTAATTGTTGTGTCCATTATCAAACCCAGTAAAGACCCTGAGAATTTAATATTTTAATTTGTAATTGTTTTTCAATTAATGCCACAATAAAAATATTTGTTTGTAAATTTTATAAACTATTTTATTTAAATAACCCCTTCCAGTTAATTATTACATTAATAGCTTCAACGAGAGGCTATTTCTTCAAATTTCATTTAATTAAGGTAATAATTATGTATATTACAATATTTTAATTCTTAATGAATGTCAATGTTCTTACAGTTTATTATCAGACGTGTATATATAATAATTTACAATTATTCTTTGTTAACATTATTACACCGAATGTTAAATACAACCGATATTATAGATTTTCTATTTTGTACTTGTAGTCATCATTTGCAACTGGTATCCAAAATCTCAAAAGAGGAACATGGTGTAGAATTTCAATTAATAACATCGGTTTTTTGCCATTTTTATATAATTTATTTCATAATTTTAATGTATTAAATACACAGAAATCGAAATTGTTTACGATTTCAATTATATTCATTCATGTATCGTATACTATTAGAAGTCTGCACAACGTCAATTCATATTATGTTAGATGTTTTGTCCAAAACGTAAACTATTTCCAGCCTTTCACCATTTCTTGCAGTTTGATAACACTTTCTGTTAACCAATTAGGATTACGGCGACAGGTCCTATTCTTGTGGTGAACTTTCACTTTTAGATCGAAGTTACCTTTTACTAGTTAATAATTTTAGTCTCGGCCTCGATTTATGTAAGTGCAGAAATTTCTCTTCATGTTCCAAGAGCGGCAATTATTTCATAAGTAAAACGCAATTCCTCGACAACTGTAATAGATTTTCTTTCTCCAGTGTCTAAAACTGAAGTTGCAGGATGTAGTCGAAGTTTAGTGGTATTATACAATCAAAGGCAATCTGCGTAATACTGAACCAGAGTTTAGAAAATTCCGCACTATTGAAAATTATTGTAATATATGATGTATTGTATTTCGTTTCAACTAATGCCAAATTCTGTACTTTCTGCTCAATTTGATGGTAAAGATATTCTGTCAAAAATTTTTCATATAAATTTGAATATATGAAGATTTATAATTACTACTGTTACAAAAACTTAAAAAGTTGTAAAATTAAATTAAATTAAAAAAAATAAAAAAAATAAAAAATATGTGGTTTAGATATTTATAATTAATGGATGTAGGGCATGTACCTACTAATTTCCTTAAATAGTTCTTCCACCTTTGAACAGCCTCTTTTATCTTTCTCATATAAGCTGATAATATTATTTCCTTGCGTCAAGAAATTTTTTGCCGCGCTCTAATATTGTCAAAATGTATTTATCATACATAGTAAGCGAGCACTACTCATCGGTTTAATACAATACTAAACATTACTTCCGTGGTAAATTGAAATATAACTTATGTGGTTAGAAGCATTTAAAGAGGAACTGATCTGGGTAGTATTATACAAAGATTTACATATTTAAATAAGCATAAAAATATTCATACTACAAGTTATGAATTTTAGTATTTTTTAGGTGTGAGGAAGGTCGTCGAAGGCTATTTTATGCTCACCAAAATATTAGGGTAGTTATTCGTATGAAGTATTTTATAATGTATAACATGTATGAACAATCTCTTTATGCTTTACATTATTTAAGTATTATTATTTTGCTTGTTGTGAAAAAGTTAATCTATTCAATTTCGTAAGCTGACCAAAACCTTGTTCACCCGAAAAGTGTTCTGCGAATTGGCAGCAATTTGGCCCCACGTTTTGAATCAATCCGAGTTATGGGGTCCGATAGTTTAATCGCTCGAACAACACACTTTAATTAGTGATTTTCGCTTATCGAATGCTGCCGCATGAATTAGGGTCATAATGTCGGGGAGAAATACGTTTAAAGTCAGGGCGACTCCTACGCACTGGAGCCTCTGCGTCGTTACTTACAGGTATTTATATGTACCTGTATCTCTGCGAGCAAAAAGAGCCCACTGCGATCTACCTTTTACGAGCAATTTAAGTTAGACACGCTAATTGCACCACACTAGCATTTCCAGCAAAATGTTTCCACGTCCAACGACATTCTTAAGAATATTTTCCTGCCTGTACACGCCTTAGTTGATTACTATCAGCTGATTAATGGTGAACTCGGACACGCACTGTAAAAAGTAAATAGTACAAGTAACACAAACATTTAAACATTGCCTACGTATGAAATATTCTAATAAAATATAATGAATCTAAATAATTTCACCTTCATGGTATGTATATAAAAAAGGCACTTATTTTATGTCTAATGCATTACGAAACAGCTTAAAAAATACGATGTAATTACTTTGAATTATTTTGAATTTTCTTCAGATTCTTTCAAATAAACATGATAGGAATGTCTAAACCTTGTATAAAGACGATTCTTGGGACTGGAAATATAGATTTTAAATTATGTGTAACATTATTTACTAGACAAAACGTGGTTTATTTATTACGTGTTAATATTGTAAATACACTTAATGGCGAATAATGTATATTTCAAAACCGACGTAACTACCAAAAAATAAATTAAAGGAATAAGAATACCTCGTTACACTTCCAATGTCAAATTTCACATATTTTCGATTATCTAAAAACGACACTTTCCCATAGGGCTCACAGTTTACTTATGGGTGTTTGAATTTTTATAAACATTCGCATTTGGTGGACAATTTCAATTCTCCGCTGTTTACAATAATGTATTTGAGGGATCTAAAGTAATATTTAATTTTCCAATATAGGATATGGTTTCCATATGACATCAGTTTTCCTGGTGCCAACTCTCCTAAGCTGACCCACGTAGCTTCATACGAAATACACGCGCAATACATGACTTTTCAAAGCTATAAATTTCACTCATTTACTAGTTCACTTTTTAGACAATATACTAATAATATATATATATATATATATATATATATATATATATATAATATAATATTAATTACATATACCATATATTTATAAAATGTTAACCAAAATAATGAAATTACAATAAAACTAAATACCTCCACGCCAGGTAAAGAGAAATTTATGTATCTACTTCTGTCACTCATTAAATGTAACGCCTTTTTAAATCTTTAATAAGTTTTTTACTCATACATAATAAGTAGATGGTTGTATGAGATGAATCATAGTTTCAAAAACCATTCATTATATTTTTATGAGTGAGGTATACAGTGGCATACGGATGAGATTTTTGGCGTTGAACTGAACTGAACACAATTTGGTTGCTTGCGTCAATGTTTTCAGAATTTTTGTTTCCCTACCAAGTTACCGTAACCAATGTTAATGTTAAAATGAGATCCTGTAACCCCAGGACACTGTACCACTGCGCATCTTATATTTCTCTTCTATTACTACTACTCCTCGGTTCGACAGTTCATTAAGGAACTTGGCCTACCGAGACGACTGCCAGACTGTCATCTTAACATGACACATTCTGGATTTAGGAGTGACTTGGTCAGAGTGTCGATACTCCCTCAGCTTTAACTCCAGTTTTCGTGACAAGAACGAGCACAAGCATGCCGGATTCGAACCCGAAAACGAGGCAATGACGTTGACACTACAACACAGCAGGCCGGTTATATTTCTCTTCAGTTATACATATATATATAAGTTTCAAACACCTATTCTGCTAGAAGTACAGGTAAGAAGAAGATAAAAGACAGGCTATATATAGAGTAATCCACGTAGTGGCCACTCCCATTATAGCAACGGAAATCGAATGAAAGGAGGGTTGCGGAAATGTAGCCACAGGTTAATTAGGACCCCCGAGCTGTAGTTTTAAGGATACTACCGGGCAATTCGCCCTAAAAGTAATGCAGGGAAAACTCTAGAAAAACCTCCATCAGGCAGGTCGGGCATTTGGTAATTGTCCCACGCTCTTCCGATGACTTGTGTGGTGTTTGCTGTGGGGTCGCAGCATTCCCTTCTCCGTGCTCGACCAGTTTCGGAGGCAGATGATCTACTATTCGCATAGGAATAGCGGACAACTCTTACCGTATGTCGTAGGTCCGCGACCCCGAAACATACACCTCTCAAAAAAAGCCGTGGTGCCTCGGCTTGTGGGAACCTTACTTCAAAAACCAGAGAGGAGAGGGCAAAAGTAACCGCCTCCAGTTCTCCGGGAAGGATCACCTGCTACAGTTGAGAACAACTCACCTTTTTTTTAGAGTTACAGGCTACATATAAGGAACGATATATATATAGCGCCGGTGGCAAACACTCGCCTGACACACAGGATTATGTTACAAAAGTAGTCTGCTGGAATTATAAGTAATAAACTGAATGTCGTAAAAAATTGAAACATTTTGCTAGTAACCCTCTGTAGAGTCATTATTCCAACACTGCACGATGCAGCTGCAGTTCCTTAATATTAATCAATGTAGCAAATCTAATATCATTTCATGTAATGGTCCTCATCCTGGAATGATTCGTATTTTTAAATTTTAATCCATACTTCTGTATGTAGTATCAATATTCTGCACTTTTAAAATTTAGTGGCTTCCAGGGAGCTATGAATTTTTTTCAGACCACTGATCAGAATTAAAAATGTCAGACGCATTTTATTATAATAACTTGAGATAAAATGAAAAATTTACGTGTGATTGAAAATGAATAAGAAAGATTGCCAATTCAGACAAAAAAAAGTGATAATACAAACACCACACAACTTTTCTGGGATCATTTTCCCTTTCGTCAGGTGCACCGGGATCCTAGGCACAAGGATCCCAGAAACCTTGTGTGGTATTTATATTATCACTTTTTGTCTAAATTGACCATATTTCTTACTCAATAACTTGAGCTAGTTTTAAAGGCAATAATAATAAAAATATACAAAAGAAGTGATAAATAAATACCACCTAACGTTTCTGGAAGCTTTGTTACTTTTTTCGGGTGCAGTAAAAAACGTATTTATATTAGAACATGTATTCGTTCTGATACAACGAAAATCGTATTCAATAACTTTTGCAGCCGATCTCACAGGTTTTCAAGTTATCACGAGATCCTCGACCATTATCGTCGCGGAGTCAATTCACTCATTGCATTTAATGTGTTTGTTGTTCAACTTAGGAATGAATAGTGTATTAATTACTTTTCCTTCTTCCCAGGCGTGGTTGTGTAGCGTCCAATTATCTTCCTCCCCGAGTGGGTGTTCCTGTAACCGGACGCTGCAGCGTCCATCTCACATGCGGCCTTCGCACTTTTCTTAGCCACACCAGACATCCATAAATCTCTCGTACTACAAACTACGAACAAACAGGCGGACGTACACCTTCGTAACTCATATCAACGTGCTCGCGGAAATGGAGAAATGCTCCAGACCAAAATCTGGTTCACGAACAAAGAGCAACCAACGGTGAACAGCATGAAACAGCACAAACTTCCAAAACAAGAATTCGTTTGATTTGGAACGTTCCTGAGCGAATGATTATCTAGACTTATTTTAATATGGGAGAAGAATACTATCATCGGGCCGAAATGATCTGGAACTTCGTAACCTTATCAGCCAATTAGTCTGATAAAGGAATACGTATAAAACGTTGTAAGTTTTCATATTTAATTAAATTCTTCAATTATTTGAAAATCAGAGATCAAGAATCATCGTATTGACAGTAATGTTATGAAAGCAATAACCCAGAGAATCTATTTACTTGAAATTACCCTTTTTTAATGGATATTAATTAAATTTAAAATATTGTTCCATTCTGAATAATAAAGCACGTAATCTCACCTTAAGTATAAATGACATATTGAGAAAAACAGTGTAGTAAAATTCACGTGTAGTTCTTGTAGAAATATTTGAAGCAACGGTAATTAATTGATATGTCACAGATATGAAGTTAAAGGAAAATTACAGATTTAGAATCGTTGATATAACATAATTCACTGATAAATAAAGATTAATTGAATTAATTGACTGAATAATTGCATTAATTACTCGCTCATTATGAAATCCTCGACAGAAAAAATTGAGCGCCAATCTCAGAATGTAAAAAGTAATACACCTTTTATATCCAGGTGGCTATTAGCTTTTTGGCTATTAAAGAAAATAGTTCTTCCCATTACTAGGTATCTAATGAGTAATTCGCTTTTCAAACAGTTTTAAAAAAGAGTTTTCACTTGTCTTTCTGACCAATATTTGTAACATAAATACCGGGCAAATATTAATTCAACATCCAAACTAATATAGGCCAAAATCAGATATTTTAGCGTCCCTAACAATTAAGCTATAAACTGCTAGCAATTTAATTGTTTGTGATCTCTTTTCAAAATGCATCCTAACTACTGCTATATTTGAAGTTAAACTTCTTATATGAAGTATAAAATTGCAATACGTATCTCTTTTCGAAAAAGATGCGGTGGTAAAATGAAGCATGAGCCTGATCAATTAAAGAGTCCTCTTCTCAACTACGATTGGAGCTGTAAGCATGTGGGATACTTTCCGACGCAATCGAGAAAGAAAGATATTATCATACATAATAAGTTCTTACTTAAAATTATATCAAGATATCAAAACCATCATTAGTATTTTTACTGCTTCACTTTCTTGAAAGTAAAGATAATAAGCATATTTTATAACCATTAAATAATATTAAAAGTTACATGTAATGTGACTTACTCATGAGCATTCTCTATTCCGCCACAGAAAAATAAATAATTTTTAAATGACTATTTGGAGTTAAGCTTCCCTTGTACGTAATTTTTACACTCACAATAATTTATTTATTAATTACACGTTCTATTTTGTGCGTTACTCATGAAAATATTTAATTTATTTTCAGAACTCGCACCCGTATGGCAGTTATTCCAATTGTTGAGCTTACAACAAATTCACACTGTAGGATGTTGATTCTTTAAATAACTTATGGTATTAGAAAGCTAATAATTTGGTCTAATGTAACGACAGAGAATAAATTGAATTGTAAAATAAATTTTTTAAATTTTCATAACCGTTTTGAAGACTACTCTTCAATGGTTTTTACTTTCGCGAAATGTGATTATGCAATGTATAAAGCCTCCATCTGCTACAGACCTTGGATCCTTGAAATACACATCATATCTTGAATCGAAGACATGTTAAACTATTTTATTATCGGATGAAGCTTGGGCGGACAGATCGCTAAAGACTAATAACTACATTTTAGCAAATGAGCCAATGAGGCTTCTCAATGTTTTGTATTATTTTTCAGAATACTTTTCAGCTACACGACTCTACGGATGTGTCAAACGAATCGCATTTCATTTATTCTAGACTATATTTTCGTCTCTATGAATAATTAATTTTAAAATAAAACGACCTTGAATTTTACAAGAATTAAAAAATTAAATTGCGTTAAATTAACACATGTTTATTTTTATTATTTGAAATTTCTTCAAGCGTTTTACCATTTAAGCTAACACATTTAAATAAAATATATTAAATATTTTCATTCATAAGGTAAATATTTATAAATCATTTAATGTTTATCTAAATTATAATAAATTCAGTCATTGTTTCACGATGAGTTAAACTAATAAACATATATTTTATAAATGTGAATTAAGTATTCCATGTAACTGTGATAGTTTACTTTTGATATATAGCATGTCTGTAGTTAATCGGGATTTATATTTTCTTTCTCATTATTTGACAATAATCTCAAAATTTGACTTATAGAAACTAAATATTTTATTCTGATATATCCTTAGAGATAATGGAATGCTTTTATGGAATTTAATATTCTTTAAATGTCTTTTATTCTGATTGTTTGTCCAAAATGAAACAGAGAGAAAAAAGATTTCTCATTTAGTTTTATATACTTAATTATGTAGAAGTGTTTTTATTAAAGTTGTCTTTTAAATTTTATGTACAATTTTAAGATTTTATTTCTACGACAAATAATTTTTATATTATATGGCTTGAATGTTTTATTGATTCAACTTTATCCATCTGAGTGTGTAATTAATTTTTAAATTGTTTGTATTTGTATTTGATCATTATAATGTATATATATATTATATTCAAATTGATGGTAAACTGTAACATAAAGAAAATTCAAATATTTTATTAACTTCACATTCACACGTAAAAAAGTTTAAAATTAGGATCGAAGGAGTTTTGTCAATTTAACACAAGTATTTTAATTTTCTTATTTTCCTGTGTATTTATTTTTTCCGGCATTGTTCTAAGTCTTTTGTAACGCCTCATTTACGTTCCTGCCTCCTGTTGCAAATACCAACTTCTATTGGGGATTCAAGAAAGTCCTTCCATTTTATATAATTTTAATGCTAATTCAGATTTATAAGATGTCTCTTAAGGAACAAAAATTTCTTCGGAAATACACTCATTTGTTTTATATATATATACAACGTAAAAAATAAGCGATGAAATTGCTATCTGAAACAGAATTACAAAATTGCAATAAGATAATTTTAAACTCTGTTTTAGAGGCGGTAGTAGAACCTGAAAATATGATAGAACATAATTTTGATGTGATCCCTAAAATGAAGCTATGGATGGAAAGTGATGAAATTTATTTTATAAGTAATCCTTACCATATTCTTAGAGCTAAATATAGAACAATAAAAGTCTGTAGCAATTTTGTGCGGACTTTCAGGCCGGTTTCGTCAATCACTGAATGGAATTTAATATATATAATTATGTGTTATGGACCCTTCATGCTTCTCATTAAAATTGTAGTGCGGAAAATGAGACGTGATTGTCAATAAATCCGAATGTGTTGCAGTGAAGTATATCGGAAATATTTCGTCAGAAATGTTTCATTATTTGGGTCAAATGATTAAAAGGAACTTTTTGCGTAACGAACGCATGTCAAAAGTTCTTTGAACTCGCAAAACGTAAGTGAAAGACAATCGCAACCAACACCAACAGTATGTTTGACTCAGCTAACATAAATGATGACTACTTGGCCACCTCAGCGGCAGTATCCTTTTGCAACGACATACGGAAACGAAGCAATCCGATGAACATGCATTAATTTTGTTTAACTCTATATTATATTTTTGTTGAAGACTGTTTTAAAGATTCATATGCTAAATACTGGCCGAAAACATCTGATGAGTGGTCGAAATAAATGGCAATTTGACAAAATAGTCGTGACTGTTAATGGAGAGGTTGAAATCGGATAAATATTTTATTTAACTTTAGTTAAGCTGCACCGAACCCTGGTACCCCGTGCTCTCTCACGTTATTTTTGAGAGGAAAGGTAACATGTAAGTGCCAGAGGTTGTTCACAGGTGGCAGCACGCACTGCGCACAAGCGTCTTGCGTTTCAATGTGGAATGTGGAGAACCTTTTAAAAAAATACAGTTTAAGCAAACACAAGCTTTCTATTTGGTACCTATAATTTCTGTAATGCATAGAATTGTTCATGTAAATTAAATTTTCCTAGTTCGCAGATCGATTCGTACAAATTATTTTGCCTATAATCAGTATAGTTTAAGCACTTTAAGCAAAAACGTTCATTAACAGTTTTTAAATTAAGTGCAAAGGATAATTATCAAACTGCGACGAAATATTAGCTTTTCCTAGGTTCAGGGTGAATTACAAATACCAAATTATAGAAGAAACAGCCCATAGGGCTTCTCTACCGTCATGATTGTAATTGACACTGAACGAGTCATATATTTCGGTCTTAATTTGCACCCTTTATAAATGTTTAAATATGAAAAAGAACCCTCAATACTCAATTACTGAATGTAAATAACGGATAACAACCCAAAGTTATCACAAAATAATACTATAGAATTATTGAGTACACAACAGATGATTTCCGATTGGTGATCAGTTCTATGATACAAGTTTTTAAAGCACATTTGATTTTTTCGATGAACAATTCTTTCATAAAATATTATTAACTACACGACGTCTTTGGTGCAAATCCAGTGCGTTTATGATATCTAAAAGTAACACGTAGACGTAGGAATCTGTGACGTCACACCCGTGGTGCAAAAGCTCTGAAAATGATATATTTATGACAAACTATTTTAGCTCAGAACATGATTTTCGGCGTCACAAAACGATTTTTTATATTATTTTTTATGCATAAAATGCGTCATTTTGGACCATTTTTGTTGACGTGTAACATCATCACTTAAATCCCCATTAACTCTTTCACAATATTATTATGAAAACCCGTTTCTACCTTCAGTAGTTCTAACTGTTCGTTGTTATGTCAATTATTCACTTCCTCCTTTTATATTCATGCATGGAACGAATATTATGTTCTAACACATGATCAATATGGAATCAGTGCTTAAAAGTTTGTGTGTGATTTAACAGAAAAAGAAAATGTCAAGAACAATATATTACAAACAAGGTGAACTTTTCGAACAGGAAATTGTAATGTTTGTCTTAGGGTTATGATGTATTCCGAGTCAGAAGTATTCGACTGGTACTAGTCGGTTAATCCCTGGACATAATGAAACACTTAACTGAGCATCACAAACAATCATCAGCTCTATAAATTTGCTGGTTGTTTAAAATCGACCAGAATACCATTTGGAATTTTAGGTCAACATGCTAACTTTTATATGGGTAAAATTTTTTGTGTACGATTCTCAAATTCAGCTGCCTTTATCGCCTTTCAAAATTTTCCTTTCAGAAGATGGTCCTAACACTGTGATTATTTTCAATCAGCCATAGCGGTGGTTCTGCAATTGAGAAAAATATGAGTATACTAGTCTTTTATTTAAAAATAAAAGCAATACAATAGTAAGTTGAGGAAGTCAGGAGTTTCATTGCTCGCTTTAAAAATATTATATTATATTTTAATAATATTAAAACGGCCTTCATAACAGACAAAAATAAAAAAGAAACACTTAAAATAAATCAAATTTAAATTTAAAGCTGTGGACGTTTCGACACACATTAACGTATTTTTCTAACGGCGAATAATTTAAGACTGTAGTTGAAGAACAAAATAAAAGCTAAGCGCCAAAGAACTAAAAACAAAATATCTTATAACTTGTTGAGACTTTCTGTGTTATATTAACAGTATGCTTTTTAATACGCAATAATTAATCTCTTGCAATAACATGATTCTCTATGTCAAAATCGAAACTGTGATTAAATTTTGTATAATTGCACGATGACAGTTTGAAATTAGATATATGTTATTTAATCCTAATATTTAACATTCTTTTTGTTTGGCCTATATAAAATATCACAAATTTTATAGACAACAATTGTGGAGTAAAAGCTATTAATAGGGTCTTTGTGGAAGGAAACGATAAATCAAACCATATAATCTCATAACATGTCTATTAAATAAAATTGTCTGTATGTGTATGTTCCTCATACAATTCTACATCCGTGGAAGCACATTTCGTACATGTGTTCTTTGCGTCCAGGAAACAAACTATGTTTGACACGCCTTATTGATTCCATAAAGAGAAATTTTAATAAAGATTTAAACATTATTTCCTTAAATTCATACACCCCTACGTTGTTTATTCACAAACATATAAAAAATAAATTGGATACCATGAAATAAAATTGTAATTTGCCCACAAATAAAAGTGAATAAAATTAACTTAGTCGTTTAACCTCGGTTACAAAATATTCAGCAGACATTGATTGAGTTATTTGATAAGTACAGCATTATTTAGCAATTGTAATGTTGATAAAAATTTCAAAGATCAAATTAAAAATTTTGAAAAACAGAATGTAATATACAAAATAGATTGCATATACTGTATATCTTGTTATATCGGAGAGAGAAAAAGAGTGATAAAAACTCAAATCGAAGAACAATTTTCCAACTGGGAACATCTTTGTTTTCAAAAACCTTAACGTATTTGCTTTGATTAATTGGGTCAATGTTAAAAACATTTATTATGAGAGTTATTTTCAATAAAAAATATTTTTTAATGCTTCCCATCTTCAGGATGGATCTTATAACATGCGACACTTAATTGAGTTGCCAGTAAATAGCGCTTACTTTCACGGAGAATATCCTGGTTATTAAGTCTCATTTGTGGGGTAATAAAGGAGAGTGAAGCAATTGTGTGAACTTGAGGCTCATCCAGATGTCACCCGGAGGTAGTTGCTAAGTAACGCTTTGTAATGACACTAACATCCTTTCTCCTTTCCTCGGTACCAATATGACGTCGAAAATATTAAGAAAATAATACAGGTCAATCAATTTATAAAAGACATGTTATAGTAAATTTTCAATACAATTACGCTAGCGTGAGTCACTTTTAAAACTCCTTTCATTTATTAGTAAAGTCACTAACAACGAAATAAACTGGTATTTGTAGCGACACTTGATGCGATTAAGTACACTTACGATTTCAGAGAGGGCCCAAAGAAATTATATCGAGTGTAACTATGATAACGCAAATCAATTCATGTTTGAACTCAACCAATTGTTAGGAATCGACTTATAATTTTTTTTTTTAGGTAACAGGCTACATGAGGGTAATCCAAATGATGGCAACTCCCCTTTAATAGCATAGGAAGGGATTTGAAAGGGGGATGCGGAATGGTAGAAGAAGGTAGCCAGGGGTTAACTAGGGCCCCGGGCTATAGTTTAAGGATCCTACCCGGTAATCGCCTAATAGTATTACAAGACAAACCCTATAAAAACCTGCATCAGGTAGGTCGGGCATTGGGTACTTGTCTCACGCTCTTTCGATAGCGGGAGAGGAGTTTGCTGTGGGAACGCAGCATTCCCGTCTCCGTGCCTCGACCAGTTTAGGAGGCAGGTGGCCGACTGTTCCCATGGGAACAGCGAACCACTCTTACCGTATGCCCAAAGTCTGTGACCCCGGATTATACACCTCTCAAAACAGGCCGAGGTACCTCGGCTTGTGGGAACCTTAGTTCAAAAAACCAGAGAGATGTGAAGGTATCCCCAAAGGTAGCCACCGCCAGAGCTCTCTGGGAAGGTTCACCTGCGAGAGAATTCTTCGCTACCGTTCCGCATCCCCCCTTTCAAATCCCTTCCTATGCTATTAAAGGAGAGTTGCCACCATGTGGATTACCCTCATGTAGCCTGTTACCCTAAAAAAAACCTATCCTGCTGCCTCCTAAACTGGTCGAGGCACGGAGAAGGGAATGCTGCGTCCCCACAGCAAACTCCTCTTCCGCTATCGGAAGGGCGTGGGACATGTACCCAATGCCCGACCTACCTGGTGCAGGTTTTCTAGGGTTGGTCTTGAATCACTTTTAGGCGTATTCCAGGTAGAATCCTAAAACCATAGCCCGGGGGCCCTAGTTAACGCTTTGCTACCCTCTTCTACCCTTCCGCATCCCACCTTTAAATTCCCTTCCTATGCTATTAAAGGGGAATTGTCACCATGTGGATTACCCTCATGTAGCGTGTTACCTAAAAAAAACTATATAATAGTAACAGAGACGTCATCAAGATACGAGATACTTGTAATATATTTTAATTCTTAAACTAATAGTTTTTAAGTCATATTACAAAAAAAAAACTTATATAAAATCTTTGGCAAAATAAGTGCAAGCTATAAAACTGGATGTTAGGTGGACTTTATTATCTTGTGGGTAATAAGACGTACGTACTCTACGTGTTTGCCGAATATGACCGAAGTTTTTAATGTAGTCGCCTAACTTCTTATTGCTAACGTATATTTATTTTCAGAAAAAAATGAGGAGGCTATAATACTCAAAAAAAATTACTCTATGTATTGACGACATATTAATGTGGATAATTTATGTTTGGATAACGAATAAGATATCGTTATTGACCGAAGAAAAAAATTTGATAAATTTGACAATAGTGATTCATCTGCACTATTTAGAAGTTTCCGTAATTGCAAATAAATAACCTGTAACTGCATTTGATTGGAATACCCTTCAAGCTTCATTTCAGTTTCAAATCTCCCTATCCACAGTGTTAATGTAAAGATTGAAACACTGATTAACTGTTACGAAAGTCTATTAATACAGAATTAGACCCGAATAACATTAATATTGCATTGTAAGCTAGTTCGGTTGTAAATTATTAGAATAATATTTGTTATTATATGTATTTAGCAAAATTCAAACTCTTCATTGAAATTAGAGTAAGCGTAATGGTATTATGGTTTTAGTTGTAAAGTTGTTTCTCTAGTATCCCATTATTTTGTGGAGAAAAGTAAAGATGAAATATGAAGTGAAAGTGATTTATAGAATACAATTCTGGATTATTGTATTACATTTTTTAAACTCTTATCTGCGAGACCTGTTCTCTCGCAGGCAGAACCTTTCTGGAGAGCCGGAGAGGGCTATCTTTGGGGATGAATTTTCGTCTCTCCGTTTTTGAACTAAGGTTCGCACAAGTCGAGGCACCTTGGCCTGTTTTCAGATGTGTATGTTGTTCCTGGGTCGCAGACCTTGGTCATATTGTAAGAGTTGTTCTCGTTTCCCATTGGGAACAGTCGGCCAGCTGCCTCCTAAACTAGCGAAGCACGTAGAAGGAAATGCTGCGTCCCCACACAAACCCCCTCTCTCGCCATCGGAAGGTCGTTGGACAAGTACCCAAATGTCCGACTTACCTGATGCAGGTTTTCTAGGGTTTGTCGCGCATCACTTCTAGGCGAATGCCGGGTAGGATCCTTAAACTATAGCCCGGAGACCGTAGTTAACCCTTGGCTATCTTCTTCTACCCTTCCGAATCCCCCCTTTCAAATCCCTTCCTACGCTATTAAAGGGCAGTTGCAATTTGGATTACCCTTATGAAGCCTGTTACTCTAAAAACATTAACTCTCATCCATATGGGTGAAGTAGATTTAGATTAACTCTTTTTTCCAAACCATAAAGTTCCATCATAAAAGGCCGCCTACCTAAAATCCATCGTTGAGCTTTTCCCGTTTATGGCGCAATATTATTGCACGTCAGTAAGATTCAACGTCTTTGATAACATATAAAGAAAATCCAAAGTCAAAACTTAGAAAATTATGCATAAATGTAATATTCCCAAGCTTCGTGCTTTTAAAGTAAGCCTGCGAGAGGATTTCTCGCAGGTGAACCTTCCCAGAGAGCTCTGGCGGGGGCTACCTTTGGGGATGCTCTCACATCTCTCTGTTTTTTTTTTTTTTGAACTAAGGTTCCCACATGCCGAGGCACCTTGGTCTGTTTTGAGAGGTGTATGTTCCGGGGTCGCAGACCTTGGGCATACGGCAAGAGTTGTCCGTTATTCCTATTGGAATAGTCGGCCAGCTGCCTCCTAAACAGGCCAAGGCATGGCGAGGGGTAAGCTGCGTCCCCACAGCAAACTCCTCTCCCGTCATCGGAAGGGCGTGGGACAAGTACCAAATGCCCGACCTACCCGATGCAGGTTTTTCTAGGGTTTTCCCTGCATTTCTTTAGGCGAATGCCGGGTAGGATCCTTAAACCATAGCCCGGGGGCCCTAGTTAACCCTTGGCTACCTTCCACTACCCTTCCGCATCCCCCCCTTTCAAGTCCCTTCCTATGCTATTAAAGGGGAGTTGCCCATAGTGGATTACCCTCATGTAGCCTGTTGCCCTAAAAAAAAAAAAAAAAAAAAAAGCTTCGTGCTTTTAGGCATTATAAGGTATTCACGCCGTATGTATAAAGTGCAAAACGTTTGTAAGTTTTGAGCTGTAAGGATTTACTTATATGACATATTTGAAGTGAAACTATTGACGGGCAAGATACTCGTACGCCTTAGGGGACAAGTGACAACTCACCATAATAATGGAGCCTTTACATTATTATCCTTCGAAACACAATGGAGAAAGCTGACCACTCATGCCATCCTCGTGGAAATAATACGATAGAGTGTCACAGATTTATGACACTACCGCTTTCAGATTTGAGCCATGTAAACAATGAAAAGTTTGTGTTAAGGTGACCAGAAGCTTCAGAAATGTGAGACGTCTTTATTTGCCGTACCAATTCCGGAGATAATTTATTTTACCATGGCACTCCATTTTCTTAGTAATTTAAATAAAAAAATCACTTCATTAGACCTTTTTCCATCTTTAAAGTATTTATTAATGGTAAGTATGAATCAATTCTTCATTAACGTAGCCGTATTAATCTTAAAATTACAGATAGTTATTATAATGTTGGTGAATAACATTTATGTGATGATGTCCACGGCACGTATCGATAATCTTCTAAAGGGACGTTTCGTGTTAATCAATGTTTAGTAGAGCATAAACCAGCCTTTATTGACTATCCATTACATTCGTACTGCGAATATATAAAACATGCAATGTAACAGTATAAAACATACAAAAAGTTGAGAATGACGGTGAGTGTGTATGAGTAAGATGAACGCTGCCGTTACGCTTGTCTGTAACAGAAAGTAAGCTTTGAGTGCGTGCTGAAAGTGCGTCTTAGTTGCAGTGCATCTTAGAGTTGAAAGCAAAGGGCAGGGGAAAGTAGAAAAGTACATTACTAATCGTAGTGCCTCACTATTTCCTATACAATGTCTACACAATATGCAGAAGTAAAAGGTAAAACAAGATCCCTATAGAAGCCATGTATGTGATTCGTGACGAGCTTAATTTAAGAGGTTATGGCGTCATCAGAAATAGAGGACCTGCAAGCGCATTCATCTTTTTTGTATAATCAAACTGAGCTTAATACGGACCTAGAAATTATTTAAAAATAACTGCAGTTAGCAGTTACTAATATTTTAGCTACTAATGATGACGTCACACACTCTGGTACCTCGTGTAGGCGCTGTAGTATTGTGAATATGTTAAACGCAGTTGAGAGGAAGCATTTGAATAAAGCGTGCTATTTAATTGTCGGTGGTACGGGGCAACGCGGATGCTGTGACGTGATGGTGTATGAGGGTGTTGAGAGACTCAGTGTCAGTGGAGCGCGTACGCTGCTACGGGGGCGGCGTGGGCGACGGCGGCAACCGGGTGGACGCTGTGTCCGGAGCGGGACACGACGGCGTTGAAGCCGTTGTGGTCGTCGGCCTGGTACTCGACGGTACGGGTTGAGCCGTCGGGCTCCACGAGACTGTAGCTGCCCTTCACCACGTCACCATCGCGGTGCTCCGTCTGCTGCTTGATGTCGCCGGTGTGGGCGTCATGCACTCCGTAGTTGAACTCGTATTTTGGGTACGCCTGAAAAAATAACGGTTCATCGTAAGATATTAACTACAAAGAATTTGTCAAAAATTAAGTGCTGGGAATTTTTATAAAATAGTGTTCGTTCAAAGAGAAACAAGTAATAATTTTTCTTGCCAACTTAAACATTGTTTATATACGAATAGCGCGAAACTACGAGCTCATGAGAATACGAAAGACTGAAACTGATATACAAAAGTTCAGTGTATTCCTTTCTAACTTCATTTTAATATGATGTGTTCCCTTTTTGGCACTTTTACTATTATATGGTGTATACAATTTATGTAGAGCTCCGTTATAAGTTAAATATTTATTCATTTTCTTACTTTACTTCTGCTAACCAATATTTTCTGGCGAGACTGAACATATATATATATATATATATATATATATTATTACATATAATGTTCAACATTAAATTAATTATTTACCGTTTCTCAGCTGTAGATGTATTGAATATTAAACTAAATATTTCATAATTTGTGTGTGTATCTGTCTTAACGTAAGCCGTTCTGTTACACGCATAATTAATTGCCTATAAGATTATTGTAATAAATTAAATCAAGTTTAAAATATAATGCATTTTTATTTATCAACAAAATCACTATCATCCATTCTAATTGTACTTCGTCATAATACAGTGTTGAGGTGAAAAATTGCGTATTATACTCAGTTTTTATTCAATTAGAATACTGTGATCGTTAATTCAATTAATTTCGCGTAATTTATACAAATTCTCAGATGCCTAGAGTACGTTTCATGCTTAAAATTCGTTCGTTTTTGAGAGATATGGAAAACTTCATTCACGATCTCGCATTCAAGTGACGTAGATATTGGGAAATCTTAACTGAAAGTAATATAGCTGAATAAAAAAAACGGCTGTATTGGATGAACATTAACAAATAGATAATGAAGTATCCAACATAAAAAATTAAATGATAAAATAAATTCTATCACTAAATTTTGCTGTTTAATGTCTACTTTATTATCTATTTGAAAGGATAATTACGAAAAGTTTAGATTTGAAACACACATTAAGACAGTTTTGGTTTTGTTAATGAAGGTACGGAGATTTCTACATTGTAATACATGTATTAGTTTTGCTAATAAAGTGTTTAAAGAAAAAAACTTTATAATCTGTGGACGACTGGTGTATCTATATATTAATTGTCTGTCTTTCTTTCGATTAAAATGTAGCATAACAGCCTCAGCTCTTGACTAAATTCTGGCTTCTACCCAAAGTCCTGTCATAATATACACTTTATATGGTTGTTTTGGGAGGTGTGTTAAATTTAATTTCCTCTGTAGTATTTTTTGTCCAGTTGTTTGTAATGAACGTGTAATAAATTTCGATTTATGAATACCGAGGATTAATTTTGACATTATATTTTACAAATTAGAAATTAATGAAGCGTTCAATCTGCCGTTGAGACGCTGCCTCCTGACATGTAAACAACTACGTATTGGACATCTGAATGAATGGCGGCAGCAAAATGATGAAGGGAAAGCAACTACTGGGGCATGAAAGGAAGGCGATACTTTGGGGTTCGCGACTTCAAAGGAGCATCAAATATCTCTAGAAATTGACGCTCTATAAACCTGGATCAGAGGCGGCTTTCTCGTTTTCCTGTCACTATGTGTTGCGAGGAGCAGTTAAGTCTGCGGTAATTACAGCAACAGCCTGGGGCAGTGCCGCTTTCTGCTCGATACGAGCGGGGGTTCCATTTATTCAGCACTCTGGAAAAATAAACGGGCAAAAAACAACTGACACACTTAAAGGAGGTGAATATTTGTAACAACTTCCTCTGCTGCGTCGTGTATGCTCTTTAACGGAAACATTAATTTTTTTCAATCCTTGTCTCGTATAGATTCATACCGCCTCCGCATTTGGTCCAATCCACAACAAATATTTTTGTTTTAGTAATTTATCGTTCACTAAACATTACCCTTCAGACGGATAAATAAGTAATTATTCATCTTTACGAGAATTGTTCTAAAATCGCTCAGGGACTGTGAAAATCCTTATTGGTATTTCTTCTTAAGCACGTTATTTTATATATTCTGGAAAATTTTCTCTTACTTTATCACTCTTTATTAATATCTCTCTTCCTGGCTGCAAAATCAATTTGTTGTACGTATTGAGTAATTTCGGACTTTTCAATTTACTTACATTTCTCAGAGACCTTCTTTCCATCACTAAGACAGAATAAACTAATCTAAGTTAAATAATTTGAATATAAATTTTAATGATGAATCATAATACACAGTTCTGCAATTTTCTTCATAATATCAGCGCTCCGTGAACAATTTGAACATAAATTTGTCGCAAATTACTGATCAATCCCCAATAAATTCCGTGAGTATTTATTTTTAAAAATATATTTTTAACTACAAAGAAAATAAACAGAAACTTTTTCTGTAGTAGTCATTTAAAAATAAAGTTTAACAGTTTTTATAAATGAGAAAATCGTTGCATTTATCAAAACCATACTGCTGCCTTCAACTTCACTTAAAAACGTTGAAGAATTTCACTATATGCTCTGTGAATATTCAGAAATATGACAATTTTTTTAGTTATTGCGTTATTTCTGTAAGGAGAATCCTGTGATTTGAATCAATAATAATTCAAAAGTCGTGTAAGTTTTCACGAAGCTAAATTGAAAAATTTTCAAATTGGAGTTACGAAAATCTCGTCTACAGTTACAACGGACCGCTTTCCTCATTTAACAAGACCTATAAAACAATAGAAGATCGGGTTCAGTGTGGAATTTGTGTTCCACTCTCATTATCTGCCGCTTTACATATGTCTACAGATTACTGCACATTTTTCACCTACAAAGAGAAAAATAATGGATTCAATAAATAAGTTTAATTCTAAAGAATACCCCTGTTGTAAGACTGGGTGACTTACAAATTCGTAGCAATTCCTAGTGTGGACTTTGCCAAACGTAGATATTTTTTAAATAAAAGATAAATGTATCTGTTATGTGAAAAATACTTATCACGCCAATTATATCCCAACGACATATCCTTTAACGAACGATATACGAGAATGTCTGGAGACATTTCTTCATACGTGAAATATGCGACGATGTGAGAAAGGCGACCGGCTAATTTCCCGAGGCCGGTCCACAACTCTTTTTGCTCGACAGCGCGGGTGGGAAACGGAAGAAGAAAGCAGGTGAAAACTGCAGAGGCCAGATCTCGCCGCTGGATCTTCCCACGTTCGCTTGCTAACAAAATTGAATTTCTCTTCGGTGGCAGCTGCAGAGATGTAGGAAAAATTTTTTATTATTCATTAGGGGTCACTGTTAGGACTGTCCAAAATTCATCTGATAAATCATCGATTTAAAGAAATTCTAATGAAAGGTTTCTCAAAGCGAACATAAATATTTTATTGAAGCAATCGTCGAATAATCTGTAGAGTACTGAGTATTATTTTTGTAATACGTTAAATATTTGGCGATCTTCATTGGTGACTTACTCAATCTGTTTTTACTGAAAAAGACCTTCCCTTTAGTTTATCGTTTAAAAACATCAATATATCTAAATATCTTATTGGATTTGCAATACTAAATGTGTAAATATATTTACTTTTAGTCAAAGTTAAGTTTTAAAAATTCTGTGAGTGATGTGAAAAGACAATTTTAATTATTCCTTTCCACATGAACTTCAATTCGTATTATTCTACTTTTCCAGTACGCAAATAATGAAACGAAAATCCCGGTTGAAAAAGAATTCCTACAACATGACCGGAGAATGCTAAAAATTATTACCTTACAAATTCTCATGCTTCAGAGATTATTAAATTCTGTAAACTTTTTTAAGAATTGAGAAATAAGTGTTTTTAACTATACACACAGATTAAAACCAAGTTTTTTTCATAACGGTGTATGGAAACAATAAATAACTATAGTCACGAGGCCAGTTCATAGTTTCGAGTTCTAATCGTTTCCATTATTATTCCTTCAGCTTACGTTTGCGTTGTACAATTTTGGTCTGTAAAGTAACATTCAAAGAATTGAGTAAAATAAAAGATTATGCCGTAAAATTACATCTTATGCATTTTTTTAAAGATAAAATGTAACGTTTTCAATCAAAGTCATGTTAAATATGTCGCTTAATGTGTCGAAACGTAAAACTACGTAATCGCAGTGTACTCTGTTCAATGCTGAGCAAGTGCGATTGCACCTTAGCAGAGAGTACTCACGACGGGTTCAGCGATGACCGCCTTGGCTATGGGGGCTGCGTAGGCGACGGCGTGAGGGGCGGCTTCGTACACTTGGGAATACTCCACGGGGTAGGCTGCGGCCAGGCCCAACGCCATAGCCACCAGAACGGACAACTGAAACACAACAACATCCTTCATAGTATTACATCGCCAAGATACAAGTAAAACTTCACATAACTGCGTAAAAAAATAGCGTATATGTATGCAGGATACTGGAGATTTAATAACCATATTAAAATTTCGGATTTTATACACTCATTTACCTAGAACTATGGACAGACGCAACTCGCTTGGATACACAGAATAATCCTCTCCGTCTCCGTTTGCACCATAGAATGCAGTCATTCGTGGTGGAAACTTTTGCTTCTAAGGTAGACTTTGTTAACCTTCAGCATTACGTAAAGCAATGTGGTGATACCAAAATAAAAATTAAAGGGAACCATAAGAACGAGACAAGTGAAAATGCACTTAAACTATACGAATACTTCGGAGAATTAAATCCAGCAGTTAACAGCTAGCATCTAAGCATCCAGCTAGCACGTTGCTGTACCACAAGGACAGAAAACTTTAACGTGTGTTGTTGGATTAAGGGTTACACAATATATCAAGTAAAATATTTTAATTCCTTCGGACAATTAGTCTCTCAATTGCAATACTCTTTGCCAGCAGAAGACCGCCTTGCGGGCTGTTCCAGACTATAAAATTTTCGGAATAGCTTCCAGTTTGTATGAGAATAGACTAATTTATTTCATTGTTTTCTAACAAATTAAACGGAATGGTCCGATTAATCGTTCAATTTAAGATTTTTTTTGCCTTTTTACTTATGCCTAAATAGCCTCAAAGCTACATACGTATTTTCAGTCATAATAAATTTATGGGACAGACCCACCGCGAATGGCGATAGATATTTCGGTTTTATTCAAAAATCTATGCTTAAACATTCGCGGTTTATTTGTGGGTGTAAATGTTCGTGACGGGATCACTTAAATTATTATCTTCTATTTTTTAGGTCTCTATTTCTCCTCGAAACAATACACAAAACGTCAGTAGATAATAACAGGGAAACTACTATAATTGATATAGAATTAGTTTACCAATTTATGTAAGGTTTGTAATGATTTCACTTTAATACTCTTTACCATTTATGAAATACTTCTCTATTAGTTACTATAAAAGCAAAGTAGCTACATAACAGTTTGATAATTATACATAATCTTCTTTCTTTTGTGTTATTTTCTCCAATTTTTTACAATACCATCTCGTAAAATATTCTCATTTCCATATTTTAATACGAACATTACTAAAATTTAATTTAATTCAATCTTCGGCGACAACCGAGTTACAATATGGCAGATTAAAGTAATATGACTGAAAGGAAATTGAATAATTTTGCGCTAATTATTTTTGAAAAACCGAAACTTATCTCTCCGATAATAGAGGAAGCAATTTTTAACAGGATCAAAGATTGGAAACCCTCTACAGAATAATAATAATAATTATATAAACCCATTTTGACTCTACAAACTAGATAGCTCTGAATATTTATTATACAGGAAGACTCGTGCATAAAAAGTTTACTCTTTAACGTGGCTCTTACTCTTCTCTGCCACTCTGAAGACGTCCAAAGCTACTACTTGAAACGTTCATCTCCCGAAAACAGTCTGCGCTTGAAATTGTAATAGACAGGCTTCCTCAATATTGACAATTTTAAGTAATGGAACAACATAATAAAATCTCTTTTCATATTTCATCTCCATGATGGATACAATTCAAAACTAAACGTTTTTCAATAATGTCAAATAATTAATCTGAAAAAACCTTGTAAAATTGCCTATAGGTGATTATATCGCTTCATTAAATAACATTAAATAAATTTAGTGCGCATACTTATATATATAATACAAATTTTTGGTTATTGCTCGAGTAAGCGATCTGGGTTATTATTGGCCTTCATAAATGGAAATATCCCGAACGAGCATACCCGTAATTTATATCAGTACGCAAAGATTATTTTCAGAACAAAATTCTTTAAAAATATTTCATTACACTCAGCTTTACTTTACTTTCATTCCCTATCACCCTCATATAGATTGACATTATGATAAAGAATAGGTTTTCCTTCTATGAGCGAGCTCAGATCCTATAGATGTTGTCCTATCTTAATTAATTCCAATTAATTTGAAGTTTCACCAACATGATACTTACCATTTATGGAAGTTGCTGCCGTTATAAGCAGAAGATTTTACATTTATTCATAATTACAATAACTTTTATAGCTTTATTTTATAAAATACAAAACGTCTGTGTTAAAATTATACTAATTAGATACATAAATAGCCAAATAATAGGAAAAAATAAGTGTTAAATCAAATACCACACAACGCTTCTGCAATTCTTGTTGCGTTCGCCAGGTGATTCAAAAACCGCAAGAGATGTAATAACGACACAGCGCACAAAACAGGCAGCTCTTATTATTTTTTAGTTTGAAATATGATTGAGAAACGAAAGATGTGTTTCAATTTGCATTCGAAACAAATAAAAAAATTTACGTTCGTATATTCACATTCCTACATTAACCTCGTCTTTTAAGAACGATATGATTCTCAATTTTTTATATAAACTTGATTAAAAAAATAGCTGAAATACTTTCTATGTTAAATAAGTTTCATGGATTTCCATTCTATTTATGATATCGCTGCGCTTGAATTGTGGTCCGTGGAAGCAAATTTATTGGCCTGTCATAAAACATCCCACCCTCCTCCCATACACACTCAGAGCTAAACGGGACTGATGGAAGTTGAGCCTGGTGTTTAAATGTCGTTTTCAATATTGGAGATGAGGCATATTGACGGACCATGCGTCAGGATGAAAGTCATCAAGAGGATGAGTTTTTTAAGTCTAAAACGAATGATTGAAAATTTCTGGGAATAGCAAAGAATTCGAAGTTTCCGGCATCAACTGCGGTGAAATACACGCCGCTTCTAATTTATCAATCTAAATTCATACTGTACTGACAGTTAAATGACAATCCATACGTGGAAAAGTGTTTGTTTATTCTTAAACTCCCGACGTAAAATCATGATGCTACCGGAATAATATGATATTTTAAATGCCTATCTGTTCCAGTTTGCCGCATGAGTTTTATTGTATTTCATAAAATTAAATTTTTATCTGCCGCGTTTACCAAACGAGTTTCTGCGCTTGAGGTACGAGAAGAGTCGTAGATAGTACTCACCTGTGAGGAGAGAGCCATGGTTGGAGGATGTGTGTGCTGTGGGGCATCTGAGCCGCAGCTCCTTTATATAGGAGCCGCTCCTAGCAGCGTGTCTCTCCCACCAACAGTTATGTAAGGGCAGCTCTCCTTTACCCTCTCCTGTCCCACATTGCTACCAGCAAGGGTGACGGATATCAAAAACTACCTACACTAACTGCTGGCTAATTAGCGGCACTGTGCAAGTAACAAGGTCGTTCTGTACGTTCTTCATCTCAGGACACCCAACGCACTTCTTCCTCATTAATGTACATAAATAGGCAATTTAGAGAATAACACATTCCGTGGCACAAAAGAAATATACATAAATTAAAACCTAACGTGCTTGATCGTCCCGCTTGACTAAATATTATTATTTAAATAATATTTTTTAAATATTCCTACTTTCAACATACGCTATACAGTTTGCCAGATTTAAAATCAAGAACGGAGGAGCAGGGTTACAGGAAATTCAAAACGCAATTGAATTATGGCTACGGATAACAACATTTTAATTGGACAATTTATTTAGGAATATCGTTGATACTCTATTACTAACGAAGACGGATATTAAGCGTAATACACGTAAAACATCAATATCTCTTATGAATTTCATATTATTTACTTATACGAGCATTGCAGAACACTTTTTATACTTTTCACCTTCTTAACTAAAACGTAATGAGTCAATTTCCTAAAATGCCATATTGCGACATTTTATATTGATACTTCCATTAATTATTCAAATAATTTAAATAAGCAGCAATATTAAATTCGTAATCGTGTTCTTAATTTTATATGAAACAGTAAAATAACAACAGGTATCTTATATGCAAATCGTATCTTTATTTATGTTATATTGATGAATGATAGTTATCTCTGTAATTAACTATTTAACCTTATTGAACACAGTTTCTAAGAAAATCTCAAGTAATTATACTTCACCAGAAAGGAAACTGTTCCGTTCGAAACTCCAGTCCAACCAGACTAAGTATTCTGATATTCTACAGATACATTTGTTCTTCAGCAGTATATTAATTGACGAGGAACCTTTTCCGGATAAAGATTGAGTAAACAGTTTTCTACATTTCAGCCAGATGTCGGTTAACGTATTTCACAATGTTTCCACAAATATGCCGATGGCAGTGAAAGCCGTCGAATAGCTTTGTGACATTTGGTCCAATTTTATATATTTTCCTCGGATATTAAAATATTTGTTACAGAGAACCAACTGTTAACTCAGAGATCCGATCACATCTGCGTCGAAATACTGAAGGTGTATTATGGAGTATTGAGGATATTATATAAAATATAACTATCCATCAGCAACTGTCAAAGCATAATAAGACCCTCGGTGAGAATTCTAGATTTGGCAATGTGCTTGTGCCAATATGTGTACTGTAAACTATTGTAGTTTCTCTAACATATCTATGCATTTGTTTCTCATAAAGATGTATCACTGAAGCCATAATCCAACTGAATAAAAATTTTATGTAGATTTTGTCATAAAATTTAAAAAATTAATATTACAATTATTCCATAGTTCAGGAACTAAGATAGATGATTAAAATGTACCATGTCACAATAACTACGATTATATATACTATATGTTACCATAAATATTATTTTATAATAATTCTTTCAAAAATATTATACGAGCCTTAGTTTTCCTCTGAAATATAATTAATCCCTACCTTCACTAGCACTGAGTATAAAAGCAGAGTGATAGAAAATTCCCCTTAGAGGACTGAATAGATCAAGTTTTGAATAGGTACAAATGGGTTTATATAAGCGAATGTTGAAAGAAAATTAAGATAGAATATAATACGAATTTTTAAAAAGTCTTCTTCTAAAAATAGACATATCTTTGCATGTGTCATTCATAAAGATGTATCACTGAATCTCTAACTCATATAAATAAAACTTTTATAATATCCATATATTACGATTAAAATTATTCACTTAATAGTTCTTTCAAGGCTTAGGAAGAATCTTAGTGTTCCGCTGAATTTTTTAAAATCCAACTGTATATGTTGTCTGTATACATATGGATGTATTGTTTCATCCGAAACCTACATGAACAAATATTCCACTTGAGGCATATGTCTGTTCTTTAATAAGAAATATTTAACAACAAATTGTAAAAGACCAACCATAAGCCTATACAGTAATTTCCGTATCGTTATATTCTTTATGGAGGCTAAATAAGAGTATAGAAGAAACCTATTATATGAATATATTTTTTGAAAGTTTCAAAGTGTATGCAATTCAAGAACATAATTAAAATTAAGTCTAAGATGTTCTTAATGTAACATTAAATTTATTGCAGTTTTTCAAGAATAAAATAAATAGGTAGTGAAGCGGAAATAATTAACCACCTGAAATTTACTGTTATTATTATACACATAAATCTATGTATTATCGTAGTCAAAATATTATATAATTAAAAATAGCATAACATAACAAGTGTTTCTAAGAAAATAGTGTAGTTGTTATGCTAATATAATGATTTTATTTTCGCTTCAATGGTATAATTTATATTACAGTTATGGATTTTACAGAAAAAATATTGATAATTATAAAATAAATCATATTTTACTATTTTAATATATTTATTTAACTCAGGAAATTGTATATTAATTTCTGCTTCTATTTAAAGAAATTATTAATTTCTAGCAGTTATTCGAAGTAATGAAGTCTTAAGTTTCAAATGAAGAAATAGTACGTAAAGTTGTTACTTACATTATTTGAAAATAAAGAGAATAGCAAATTTTTATTAGTATATATAAATATAAATATATATATATATATATATATATATACATATATATATATATATATAAATTTTGTGACATGAACTCATTCTCTCAATGAAAAGATTTATTTTATATTCTACAATTATTAGGTGTTTAAAATTTCAAATAATGCAAAAAAACTTTGTTAAATTATTGAACAAACTGTGATAATTAAGAAAAATATTTTATATTTAAATTAAGTGCGTATAATTATTTTATTTTTTTAACTCAAAACTTTTGCTACATTTGCTGCGTAAAGTTTATCCAAGAATTTATTATCATATTCTTCGTATATCGCACTTGCACCAGTTCCAAATATTTAATTATTTTTCATTACATTTTTCTGCCGAGTTCCAGTCATACGATTCCTTACCTAATATATGAAACTGTTCCGAACCAAATATCAAATCAGGTTGTCAATAATCACTCATTTTCTACGGAGATACAAAAGGAAACCCGCCCTGAATGATGAAAACTTCCATCCATTAAATATCGGTTTGGTCCGATAGTATTTAATTTGGATTATAAATGCCATGGTATAGAATTATTATTTGTACCTAATTGACATAATATACGCAACCCGCACACTTTACGTGTTGAGAGAGTTGCGTCCCACTATCTGTACTGTGGAAAAGTGCGGAAAAGTAGGTCAATTCCAATCTACTAAATTTTATAACATAACATAATTAAACCATACAATAATTCTAATATTATAGTTGTACACTTTATATACAGATGTTATATAAACATTTATATATATATATATATATATATATATATATATGTATATATATATATATATATATATATATTTGTAAAATATAAACACATTCTCTCAATAATACATCCAGAAGATACTTATTACATACACCAATCAAAATTGTAAACATTATCAATTCTGTATTAAATATAAAATTCTTTTTTGTTTTTGAAATCATCCAAACATATAATATTACTATGTTATTCAAAATTTTATATTTCACAATATATCATATAACTGATATAGAAGAATTATTCTCACGATTTTTGTATACGTGATACGTAATTGCGTTTAAAAAATGTATAATATATATACATATTATTATATAAAACCATATTATTAGTATAGAAAAATTATTGTAACATGCAGATTATTTTGGTAATTATTTCAAGGAGAGAGCAACGATTAAAAATATCAGAACATTCATTGGTAGGTTCTCATATTTTAATTACTGCAAAAGTTATTCCAAAAACTTGTAACGCAGTTTTCAGAATACTTTCCAAAACAGCGTTATTTACAAGTAAACAAATATATTTTATCAAATATTTTTAGATAATTTCATGGATGGAAATTATTAAAAATATTTCAACCAAAGTTAAATAAGATTGTCATCAAATTATTTTCCTTAAAATGTAGTCTTAGAATTAAAATTTCTTTCCAAATTTGAAAATAAATTTACTTCACTCCTAATTAAATGTTTTGGCAATTCGTAGCACGGAATTATCAGTTAAATATTTAAAGTTCAAAGCTGTTTAACAATCTTCCTTACATTGTTGAAAATTCATGATCATTCTTGGAATAATATCAAAGTTAAATCATGGAAAATGATTTAACAAAAATGGGATATATAAAAATATATCAATATACTGAAATTTTTTGCTTTTTCCAGAAATATTGAGTCACTAAAATTAACAGGTATCACTGAAAATGTTATAATTGGATTATTTTCTCTAAATAAAATAAGAATCTAAGGAGTCTTAAAGGAGCCAATTAGTGTAAATTAAGAGCTGAAGATTAGATATCATCTGCTAAAACCCTTTCTACCTAATTATTAAGCTTTCAGATATGTTCTTGATAGCTACTTAAAAGCCTAATTTTCCTCAATCTTAGTATTTAGCAGATGTGTTTAAGTCAGAGGCGTTGAAATTCTAATTTTTTCTGCAATTTAGATTCCGATCGACATTTTATCAGCACGAGATATATATATAAGGATCTCCTCTATCATTCGTTCAATATGTGTAATCATTGAAGAGCAACTTTTTAATTTCATGTTAGTTATAATATTTTATTGAAAGAAGGATTACTATATTATGACAATCCGAATTACTGATGGTTTTTTTTCGTTGGTACTTTTATTTTATTTATACGTTGAATGTAAATGTTCCTAAGTAAATTCAATGTTTCATTCCCTTATCATCTTTGTACATCTGCTGTTAATCTGTTAATTTTCCGTTTTCCTTTCTTATGTTACATCACTTATTGCGTAAATATGTCTGGGTCATCTTCAAGTTTATAGTCCTGGTTGATACCGGTACAGATATATTATCGCCTGAAATAAAAATACCGTAAAGATTTTATATCATGATTAGTGTGTTTTCTTCCCTACCCAAGTGTTATTACCTGCTTCGTTACTGCCATACGTGCTTCTTATTCCTTTTATAGCCTTTCTTTATTTCATTCCGAAACACTTTCTGACTATGATTGATGATTACTCTCTTATAGCCTTAAAGAGCAGTACTTACTCTAATTAAGAGACATGCAGTTACTTCGACTTCTTTCTTTGCACTTCTCTTAGTCATTATTCCTCTTAGGTGAGGGTTATAACTGGGAACTGTGACCTTCATTGTATTACTAACTTGAGTAAAATGTTTCTCAGAATCAAAATGAAAAATTTAAGTAATACTAAAGATGGACAAATACAGATTTAGGAAGTGGTGATATAAATACCACACAAAAGTTTTTGAGTTTTGTAACTGACTTGTGCAGTTGTGTCGCTCTAGGCTCTTATTTTTTAGTTTTCTGAGCACCGGAAGCAAGAAACAAGGCTTCCAAAAACGTTGTGTGGTATTTATATAATCATTTTTTGTCTGTATTTTCCTATCTTTCTTATTATAAAGTTTCTCAGAATATTTCTTATTTTGTATTTCAGTAGTCTAGAATTTCATTTATGCGTATATGTTGAGTTTATTCCTCCATTTTTCTCAAGCCAATAATATAGTACTTTCGTTCAAAAATAATTCTCAGTTTAGCTATATTAAGTATCGGTTATTATTTACTATATTATTTTAAAAACTAATAGAATTTGTTAACGATTACGATAATGCGTTGAAAAGTTACAAAATTATTATGAGATAAAGTGTGATTTGTTTTTATGAATCGTAATGTGGCTGAAAATTTAAAATGAAATCTTGGATCCTGAAATGAAAAAACTTTCTTATTGTAATTCATGGGGAAAGTACTAAATTAAATCAACGATATTTATGTTTTTTGAGTATATAAAAACCGACACGTACGATAAAGAGTGCGAAGTAGTAGGTGATTACAAATGTATGTACGTCGGGAGATACTAATAGTGAATCAAACATACGTGAAATAATAAAAGTCAACGAAGTCTCCGTTAACGAATCTAAACCACAGTGAGAATTCTTTGTTGAAAGTATATGGCCGTGTTAAACATACAAATTCAGTCTCATGATCCCGGAGAGGGACGGCAGAATTTCTCAAATTAATCCAGGAATCTTTAGAAGACTTTCCGAAGATACCCGAGGTTCAACGAAGCGCAACACGAGCTAACCCCAGAAACTCATTTGGAAGCCTGAAACGATGCAGTGTTTCCATTGTGTCTTGGAATCTTGGTATCGACCAAACATTTCGCTGTTTATTCCATTTTTGGGTTTATAATTTTAAGTTACTCAACTAATTTGGTTCTGGTGTTTGATCTATATTGTTGTGCAGATAAGTAACAATAATTTATTAAATATTTTAGTATTAATTCTCGAATTTTAGCTAGTAAAACACTGTACTTCTATTATACTTATTATACTTCAATTATCAAATAAAAATTGATTAATTATATATTTTCAAAATGAATTACGTTTTATCAAGAAGAAAAAATAAATGGCCCGTAATACAACGTAATGTCATGATTTATGACAGAAGCTGGTAACGTAGAAACAGTTTTATATTAAAAATAAAATATTTATTAGATAAATTTTTTTATTAGATAAATATATAAATTTAAACAGTTAACCAAAATGCACGGAAACGAAGCCGCGAAAGCACCTAGTTTAATTTAATTTATTAATGGTACAGATGGTGCCGTTTCCAGTTCTCTCCTTAGTGTATGAGGCATATACTTCAAACCTATATTGGCTTCATGCAGTTTTCTATTTAAGAGTCCGCTGCCCTAAAGCGTAATTCCATTTCCATACACGAAGAACTGACGAAAACTGTTGACCCACTAAAATGTACAGAACTTGCTGTATGACGCAAGGGTGAACTGGCACGACAGTTTTTTGGGTGACAGTGTATATTTCACAAACAAATTAGTCCCAATAAATTACGCAAGAAGAAGGCGCGCCCGGAGGCCTGAGGCGTTCGTTCTATATTTAGAACGGTGAACGGGACGGCCATTACTCTCGACGAGGAAGGGCGGTTTACCGAAATCACGCACAGCACTAAATAGCGCTCTCGGATTGAAAGGATGTTAGAACTAGTCTCTCCTCTCACTACAGTACTTTCTTGTGAATTCGTGCCCCATTCATGAGCATGATTTATTTCTGAACGGTTGCCCAATCTGGAAATTATACCGCTCATTTCAGCCACAAAACAAAAGGTTTAGTCTTGCCTGGTTTGAAGTGGTTGCTTGTCATTAAGCTCTGACATCTATTAACAACAGTGTACATATTATCAATTCATATTTCAGACAAAAGTTTACACGAAAAATGACAAGTATCCTTTTATAACTCAATACTAGTTTCGCCAGCTTTCCTATATTTTTATTAGGATAAATCCAAACACCTTCCATACGATCTTTGTCTAAAACTTTAACTTTCCTTTTAATGACTGACCATTTAGTCTTCTATATTCTTCTAAAGGCCCTAAATCTAAAATATTTGCTAACTTCTCCATTTTTACATTTCTAGTGACCCTGTTTCACTACAAAGAATTACTGTACTTAATACGTAAGTTTTTTTGTAAATAATTCACATGCCCTAAGACCTTGTATATCAATACAATGTTTGTGTTCCATAAGTGTACGTTCTTACACTCAATGCATCCATGCTTTAAACTTTGCTTATTTTGACCCAAAACTTATTACTCGGTCGCAATGGTATCACTAAAATACGTGTATCGGTGTGTCCTGATTTGGTAGTACACTTAAGATTTTATTCTTTTATTATTAAGTCTAATCACTTTTTGATTAATAGTCCTTTCATAATTACTTAGTATCTCCCTTCTCTAACAAGACGTCTATGTTATCTATGAATCATGGAATTATCATGCGCTCTCTTTGTATGTTAATTTCTTCTTCTTATTATTATTATTTTATTTCCGTTATTGCTCCTCAAGTTATGTGCTTCTCAATAGTGTTTATCGACAACACTCCTTCCGCAGACTCATGTTAGCAGAATTTATTTCTTCATTTCATTCTGTTACAGTTCCGCATAGATCAATATAAAAGCTTCAATTTCCTAGGGAACCTAGAAGTGTGTATTCTGGTATACACTAAATTATTAAGGTTTTTTCTGCAGTTTCACAAATTATGTGAGTGTAAGATAATTCCTCTAAAACAAGAAGAGATTAGTAATATGCAATAAAATTAATTGATTCTTTAAGATTTCTTGACATCTGGACATCTAATAAATGAAATCGACTGTTGGTGTGTGTGTGTGTGTTTGCTTGTTCTCTATACAAATCTACATCCGTGGTGCAAATTTGACCAAATTTCGTACACACGTCCCTTCCGAACCGGAAACAAACGATGTGGAGGTAAGACAGATCTACCATCCCCAGGGGCGCGGCTGGAAGGGGTGGAAATTTTCAAATTTGCTCAAACGGCCGAATAAATAATTTTCTGGGGCAATGATATTTCTCCCGATGTTGTTTTTGTATAATTTCAACAGATTTCGGCACAGGAGCACCCTTAGGTAATCGAGGTGGAGGGACCTTATATAAAAATAAAGGAAAACAGCCGTTTGGAGTTAAATCCGGGTTATGGATCTTGCTGAGTTTAATTGTGACAACCATGACAATGCCGGACACCCATATAACTAAAAGACTACCAACGAAATATTTTTAAGTCATATTTAAATAACGAACTACTAGTAGGGACTGGGATGTTTACAGAAATAAAACAAACATTAAGACGGACAACGGAAATGAAAATAATACAATTGAAAATAGTAAGAAGCATAAATAACATAACAAAGATTCTACAAATATTATTTATAAACTATGCTAAGAATAAAAGGAATAGGTCTAAAGTAAAAGAAGTAAAATCGGCTATTCTTTCCACTTGCGTGATCATTTGTGTCTCTGTCTACTTAACGTGAGTTTCGTTGCCACATCACTGCACTGTTGTTTGAAGCTTTCTCGATTTGATCTAGTACTTGGCATTTCGTCTTTCACTTCTTTTCTTTGCATCCTAATTGTACTAGCTCCAGTGCATATGATTTGTTGATGGTATTTTATATGACGCGAGCTTTTTTCTTCATAGATAAAAAGTAACTTGAAACGAAAATATAAAACATTATTCTACAGTAACGACTATAAAAACGGACAAAAACAAATTATATCAAGCAAATAAGATCATGTACATGACTTCAATTGACGTAGAAACGTCGTGCAACGATAATGTTTTCACCTGGTTGAAATCCCGAGAATGTATACAAGAAAAAGTTTGCAATTTGTTATTGCGTCCTGGTTTTTAAAAATGTTAAGTTTGTACGACATGACACTGTGAAACAACCTTACATTTAATTTTATTAGCAACATTATGTATTTGCCTTTTATCCTTTTACATCAAAATATGGCACATTGAGATGTATCAACTATGGTGTCATTTCAGTTGCTGATAAAGTAGCTATAGAGATTTTTATCTAAAACGAGCAATTATTCCGCTGATTAATATGGTTGGTTTTCGAGTTCCATATTAACTTATCAACTATTTTTCAGTGAATAAAGACGCCTAAAATGAGCCTTGATCCCTTAAACCCCCCTTAATATATAAATGGATTTTTCGTAGAACATTCGTCTTTATATATGCAGCATATAAAAATATAATAACATCTAATCAGAGAAACTTAATTAGTCTACCCGCATTTCTTTATATTATTGAATTCATACCTGTTTACATATAATATATGTATATTTATATATATCACAATTTCTCGGAAGTCGTTAGGAAACTGTCTTTACAAAAGTAGATATTACTTATAAAACTGATCCCGCTATTTTTATAAATGAGGTAGCATAAAAATAATTATTAGCTTTACAACACCTTCATAGTATTTTATTTTTATTAAATATCTTCAAATGCGACAGTATGCCAAAAGCATAAGTAGAAATATTATGAAATGGTTTGTTATGTCCATGACCAAATATGAATAAAGAAAATTGTGTCATCGATTAGGAATTCGTTTGTTGTGATCGATGACGTCATGTAATTTAGTTTCATGCGCTCGGCTCTCACGCAGGCAGTTGTTACCCAGATTCTGAGAGAGGCACATGTGCTATAGAGTGATGCGAGCATTTCGTCCGCGTACTAATAATATTACAACCTAAGGTTTGATTCATTGACACCCCTCGCACGCTGAGTTATTGTCCTTTGACGAGGTGATCATTGCATCATTCAACCCATACAGTTTCCAATAATTTGAGAAATTTCGTCAGTTCTTTGTTAATTGTGTGTATTTATTATATAAGTGACAGTAAATAATCGTCGAGAATTATCAGTGTTTGTGTTGAGTTAATCACACGAAAAATTTCTGGGATCTTAGATACGCCCGCCATCATTCATCGTGATCTGATTCATTGCTTGTAATTAAACATAAATATGGATAATCATGGAATAATCTAAAACAATTTTATGATATGGAGACTACGTTCATTCCGAAGAAAGTGAAATAAATTTGGCGGACTGTCGGTGATTCAGCAAAATGGATTTTATTTTATTTGACGTCAGGGCTCCGGCAACGAAACCAAGTACTGAACCGGTTATAAATAAATCATTACCTTCCGGATTTCTACCTCATGAAGTTTGTCTTTTACAACAGCAAGCCCCAGGAAATTCTCGAGTACGGCAGAAATTAGGTTACCGGAAAACTGTCACGGCAATTTTCTAATGATCTAATTAAAGGTTCTAATAGGTGATCGAAGGTTTTTAGCACCTCCAGTTCCCGTGAACATTTACATACCGGTCCCCCTGAGTTCAATCTCAGCGCTTTCCTGCCCGAGATTTCCGAAACCACGCACTCGGTATGCGATTAGTCTCCATTAACAATTACATAAAAACCGTGATATAATGCGCGCACTTTCACCGAGAACTGGCGTAAAAATACCGAACGATAGTAAATTTAATCCGGACAGGAAGCAAAGCGTGAAAGCTGCGTTATGCTCGACGTCGCCGCTATACTCGTACGTTTCCGAAGTTGGGAACTTGTGTAACTACGAAGACTTCGAGTAGACGTAGAGTAAGCGTGACTCAGCTGCACGGTTGCGTTGGTAACACCTCATACTTAAAGGAAAGGTTAGCTCTGAATCAATTTTATTAAATAATCCCTTCAGAATTCTCGAAAACACCAGAGCGAACCTATATTTTAACCGTGTTAATGGTACATCATACATCGGAATGGAAAATATAATAACACGAATTTATGGTTTCAAATTTTGTTTCACTTTCTTGAACCTTTAGATATGTTCTTTTGCCTGCATATCTTTGTAGGGTGAAGGATTTCAATAGTTAACATACTGAATGGAAGAAGATAGTATGGTATCAAGTCCAAATTAGTATATTAACTGAATACGTAAATATATATTTGAAAATTTATAAATAAATGTCTAAATACTTCCTGAGTTAGTTTTTAATATCAGTCGGTCTATAACTGATTTAATTAATCACATAAATCAGAAAAACGTCGTATCGTGATAAATGTCTTTGATTTGATTGCACCATTAATGGCCAATGCCGCTGAGGTGTAGCGGTCAGCATCACAGAGGTCCCGGGTTCTAATCCCGGCATGTTTATGCTCGTCATGGCAACAAAAATTGAGATTACGACTGAAGGAGACTCGCTACACTGACCACGTGTTGCTCAAAAAAATCCGAAATGTGTCATGGAAAATGACCGTCTGGCAGGTGTCCTGCTACGCCAAAGACCTCTGTGTGCTATTTTCTGAGGAGAAAATGTCCATAATTGTTGTATGCTTACGAATCTAGATAAATAATAGTAATATAAACTTTATTTCCGTATAATTTCATACATACAATATGGGTAAACGCCAGATTTAATATAAAAAGAAACATTTAAATTAGTTTTACAGTCATATTATCACAACTCGTGTATCATATATATGACCTTATTTACTAAATACTCTTTCAGAGTTCTTTCAAAGTGCTTGCCTAGTAATTATTTTACGTACAGTGCAGTTAATTATAAAATATAATTCGTTTCAGAAATGGGTCAAGCTCAGATTTTTTTGTATTCGTCCGCACTCTAGTTGCCCTAGTATCATAAGTGTTAGCTCTGTTTTGGCCTGGGAGAATTTTTCCGACTTCTTTACCATCTTGATTCTTTTAAAAATATACAGGGAGTAGACATTTAGTATTTTATTTTTGTGGAATATTGTTTTACATGAATCTGCTTTTCTCAGACCAAATATAAATCTAATACCTTTCTTTTGAGATATTTCACGACTGTCCATATGCAGCACATCCCCAGATTTCTATTCCATAACTAATATGGGAGTATATTAATTAAGTATTTTAATGGGAGAATAGATGACAGTCGTTTTAATGCATGTGCATTTATGTTTATTATTTTACATAGTTACTTAATGTGTTCTCCCCATGTTACTTTACAGTCGGCATTAATACCAAGAAACTTTAAGTACTCAGAAAAATTTATCTTTTTTCCATCACAAGTTAATTTATTTTCATTTTATGAACTATGCTTCTTATTATTGAAGTATTATCTGCATTTACTTGTAGGTTATTCAGTTTGAGGTAATGACTAATGTTATTTATATTGGATTGAGTAATATTTAATATACGCTAACGTTTATTTTCGAAGACCCGTTTTAACGGAAGATACTCAAATTGGGCTGAAAAGATTTTAATGAATTTTCGCATTTGTATTTTTACATATAGGACTGAATACTTAATCTATTTTCAAGTTGTCAGCTGTTAGAGGAACGTAAAACTGTATTTCTATTATTGACTACGGTTAACTGAATATCTCTTGATTCATAAAACTTTCTTGAGACGTATCTAAGTATTAAAATAGTTTCAGTTTTCTTCACTATGCTGTTCTTTTTCTTTATAATAACTCCTACATAAAAAATAATACTCAAAACATAACTTCGGTCACCTACGGTAAACACAGGCCAAGATAGGAAAGTATTAAGCCTAAGGCTACAGAGCGTCGTTTTACAGGAAAATATCATCACTTATAATAATATTTCAATAAGTTATGTATTTTTCCCTACTATTTAGATATTTTCATTCTCTTTCTCTCTTTCCAAAGCTTATTTTTTTGTTATCTCATGTAGGTTTTCTCTAAATTGCGCAGCGATTGATAATTCAGGAAAATTTCGATCATGATATTTAATGGATCATGATATTTAATGGAGTAAGATAGAAAAAACCCGACAGAACCGGGAATCGAACTCGAGACCACTGATCACGATGATCTACAATTTGCTGTATAGGCGTATACAAAAGTGATATAGAAGACTCGTACGGGGTCTGGTTCGACAGGGTAGCTCAGATGGTTAGAACTGCTGGAACCCGGGTTAAAATTCTGGTTCTGTCGCGATTTTTCTATGTTACCTCATTAATTCAATTTCAGCAATCTTTATGGATTTGCTTATGATTAAATATTCTTGTTCATATAACCATTTTTTTAATTTATTGTCTTCGAAATAAATTCCCATTAATTTGCCGAAAATTATAAATTAGTCGGAAATCACTTCCTTGAGTGTATTAATCTTATCAGCAATATCGTAGGGTTTGCTGTAGAACGCTTCCGGTCGCGGAGATAGATGTTTCCGCTCCAGCTGCCACGCGCCATATCCCATCCTAATTGCTCCAGGATACACCTCACTTTCATCCGGAAGTGAGACTCGCCTTTTGGTAATATGCAATGCATATATGTCACATCATATTTTCACCAATATACAATTCAAATTAATTTTGAAGTCACGTTCGCCACAAAAATTGTGTGCCCCTTCCTGGATGCAGAAAGCAATACGCCTTTGGTTCGGATGTTATATTCTACTCCGATGGGCTTTTAAATACGTCCTGCCATTACAAAGTAACTTGTAAAGTACTCTTTCGCTCAATTTTCTGTACGAATATTATGTCTGTTAAGATTTATGTTGTTATCTCTTCATGAACAGTCCACTAAAAGACAAGAAAATCGCTATTTTGTTGCAGTCTACATTATTTTGTAAGGTAAATGTAATATATGCCGAGTATTATGCGAACGTTTACAACAAGCACAACTGTGGCTACTGAATATTCTAATTGAGAATCTGTGTGACAAAAGCATTCAATCATATTTGAGTATGCAATCAGTACCAAAGATGTAGCTTCTAGTTATATTCAGAATGTTGCTCTCCATTTTTGTGGCCAGAACTACACACGTACTGGAATGGGTAAATTAATATTTATCAATAGGGTCTAAGATTCTGTAATCCTCTAACTTAGTAAAGTTTATTGATATCAGTTTAGTTTATCTTTATATTTAATTTTTAATCTATCAATGACTTACCGAGTTGGTAAAAATCCGTTAACGGTATGTGTTTTTGACCTACGTTTTAGCTACGAATACTAAAAACTGATCACTATTTCCGAGTGAAAATTTGCATGCTTACTTAGTTAAACAACTAATTGCAGTATTCCTCCCTAAGTCACTCACCCAGCTCTTGGATACAACGATTCCAAACAGTTAACCACTTTTGTAAACAATTGTGGAGGTCTTCCGGTTTTGTTGTTTTGAGGGCTGCCGCATTTTTTTCCTCTTTCAGGATGAGAAAATAGAAAGAGCGCAACTAGGTGCTAATCATTAATTCATTCGTATGTTTTTATTATTATTATTCTTAAAAACTTTTATCTTTCGATTGTACAGTTGGGTTGATACATTTATAAATATTTACAATAATTATGGTAAATAATTTACATGTTAACTTGTGTATGTGGAGAGTTCAGTGACTTTCCAGCCCTTGACGTTTGATTTGTAGTTCTTCGGGGTTTGGGGTTGAAGGTGAGATGGGCCTAGGCAGGGAGGTTATATTGGGGTTGGTGGGAAGAGGATTTGTCAGGAAGTATCTAAGTAATTCATTCGTATGGAACTGACACAAATTCAACAACAACCATTGCTAAATCATAACAGTCTTTTCCTACAAAAGGCGAATAAACTGTGCTAGGAAGTGAAAAACTAATGGTCAACATATTAAATGGGTAATGTAAAAAAATCTTTAGAATAGTATTCTTGAGCACCCAAAAAGAGGAGTACGCTGAAACTCATTATTCTCACTTATGAGAAAACGGTTTAGAGCAGAATATTGAACATCAGATGTTGAAAAGCTGAAATGTGCTCTGTTGAAAGTTAGTGAAACCGAAAATCTAATTAAAAAGCGCAGATAAAAACTTTTAAAAGTGAATAAATTAAGTTAAGTAAAATAAATAACATTATTTTTAAAAAAATAAGTATTTAGTAGTGGAATAAATAACTGGAGGTTTTAAAAAAAATCAATAGAAATATATGAATTTGAGAAATTACTAATCACAGGATATAGCACTTAAGTCTTTTTTTTAGGGTAACAGGCTACATGAGGGTGATCCACTTTTGTCAACTCCCCTTTAATAGCATAGGAAGGGATTTGAAAGGTGGGATGTGGAAGGATAGAGGAAGGTAGCCAAGGGTTAAGAAGGGCCCCCGGGCTATATTTTAAGGATCCTACCTGGCATTTGCCTAAAGAAATGCAGGGAAAACCCTAGAAAAACCTGCATCAGGTAGGTCGGGCATTGGGTACTTGTCCCACGCCCTTCCGATAGCGGGAGAGGAGTTTGCTGTGGGGACGCAGCATTCCCTTCTCCGTGCCTCGACCAGTTTAGGAGGCAGCTGGCCGTCTATTCCAATGGGAATAGCGAACAACTCTTACCGTATGCCCAAGGTCTGCGACCCCGGAACATACACTTCTCAAAACAGCCCGAGGTCCCTCGGCTTGTGGGAACCTTAGTTCAAAAACGGATCTCCTAAAAGGTTCTGCCTGCGAGAGAAAATCCCTCGCAGGTTACCTGCGCACTTAAGTTTTCTTTTTTTGTTTTTTTTAGGGCAACAGGCTACATGAGGGTAATCCACATTGGGCAACTCCCCTTTAATAGCATAGGAAGGGATTTGAAAGGGGGGGATGCGGAAGGGTAGAGGAAGGAAGCCAAGGGTTAACTATGGCCCCCGGGCTATATTTTAAGGATCCTACCTGGCATTCGCCTAAAGAAATGCAGGGAAAACCCTCGAAAAACCTGCATCAGGTAGGGCGGGCACTGGGTACTTGTCCCACGCCCTTCCGATAGCGGGAGAGGAGTTTGCTGTGGGGACGCAGCATTCCCTTCTCCGTGCCTCGACCAGTTTAGGATGCAGCTGGCCGACTATTCCAATGGGAATAGCGAACAACTCTTACCGTATGCCCAAGGTCTGCGACCCCGGAACATACACCTCTCAAAACAGGCCGAGGTCAACCGGATGCTAAATTAATATAAATACAAACGAAGAATGGCTGAAAGTAATATCGTAACGAAGTAGAACTTTTCTATCATAAACTAATGTGGTCAATTTTGTTTGGCATACGAGAAAATGTGGAACTATTTACGTGGAATGCCAAAATATGAGTAAGAAATATTATATCATAAATTATATAATTATTTTAAGGCAAAATAAGCATTCCGAGTATATGAGAATGCATCAGGATTACTGCAAGTACCTCTAACAGATAATTGATCGTTGGGTATTTTATAGGTGAGAAAATTTTCTTCTAAGAAATCCTAGAAAGATAAAAATTCTCCCAGTTGTAGTCTGTACATCGATGCAACCACGCAACATTAAAAGTATAAAAAAGAAATTGCATAACTGACCGGAGTAAAATCAATGAACAGGGTTTTGTGGCTCTGAGTTAATAAATCGTAACAGTCCATTCATCTTGGTACGAATAATCGCCGATAGCGCTTTCTAAGCTGTCAAAACTTGAACTACGTCAGTCGACATAAAATTTGGCGTTGTCACAACTTTCGCCATCAGGAGACTTATTTTGGCACCCGGACGTTTCAACTGAAAACAGACACTTGCTCGACAGATACACTGTGCTCACCAAGTGCAAAGGAAATTACAATTTTTTGACTTGCAATATTTTCGCTTTATTAACTTGCGCCAGAACTGTACAGGTGTGCTTTCAGAACTCGCTTCGTAGATAGCCATCTCTACCTACGTCGTGAATACATTCTCTCTCATGTGTCAGCAGAAGAAGAAAGTAGGCCACTTACATTTTATTATATGCGATGCTCATTATCTGAAACAGGAACTACATCACATTTGAATAAACAAACATCCGACTTGTGACACCTCCAGTTTTCGCGACGTATTTCCTCTGAACTTTGTCACTTGATATGGCGAACTAAAATTTATTTCCATTAAAGTAACATATATGCAATCGGACTGAATATAAGAGCCACTATAGCTAAGAACTAATAATTTTCAAACTATAAAAATCAACTTACTAATGAAATTTTTTCTTAACGGTTATCAGGAACTAGCGTCCGGTAAAATGTCAGTAAAATTATAAAATTTTGCAAAGAATTATTCCTATTAAATTTGGTGAAACTTAAAAATATAATTGTACTGCAGTTCTGTTGAAAGAAAAAAAGTGAAATCATTTGCAGTTTTCTTTACATTTAATAAGCGTAGTTAAAATACACTTCAGTCCTGGAACTGTTTGCAAACATGCTTTCAAAATAAATCAGGTAGTATGAAAACCTTTTTAGTTACTCAAACCTTGCTTTTACGGTTAGTTTTGGTGTTTTTACTTCCTCAACACATTATTAAATATTTTTATAAGCAGTTGTAGTTGCGGTTTTAGATAACTTCTTACTGTTTTTAGGTCACATAGAATAACAATTCTACGGCTTATTTTATTTCGCTAGATTTACATAAGATTTTACAACTACTTTTAAGTTTAATGTTCTTTATTCGCAAATATAATACACCAAAATTTAATTTTACGCAGATACAACCTTGGTATCGTAAACGCCCAGTTTCAGCGAAGCCAGCAGCCCACAGTTCAACACGCACGTCTTCAATGATCAATTTCCAGTTACAGTCTGTTGTCAGAGGTTTGTCAACCAGACATAATTTCTCCCTTCCTCTAAATGATTACAATTCTTCTAGCTCAGTTAAGGTTAAGCATTAAGTAAGTATAAAACATCTTTTCTGAACGTAAAAATGATGTATAATGTGTGTTTATAGTCATGTAAATGAGTTCTACGGATAAGTAGAACAATATTTGCGATGTTTTAATGTTGCATGTTTTGACCATTTCATTAAGATTAAACTTATTAACAGACATTTATATTATGTTCACATGCATTATAAGTTGTTAATAGAAAAAAAATTAATACACCATAAGATTTAATGTTATACACGTAATTTAATTTTTATACATGCATTTATTGACATATTTAATTTCTAATGAGACAGAAAACAAATAAATTTAAAGTAGCAGAGAGATATTCTTATCTATTGCGACCTCTGCTTAGAGTTCAATGACTTCTGTATTCCCAGGCAACTGTCAAAAACACATGGTAATTCCATTATTCTGTTAAATAATTTATTTGGTGTGCTATATTAGCATTTCATATATCTTTATAAATGTATTAACTATTTTTCATACTTATTTAGTTCATTTCATTAGTTACTTGACGAAATTCTATCAATTGCACAAGTATAATCAATCTGCAGAACGCATTTGAATTAGTTTAGTATTTTATAGGGTCATGTTTTGAGGATAAATTATCATTCCTTTCCTCCTTTATCGCGATCAGGTCCAGTGGAGCACTACCGAGACGTCTTTCAGACTGTCATCGGACATGATCCATGGCACATTCTGGATTTAGGAGATTTGTCGGTTACCCTTAAGCCTTAACCCAGGTTTTCTTGACGAAGATACACACAAATATACATGATCGTGCCGGGATTCAAACACATTACCGTTACGATGCGATGCAATGATACTGACCGTTACACCAAAATGTCATCCATATGTCTAATTAAATGTTGATGAACAATATCCATTGATATCATTTTAATCGCAGAAGATGAATTAAAATACTAAAACCGTATAATTTATTCATTCACTAAATTTTGAATATGTTAGCTATGATAATTAATATAAGTTATTGGATTTTTCTTTAGATTGTATTTTTACTGCAAGTTTTAGGTATAGAAAAGAAATAAAACAACGAATCATAGACCCGGGGGTCTGAGAAAGTGAAGAAGGTGCTAGAAGTGCAGAGACCGGTCCAGCACGTCTGCAATATTATGTAACACGTACGAGGAAGCTGAAAGAGCTCCACTGATCTCATTCCACCACAGGAAAGGCAAAAACTGAAGTGTGTGCCTCATTAAAACTCTGGCATTATCCGGAACGGTCGAGATTTTTCCATTCTGACCCTTGAAATAGATTTATTACAAATCGGTCCACATGGAAACACGTTATATGTGACCTAAACTTCTAAGTTTATTATATTTCATCACTTTCAAATTCGACATTAACGGTGAATATAATTTATACTTTCGAGTTTCCACCATTCTCTACAATTTTCTTCAAGTTTACATTTCGCTCTTACGTCAGATTTTAATAGTGGATCGTTAAAATGTGGAATAATTACGAACCTCGGATATTCCCCCGAATAAGACAAAAATTGCTACGCACAAATAGGAAAGGAATTAATTGGCAGACACTTTTGAGAAGGACTATAATTTACCCATTATACAAAATTTCGTCTAAAATTCAACATGGAAAGAAAATAAAAACCTGATACAAACTACTGAAATTATTTTGGAAAATCAGGGAAAAAAATTATAATACATGTGTAAGTATTAATTACTTAAATTATCAAGAAGAAAAGGAAAATTCAACTAGTCTTAAAACTGTTGTAATTTTTTTTTCGTAGAAGACTTTAAGAAGACAGAAATATTATGAAAACCGTATTAGAATTTGATGATTCTTAATTAGTCAAAATAATTATCTACATATTTCAATACACACAAAATGTTACGAACATGATAATTTATAATATAATAATTTTAAAAAATTATAGAACATTATTTCATGAATAAATAATTTCCTGTAATTAATTGTAAGTAATGTTATACACATTTGTTTCATAATTGTGTTATAAATTATAATATTGTTGTATTGGAAATTTTGTTTACAAATTTATCATTTAATTGAAATTTACACTTGAAGAGCTCCCATAAAATTAGGGATTAACAGTCGGATTTGTTGTATTATAATGTTTTCAATCATTATTTATAAATATCTCAGTAATAGCTTTTTTCTCATTTATTTAAATAATTCTGATAAATATAATTGTTAATTCTAAAAGATACAATCTAGCCAAACATTTTATTTACTTAATAATAAATTGCAAAGTAAAAATAAAAGTAAATTGGACAGTCTGATTTTTAAGTATTAACGAAGAGAAAAAAATGCATTGAACCTCAGCACTAAAGGCCATGAAACAGGATTAAAGGATCAGGATGGAAAAATCTGGACCGGAAAGGTTCTATTCAACGGACGGAGAAAGCTGGCACCAGAGAAGAAGTCGACCTGGGTAGTTCAGATGGTAAGAGCGCTACGTACCAGATAGAGGTCCTGGGTTCGAATCCTAGTTCGCTTGAGATTTTTTCATACTTATCCTTTTATTTAAGTATACACGTTCAGGCGTTTTTTCTGTTAAGCAAACAAGCAGTAAATATCCGATTTTGGATCGCAATTATGTCTGAAAGTTTTATATATCTACGAACCTTCTCATAACTCTATAACAAAGAACAAAAATCGTACTATATTCGATTATTATATATTCATTATAATATAGTTGTGAGAAGTGTCTTTACTGATGTAACAAAGTCGTCATGACAGACAGGCATTAATGAAGATTCCACCATTTTACGAACACTAATTCTCGAAAAGTAAATAAAAATCACTAGATGCTAAGCTTTGTACAGACAAATGTGTTATTATTTTTCTAGATTTATGCATATGATACATCTTATTCCTTAAACAGATGACTAACGGAACCGGTGAATCATATTAACTTTTTTCCTTTCCTATTTTCCGTTACAGGTATGCCAATGTGGTACTTAGGCTTCAGTTACGTATTCAATTCCAAAATGACGTTAAAACGTAGCGAAAAGTATAACTGCCCAGCAAGAAGTACCCGTAATTAATACAGTTAGAGCTGACAGACGTACAAAGCTCTCGATTTTGAGTGTGTCGATGTTCTGGATGCGCCCGTTAGTTCGCAATTACTAGTTGGAAAGCTGGCAGGAAACCGAGACTAGCAAGCCATAAAGCCCGAAAAATAATTAGCAGGGTGTGAAAACCGGAACACTCGTTCGGAGAGCCTAATTTATGGGAGGGGGCGGTTAATTGGCTACCGACAGTACCAGGCTTTGCAAGACTATCGCTCACGGCCCATCATCCGATTGCCCTTTCACCGACTAAATCCTCACCGTGTCCGCCAACGCTCCGTCGCTCCACGAGTCCGGACGCTAAGGCGTGCTGCTCAAAAAATCCTAATATTATACTCAGATTCAACATAAAAAATTGCCATTTAAATAATATTTGCAATATTATTTAGTGAAGAAAAGGTATCGATTTTTACTGAGCACTAAACACATCATAATACAATTACGACGAGGTTCGCATTACAGACAGAATACACTGAAACCAAGAAACTAACTGGAAATGTTAAGTTTTATTTGGGTAATACATATATTACTTCACATAATTTGGCAGGCATTATTAAATAATGGATCAGGTTCTTAATATCATTTAGTTTTAGTAACAAGAAAATAAATGAAGCCAGCTCTCGGAACTTTTTTGTTTAACATAAATGGACCTTAATAATATGAAAGATAGCCAAATACAGACAAAAGAAGTGATATTATAAATACCACAACAACGTTTCTGGGATTCGTGTGCCTTTTACAGGTGCTAAGAACAGCCTAGAGTGACAAAAATGCACTCGTCAGTTGACAAAACTCAAAATGGACCTTCTCGCTTCCGAATACGGTCCCGTCATTTAACATAGAAACTCCAATTGCAGTAGTCTTAAAACGGCTCCCCATAATATTCCATGCATTTATTTATAATATATTAGAAAATTTTATGCTGTTCATATAAAAACCAAATTTATAATTTATTCAAAGGGAGTACAAAAGTATTGCTCTAACCATCCGTAAGTTCTCCAGTACTTTCGGCTTTGCAAGAATTTTAATGGCGCCATTGTTTTTATATTGTGGTAAATTACGGTGTTTTCATTTAATTTAGATCTGCGTTGTTGCGAAGTAAACATGACTGCGCCCCTGTCTGTCTGGATCACACAGAAATATACCACTGTGAACAAAAATCAAGGTGAATTTATTTATAAAATATAAATTCTTTATTTATTCTTCCAAATCAATTTCATCCCCTTCAAAGTAATCCCCGCCCGATAAAACGCACTTTTTCCAACGCTTTTTCCAATTCTCAAAACAGTCGGAATAGTCTTTTTCCGGTATAACCTTCAAGACCTTCTTCGATTCGGTTTTTATCTCCTCAATCGTGTCGAAACGGCGTCCCCGCATTGACCTTTTGAGTTTGCTGAATAGCCAGAAGTCGCATGGAGCCAAATCAGGCGAATACGGTGGTTGCGAAACGATATGAGTCGAGTTTTTGGCAAAGAAGTCGCGAAGAACCAATGCAGTATGACATGGTGCATTATCGTGATGAAGGAACCAAGAGTTGTTCGTCCATAATTCCGGCCGTTTCAGACGAATAGCTTCACGCAAACGACGCATAACGCTCAAATAATATTCTTTGTTGACAGTTTGGCCCGGCGGAAGGAATTCGTAGTGCACCACACCACGATAATCAATTGAAACTGTCAACATCACCTTGATTTTCGATCGACTTTGCCGTGGTCTTTTCGGTCTTGCTTCACCTTTTGCACGATATTCGCTGGATTGGTCGCTGGTTTCAGGGTCGTATGCGTAAATCCAAGTCTCGTCTTCAGTAATGATACATTTCAAGTGGTCCTGATAGTCAGACAGCAAAGTTTCACTCACATCAACGCGACGCTTTTTTTCCAAAACATTGTGCGATTTTGGCACCAATCGAGACTTGACGCGTTTGAGACACAAAACATTCTTCAAAATGGTTTGGGCTGAGCCAAATGATATTCCAACACTATCAGCGAGATCTCTAATTGTCCATCGACGATTTTAAAGCAACAAATCTTTGATATTTTGGACGTGGCCTTCGTCGGTAGACGATGATGGTCGTCCAGCGCGGTTCGTCTTCAACGCGTTCTCGGCCCTCTTTGAACTCGTTGTACCACTTATAAACGTTTTTTTGCCATAGTTTGATCACCAAAGGCCTTCCTCAACATTTTTAACGTGTCCGCACAAGAATATTCGTTCCGCAAACAAAATTTGATGCAAGTTCTTTGCTCAACAAAATCACCCATTGCAAAAATCGAAAAATTCACTTCTGGTTGTTTACGAAAACACGTGTAACTCGGAGATAATTAAACCTTTTAACAAACAGACGCTTAGCAAATATTATAGACAGTCCTATCAACCTACGAAAAAAAAATTACCTGCCTTCCTAATACCCGGGAGTTTTAAATGACAATTTCACCTTACTTTTTGATCACAGTGGTATGTTTTGTGTGTCAAGGAGAAAAACTCGTAAAATATTATCAGTCCAATGAAGCGTTCGAACAAACGTGAAGGGCGAGCAAATATCAGGACGTACCACCACATCCACTACTGATAGCAACATTGAGAAACTGCGTTTCCTGATTCAGAATAGCCGGCGAGTGACTATTGGTGAAGTATCAAACCATTTCCACATTAATAGATTTCATTTTCTTTCTCCCTTACACTTTTATATTTGAACAATGTGAAATTTATTGTCTTTCTAACCATTGGATACAATAGTAAATGGACCGGTATCTATAAATTCATAAATAATTAATGTTCAAAATAAAATCAGTATTTTGTGTAAATCGCAAGGTGATGATTGTAAAATATTCAACATAAAATATCTCCTGCTTCTCATTCACTGTTATCTCGGAATTTTACAATAATAAATTGCACACACGCATGTAAAATGATCATTTAATGTAAATAACAAAAATATATCGTTTGAGACTCATTAACATCGTACTGATTTTTACTGGACTTAATTTCAAATTATTTTCTATTTGTTAGCTGTAGACATATATTTCTTGTGATTTAGATCAAACCTTTGGTTAAATTTTCATTAATATTTACTCGTATTCTAGGATGTTCTGGAGCTTTCAGTATCTACAATTTTATCATACTTTATTTAAAAACGAGAAGGAATTTTCTAGAAGTTTCTAGAAGAATTAATCTATGAACAATTCTGGAAGAATCGTGTTGATAAACTACAAGAAACTCAGAGATTGACTACCATGGAGTCATATTTGAACCCAAAATAGTATTTTACATTTTATGAGTATAACAAAAATTAAATTAAAATATATTTTCTAAGTTATAAGCTACATGATTTGTTTTATCTGTTTCAAACTATGCCAACGTATTAACGCAAGAATAATTCATTCATCTCTCGCTTTTAATTGTACTACTATTCAACTTTATTACTATTGCAATTGACTTGGCTACCTTCCTACACCCTACCGCATCCCCCCTTTCCTATGCTATAAGAGGGGAGTTGCCACCTGACTACACCAAAAAAAAAAATAATGCCCGACCTACCTGATGCACGTTTTCTACGGTTTGTTCTGCATCATTTTTAGGAAAATGCCAGGTAGGATCCTTAAACTACAGCCCAGGGGTTCTAGTTAACCCTTGGCTACCTTCCTCTACTGTTCCGCATCCCACCATTCAAATCCCTTCCTATGCTATTCAAGGGGAGTTGCCACCATGTGGATTACCCTCATGTAGCCTGTTACTCTAAAAAATAATATTGCCCTTTATTACAGAGTTTACCTTTGGAGACGCTCTAGTTATTGCCAATTGTATTTTCTAAGTTTATTTCCTGTGACAAACATGTCGTAAGACGTTTTCATTCGGAAGAATGTAATTTGTGACAAGTGCAATTGTGTTGCTCTCGGCGCTTGATCGCACCTGAAAAAAGAAACGTTGTGTGCTATTGATATTATCTCTTTTTTGTCTCAATTGACTAACTTTCTTATTCATTATTTTCAATCAGACGTAATATTTGAATTTTAATATGCAAAATTTCACTAAAAATAAAATATTATTTAAAATAATCCGAATGATACACACGTCTACGTTATATATATAATAAGAACCATTAATCATTTGAGCTTCTAGTGACTGGACTAAATGTGTCCGAAGTGTTATTTGGACCTACGATACGTCACAATGGAGCGGCGTCTTTTCTTCTCGAATGTCGTGGTAATACCAACATCTGGTACTCAGCAATCCGACGACTTTCTATGAGCGAAATGCCACACTTCCGCTTATTCATCACACCTCTGACGACTTCATTTGAAACGTGAAGAGTACTTTGTCACTGCGACGTCAGAGCGTCTACCCAATTGCACGGGTTCACGGTGCTTTCTACGCTTTTCTAAAACAAATTAAGCTCTAGTCGCCGGTTGTAAAAGTTAACCTCTCAACTCCGGGGTTCTGATAGGATCAAAAACTGTAATGGTCCGTTAATATATCTTTCGGAAGTTGCTCATTGTTTTATCATTGCAAGACGACGTAATAAAATAGTTCAACAGACAAATTCAGTTAAATCAATGTGACAATTCGATGAATAGCTGCCGATTGAATTTCAGTGAAGACACTAAGTAATAAATTGCGTTGGTATCTAAATTACTCAAATATTTTGGATTGTATTTCCTGTTTTCCGTTTTTTTTCTTTCTAATATGCAGCCACATTTGAAGTGCAAAAGTTAAAAACGCTTATTTAGCCTGTTCCCCCCTTTCAAATCCCTTCCTATGCTATTAAAGTGGAGTTGCCACCAAGTGGATTGCCCTCATGTAGTCTGTTACTCTAAAAAAGAAAAGAAAAAATGTTGCGCTAAAGAAATGCAATAATAAAGCGGCTAATAACCTCAACGCACATTACAATGACATTCCAGCGTACATCGAATATTCACCTACGTCTTTATGTAATCTATACTTGGGAAAATAGTCCGATGGCTGATAAAGGTAAAAAATATTCTAGTTAATTGTCGTCCTATTTTCGAAAAAAAAATTAGGAATATATTTTTTCTGTTTAGAACATTTTAATTTAATTTTTAAGTTTCAATCTAGGCGCATAATCAGGCTTTTGCATTTTGGAGGTAATTATCGTTCGACTCATTTTGCCACGTGCAAGCATTGAATAGCATATTCAGTCTTGAAATTTCTATCCTTTGTATTGATAATTCAAACCCATTATTTCTTCTACATTTTTTTATTTAGGTGCCGTTTTTTGAATATTTTTCAACGTATCTAGTTTTCTGACAGGGATCCCAATACTGGCCTCATCAGGGTTAAGTATAACTCCTTACTGTATTATGAGTTTGTTTAGCAATCTTTTCAATGAGTAATTCGCAATTTATAAATTCCTCATCTAGAATTTAAGTGAGTTCAAACTTTTTTTTTTGGGCCAATAATATTATTGTAACATCTTCCTAAATATTTTTATTATTTATTATTCCTACCCTTCATCAAAATATGTTTAGTAAATTGAATTGAGTTTCTTGTCATTAATTTCCATAATATTAACTTAATAATAGCTACTTGTAAATCCCGCGTGGAATTAAATAGTGCCGGAATTACGTTGATGCTATTTCCTTCCCGATAAAATATTACCTTTGGAATTTTGTAAGTTTAGAATTTAAGTTTCGAATTATCTGGGTATTTACGAAGAATATCTGCAAAATAAGAAACTGAAAGTTAAGAGAATATTGGAACTGAGAAACTAAGCGATCATTAGTGGTTAGCTTGTAAAAGGTTATTTTCTTCATATCCAAAAACAAACTTTCGGATCCAAAGGTGTCGTGCTTATTGTATTCAAGAAAGGTTACTCAATTTTTCTGTCGGGGAGTGTACATTTATCATGTTTGAACTGTGTTTCAAGACTGCGTTTTAAATCTTTTACCGTCCCGAGAATGAACCAAATACATAACAATTACAACCACTGAGTTTCAAGTAACACCCTTCGGAAGCTCATTTTATATATTTAAATAATTACCATATACTTTCTCTTATGATTTACAATTTTGTATTAAAGGAATTATCACTAATAATACGAATTACAAAATTACTAACACAGAAAAATCTACGAAATTCTGTAAAAATTAATATGGAGTGACGACCGTTAAACGAAAGAAAAATATTACGACATTTATTTTTACCAATATTATGACACTTTTTGTATCTATGTACAGTTCAATCACTGACCCGTTACAAACTAATTAATATTTATTATTAATTTTCCCTTTCAAAAACATACATGTATGGCAGACTACAACAATTAATCATTTTAAGTTTGTTTCTAAAATTATTTAATAGTTCCTTAAGAAATTAATTAGCATTTTTCATACATAAATTTTAACTATTATGGTAATTCAGCTTCTTTTTTAAAAAAATGTTTAAAGCACAAGCCTATTGGTCTTATAAATTTATGATAATATTTAAAACATAATATTTGACAGATACAACCTTGCATCCCTGTTTGGGACCTCTTCAGGTGTACAATTACGATTCAATTCAGTTATCTACAAAAATTTAAGAAAAATGTTATTTTTTTTCTGACAAAAATTAATGCCAACAATTTCTCGTTTCTTATGCCGGAATTTATGGTCCAGGTTGTGTAACGTGACGCCTAACGACATCTGTAATTACGTTCAGGGCAATTACAGTTAGCAGAGGTGAAGGGCCACGTTCAACTTTTCGAAATAATTATTTAATTACTTAGCATGCTGTCTGCAAATCGACTTTTCGTGACAACTGATACACACTTGATTTTGCTGTCCATTTTATGCTTTCTATTTTATTCTATGAAAATGGGACTCTAGTTTGAACAAGGGTAAATGATTTTATTGGCTTGGGGAAAACTCAATATCGTTTGAGTGAGTTAAAATGTTTTGTCTTGTAATTTGACTGAGAAGCCTAGGCTAACTAAAACAAATATGTCTTTTGAAAATTCCTTTCAGTGTAAAACTGCAATATTTACGGAAATAAAATATTCACCTGAAACGTAATAGCGACACGTCAAAGATGATATACTGATTAGGTGGATAATGTCAACTAGCATACTGATATTATTTTATAACTAGCTGGGTGCCCGGCGTTGCTCGTGTACTTATTTATATAAACTCGAAAAAGTATTTAATTGAATACTTAAATATATTCCCTAAGTATTTCAGGATATAATTGTCAATTGTCACTCAGTCTTCATACATTACGAAATATTACATTGATGAAATTGTTAGCTAGACTCACAACTAATATAGCGCGAAAATTAACTTACATTTTCCGCAAGGATGGTAAAGTAATTCGTATTCTTCTTTATTACCATTCGATGGAGTATTGCTGAAGAAAATATTTCTGCTTTATTTCATTCCTAATAAAGGAAATATTTCCTTTGTTCGTTGCGTAGTAACGTCTCTCTCTCGCGTGACGTCATTGTCTCTTGGCGCGCAGTTATTTAATATTTAATGATCACGGTTTTTAATTATAATTCTTTCCACATGTATGCTAGGCGTTTCTCACCCTCACAGTACCGTTTCTCGTATTTTGAAGAATATGTGTACCAATTTTTGTTGCATTCTGTCCACGCGATAAAATTTGTATAAAGAACAACGTAAATACATACATACATACATACATACAAATATACATCCTTTTTTATTATATAGATTTTATCAATGAAATGCATTTTTTCAAAGTAACTTAAAAAATTAATAAAAACACTGTAATCTATTAAAGCCCATACGAGTCCGGTCGTCCATAAATAAGCGAAATGAATAGGGCTTCCATGATCAGGATAAACGATCACTAAAACGTACTACAGGGTGAAAACATAAAATCTATTTGGCTGAAACTTCGTGGAAAGCAACTAATGCATTATTAAGATATTTTTCTCAGTCGCTTCGTTTTAAACAAAAATTCAAAGTGTCCTTTTATGTTGAATTTTACAAAGTCATTTCAGAATGCAGTATGCACATCCAAGGAGTTTGGCTTTCCTCAATACATCGGTGTCACGACACTCAAATCCGCCAATTTCCATCATAACCCATTATAAATATCTCCAAAATTACACCTGCTTCTCCATTTGACTACACCCCCCCCCCCCCCATCTCTCAAAGTATTTTTGGTTTACTTTTCTTGTTGATTTTCTCTCTGCTGTTTCCACAACTATCGTCTTTATTGATTTTATATGCAAAAGACCTTGGGCATACGGTAAGAGTTGTTCGCTATTCCCATTGGAATAGTCGGCCAGCTGCCTCCTAAACTGGTCGAGGCACGGAGAAGGGAATGCTGCGTCCCCACAGCAAACTACTCTCCCGCTATCGGAAGGGCGTGGGACAAGTACCCAATGCCCGACCTACCCGATGCAGGTTTTTCTAAGGTTTTCCCTGCATTTCTTTAGGCGAATGCCGGGTAGGTTCCTTAAAATATAGCCCGGGGGCCCTAGTTAACCCTTGGCTACCTTCCTCTACCCTTTCGCATCCCCCCTTTCAAATCCCTTCCTATGCTATTAAAGGGGAGTTGCCCAATGTGGATTACCCTCATGTAGCCTGTTGCCCTAAAAAAAAAAGATTTTTGCTTCCCTACTCTTTTCCCTTTAACTGGACCATCTAGATAAAAAAAAACTCCAATAATAAATTTGTGATGGAGGTATTTCGTTAATATCTCAGAATAATTTCCACCGTTCCAGATGTAATAATTTTGTTACATGGAGTTCGTGAAGCTGGTGCGATATATGCCAGGCCTTGAAGTGACTTCGGTCTTGAAGAATGGTCAAAGCTTCGATCACGATCCGTCCGGCTCTCTCTGGCCTCCAGCAACGGGACACGCTTTGTAACTGACCGTGTCCTCAACGGGAAATTTCATATCCAATGTTTCGGACGTCTCGGAAATATGAGACTGTTCATGTTATTCACCTAAAACCGCATAATCTTATAAAAAGGATAACATCAAATAGTTATTAAAGTAATTCTGATTTCTCGTTTGTCCAAACTAGAAAATACATATAATCATGGCTAAATTTAACACAACACAAACAATTATTAGTATTACTTAATCAGAATACACTAAAATGGAGGAATAAAAAGTAAAATTCGTGTAAGTCAAATGAAATATACATGAAAATATTCAGAACTAACCTCCTTTACTGTAGCATTCTTCAGCGTTCAAAATTTCGAGGAACTACTCAGATAACTCTGTATACAGCCAACTCATCAGAAACGGAAAACCGAATGCCAACTAACAAATTCTTCTTCCCTCATAGTTACTCAATAAGAAGCGATTTTTTTAAATTCGACATTTCCCCAACCATTATATGATAAGCGGTTCAGTCTGAAACATACATAAAAAGACGTGAAGTTAGTGTTGTATTTTTAGGATCGCCGAGATGAATGGTGTCACTCCCGATGCCGTTTTATTCCAAATTGTCATATCCAAATCGAATAGAATATCCAAAATGACCGAGATTATTGTAGAATACATCGTTTATCGTTGCTTTAATCTATTTGGGTATTTTCCCTTGAGATTTAAGTCATTTAGAATTCTGTATAAAGTCCTAGAACTTTTACCAGGAAAAGGTGAGCGTAACAGTCTTTAATGTTAGACGCCTCTCATTCCGACGGATCTCAGTTTTAACTTTAAGCGATTGTAATTCTTAAAGTCAGAATAGACAAGTAACTGGGACAGTCTATTAAGTACTAGGAAGTGTATTAAGATATTTATATATTTTATTATGGCCGACTTTAAATGGTTTTCTCAAGGGTGGATACACAAGAATTTGTTTATTTTCCTCTCAACAGCTATCCTCTCCCGCTATTGGAAGGGCGTGGGACAAGTACCCAATGCCCGACCTACCTAATGCAGGTTTTTCTAGAGTTTTCCCTGCATTTCTTTAGGCTTATGCCAGGTAGGATCCTTAAAATATAGCCCGGGGGCCCTAGTTAACCCTTGGCTACCTTCCTCTACCCTTCCGCATCCCCCCTTTCAAATCCCTTCCTATGCTATTAAAGGGGAGTTGCCACCATGTGGATTACCCTCATGTAGCCTGTTACCTAAAAAAAATCTTTATCGAGTTTGGAGGTTAATGAATATCATAATAATTTTGTAAAAGAGTGCTAATTTTGTATTCTACTAAACGTTTATATAACTGTAAATAATTTTACTTAAACTTTATACTATAGGTAGAATTCTAACATTTTCTAATATAATATGAGATTTGTATAAATAAAAACCGAGGTTTGCACGGAAAGTAGATAGTAACTTTATAATCTTAAAAGTCTGATTACTAACAGCATAGCCTTTATTTGATTTTTGATATTTATTGTGCAAATTATGTTTCTTACACCATTTAAGTTACATAATGAATATTATGCTAAGTTTGTAATATAAATTCATTCAACTAATTTATTTAGCTGAAATTTAATTTTGTAATATATATATATATATATATGTAATGAAGTGAAATATTGTTCAAATTTTATTTTGAATATTTTAATTATTTCTAGGTTTAAGTGAATTAATTAATTTCTAAACCATTTCATGAAATTGTAAACATTTTTGTGCGTCTTAACTCCTTAGAACATTTTAAGTAATTAAGTTGCCATCATTTAGTTGTGTCTGTGATTAAAACCATTAATTTATGTTAATTTTCTCTGTTATATTTGTATTCAATAATGTGTTAAAACACGACGCAGTTTCTTAATTATGGACAACAAGTACGACGAAGATCTCTAATAATGAAAAACGCAAAGTAATAATGGGAGGCGTTAATTGCAGGAACTTGACTGTCGATTCTGATTGACGAGTGCTTCTGGAACTTTCACAGCAAAACTATAAAAGTTGATCTGAAAATGGAAAAAATATTCATTCTGGCTGTGCGTTTCATCTGAGACTTTAAATCTTCCAAGTGTAAAGTTTTTGATTTTCATTTATTTGTGCAAATAAAAGTGATAAAACATCTTCAATCAATATATATACTCTTATACAAGCCATCAATATATATATATATATATATGAACAACAGCAATGTTAAACGCTTATTGGTTCCAATGTTGATGGCTTGTATAAGATTAATAAGCTTTAGCGACGCTTTTCTTGGTCAATAGTAGCAATTATAATATTAAGAGAGATCGATGATTAATGATTACGTGTATCAGACATAAGGCGGGAATACGAGTAGGTCACTTTGAGAGGAAATCCTGTCCAGCGACCTATAATTCAAGGGAAAGTTCATTCATCTATTACAGAATCGTGTCTAGCGATTGTTCGATATTAATCAAGTGGAAGGATTGGTTTTCACGAAGTAACTACATTGATCTATGAGTTTCCCCAAGCTCTAATACGCAACGAATACGACACAGGAGCACGACTGTTCCACGGCGCCCGTGCGTCTGTGGATAAAACTAAGTTCCCGGCAGTCCTCATGTACTCAGAACGAAGTGAATCTTCAAAAACGGTCGTTCAGGTGTGGCAGACGTTCAAGATAAATTTTGACTCACGTGAATGTGGAACGTCCATGTTTTGTCTGCGTAAAGGGAAACGCACCGCTGAGGAGGACATTGCGTAAGTTCGTGTTAAGGTCCCGCTTTCTCCGATGTCACGCAGCACGAATCAGATCAGCACATGCGCTCCAGAACATCCATCAACGACGCAACAAACCTGGCCAACACGCTCTTAGAAACGCCGGAAAAATCCATTTAAATCTATAACACATGACACACACTTGCGCTTGTCAAGTCGAACATCGGGCTGATGTAGTCTAAAATAGAATAAACGCACACACAACAATGATCACGGTTTGATCTTCACGTACTTTTTCACGGAATTCGTTCAGTGCCCTAAATTAGTCGAAATCACTGCCTTAAACTAATTTCAGTGATTTCATAGATGATGCGTACTGCCCCCTAAAAAACCGTAATTCTTCTTCCTTGGAATTCATGAATATGAATAGACATTAACAATGATCCATTTCAATTAACAATTCCGATTTCACAGGCGCGAGCAATATGGGTGTAAGAAACTATAAATATAGGACTACAGGTTTATTGTTTTTTAGTTCAATTTTTTTGCATACGATGGTCATATATTGGTCATATATTGGTCACTTTTAAAATTTGACATAGAAACAATAGTCTCAATATAAATACAGCGTTTAAATCTTCAATCACCTCATTTATTTGTCTGTCTAGAATAATCAATTAACCATTCACAGACTAATATAATAAACCCATTTCGTATAAACAGACGATTTTGCCTTGTTAGCAAGCTATAGTAACTACTGCGTACATTTGGTGTCCAAAAGTTTCTATTAATGGAGTTGTAAGTCCATTAAACCCTACCTTAGTCGCGCTAGGGCCAGGGGACGGACGAAATTTAATTTCTTTGTTATCTCCGGAGCCAAGTCAGATGCAGTAATGAACTTTTATGACATCTCAGAGGAATGTGTTTACAATATTCTTCGAAGGCCACACTACACAAGCTACCGTATTTTCTCGTATAATTATGTTTGAATAAGGAAGTAGCGTGTCTTCGGCCTAGGAGACCTACTGCGACCACTCGCATCAATATTTTTCTCGTCCTTGCCGCAGTAGTACGGATTGAAAACATACTTCCTTTCCGTAAAAATCTTTGACGATTATTCAGTTTTGGTATCAAACGCTTCTCTTTTGATACTTAAATTTTTTTTAAAATGGATATCATATTTGTGGTTTCTATTACAACTTTCCGTTATTCTGTTTGTGAACAATTGTGTAAAAAGAGTAAAAATTTATGGAACGGGAATAAGATGCAGATGAAATTCGTCGTCTTCTTTTACAAGAAGATAATTATGACACAAACGTTGTACCAGACGATCTTGCCCTATCATCATAAGATGCATCGGAAACTGAATATTTTTTAAGAACTAGGTTTAATGAATCAGATACGGATCATGAATTGACGTCCTAGATTTTTTTCAAGGAAACTAAAAAAACAATGTAAAACACAATATTGTTGTGAAACGAGTGAAAGATTTTTTTGTCTACGTATACACACAAAAATAATTTGTTTAGAATTTCTTGTCAAAATTAGGAAAAAAAATTCAAACAGACTGATTAATGTATTTATTTTACCAAAAATATAATTATTTAGATTATATCAAGTGTACAAATATTATTTATAAGCATTTCATCAGCATTTTCACAAAAGAAGAATACTTAAAAAAATTAATCACATAAAGAACTAACTGCATTTATAAACGATCAATATTTTAAGTACTCTGGATCTGTTTATCTCTCTGTCATATAACTTATGTTTGGTTTACATAATTAGTCTCAATATTTTACGATTATAATTCTACAGGATAACGTGATATTAGAAATTTGCAAGATTTTTATAGTAGCTTTTCTTTAACAAATATTTTGAATAAAAAAAGGAAACCAGACTATAATTCGATGTATTAATTATGTGTATATGCGTCTAAAATGCGTGTGTTAAATTTTTGAAAATAGTTTCAAATAATTGATTCAGGAAAGTGATCAGCAACGAAATAGTTAACTTTACGTCCGCTGGACCTAGCGCGACTAACCGCGTTACTTTAGGGGGAGCGACTAACGGAGGTATAACGGTACTTTGAAATAAATACACTAAACACAAGCTTTGAGACGGGAGGGGTCGAAACATGTGAGTTTTAACTTTTAGGGAAAATTGGCTGCGACGGATGTCGAAATCTTTAAATTTTTTGATGATATTGTGGATGAATATCGCGAGTGAGAAGGTCAAATGAGAAACGAATTAAGCAATTATTTAAATCCCTGCCGTATGAAAATTTAGAAGATTTAATAGCATAAGGAGATTAATTAGTTGTTGAAGATTTAAGAAGGCTGTGTGGAGATATTAAAGTCAATTTTTACATGCGTACATATAAACTTAGGTGGCTAACCTGGTGTTGACATTTTATTTATGATTAACCGAGTAGATGTACTGAAGGCTAATAAAATTTCGAGACTTACTGGTAAACAACTATCTATTACACCGTAATAGAAATTCTGACAGTCCAATTAAATAAAAGAATAACTTTTTATAACGTATTTTGAGCCTATAATTAATTGACATTGGGTTTCATAATACGAAGCACAGTGAAATACAAAACATTTAAATAATTTACCTCTATTTATTGTTCTTCATTGATATTAAATAAAATTAGGAAATTTTATTGTTGTTTGATGTTTAATTATTAAAATCAAAATCATATTAGACTCACAATTCAATCATTTTTATTTATTACACTATGAGCCAACATTGTATCTCATGTTAATTTACGTTATCTCCAATGACAATGATCATCCATCTTCTTAAATTAAAATTTTATCTGATTATCCGCAGGTAAAAACTGCCCATTTGTTGATTAAATAAATACATACATACATTATTATGGTTTAGTTCTTCTCCCTGACCGCTGAATAGGAAATTAAACGTCAGATGGCAATGTGACGTTTTTTCTTAAAACTTTCAAATGAAAGAAAAGTTTTCGTTTCCATGTTTCTGATATTACCGATTACCTTTTCAAAATATCTGAAAAATTATTAGAAAATCAGTTTTTTATAACAATTGTTTGGGAAAATCCTTACAGCGATTCTTGCAATGACAAGTGTTGCATTGATTACGTGTTGTAGACCATGGCGTAATTGAGGAATGCTTCTGGGAATCTATTGCGCATTAAAGAAGTCGTCCCGTAACTTGCAAGGGAAAACAAGCCAGTCATCCGACCTCAATCGTCCAATAAGTCGACTAGCACTCAACGTCTTTTGAACTTCCTCTGAAAAAAAAAGAGATTGATTAATTTTAAATCAACGACGACATCAGCATGAATTAAATAAGAGAAATTAAGTCACCCTTGGTCGACTAAGTTGCGAATTATCACCACCGGATTAGCTTTTTTTGTGTATACCGATTGATGTAATTGTGCTTGATTGTTAATCGACGATGCTATAAATCCAACTAATAATTTGTTCTACTGAAAAGTAATTAGCCTACATGGAATATATAATGCGCCGGTTGAACATGATTCCTTGTATCTTGAAGCGACAATGGCTCCAACCTTGCCTCGATTTATATGACGGTAGGATGGATTCACATCAAGTAGGAATCACATTCTTAATTTTGGTTCTTTTTTTGTGATAGAAAAATATATTTATTTGTGATTAAATTGAAAAGGGGTGAGTTCTAAATCAAAGAGCTGGTTTATTTAACACGATTAAATCCAATGATGAAATTACAAAAAAAAAGAGTGCTTAATAATAAAATTAAATGTCAAAAGGTAGGGAACTGTGGAATGAAATTTGAAGCGCTCAAATTTTTGATCTGTTTACATCATGACTCAAGTTTAAATTATTGTGTCAATAATTATTCAAAATGAAAAAATTTACGTCTGATTGAAAATAATGAATAAGAAAGATAGCCAATAGAAACAAAAAAGGTAATATGAATACCACACAACGTTTCTGAGATCCTTACCCTTTCGTCAGGTGCTAAGACACAACTGCACTGATCAGTTGCTGTCAACTGCAGATTACTCAAAAACTCTTGACAACACTCAAAAACTTTTGAGTGTTGTCAACTGACCAGTGCAGTTGTGTTTCTCTAGGCTCTTCTTAGTTCCTGACGAACGGGACAAGGATCCCAGAAACGTTGTGTGGTATTTATATTACCTTTTCTGTCTGTATTGGCTATCTTTGTTATTCAATAATTATTCGTTGACCATTTCTGTATTTCCTGACGTGATAATTTAGCAAGCTTGGAAATAATTAGTTACCATGATTAGCTAACGTCAGGATACTGTATCCACGTACATAACAGAGATAAAGGATATAATAGCAATCTGTTTCCAGTACATGTTTCCTAAGAATATAATTTTCGACCCAGGAATAATATATTAAATGCAGATTAGTCAAACTAAGAACCCATGCAACCATTCTTAGGCTGAAGTATGCTGTATTTTGCATAAATAATCCTATTTCAGGCCTACCAAATACATTTTATGAGTATTTTTTCTCACAGACCCAATGTTAACAACTACGGGTAATTTTCAGTATCTCCGGTATATTGTGACTGTATTTGTAATGAGATGTAATTGTAATATCAAAATGGACAAGTGAAAGTTGAAAAATTGTAGAAACCCGTAACTAAGTATTGTTTGTTCCCATTTTCGAACTAAATTTGATACATATTTGGCATACATAACTAAAAAAACCGATAATTTACCGATCTAACGCATATTGTTTAACATTACGTCAAATTATTCTTCACAAATAGTGCCTCAAGGAGTAATCGAAGAGGAAACTAAAAATGATCGTAGGTAAATTGATAAAAATAAACAGCAGCTAAATTTGTCTTCGACGGGCCTGGTCATTTTAATGAAAATGTAAGTAATTTGGGTGGGAATTACTAAATAAATTGAGTGAAAAGCAAAGCTATTCATAAAAAGCTACGGAAGGGAATTAGTTTAGAAATCCTGACTTACTTGGTAAACTAAACCAAAATTTTAAAATAAAATGTAACAAGGGAATATTATTAATATATATATATATATATATATATATATATATATATATATATATATTCTGCCTATTAAGACAACTTATAAATAAACAACAACCAATTTTAAGTTAGAAAAAAGATATTTATTTCTAGAAAATTACATTAGGTTTCTTCGCAATTTGCGATCTTTTCGGGTATGTAGCTTTAACAAAATTTTGATAGTTAGGTTCTTGTCCCTTGACTACCGCGGCCGAAATATTTTTATCAATTGGCTGTTGTTTATTTATTGAACCATTATTATTTCTAAATAGGACGCTAAAGAAATAGATTTATGGGGATGATTGTTCTGAGAGATTCCACTTCAGGAAATTAAATGTGGAGCAATGCTACGGAGTGCTACCATGTTGACTTCAATAACAGTCTAACAATGCAATTAAAAATTTGCGTATCAAATTGAAGACCAATATTAAATATTGAATTAAATTAATTTTCTGAGATATTGATTAAATGAATTCTTTCAGGAAAAATCAGATTATCTATTAATCACAATTAAATAATACAGTTTCTGTTTTAATTTAGTTTTATAAAAGGATGAGAATGGAAAAATCTTGACCGGACCGGCAATCGCATTCCAGTACTCCCACTTGGTACCGGGTTCGATTCTCCTCCCGGTCGAGAATTTTCCATCCTGATCCTTAATTCAGCTTCATGGCCTACAACGGCTGAGCTTCGTTGGATACTATTTATTATGTTCTTAAATTTATTTATAATTTGATTTTTCTGTAGTTGCCACCATATTTATTCTTAAACACTAGCAAATTCAATCGGTTTCATGTTTAATCCAAAATATGGGCTTCGGTAGAAATAAAATTGTAGAAAATAATTGAACTTGCTCTTGAGAATGCTCTCCATCAAATTTGTTTCGATAGCGAATAATTGTCAAATTGAAGTTAGAACTGTTACAGCTTTCACCGTATTCGTCAAATTTCAATTCCTGTGACTTTTTACTATTTTATGACCTGTTAAAATGTTCGACGGGAGAAGTTTCATACAAACCGAGGAGATCTTTCATCAAACAAGCTCCATTAGGACCTTTCGGAAATATGATGAAATGATGGGTGAAGTGTATGGAGTTAAAATGGTATTATGTTAAAAAATAATTACAAAAACCATTTTCGTAAATTTCACATAGTTGCAAATTGAATGGTTAAATTTTATATTTGTCGGTCATCAGAGAATCCTTTCTGTAGTTTATCAATACAAAATAATATTTTTCAATTGTTTCGTAAGTACATATGTACCTGCTCTCATACTTTGATTAGAGGGAGCAAATAAATCAATACGCTTTTAAAAAAAATATTATAATGGATGAAAGGATTGAAGGCAAAGTTTTCGTATGTCATCATCAGCAACGTCGAATTGATATATCGGTTATTGATCTCTTGTGTCATTGATCAGGAGACTGATTTGTTAGATATGCAGAACGCAAACCTCTGGCACGTTTATTGTACTTGGTTGACCTACTAGAGAGGGAAGCCGCCAGACGTGGATGTGGACTTCGGCAGGTTCGTGATCGACGCGCCTCTAGTTCCAGAGCTCGTAACTCTTAGACCTCGCGTTGCATAACAGACCTTCTCTGAATGGAGCGCTCCAGTTAGCGTGGAATGCACCAGACACGCGACAAGCCTTTCTCTGACTTCGCAACCAAGTCGCCACTTTCTTTGCGACGTGTGACAGACGCTTCTCGTAGCGCGCCTTCGGAAAATCTCACCTTGTCACGTTCCTGCATCCATAAATGCTTCAGTTTTATATTTGTCTGTCAACATAGAAGCCTTTCATTGTTTTCTCATTTTGAGATTGTCTGATTAGTGAGATTGTGAGTTTTTCGTAGCGGCCGAATTCTTGTCGTCAAAATCATTATCACTAGTTTGTCACGTATCGATTTTTTCAATCCTCTGTTATAAAAAAAATCATGCGCATTACGAAAGATAATTTCTTTATTAATAAAACTACTTATGTCATTCTTAAGCTCTGATATTTCGTTATAATTTTCCTAGTAAAATACACCCTGTGAGAAATACTTTCATGATCCCCTTCTCTATTTATTTAAAAATCAATTTTACATTCACAGAGAAAATAACAGCTTATACGATTTATAAAATATTATGGTAAATAGGCCATATTTCTAGTGAAGGTTGATTTATTGAATCAGTTTAAACGCAGCTAAATGTTTTCTTGTAAAGGGTCCACCATTAAGTTTGACAGAATGCACGTAGTTACATTGTTTAAGTTGTTGGCGCTGTGTCGTAATTACCAGTGTCGTTTTAGTCGGCACCACGAAAATGTAATATCAAGGTTAAGTAGGTAACCTCTCCGCACCCCTCGTCCGAGGGTAGCTAGATTGTAAATCCGCATCATTACCCGTAAACCTTAACCACCACGGCTGTCTATTAATGGACACAGTGTGAGGCAACGTAGCCGAAAGAGTCCGTAGCCTTGGTATTACATTTTCATGGCGCAGACTTTACTGTTTCACAAATCACCATTGCAGACATGCATGATTCAACGATTTCTTTCTAACAGAACGGTGCCACATGTCACACATAATTCGGGATAACCGTCGTTGAGCAGAAAGGTACCTGCAACGGTTATTTCACACAGTGGTTATGTTCCACTCCGCCCCCTCCCCCGACAGTCGTACGTTCTAACCCATTTGGTTGCTGTCTGTGTTATGTAAAATCGTAGGTATACGAGAATAATCCACAAACGTCCGTGATATTCAAACTTTGGTACTCATGAATCCGTCCAACGAAAGAAAGTAACTAATAACGTACATATAATATTATTTTGTACACATATAATTTCAATTATTGCTTGTTTATATGTAATAAATAAATATTGATTTTCAACTGTCGGTGACACTGTTCAGCGTTTTAAATTTTCGACTCTTAGTAGTATTCTTTATATATGATCAGTTAATTTCATGCAAAGTAGAGCGTGCTGATATGTTCATGGATGAATTTACGAGTAAAATGCATTCACATCACATCCCCATAAGTATATAATAACATGTTGTGTTCAATCCACACATAACAACGCGATTCTGGCATATATACCGTCAGGTGGTAACTAGAAATCATGCTGCAGCGCATATTCAGCTATCGCTGCTGAAAGCTCCGCTGGGATTGTAGAAGAACTTGAGGAACGGAAAGTTGAGTTATCGAGGATATTATCTTCAGAGGTTGGTACGATGCCGGACGATATCTAAAACTTCAACAAAGCAATCAAAATACAATGGCTGGAAATTCTTCCGCCTAACAAAAAACGAAATAAGCTCTTAGCCATATCTAAATCATATTGTGCTTTCACCTTCATTTCTCAGTGAGAGTCACGACGGAGCGGTTTTTCGGGAGTTGAATGATTAAGAACAGGTGATAACTAATTCAGAGTCCGAGATACTTCTTAGATCTCTCATAGTTTTGAGAAAAACAAGCATTTATAGTTATTCAAGGATCAGAATATTGATCGATATTTTTAAACAGTGTTATTGAAATTCGTTTTATATATTTTTCTTTAAAAAACCAATAGTCTTTGTAGAAGTGCACAGAACGGACTAGTATGCAAATCTTTCAAGGTTTGGCTTAGTTTAAAAAAATATATCACATAAATCCAAGAATGTGCTACTGGTAAGAAATATTTGTTTCCAAAATAATATTTTATAAAATTACACTTCTTTTAGCTTCTGAAAATATACTATCAGTAAAATCATTTTGTACGCTAGAAAAGCTATTTTTATTTCACAGCTGGCAAGTTACCTGTAAGCACGTCACAAATTAGTGGAATTATTCTGTTTTACCACCTTTAAAAAATACTATGGGTTGATTAAATAAAGATTTATAATTCTGTTCAGCGGCAGGATGACCTTTGTAATAATCATATGATTATAATGCAGATGTTATGTACTTGAAATCTGCCTCCCACTTCAAAATTTTGGGCATAAATGAGAAACCAAGTGGTCGTGTAATGGACCTCACCATTTAGCCAAATTGCCTACAAGGAATAGAAATCTGTATTAAAAAAATTGTAAGTGGCGTTCTATTGTGCCTAACTGCATCTCAGCCGTTAATGAGATGGCAATTTTACGGTTGGCTGACACTCAAGTTCCGCAACTTGCCACCTGAAGTGAGACAAAAGGATCTTGCTTCACGAGACGGACACACAATGCACCATTGTCTTAAGTCTTCACAGAAAATAACAGCGTCTGACACATGAGACTGAAAAACATAAATTGTAATCGTTCTTCATGCCTTCATTTAGGGTAATGTGAATTTGAACATAAAGTTGCATATGTCAATTGAAAATTAAAAATCGAATAGCGCAATACAATTGTATTTATTAATTAAGTGTTTAACCAAAATAACAGTAAAACTATTTATCAAATCCAGTAAAACTACTTTTAGATAAAAACTGAATTATCTCGCCTTCTTGTCTAAATGTGTTAATAAATTTGACAATATCAAATTATTCTTAAAAAAAACTAATATTGAAAATAATTCTTGTATATTATCTTTATTATATATATATATATATATATATATATATAATATATTTCCCTAATAATATAATTAGCTAATGACTCAATTTTCTGATGTTATACTATTTCCGAATGACGAGAGCACCGTAACCATTTCACTGCCCTGATTTTCTGCTTAGGACATGATAATTAATTGTGAAAAAAATACATTTGACTTTACAATTTCAAACACTAAAATGTTAAACATACTTCAGTGGCAGTTACAATTTGAGATGCTTAAAGTTCAAAATCTTTGGGTTTCATCAGAATAGTATGTTTAATTGGAAAATGCGCATAAATACAATTGCACAGAAATGAAGCTCAGTTACATATGCTGTATAATTATTTCAAAGGGTAGTGACGTTATCATCAGAAAAATAGTTTACTTCACATATATTAACATGTGACATATGTGACATAGAGAAACTCATCAGGAGAAGATTTTTTTTTCTTTATAGACAAAATGGGTTGTGTAATTTGTTTTAGATTGAATAAAGTCTTCTCAATATTGCTACAAGACGATGGAAGTGAACGTCATCGATATATCGCGAATATAATTGTTTACGCGGTTAGAAGTCCGAGAAGACTTTATTCATTCTCTACAACGAGAAAGACTACATTCTTTGTTTCAGATTTATTCAAGAACATCCTGCAAGAGGCTTCTGAAAACATTTCACGTTCTTAACAGATGTACTAAGAATAATTTATGTTGTTTGTGATAAATAATAGTCGAATTCAGATATCAATTCAGATATGCACATTTTTAATAAAAGAACGCAATGAAGAGAGCCGATAATTTCATTTAGAAAGAACACAAAGAAAGACGCAAACCACAGCCAACTGTTTTGAAAGTGGTCCAATTTAAAGAATTGGCTAATTAGTTTTGTACTAAAATATACCATTTGTAAATAATTTAGGTCACATAAGAGAATGTTAAAGATAATTTATAAATAGTAATTTGAGGGTTTATTATAATTTCTGTTAAATTCATGGATCATTCCAATACTTCGGTTCCCAGCTTCTCTATAGTGTCTATGGAACATGACCTAATTCTTATAAATTAAATATTCCTATTATTTATGTTAACATTATTGAACAAGTTAAATCACAGGAGATCAGAATTTCCATAATTTTATTTTTATCTGCTTTCCTCTATGTCTTAACGTAGTTTTTCCTGTGTACATTCATCGACATTATACTTTACTTGAATTTGGTATTATTACATTATTGATTGAAACTGGCGAGTGTTGACTCTTTTACAAAGTAAACGTTATTTTTGTAGATTTAATTTATTTTATTCTTATTTTCTCATTTCTTTGACCATTCTCGTAACTGATTTAACTAGTATTAAAAATAATCTGAGGCAGTATCTGGATTTTCATGGCTGTTTAGTTAATGAGGGAGAGTTCCGTTTGAGTGTTTGATCCGAAATGTATAGTAGGGAAATTGTTGGGCCTAACACACTGCCCTGTGGTACACCTGATATTAATTATTTCAGGCTTATTCGATTGTAACTCCATTATTTCTTGATCTCCCGTATTATTATGAGTTGTGAAAACGTATTAAGGTTCTCATAAGATATATTTTTCCTACCTGGAGTGGGAGTTTAGTTACAAGTGGGTCTGTTTGTCTGCATTGGTTTTAATTCCACTGTATTTAGTTGCGATAAAGATTTTGATTAAGGGTGTAGACAGTTATAGAAACTACTATTGTATGTTTATTTTAATTTTGATTTAAATTTATTAGTGAACTTAGTTTGGTGTTATCAAGGGGATTCTGATTACGTCGTCAGATACTTTTTGCATAAATTTTTCCAACTACTAATTTTTATTCAATTTCTTCTGAGGCATTATTTTTATGAGAGGGGTTGCGTTTTCCTTCTACACTGTCGATCAGTTGAACGGTTTCATTACAAAATGAATTAATTTTTTCTTTAACTGGTATAGAATGGCGTGAAATTGGGTATGACTACCGATCTATTTCATAGGCAGACGTGATACACATTCTGAAAAAACTTGAGCGAAAGGAAAATTAATAGTACGAAAATTTATTGAATTTCGGACTGGACAGTAGTTGTCCTTACGGAAAAATAAAAGCACAATATTTCAAAATTTAATAGCAGTTCGAGTTATATGGAAATAAATGATTGATCTAAAAAATTTTAAACAATATAATAAAAAAATATTTCACCTTTAATAAATTAAACGAATAAGTATTGTAAACAAATTCATATAAGGAAACAAAAACTAAGAAAATTTAAATTTATAAGTCTACATTTCCACATCTCCCTTTCACAAACAGCTAAAAAGTTTTTCTTTGAATTTACAAATTATTTTGAGGATTCCTTAAATTGTCTCGAATTGAAATAATTAAAACTTCAAAATAAGTCCTGCTAATTTATTTTTTTGTTGAAAAGGGCAGTTATGAGAATTGAAAAAGAAAAGTTGTTAATCGTAGGCGAGTAAATAATTGTACAATAATAGTGGTTAAGAAGTTAAGTTTTGTTGTAAAATTCAATTAAATAATATACTTTCAAAATGAAATGTTGTGACTCTTTTATTGTTTGTTCATACTACATTACTAACTAAGTACTTGTCCATGTATGACTTTGATATTCCACTGGTGATGTAGAAGTTTAGAACTCTGGTATTCTTATTGCATCAGTAGTTTGATGTAAGAATATTTCCTTTTCTGAAATACTTACAATCGTTATCTCTGCCTCTGGTAGTTGACATGGATTATCCCCATTAGGTATGTTTACAATTATAGTCACCTCCTACTGTCAATTTTGAAGAAAGTCCTCAAAGGCTTCATGTCAATATTGTAACATTGGCAGTGATACAGTTGTGTCATTTGACAGTATTTTGACTAAGATAGATGGCTTTTTAAATATTCATTTAAAGTGACTAAGTGTTACCAAGTGTGATATAACTTTTACCCATGCATCTTTATGCAAGTGTTAAAATGGATTTTAGTTACTAGCAGTTATTTTGTTTAGGAAAAATTGTTATTCATTTTTGTGTTGTATTATGACATTAGTATTCCATTGATGTAACCTAAGGAAATTAGTTATGTATTTTAACCTATGAACATTATAATACATTCATATTTATTCTATTTTACTGTATCATTTGCTTGAACAAATTTTTAAAATATTATAAAAAAGACTAAAATTGTAAGTATACTATTGATGTTTATTCAATTGTTATTTTGATTGTTTATTATGTTGTCGACATTAATATGAAGTGCTTTTGGCTAACTTTGTTCTTGGATTCAAAAAGTCTTTAATTGTTTGTTTTTATATTAAAATAAACTACATGTTGTTGATGAGTAGCTATATCAAAAAGTTGTGTTTAATTTAATACTTCTCTGTATCATACTCCTATAGAGCAATAGACACAAGATTATTTGTATTAATTAGGCTCAAGCCTAAAAATTCCCTAAATATAAAGATCAATTAGAATATGTCTTTGAAAAGCAAATATGTTTGTATTGGCATCTCATGTATTTAATTATATTTTATCTCACTTTGAGAGTTCAGTTTGTAGTTTACTGTTTTGAAGACAATTATTTTATCAATTTCTTTGGCTGGCTCTACGTTCATACAGAGTGGTTCCTTTGTCTGTCTCCTTTTTGTATTGATTATATTTCTAATGTTATGTCCCAGATTGTTTATTAGTACTCTGAATTTCATTATATATATTAAATGTTGTAAATATTTCATTTATACTCTATATTATCGATTAATCTGAAAGGTGTAATCTACAATATTTCATATCTATTAGTAATTTTTGTGGTTGTCTGAGATGTACCAATTAAATTTTATAATATTATTTGTAAAGCTTCTTGTGCTATATTGTTTTGCTTCTTTGATAACTTGTAACTTTTTTAACAGATGTGAGCACATATACTGGTGAGGTTTTATAATTATTGTTTCACTTTCCTATAGATTTTCTCAACATCATCATAGCCCTATCATCATCATAAGTTAAAACTATATCAGCTATTTAAATATTTACTAGATTATTAAACCTGAGGATATGCTAAAGAGGATGAAACATTGGTTATTTAATGTTTTTTTAATAAAAATAATTTTCTGACTCCAGGCTGTGCATTTGTTTATTTAAATTCAATTTTATTCCATCTTAATATGCCACAATAAGTGGACATCGAAATTGTTTAATGTCTTAAATAATATTGTTGGTCAGATTTTGTATTTAAATGTATTAACTCTCACAGTTTGATTGTTCTAACACCTAATCATTCCATTAGTAGTTTGTCAGATTTGTTCAAAAATATTAACAGTTTCATGTGATATAATTAATTACATAGTGTAAAAAGTAAAAAAATATTTAAAATTTACATAACTAAATCAAACCCTTGTGGATGAAACAATGTTTGTCATCACATGCATACCCTCAACAAATGAAATAGTTACTGATTGTTACTTATTCTCCACACATTTAATCTCACTTAACTCATTTATGTTATTACATTGTTGTCATTTATATTTACAAATTCCATACACAATAATCTTCCTATATTTTGAGTGGAAATCAAAGACATAACCTTAAGAGACTTTGTGTGAAATGTTTATTAATTATTTATTAAGTAATTTTAAATGTACAGAAAAAAACTGTCTTAGCTTACTACTTGAACTAATAATAATATTTACATATAATGAATTATGTACAGAGAATATAATGAGAGATATAATTAATGAATTATGTTTAAGTACTAATTCAATACTCTAGTACCAAATTAATAATTTAGTTAATTTTTTACAATTATATACACAAAGTATTATTTCATCTGGTCCATACACAACCCTGATAAAAACTGTTCTCCAGACAATTTCTACTCTATAAAATTACATGTTTTCCCTATTAACATAAAATTTGATTGCATTTGTTCTACTCAGTTTTAATTTAGTTCATTCTGACTGCGCTGACCTCTGATGATCTTTCTGTGACCAGTCTTCGTTGATCATCTCCGCCGCCTTTTCGCCCACCATGAAACAGGCGGCGTTGGTGTTTCCCCGAGGAATGTAAGGCATGATGGAGGCGTCGGCCACCCTGAGGCCCCTCACTCCACGTACCCTGAGCCTTGGATCTACCACGGAAGACGCATCCCTGTCTGGACCCATCTTGTTGCTGCTTACACCGTGCAAGGACGGTATAGTGAAATACTTAAGCGAGCATCGCCAGTATTTCTCTGTCATGATATCGTAAGGACAAGCAGACGTCTTAATATTCGTTATTTTCTTTAGTCCCTGTACGTTTCTTCCAATTTCCGTCACAATTCTTATTCCGTCCACGAGAACATCGGCGTCTCGGCTATCACCGAGAACTTTTGGGTCAATCAACGGCGCGTCTGACTGGTTTGTAGTGTTGAGTCTGACTTGTCCCGTACTATATGGTTGGATGCTATAAATCGAGGGAATCACTATGTCGTATTTATTAGTTATTTCTTCAAAACTGTGCTTGATGTCATCAGTTGTTCCGGTGAATTCATTCCTGAGCGAAAATACTCCGTCGGAAACTAGCAACGACATCTGAATATCCGGTTCGTCGTTGGACTTATCCGCGTACTTGGTACGAGCGAAAACGACGAAAGACGACGTACCTACGTTTGCAAGCAACCCGTCGCGGTTCAGCAAATACTGATAAATCGATTTTTGCAGGTGTGGAACATGAAGTGAACCCTTCTCAAAGCAAAAGACCAATCCGATGTAAATAGGATGGTCGATGAGATTGTAACCGACAGGTAGATCTTTCACAACAGGAATTCCCAATTCCTTCAGATGATTTTTTGGTCCTATCCCAGACAACATAAGTAGTTGAGGTGTCAAGATGCTTCCTCCTGATAGCACTATCTCCTTTTTAGTCTTCACCTCCTTTACCACTCCATTGACGGAGAACCTCACCCCAAATGCCTCCTTCCTCTCAGGATCTATCAGAACCTTTGATGCAACAGCATTCCTGACTACGTGAAAGTTTTTCCTGCCCTTTGCACTACCCAGCAGTCCTTTTGCTGAGCTCCACCGCATGCCGTCTTTGATGTTTAGCTGTGCGAATCCATATCCTACTCCAGGAGCGTCGCCGTTGTTAAGGTCAATGATATGTCTAAAGTTTGCTTTGGTAGCCCCAAGTTTGAAGGAGTCCACCACTGGAAGATTTGATGTGGGTAATATGACCTCCAATTCTCCAGTCATTCCGTGAAACTTCTCTACATTTGGCAGATTACGGATGTGTTGGGACGTCGCATTCTCCGATTTCTTGAAGAAAGGTAGGACGCCCTTATAGTTCCAGCCATAGTTTCCCATGGCACCCCATTTCTCGTAGTCATTCCTGGGAAAAGGTTACAAAACATTATATATACAATCTCATCAGAGTGTATTGACTTGCTTTTACTTTCAGAGAATTTAATAAATATAGTATTTTTACAGTTAAAATTCTAACCATTATTGAGAAAGATTTTCATAATCATTTTTAACCAAACAATGTCTATTATACGGCAGTATTTAATTTTTATAATTTTAATGATTGTGCTTAAAAAGACAATAACAACAAATATTGAATGGGTATTCTTACTTTGAAAATTTTTGCCCTTCTGAGATGCAAAATTTCTCTTTACTTTGGTTAAAGCTTTTACTTTAATAATAAATATTCTATGTAGACAATGTCAGTCCAAGATATTAATGGTAAATATTCCCTGATCATCCGTATTGCGGAATTGGATTAGATTACGAAGTTTCTACGACTTACGCTGACGACATTTTCAAGATAAATTGTCGTCCAACAGTAACTGATCTGGATACAAACCCGAAAACGTATACATTAGGAAAATCTGCCATCTTTGATAAGGAATCATTTCCTTCGTTGGAGGACATTAAATGAGTAAATGTTACTGGCAAATACTTGAATGAGAACAACGTAAAGTTACCACCGACTCCTGTAAATTTGATACTTTTACGACATTCCTCTTAATCACATCACACGCGTATTATAAGCATTAATAGTTTCCTTATCGATTAGCTTTTGAAAATAACTGCGTCATCGTACTTACTTTCTACCTCGCAGATAGACCATTCCGTTATGGCTGCCGCTTCCACCCAGCATCTTCCCAATGCCCCATATGCACTTGCCACTGGGCCACATTCGGCAGGCGTTCTTCTGAGGAACCGTGTAGAAGTTCCACGAGTAAGCGGATTCGCCTGATAACATCAGTGTCCACAGGCCGGGAACCTCCGCAGTCAACGGAGGATTACCACCCGCCTCAAGCAACAATACCTAGAAAATCAAGAGATTTAAAGATGTCACAACCTTCAAATTCATCATGAAAAACTACGAAAATGAAAGAATACGGGAAACTTAACAGGAACGGTTCATGGGATGTCACAATAGATACAAGAAGCTACGAAGTGACGGATGGTTTGGAGCTTCATCGTCAATTGTTTGAAGAGAATACAACAGCCTGTTCAAGTGCGACAATTGAAAGATAATGGAAATGACAACTCCCTACATGTCAATAATGGCACAGATATAGCCATTCATCTTAGAGTAATATTGGTAAGACATTTGACGATGTCTCCAGGATCTGGAAATATTGCAAGTTTCCTAAGAAATTCTCCTAAACCTAACTCATATTGACAGCGTTAACAACTCTACGGTCTTGCCTTAATTATAGTTGGAAAGTGGGAATACTGCAATCGATAAACTATCAGCGTATACTCAAAACATGACACATTCTTAAATTTATAAACATCAGCTAAGTAAACAAAGATATCCGTTATACACCACTAATGAGTCTGTTATTATTAATTTTCCTCTTCATAAATAATTACCTGCAGTAATGTAAAACGTTATTAATCGATGCAATCATAAACGAGTAACAAGGTTTAGGAAGAACTAAGCCAAATTTAACGTTCATCTATATTTACTGTAAATTATTACGAATTTATCATTTAGTTGAGAAATATTATCCCAATTAATTAAAATTCTTTGGTTTATAGTTACCTATATTAAACGACAAATAAGTTGCTAATCTCTACATCAAAACAATTGGATTACGTACAAAAAAAGTCAATCACATTTTTATTCTGTTGGATTCAATGTCATAAATATAGCAGGTTTATCAAGTTCTAGAATCATAGATATTTGATTATATCAATCACATTTTATTTATTATATCACATTTTTATTCTGTTGGATTCAATGTCATAAATATAGGAGGTTTATCAAGTTCTAGAATCATAGATATTTGATTATATCTACATCTAGGGTAACACCCGTGATATATATATATATATATATTATTATAATAATATAAAATTTACTTATATTTACGATCGTTTCACATATTCGGACACGATCATGATTTAAACTATCTTCGATAAAAACATGTTCATTTTTACAAATAGTATGACATGTCTATTTCTTTGCACCCTTCATTTCAGATTTGTTGCGCATATATTAGTGTAATATGTGGGTACCTTCCAGTCGGTGTTTTCGCTGAGCCTCGCCGCTACGATGGAGCCCGATGATCCCGCCCCAACCACGACGACGTCGTATGCGTCCGAAATGATGTCTGCAGCGTCCTCTGGGAAATGTCTGGATGTGTTCGCCAGTTCACACAGCGATTCCAACATCGGAGTCAACATAATCTCAGTTCCCTTGTCCGTCAACGGTGTCGTGTGCAGAGTGGGACACTGACTATGAGAAACCACAACTGTAAGTAGAAAACGAAATTAACATTGCTACGCTACTATTTTATGAACAACAAATTTCATTTATTCAAATGATATATGTCCTAAAAATAAACTTTTTATATAACTAATTAAAATGAAAGAAGATTGCCATCATTGTCTGTTACGGAAATAAATCCTCGTTTGTCAGAAAAAGGATAATTGTTAATGTAGAGGACTTAAGGTTGTACGACTAGCATAACATAACTTCCTATTCTAAACAGACGAAACTGAAAATTATAAAATATTCTGTTTTCAAGAAAAGAAAATTTCTGAGATCTGGACTCACATGCGATTATTAACAGAGGTCTCGAATAAGATTGCATTCCGCCTCTATCAAATTTGCGTTACCGAAATAGCAACTCGGAATCAAGCGAAATAGTATGCACAGAGAAAAAGTCAAAATGTTATAGTCAATAATTTAGCAATTCGCACGTTAGAAATTCGTTAACATAAATTTTCATATAACAATTTGTAAATGACACTGTAAATTATATTTTTACGTAATTGTATTAAAATTATCATGATAATGCAGTTTATGATCAATTTCAGACAATTTATTTATTTTCATTAAAAAAACAATGGTTCGGAACGTGTTTGTACCAGCTTTAGGTCTTATCTGCGAAAGTAAGTACAGTAGGCTATACAAATTTGTTATTATCGTAAAGGTCATGATTTTCCAGATTCAGGTTAAAACAAATTATTTTATACAACTAACATTATGCGACCAAGAATCACCTATTATCATTGTTCGTTTCACTTAAATTTACTATCGCGAGTGATTCACAACCGCATAATCTTAGTCGTATAACTATAATATGGAAAATCATGACCTTTATGATAATATCAAATTTGAATATTGAATTTCTCCGCAGAAAATACCTGAAGAAGGTACAAACACGTACCGAACTGTTTTTTTAAAATTGGATAAATAAATAAAATGTCTGAAATTGGTCATAAACTGCAATATCTATTTCATATAAGCAGACGTAAAATATAACCCCTTGTTTTCTTAAAAAAAATTATATAACTGAATTTAAAATAAATGTACACCTGAATAGGTCCCAATCAGGGATGAAACGTGTTTGTTAGATATTTTTTTAAATATGATAATAATGATTTCTGACTAATAGGCTGGGGTTTTTAACATTTATAATCTTCGTTACTTACAAAATAACTGGAATCTCTCATGTACAACAAGAACAATCGATTCATGAACTTTTAGACGACCTGTGATGAATATGAATTAAATTGGTTTGTCGATTATGATAAACAAACTAGAAGTAAAAAACTTAAATAACAATGAAGAAGCCCTCTCATTTAGGAGGAGATACATTTTTTTCCCGTTGTACTACGAGTTCGTTTTGTCTCAATTTAAAGACCTTACTCTTTCAAATCAACATCATTAAAACAAAGTTAAACATCAAGGGTTCCCCAGTTAACTGTAGAGTCCATTATATATAATTTTCTACGTTATAAAGTTATTTAAGAAACAAAGCATATAATTTTTAAATCATTGAGAAAGAAAGCATTCCATAATTTCAGGAATGTAACATAAAAAATGATAAATCTGCACAGTTTCATTAAGCACAATATATCTTACATTAACACTAAATATTTATTCCTGAAATAATATATGTAACAAACAATGTTCCAGTTAATTATAATTTGAAAAAAATTGTAATAGCACAAAAATTATATTTTTACGCCTAAAAATGTTTACTATATATTATAATATATTTATTATTTTAAAATATCTAGTAAATTTTTAATTATAAAAATTTTCGTTTGTAGAACATATGAAGCAGTATCAAATTGAAACAGAAAACATACCGAAAATTTACACTATTCCTTATTCATCCATGGAATTAAAAACTATGTAAACATTTATAAAATAATATTATTTTATCAGAATTTAGTCCATAATCTAAATATTTTACTTTATCAACTGCTATTAACACACGTAATTTATTTATTTAGCTAGAAATGAATAATTTTTAAAATCACGCAAAAATAGTTAAGAATAAAAATATGTAAGAATATATTACTATCGAAATCAATTCTATTTGGTTCAAAATTAATTTTAATGTCTGCAAAATAAATTCAGTCCAAACAAAGTAAGTAGACCTACTCTAATTTATAAATATCGTCAAAATTAATGTTATAGAGGCACACAATTTACTACAATGTCCAAAAATAAAATATTTAAAAGTTGCACTTATAAATTTCGAAGGGTTTCAAAGATATAACTTTATTTGTAATTTAATTAACATTTTTAATATTGGACTAAATGGACTGGCTCGTGCCCCTCCTAATCCAGAATGTGTCATGGCAAATAACATTTTATCACACGTTCTTTAGTTCTGACCCTTCGTCGGTTAGAATTATCAAACAAATTCTACGCAAGTGAGAATATTTACTGGAATTTTACGAAATAGAATGAGTAGTGCAGTGGTTTCAATATCTGGTTTTGATAAATTAGAAAACATTAAATATTCCAGGTAAGTGCTAAGAATTTTCTTAGAGTATTCTAAGGAAGAGAGTAAGTGAAAAAGCATTCACGGTATACGCAGAGAATATTAAATGAAAAAAAATATTAAAATGATTAATTTTCCCGAGAGTAATGGAGCGAATGAAAAGTGCGTATGGTGGACGTAATAATTTTAGGCTTAAAAGATTTGAAATGACAGTAATATTTTATCTTCCAAGTGAAACTGTTAGTCATTGATCGTTAACTTAAACAATTCTGTAATGGAATTCAACATAATAATAATAAACTGTAATTTTTAATTGTTTAAGTATACGTAATAACGACTACCCTCTGTATCCCCTTTTATAAAACAAAAGTGACGATAAAATTATCCGATGATTGATTACCTCTTACAGGATCTGCTTCACTGGTTCCCTCCGATGCATCTTTTGGACAACTGCGGAGGATCGTTCTGTTTGTAGAGTTTATTTCGTGTGAAATTGTAAGCTGCAATAGTAGAACACATACTATAAATACAAAATAAATATATAAACAAGGAATAACTCAAATAGAGTCTCGGCAACCAAAACCCAGATTATTCAGAAGCCGAATCCTAACAGATATGTTACAAAAACGGTACATATGTATTTTATATATATATATATATATATATATATATATATATGAATCTAGCTTTATCACATGTGGGAAAGGTTCCACTTGGCAAAACAAGTGAGTGTTGGATGAATTTTTGTCTGACAATTGTTTTCAACAATTTCTTCTAGATTGAGTAAACGATGACGATCCAGAAAACCAGAGTGAACCGCAAAATGTTCGCAATGATTCATTACATAACTGGATTTTGATTTTCGAAAAATAAATCTCAAATTATGCAACTGCGGCAACAGAAATAACATGCAATGCGTCTAAAATGTTCACAAGTGAAATAGAATATATTTAAAATAATACAAAATTGAAAAATTGTACATCTTAAATACGGATTTTATGGATGTATTTTTTATCTACGTTTAAATTAAAAGAAAATATAATGTCAATTTACCGTATTTTTTTAAATTTCCAATGAATCCTAATTAAAAAGTGCATTGAGTTATTAGGATTATTAATATTCCGACTCTTTTTGAATAGTAAAAGAGATTCCCTAAAAAGAAAAAATATATTTTTCCCTCCTACTTTGTCGATAATATGAACGTTTTCATTACAAAATGTGTAGAAAATTGGTATTAAAATAATATAGCGTAGATAATAAAGAAATTTTTTAGCTTTTTTAAAATCAGTCTTGTTACAGCTACGTTTGTGTACAAATGTAACGTTAGCCTCGAACTCTTTTCTATATTTAGTGAATTTATTAAATATGTTATTTTGATCTAATACGTTACAATAATGTGTAAGAAAACCCGAAGGAGATGCGAATATGTATCGAAACGTTGTTCCTTTCTAAATTAAAAAAAATAAAGTGTCTATAAAAGGTCAATAATTGTTTTATTACTTCATAACAGACGTAAAATTTAATAATTTATAATAGGGGGAAATTGGTGAAGACTAACGATCGATTACACATACAAACATCATATACAGTCTTAAATGAAAAATAATATTTTGAGTTCATCACCTGATTTGTGTGGTGTATTGTTACGGCTCATACGTTTTTTTAATCACCTGACGAATGCAACAAATATTGCAGAAACGTTGCATGGTACTTACTTTAGCACTAATTTTTGTCTGTTATTTGTTTATTTATTTATATAATTAGTATACGGTATGAAATATCTTGAACGAAAGGAAATATAACCGCAAGTATTAACTGGTTTTCTGCTGAACGAGGCAAATTTATATATATATATATATATATATATATATATATATATATATATATATATATATATTTACTAAAGCAAGAAGTACAATATTTTAAAAGTAAATAACACTGCAAGCTGTCGGAAAATAAATACATGTTATAAACTTTAAACCATAGATGGAATAATATTTTTTGACTGTAAAAGTAGCATAGGGCCTATATGTAAAAGCTGGCTTGGAAACAAATTAATCTGCGAAACCATCTCAGAATTGGTACAAAAAACAGAATACAATTTCTTAAATGCTCAATTGTGAAATTTCACTTACTTATGTTACGAAACTTCAATAGCTTTGCACAAATACAAATATGCCGGGTTACCGACACGAATAAAATATTAACAAAATCTATCGTCCGTTGAAATATATAATAACCAATTTTATACAGTAATGTAGGACACCGGTTTCTTTTAAAGTACCAAAACTGAAACTAGAGATATATGGTATTGAAAGTACCCGCTGACATTTTTAGTGAGGTCTGTAATCGATAGAAATGATAATAAACGTACCTTTGGTGTGGTTGAGGTCGTATTCGAGTTGAGTCGAAGTTCCGTCGAAGAAGACTGTGTCCAGCTAATCAAAGCCACAAGGACCAGGACTCTTCCCATCGTCTCCATTTCGAAAGTATAACACGGACCACGAATTCCCGAAGACTTTTATAGGAACCCTCGGAGGACTACCTACGTCACGACGAACGCTTTCCAGGGATCACGGTTGGTCTTCCTCCTTTCCTCTTTCATCACTTCATTGTTCGGGTCCAATGATGACGTACCACAAACAACTCTAGTGCTGGAACCTCAGCGTCAACAACCGAATTATATACGAGCCTTTCATATTCGTATATATGGATGTGTAAATATTACAGTAATCGATTTGGCCTATATGAAAACCATATGTTGCCCTTCAATCTACTTCAATTACGATTAATATATATATATACCTAACGCTTTTAAGTAAATTGAGAGCAAATACCCCTAATAAATCTGCAATATCTGTGCAAGGAAATGCATATTATTGACCCATATCTCAATTCAAACTATTTAATTTTTTTAAATTATAAACTTGCATTAGAAATTAATTAATTATATTCCTTATGCGTTTTCAGATGGATAAGAAATAATTGGCAATTTTTTAACAAATTAAACCTACGAACAAACATCTGGTTAGATTGTTTATAACAATTTCATTTCCATATACAGTATATTTAACAAATATAGTAATTACTTTTTAAATAGACTAATCATTATTTTTTTATTACATTTTAAAAAATATATATTATCAATTAATAGTGGAAAGGCAATTATTGTAATTTCGGTCCAGTAATGCAAAATTAAATCCTACAGAAATGTCAGTGATTGATTTACTGTTTCTTTCTACACACCTTGCTGAGATGCGGTTTACTTTATCAGAGTAATTATTTAGTAATATCTTTAAAATAACTAATGTTCATTATAATATCGGAAAAATGGACATTCTAAGTGATATGTGCGAGTATGCATAATCATTAATGTTGTTTGTGACAAATAACAGGCGCCTATTCACCAACAAGATAAATCACTGTATGATATATATGGTATTAGTGGCTCTAATAAACTCTCGGATTACATTCAACAAACAGAAGCTAAATAAATAATTACTTAGAAACTAGATCTTTTTTTATTATGTTAATCATGGAATGTATATTCAAATAAATGTTTAGCTAAGTAAATCCTTCAGTAACGTGTCTTATAGCATATAATAATAAATGTATAAAAAATCTGATTTTAATCAACTTTTATTTCATGTTCAATTCCAGGCTTTCATACCCACAGCCTTGATTCCCGCCTTGTGTATGAGGTCTAGGAATATGTCTTAATACTCTTATTTGAGAAAGGCAGAAAAATCGTAATGATTCAATTAAAACTTATTATTCCATAATTATTAAAACAGTTTCATAAACTCCTATTAACGGATAGCTCTGCATCGCTCAGCTTAGTATATTCGATCATGTAAGGGAATTACTAATTTTCTGTAGTATTAAACATATTGAATATACGAGTTTTTAATGAATGAGATTCCAAATGAAAATGGTCAAATACTATTATCAATATACTACTCTTTTTTTTTTGTAATATAGTTTACGTACATAAACCATTTAAAAAATGTACTCTAAATTCGCTTGGTAATAAATTAAAGAGACTCCCGACAATTCCCTCATTCGATAAATTTAAAGGAAATACTCCAATAGGCATCTGATAAAAGTGTTTACAAGTATTGTCATTATTGTCTTAAAATGGTAAAAACAAAGAAAACAGTAGTTTTTATGGTAAGGGTTTAAATGCATGTGAATGTAATTTTCAGTATTTTGATATTAGACATTAAAATAAAGATCTAGGAATTTTATATTCCTGATTCTCCTACACTAACTGGAAAACTGCAAAACAATCCCCGGAGAAAATGACCCAGCACTAGTGGAAAAAATTAGATATCCGTTAAAACTAAACGTTCACATTTGGACTATAAAAGGTTCAACAGTACACCATATTGGTTGGATTTAAATCAACAGTAATTCCTGTTCCGAAATCTAAATAAATGGTTTACCGAACAAAGATTTACTTCGAATTAAGAAGTCACCACTGAGATAAGCTTCTATTTTACGGAGTCAGAAAAATCGTTTTATACTCAATGATGCAACTACGTTGAAAAGTCGAAAAGAAAGTGGTAAGAAATATTTTTCAATCGCCGGTCGTAGGGTTTACCCCTAGCGCAGTGTTAAAAATAGACTTAATGAATTAAGGATAAAACTGTAGAAGAAATTCTGCGTAACTTTTATGAAGTTCAAGAGATCGTAGTTGTGGGTTAATGCAACTACAAATATCCAATCGCAAGCGTGCAACACTGAAGTCTGTTATCGCATAGGAGTTGATACAAAGATGTCAACATGTAGTCGGGTCAAGTGATATGATAAAAGCAAAGAGAGTTTCCTACTTCCTCGTTACGACGTTTTATTCGGTTCATGATGACACCAAAGTAAAACTAACTAATATATTGTTATTAATAAGTTGTCATTCGAGGTTTATTTAATTCTGTTAGATACAACGCCGTAAAAGTATTAATAAAAATATTATTTGTGGCCAACAGTAATCGTAGTGGTAACACCTATACACCATTCCATACTCCCATTGAGAGACCACTTTGGAAATGGGGTAAATTTCTAAAGGAAACAGCGCTGCTATAAATTATAACGTTTGATAGTAAAAATTTATTATTATTATTCTCTAAAACTTTCCAATAAGATGCAAAGTGTCCCGAAGTTTTCTTGGCTTCCCGAAATCATTAAGGAACTGTTGGATAGGCGATTATAATGAGATCAGGGTCGCATTCTTTCCTATTAGCCAAACGTTGCCTACAAAAACCGAAGATACGCCTCAGGAGAATCACTCCAAACTAAATAGGTCTGGTTCATCTTCTGCTATTGTTCCTACATCAATGACAGTATTTATATAATACTTCATACATTGTATCCATACCTATATTATAAATATCAAATTTGAAACGTCGTATGTAATTATATGTAGAATAAATCTAAGTAATAATCTGCTGTAGCTTTTTTTGTCTTTCCTGGTTTTAATAACAAGGCGTCGCTTTTCTAAAATGTGGATATAGGAGAGTAAAGCGATTATGACTTGAATTATTATGATGAGAAAAAAAATTAATTTAATTTATTAATTGAAGAAAGTTAAAAGTTGTCCACATTCATCGTAACATTTTATCAAACCTAATGATTCCGGCATTATTTTTCTTGAAAATCTTAGTCTTAGGGCTTGTACCTAAGCACCATAGAACCACATTAATACTAAAAATAAGTTCCCTCGGTGAAATTTTTGATAGATTTAAGACCATCAGTTTGATTTTTTAACTGCTATCTTCATGTTCGTAATCACTGACCCAAAATAGGGAGTTCCAATCATACATCTACAACCTTAGGGGTCAGGTTCCTTACACCAAAACAAGAAAAAAAAGTCAATTATTTCTGACAGACCTTTGTTTTTATATAATTATTACAAGAAACACGTTACGAGCTTATTAGAATGTATTACAAATATCGTCAACTCATGATCTTGTCGCAGCTATTCAAATATTCCTTCCTACACGGTGTCCGTGACACGTTCATGCATCACAAATGTCTGTGTCATTAAACAATTACTTTAGTTGAACTCCTAGATAACAATCCAAAAATGATCAGGATCAGCTCCTAGCACACGCTTCATCTTATTAGCAAGAACACGTCGATGTAAGGCGTGTTGGGGGAACGTAATTTACTTTCATAAATAACTTTAAAATAAGGGATATATGTATTATATATCACCATTTCTTTCTATTTTCGTGTGATGAATCACCCTTAATTATGTAAAAGTTGTATTAACAAAAAAATGACGACTGTTGCAAAAACTATCTTTATACTATCAAACTAAATAAACAAACTATCTAAGGAACTTGAATTTTAAATTTCCGGATGTTTCGACACGGATTAGCGTCTTTTTCTAATGGGGACTAAATTATGACTGAAAATTGAAGAAGTAACTAAAATTAAAGAGGCAAAGGACGTAAAATTAATATAACTTGCGGATACTTTCAGTGTTACGTTTAATATTAACAGTATTTGTGTGATTTTTAAAATAAGCATTTCAGAAATTAATCTTTTCCAATATGTGGTTCTCTGTCTAAAATGGAGGAGTTGTTAAAATCGAAACATTGATTAAATTTCGTATTTGGTGACAGAACTGTGTTTACAAGGTGACAGTTTGAAATTAGATTTTCTTTAATCCTAGTATTTAAAATTATTTTTGTTTGGCTGATATAACAAAAGTCACTATTTTATAAACAACATTTGCAGTGGAAACACTATTAAGAGGATCTTTGTGTCCTTTGATATGAAACCAGGAATATTCAGAATTAAAATTTCCAGAAAGTTGCAGATTTTTAAACAATTGTATTAGATGAAATGATAAAATACCACAGAAAGGTAACACAATAAATTAATTTTTAATTCAAGTTTCTTTAGTAAGTATGTCCGTATATTGCTCGTTTTTTGCATTATTTAAAGTTTTATTGCCGAAGTTTGACAAAGGTAAAAAATATACATTCTTCATATTTTTCCCAAAGTGTGTAATTAGATGTGGCCGCATCCCACAGAAAAAGGTAATAGTATCATAAAATCATATGTAATAAATTAAATTTGTGACAGTTGTTTCTCCACTGCGCATGCATCTGTTTAGATATCAGAGCCTCATCATGCATAAACAGGTTATAAGTGTAACTCCAGACATAAATTTTGATAGTCGTGAATGACTTCCAGAAGTTCATCAGAATAAGTAAATTACTCAACAACACCAAATCACACTTGGCCGACGGATTGTAACGTCTGTCGATTAAAAAATATACAAGCAATTTTTTAAATGCTTTCAATTAAACAAGGTACTTCAAAACTAACTAAACGCAATGAGAGAAATGACACTTATTACAACGGATAACTCCAGGATTTACTACTGTAAAACAGAAATCTGAGGGAAAACAGATAAATGTTAATATTTTCCATATAACTTATTTCAAGTTAAAATTTTATTTCCCAAACTGCAAAATTAGTTTTTGTTCTTAATGTAGTTTCAAAACTATTTGACAGGAATGTGACGGATAATACTCGAGCGTCACGCGGTTTCAAGAAGTGCGTAAGGGTGGACCAAAACAAGGAAACCTCACAGGGCTGCTCTGACGTCAGCACTGAAACCTACGCACTTAAATTCCCAACTAAACTAGGACAAGGCTCCGAAAATCTTAGAATGACTAGAACAAACCAAACGGAAATGATTGACAAAAGGTTACGGTCCCCAAGAGGGAAAGAATTTTAATGGAACCCATTTTCTATAGAAGCATGTTCCAAAACATATTGGACTAAAATATTTACGTCTGTGTTTTAAATTTTATTATGTTAACAGTTAAAAAAAATTCACATTTTTATTTGACGTATTTCCAGACGTGTGAGGAGTCGCTACAATTAGAATTAATGACATCCTTTGTACCTGAAAAGGATCAACAAGGGAAAATAATTTGTTCTACTTGATCAACTTATGTAACCAAATTTTGTTTCTTGTTTATTTGTGTGTCTTAAATCCCAATAATTAATTTATTGGACCTACAGTATTTTTTAGACGTAAACACAAACAATTACAAAACAAACCTGGCGGTATTTGTTGTTATTACCGAGATATTATTTCGTATACTGTTGAAAATAACCAAGCAAAGCCGCGGTTCATATATTTGCAAATTTACAAAATATTGACCTAGCCTCAGAGGCCAGTTATAATTATAATAACTCCAACAGGAGCCAGATTCTATTATTTATAATATAAATATTGTTTTTACTTTTACTGCAAATCAATATTTTTGTTCTAAGTTTAATCTGACATCACATTTTCTTTTCAATTTTATTAATTTGAACTATGTAAAATAAATCTAAGTAATAATCTGCTGTAGCTTTTTTTGTCTTTCCTTGTTTTAATAACAAGGCGTCGCTTTTCAAAAAGTGGATATAGGAGAGTAAAGCGATTATGACTTGAATTATTATGATGAGAAAACATATTAATTTAATTATTTGAAGAAAGTAAATAACAATTTGACCTCCATGAAAGAATAATTCCAAATATTGCAGTGAAAAAGTACATAACAATGATATAAAATTTGATCTTAATCGGTTCAGCCGTTTTCTTTTGAAAACTGAAAAAAAGAGAGTTAAAACGTCTATTTTATACCATTCAGAACCAACTTATAGAATAACAATATGAAGTTTCGTAGAAAACGCTTCCACTTTTTTCTTGTGAAAATCGAAAAATTCAAGGTTTTGCCTCAATATGGCTAAGTACTTTTTCAAAGGTCTGTTTAACAACGACTTCAAGTTTAATCCAAATCGGTCTGACTGTTTTATTGCGAAAGGCGAACAAATTAAGGGAGACAGAGATAGGAATTTAGATTAATTACAGTAAATTCGCGATTTTTGGTCGTTAAGATTAATCATTTTGAAGCACGTTGTATGCGTAATGCGAGTTCGCGTTTCAGAATAGGAAGACAATATGCGGAATTGTGAAGACGTGATAAGCCATCCGCTAAAACGAGTTTTAGGAGAGAAGTGGTTTGCATTTGGTTTTTGTGGTTTCCTTGTTTCGGAATTCCGGAAACAAAACCGACGAAGATTTCCCATGCATCATCTTGATTGCATAAATTACCGCATTTGATACGTACTCCGCTATAGGACCAAGAATAACAGGTAAATTTCTGTTATTCTCTTGTTCATTATTTTAAATTTAAAAATAAATTCATTCTGGATGTTATATTTTTTTAATCCGGAAATATTATTGTTAAAAGTTAAATCAATCATTTTTAATTTATTAAAAATCAAACATACTTTTAGACAAAATATTCGACGTTCCAAAACATGATTTTAAATTCATAGACGAGAATTTTATTCTCTTTATAGTCAAACGTCTGAAAAGGTTTTTTTAACCTACAAATTATTTTGAGGATATCTTAAATTGACATCCACGAATTTTAAGACTTAAAGATGAGCCTTTTTTTCTAATTACGTGGTCTTATGAAAAAATTGTTATCAAGAGAGCCGTACAATAATCCTATAAGTAATTCCAAGATATAACAAAATGTATTAAATCAAAAAAAAACTTGTAACAGTAACAAATAATTTTAGATATCACGTTGAAAAAAAGATAAACTCAAGGTCCATGGTGTCAATAATTCTTGTAGAAAAAATTAACCCTTACACTAATAATGGTACACAATGTTTTCAAATCTGAGTAATGGACGGGTATAAAGCTAGTATGTGAATAGTTGTATAAATTTCAGTCATTGTATTGAGTTATATATTACACTAAGAAAAATCTCAACCACTTCTCGTCTTAGATACATTTTTAAGTATATTACATATGTCAAGTATATATGTAAATCATTACTTAGTTCTAACTTTTAACCTAATACGACAGCGTAAGAACGCGAATACAGAAAACACATCATGAAAGGGGTGAATGGATAAGAAACAAGTGGAATGTGACAGACGTTGAAGATTATAAAAGATTTATTTTCCGTTAGTTCTCAAATAAGGAACATGGTTCGACACAAGTATATTCGTACAAGTTGGTATAACGACATATACTACACTTATATTTTTTTAAAAATGAAAATTTTACATATATGACGGCACAATTTACAAAAAAGTATCTTATTTAATGTAAAAACAATTATTGCAAACATATATTTTTTTAAATGCACACAAGTAATTTGGCAATCACTAGTAACTCCTGCAGAGCCTACATACGTGGCACTGGGTAGAATATAGACAGCAAACGGATCAAACGACTAAAGTGGTCAGCGAGATATCGGAAGATATAAAGAGATCGGATTTGTATTGGCCGGAAACTTAATTAGAAAGATGCGTAATGTCGGTAGCGATTATGTGAAGTTGTAATTTCAAATACTCGAAAAATAGAAGATCGATTAAATGGTCTAAAGTTCTTGCTGACGATTATGAAAATGACGCTAAATCAATTAAAATAGAATTTAATATAAGAAAAATATTCATTTCAATATTTCTAAACATATTCATATTAACATAATATTGCCTAATAATAAATTATAATAATGAGGTTAATGACACCTTTTTACACTCTCAGATTCCAAGAATATTTGAAAAGAAACATAACATTCGAGATAAGTGGTCGAGTAGAAATAAATGTTAAGCGGACATATGATACTATATTTCTATTGTCTTTAGACAATGCTTGCAGGTGGAAGCGGGAAAAAAAACAGGAATTTGCCATTGTGAAACGGCTTAGCTTCCTTTGGCAGGAAACGTTTTGAAAAATAATGTATGATAACGCTAATATATAAATCCCGAAAGAAAAGGCTGGATGTGTTATTCAGATGCACGATGCAACCATTGTTCGTGTTTGTTCTCCTCGCAGCTTCCTCTGGGGCCCAGAGATTCAAACCTCCCCTGGCTTACCAGCATGGACATCATGCAAGCAAGGTACCACCAATTTATAGTCGCTTATATCATAACCAGTTCTGTTGGTCGAAGTTTGTGTTTCCCAAGAAACATGGGTTAGAATTTTAGAACAAACACCCAATTATTTCTTACAGCTGGGAATTTAATACTATTTTAAATTATCAACATTCTATAATTAATTATGTTGTTTATTTGTCTCTCTAAAAAATTAGCATACGAATTCTCGAACAATAACTCGAAGCATCACAAGGCATTTAAATACAAAAAATTGTATTTACTCTGAACAATTCGTCGAAACTGAAAAATTTGAATTATTTCTATTAAATTGATTTAGATTTGTTAGTCCTCGGTCGAGGAAATAGGATACGTCTTAATATAATATTATATCAAAAGAATAATGCCAAATACTCAAACAAACATTGTACTTTACAAAAAATATATGATTTAAAACTACGTTAAAGATATTAATGTGACAGTAATTAGTAAATAAAAAAGTAATCATTGTTTTAATTCATCTTCAATTTCCATTCGACGGTATCAAGTCTTACATCTATTCCCGTCGAACATGAAAAAGAAAATAAGTCAGTAGTTAAATTCTAGAATATTATCATCGTAAAATAATAGCGTAACTTGATAGGATACCAGCAAACTATTTTATTAAAGAGGATCTAATCTGTTCTTCCTTTCTACGAACTCTTTCACTGAGTAATATGCTCCTTTAATGAACAGAGACTTACAAGGCTTTATAAATAAATTTTGTACATTATTTCTTCCGGAAGACTATAGTATAGATTTATCCAGGAATAACGAATGCTTGATTCAAAAAAGCTTAAGCGATGTTTATCTACGTGGAGTTGTGAGCGATTTCTAGTGTTGTATAAATGGTTTGCTCCGTTTAGGGCATATAAATTGAAGTTTCTTCAGACAAACTTTAAAATTTCTAGAATATACGTACAAGGCAATGTTAAAATCCCAAGATTCCGAAATAAAGGCTAGCCACTGGCATTCCAATTCTACACGATATGATTCGTACGCCCACCTTATGAAGTATAAAAATTTGAAAAGCGTAATGTTAACGACCCCAGTTTGCTATGCCGAAAGGTATGAAAGAATTAAAATATGCGTGACATACCGTTTTAGATGTAGATATGTCGCTTTCCCGAGCTAACACTCTTAATGTGAAGCAAATTTGCTAAATTTTCCCGAGACTTTATTTATGAAGTGATTCCATTTATTGTCAATCAACAGACCAAGAAAAGGTGCGTGCTCAGAAATGTTCTCCGAATTATAAATTAAACTGTTTTTGTTCGAAGTGAGGTAACGATATTAGTTTCTCTAGATTAAGAGAAAATTTGTTTGCAGTGAACCAAAGATTCAAACGGCACATCGCAACCTCTACTTTCTCACTCTGTCCGTGATTTACCAAATTTGTGTCGTCAGCGTAAAGGACTGATTTTAAGGGATCTAAATAATTCGGTAAATCGTTATTGTAAATGATGAAAAGCAAGGGTCCCAAAATTGAGCCCTGAGGGACACCGCAGGTAATTGTTTCCCATTCTAACAGATGCTCATTTCCATCCGAGTTTACAATCGCAAATTTTTGGAGCTTATTTTTCAAGTAAGATCGCAATAAAGAAAGGGGAATTCCTCTGATACCACAGAAATGTAATTTTCGGAATAAAATGTCATGATCTATTAAATGAAATGCTTTGGAAACGTCAACAAATATTCCAGCCACTTTTAGTCTTTCGTCTATTGCGTCATGAATACTTTGAACGAAGTCGTATGAAGCCGTGTTGTTGTATTTGCCTATAATAAAACCATGCTGTGATTTGGAAATAGTTTTAAATTTCGTGAGAAAAGTTGCAATTCTCGTGTGAACGGATTTCTCGAGAATTTTGGAGAATATCGACAAAAGCGAAATAGGGCGATAATTGGAGACGTCTGTTGTAGAACTCTTTTTGTACAATGATATGACTTTCGCGTCTTTTAGAGCATCCGGAAATATAACAGTGTTAAATATGAACTGCATTGGATTTGAGATTTCGTTACAGCAGTGTTTAACAAGTTTACTGCTGACTCCATGTATGTCACATGCAATTGAAGATTTTGAGTTTTTTATTATGTTAATAATCTCATTTAGTTGTAACGAAGAATGAAAAAAATAACCTGAATACAAGTATGGTTAAAGTTTCTATTCATAGAAATATTTCTTCATTACTAGTGATACTAATAATTTTCATGACACTTTTCTTCATACTTAAAATAAATAACTTAACCTGGTCTTAGACCTGATTTTCAGTTAAGCTATCCTTATTTTAGAATTGATACTTTCAAAACTCTGATAAATTTACATAAAAATGTCCCTTCGTCATTTGGTCTTAGATTTAGGCTATGAAGAATTTGTGACTTGTAAATTTCTAAATTACCGAGAGCATATTTGACTATTTACGTACCTCGATATTTTTTGCTCTCGTAAGGTACAAAGAGTATTTGTGCTCTGTACTTTGCACGTTTTTTCGATACCGAGAGTACTTTTGACGTACTAAGACATCTTAAATAATTTTAAGGGAACGTTAGACAATAGGGCGTGAATCCGTTTTATTGGATTTCGCTAAAATTCAATAATGTAGTATTGTGACCCATCTATGGTAAAGAATATAATCACGATTTTTGCGACAGAATCCCCCAAAAATGTTATTCTCATTAAAGCAAAGAAAATTCTGTTTCGCAATGTCTTACTATAAATCATCGCAATTCGATCAGTTTAAAGTTTCTAAATTTCGGTTAGCGATGTCGGGACTACATATGTAATTTCATAAAGATAAATTATCGATCACAGCCACACAAAAAAAAGGAATCCAAGGAGTGTAAAAGCTACAAAATATAATTTTCATATTTTCTATTTTTGGAATCCGAACTTTCTTTACTGTACAACTGACACTTTTATCTATTGAAAGCGGTCCACATATCGTATTAAAAATAAAATCTGAAGATTGTTAAACCATTTTTCTCGGTGTTACAGCTTATTTTAAGTGACGACCTGAATCCGATGTTACAAGATCCAAGAGGACGCTTATCCACGTCTAAAGGCAAACCAGATGTCTTCAATACAAACATACCAAGTAAGTAACAATCTACGTCTCACTTTATATTTCAATTTTTTCGGTAGCGGTGAAGAATTAGGGAAGTAAGTTTCGTTGTGATTCGTGCTCATTCCTTCCGGAGTTCATAAAAATTTCCTTGTCTGTAGCAATTAAAACGAAAAAATATATTGTGTACATTGAACTTAAAAATAATTTGATTCATTGCTTTAAATCAATTCATTATTTAAAAATAAGGGCATGGAAATCATATAAAATATATTTTACAATATTTGACATTGAAATCGTAAGAAAAACGCTAGACCAATCTTAAGACTTTCCTGTTTTACTTGTGCCATAAATCGTCTATTTTTTTTAGAGTAACAGGTTACATGCGGGTAATCTACATGGTGGAAACTCCCCTTTAATAGGAAGGGATTTGAAAGGGAGGATGCGGAAGGGTAGAGGAAGATAGTCAAGGGTTAACTAGGACCCCCGGGCTATATTTTAAGGATCCTTCCCGGCATTCACATAAAAGTGATGCAGGACAAGCACTATAAAACCTGCAACAGGTAGGTCGGGCGCTTGATACTTGTTCCACGCCCTTCTGATGGCGGTTGAGGAGTTTGCTTTGAGGAGGCAGCGTTCCCTTCTCTGTGCCTCGACAAGTTTAGGAGGCAGCTGGCCGACTGTTCCAATAGAAACAGAGAACAACTCTTGACAGATGGCCAAGGTCTGTGACACCGGAACATACACCTCTCAAAACAGGCCGAGGTGCCTCGGCTTGTGGGAACCTTAGTTCAAAAACGGAGAGAGGAAAAGGCATCCCCAATGCATACCGGCTTGATATCACTCAAGACAATGTATCCATGGTGTTTCAGAAGCGTCGGAGAAGAATTGCTTGATGTCGGCGTCTTCTGACAAACCTCCTCTTGATGTGGGGATGCGATTATTTTCGAACAAGTTGTTCAGCCCGCTGTTTCATCAGCAATGCGAGTTGGCAGAGACGTCTGGCGACTACCCTGAGGACGCCTCCTTGCGGCTCCTTGACACCTACGACGCCGTGGTCGTGGGGGCAGGATCCACGGGCTCCATAGTCGCGGCGAGGCTGAGCGAGAACCGGAAATGGAAGGTAACGGACGTCCTAACACCTGTACTCAAGTATTCAAAATATGTGGGCATAATAAATAATTCTACCATACTGTCGTTGACGGACAACTTCGGAAATAGGTTAAGTTTAATGCTATTAATAGGTCCAAAAACAGCGCTATTATAAATTATAACTTTTCATAGTAAAAAAAATATTTTTATATTAATTGTATAAAATAAGCGGCACATTATAACGAAGTGGGCTTCGAATCTCCATCCTCGTTTCCTTGCATTCCCGAAATAATAAAGGAAGTGCTGCGTTAGGCTTTATAACGAGATCAAGATCGCTTTCTTCTCAATAACCCAAAAGTGTCCTAGCAAAGATGAAGCTACGCCTTAAGAGATCAGCCCACTGTTCACTCCAAACTAAATATGTGCCATTCAATTTGATAGTCTGGCAGTTGTCTGCAGCTATTATTCCTACTTCAATTTTAGGACACAACCCTGAAGCTGTAATTATATTGGCTACATTAATACTTTACACATTGTATTCATACCTATATAAATTAGAATTTAGAAATTCCACAAAAATACTGTGATATTTAAGATGAGAAAGACAAGATCTTATTTGCCCATCAGTTTTTCCTTGTTTCCTTGGTTCGGCGTAATATTAGAAATTCACTTTATCGGTCCTTCAAATTTTACGTTTTATCAATTGACAAGGGTCATAACACAAATAATTTAAATAGAAAAATAAACGTAATTTATATTCTAATTGGCGATTGAAGCAAATGTAACTCTTTTAATATCCATTTATTAAAACGTATTCATACACTTAAGGTTCTATTACTTATATTTTCATTATGCGGTATATTGGACGTTTTTACTGTAACATTTGAAATCAATAAAACTATGGTTATGAAGTGGAATTAAAATGACAAATTTACGTATGTTTGAAACTGAATAATAATAAAGATAGCCAAATAGAGACCAAAGAAGTGATGATATAAATAGCACACGTTTCTGGAAGCCTTCATCTGGTTAGAAAAAATAAAAAGCACAAGAGTCTAGAGCGACACAACTTCACAAAAGTTTTGAGTTTTGTCAACTGACTTGTGCAGTTGTGTCGCTCTAGACTCTTGTGCTTTTTATTTTTTCTAAGCAGATGAAGGCTTCCAGAAACGTTGTGTACTATTTATATCATCACTTCTTTTGTCTCTATTTGGCTATCTTTCTTATTATGAAGTGGAATTATTTACTTTCTTCACGCAGGACTATGAACTGTTCCAAAGTTGAAATTAATAAAATTAAAAGCTTAATGTGATGTCTGATTAAACTTCTAACAGAAAAGTCTTCTTTCAAGTTTTTAATGTAAGGAAGCTGTCCCAAATATTGTAAAAGTGTGATTGGAACACCCTAACTTGGGTCGCTGGTTACGTACTTGAAGTTAAAATTTAACTCGACCTAGTGGGTCTAAGTGTACCAAAATTAATTTCCAGGAAATTTATTTTTAGAGTCAATGTATTTCTATGGTGGAAAGATGCAAGAAATAAGTCTAAAATCTTCTAAGTAACAATTTCGGAATCAATAGGTTTGATAATTTTTTATTTTTTTTATCTGTTGATTTAAGGTCGCGTCAACCTATAGGTTATTGGCGACCCTCTGAAAGTATTTACAAAATTAACTTACAGTAAGTTAGAAAATTTCTAATTTTGAACAACGTTTAAAATAGCGGATGACAATTTAGCGTCGGAGACGAAATTGTATGATGAATATGAACGAATTTTAACTATTTGAATTAATAAATTGGATTATAATATCTTCCCATCAGAATAATTCAAGTCATAGTCGTTTTACTCTCCTACATCCACATTTTAGATAAAAAAGAAAATGTTTTAATAAGTTTCTTTTTTACTAATTAATAGCGTAAATCGATTATTTTTCTGAGAATGGAACCATAACTATTTGCAGGTTTTGTTACTGGAAGCGGGCGGCGACCCACCGTTCGTGTCACAGGTTCCCGGTTTGTGGGTCATGATGTTGAACGGAGATCCCACGTACACATGGCAGTTCCAGCTAGAACCGCAGGAGCATGTTTGCAAGGGATTACGCAGCGGCAGATGTAACTGGGGAATAGGAAAGATGCTGGGAGGCAGCGGCGGCCATAACGGGATGGTCTATCTGCGAGGGAGAAAGTAAGATACAACAACAAAATAATAGTCTGGATCAGGTGTCTTCTAACATGTCGTCACGTACATCATTCATTTTATTGAAGTAAAAATAAATAATTGTTACAGAGCAAATATCTATTATACAAAACGACGATTGTGTGAATTTGTACATTCCGGTATATTCGGGTTAGAAGTCGGGTTAGCTCGGGTTTCTTCCGAAATCATACCTCAGTCTCCAATGTCTGTTTATAATATATAGTTGCTTTTTACTCTCAAATGCAAGTGTGTGAAATTGTTGATGATAATAGCCTCGTATTTGAGTAATTTTAATAATTATTTATTAATGCTGATGAAAACAACCAAAAATATTTTATATAATTATAAATTACAATAACTTCATTAATATAGGCGATGTTAGTGTTTTGTGTTTATAAAGCTTATTTAATTAAGATTCAAAATTTGTTAGACTAAAAATTATCTGAAATTGTTTTTAATATAGAATAGCAGTGACTGAATTCTCCTTCACAGAATATAAGAAATTGTCTGCATCATTCAGTGGACATTTTTAACGTACAAAAGACTTGGAGTCTCTACATGAGTTGTCTTCACCCTTTCGTTTTAAAGTATAATTTCTTGTGTGGTTTTACGTACAAATAATTGGAAATGATTCGTTTTCAAAAAGTTTCCGCAACCAATTTTCTCGGTCCCGTTTAGGCCTAAGAGATATAATATATGATTATTATGCCTTAATAAAATAAACGTGTGATGATCCTTGTTCAAACATTTCTAAATAAATTTCTAGTTCTGCAAAGTCTATAATATTCGTATAGTTCTACCCGTTGTACATAAATATTATTTCGTCTTGTATTCAAATAACTGACTGCGCCTAGGATTCCGTTACATACTGACGGATAATCGTCAATGTTGGTTAAAAATGTCGCTGAATTCACCTTACTGAATAATGGTTATAGTTTTGAATCTGAAGGCAAATCTGTACACCAGTAGCTGATTGAGCACGTAAAATTTACAGTGGCTTTTCAGGTAATGATTTACTAAAAGTAGAATAAACGTAGATGTTAAAATGTAAAATTATTTATTTTTTCTAGGGCTGATTACGAGAAATGGGCCTCAATGGGTAACGACGGCTGGAGCTACGAAGACGTTCTGCAATTCTTCAGGAAGACGGAAAAAGCGACATCAAAAGATATTCTTTCACTGCCCGACGCATTGAAGTACCACGGAATAAACGGGGAGATGGAGGTTGTCTTACCTAACGCAAGTGTCCCTGTAGTTGAAGCTGTCCGAATCGGAGCCACCGCAGCCAACTTTCATCATATAGTCGACTTGAACAGGGGTGACGCCCCTGGAACAGGTTACGGATTTGCTCAGTTGAATATAAGAAATGGAACAAGGTGTAGCTCCGCTAAAGGACTGCTCGGTTCTTCCAAGGGTAGGAAAAATTTCCACGTAATCAGGAATGCCGTCGCATCAAAAGTTCTGATAGACCCTGAAGTTAAACAAGTCGTCGGACTGAAGTTCACTTTAAACGGCAAATTAAAGGAGGTAAAAATCGCTAAGGAGGTAGTGATTTCAGGGGGAAGTATACTCTCACCCCAACTGCTCATGTTGTCTGGAATTGGACCTAAGGATCACTTAAGAGAGTTGGGAATTTCTCAGATAATGGACCTTCCGGTCGGTTACAACTTGATTGACCATCCCATTTACATAGGACTGGTATTCTGCTTTGAAAAAGGTTCTCTTCAGATTCCAGGCTTTATGGATTCAGCCTATCAATATCTGAAAAACCGCAGTGGTTATCTTTCAGCAGTCGGTTCGACCTCCTTCGTCGTATTCGCTCGGACTAGATTCGCGAACACGTCCAACTATGAACCAGACGTCCAGATATCGTTTCTCATTTCTACAGACTTTTTTCCCTTGCGGGAAGAGTTTTCCAGCCATAAAGCAGATATCAAATCTAGTGTGGATGAGCTAATCAGCAAGTACGACATTGTCATCCCTACTATATACCTGATTCAGCCGAGAAGTTCGGGGAGGATCACACTCAACAGTTCCAACGAATCGGTTCCGCCACTTATTGACCCGCGGTACTTTAGCGACGCCATGGATGTTAACGTTCTTGTCGATGGCATTAGGATCGCAGCCAATATTGGCAAAAACATTCCCGGGATAGCAAAAGTCACCAATATAAAGACGTCCGCTTGTCCCTACGAGACTATGACGGAGGCCTACTGGCGATGCTCACTCAAGTACTTTACAATCCCGTCACTACACGCCGTCGGTAGCAACAAGATGGGTCCGGACAGTGATGCGTCCTCCGTGGTAGATCCAAGACTAAGGGTTCGAGGGCTGAAAGGCCTCAGAGTAGCCGACGCCTCCATCATGCCTTACATTCCTAGGGGAAACACCAACGCCGCCTGCTTCATGGTGGCTGAGAAGGCAGCGCAGATGATTAAAGATGACTGGTCCGAGGATGCGGCGCAGAGCTCTGTAAAGTTAGGATCAACTAAATAAACTATGTCAATACAGTTTTAGGAAATATAACTGTGAAAGCAACAACAAATCATGCATTTACAATAATAATTTTACGGACTTTCTAAACGTGTTCCTCACATCTTAACAAGAGAAAAACAACATAATAATTTGTCGAAATGATCATCGAAATCGTATTCAAGTTATTAAATATCATTATTATAACTGCTTGTCTGTCCTATACACTTTCATTTTTGTACATTTCGGGTTTGTCCGCTTTAAAAATTAAGCTTTATAGGTGGACTGTGAATGAAGGGGATTATCTAGTATGCAAATATTTTTCACAGAACGTTTACTGGTGCAGAGCTGCATGAACCTTCATAAATTAGAAGAACCACAAGATTTTTGTATGATAGGCATAGCATATTATAATCAGTTTTGCAGAAGTTTTAGGTTTCAGAGGTCCAGTTCCGACTCGTCGACAACAATATTGCATTTTTAACTGTTGGGCAACAGACATGTTTAAGGCAAAAATCACTTCAATAACGTATCTTTAATGCTTGAAAAACCGTTCGATTCCATGTTGGAGTGATCTGGACTTTGGAGTCAATTTTATACATTTGTTATGTTTTTTCTGATTTGATGTCACTTGCAACACTTCCTAAAGAGATGAGATTGAATCCTTAGTGTGTTTCATAAATAACTTAAAAACGAAAGACTGTTTATTTGACCAAGTTTTTTGTTTTGAAGAACGCGCGATCAGTGTTCGGAAATTATTTTTTTGAATAGCCACAAGTATATATATGTTACACTAATTTAAAATGTGTCGCAGAATCCAGTTACATTTCCGTGTCACAATTTAAATGCGATACCCTAAAACTACATTAATGTGTTTGGTTTTGTGGGATACGATAAGTATCTTGCAGAGCAGAACAACCCCCCCCCCCTCCCCAAATTAATTCATGATTAATTTTTAATATTTGACTAAAAACGTCTGCTTACCCACAGCAGAGCTGTGACTTGTTGGAAATTACGGCTATAAAGTTTGGCACCGAGGTGACGGGGTGTCGAGGAGGAACCGTACCTTTTCAGACAAAGGCATGGTATTATTGAAGAAACCTGCCTGATGGGTTATTGACCTGACCAAAATCCCCGAAGGTCAACCCTTCCAAAAGGCGAGAGTAAGCCCGCGCAAGTGTAAAATCGACGCAGATTGGCTGAAATCAAACACGTGAAGAGGTTTCCACCCTCTGCTGAGTCGAGTTGGAAGATAGACAAGCGAGGAAACGGGACAGTTCAAATCTACATTTTGGAGAGGACAGTTCCTATGTATGACCCAGAGAAGTAAAAAGGAGGCAGCTGCCAGAAACTCTTGTGAAGATTTTCCGGTTAGCCTGCGGAAGCCAGCTACAAATGATGAACAGGTGTGTTTCTGACTGCAACGTAAATAATTGAGATTTCTGCCACACGTATATGCTCTTACAGGCGACCCCTTTTCTTTTGGTTTATGTTCAGAGTCTCATAAAATCGCCGTAAGATTTGCCCATTTAACGTATCCGAAATTTATTTCGATATTTAATTTAATTAAAGTAAATTATCTCCAAATTAACCTCAAGAACAAGTAAATTTTAATTACCTTGATGCAATTCAAAAGGATTGTTGAATTTGTGTAAACCCTTAATTTTAAATAAGTTATATTTACAGCCAATCAAATTTTATTTTATTTCGAATAAAATTAACCCCTCCCCAGAATTATATTGAAATATATTGACAAACTCGTAAACATCGTCACGTTCTACCAATGGATCAGGAAGAGGTGGAGGAGAAAGTGACTCCTGGGTCCAACTAAAAGGTTTTTGAACTGGATCGTCTACTATTAAAGGGAAATAGAAGTGGGTCTAGTGTTGTACTTTCCTACAGGCCAATAGCATTGCAAATGTTACTGGCAAAAATCCTATAACGTATCATTACAAACCGCCTTCAATGCAGAAAATTCCATAATACCCACCCATCAATTTATTTTCCAGAAACAACTTTCCACCTCTCACATCATCCTCAAATTCATTTCTTTTACAATACCCACTCCCTTAACAGTTTCCAACCCACAGCAGCCTTGATCGTAGATATTGTAAAAGCCTACAAGGTGTCAATAGAACCGCTCCTATACAGGCTTCTAAACTTAAATATACAAATACAATTCATATTCCTTATGCGATATTACCTAAACGATAAATTCCGCTTTGTATTAATCAGTGATAAAAATTCTTCCACTGGCCACCTTCAAGGAGCCATATTTTCAATGTATTGTGTCATTACGCCCCACCCTACGAATGTTAATGATAATCCTTCCCAGTTCACCGCTGATAGCGTCTTCTGGACATTAGACAAAAATCAGAATAGTATTCTTACCTCCATCAACAGGAATGGCTGTCCAAGTAGAGTCAAACTCAACCATAGGGTGTTTTACTGTAGGCATTTCACTGGCGATTGGTAGTTTGCCGAGATCATGCGATTTCTCAGATGATTGAGTTCTCACTTATATATTAAAAATGTTCCATTCTACTAACGCTATATTAACCAGCGTTATGTTTTCCTCAGACACATCTAAATTTATGACACATCGCATTCATCTGGTATGACACCTCGATTGTTTCTCGTCGATTACAATATAAAATAAATTATCTAAGTTGTTATACCATAGTAAGCCACACTTGTGCTTACAGAACCTCAGAACACTTTCCGGGTTGAATGTGTCCCACTAGCAGATAATAATAAATCGCCTTCGTTTGCTTCCTGTGGTGCATCTCTCCTGAGAAGCTGCTACCAGATCACAAACGAGTCTAATTTCACGTTCGAACCTTTCCTAATTATGCAACTACGGAAATTACGAAGTTCATGGTATTTTATGGTTCATGTCGTCATGAAATGTTGGCTAAAATGGCAATCATGCACCTTCCGTTGTGATTAATTCAAGCTTATCATTTTTTACACTTTTCAATCTCTCCGATCGATATTTCGGAAAGACAGGAGGGTCTGAATCGCTAACATCGATAACAGGTCTGAATCCATCGACTGTAACAAGGGATGTGGAAAAACAGGTGGAATTTCCCACAGTGTCTTGACTGCCTGGATGGAAATAACCAGTATCGGAATCATTCCTCCAGCTTGAAGCAGTTCATATATATATATATATATATATATATATATATATTGTAATAATTTTAATATATAATAACGTGGCGTTTCTAAATGAATGAACTTAAGTGAAAGTTATTAAACAAGATTTATTATCAATTTTAAAACAAGTATAAAATACACAAAATATTTGGGATCTCAGGGTCTTGAACTGGGTTTGATAAATGGCAGAATTTATATAATCAAAATTACATTTACCTTTTATGGAAATCAATACGTCTGAACATAGACGAAATTTGTTGCGGAAGAAATAATACTAAAGATTGAATTTAACAATTTCAATTTTATCAAGAATTAACGATCTCATTTTATCGATAATTAAATAATTAAAGAACGATCTGACTTTTATCTTTTAAACACGGTTTACAAATGATTTTAAAGTTTTTCTCTACTAACGGCCGCCCAGGTCTCATTTTTAGTTTTTCGTGCACAATTTTGGGGACATCACTGATTCTAAGTTCTCACAGACTCTAAATGTTCACAGGCTCTAATTGGCGTTGTTTGTTAGTTGGTTTAACACAAATTGGTTGGTTCTCGATGCTTTACTGCAACTAGTTGCTCTGTCTCCTTCCCATCTGAATATTGCTTTACTTTTTAATATTTGAAAGCATGTTTGTGACTGCACCACATTCTTTCGTTCTGACTGCCGACTGTAAAACTTTTCGTCTAGTCTCTTCGCTGTCTGCTGCCCGACTGTACATTTCCTGACTGTTCGTTCGTCTCGCAAGTTTTGAGCGCGTAGAACCTTCTCGACTCATCAACAATGTTTTCTTTGCCTTACCGGTTTGTTGCGGCGTCTGCTCTATATCCACTAATAATGAGTCCTCTACAATTCAACTTTTCAATTAGAACAATGTCTTAATTACCAATTACTACAATATATATATAATGGATAAATTAAAGGGCAATTTATAGTTAATAATTATAAACTGCTGAACTGGAATTTTTATCGGCTATGAGACACAAAGACACAAGAATGGACAATGAAATAGGCAAGATATTGTTTACCCATGGCGCGCGGAGTAGGTGAATTGGACAGTCGGCGGTAAGAAACGACAGCAAGTGGTCGTGTCGGAAATAGTCTATACGATTTTAATTGTTGTTCTTTTTAAAATTTTATTTTAGGGCAACAGGCTACATGAGTGTAATCCACGTTGGGCAACTCCCCTTTAATAGAATAGGAAGGGATTTGAAAGGGGGAATGCGGAAGGGTGGAGGAAGGTAGCCAAGGGTAACTAGGGCCCCCGGGCTATGGTTTAAGAATCCTACCCGGCATTCGCCTAAAAGAAATGCAGGGAAAACCCCAGAAAAACCTGCATCAGGTAGGTCGGGCATTGGGTACTTGTCCCACGCCCTTCCGATAGCGGGAGAAGAGTTTGCTGTGGGGACGCAGCATTCTCTTCTCCGTGCCTCAACCCGTTTAGGAGGCAGCTGGCCGACTATTCGAATGGGAATAGCGGACAACTCTTACCGTGTCTGCGACCCCGGAACATACACCTCCCAAAACAGACCGAGGTGCCTCGGCATGTGGGAACCTTAGTTCAAAAAACCAGAGAGTTGTGAAGGCATCCCCAAAGGTAGCCTCCGCCAGAGCTATCTCAAAGGGAGAGGAGTTTTTAAAAAGTAAAGTTAAATAGCAGTCAGCAATAAGAAACGACAGCAAGCGGTCGTAAACTAAATAAACGAGACATTTTGAAAAAGTAAAGTTGGACGGTATTCACGCAGATGGTGACTGAGAAAAATTTTTAAGTGTTACAAGTTACGACAAACAATCCTAATGCTCTACGAGGAGGAATTTCTGTATCACAGCGACATTGGAGTAATTGGTGGTATAGTTCGTCTACGAGGTGCCACCAATATTGTAAATCAAAAGACAAGTGTAAATTCAGTGTAAGAATGGCCTGTTTTATTATTTTTTAAATTGGGAGTCTGTGTCAATGAAACGATTCAATTGGCCGGGTACCAAGGAAAACTGTGAGTTATAAATCATCTAAATTATTTTGTAAATGTTAGATTAAAGATAATATCGTCAGATTCTAATTTGTTTTTTGATAAAATTTGTAAACTATTAATTTGTAATTTGATTGTTTGAAAATGGAGTAAAATATTCTTTATTTAAATGCCCAGAAAGGACCCTGAGATCAAGAGAAAATTTATTAGTTTGTATGAAAAAATGTAAAAGGTCGGCGAGTAATTATTTTATAATTTGAATTATTTTAATATAATATATTACTGAGATTGTGTAATTGAATAAAATTTTATTATTATCCTTTCATGTAAAATTAAAGTATTTCAACGCGGGCTAACTTTAATATAATTTCATTTTAAATTGTTTTCATTCTATTTTTCTAAATTTTGGCTTCACCAACGGGTGGCTAAATCATATTAATTATTGTTCTTTTCATAATCATTACATTTTGGGCACATTAACGCGTTGCCATTGTTTAATTAATTGTTTATCACCTGATTATTACATTTTGGTGACCTCAACGTGAGGCACTGTTTATTAATTAATTGATTTCAAGTTGTTTTTTTACATTTTTTGGCGTGCCAATGTGTGCCGAAATTTAATATTATTTCATTTTAATTTGGTTTCATAGTTGTTTATTACATTTTTTGGCGTGCCAACGTGTGGCGAAATTTAATATTATGTCATATTAAATATTTGATTTCAAGTTGTTTATTACTATATATCTAGGTTTTCTAGTTTGTCCTGCATCACTTTTAGGCAAATTCCGGGTAGGATCCTTAAACTATAGCCCTAGTTAACCCTTGGCTACCTTGATCTACCCTTCCGCATCCCACCTTTTAAATCCCTTCCTATCCTATTAAAAGGGAGTTGTCATCACGTAGCATGTTACTGAAAAAAACACCGCACATTTACAGTCCTCATAAAAAAATTATTCGCCAAGCCAAATAGTCATTTATTTAAAAACACTGCAGAATCTTTCGTCACTTACTGGTATAATCATCTGCAATAACAATGAAACATAGATAGTACAATCAGGAATGTACATTCAAAATCATTACAATTTCAAGTCCAGTAGCTGCTGAAGTCACCAACTTCGGACTCTCCACAGGGCCCTGAAATTAATGACTATTTCCCTTTACGAATAAAATTTTTATGAGGACTGTAAATGTGAGAGTTCCTTTTTATTAATTGTATATGTAGAAAACTTAAAACAGTCTTTATCTTAGTACCGGAGTTTAATAGTTCATCTTTTTAACTACAAACATAGACACAGTGCTACTTGCTATTACATATGCAAATTATTTTGTTTGATTTTGGTACGAATAACTTTTGCAGAATTTTTTTAGGAAACTGCAAGGTAAGTCACACAACAACCCGAGAGAAAAATAATTCGTAAATAGTTCAGGTAAAATCCCGTATTCTTTTAGTTGCAGACGATGCTTGTCCTTTGAGGACCGTACAGAGGGTTTTAAAATAAAAATATTCTACTATCGATGATCTAGAGCACGACAAATTATTTAGAACAAATTTACGATTTTCACAGCACGCTTTAAAATTATTCACACCGCTATCAAGTAAGAATTTTAGAATTTTGACAATGATAATAAAACAACTTGAGCTTTGCATAATTACTTAATGTCAACCTATTCTTCACCTTTTTCTGTAGTTCTTAAAACACAGAAAATGGCACAGTCCATTCTGGCATAACATCAGAGATTTGTAATATAACCCTATTACAAATTACATATCGTTGGAGTTTACCATTTCTCACTAACAAGTGAGACAATTCATGGACCACGTCGACAATGAAGGACAAGTGTCATGGCAACAAAGATGTGTTACTTAAAAAAATAAAACGCGTGTATTTAACCTTCCGATCGCGAGAAATCGCAATGTTGCTGTTAATCTTTCGTAAGGGGTTGTGTTATAACTTCCTTCATGATTGTATCCTTCCTTTTAATTAAAGATGTTACGAGTGATAAAATGTTATTATGAGTTTCTTCATCCAATCTGAGACAATTATGCAAATCTCGCGGATATTACTCGCTAAATTAATATGGGAATATGTTTTTATTTTCCTTAACCAACCTTTACACCATACATTACGTGTCTTCTTTCACGTTTTCCTCTTGCGGACCGGACAAGGCAAAAAGCAACCAAAGCGACCTCATCGTCGCGTCCGAGCACGACTTAGTCCAAGCGCAAACTGACGCTTGTGCATTGTATTGCGATGTCGGAGGGAAATTTACCGTGCTTGTACATAAAGTATGCTTGTGAGGTTTTTCGGTACCATGTAGTAGCCACACTTAAGACTGTTAACATCCGCTGAACAAGGATGTTTCCTGGAATCCACCCCCTGCCCAGGAAAAATGACAAATGGCTGAGCCGTGCAGTGAAAGATCGTCCGAGTTTATGGAAATAAATTTGGATTTGAAATTTGTAGATAATAGTTAACATTATTATTTAGATTATTCGGGTATTCCATTGTCTGGGAGTAGAAAGGTGAGTAAGAAAAAGACAGAAAAGTGAAAAAAGGCAAATAAAACATGAAAAACGGAAAGAAAGAGGCTGTGTGCAAGAAACAAGTTACGCTAAAGATATGACGTGAAACATCGTCCAGAAGTTTATAAAAAGGTGTAGAGATTTATTCCAACGTTTCTAACAGTACGGAAGAAAACTCTGTTCGTCATCAGGGAGAGAATAACACTCAGACGCGCAACATGAGAATCCGTACTCTCATCAATGGGTAGACTTACTAAATTCGGCCTGGTCCTAGAGCGACATCTCCATCTCTCCCTGATCTCGAACAGAGGTTTCATTCCGTACTGTTCGAAACGTAGTAAATCTCTACATCTTTTTTTTCTTGCACACTGCCTCTTTCTTTCTGCTTTTTTTCTTGCTTCCTAGTTTGCAGTAAATCTCTACATTTTTTCCTGATCTTCTACACGATATTTTTCGTCATATCTTTAAACAAACTTTTTTTTCACTTTTCTGTCTTTTTCTTTCTCACCTTTCTACTCCCAGACAATGGAATTCCCGAATAATATAAATAATAATGGGAATGAATTGTATCATATTGCCAATTATATTAAATATATATAACCCTCTGTGGATTCCCTGAGACAGTGTGTGTGTGTGTGTGTGTGTGTCAGACATTAAGCCGGATAGTATTAATAAGTAATGAAACTATGAAAATGAATTTATGTACTTCTGATGTACGTATGCATAAATTGAAATAGACATAAATAACAATGTGCATACAAAAATATAATTAATTCTTAACTAAATTGAATATTAATAAAAACTAATTCATGAAAGGTTTTAAACCTAGGAGGTGAAAACAATTACAGCGTCGAAAAGTCGTAACACCAACTGTAAACAAAATCGTAAAACAAATCTATTTTAGGGATACGTAAACATCAAATTTACAATACCTTATTACTGACGGTTTCAACTGGAATATGTAGTGTCGCATTTAAATAATTTCTGTTTCAATATATGATGGAAAACAGGGTTACAGCGGAACTTAATTTAATATTTTGGAAGAATCTTGAAATGATCAAGAAAGTATAAAACGAAAGTGCTAGATAAAACGTTTTGTGGCCAGTGATAGAAAAGATGGTTATAACATGCAAAGCGTGCCGAAGCGATAATATTGCGAGAACCCTATCGGTATACGTTTCAAATGTCATAGGTAATATATGCAGGAGTGAGAATAGTCCGAAGATAAAAAAGTTGAAGTGACGTTGCCTTAAACTTAACAAAACATGATTATAAAAATATTGCTGCAGCATTGAAAATTCCATCTCTGGAATAAGATCAAATTTGTTTTTAAGTTAGTGGAAATGATTGCGTTGATTTAATTGATACATTGAATTTTAGAGATCCTTCTAGAACCTCTAAATTGAAATATATGTTTGCGGTAAAGCATTATAGAGAAAATTATACTTTATGTGTGAATTTAAAATTGGTTAATCCTTAGGGATATTAATTTATTTCATTTAAAATTTTTAGAGTTACTGAATTTTCTTAAAGATATGATTTCGATATACGAATTATGATATAAAAATATTTATTTATATGTTATAAATGTTATTTTGTTTTCAGATATATAATTTTAAACTCCTCTCTCGCTATCGGAAGGGCGTGGGACAAGTACCCAATGCCCGACCTACCTGATGCAGGTTTTTCTAGGGTTTTCCCTGCATTTCTTTAGGCGAATGCCTGGTAGAATCCTTAAAATATTGCCAGGGGGCCCTAGTTAACCCTTGCTACCTTCCTCTACCCTTCCGCATCCCCCCTTTCAAATCCCTTCCTATGCTATTAAAGGGGAGTTGCCACCATGTGGATTAGCCTCATGTAGCCTGTTACCCTAAAAAAATCGTTCACACTGCAAATTTTTTTTACAATTATAGATACAATTGTTTTCTGTCCGGCATCTTTCTTCAATTTGTAAACTATATTTCTGTTGAACTTCACAAAAGCAAGCGAAGGTTTTTTTTTATTCAATTTATATAAGATCGCTTCGACTATATTTAATCGTGTTCGTAATTTACATACCGTTTAAGCGAAGTTAACGAAACATTTCGCTGTGTTTACCATCTCTTCATATAGGAAAACATTTCCTGTGTTGAAATTCGTGTTGTTTTCTTTCTCTGAACATGCGAATTCATAACTACAATTTCCTCGTCTTGAGCTGATAGCCACCTTGTATGAACAACAGGAAAATCTTTGAAACAGAAATTATTTACAGACCAATTACTACATTTCAGGGTTGTAACTTACTAAGAGTAATGTGTGTTATTTCAGTGTTTAACATATGGTGTTTGCATCACATCTCGTCCTCCTTGACATGGTGTCCCTCAACTTAGGTTGTGAGGATAGTATAAAACCTCTCGTTTCCGCGTGTGCTTCAGTTCACCACTGACCGTAAGTAGTGCTAGTTATCTATGCTACTGTAGACTTACGCCAGAGACATTGTATAACTTGTGTATCACCCATACGATATAAAATAATGGAATAAATATCCGTTATAAAAATTGGGGGAATGGTCTCGAGTCACGTTACTTATACTGATATGATATAATAAGCAAAGTGATAATCATTTTTGCCGTTTGGCCTAATAGGAAAATTAAAAACTTTTGAGGGAAATCAATGTCGACAGTTACACACTGCATAAAATCTGTAGTTAGCTCCAAATTGAGACTATCAAATATGTTCGTGAAATGCCCAAAGAAAGCATTATTCGTAACTAATTAGGTAAAATAGCCAAGTAACAGACAAAATGAAGTGATAATATAAATACCACACAACTTTTCTGGAACCCTTCTTCTTTTCGTCAGGTGATTAAAAACGCAACAACCGTGAGCACGACACAACCGCACTTTTTTTTAGGGTAACAGGCTACATGAGGGTAATCCATATTGTGGCAACTCCCCTTTAATAGCATAAGAAGGGATTTGAAAGGAGGGATGCGGAAGGGTAGAGGAAGGTAGCCAAGGGTTAACTAGGGCCCCCGAGCTATGGTTTAAGGATCCTACCCGGAAATTCGCCTAAAAGTGATGCAGGGAAAACCCTAGAAAAACCTGCATCAGGTAGGTCGGGCATTGGGTACTTGTCCCACGCCCTTCCGATAGCAAGGGAAGAGTTTGCTGTGGGGACGCAGCATTCCCTTCTCCGTACCTCGACCAGTTTAGGAGGCAGCTGTCCGACTGTTCTAATGGGAACAGTGAACAACTCTTACCGTATGCCCAAGGTCTCTGACCCCGGAACATACACCTCTCAAAACAGACCGAGGTGCCTCGGCATATGGGAACCTTAGTTCAAAAAACCAGAGAGATGTGAAGGCATCCCCAAAGGTAGCCTCCGCCGGAGCGTCGCTGCTCTAGTACTTTGTAGCAGCTCCAACGTAAACACACCCTTAATAATGAACGAGATCTATTTCTCTTATAATAATCACTGCCCAAAAAAACTCGTTAATTACCACATTCTTCATCACCTCCTCAACTCATCTGTTTATTTCACTTCATATCAGTACAGCTCGAATAGTTTTCCTTTATTACAAAACTAAAAATTGGAACGGGTAGATATTTAGAAGAAACAAACAAAGATTAAAGATTACGTATAACATTTAAATCAGTTTGTTTTGTACTCGAGTGATATTCCAGGCATTTAACTTGACCGCGTGTTTCCGCAGATGATGCTCTACCTAAAGTACTTAAATAACACAGAAACGAAGGTTTGCATCACTTTTAGGCAAATGCCGGGTAGAATCCTTAAACTGTAGCCCGGGGACCCTAGTTAACCCTTGGCTACCTTCCACTACCCTTCCGCATCCCCCCTTTCAAATCCATTCCTATGCTATAAAAGGGGAGTTGTCACCACGTGGATTACTTTCACGTAGCCTGTTGATCTAAAAATATTTAAAAATAAAAAAATAGATCGAAAGTTTCTGGATGCTGTGGACATTAAATTAGTTTGGAAACTATATTCAATAACAACAATTAACAGACTAAAAAACTTTATATTTCGCAGATGGCATCGAAACGCGTCGTTTGCCTCCTGGCAGTTATCCTGGTGGTTTTATCTGGTGAGTAAATTTCACTGCACTCAATTTTTAACGGACGGTAAGATACTGCTGCAAATTTATTTCCCATATAAACTATAAACATATCTCCAAGACTGTTTATTAATTTTGAAATGCAACAAAATAGTTTTTTGGAATATCTTCTAGTCAATGTAACAAGGTTTGAACCCTTCTCTACGTTCCTTAAAAACCTACGATTCAGAAAGCGAATAGCTTTCAAGTTGTGAAATTTTAATTCGTATAAATGTTAGACGTTTCGTTCATAATATTGTCGAATAATGTACGAACATTTAATATTTCAATAGAACTCATTTTTTAAAAGTAAATGAAATTGATTTGATGTAAGTTTATATTTGTTACTTGTCTATTATATTTTTCCTGCACATACTTATAATTTTGTGACGGAATTTATCATTTCCAACATGACTGAACACATTGGAGAATACCCAAATTAATTATTAGAAGATTGGTTCAAACGCGAGTTGAGCCTGGAAAACGAGACGTACATTTTTAATCAAAATTTATTTAACATTTAACGGAGATTATTTCCGAATAATAGAACTATAAATAATAAATGGTACAATTAAATAATTTTTAAGTTTACTGCAGTGGTACCGCGGTTTAATTTAACGTATATGGGAAAATTGAAATTTCATAACATAATTACAATATTACAAATTTACTATAGTAAAAGACATTTAACAGAAGCCCAAACTTTCTATTTGATCATTCTCTATGTCACGGTTTAATGCTGTGAGTATAACCTAACTTAATGTCTATGAGCAGTCAGATATGAAGTCTTTGATTACTTTAACCGGATCATCCCCCCTGAAGGCTTTCTTCTGTCATCCCTGCTACAGGTTGTCCATTTACAGCTTACTGGTGATGCAGCGACGTCAACGGTGAGGAAGGTCTCAGTGTTGGTTACCACGTGGTACGACTCGTACCCACGTCTCTAGGATCCAAATGATCATTGTCGTAATCAGTCGTTAGGAGAAGGAGGCTTAGTGCCTCATGCAGGTTTTGTAGTGAGATGAAAGTCCCACACTAACCCAAAGACCTTGGAGTTCTACTCTAGGGTACTGAGCTGACGGCAACTAAAGCCGAGGAGGGTAGTAGAGTGATCGCTATAACCTCCCTGAGAAACCAGCAGCCAAAAAATTGTTATCCTGCCTGGCCGCAGTGCTAAATTACAATTCTGTAAGGACAAAGTGTAGTAAATGAAGAATGACGTATAATATATGTAACTAAATAATATACAGATATATAATATAATCCTTGCGAAGCGGGTACGGTATATGCAATGGCAAAAAAGTACTGACGGAAAGTTAATAAAAAAAACAGACGTTAAATAATTAGTGTGAACTTCTAAATATTCAGTCTGAGATCTAAATAAAAATCCACCTATAAATAATAATATCCGTGCACGGAGCTTGTACCTTACTACATTCAAAATCACTGATGAGAGAAGTCCATACACATGCGTTTTGTACGTCAGGACCTTGCATGCTATTTGGCAAATAATTCATTTTATCTTGACCATTTTACGAGGCTAAGATGGACACACACAGTTGGGGGTAGATTATCATCCGACAAAAACAAGTTTTTTTTTAGGATAACAGGCTACATGAGGGTAATCCACATGGTGGCAACTCCCCTTTAATAGCATAGGAAGGGATTTGAAAGGGGGGATGCGGAAGGGTAGAGGAAGGTAGTCAAAGGTTAACTAGGGCTCCCGGACTATAGTTTAAGGATCCTACCCGGCAATTCGCATAAAGTGATGCAGCGAAAACCCTAGAAAAACCTGCATCAGGTAGGTTGGGCATTTGGTACTTGTCCCACGCCCTTCCGATGGCGGGAGAGGGGTTTGCTGTGGGGACACAGCATTCCCTTCTCCGTGCCTCGATCACTTTAGGAGGTAGCTGGCCGACTGTTCCCTGGGAACAGCGAACAACTCTTAACGTATGCCCAAGGTCTGTGAACCCGGAACATACACCTCTCAAAACAGGCCGTGGTGCCTTAGTTCAAAAACGGAGGGAGGAAAAGTCATCCCCAAAGGTAGCCCCTTCCGTCCCTTCTACAAAGTTCTGCCTACGAGAGAACATCCCTCGCAGGATCTGCCTGCGAGAGAATAGGCCTCGCAGACCTCTCAGCGATAAGTTGTTCTTGATTTTTTTTTTAGGGCAACAGGCTACATGAGGGTAATCAACTTTGGGCAACTCCCCTTTAATAGCATAGGAAGGGATCTGAAAGGGGGGATGCGTAAGGGTAGAGGAAGGTAGCCAAGGGTTAACTAGGGCCCCGGGGCTATATTTTAAGGATCCTACCTGGCATTCGCCTAAAGAAATGCAGGGAAAACCCTAGAAAAACCTGCATCAGGTAGGTCGGGCATTGGGTACTTGTCCCACGCCCTTCCGATAGCGGGAGAGGAGTTTGCTGTGGGGACGCAGCATTCTCTTCTCCGTGCCTCGACCAGTCATGAAAGTTCTTTTGACATTTATTTGTACTCGTTCAAATTTTTGCTGCAACCGTAAACTGCTATCTGGCCATTGCTTTTGGTATCCAGTCGGAAAAGCTCGTTATCTGATCTTTGCGGAAAATAACTAATTCCGTTATAACCGTCATTCTCAAAGAGAGAATTACCCTTTCTGACACACGCAGATTAATGCAAAAGAAAAATAAATCATTTCGTTCGGTCGTGTAAGTACGGCCGGCTAATTATCAGAGCACATTATCGGAGTAAATAAACTTATTGCTAATCTCGCAAGCAGAGTAGCTTTCATCCGCTGGTTGTTTCCCCCACCTATCGGGGATCGAGGTGAAGCTGACTTTCTGGTGCCGACAAGAAGGATTTTTGACCTGTGAACGGATGAGAACTATTGTCTGGTATCATCGAGATGGGCGTGAAATACCACGACACATATTTGCAAATCAATCTTAGTGCCATGCAGGCTCTGTAGCGTCTATTTGCCATACTCCATTACCGTACTGTTGTTGAAGATCTTTAACACATCTACTATTCGTATAAAGTACTGTATGTAAGTAAATGATGCATTGTCCGAATTTTTAACGGTAGGATTTATGAAATTTAGAAAAAATTTATATACTGAAAATAAGTTCTAATGTAGAAAGGTATGAGAATATTGGCTTAGGTTGATAAATACAAAGTATACAAAACAAGCAGATTTTCTAGACTGTCAACAGTAGTGTAGAACAAAAGAGCTGCTTATTTGTAACCTACTTGTAAACTAAATAATGCCCAAACTTCTGTAAAGCTCAACCATGGTAAATTTCTAGTCGCGATATAAATTCGTGTTGTTAGTTCAGGTCCAGCCTTGACAGATCTATCAAATGTGAAGTTGGATAATATTTTGAAACAATAATGTTCTCCGGAATTGTAAAAATAAGCTTAAAAGAAATAAAGAGATTATCAGATTATAATATATTAGAATTTTATTATTGACATTATATATATATAAATGATTTATTGGTTAATATCCAGTTTTAAAAACTCATCTTTTTTGTTTCAGTGACATTCCAGAAAACCGAGGCATTGTGTGATGGTTGTCCTTGCAAGAGTAAGTTTGGGTCGTCTTGGGATGTCCTGTAACGTTTGTAAACAAAAAATTACGAATAGAGTAGATGATAAAAAATGAAGTTGGTATCTTTTTAATAAGTACGAGAATATCTTCTTCACCAGCCATATTTTAGAATAGTTTCAGTTGAGAGGGATATTATTGCGTAATTGCTTCATTGACGATGTATCGGAGTTATACTACAGGAAGTCTCTGGACAATCAGGTTCCCACAGTTTTTGGCATGGATTTTTCGACACATTTTACCACGGAGACCGGAGAAGACGTCACAGTTTTATCATTTTTCTATTCAAAAATACCATTTTAATGAGGGATAAATTATCTTTTTAAAAAAATGAATTAAAACGCAAGTAGTGATACAGTTACAATTATAATCTTCATTTTCGTGTGTAACGAGTGCACTCCTCATCAATTAAAAGTGCCATCGCTCCGCTGTTTTTATTGTCTGACAAGACATTCTTTTTACATAGTTATCTGTACGTGATGTAGACGAATTCCAATCTGAAAATTATTTATTGTGCCGTTTCGTAATTTAGCGTAAAGGACTGTACATTTTGTTATTATCTGTTAAATCTATGCAGTATATATAATCATAAAAAATTCGGCTAGCCTCAGGTTCGAAGAATTGAAACGAAAATAAGTGTGTTACATGCACCTGATACATATTTGCACTGGAACATATTTCAGAATTCAGTTTCCCATTAATATACTTACACTCGATCTTTTTATAGCCATCTTCAATACTCCTCTGTTCTGGCTACTTAACTTCGTATTCCGTCACTCTTTTTCTCACTTCTATGCCTTTATATATTTTGGTGCATGTGACCATGTAACATTGACTACATATCACAGATAGTCCACAGGCATTTCAACAACTAGGCCTATATGAGTTTCCCTAATTTCATGATTTACGATCTGTGTGTATAATTTATTTAATTAAAAGAATAGATTACTTTATGTATAAGACTTAGAAGCGATTAATTTTAGTTTATCTCAAAGTTTCATGCAATATGATACAGGATCCAAAACCAATATCATATAAATTCCTGAATGTATCGGTTGAATTCGTCCGCTTTTCACATGAAACCGATTAGTATTTAATAAAGAATGCAGTCTTTCTTCGGCTTCTAACAGAGTGAAAGATTGTATATGCGACGTTTCGATGACGTCATTTTTAACCTACATAATTATTTCTAAACTACACAATTATTAAGGCAAACATTGTGTAGTTTACAAAATGTCTTGCTCCAATTGTAATTCCTGCTGACTAGGAAAAACAAAACCTTCCCTTAATACCCGTATCAAGGAACGTATGTCTAATATCAAACTTCCCATCGATCAACAATCTGTAGTCTCCAAACGATTCTATTCGAAACGTGCTGTTGATTGGCGAAAACTAAGATTTTAGACATTGACTCTAGGTACAATTCCACACTCATATCAGAGATGCTTCACATTATATCAAACATCACAGCGGTTAATGTATGAAACCCGACAATTGCTACGATCTCTTATTATTACGCTAACCCTTCTGATTTCCCATTGTCGTTGCGTTCTCTTCGTTTTTGAGTTTTGTCAAGTGCCAGTGCAGTTTGTCGCTCTATGCTCTTCTTAGCACCTGAAGAAAGGCACAAGGATCCCAGAAACGTTGTGTGGTATTCATATTATCACTTGTTTTGTCCGTATTTGGCTATCTTTCTTATTATTATTTTTCAATCAGACGTAAATTTTTCATTATTATTTATTTTAAATTATTTTTCGTTGTAAGCCGTGGGAATGTTTGTAATGACACCAGACCTCCGCCAGAGAATTTGCTCGCTCTTCAGAAAAAAACTCGGCTTCCGTCCTCTATAGTAACTTTCATCTTACATCATTTTATTTGTCATAGATATACAGCCTGAAATTGGTCACCTGAACTACCAAAGTTTTCCTTTGTTCCAAATGTTCTCATGTGTGTGTGTGTGTGTGAATTCCAGCAGAGAGAACTGTATTGTATATGAAACAAGATAAGTACATACAATAATCTAGGCTTTCAATTTTCCTTATCACCGCTTCATTGTTTTGCTTTTAAATTTTGTACAAAGATTGACAACAGGGTGGATTGACAAATTCCAATGGAGCCTGGGTCTCCAAAAAATTAATTAAAAATTTAAACGCCAACAACAAAGCACTAGTAATCAGTTAAGTCTTGGTTATAAAATAACCCGCAAGTTCGAAGTTCTGGTCTAAATTGAGGTGGATACCGTGATTTAGGGGCCCGTGAATCCTGTCAATTGGCCTGCATATTTTTGACAAAGATCTCACGTTCATGTGCCTGTTGCAGGTAACAGCGATTGTGACGACAGCCTGGAGTGCAGAAACAACAACTGCTACACACCATGCCATTCAGTGTGTCCAGCTGATGGACCCTGCCACGTCAAAAATCACAAAGTCGTGTCCTGCTCCTCTAACTAACTTGTTAAGCAATTAGTCAAGTGCTCTGAGCAATGTACTCTAAACTAAAATAAAACCACAAAGATTGAAGTCACATTGTATTCATAGTTATTCATTTTAAAAACTGTAGAAACACAAATATCATCAGTCATTATTCTAACATTCTGCAAGTGTATTAAGATGGTTTTTTTTTTATGATAAATATTTTGACTCCCTCAAACTGAAACCTGCTACAGGATAAATCAGGCATTCACTTCCAAAACTCAGAATGACTAACAGTTGCATAAAGTGATACTTAGAAACAGTATTGTTTCTATTGAAAGCTGCAATGGAAATAATGGCAGATTAATTATTACAGCACACAATGCAAATTAGCTTTTTTGATAATAAAATTGTTTAATCTTCCTTCATGCTGCAGCTATTAAATACTTTTCAATACAGCAGCTTCATATACCTATATATTATCTTCTAATAAATAAAATTGAATGTATATTCCACATATTGTGTTAAATGTGTACAGAAATTTCAACCAAACGTTCTACACATCATGATCTAGTAAGTGTTAAGGTATGGAGTGTGGGTGAAACTTAAAAATAGTGCAAAAAAGACAAGCATCAGTGTCAAATAAACATTTTTTCGGGTTCATATACGTTTGTAGTTCCACTCTTTCCAATTTTAACCCTGAACAGCATGGGAGGGTAATACTCCTATGGGGGAGGTGGAAAGAGGGGCCAAAAAATAATTTGATAATGACAGAGGATGGAGTCGAATCCAATCTTAGACAGAGTTGAATAATGGCATTCACCATGCAGGTTAAGTTCAATTCCATCGGCTTGGGAAGGAAAATTGTCAAAAATGGCCTATACTGGTGTTAAATATGAGAGTTTGGAGTTGTTGAAATGATCGATGACAAAATGCTCATTAAATTAAATGTTCAGCCCATCAGTGTGCACCATAAATATTTCAAGCAACTATCTTCTCATATTTCATAATACAAATGCATACATCATATCACTAAAAAAAATTGAAAATGTTGTCCATTAAGTCTTTCAGATTATAACCTAATTCTTTGAATTTATCAAGAACAATGAGAACTTTGTGGAAATAAAAGAATAGTCATACAATGAATTGCAAAGTATGGTTGGATAACCTATTAGTACACCAGTATACCAGTGATTTATACCAACAATTTTTTTTCTGTGACATATTATGGAATAAATAGAGTTTATAATGCTGCAAAATAAATAGTAAATATTTTGCATTAATTGGTAAACAACAATCAATAATAGTCTTCAAACATATAAATTCAATACATTCAAATGATTGAAAAAATGCTAAGATTTTAGATGTTGATACCAGAATTATATCATAAATGCTTCATATTAAGTCTAATAATAACCAAACATACTATGAAACTCAACTATGGCTATATCTTAATGTTACACTAACCCCTCTTGGTTTATCAATTGTTGTTGCGTTTAACTTCATTTTTAGCTTTGCTTTTGAGTTCATCTTGTTTGTGTGGTGCATTGTTTTTGTTTTTGAATCACCTGACAAAAGCAATGAGGATGGCAGAAACATTGTGAAGTATTTACTTTATTTGTGAACCTTGTCTGTTATTTGGCTATTTATTTATCTAATTAATATACAAACAGAATTTATTAAAATTAAATGAGTAAATAAAGTGTTGAAATGAAAATATGTCTGTTTTAAAATATAATGATTGGAAAAATAGCCGCATGACATACAAAATGAATTGACAATATGAATACCATACAACGTTTCTAGAAACTTTGTGCATTTCGTCAGGTGATTCGAAACCTGGAATAATCATCATCTGAGGAAAGAGAAAACACACGAGCCAGAAACATTGTGTGGTATTTATAACATAACTTCATTTTGTCTATTATTTATCTATTTCATCTAATTATTAAATAAAGTGTCATTTACTCATTTCATCATAATTAAATGTCTGTATTTATAGAAAATTTAACTATATGTCACTGAAACACGATAATTCTTTATGAGCAGATTGTTTGCAATAAACAAATTTTCAGGTTGGTATCAAATACCATAGAAAATATTTTTAAAAATCATAGCCTAATATTATAGCAAATAACAACTGAGTTATGATTGATCCTCAGATATTTACTCTTCATTTTATCAATACAAATACAATAAAGTAATATATTCAATGCTCCCTATCAAAGTACATTTTAACTTATAGAAAGTGGCATTATACAAAACAGCAGGTCGTAAAAAATCATCTAATGTTTCTGAGATCCTGAATGAACAAATATGACAATCGAATAGAGTATAAAAATAGCAGGTAAAATATATTGAGTAAAAATTTAGGTGAAGACTGGTAGGAAAACAGTGATGGTAGTATTACAGTGTTCAGTACATTGAATAAGCCCTCATTTTATACCAAAAAGGAACAGGAAATCATTAACACAGCATTCTCCTTACATTGAACAGAAATGAGATAACTTTGGTTGGGCCATAAAAATCATATACACACATGTAGCATCTCAAGAAACTAATCTAATTATTTATTTATCACTTACTGTCATTTGGTAGAGAGTTCTCTTTAAGTGAAAACATTATCATAAAAATCTTAGCCTACAATTAAAGCAGTCTTTGGTGAAGAAATGTTTTTACAATTCCTCATGTACATAATTGTACCTACAAATGAGAAGAAATAGACCACTTGTTACTAATATCTTTTCTTGTGCTTTTTGGTGTTTCTAAGGGGTGGATTGGAGCTTATCAAGTAGAATTTAAAACATTTGCCAATACACAGTAAATTCTTTTTATCACAGTCCTCAGATCTTTTGTAACAAATATGGTTGAAACAGTATAACAATAAAAACAAACTTTTTCATAGTCAGATTAAAAAAGCAACTCAACAGATCAGTAAAATTAAAGGCATTTAGATTCCAATCAACCCCATGAATCATTATAAAGCATTTCATTTACATGCATGTATATGCACATTTGTACCATATATACAATATGTAAATGTGTTTGGTAAACAGATAAAAATTTAGAATATAATATTGTTCCTATGGTCAGTTTCACTCATTATTTACCTTAAGTTGTACAGAAATTCACTGAACATGTAAATAAACATCAATTGATTAACACTTCCCCTAATCATTGATAAATATTTGTTCTAAATTTCCTTAATGTTCATTAGCATCATTATAGCTTAATAAATTGAACCAATTTGGGTATTTCCTATTTTCCAACATCAATGCAATAAAGTGCCCAATTTGTACATGGTCTATCACAATATGTACATATAAATAGACTTGAGAGTTAATGAGATAACATTCTGTACAATTTGCACACTTTTACAAAACATTCTAATCACAACTTGAGGCATGAGATTTGAAAATATGATTTAAGCAAACATTATTATTATTTTATAACAAGTGCAACAAAGTTTAATCTTTTTGGTAACTCTGAAAATACCAACATATCATTATTACAGATTTTCTTAAAACAGTTTATTTGTACATACCAATTTTGTTTTATATAGAAAATATACCTTTGTTAATGAGTTTTTTAATACAGCCTCTTCTATTTTAAGTCTTTTAACACAAGAGGGTAAAATATTGTTAAAAGTTTTAGATTTCATTTATTAAATTTGGACATTTCACTACTATCTTTATGATGGAGGAATCCCAAGAATGCATTGTATCATGATCAATTAAACTTTACAAATACAAATAATTTGTGATTTCACAGTTTTTGTAATTTTTAATGTGTATTATAATATATTTAGAATAAATCATATTTTAACCAAAAGTGCATCAAGCTTCATTGAATAAACTATGTTTTGACATGTCTGTTTTTTGACAAACATTAAATATTATTTTCACTCTATAGCCGTAAGTTATAGTGACATTCTCTTTTGCAGGAGAGAAACTTACAACAGAGAAAAACATATAAACAGTAAAGAACATGCTTTTTACATCAAAGAAAATTAATGAAGTATTGTATTATTTATGGGTTTGGTTAAACAAGATCAAATTCTAATAAAATGCCGTGAAAATACTTCACCACCATTTGCACATATTAATTTATATATCTTTTTGGAATTGAATAATCCTTTATTAAATTTTTAATGACACAATGAAAAAAATTGGATAAATAATTTTTGTCTCATACAGATAGAGAAAACTGAGATTAGAGTATTAACTTTAAGAACACAATTTACACATAAAAACCAGAATTAAAGAAACTTTCATTTATTTAACAGCCATCTTTTGAAATAAAAGACTTTCCTTATTCCAAAGACTAATCCTCATTCGCATATCATAAGCAAAAAAAATCTCATTTAAGAATGCAGAATAATGTTTGATCTCTATTTATAACCCAGTTAAATGATATAAATGAGTAACTTTTAAAGCTTTTATTATGCAGCCAAACTATGTTATATATATATAACTTTCTTCTTAGATTCAACTCAGCTCTGAAAATTTAGTCAAAACTGTTGCTTGCTTATAGCAGATATTTTCATATACACGAAAAAAAAAATTTCACATATATATAGTTTACCTATTACATGTTGTTCTTAAATACATAAAATTAATTAAAATATAATAAAAATTCTGAAACAAAAATATATTCAATTTAGAAAGAAGCAATTGTACAAAATTCAACAATTAAATGAACACAATTATTCAGGCAAACAATTTTACACACTCATTGTACAAAGATTTACAAGAGAAATATAACATTTTTGCATTTTTATATGAATAGAAAAAACTAATGATTAAGAGGCTAACAGAGTTTCATTGAAATTCCTCCATCTTATCAAACTTGATTACTAGTCTGTAATCACAATGTAACATGTTCCCCACCAATTTCTTCAATGAATAGGATCACTAAACCTATCTTTTAATATCTGACAAGTGTCCTTTTTTATTGTGTGCTGGAGTACATTGTCTTGAATTGCGAGGAGTCACTGGTAATGTAGATTCACTCAACCATGGTAATGAAAATTCACTGTTGAAATTGAAACAAAGATATTAAACATAAATCAGAATCAAATAATTTTAAGTTCTCTTGTAAAATATTCAATCCAATACTAGTGATCTGGACAATGGAAGTACATTTCTCTTTTGTTATTGGCATTATTAACATTAATATATTCACAAGGTTTTGTTTTGACAGTATACTTAATTGATAAATTATCAATAATAACTACACAATCCACAACATTTACTGAATATTATAGACACATAGCTGAAAACTTCTGAATAGTTGATAAAATAGAATTGAAAATTTGGTAAACACAAAAATTACAATTTATTTAAAATAATTAAATATTATATTAAACTGAATTTTAATTATATAAACATGCTTCCACTATAATATAAACAAGATATACAATCTATAACAAAACTTTGCAATTTTGAGCAAAAAGATACAATTATCACTAGTAATGATAAATTTTGAAGAATAAAACTAATATAAACATATTAAAATAGATAAAATAACATCTTTCCAAAGGAAAATCTATGTCTTTTGTAAAGATTAATCTCAACAATATATACCTTAGACTAAATTTAGTAATTGGAGCTCCAAACGCAGATACAGGAAGCTCATTTGTAACTTCCAGAAAAAGCATGTCATCCACATGAGGAAATAAGGAACTTACGGGTTCCTCATTACCAAAATTGTTACTTTTGCTGCTAGTACTCCTTCTTCGGCCTCCTCGTCCAGTTCTACAAGTTGTCTCACGTTGTCTGAGTTTCTCAACGTGGCGCTGTTCACGAATTCTTTGCACATCCCACCTGAATAAATAAATATTAATACTCAGGCTCAAAATAATATAGTAATTAAACTGTATTTTGGAAGTTTTTAACATAAATGAAATATTAAAATATGTCAAAGCAAACTTCACAAGCAAATAATCACATCTGATAATTTGTAGGTTATAAACAATAGGATATTAATAGTAAATACACAAATAAAGTAGAAAATACATGAATTTAGACACATTTATTTTCAGACACGTTAGCCCATAGCACAGAATTGTATCAAATATTAAAAACAAATACAGATATGATTCTAACTAAACAATTTAAGGATTATTTGTTAAGAAAGAGAAACAAAATATTGATGTTAATATCACACCAAGAAAATGACATTAATTTACTCAGAGTAGAGTATCTTCGTGACTTTTATCTTTACTTATCACAGTTGATGAAATATTGTAATTTCTGCAAGTTTTTTCCACCAGTGTTACTAATTAATCTTGTTTAAAATTATTTTCTTGTAAATATGCCAAACACTAACACACCCAACAAGAAAAAACAAATACCTTTACACACCACCTGCTTCTCACACTTGGAAAACAATTACAAAATTCAGTCATATAATACATCCTTGCACATTTGCATAATTCATTAAAAAAACTCTATCCCAAATAAATTAGAGCAATGAAATTTATAGTCATGAAAAGACCATTTTAAACATACAAAGTGTAATCATTTAAACACATAACTGATGAGGTCTCCACTAAAGTACAGTTACATATACTAATATTAGTTGAGACATTTGAAATATAAGATTTATAAACCACTCCATAGCTGATTGACTCGACTTTTTTAAACCAGTTCACCTAGAGAAAGATTACCTGGCTTCTTCCAATTTCAATGCTAATCTGCATGAGAACTTTTTGACTATACAGTTTTCCATTTTTTAAAAAACAAATACACCAATCTCATGTCTGGGACAATAAATGCTATTTCACAATATCATTTAAATTTTGGTGATTTTCAAACAAATTACCTGGGGTCCATTTCCTTGTGAATTATATAATGAATCATGGGTATCATAGATAACACTGTGCAACGCCAGTAGTAAAAGGCAAGAATACTGCAATAATATATATATATATATATATATATATATATATATATATATATATATATATATATATAAACATTGAGATAGGAAAGAGGGATGGAGAGGAGCAGCTGACTTACCTTAAACCTACATTTGGTGACACCAGACTGGTAAAAAATAGTTTGTAACCATTTTTAAGAGTGTGAACCCCCCCCCCCCTCCCCTTATCAGAACAGTAGGCCACAAAGAACAGACCTACTGGTCTGAAGAAAGTGGCTTAGGCCCTCAAAATTTTGTCCTGATACTGGTTCCCTGCCTGGAGACTACAACTATCAATTTAAGTTAAGTCAGCCTTTTTCCATCCCTCTTTCCTATCAAATTGAATTCTATATATGTAACAACTGTTACAGGATTTTTTATTAAATCATTTCACTATATATGAAATTGAAATAAAACAGCAAATATGTTTTGTAGAATAGTAATCTTTTACAAACATACAGTATTTTAACAATTTTATTAAATATAAACAATTGTTGTGATTTGTTTTAAGATATAAATATTTGGTTAAATACACATTTAGCTTCTAGTGCTCAGCACACACAAGAATAAAAAAATACCTCATTTTTATTCTGCACAATATCAATATACAATCAAAGTTAGGAAAATGAAAAGCTGAAAATTTTTCATTATAATGTTATTAACAAAACATGTTGTTAAGCATTTACTTTCAAGATTTTACAGTATTTTTAATTCTATATGGTAACATAAAATGGTACCAATAATTTATGCCAATTGAGCTTGTGAAAAAAGCACAAAATTGTCACATATATATCCCACAAGGATGTTATCAGCAGTTGTTATATCCAGCTAGTAGAAGTAATTTATGAAAAGTCACAATGACTTTAAGAATAATTTCAATTTATGTAAAACTACAAACTTTTGTTTTTCATTTCTTGCAAGTTTGAAGTCAGGGCAACAACAAATGCTGTATTTAGTGTATTTTTCAACTAAAAATAAAAAAAATTATATATAGTAATCAACACAATCAGACATGTAACACTTAACAGTAATTGTGGTCTGTAGTCTTTTAAAATAAATAACCTGCAGACATTAATTATAATAAAGTAGTGTATCAGCTTCATTTTCATGAAATGGTTAACTTTCAACTATTTGCCAAATTTTCATTAAGATGTTTTAAAAGAAATCTTCTTTCTCTTCTAATAAGTTTGTCCAATTGTAGAATCTGACTTAATTCCAAAATCTGTAAGACTGATCAAATAATTTAATAATCTTCTAGCAAAAAGTCTTGGCAGTTATTATAAAAAGAATTTAATTTTCATTGAACTAAATGATCAGATGAAGTAATAATTTATCATTATAATATGAAATTCACATATGGCAAATTATTCTGTTAGGGTGTTAATGGCGGAGGTATCAAAATAATATATGACTTTATATTAATATATATTCTTCTTATTTGCTTTATTAGGTTATCTTCATCAAGGTGTAACATAAATTGCAGCACAAATTCAATTCAAATCCATGTGATGTTGGTATTAAAATGCCATCTCAATTAAAAGCCATTATTTAGTAACTAGTAAATAATTGTTAATAATCAAAACGTAAATGTTTTATGTTACCTTTAATCAATCACACGAGTGGAACACTTATTGTATAACCGAACATGTTTTTGTGCTATAATATTATATTCCTCTTCTGTGTAATTGAAGGAAAATGGGTGCACTAAAGTCAACACTTTACCATCAAGTGTTGATGCACGAAAGTAACAATGCACACAACTTATATCAGAGTTTCAAGCAAAATTGGATGTCATTCCAACCACAAGTTTCTGTCAAAATAATTCATGTATTCTTTAACACAACACCAATTGAAATGATTTGCTGTCACAGTAGTTTGCACCCATTGACAGTAATATTTACAAATGTTCTCAATTACATTACACTTCTTCAATAATTTTGGAGTTGGGTGATGAACATTGTTAACAAATGCAACATCCAATATTAATTTAAACAACTTAATTAATGGGTCAGTTAGGGTATTTTATGGCTATTTCTTGCTAGGTCGTTGTACAATTAATTAACTAATGAAGAAAAGTTTTTTCAACAGCAATAAATACTTCCCTTCAATGAAAAAGAAGTGATTCAGTACTATATCATGATAGCTTCAAATCACTGTAACATATGAAAAATGATCCACATGACTTTTACAAGTCACAAAATCTATGTCAACAACTTCAAAATTATTTAGATGCTTATTTCAATAACTTGAGAAATATATATAACATATACAATACTTATAGCTGTTTACTTTCCTTTATTTGAATTAAGCCTTGTCATTCAAATTAAGAATTGATTATTGACAATAATTTCCATAAGCTTTAAATAGTAATAACTGGAATAACAGACTACAATTCCTTGATAGATAACTTTCCATTGACATAACAATTTATAGATTTCTTATCCTCCTATTTCTCCTATTTATCCCTCTTCACTATCCAAGTTAAATTTGGTTCCTATTCCTTAACAGATTCTCCTAATATTCTGTGTGTGTGTCTATATATATATATATATAATTGCGAGATTGGTATGGAATGGAAAGAGAGATAGCTTATGGCTAACCTGAAAGTGAAGTACAGTGTAGCCATAGAGTAACGAAGGTGGTTCTTCAAATTTTCGGAGGCTCTCAGCCTCCTCCTTCAGGAAGGAGTGTTACACCATTCCTTGCACCAGCCTGCTGCGGACTGCAGAGTTTTGACTGCTGCACGGCTAGTAGCCCATAAACAGAGCCTCTGAAAATTTGAAGAACTACCTTAATTCACCCAGCTGGCACACAGTTCAGACATAATATCCTCATAAAAAGGGCCCAGGTTCTCAAAAACTTGAATTCTTATTTCTGCACATCCAGGCTGTACAAAACTGTTAATTTGTTTAAGGTTAGTCGACTTCACTGTCTCTCTTTCCTAGCTAAAGTGTTGTGTGCGTGTGTATATATATATATATATGTGTGTGTATATATATATATATATATATATATATATATATATATATATATATATATATAAGAAAAGGACAACAATATAATATAGTCTGAATGATACAGCCATTCAAGAATGTATATACAAAGATTCTGAAACTCATGTTTTCATTGTTGTTTAAGGGTCACCTACTGACTGGTTTGATTTGGCATTTAATCTTGCTCTGTCCAGGGCCATCCTCTTCTGATCACTGTATTTCCTCCATAATGAATATTCTTAATTACTTGATCTTTATACTGTGATCACTGATTCATCCTCCTATTATTAACCTTAATTGTACCTTCCACCACTAAGTTGTACAAATGTTGACGTTTCCCTAGATTCTCTAACAATTTGGCTCACCATCTTATTAGCAAATTCTATCAGGTGGACCTATAAAACTCTTTAAATTTATTTTCTGAGGCTGTTTCTTTAAATTTATTTTCCTGAAGCTGTTTCTTTAACTGTTGTATTTAGCATTCCTCTTCATAAACACAGCATATACTCTTTCTTGTAGAATTAATAAAATGATACTTTTGTTCAAGATATTTAGTTTTATAACACCCAATATAGTGTAATCATTAGTGAATGACAGTTGATAAAATCTTTTCAAGTAATATTCACTGCATATGAGTGACATTGCCATCTTCAAAAGAAAATATGTCAATCTCAGAATTAAATATGTCAAACTTGGTCTCAACATTCAGATGGATTGTTGACCAATTAATATAAAGACATCCAAATACAAATAATACCATGTAAAATAAAATTTTCTGCCAAACCACACTCCTCCATCAGCTGATATCCAGGTATCGGATGAAGAAAGTTTTTGTCAGTAATTATTTTTGCACATTGTTCAAAAAAACTATTCCTTATCATTCTTCAATCCAGCTGTATATTCATAAAACAAGATTCTTCCATATATTCTGCATATAGGCATATTACAATCAATAGATTTAGGTGTTATCTTTATGGGGTGCCATAAAAGTCTTGTTCTGAATTTCTACACATTTACATAGCCGAAATACAATATTTTAATGGCTAATAACTATGCAACCACATTTGTAATGGCCAATTTATACTGTATTTTGAATTATATGATTATAATTTTATTGCATATTATTACTTAAAATATTTAACCTCATCAGTATGAATTTGTTATTACCACAAATGTTACATATCTGTTTTTTAAAATATCTAATTTTTAATTAAATGGCTGTCTAATAGAAGTGCAGTCGTGAAATGTTCAAATACTGGGGGAAGTTTTTATTTAAATCTTCTGCATTTTCATTTCATGAGGTATAAAAAACCAGCTGAATTAAAGATTCTCCATATAAAATGAAAAGGTTTCTGAACAAACAACGATAAAATACAGTTACATTCTTCTTAACGTATTTAAAAAAGTCCTTACTATTGTATTCAAAATCATCCAAAGATTTTTTCATCAATTTAGAAGAGAAACAGTTAAATCCTCCACTGAATACATGTCCCATTTAAATTCTGAAAAATAAACAAAAGATATAATTTCCTAAAATATCTTAAATCATGTATTTGTAGTCATTAAACTTTGAATTCTCTGTGCTCACCTTCATTCCTTTATGTTATTCAGCTGCACAATATTCTTCATGCTTCAAATTAGAACACATCTGTGTGACTTATAGAATAGTGACACATATGTTTTCCTAAATTGTTGAAAACATACTATTCTTTCATTACTAATAAAAATTCATATCCATAATTACTACAGATGAGAATGGAAAACTTTTGTATAGATCAAACAAACTACAATGATGGCAATTCAATGCTACTCTAGTTGATTATTGAGACTGATACAACTTTGAGATTGTTTAGTTAAGCTTAGCATATTACAATGTAAATGTCAGTAATCTATAAAAGTAATAACCATTCTCTTCTTCAGTTAAATATAAGAAAGATTTTGACTCAAAAGCTGTTTGAAACAATTTGTCACAAACTACTACAGTTTACACATTACATGTTAATGACCTTTAATGTTTCATCTCTTTATAACCAATTATCAAGCATACTACTTAACTTGGTAAAGGAGTAACCTAAAAAATTATGAATAAATTTAATATATTTTTAAAGTATGATACAAATTCTTCCAACATCAATGTATGCTAGCTTTTTACACATATGGTATAAATAATAAATGGGGAAGACTTCCACAGTGACAAATTCTTGCAATATTTTCTGAACACATTATCAAAATTAGTTAATAAAATTTACTTCTAAATATTTAAGCTCTGAAATTAGAATCAAGATACGTAAGCTACTTTTTGCATATGAAGAATAGCAGATAAAATCCTTTAAAAAAAGGAGTGCTGCACTTCCTCAAATCCAACAAATACACATTCACAAGGAACTCTAAAAATTGTTTGAAGTATCTTAACAAGAATTTGTGTGTTATGTTATGGGCAGACACACAATTACTCATCAGAACTTAAATAGGATTCTAAACAGTGAATGAAAGCTGTCCATCAGCCCTTTTTAAAAATATGAAGAAGACTGGTTTCATTAACTGATGACACTAAATTTGTGCACTCTGATATTAAAGTATTTTTCAAAAAATGGAAATATATTATTTCAATAAAAAATGCAACACACAAATTTGTCTACACAATAAGTTCAGAATAAATTATTGGAACATCCCTCTTACCACCCTACTGTTTTATATTCTACTTTACACAAAATCTGAATAATTATTTTCTTTGAATTAAGAATTTATTTTAGTCACATAGAGGGATTTTCAATATTTCCTCTTAATACAAGTATGGTATTACAACATTTGTACCACAGTTTTTGTCTTAACAATATTTTTGATGAAGAAAAAAAAATTAATATCATGAATTCAATTTTCTACATGACCAAAGAGCTTTTCAGTCTGCTCTTGTAAGAAAAATTAAATCCTGCATTCAAATTTGACATTTACCAACTGTAAAATTACATGTACACTCTTGTAACACCCAAAAATATAAAGTAAAATTAACTTTATAAATTGTAAACTATAAAAAAAAGTTCAAATAGTTACATGTTTCAAAATAAGAAATTATTTTAATGCAAACCTTTGGTTAAATTTATTTATTAAAAATCACCAGAGGGATCTGAATTTCAAAGAATTCTGATCCAACTGCTGAGAAAGAAACTAACAATTCTGGCCACTGAAATTAAATTAGAAATGTTGTACAAATATTCAATTATAACTAGTGAAATATTAACAAGCTGAAAAAGTTTTGCAATAGATTTTATTAATTTTAAGTTTATTGTAATGCTGTTAACAAACCTCTTTCGGCGTCTTTCATCAATTTCAAATCTTTGATGGCGTTTATTGAAAACTTCATCATTGAGATCTTCAGTTCCTTCCATTGTATAACAGCTAGTGTAAACTTTTGACCTCCAACTTGGAACCTTAAAAAATATGAAATTATAGCTTTAATACAATGTCCAAAATACAAGTGTAGATGTTTGAAACTTTCCACCCCTGTCCATCCCAGTGTCTCACCACCACAGTGTACACCCACCCCTAAGGGTGTTCCCCTCATATGTAAAAAGGGGTTGAAATTATACAAAGATAACATTGGTAGAAATACTATCAATACCTTTGACCCAGAAAAAGTATGCTGAACATATGTACACTGTTTTCCCCTTCCACCCCCTGTCGTAGGGGTAAAAGTAAAACCAGATTAACTGCAGACTCTATCCTGCTTTCTATATCAGCCAAACAAAATTATTCCTTTCTAAACACATTGTTCACCACCAGAGCAGCACTGTCCAACTGCCCAAACCCCCATATCTGCTATCACCAACAATTTTGACCAATGCTTCATAATCACCCTTCATAAAGCCCCCTCCCCCCACCAAACCATCAGATGCAAAACTCCATCTTTGGGAACACTTTTTCAAACACATCCCACAACTCGAGCAATGTTCTGGATTGGTCATCCTCTAACTACTTCCTTTTTACCTTCCACCTCTAATTTGTGTGTAATAAGGATGGTTGTACATATTATACAGTTATGTTTCCATTGTCATGACCTTTCCTAGAGAGAGAGATATTGGCTTTGTCGAGTGTTGATTGTTGCTGTTTAACAGCTGGTGTGCCAGTGTTTGAATTAGACACTAAGCAGCCAGCCAGCATGACACTCAGAGTTACTGTCCTGAAGGAGAGAGCTCTTTGGCCCTCAAAAATTTGACTTACACCAACTGTTGATTTACGTGCTTTATATATTGTAATATACATCAATGTTGGTAAAAAATATAGGTTTACATGTTTCAACAGCCTGTGCATGAGATGTTGGATTTAGAGCATTCCCAGATGGTTTGTTGTGATTATATATGTTTGGATGGTCAGTTTAAAACACAATAAGTCAAATTGTGACTGATCGCTGTCGTGTGAGATAGTACTAATTTGAAAGGTGTCACAGCTGCAGTCTGATGGAGGGGATAAGATTTTGGTCAAAAAGTTTGCTTGTCTCTGGTATACGTCTGGGATAGGCCTTTGAGAGCATTGGGCTGAGTTTGATGGCTGAAATGTATGGCCAAAAGAGTTGAATAAGTAAAATTATAAAATATTGAAAGAATTGAAATGCACTATTAAACTGTGAATGAAATATAATTCAGCAGAGATTGTGTGCTTGAAATAATTGTGCAGCAGACCAGAACTCTGTCATTGTTGTTGGTTGCAGAGTATGTAACATTATAACTGGTTGGTAAGTAAAGACAAACTATTTTGTGATCTGTATATAATTGGCATCACAGTAAAACTGGCCAGTTTCCACAGTGAAAACATCTTGGGTGTTGGCAATCATACTGTGTGATTGTCCGGTAGCTGCGGGCGAAATATCATGTGTCCGTAGGTAGCATTCTATTTTATGGTCTTCTAAAAGGATTGTGTGGTGAAAGCAAAGTTGTGATTTAATGCACCATATGGCCTATTTTCAAAATTTAAAAGGTTTTCATAAATATTTGGTGTAAATAGTGTAGAGTTGAAATTGATATCCAGATGAAGTGAAACCAGTATGTTGAGTTTCATTAAAAATTATATAGTACAATGTAATCTTTGCAGAATTGTTGTACTGTCAAATTTAATTTCATTTTGGGTTTGTATTTTATAAGTTAATATTTCTATAAATTCAATTAAAGACTTTTACTTTAATTTTATGTTTCATTTTGTAAAGTTCAATTCTACAATTTTCCAAGGATCCTATAAAGTAACCTGAGGTAACTCAAAATGAATTTTAATAGCCATGGCAAATGTCTGTAAAATTTATATCCCAAATTTATTGTTTTAAATATTATACTAATCAAATTATTGTTTCATCATTTCAAACCTTACACGAAATATTAAGAATTGCTATTTAAATTTGATAACTGAAAATTTTATTAAATAGATTTAAATTGTGCAAATTAAAGATTTCATTGAATGATCATAATTAAAGAAAGATTAATTAAATTTATTTAAATATTTCAAAATTGAATATTGCATTAAATTGCTCCTCAAAGTAAAAAGCTATAAATTGAATATTACAATATTTGGCTCTTCAACATTGGGCAAATTAAATGAATTTTTACATTACAACATAGGGCAAAATAAATAATTTCAATATCTTCAAGTTTGATATTACATTATATATTAACATAATTGGGTAGGAAAGAGAAATAGAAAGTGATTGTCTTACCTTAAATGGAAAGCTGGAGTCACCAGGCAGGGAACTAGTTGATCACACCAACTCTCAATTTAAGGTAAGCAAACAACATAAATAATTTAGCATTAATAACTACTGTCACTGTTACTTAATTTGAGGTCTAACTTACTTCAACATTCCCACTGATTTCAGATTCTTCTGACATTCTTAACGCTGGGGGCAGCTCTCCCATGTGAGTGAAATACTGGTTGTCTGTAGTCAAAACACTTGCAGGCTCTTTGCTTTTAGAAGTTGTCGGAATTCCTATTTTAACATTACAAACACATGAGCAGAAATTCCTATATCAATGTTCCAAATTGCTTGTTAGTATTTTGATATGACTTAAATTACCTATGTAAAATAATTTTTTTAAATACATCTACTTCCACTATGATTATTACACTATATTATACATACAAAGTAATATGATTGTATTGACGGACAATTAAACACAACTACATTTAAAATAATGTATTTTATATTAGGGAATGTTGGTTTTCCCAATGAATAAGTTGAGTAAAAAGTTCTCTGGTTGTCATTCGACAAATGTATGTTCTTCCCAACTGTTAATTGTCATTTTCCCATTAATAAAAACTTTGGTACAGGCCGAATATAAGATATGAGAGGTCTAAATACATTTTGAGAACTGTTCTCTCGCAGGCAGAACCTTTCTGGAGAGACAGGTCTTGGGGATGCCTTTTCCTCTCTCGGTTTTTGAACTAAGGATACCACAAGCCGAGGCACCCCGGCCTTTTTTCAGAAGTGTATGTTCTGGGGTCAAAGACCTCAGGCATATGGTAAGAGTTGTCTGTTTTTCCCATTGGAACAGTCAGCCATCTGCCTCCTAAACTGTTCAAGGCACGGAGAAGTGAATGCTGCGTCTCCAGAGCAAACTCCTCTCCAGCTATCTGAAGGGTGTGGGACAAGTAGCCAATGCCCAACCTACCTGATCCAGGTTTTATAAGGTTTGTCTTGCATCACTTTTAGGCAAATACTGGTTAGGATCCTTAAACCATGGCCCAGGGGCCCTAGTTAACACTTGGCTACCTTCCTCTACACTTCCAGATTCCAGTTTCAAATCCATTCCTATGCTATTAAAGAGGAGTTGTCACCACCTAGATTACCCTCTTATAGCAGTTACTCTAAAAAAAAAAGTAATGCGATTCATCTACTCTGAATGTGACAAAACAGAATGAACACAACATACTTGCATATTCAGCTAGCATCTGTGCATGTGAGAACCAAATAGGTAGTCTAAACCTGCACCAGGCAATATTTTCCTGTGTGACACATTCCTTTTCATAGTCTCCATAATTAACTTGACTGAATTAAGAATTGAATATACATCAATTAAGTTTACACTTTGTGGTAGCTATAATTAAAAATAAAAATTTTAAGTATGGGTAAAATATATTATATAAAATGACCAAAAATATTTTATTTCCTTAAAGATTTTTTTCTCTTCGCTGATATTTAAAAAATTCACTTATTCAGTACCACTGTGTAACTTCATTTTTAATAAAAAATTGTCACTTACCTTAGTGAAAAAAAATCTGTTGGGACATATTCCAATGCTTTAGTGTGAACGTGAATAATTGCTTCCACCATATAATAACTTTAATAGTACACAATACACTATTTACAAAAATATCACAGTAAACATAATATACTACACTATTATACATAATTTACTTTTTATCTCCTCTCTACTTTAACTAATTTATCTATTATATGGCTTTCAGAATTTTTGTTTTCAAAGTAAGTTGTTAGTACTTTTGATGGCAAAAACTTATATTCATAAACATTAAACTCAGGAACTTCATGAAGGTCAAAATGAAGAACCACAGAATTTACAGTTCATGGATGGATACATAAGTGCTTTGTTGTTAGGTAATGCAAAATGTTGAAATTTGTCCCACCTGATTTTCAAATGTCTGGGGATTATAATATTCAACTGAGTAGAATTCCAGTCCCAGTTTTGTTATACACATGGAAAGATATGACAGAAGATGGAGTAATGGTCTAGAAATATATACAGAGAGAGCCACTGCACACTTTTAATCGGTTGCTTGTTAGTACGAGTACTCAATGGGAGTGAACACACTATTGTAGTGGACCGATAGGATGGCCAATTTTTAGTTGGATGAGCTCACCGATTCGTAACTAAAAGGTTGGCCAACTATCAGCTGATTGCTTATTCAGTATTGACTACAATGAGTGCGCATATTTGCTGACAATTCAGTGTGGAGCATGTGACTCCTTATACCGGCCATTCATGGTCCAACCTGTATTGACTGTACCACTGGATCCTATACCACACATTGTCCAACATGGAATCCAACCTCAGTATCACTTCGGAGTTTGACTGAGTCATTCCTTGGAACATCAAAAATGCCGGAAAATATCAGTTGTCTTTTATAACATAATGGAAATAATATAATAATACAATGGATTAATATTAATATAATATTAATAATATAATGGAAAAAGAAATGGGTCAAGAAATTATATGTTGCAAGAATTAATTACTGTGATGCAAAATTGTTGAATAATAAAGATTATAAAAACTATTTAATAATGGACAACAGTTGCTTTGTGTACTTTATCAAAAAAATTAATTGGCTGCTTTATAACAAAAAGTGAAATGTTAATGTGCGAATCTCTTTCAGCGGAGCAAAATCTTATTGCTACTTTACATTTTTTGGCTACTGGAAGGTCAATCTTTAAATATCAGCTGCAAAATATCACCTCAACTGCTAGGAACACTGATACCTGAAACTTGAGTAGCATCTACAATGTACTTTAGAAGGAATTTTGAATGCAAGTTCAATAAAATTAATTATATTATTACTTAAAGTGTTTATTTATTTAAGTGTAAATTACAAGTATGTTTGTACTATTTTCATAATATTCATAATCTTTAAAACACAAAAACTGCTGTCTCATGTGGTGTAATGGCCTGTGTCGCTGCCTCATAGCACAGAGGTCCTGGGTTAGAATTGCAGTGAGGGCATGGATTGTGTTAGTAACAACAAAGTATAGTCACCAATGACTTAACTGTTGATGCGACAATAAATAAGTTTTTAAAAAAACATAACTGCTGTGACATATCGGTGGGAGTAAAAAGGTTTATGTGCAAGGATGGACATTTTGAAGACAAAGAGTGGGTATTGATTAGTAAGCAGACATAGTAGATGTTGACTAACTTGAAAAAGTCTCGTGTGTTAGTGAATGAATGAGTGTGGACGTTTCATTAAGTAGATTCATTTTCTATTAAGTAGGTTGACTTGGGTTCCACATACAAGGGTTTTCAGTATACAATTCTATAAATTGGTATTGCCCATTTCAACACTGCTAAACTCTAAACATAAATAAAAATGAATTTAAATTAAATATTAAATGAGATTTTGATGAATGCTGCCATACTACTGTACCACACAGTGTCTGTCTTGCAGGAAAGAAAACTAGTGGTTTGGACATGTTAGATCCTGGGCTTGTCGGACTGCATGCAGTCCATCATATATCATCGGACGAAATGTATGACTGCAGGTTGGACCGTGAATTGTTGGTTTTACTAAAATCATTGTTAGCTTTGTGGAATATATTATTGCAATATTTTGTTTTTGACAGTGGCGTTAAATAATGACACGATCATAAAAAACTTGATAGATGAAATTGTAAATAGAACAGCTTTATATATAAAAAAGCTTAAAACGATATTCAGATATAAATATAAAGAAAAATGTGTGGGAAGAAGTTTGTGGAATACTTCCTGAATGCAGTCAATTGCATGGCGAGGAGAAAAGAAAACAATATATGATTTTCAGTCCAAAGAATTCATCGCCTACAACAACAAATGGCATGGCAGTTTGGACAATTTCCTTGCAGAAACCCATTTGCCAATTTCAGATGTTCAAAATATTTCTGAATCACTAGCTGTTCCACAAGTTCAGACAACAACATACACAAAACTTGTGCAGATTCACCATCAAGATATCATTTCCATCAATCGCCCCAACGACGTTGGGAAAATTTGTGCGATGATAAAATTCATGTATGATCAATCCAGTCATTTTCTTGTTCCCTGCCATATACAATGTTTTAAGTATGTTCCAAAATGCACGAGTTTTAGTAATACTTCATATTGTACTAACATAATTAAAAAATACTTCTGATTAAAACACAATAATGAAATTTTATGAGATTATTATCAGGAACTAGAAGAGTATTTTGTGAAAATTTCAGATGTTTGATTCAGTCCTTTATTAGATATACCTGTTTGTAACTCAGCTATGGGAGTAATTGCAAAATTTGAAGGACTGCAAAATCTAAAGGAGGCATTTAAAAGATGTCAAATTTATTTTTACTGTCCAGTATATTTTTAATGGGAAGAAACATTAAAGTTGCATATTAATCCCTTTCTTTGGGAAAAAAAATTCCTAAATTCTTAATTTTTTTAATTGAAACACATTTTTCTAGTAAACTTTAAGGTTATTTTCTTACGACTAAACATTATTTTGGTCAGAACATGATTTATAATGGTTTTATGAAGAATAAGATTGTTTTTATTCCAAGTTGATATCTCAATAAACAAAAAATTATTTAACTTATCGCTAACCTCTGAAAACGGCCTACCCTCAATCAAAATGCACACTAAAATCGAAAGTAATAATATTAAAATTGTAAAAAAATAATTTTGTACTCACAGATACATACATACATACATACATACACACATACATACACACACACACACAGAGTAAATGCAGTATCAAATATAAAATAGAATATGTCAGCAACCAATTTTTTTATTGGTTCATTTCATATGGATTGACCCCAAATGGAAGCAATTAAATATTATCTGATTAAATAATTACCTTTATTTCGCATTTTCCTACGAACTCCTCTAGTCCTCTTCACACTTCCTTTGTGAGTCCTTGAAATAAAAGTACCACCAGTATCACTAGCCACAGATGAAGACCAAGATGTTAACCTTTGTCTCTCTTTATCAGAATTAGCAGAGTTAACATATTCAGAAGCCGAGTGGAAATGTGTAGAAAGGACCTCCCTTCTTCTTCTTTTACCATTAGCAACTATTTCATGAGATGAGCCAGTCCATGTTTCACGGCATGTTTTGTTTGGTTCCAGTGTTGAACAAGAAACATTATGTGAAGCTTCAACTGTTGCAGATGCAGTAGAAACAGTCTCTGGCAAAGATGTTGCAGTGAATGATGGTGGTGGTGTATTAGAATTTTGAATGTTAAATGGTGTAGCAGGTAAAGCTGAAGCTGGAGTCGGACTTAGAATTCTGCTATGGAGAAGATCAATGCAAGGCGCTGATGCATGGGGTGATAGAGTTAAATTAAAATTTGTCTCTACTGGTGTTGTTGCATTGGTGCTAGATGACCCTTCACGGTGTTTTTGAAGATTAACTCGACGATCCATTCTCTCCAATCGCTGCCGCAACTAAAATAATAGAAAATTTCAAATGTTTAAAAGGAAATGCTTTTTAAATAAATGTTAATTTATTATGAAAATAAAATTATCTCACTGCACACTATTTAAATTGGACTTTTTAATATTACATTCATTTCAAGAGGTCTGTAAGGAACCCCAATTTTACTTTATTCTATACTATCCACTTTGATTTTCACATCAAGAGAAGCACTGTAAGATAGCAAAACTTTGCACTAGCTAAAACCTATTCTTGATTACTTCCTTCTGCTGTTCTATCCTCAGTCACTCCACAATCAGTGTCATTATCCACACAAAAGGCAGCCCCTGGAGGCTGGATTTAGAAAATTTGTTTGCTGTATTGAGTCCCTGGGTTTAATCCCAATCCCATCTACTGCTGGAAACTTTGCAAAGAAATGGGACAGTTTTGTCAAATACTAATGTCACCAAAGTTCACACAGTTAAGGATTCGTGAAACACAAAGACATGATGAGAGCATGAAATGCAGCTAACTGGAATCTCTGCCACAAGGCACAACAATGAGTCACACACATACATATTCACACAAAACAAGCACAGTTAGTCATTACTCTCTCCCCCTGTTCTAATCAGAGACAGCAGCACAGTTTAATCAATGTAAGCCTTCACATATAACTAATAATGATTTACTTTTACATCAATTTTAGTGTTACATCACTGGATGGAATCTTTGTACAATTAAGAAGGAAGAAAACTAATCACTCTGTGGAGCCAAAGGAAGGAAAACACTAAGGATGTGTGTGAAATTAAAATAATCTAGTTAAAGAACCCTTTTCAAAATAAATTTTAATCAGACCTCTTTTGTTCTGGCTCTTAATCAATTGAGACAGCCTTCAAACAGTATGACAGTAGCACTGACCATTAGCATAACAGTTTGTTCTAGATTATGACTAATGCCATTTTCAAAGTTCCAAAGCATACAGATTCAGGTTAGGGAACTGTAATAGGAAAGTTAGAAGTTGAAGTGGAGATGAAAGTAGATAAAATATTATAAGAGAAGACATTCTGAAGTTTGTAGTTTTGGATCTTCTAGTAAAAAGCTTTAACAAATCATATAAAATAAAGTAAAAAGGAGTTTGAAAATCAGAACCAAAAACTCCATAATCTGTAGCATATAATGGATTCTAAACAAAATTCATGGACCAAATAGAAAAAACCCTGGGAGGAAACTATGCAAGAGATCGAGCAGGGTTCATAAATGAATACAGAAAAATTTGCTATTTCCAAGTAATTACAGAAGTAATTAATAAGGCCAAAGAATATTTCATACACAAACAATTATATTCACAGACTGAAAAAGCATTTGATAAAATAAAACAGTAAAAATTGACCCAAAGTACATTTGCCACTCAAAGATCCTACAGTCCATACACAATGCAACTGCAGAAGTAAAATTCTAGGAAGGGCGACAGTAAAGTATAAATGACAGATCAGCATGTGTTTAGCTAATGTACATAAAAGAATAGTTAATATGTATCAATAGAAGAATAAGGCTCAGATGGAGCACATTTAAAAGATATTATATGATACTTCAAACAAATGCTATTGGAACAATGTTTACAATCAGTAAATGACATTGCTTGGAAATGAGGACCATAATTTGTTCACAAGATTTGTGTGGTCTTCTTGGGTTTCTTGAAGGCTTGTCGAGATGTCAGACTGCCATACTGATAGATGTATCACGAAATAGCATGGATCTCCTTGATAAACACAAGCACTTCACTCTCATCCTTATAAAATGATGCAATAATCATCCAATTTTGAAATGTAGTACCTTAAAAAGTTATAAACAAACTGCTAGATTCTCAAAATTGAAGAAAAACGGTAACAGAACCTCCAAAAAGTAAGACAGCTTTTTAAATTAGTTATTTACCCATGGTTATCAAAAAGACTCAAATTAACCTATTTAACAATTGTTTTACTCAGAATCACTGTCATGCAATGAAAACATTACTATACAATACATTAAATCAAAGATATTTTAGTGAATACGTTTAAATTAGTATGTACAATCCTCATATATGACTATTTGTCAAACATCAGAATAAATTGTATCGTGAGACAATTACCATACTTTCATCAAAGTATGCAAATAATGGATTATGACCGGTGGTGGTATACACATCAAACTTGATGTTTGCTAAAGCAAACTCTAATACCAAACAAGTAATTACGTTGAAATATATATTTTTTACCTTTATAACTTGCTTAGGGGAACTAGAGACATTTATACAAAGGAAAATATATACGTAGTAAATAATTTGTTACCAAATGGGCTTCTGTAGGCATTGAAATGAGCGAAATCAGCTGGTACGTAGGAAGCCATGATGTCAACAAACAAAGAGAAACATGGAAATAATCCAAGAATAAAAATTAATTAAATTACACACAATAGCGTAAATATGACTAGAAATCTCATTTGCTGCAGCATATCGCAATAATAAATTTATTCGATCGCATAAATTTACCGCTAAAATCATAACTCCTAATAGCAGAGTTCTCTGCCGGAGGTTTGACTAACTATTTATAATTCTAATTTCTGGTTACACTAAATGCGTACATATTCAGTACAAACATTATTGACGGAATCTCAAACATACCGTTTCATTTTCTTGTTTCAATGCTGAAATTTGCTTGTCCTTAGTTACTAACTGTTCAGATTGTTGTTGAATGAGATCGAGATGTAACAACAACAGGTCTTTCAAATGTTTCACTTCTAAGGTTTCTTTTTCCAGTCCGGTTGAATCTGTTAAACTAGCATACATATGGTCAAATTCACACGAAAAAGACAGTATTCCTGCTTTGGTATCTTGACTGGCAAATGGGTCCACTTGTACAGGTTTGGTGCAAGAGATGTGATCATGGATCGCGGCTACCATGTTGACGGACGCGTCTGTCGTAAAATCACTAACTCCGCCAGTATTTTCGCCGTTCAAGATAGGAGAGACGTTTGACATCTTCGATCACAAATAGTCCACAATTTCTTTCTTTCGATTTTTACCGAGTGATAATATAAAAAGCAGCATAAGACACATGAAAATATACTTATTAAGTTCATCGATTCAATCCCCCCCAAAATAGTCACAAGCCAAAACTTGAACAAGTTTCTTGTTTTACCGCTAGATAGCAGACTGAATGCTACGTCAACTGACAATTGCGTTAAGCTTGAAAAATTGCGCACGTGAGGAAGGTAAAATAAGTCCTACATTTAAGGGATGAAATCGTAAACATTTTACGGTTTCGACGTATGTAATGAAACAAATTGTTCTGCGGATGAACACACTGCCCTGTAACGTTCTAAATATTTTGAAGTTGCACAACCTTGCAACCATCTGCAGCTTGATACGCTAACACGGGGTTGAGAAATTTCAGAATGACTTAATTATAAGATTTGTTGATTCATGAAACAAACCACTATTAGTTGATGTTAACCGTGCGACACACGCCTTAAATACGTACGGACATTTATCAAAAATATAATATATTTAGCTTATTAATCAGGTTAATATCTTTAACATTTTGCTTGAAATTGTTATTTTTGTTATTGGACAGAACTATGTATTTATAAATTGCTCTTATATAGCTAATATGTGATAGTTTTCATATTTGTGACCTCCATACATTCTGGCTATTCGTCTAATTGAGCAATCATATTATTTCTTTAGACAAGGCAGATGGAGTGTTTTTTATTTACAAAATATTGCAAAATCATTTTTATGGAATGTTTTATACTTTAATATCGACAAATCATTTGGATTTATAGTGTTTGGCATTTCCTGGCCTTTAATATGAATAATTGGAGTGATAACTCTACATGGATGAATGGTTATGTGGCAGAAGGATCCACATTCAACCAGTACTACTCTACAGATACACAAAATGCAGCTGTACCCAACTGGAATTATTGTGTGCCTGATGTTTATTATGGTGAAGCTGCCAATTACAATGAAGTGGCTGCTAGAACTGAACTTGAGGGTCACTGTAATCAATTTTCTTCACCATACAATCTTCCATCTGAAGCTGGTAGCTCAAATTTCTCTGTCACTGCTGATGAATTTGTGCCATCTGGAAGAGAAAATGCTAGTTGGAATATTACAAGACATCCAAATCCAGAAAATTTGAGGGTATGTCAAACAACCGCCTATTCTGGATTTACTGTAATATGTGGGTTGGTGTTGTGCTATATATGTGACCTGAATATGAACATAGTTTTTAAATATTTGAAATTTAGTACAATTACTCTTCTTTCCCCCTTTGATATTTTCTATTGTCACAGACAATAGAATACCTGCATGTAATATGCAACAAATACACCGGGAAAATCTGTGATCTTTGCTAATAGAATACCTGATAATCTACCCTAAATATTCAACACCATAATCAAAACAGGATATAGTTTGATTCATTTCTCAGTTATGATTTTGAAATTTGTGCCATCTTTCCCATTTAATTCATATTTTATTTAAAATAATAATATTGTATTTGAATTCGGAGATGTGTGATTTTTATTGTAATATCATTCCAGCCACCACTGGAGCCAGGTATACAAAGTATCGAGACCACTACCTATCATTCAAACAGTAATCTTGGCCATACATGGAGATCTCCTGGGGAAAGTGGCAGTAAGACAAAATTTAAAAAATCTGGCAGGGGCGCTAAATGGACATCTGGTAATGGTAACAATGGCAGTGGCAAAGTAGGTGAACATCAAAAACTACTTGCAGAGACTGCTGCATTTCTTGGAGGATCTTACAGCATAGTAATTATTAAACAATTGAAATAAGTCTTTAAAAAACTTTCTTTGGCTGATTGAGCCATATCACATATATTACCAAATGTTATGCCAAGTTATTTACCACTTATTAATTTTAGTATCATTGTTTTAAACCTGCACTCTCTGGCCAACCCAACTTTTCATCGATTGTTAAAATTTTTATAATATTTCAAATCATTATATTATTGAGTATGATTAAAAATGTTAATGCAATTATTAATTTCAAAATCATAAAAAAACTTGTCTGTTGAGATATTTTTTTGGAGGTTATATTCTCTTTATTTGTAAGTTGGAAAATAGATATTTTTTTCATGTTTATTTGTGTTATAGCTTTAATTTATTACAAGTTTATTACAGTATAAAATATTCTATCCTACTTTTGTTCTATTTTCTTTGCAGATTAACCCAATGCTATTACTTATTTTAACAAATTCTGATTTTTACTTTAACAGATATTTCCTTTAGAATGTATCCAAGTTAAAACAACAATGAAATTTCTTTAATGAAGTTTATCTGTTTATCTGCCTTGTAGAATCATGAAGATGAATCACATTTGAATTTTGATACCAGTGAAACAAGTTCTGCGCCAAAGATGGGACATCATGGTGATAGAAACAGCTATCCAAAATTTAGTGGGAACAATTTTGGAAGGTCCAATGCAGCTTCTAGTTCTGGAAGGAGGCCTTTTGAAAATTCATACTATTACACAAAGCCTCAAAAGAAATCTTGGAAAAGTGCTAGTAATGTTGATGAATGTCAGAGAGGCAGAATGAATAATGGCAGACAATATGATAACAGCTTTAAAAATCAGCAGTTTAATAATAGTTCAAGCAGAGGCTATGCTCATAATGACCAGATATTGAGAAGTAGAAAATTTTATGATGATACAAATTCCTCACAGAATCATGGGTGGCAAGGTGTTGAAGATGAGCATTCTAATGGATTACCTGCTTACAGGGATTTTAGAGGAAAGAAATATGATAACAGATCAAACAACTCAAAGCGCTCAGAAGGCATTAGAAGCAACAGGACTTCTCCAAAAAAAGAATCTGTTACTGGTCAGTTATTCATTTATATTTCTAAATATTAGACAAATTTATCTATTTTGTTCTATTATTATTAAGTGAGAAAATAAAGTTTGGTTCTCAGTTGCCAAAATGTTCTTGTAACTGTACTGAGAGCTTTTTTATAAAGTAAGTAAGCCAGGCTCTGGCTATTATGGATGGGAATGTTTTGTACCGGGCCTGGAGTATCCTCAGGTGGCTTAGTGGTAAAGTACCCAGGTACTAAGATAGACACCTGAATTTGATCCCGGTCTGGTCAAGATTTTTCTATCATGATACTCTAATTCAATTTCATGTCCTATATGACAGCTTTGATTGAAACTTCTGTTTTTTGTCATAGTGATAGTGTGGTATACTCAAATAATTGATATTGATGCCAAAAATAGAGATCAGATGGTATTTATCTTAGATCAGAATATAGAATGTTAATTTTTGTAGGTTTTAAGCTCCTTTTTCAGGGGTATGTTCTATGTTGGTAGCTAAAATCTCAAAGGATCCCCCCCCCCTTTTCCCGACTTGGAATTGTGTACTCTTATCAGAATGGTGACCATTCTCTACTTATCCAAACCATATGTCGCCCTTCTCTTTCCTATATGTATACACACATATATATAGTCAAACTCTCTTATAATGAGCAAATTTTACTTTTTCAATTGTGTATAAATTGATCTGGATGCAGGGGAAAAACTGTTTTAACCAGAAAATCTCTCGGGCTTTGGAAACTTGCTTGGGACGGCTACAGCCAGAAGAAAATATGAATGTGTACCATGACTGAATTATTTCAGACAGTCTTTGTACTTCCCATTAACATTTTATGAACAGGAATTTTACCAAGTCTTATTTCGCCCTGCTCCTCATAAAACTGAAATTGTTCAGTTATAGTTCTATGGTCATGGAGATAAGTGACATTACATAAATTATTACTTAAATGATTGAAGCCTTTCCCGGTGCAGTTGTTCAATCTATTGTTCTCGGAGCTCAACCGGGTTTTGCATAATTGTAGAACGCAACGTTTCGACGACTACAAGCTCTGTCGTCATCTTCTAGGCGAAGTCGTCGAAACGTTGCGTTCTACAATTATGCAAAACCCGGTTGAGCTCCAAGAACAATATATTGTATTACTTAAATTTTTGCCCCCATCTACTTTTGATTCCTAACTACTTATATTTATACTAATTAGCACTTCTCTTTGTTTGCTATTAATTTATCTAATTAGTATACTTTTAACATACATTATATTTCAATTTATAGTTAATAAAGAAATAACTTCACCATTTTGTCATATCATAATATTATTTCATTTTAACTAGAACAGGCTCTAGTTGATAGGCTAGTAGTTTTTCTATTAATTGTTATTTTAATATTTCAGTTTTCAATTTTTCAGTACACTAATTTTGATTCTTTGTTTTTGATCAAGACTCTGATTCTAGTCAGCGAGAAAGACTAATAGAACAATTATCTCATGGAACCCTTGAATGTCTTGTATGTTGTGAACCAGTAAAGCAGAAAGATTCTGTTTGGAGTTGTTCAAGTTGCTATCATGTTCTTCATCTTTTATGTATACAAAAATGGGCAAAATCTTCAAGGGCAGGTAATATTTATTAAATATTAAACTATGAACATAGTCTCATGATTAAATATTACTGAATACTTGTTTCTTTAATGTTACTTTTGGTTAAATATATGTGCTAACGTTTCAAGATAATGTTACTATTATTGCACAGCCTTGTTTGAAATATTTCCTCTATATTATATTGGATATACATTAATCTGTAATATTTTAATGTGTGCATCACAGTTTTGTGTAAGCATAATATTAAGCAATGTTCATTACTTTCAGCAGATTCAGGGTGGAGATGCCCTGCTTGTCAAAATGTATCAAAAAAATTGCCTTGGGAGTACCGATGCTTTTGTGGCCAACAACGTGATCCAACGTGGAATCCTCATGACATTCCTCATAGTTGTGGTGAATTGTGTTCAAGAACTGGCAGTAACAGAAAAGGGCTAGCAGATTCAATTCCAATACCTCCATCAGATTGTAACCACCGTTGTACCTTACTTTGTCATCCTGGACCATGCCCTTTATGCAGTGCACAAGTGACAAGGTAGAGGAAATACATGTATAACGGATTGGAAGTTTGTTGTAGTATATTGTATATTGTAGTTATGCTAAAAGGATTATCAAATATATAAAAACAATAGATGGGTACCCTGGTATTTATTTATATTAGCTCACAAAATTATTTAATTTGGCAGTAATCTCTTAGTCAACACACAATTTAGCAGGCATCAATAATGTCATGTTTCATTAGAAAACCAATTAATTTGACAGTTTTATTGTCAGTACTAATTATGTGACCTTTCTGGTCCTCAGGTAAGATAATCAGCCACTATGACGGGCAAAAAAAAATTGAATTGAATCTAGAAGCTTTCCTCAACTGATGACCAAAAAGGTCATATAATTGGTTGTCATGTTTTTGGACATTTACCCCTCTACCCCATGTGAAACAGAATGTTAATTACACCGTATCTGGTATGATAACTCATACCTTAATTGAGTTAAGAAATCTATTAGTTCCTTAACCCTTGCGTAGCCAGTATTTTACAATATTGTACAGAATTTCATACTTCATTTCTATTTATTATTAATAATACCTTAAAATCTTTGTGCTACATATTGTATTTATAAACACATTGTGTATATTTTTCTTCAAATATTTCCTGCAAAACTGCCCATTTAAATGGTTATGCATGATGTAACATATCTTATAGTAATTTCATTTATATACATAAGCACTCAATTGGTTATTTCACATTATTTAAAGCACAATTTACACCATTCTGCTGACTGACAATATTTAATTTTCTTGTCTAAACGTACTATGTAGAAATTATTTTTAATCCACTGAGTTTGTTATTCTTTCTGATATAAAAGTCACTTGTATTATATTCAGTGTCAGAAGTTTCACTATCTCTTTCATTGTTTCATTCCAACTACCATAAAACATTTGTTCACAATTATCAATTTCTTCAGAATCTGACTTGCTAATATTTGTCAGTCATTACATATTTCTACAATAACTTTATGAAGTATATTCACTTCAGATTCTTAATTGCACACAACAATTTTTTCCACAAAATGCTTATAGAAAATATGTCTAATGGTACATCACAAAAATAGCCGTAAGTGGAAATTTATGTACGTAGTTACGTTGGGTTGTTGGAAGTCCTCAAACTGAAACAATGCTGGTCATTCCAGAACACTTAAATGTATTTTATATTTACTTTTCATAGAATATAGGTGAATGTACATGTGAAAAATAACCAGGTCCCATGTATATGAAAATGGTATATATTTTTTTACAAATCATAAAAATATGCTGAGGATCCTGTACACCTCACGTGACTTTACAAGTTAAATCCACTTATCTAATTCTGTATGTTACTTATCCACCAGAATCAAATATATTTTATTGAAACCTGTATGAAACCATTCCTTACACATTTATTATGTTAAAGCTCTACCAATTAAACCTTACTGGTACTAACAGATCCTAAAAATATTTGTCAAAAGGAAGAAGTAATGCCTTAATTTAAAATTAAAACTGGATCTATAGTTATTTAAACATCTTAAATGGTGTGAATTTTATGTCAGTTGATGACTAGACTATTGTTTGAGTTCCAATGTAACCTATGTTCCAACAGTTTTGGTCAATCTGTTTGTAACAATTAACCCTAGTTTGTAGTTGAATTTGAGACTTGATGTCTACTCTTATTCAAAATAAATTAACATTTTCAGGGTATGTGGTTGTGGAAAGTTGACCAAAGTGGTGACATGTGGCTCAATATTACTTTGTGGTGAAACCTGTGCTAAAACTCTTAACTGTGGAAAGCATACATGTGAACAACTATGCCACACTGGTCCATGTGAAGAATGCAGTCAGATGACAAAACAAGGCAAACTTTATTATTTTTCTCATTTATTATTTAAGGATCTGTATTAGGTATAGCAGAAGTGTATAATTTAACTACAATCCTAATTTAAATAAATATTAAAATTTTGTTGAATCATTGCTTCCAAACACACTTAAGTTTTACCTTTCAATGTTGTAATATAGTTATTTGTATTTTTTTGTTTCCATTTTTTTTATTGTAGAGTCCTTAAAATGTTAATAACTTACATATTACATGAGCAATCTTTCTGTGTGTAACTTCTCAATTAACTAGTTTCTTTACATGTAATTATAATGGTAGTTTACTGTGTAACAGAATTTATATTTAATTTCAGAATGCTATTGTCAGAAAGAATCACGTGAAGTATCCTGTACTAAGGAAAATTTGGCATTGCCTTTCTATTGTTGTGAGAATATTTGTGGTAAACCCTTGGATTGTGGTAATCACTTTTGTGAAGAACTGTGTCATCAAGGGAATTGCAAACCTTGTGAGCTGAAGCCTGATGTTGTAAAGTGTTGTCCTTGTGGAAAAACACTTCTCGCTGACATGAAAATAGAAGTGTCACTTTCAACTTTAGCACTGGTTAGTATTTTCTTCATTTTCAAACAGTTTGTTTGACAAGAGTGGTAAAACAACTCAAAATAAATCATTTGAGTTTTTATGTTGGATTTATATCATAATAAACCCACTTTAATACTTGATTCTTTATTAAAATACTAAATTTAAAGTATCTGGTGTCTTTGTTATTTATTAATTTTATTTCCTACATATTGACCTTCCATATAATTTTAGCAAATTTGATCAATAACTCTGTATAATATTGATTAAGTGAATTTATTTTATGTATATCAAGTTATTTATATTCTTCAATCTGTAGATAATAAATATGGTGGCTATTCATATTAGCAACATTAATTTTATCTGGAAGCCATGGAAATATTAAGAGATTCCCATCAGCCTCCCCATATTCCATATTCAATGTATATCTACAATATATAATTATAGGCACCTTAGAATTGTTAATTTTCAATGATTATTTTTTTAAAACATTCAAATAGATTTTGAAGTAGAGGGATATACCTTATCATTGTTTGTTTGACTGCAATCAGCTACTCATTTTTTCAAATGTGTTTCTGTCATCATTAGCTGATCATGTTGTCTACTAAAATATATCATGATTATTTAATCTTATCTCTTATTTGAATTGACAATAAGATTTCATATTTTATTTCCTGAAGGAAGAGAAAGCAGAATCAGATTCATGTGAGAACTCAAAACAAATGGAAGTGACCAATTTAAGCTTGTCAAATAGAGAAACTGGAATAAATGAAAATAAAAATGTAGCAGTTAGAACTTCTTGCCTTGATCCCATTCCAGTTTGTAGTGAAGTTTGTGGGAAAATTCTTAAATGTGGACAACCAGGCAAGTAATTGTAAAATAACATTTTTATGTTTGATAAATAACTTTGTGGAGGCAACTTATTCCTCCTTACATTCAATATTATTTGCTTAGAAAACACAATTTACTTTATTTACTCATACATGCCACTCAACTTTTTTTCTGAAAAATTCAAACAGAAAAAAGTTTTCATGTAATACTGTAGACTCTGAAAACCACGTGTATGAAAGTCTTCCAGGATTCCCACTGAGTATGCTCATCAAAAACATGACATTCATTGATACTCATCGAAATATCGCATAATTTGACACATCTAGCTGGAACCTCAAGTGTATTAAATCAATTTTTTTTCTTTGGGAAAACATTTTGTCTGGCATCTGAAAATGTGTTTGTAAAGTGATTCTTCCAATAATAGCCACAATGGCTTGATTTTACTTGTTTTTTGTCTCTAGTGTGGCTTATTAATAGACTTGTACTATTATTTCTTTGTTAAACTTGGACAACAACTTGTAGTGTTAACATTGACTGTAAGCAGAATATGAGAATCAAGGAAGATAAATAATTGTTTGTAATTCATGCTGTTAGATCCACAGAATATATCTTCAATTATTACATTAGACTAAAATGTATATATTGTAATTGTATGAATGTCTGTTACTGCTCTGAGTCTACAATGGGGATAGCAGCAGCAGCAGCGTAGGAATCTAACCTACTTGCCATGGTAATGGTAAATGGTAAAAAATAGGAAGCCAATCAAATGACAAAGCAAAGGAATAATACAATTGATAGCCTGGCCTACAAATAGTGGACATTTTGAGAGAGCCAAGGAGTTGAATGGGAGAATCAAACGGCAAAAAGTTTACATGTGCTATTTGTATTGCCAGGCATCACAATTTCTAACATGCAGCCAACAATGAGAGGGCCTCTCAACCATGACAGATTGGTGTATGGTCATGTGAATACAATCACCTACCAAACCAAACCCAAGGGTCAGCCAGCTGCAGTGTCCTGCGCTGCCACACCGAACAATGGCGACACCCTGCTACCTCACCTGGAGATCCAGCCTGCCCATTTCCAAGGTCGAAGTTCCCCTCAGTTCCTGATGGCCACCCATCTTCAGCACATCTCGTGTAATGTACTGTTTTTGTTAATTGGTCAGTGAAGCTAATTTTTCGGTCATTTGGGTACTTGAATTGTCCCACTAAATTTATACTGTGATAGGAAATGGTATGACCTATTAAACCTTGGTAGATTCATGATTTTAATTAAAAAGTGTGACTAAACTTGTGTAATTTTTTTAAGTGCACCTAAATGAATGTTTATGATTTTATTAATTAATCTAAAGTCAAGTATAATTTTCAAAGATTGTGAAGGTTTTTTTTTTATTTAATTTGTTTTTATTTCCTTGGAATTCTGGGGACAATTCCATTGTTAGTTAATCGTTAGAATTAAAACAATTTATGAATTTGGTGTTTTTAATCTTAAGGAAATAGTGCCGATATTGTGTCTATTCCCAATGATAGATTTTCAGTGAAAGTAAATAATACAAAATTTAATCTACATCAGAATTTACGGATCATTTCCAAACAATCCACTTTCACATTCTGACACCCCTCCCTTTCCCTTATAAATCAGCTCTTCCGGCGTATCAAGTCCAGGCAGCAATAAATGATTCATCACATTATCTATATACTTAGAGCAGTATCAGGTATTCATACTGTTACAATATGTATAGTATTTATACATATTGTATATTTTGTTTATTTTAGTGAATGATTTGAAGATTCAAAATTGAATGTAAAAGTAATTTAAAACAAGTCTATGATTTGATCCAAATTAATTAGAATATACATTGGCAAATAATAAATTATTTAATTTATTAATTGCATAATGCATTTTGTAAAAACATTAGCACTAGTGCTTTTTTGTTACAATTTCATAATGTTTCACATATTTTGCTCAAAATATTATGATTTTATTGATATAATATCCCAAAAGTTTTTGCTGTTAAAAAACATTTTTAGTTATAAAAATAGTGTACTGCAAATTGTAAGGTTACTATAATTTTTATTTGTTGTTATTAAAGTATCAGGATGGAAAAAGTCATCCTGATACTTTAATTTAATTTAACCATTGTCTTTATGGCTTGATGCTTGTGGAAGCTTTCTATCTATATATTCTTGAATTTGTATTATTTGGTACCATAAAGTGATCATTATTTCATTTATCAGTAATGTAATTTTCTGTGTTTAAATTTTTTTTGTTAGGAAATCATCACAAATGTGGCTTTAAGTGCCACACAGGACCTTGCCCTACATGCCCACTTGCAACTTCTGTTAAGTGCCGTTGTGGCAGCCTTGATAAAGACTTCCCATGTTCAGAATTAACAACCAGAGCTGATGATGCTCGTTGCCAAAAAAGGTGTTCAAAAGTAAGTCAGTTTATTTGATCAAATGCGGTTTGTGCAAGAACATTAATTTTCTTATATATATGTACCCACATACCTTAGTGTTTTTAGAACAAGTTTTATTTCTGGAATATGTTTAAATTTAAATATTATAGGCATTTGTAATGTCTGTTGTTCTACATGACGTAGTAAGGTTTTACATTGACACATTATCTGTTGTGTAGAAAACTTTCATTGAACCTCAACATAATCTCAATTACTATTTAGGTAAAATGAACATAAATGAGATTGAAATGTAAACAATAACGTTTTTATTTTCTTCAGAATTCAACATTATTTGTTTACAAAATACAATTTATCGTATTTACTCATGTATGCCACACACATTCATACCCAAAATTCAAACAGAAAAAGGGGGTTTCATGTACTACATACACTAATTAAAGACTGTAGACTCTGAAAATCATGTGTGTGAAATTCTACCAGGATTCCAACTGTGTAGTTCATCAAAAACATGACATTTCAATGACGGTCTTTAAAACGTCACATAATTTAGATGAACTTAACCATCTGGAATTCAGAGACAATTACATCAACTAACCACAATAGCTTGCTTTTCCTTGTTTTTGCTAATGTGGTCATTCCTCCTAGCTAATGATTGGATCTGTGCAATTGATTCTTTGTTAGTCTGGACAATGCTGACATTGTTGTTAACATTGACTGTGAGGAGAATGTGTGGATTGTGAAAGAATATTTTTGTACAAAATTGATAAATTATTTTAAGTATTCTGTTCCTTAAATAAGTTGAGGATGTGCATCTTACCCAATGGCAGGGCATACAATGTAAAATACAGTATTGCTATGCTGTTGACATATCTGAGGGAAACCATTTTACTGTCTAGAACCTGAAAAATTAACTAGTTTCTTTTGTTTTATAGAAAAGGTCTTGTGGGAAACACAAGTGTGGTCAAGTTTGCTGTATTGAAGTGGAACATGTTTGTCCATTAATTTGTAACCACATGCTTGGCTGTGGAAATCATCGATGTGAAGAGTTGTGTCATCGCGGTAATTGTAAGCCTTGTCTGCAGTCAAGTAAGTTACAATAGTATTCTATTTAAATCTAAGTAAATCTTTCTGTAAATATATTTTAGTATTGTAAATTCCATTCTCGTATTACATTCTTAACTTGTTTTCTCTAATGTGTATCCTTTTCCTCAAATACAGTAGTCACATTCATTTTGTTGTTGTATTATTTACATGTAAATTGAAAATCAACTTGTACAACATAATCTACTCCTTTGTTTCATATCCAACCAATTTTCCTTGGGCTTAAAGCTCAATTGGAATAGTCTTAATGTCTTGTAATTAAATTCAATTATTGCTTTAAGAAGGATGAGTGAAGCATTGGTCGAAATTGTTGTGACGTAGGGCCATTTGGTTTTAGACAGTTTGACAGTGCTTAGGTGGTTACCAATGTGTTCAGGAACTGTTTGTTTTGTTTGATCAAAGTAGAAAGTGCAGATTCTGCAATTTATCTGGTAAATGATATGGCAGGAGAGGCAGTTAATGTTTTATTTGAGAAGGATTTTGGAAGATTGTAGTACCGACCAGGCATGCAGTTCAGACCTCCTCAACTGACAAAGGAGGCTCAGGCCCTCAGTAATATAATTTTTACGCTCATCAGCTGAACTGGACCAACTGTCTTTATTTTATATATGTTTATACAATTCGTGCCCGGCTGGCACACAGTTCAGATCTTCTCTCCTAACAAGCCTCAAACAGCCATCAAAATCTGTGGTATTCTCTCACCACTGCCAGGCTGGACAATTATTAATTTCAGGTAAGTCTCCATCAATGAGATTCTTTCCTATCTAAATGAGTTTTTGATCTTGTCACACTTTCTCCTTAAGTCTCTCTCTCCCCCTCCCACCCTCTCTCTCCCCCTCCCACCCTCTCTCTCCCCCTCCCACCCTCTCTCTCCCCCTCCCACCCTCTCTCTCCCCCTCCCACCCTCTCTCTCCCCCTCCCACCATCTCTCTCCCCCTCCCACCATCTCTCTCCCCCTCCCACCATCTCTCTCCCCCTCCCACCCTCTCTCTCCCTCCCACCCTCTCTCACCCTTCCACCCTTTCTCCCCCTCCCTCCCACTTCCCCTCCCTCCCCCTCCCTCCCCCTCCCTCCCCCCATCTCCCCCTCCCTCTCTCCCCCTCCCTCGCCCCCATCTCCCCCTCCCCTATCTCCCTCGCCCCTCTCCCTCTCTCCCCCTCCCTCGCCCCCATCTCCCTCTCTCCCCCTCCCTCGCCCCCATCTCCCCCTCGCCCCTCTCCCTCGCCCCTCTCCCTCGCCCCCATCTCCCCCTCCCCTATCTCCCTCGCCCCTGTCCCTCGCCCCTCCCTCGCCCCTCTCCCTCCCCCCTCTCCCTCCCCCATCTCCCCCCTCTCCCCTCTCCCTCCCCCTCTCCCTCCCCCTCTCCCCTCTCCCTCCCCCTCTCCCTCCCCCTCTCCCTCCCCCTCTCCCCTCTCCCTCCCCCTCTCCCTCCCCCTCTCCCTCCCTCCCCCTCTCCCTCCCTCCCTCCGCTCCCCTCCCCTAGCTTGTGGCTTACCTGAGAATGAAGTATGATGTAGCCATAGGGAACCGAAAGTAGAAACTATGAGATGCTCAAATTAGTAACCATATTTGGATAGGAAAGAGAGGCAGGGTAGCCAGCTTGCCTGAAGGCAACAGTTGGTCCAGTCAGACTTTGCAGAAATAAAAATTCCAATTTTCCAGGACCAGAGCCCCCTTTCTTAAAACTGCATGTCTGCTGCCTAAATGTCTTAAGATAAATTTTCTGACATATTCTAGAAGGATGTGCTAGATGTTTAAAGTTTTTAGTTGTTTTACATTTGCTTCTGTTTGTAACATTCATTCCTGTATATACACAATTTTTTTCAGGTTTTGAAGAATTGCCATGTGAATGTGGTGCATTTGTCATCATGCCTCCAGTGCCCTGCGGAACCCGTCGACCAAAATGTAATAATCCATGTAGCCGACAACACTCTTGTGATCATCCTGCTTTACACAGTTGTCATTCTGAACTGACTTGTCCTCCTTGTACTGTTTTGGTTCAGCGATGGTGTTATGGTCACCATGAGGTAAATTCATACAAGTTTGAACACTGTAAAATTTTAGATGGAATTATAGAACATATTTATTAGGCTAAAATTATCATGTTACTTAATTGAGTAAAGTATTTGTGCTCCTTCAGTGTAGAAAATTTCTCTTGCAAGTAGAATATATTTTTTGGATTTGCATTCAAGTGTTTTAATCTGCTCCCAATTTTGTGCAGCTTCAATCATTACTGAAAATACTTTAAATATTATCTGTTATTGGAAATAATTGGTATCTCATGATACGTATACCTAAAATATCAAGCATAAATTTAATGTTATTTATTACCTATTTAAAATATCAGTTTGTTATAATTTTAATCCAAGAGTATAGAGCAGTTGAATAGAGCTTGAAAAATTTAACATAATGATAATGGTTTTTATATCCCTGTCACTTAACTTTTGTTACAATTGACAAGAGAGATTACTGACATAAATCTAAATAGAAAACTGTATATTTCTTCTGCCAATTGGCAGAATTCTACCAATCACAGAGTTTTAAATTCAAAGCTTTGCCTGTTAATGAACATTATCTCTTGTTAATATTAACTAACAGTCATTAATACTGTCCATTTAAATTGATATTTATCTATACCATGATTTCCTATTAAAACTAAAATGATGTTGCCAGCTTCGGAAAGCTGTTCCTTGTCATCAGACTGAAGTGTCTTGTGGTTTACCGTGTGGCAAGGATCTCGAATGTGGTCGTCACAAATGTATAGCTCTCTGCCACAGAGGGGAATGTAATCAACAGTGTAGCCAACCTTGTACAAAACCAAGACCTTTGTGTGGCCATCCATGTGCAGCACCATGCCATGAGGGCCAATGTCCTGATACTCCTTGCAAGGAAATGGTGTGTATTTTTGTTTTATTCTTTATTTTATTTCTTATTTTTTTTTAGCAATTAAGTAAGATTATCTGGAAACGATTTTGTTAAATATAGCATTTCATGTCTTCATAATGATAATCAGCCTCTTAAAGTTTGAAGCAAAAAAAAGCTGTGAAGTTAGATGGGATCATAATCTTAATTATTAAGGTAAAATTGATTTGTGGCAATGATAGTTGAATGTAGATTATCATCAAGATTAGAATCTTAAAAGATGGATGTTTCATAAATGGGTTGTATTTCAAATTATAATAATAATAAGGAAAATTACATTTTATATTAATTTCAATTTGTGATTCCCATTATTTTCTACAATAGATATTTTGCTTTTAGGTAAAAGTAACATGTGAATGTGGCCATCGCTCTACGTTGAGGACATGTTGTGAAAATGCAAATGAATATAAACGTATTGCTACTTGTTTATTGGCAGCTAAGATGTCTGACATGCAAGCAGGAAAAATGGTGGATCTTACAGACCTCCATGGATCACGAAAAATATCATTAAAAACGTAAGTTCAGGCAGAAACCATATGGGTGTAGCTATCTTTGTTTATAACAATGTTCCAGTACAATTTTGATATTTATTTTTTTAAAACTGCTATTACTTTGTTCTTAAATGGCTTCTGCTCCTGATTTTTCTTTCATGTTGTAGTTCTTCCTACAACTTTTGTTGTTGCTTTACATTTATTATTATATTTTGCTTCATTTCAGTTTTACTGAGAGGGTATATACACTTTGGTGATTTGTGTATGTTGGACCTGCCCGAGCCCTCTACTTGGTTTGCTTATTTATGAACTTTCTTTAACTAAAAGTAAACAATTTATCTTTAAGATGTGACTGATCCAATTTTCCTTTCTCTTAAAAACTCTAGTCAAGATAGATTTACGCTTCTTAGAATTTTTAATTTTTTTTACGTCATTTTTTATTCAACACCACATTCTAAACTTTCCAGATATTTCATAACCCTCTTTCTTTTACATGTTTCCTTTTTATGTCTCCTTGGACATTTCTGTGTTTATTTTTATATAAATTGTACATTGTTAATTAAAAGTAAAATAATATAAATTTCAGTCTCAGAATTGTATAAGTGTTAAATATTTCCCAGCACAGCAAATTTATAAAAAGCATTAAGCTGTACTTACTTGACACTTAAGACACTATATATGGTCATTCCTACATAAAAATTGTTTGAGTTTTGTCTTATGAAATAAATGACGATTTTAATGACCAAGGAAACTTTAACTGTCATATTTTGCACTATGTGGTAATGTTTTCTTATGGCAAGTTTGACCACTTTTTGCCTCCTGAGCTCCAAGCATTATCAAAGCTCGTCCTACACTGGTATACTTCATTTGCTTGTCCAAGTGTATACATAGTCATCTTTAGTCTGGCTGTTTCATTATGTCGCAGATAATACATAAAAACCACAGGGGTCACGGGTCATATTCAGAATCTCTGTTAAAATTAGAGCTGGTGTCTTACAGATTTCAATTGCCTCTCGAATCTTCCTTACACAGAATGAATTTTCTCCAGCAAGTATTCTCTCTTCCAGGTTGTTGTTTTCACAAACCAGTTGGTTTTCTTCATCTAAGACTTTCCAGTAATTTGTTCTGCATGTATTTCACTGACAGGAGAAGGCTGACAATTTTATGACAACATGTAAATATTACATGTGTTCTGTTTCTACTTCTACATATGGAAAAAATACTTTTCTTATTTCAGAGTGCCTTTTTCATGGATTTTTATTCATTTAAAGCTCTGAATATTTGTCACTATATCTAATCTGATTGAGGCGCAGCCTCAATTGTCTCTCTTATACTATAAATAATACAAAAGCTTGGTGTCAAATACATGTTGCAACTATGTAATCTGCAAAGTGGAATAGCAAATGATAAATGACTGTACTTAACCCTGTTTTGCAGCTTTACATGAAAACCCTTTATAGAAAAACATTAATAACAAATATTAACTTTTTTCAGGCTGGAATGTAATGATGAATGTCGTATAGTTGAAAGGAATCGTCGATTGGCCATTGGTTTACAAATAAGAAATCCAGATCTGAGTGCCAAATTGACACCACGATACAGTGACTTTATGAGACAATGGGCTAAGAAGGATGCACATTTTTGTGCTGTGGTACATAATAAATTGACAGAACTAGTTCAGCTAGCAAAGCAGGTACAAACACTACATATACATGTATAACTTACTGTTTTGATTTGGAATATTGTTGAAAATGGTGTTAAAATATTTGGTGAGAATTCTTTGGTGTTCAATTGTCTATAGTGGAAATATTATTAAAGGGTCAGAGAAATAATCATACATTTAGAACAGTATTAAACTCTGTTCTCCTTCAGCAAAAAGTCTTACGAATCAGAGCTGGGCACAAGACTACAAACACATCTTAAGGAAATTAACTTACTAGATTTATCTCATATTATGTTTTTAAATACAATATTTACACTTAGCTCAATGTCTCAAAGGTCTCCAACCTTGTATTAACCACTAGGGTTAATTTCTAGAGGATGATGTATTTCATGAAGAGGTACCAGATGTGTTACATTAAAAGACATTTCCACCTTACCAATAATGTAATTGTTGAAACCCCTTCAAGTTGTCACTCAATCAGGACCTTCATAAAAAAAATTCTGTAATTTATAACTACTTTTCTTGACATCTTCTGATATTTACCACTTTTTAATTCAAGGTTTTTAAAGTTTTTATATTTCAATCAGCATTTTTGACGATGTTAGTAAATGCTTCATTTTTCATAATTTCCAATAATGTCCAGGTCCTTTTCTACTACTGGAATGAATTCTATCCCTTTGATATGATCCTCCATAATAAGTTGTCTCAAAACCGTACTAATTTGATCAATATACCTCTCAAGTGAATTAACCTGAAGTAAATATAGGCTTCAACCTTTCCTTATTAAAAGTATTTACCCATTCAGCACAATTAAACTACTTCCTTTAATAAACAAAACAACTTACAACACTCCTCCGTCTGTTTGGATCCCAGAATCTTTTGGGAAATTTCTATTTCAATACTTTAAAGCCTTCTACTTCTTCTTTAACAAACGCATTTTTTTTTCCCTAAACATTTTTTCGTAGCCCATGCTTGGATGTATTCTAGAGTTCTAGGAATGCTTTTTTTTTGTAATTCTGTTTTCCCTCACTTATATATTTAGGCAATCTTGCATCCACCTGTTTACTTTGAGAAAAATTTAATTCAGCACCAGAATTCATTCTCGTTTAGTCATAAACATTTTCCATTGATTTTTCCATGAACCACACTCATACACTACCTCCATTTTATAATTTATTTTGCTTATCACACCTTGTATCTTTCCTCTTCACCATCATTCAATTTCTTTAATGTTGTTGGAATATTTACATTTAGTTGCTCAGTACCTTTCTGTAGCTTGTCATCAATAACTAGTCCTTGTTTGCATGCTTATTAGTACTTTCTGCACTCAGTCTGTTACACATATCCTCATATTTCTTACTTTACATCTCTATTTGTTTCTGCATCACTTTTACGAGGGTGAATCAAATATAAACAAGACTTATTTTTTTAAATATTTATTTTGATTTTAAACGCACAAACAATCATAGTTTATTTTTCTACATAATCTCCTGATTTATAAACACATTTTTCCCAGCGTATAGGTAATTTTTTAATTCCTTCCACGTAAAAAGAGTCAGGTCGTGTTTGTAGCCAATTGCGCACATATGCTTCAATCTCATTATCGCTGTGGAATTTTTCTCTCCCAAAGCTTCCTTGAGAGGACCAAAGACATGGAAGTCGCAGGGAGACAGGTCTGGACTGTATGGAGGGTGTTCCAGTGTCTCCCAACCCAGTTGCTCCAATTTTTGTACGGTCAGGGCTGCTGTATGGGGGCGAGCATTGTCATGGAGGAGAATCACTTTTCTCATCAGAAGGTCTCGTCTTTTGCGGCGATATGCAAGTCTGACCTCAGTCAAAATTTGGCAGTAGTATGCCGCATTAATTGTTCTGCGCTCATGCAAAAAATCAAGGTGCAGCAGGCCACGCTAGTCAAAAAAAAACGGTAGCCAAAACCTTGCCAGCCGATAATCGTGACTTGGCTTTCACTGGTCCAGTTTCTCCTTTCTTCCTCCACTCCATACTCGCTTGTTTTGACTCAGGGGTGTAGTGATGCACCCATGTTTCATCACAGGTGACAATGTGAGAAAGAAATGGGTCTCCTTCTTCCCGAAATCGTGCAAGAAGACGCTCACACACTTGAAAACGATTCAGTTTCTGGTCAACTGTAAGAAGGCGAGGAACCCACCTGGCACACACCTTGCGATACCCTAGCTCCTCTGAGAGTATAGAGTAAGTGCTCCCATAATTTATTCCAACCTCAATTGCAATATCCAAAGTTGTTAGACGCCTATCACCTTAAACAAGTTGACGAACACTGTCGATGTTGCCCGCTGTAATGCTGGTGCGGGGTATGCGGTCATGGCTCTCGTTTTCAACACGTTCATGGCCCTCGTTTTCAACACGTTCATGGCCCTCCACAAACTGTTTATGCCAAGCAAACACTCTAGCTCGCGACAGCGTCTCTTCCCCGAACTGTGCAGTCAATCTTCTCAAGATTTCGGCCGGTTTTATACCACCTGCAGCTAAAAACTTGATAACAATACGTTGCGCAATAGGAGGAGGTACCTCCTGCTCGGACATCGTAACGATGGACACTGAGCGAGTCTATGATGATGAGTCACATGCTTCCCCCACTCCTGACAAACCAACCTAACAGCCAATAACAGCGGAACGTTCTTCCATCACTATTGCACGCGCAGGTCCAAAAGTCTCGTTTATATTTGATTCACCCTCGTATTTTACTGTCTAAATCAGATTTCAGTTCTGATATCTCATTTACCTTATCACTTTGTTTATTTAACTCAACCTTAAATTCTGATCTGATCTGATCTCATCAAATTTCTCGCAGTTTAAATAGACATTTTAATATTTACTTCAGCTTTCCTTCTCCTACAATCCAGACTTTAATTCCTTATCCATGATATTATTACACTTTCAGATGCTATTATTTCTTTATTAAAACTGCTCAGCCTTACTGGATTAACTGTTGATTTCTGGGTAACCATACAATTTTTGCATTTTCATTAGTTACAGAACATTCTATTTAATCCTCTACAGTTTGAAGTCAGTATTCCATACTCAGGATCCATGATCTGTTTCCTAGTCTCACAAATTATTTCTTTGTCATATTTTATTTTTAATACAAATCTCTATGCTATTCTTATATTGCCAATATTTATAAGAGAATAAATGTGCAGTTGGTTGTTTCATTCTTTTAATATATTTTCAGTCAAAACAGAAAAGTCGTAGCTATTCTTTTGATTCAATGAACCGTGATAAACGCCATTTTATTCATGAATATTGTGAACATTTTGGATGTGACTCTGTTGCATATGATCAAGAACCTAATAGAAATGTTGTAGCAACAGCTGCAAGAGACAAGGTAATCATTATATGTTTAACTTTTAGTTTATTTATGTATTTGCTAATCTACACTTCGGCAAATATCCTGGTGACAGATACTTTATTCTGTTGTCCTATAAACATATTACTTCTAATCTAATCTTAATCACAATTACAATGCATTTTACTTGATAACAACAAAAAATCCATTGTCGTTAATGTTATTTAATAGGCCTTCCTGGACTATTTGTCATGAATAGTCACATAGAACAATTTTGTGAGTTACATTTTCATGCTATTTGAATAGTAATAATTACAGAATTGAGTATATTATTGAATTATTATGAAAAATAATTAGTAACTGAAATTGTCACAATACAAAGTAAATGACTGCAAGTGGCCAGGAAAAATATCGGAAGTGAATGTAACATATTGACACACAAGAGGACAATGATGTTCATTGTTAACACAGTTAAATATTGTCATTCATTAGCAGAAAAAATTGACGGCTGTAACTTAACAGTCAAAAGATCTTTGTCTGTGCAGGAAAGTGAACAGAAAATTATTTCGAAATTGTATTAAAACAAAAATAAGGGGAAAAGTAATTGTCACGACACTGATGACAGTAATTTTAAAAATTACAAAATTATTTTTATATTGTTTTAACTTTTATAGGCATGGTTGCCAAGTATGAGCCTACTTGAGGTTATTCAAAGAGAAAATGGTCAAAGAAAAATTCCTAAACCTGTAATAACTGCTGGCCGCACTCCTACCCTCAGGTAAGAAGTTTAAAAACATGACAAAACATCTAATAAAAATAACCTAAATGTTTTGTATACTTATCTATTTAAGAAAGAAATGAGATTTATCTAATGATGAAAATATTGTTTTCTAATTTGAATTTCCAACTAATCCTGCCCCCATAATGTTTAAATAACCATTTCTTTCTGTACCTTCTAGTCCTTTCAAATTAAAAATTAAATCATATTGTTATTAATTATGTTATTAGGAATGATTATCACATATTATGCTGTAACATTTCGTTTATTTATTGGGGATAGCTGCAATTATATTTTAGGCAGCTAAAGTTCATTCTTTGCTCTATATAATTTTTAATGTCAATAATTATTCATTCATGTTTTTCTTTTCAAGGGAATATTTGCATTAGCACCTAAAGTTAGAATTACTTCATCAAGTTATCAAATTATCATGGCATTAGTAGGTGCTAACAGAATTCATTTCACCTTTAAACTGTGTCAATTTTTTAATTCTACGTAATCAATTAAAATTTTCTAGCTAGTAAACGTTTTCATTCATCTTTGGTAAAGGATAATCAATATTTTTATGAAATGTGAACAATAGCCTAATCTAATTTTATTTTGTATTCATACAGGGCTATGGAAGTTTTGCCCAGTCTGAATTCTCAATCTGCTGGTAGACTAAATAATGTTCCTTCAACAACACCCCCTGGAGAATTGATAGACTACTTTGATTACCCTTAGTATACACAGATTTTTTATATTTAATATGATGCTAAGGAAAGTGTTAAAATGAAAAGTCTTTCATAATAATAAATGAAAATGGTTGAAGTCTAATCAATGTTCATGATTCAAGATCACATCTGCTAATATGAAAAATAGCTCTTAATTGGAGAACTACATATCTTAATTATATAATTCCTTATTATAATTTTGGGATTTTTTGTTTAAGGGTATTCTGGATACCTGCATTATATAATAGCCCAACATCATGTTTTCAGTATAGTTAATATATTGTTTGTACAAAATTTTGTTGTTAAAGACTGCATTTCTTCATGCTTTTATATATTATCTTATCATAATTATGAGCTGTTTTATTTCTATCAAAATTTTGAACTTAAAAAATTGTTTGCCAAATAATACTAAAAGAAAAAGTTTATAATGTTTAATTCAACTGAAAGGTACACTTTATTATTTGACACAATTTAAATAAATTATGTTTTAAGACAGTTAAACTTTTTTCGTATTTCATAATTGTTTAAATTTTTAGAATCATTCCGAAAAAGAATTCTATGGAATTGTTATTAGCTTAGAGTGTAATTAGTTTCATATTAATTGCTAGAATTGATATTTAAGAAAGTTGAATGAAATTATGACTTATTTTCTTGTTTATAAGCTGAAGTTATATTTGGTTAATTTTTTTCTAATTGGTGGCTTTGTATATTAGATTAAAAATAAATAATTGGTACATGTTTGTTATGTTAATATTTACTGCTTCTATGGGCTTCTTGTGCAGAAATATTTTAGGAATAACTTTATTTGTAATAAAATTGCTGGTTTCCTAATTTATTATGAAGTTCTCTTTCTTAATATAAAAAAAAGTGCAAAAGAGATTTCAGTTTATCACACTGAAAAGTTATCTTTATGTAAACTCCCATTCATGGTGGAAGTATAAAGGTGAGACGGATTTTGAACAAAATTTGGTTCTCTGTGTATGATGTCATGTTGGATGCTAGTAGCTTGTGGTTGTCACTATGTCGAAGATATTCTTTTTGAATTTTGTTTCTTTTAGTTGTTTGTTAGTGGAAAGAAATGTTTACATGGAACACAGTGTGGATTTCTATTTGAAGATGGCAGATAATGCTGTCGTGTGCTGTTTTTGTTTCATAAAAAATTGTAACAAAACAAACTAAAGGCACAGGCATCAAGTATTTTTCCTTTCCAAAAGTACCTAATTTATGTAGACATGTATCAATGCTTTCTGTAGAAATTATGAGATTAATGTAATGTAGAAGTATACTTGTATATGTTTACAGATCTTACTTTGAATAATTAATTTCAAGTTCAATATATGAAGTAAAAATTGCATTCAAATTTCAAGGTACAATTTAGATGATAGGTAAAACCTGCTGCATAACATCTTTAAACTAAAATTCACTGAGGTTGTGTGAAATGATCAGATTTTTTGAGGACTTGAAAATGGCAAGAAACTCCAAATTAACTTCCTATATTAAATCAATCAAACCATTTATTGGCTCAGTAAATTTTGCAAAGCATCCTCAGAGCAATGGATTTGGCATAGATTTTGAAAGCCAAAGTTCTTTAGTGCTATAAAGACCATGTGAGTTGGATCTGATTCAATCCAACAAATCTTTAAAAAATCTTTACAAAGACTTAAATTGATGGAGGTGTTGACTCTGAACAATACATTTCAATGCCCAACCCTGTAACGTTGTAAGAAACTATGACTAAAGAACCTTGTAGGTTACATTATTTATCATTTCAGAGATAAGTTCAGTTATTTGAGGAATGATGCATGTCAGCTGACTGGTTCCAATTCATTTAATTTGCAAAACTTAAATATACCACTGAGGAATTGGTATTACTAGCAAGAAATTTATAATATGGAAGATTTTTCAAATACCTTGCATGAAACTTCTTTTTCCAATTATGTGTATATATTAAATTAATTAACAGCAAAAACATTTCCAGGAAGTAATATCCCTCTGGATGTTGCTATTGCTCTAGCCCAAACCTGAAAATGTATTGGGGAAAGGTAATTGAACACAAAAATAAGTGAATATAACTCTAGAAGAAACTTTAAAGCCAAAATTCAAAAGTTTTCTAGAGTAAAAGGAATTATACCTGGTAAAATATAACTGAATTACTATTTTTTTATATTTCCTTTCCCTAGCCCATCCTAAGAAAGTATTACATTCAAATATTAAAATAATATAATGCTAAAATACTCAATATTGGTCAGTTTTGCTAATAGAAATTCTTTGGAAACTACAAAATAAGTACTTCCTGCATTATTGTATAGTCAAGTCATATCTTCCTGGCCATTCATTGATGCCCGTTGCTTCACCATTATACCTCCACCATGCTTCCATTTTATTATATTTATACACAACTTTTACTAGTGGTATAACTGCAAGAGAAGACTGCTATTATGATGCTCAAACCAAACATGTTATGAATTCAACAGTAAAATTAAGTTTTTGGGAACAAGTGTTACAAATTCATCATAAATTCACGGAAAATAATGAAACCTGTTATGATTGCTAAATAGGATTTAATGCAAGGGACTTCGAAAATGTTCAGTCTTACATTGATCAATATATTTATGCATGTTTATACATATATCCATGGCCATTTGGCACACAAGATATTTTCTCTATCATAATGGAAGGAGGCTAAGGCCTCCGAAAATTTGAAGAACTTTCTTCTGTCTCGAGTGGGAACTCCAAGATTCAATTTCAGGTAAACTGCCACCTTTCTCTCATTCCTTTCCCTACAAATTATATACTTGAGGAAAATGTGATGAGGTCAAATTAAATAACACATTGAGATAGGAAAGAGATCCAGTGAAATCAACTTACTCTGAAATTATCAATTGGTCCATTCGGGTTGAAGAAGGGCCAATGGTCCTTCATCAAGAAGAAAGTTCATAACTCTGCGCTGGCCAGCCACAAAATATATATAGCAATTAATGGCAATGTGACTATCAAATTAATTCAATTTGATAGGGAAGATGGAAAGACAGTGGCTGACTTAACTTAAATTGAAAGTTGGCATCACTGGGCTGGGAATCAATAAATTTTCAAGGGCCTAAGTCCCCCTTCCTCAGGACTGAATGTCACTCTGCTCGACCTTATGATCAATCATTAATTAGATAAGATTGTAACTGTAGCTTTTGTATCAAATGGTTTGTGCATATTCAAGCTATAGAGGAAGATTTGTTATGTGGAAGTTATCATTCCTAAGTGATGATGATTAAGACATACTGTGAAAGCTGCAATTTATATTAATAAATTAAGCAATCCAGTAGAACAAATTACATCAAAAGGCTTGTATATGTCTGTCATATGAAATGCATGCTTGTTGAAATTTCATATGTTCTCTAAAAGTTGCAAATTTACAAAGGTTGAAAATACTCTGGAAGGGGCTTGACCAATTGCCACATTATAGATCATAAACCCTAAGTGTTCAGGTAACAGAACTGATGGTTGGACAACTTTTCACACATTTCTCACAAAAAACATGAGATGAACTTGTTTGTCAGAAATTATCTGTTACAACTTGGTGAGCCATACCAGAATTTGGAAATAGAAAAAGTAAAGAATGGTGTCTTGCTAGGAATACCTATGACCGAGAGTAATGATCATTTAAAGGCAAACTAGAAATGAGATTCATGGCACAGAAAATTATTTAACAGAGGTCAATTAAGTTCATGAATTTAATTGTATAATTCTGGTTTGGATAAATATATAGTCTCATGAGTTTCTACAACTTGACCAGTGAGATTGTTTCATATATTAATTGATTAATATATGAGAGAACTAACAACATGCAATCAAATAAAGTTCTTGGGTCACAGCTAGTCGAGATTATTTTAGTGCACACACACAGACCACCTGACATGGAAAGACGAGAAAGTTACATAATTGTGCTTAATAGCCACCTGTAAACTGCTACATAGCTTTCAGCTGACAATCTTCATTTAATAATAAAATTATTATTTTACAAGCAATTATTACAGTTGGATAACATTGGACTTTTCATAATGTATGAATGAAAACAAAAAGGTACTGAAATAGATTTTCTATTCCAGAAGAAATAGTTTATTGTTTAAAGTAAATCATCAGTAACATTCAAACATAAAATTAATATTTCTCAGATAAGTCTAAATTGTTAGCCCATGTTGATTTGCAACAAAAATCCTTTTTCTCCTAAAAAGTGTCTTGAAATATTTAATGTAGTTTCCAAATAAGTAAAACATTTTTTAACCCTGTTTTGAAAGAATATAAGATCAAACATACATAAAAAAAGTCTCATAAAATATACCTCAGTTCAAAGTCAACTTTAATGAACTAATACTAAAGATAGCCAAATACAAACAAAAGAAGTGATGATATAAATACCACACAACATTTCTGGAATCCTTGTTCCTTTTTTCAGGTGCTAAGAAAACTAAAAACTCTAGGCTTTTTAGTTATCTTAGCACCGGAAGAAAGAAACGAGGCTGGCAGTAACTTTGAGTAGTATTTGTATCTTCACTTCTTTTATTTGTATTTGGCTTTCTTTCTTATTATTAATTTTCATAACAGATGTAAATTTTTGCATTTAATGCACTGTTGTTTATTAGGTATTATATGCTATATATTGAGCTATTTAGGGTTCTTTTTGTAGAAGTGTTGATAAATATAAAAGGCTGAATTGGAAAGGTTTGAATGAGGGTTATTAATGATATATGCTATTAACTTTGCCACATTTATTTACAATTTAAATATAATTTTCAATTCAGTAATAAAAATATTTCAGTATTCTTAAAATAAATATATTCTTGCCATAAAAATCTGTTGGTACAAAATAAATAAAAAATTATGACACTAGTAATAATATAAAATTTTATGGCCTGCTTTATATTATTACATAAAAAATTAATACAATATATGGTATGGAAATTAAGTTTTCTCTCTCCAAATATGTTTTTCAGGAACATTAAATATTTTTTAACACAGCACACATAAATTAACAAACATTGAATTACAATTATTAATTTAATAAGGCACAGATAATATCAGTAACATTTGTGAACTATATTTGTTTGCTATAATATCTTTATTATTAAAGCCAAATCTTTGCACACTTGTTCATACTGTTTCTTGTTAATATTATTCTGAATATACAGTATAATGTTAAAAAAAAATTTGGAATTCTAGAGACTGATATAAATTATAAAGCCTGCACTTGCACTTTTATAAATATGTTTAATATCAATTTTTTTTCTCCGGTGTGATATTTGATAGCATAAATAACTGTGTTAAATACTATATAAAATTCATTTGTGCATATGTGCAATTTAATTTCCTTCATGTTGAACTCTGCATATATATATATTCCTCTTCTATCACACCCTAACTCATAAATATACACAATGAGAACAAAGAAAACCTTCCTGAAGAGACTTGTAAATTTAGTTCCAAAGAAAGAAAAGCAAATGTTAACTTTAAGATTATAATAGCTTGTTTTTTCCTAATTACTTTAGGAAAGTAGCAAATCAGTGTAAATAAAACCTAAATGAGCACTTGGCAGTTCAGAGTAAAGTTCACGAATAACCTATTTGGTGTGCATTCAGTGTGCCAAAGTTTACATTAAATATCTCACTGTGCCACAGAGTAAATATTCATATTTTCCTTGATTTAAGTCTGTTATCAATATTTGTACAAAATGCTTATAAATTAATAAATTTGTTAATTAATACCTTCAATAAAATAAATTTACACTTACAAAATCATGTTCAGTTTTTGTAGTCCGAACATTTTCTAAAATTAAATATAACATATTAATTTACTAATAAAAATTCCAACTTATTTGTTGTATGAATTATTTTTCTTCAGAAATAAAATTATTTCTGAAAGAATTGTATAAAAATGATATGATCTGAATGGAAATGTTGAATGACACTATATACACACAGTTTATAAATATAATGACTTTCATGATTAGCAAGGCAATTTTTCTTTTTAAAGAGTCTTGTTATTACAAATTATGCCTCAAATGTGAAGTAAATGTATATGAATGTGAAATATTAAATATATTTTAGATTCAAATTTATTTCCCCAGTAGTAAAACCAACTGGTAATATAAAAAGTCTATATTAAAATGTTGGAAACTAATTTAGATTTACACTATTTCTCAAGTTTACTTTCCACATATGTCATATATATACATATACATATATATATATATATATATATATATATATATAATACATTTAAAATGGTGAGATATATATTAATATAAAATTCACTATGCTTGTGCAGACTGACAGGGAGGAGCTGGTGGATCATTTTCTCGGCCAAGTCTCATATGCTTCAAGTTTTTTTGCTTTTTCTTAGTCTGAAAATAAAGTTTAAGATCACACATACTTTTAAAATTATAACTATATTGGAATATTTGTGGACGAAATATACATTTGGCATTTTCTGTGTACTTTTTTTTAAAAAAAATATTGTTATCAAATTGTTTTCTAGTCATAAAACCAAATTGGCTAATTTTTGTTATATGTTGCATTGTAATAATGTGTAGATAATTTATGAAAAACTAAGAATTAACATTTCAATAAAATTTCTTACCCACTTTCTTACATAGTGAAAGTTTTGGTTAATGTCGTGTTTAAAAAAGTTTGATAAATAGCTGTAAATAATTTTTTGTTTGTGTATAGCTTATGTTGTGTAAATTTGTAAGATGGCAAGCATCTAGCATTCCACCATGGGTTGATCTATGAAAACCATAATTTTGAGTAATTTTTCATCTCATCATTACAGCCATAATTTATATTATTTGTGCTACAAGTTTTTTGTTTTATTTGTTGCTTATTAACGAAAAAAATCCATTTGGTTTAATTTTTACTTTGCATTCCAACATGATAAAAAAAACTTTGGTTTATTTATTTCAACTTGTTTTCAATAGATCACTTTATTGAATGAAAATACAATCATTATTGTGCAATAAATAATATTAAATTATAATGGTAAAAGTGATTAAATTGATATTCACTACCAATAACATTCTTATTACAATAGTTTTACAAACTCTTACTGAAGATTGAAGGGGTAAAATGTTTTTAAACTTACCCCATTTTCATGCTGGTCACTCTCTCCACCACTGCTACTGCTTGTGCTGCCCCAACTAAATTCTCCTTCCTCCAGTTTCAAATCCCGACCAAGTCCCATCAAATCAAGCTCAGAATAGAGATGGCTTAGCTGTTCATTAACTACCTGTGACTGTTATCCAGTGAATTATTAATTAGAAATCATTGTTATAAAAAAGTAAAATAATTCTTTAACAGAATTGGATAGAAAATTTCATCATTATTTAAGACAAGTTCAGAGATAGATATTAAAATCAGTTAACTGAAATAGTTAGTCTATAACACAGTATCTTTAAATGATAGAAGCAATTACCACTAACTGATTAATTAAATGGTATTGAAAGCATTACACAACACAATTTGAAAGTTAATCATTTGTATTCAATAAAGTTTCAAAAGATAGTTTAATTAAAGGTGAAATTTTTTCCAATAATTAGACATAAAGTATATTCATAATATATTCTATACTTTACTAGCTTACCTGACTGACATATTGCAATCTATTGAGATCATGTTTCAAAACCGAATCAAGATTTCTTTTTTCAAGTTTGTAATGAAGTATTAATTCTTCATTAACCACTACACCTTCAAGCCAAGGAGGTGGCTGTAAATGAATACATAAATTGTGATTGTGTGCTTTTATCACTATACTCATGATGAGATGAAATGTGTCTAATAATGTGACACTGTTTGTACTAACATACAATTAAGTGAACACTTTGGTTTGTTTTCTAGTAATTTGGTTAATACCAATTAAACTTTTGATACATTCTTCAAGTACACAACATACTCAGTTTTGTGAGGCATGTCATAAGTATCGTATATCTAAGACTAAATTATTTGAGATTGTTTTAAAAAAATTCATGGTTGACTAAGTACACCTATACCACAGCCATTTTATTGCAAATGTGTGCTATTTTTCAATAAAATCTTAACATTTAATTCTATAAGAGAGTTCACTACTGAATTACAAAATTCAAATTGAATATTAGATATCAGAAAGTAATTTGACCATGTTCACCTTCAGCTTTGGTTTAGTCATCTCTCTTGTTTCTTGGTTTTCTGATCCCTCCCATACCATGTCCTGTGATTAAATGAAAAAGTGATTAGTTAATTATCAATTAATGAAGATAATTGAAGAGTTTCAGGAAACAAAATTTATAAACAGACAAGTCTTTGAGCCTGAGTGTCAAACAGTTAAAAATGTATAAAACTATTTCCACATAGGTACAGGATTTGTAGTCAACAGGATGTTCCAGGATTGAATCATGAACTTTATCTGTCATAACAGTTGCATTTCAACTTTTTCCTTGTATAATATTGTGTATGATTACACTGATCAATCAAGCAAACAAGAGATACATTAAAGTAATTAACAGGTTCTGTAAAAATATGGAAGATATTCAGGCAAACTCAGTCATCCTGCTTAGGAATTCAGTGACCAGCTGGACAAAGACAGAAAGTATAAAATAATTTTCAGAAACTACCTAACATCGCAGAACAAACCTCACTGAAGAATGGCTGTTGGATCTGTATAAGGATTTCAATCTGGATATGAACGAAACAGCTTTCAAACACCATCCTAGGAAATAAAATACTTTTATGACACCAAATTCCATCCTTGGTGTGATCCAAATTAATCGCATCATTATGGTATATAATGATCAAAAATTGATACAAAATTTGAAAGTTCTAAGAAAGACCAGACTAGACTTATATCATGATACTGTATATCCAAAATCATGATTAGATTGCCTCCTACAAACACTAAGAAGTACATCTAAAAAAAAATCTATACAGAAAAACTGTACCCAGCTATGAGTTCTGTCGGAAACTAAATTCCATGAATCCCAAGAAGAAAGAGGCAAGGTAATAACAATGAAATAGGTGGTCCTAGCAAAGAATCAAAAGAATATTGATAGGTAAAATGGTGCATGTGATTTGGTAATAAAGTAAAAAATATATGGTACTGGGAAACTAGAATAAGTGAAAGACTATACTCTGCAATAACCGCCCATTTTCTAAAATGTGTCTTCAACAAAATAAAATTTGTTTATACCAGATCAAGAAGGAAATTACCATATATGGGTGTAGTACTTTGAACTACTTTTAAGATATGAGGTTTCAGAATCAACATTCTATTATAAGTTAATTTGCTACTCCATCCAAATTCAACTATTGCTAACCATTCTAAAGCATTAAGACACTTGTTGAGAAATAAATATTAGCCAAACTGTGGAGGCCACTAGTGACAAAATGATAAATAAATTTAACAGGCATCACCCATGGGATTTGGGATACTGAGAATCTTTCAAAGCCTTCCACCGCATTTTACCCTCTTCATAAGAAAAGTGGCAGCAAAGATTATGATAATTTCTTTCTTATCATAATGACCTATAAAAATATCTCAGAAGCTCTTCAAAGTGTGACAGAACAACAATTAAATCCAGAATCTTGGAGATTAAAAAGTTGTTTCATAGAAATGGTACTTATGTGCTGAGTAGATCATAAAGCTTATGGGGGGAAATGGTGATAAGAAAGCCTATAATTTAATTGGTTGACTTCCTCTGAACAAAATATTTAAAGAAATTTGGCTTGGCTAGAAAAGCAATAGCAACCATCTAACAGTCCATGCCTGGCACAACTACCAGAGTGAAGTTAGATGCCTTCATAAAAATCAGTCTCTTAACCTGGGAAATAGCTATTCATTCTTGCTGTTCTAACAGTCATCCATAAGTGGCATACATAAATTACATTTGCATTGGAGAGAATCAATAAGTTGTCACTCTGGTCTACAGGAACATGAAACTATCTATCTTTAACAAAATGCTCTTCAATCTGTTAAGAAAATCAACCAGCTTAGGCAAAGACAGGCCTCCAGATTTCCTTTTAGAAAGCTGAGTTCATAAAAAATATCAAACTGGTGCCAGAGAGTTGGAAGTAGACCAGTGAAAATGCTTACAATAAATTTGAAATACCCAGTGAGTCTATGAAACAGCCTTAATTTCACACAAATTTGGAAATTGTAATAGAAATGAAAGCACAACTTGGGCATTATTGCACTGTCATCTTGTAAAATCCCTCTTATGGAAGAACTGGAAGCAAAAGAAAGAAAAATCTTAATTGATTTTTTTGGTCACCGTGACTCAAATGTGGTTGAATGCCTATTTTAAAAATAGGATGATCAGCTCAGTTCAGTGAACTAGGAAAACCTACAGGAGATGGAGATCACCTATTGAGATATCCAGAAATGTGATCAGCTTAGGAAACTCCATTTTTTTAAGTAGATTCAAAGACTTTTCTTCAAGAATTTAAATTTAACATAACTGATATATGATTTAATTATGTTTTTATAGTTTATCCCCATGTTTCCCCCCAGATTTTCAGAACTAATAAATTTAGAAAATTATTAATTACTTTTCTTATTAATATATAACTGAAAAAAACATGATGGATAAAATACAGAAAATTCAAAGGTAAAAATAGGAAAGGCATAGATTGGTGAGAGAAAGAATAAACAATGGCAATTAATGAAAGGGAACTGGCCAAAGTCTACAGAAACATGCATAAAATGTAGTGGGACTTAGTTGGGCAGAACAAAGAATAACAACAATGTTAATAAATACATTACTTTGCAATAAAATATTATTGTGTAAGTTCCTTATAGATTTCAAAATTTATATTATTGTGTAAAAATATCTCAAGAGAAAAATTATTAATACCTCAGTGTTGCTATTGTCTGAGTCTTGTTTTTGATTTCCTGTTAGATCAGTTCCTTTACTGATATCATCAGAACAAGATGTAGATGTCCTCTGAAAGTAGAATGAGCTTGATCTACTTTCACCCTCTTGACATCCATCAGTTCGTTCACCTTCTTCCTCAGTTTCACCTGATGTATGATAGCCCTCTTTTTTGGAACTTTCACTCATGCCCTGAAATTCAGTATATCCATTCCAGAAAACAAGGGAATTAATCAGGATTCTCGAGACAACAATAAGTATAAATTACATATTTTGTCTTTATCACATATTTCTTTTCTTAGTAAAAAAGTATTTCTATGTAAATAAAAGATTCTGTTATACACATTCATAATAAACAGGTCATTATTGTATTAATCATTTTTATATTTCTTGATTCTTCAAAAAATAATTTTATGTGCCACACTGCCAGGAAATGTTGGGAATTTGTTACATTATTTAACAAATTAAAAACAAAAATTCATGTTTATAAAATGGGAGAGGTTAAAAATTAATGAATAGTCTTTAATATTTTTATTTTTACATGTTTTACATATTTTCCTAACTTATTTTATATTTGTGAATACCCTAATCTAAATATCTTTTGATATTATCCTGTTCTAATTTTACTAAACAGAATGTGATCAAAACTTTACTATTTCTTCTAACATCATTTATAAAAAATTTGCAATTAATGAGACACCATAAAAATATACTAATCTAAATTTAATCAAATATGTTCTAATAGACGCATGTCTGCACTAATTCCCAAATAAACTTCTTTAAAATGTATTTATGAAAAAGTGGGTTTAATTTTGAAAATGATCTATAAATGATTTTAATAAGAAAATAACATGAATAAATAATTAAATTTCTGACACATCCATTTCTAAGACAGATAAAAAATTATTGCTCATAAATTTAAATAGCACTATTTTTTTTAAAAAAAAAAACTTGTTTCAATCTGTTAGTTGTTGAAACCAAAGATCAATTTGTAGATAAAAATATTATAATAACTTTTATTAATCACTGAGTTTTATTTTTACTTGTGTTTCTGATATAACAATAACTTCCAAACTCTCCATATAACTTGGTGAAAAAATTTATACAACTTCCAGAAAATGTATACCGGGCATTGAAGAGTTCTTTTAACAAGTGCTCATTATTTGATGAACATATGATAAAAGTAAACTTTCTTACCTGCTGTCTCATGTAACATGCAAAAGATAAATATTATGAAAACATGTACAGCTCACGATAATATTTTTTGGTTCATTGTTCTAAGGGGCAAGAACAAAAAGCAAAATAAATTTAACTGGCATGAAAAAATTTCAGAAGTCAGTTTGTATTCAGTCAAGTACATGGTAGATAGGGCACAGTTTTATATAAAATATCAGCCTGCTATCCACTATCGATGTACTTAAATTGTGAGGTTCAGAGTTTTCCTTTTTTTATTTTTACAGGTTACTTTATTCTTAGATGCATAATATTACTGTTATTCATTTTTAATTATTATTACAAGTAACATTAACATCACATAAGGTCTTAAAATTACTTTTATAGGCATTGTAACTGGCACACTTTTTATGATTTATATTACTGTAGAAATCACAGTATTGGTGTCCTAACAAGCCTCTATAACTTAATTACTAATTTTATTGTAAAAACATAAATATCTTATACTTTACTTAAGTTTACTTTACTGTTAAAAATAATTTTAAACATTAACTTTTTATGATATAAAATGTAACAATAATAAAAATGGTAATAACAATAACAGCAACCAAGATGTTCATTAAAAAAATGTAACTCTGCTCAGAATCTTTACAAACTGCTTCTGCAAAATGCATTGTATCATTAAATTCATCACCTATATATCATAATAAAAGTCAGCTTAACAAGGAATATCAAACCATTTCAATACAAGATGACCCAAAACTCGAACAATTTTCCAATTGTCACTTACTTCAGTCATATATGGCAAAATGATGTTTAAGAAATGATTACTACAAAATTTATTCTATTCTATTCTAGTACAATAATATTATTGTGTGGATCAACTAATTTGTTTACAAAATAATTTAAAACTGTGTGACTAAATACCAAACTTTAATAAATTTTAAGATTTTCAAATGCCACAAACTATTGTAATATCATTTAATAAAAGAATAGATTCATTTATCAAGATATATTTTTTTAAAAAAATGTCCATGTATTTCAAAGTTAATTATTATGAAAATGTTCATATTATTTATACAGAACACATAGAATTATAATAAAAATCTTCAAATGTCAAATGGCTTTTTTCACTCTTAAAGGTCACCTTGTACTAAAATATGACATTAAACCTTAATATTACAATATATTATGCAGTGGGATGAAAGATCAACATAGTGTTAACTATTATCTCTCTTTCTCTCTCCTGTCCAGATTAATCATATATAAATGACATTTCATAATGGAAGAATGAAAGACAGTTGTAAAAAGTGAAACAGGAATAGAGTCAATGAACAAATCACACAGTTACTCTATTGAAAAAACCACCAAACCAAGTTAATGTTGAATGACATTAAAGAAAGTTGCCTATTAATATTTTCAAGGTAGATAATGACAATTAAATAGTAAGGACATATATATATATATATATATATATATATATATATATATATATATATATATATATATATATATATGAGTAAGGATATGATATTGTCAAAATAATTTCAATCACTGGTATGGAAAGGAAAGAGAGATGGTTTGTAGCTTACCTGAAATTGAAGCACAGTGTAGCCACATGGGACTGAAGGATGTTCTTCAAATTTTTGGAGGCACTCTTCAAGAAGGAGTATTACACCATTCATCTGACGCAGTCAGCCAGTGCACAGAATGGTGTTACACTCGTTCCTGGAGAAGAAGGCTAAGAGCCTGCAAATATTTGAAGAACATCCGTTCTTCGGTCCCATTTTGCTACACCGTCCTTCAATTTCAGATAATACACAAACTATCTCTTTTTTCTTTCTATAAAATTGTGTAGCAGAATGATTGCATATATATGTACATATAAAATTGAACAGAAAGTATGAGCTGAAATTTAGAGACTGGAAGAATGGAAAGTTGTAATGAAATCAGGAGATAAAAGGTGATATAAAATGTTTTAGTGATTATCAGATTGCACAGTATATATAATAAATCTTAAGAATAAATTTTAATTGCTTAATCTTCTAATATTAAATTTTATTTTGATATTACTGAAGAGACCATAAATATTACTTTTAGTGATTTAAAATATTATTTATTCATGGAGAAACAGTTAAATTTAATTAGTTCAGAGTTATAAATACTATTTCAATCAGGGATAAACAATTTTATCACTGCACTATCACTCCTTATTATTATGAATACATTTTTATTTCTATTATTGTCACATGTATTTTCATAAATAGTAAAACAATTAAAATGAATGCACACTCATATATTAAAAAAATGGTATGCTTAATTAGTTATACTGTATTTAAGAAGCCAGTGCTAAAAGTAGTAAACTTATTTGCCAAATAGAAATTCAAAAATAAATATTCATGTAATCATATGCATTAACAAATATATACAACAAATACTTAAAATGATTTTATATTTCTATTTGTAATAAGAATAAACTGATATTATTCCAAATATTAATTTTCTCAATGATAAGTATTATTGAAATAAATACAAATAATAAAATTGAAGTTCTTAAGAAAGTACTTATGTCTGCAAGTATAGAAGCAAGAAAAATTATGCAAGATGTTTTTATTTCAGTAGTCAGATTATACTAATGAGAAATATATGTGGAATACATGTGACAACATACATTTTAACAAATTTTTATTGTTTATTTGATATATTAATATATTTATATAAGAAATATATTTATTCAAGTAATATCATTGTTACACACTAAATTATACTAAACTTTTCTTTTCACAAAATCTTAAAAACAAATTTAAATTATATAAATTAAAGTTTATAAAATTATGCAAAACTAATAAAATTATGCTTCTGATTGAAAAATAGTGAATAAAAATTGTGTAGCAGAAGCTCACTCTCTTGAGGGAAGCTGAAGCTACACTGGAACCTGGTTCGGCTTTTACAGATGTTGCCTGAGAAGCTGGTCGCTGCATCTTTCCATTCAAAATTGTCGAGGCAGTCTGTCCAGGTGTTACAACAGTACCATCACTTGTGTGGTTTCTTGTTGGATTCTTCAGGGTATATGAATGATGGTCCTTGCACATACGAACATCAGAATTTAATTTTAAAGATATTAGAATTACTCAATCTAATCTGATTATAGTAATAAATTTGTCACAATTAAATAGATCTTATCATTCAGAAAATATTCTCAGCAATAATTTTTCCATGTATATAATAATTATTTTATCAACATTTTACTTTTGTGAAAATTGAATATAGATTAATTTGATAATTTCAGTTTGTTCACAAAATGTTAATATTTTCTTTGCTTGTTAGAATCATATAACACAGTACAGATGAAATGTCTAGAAATATTAATTCTCAGTTAAATAAAATAATTCTTTGTCAGGAAATTATTGCTTTTGAGAAAATTAAAACTCAATAAACAATATTCTCATTTATCATACAATATTGTTGGAATATTTAAGATTTTGTGTGTGTGTGTAAGCAACCCTATCTGTGTAGAATCAAGTCAGTTATCACTAATAAATTGTAAGAGAAAGTCACCTTCAATATATAGTGAGAATAAATTATATTTTAATTTGTGTTATTAAATTATAAAAAGTCTCAAACTAAATTCAAACTTAAGCAAATTCAATTTTCTTTAAATACAAGTAAATTTGTAAACTAAATAATTCATCACTATCCTTCCAACTTATAACATTTTCTTGTCACATTCTGCATTGACAAACATCACCAACTTATGAACTTTCCATATAATCAATCCAAAGTTAATAAATCATGTTTTCTAAATAATAAATCAAAAAGTAAAATATTTTTAAGCATTTTACTAATATACCAAAAAAACATAAATGATACCATCTTGAATGAAAAGATCTAATTATACAAATCAGTTACTCATTACCAGTATAGCTGAGGGAATCCAACATCAATTTTTAATTTTTATTGAGTGTATGGCATTTCACTTGACCAATATGTAGTTTAACAATACTTGAAATTCATATAATAGAAACGAAGGGAAAGAAATAATGTGGTCCACCTGATAAGTTTTTCTGGGTTGTTATGCCTCAGAAGGATTTCAGGTTGTTTCATTAGACCATTTATTTCTCAAAATGCTCAAAATTGTGACCACTAACAGTATTATGAGACTCTAGTTGACTCAATTGTAGTTCAACTATGCATTGCAGATGCAAGGGTGTGTGAAATGCCTGGCATCTTTGATATTCACCAATCACTATTTTGATGCTACCAAGCATGTATTGCTGTTGGTGGTCACCATTTTGAGCATTTATTGTAAACATTGCTGGAAAGAAGCACTTTGCAATGGTGTTGTAAATGAACAATGTTTCATGTCTCATTTTTTTGTGTTCGTGTCTTGTGTCACTTCTCAACTTACATTCCTATACAAAAAATGTGTATTTTACCAAGACATACCACTCCTCAAAGGTTTTCCCATGACCATAGAATAACCCGTGACACACCTCTCACTCACTTTGCTAACTAAGCTCAGTTTTTATTGTATTCGTGAATCTCCACCATATTCGCCGATCATTTGGGTGCCAAGTAATTTTGACAGAATCACCAAATTGAAGTTAGCTTTACAACAACTTTAATTTCAAACATTTAGGCTAAAAGCATATCTGTAAGCATGTTTGAACATTGTATACCATTTGGTTTCTATTACTATGCTATATGCAGTCTCCTTGTTCTCTGAAACCAAGAACAAGCTATTTGAGATGAGGGCCTCTCAACAGAGTACCATCAGTTACTGAGATCATCTACCAACTGAGGTGTTCCTAAGAAGAAGTGAATTATAACAATACCAAGTGTTTTCTGCAGGCATATGCAGCTTGTCTTTTAAACGAATGTGGCTGCTTTTCATGCCCATATATATATATATATATATATATATATATATATATATATATATATATATATTGTAATATGACCATTGGTCATAAACAGGTTCCTTCTTATGTTATGATTGCCTTTATCAGCATCCTTTATGTTGATGCTGTGCCACATAGATATTTTGGCGCTTGCATCACAGTTTTGGCGCAGTCAGTTGCAGGGTGGCACTCATAGGGAAAGGGATCAATGTTCAGTCTCCTGAAAACGGCTCAAAACCAGTCTTGCAAGTGCAATAGAGACCACGGAGTTATTAGTTATAGAGGTGTTGCATCAGTTTAAAGCCAAGTCCTGAGATTACTGTAATGTCTTGAAGACAATAAAGTTGTTAATTTGAACTTAAGTTTTGATAATTTCTTTTTTCAATAATTATCTGGCACCCTAAAAACAAATAATTCTACAAGATAAATGAGCTGGTAAAATGAAATAGTAACCCGGCCCTGTTTATATATATATAATAGAGACAGTGAAGTCGACTTACCTGAAATCAACAGTCAGTCCAGTCTGGCTGGAGGAATGAATATATTTCAAATTTTCATGGGACCTTCATCTGGAAAGAAGGTCTGAACTGTGAGCAAGTATGTTGAAGTTTAGCCAAGACCATGACTTTGTGCTTTAAGAATTTCACGAGTGGGGCAGAATTCGTGTTTTCAAAGCAGATGGCAAGAAAGAGTGGGATGTTAGTGTAGTTAAGGTAGAGAGAACCAATGGAAAATGTGATAAAAGAAGGGTGTGGCAAATATATAGAAATAGAAAATAATAGGTCATAGGTACAGGAGTGAAATGAGTAAAATAAAGGTTTGCAATCGGAAGATGGGAGAAAAAGGAGAGAGATGGGAAAGATTTAAATACAAAAAGGGGGAAAGAATATCAGGAACAACTATTAAGGCATAAAACACTTGAGGAAAATGTGATGACAGCAAATTAAATAACACCTTTTCAGATATTTTTAATGCTCAGCCAAATTGAACCAAATGTTAATTTCAGGGAAGTCAACTTCGCTGGCTCTCCTTCCTATCTAATTGTGTTATATAATTTGACTTCATCACATTTTCCTCAAGTGTTTTATATATATATATATATATATATAACTAAAGAGTTGTTGGCTTTGTTGGGTATTGATTGTTGCTGTCTAATGACTGGTGCACCTTAGCTTGAATTTGTCAATTCGTGCCCGGTTGAATTCAGAACTCTCCTGACGAAAATTTGAGAATTTTTAGTTTCCTCAGCCCGACTGGATCAACTTTTGATTTAATGTAAGTCAGACACTCTTTATCCCTCTATATAGATAGAAAGTCAAAGCCAGAGCGAAACTCAAGGAGCGATGGCAACACTCATGGGACACTTAGGCTATTTACAGCACTTGGTTACAACTTTAAATAGCTTAACTAACATTGCCTTTATCAATTTTCCAATTATTAAAATACATACCAGTTCAATCATTAGTTTTTTGACATGGTAAAAATTTAAGTGTAATATTATGATGAAGAATATAAATATAGGATGGCAGAATGTACAATCATTTGTGCAGAGAGCAAAAGTCCTTTGATACCGTTAATGCAGCCAGCTGGCCATATGAGTGCTACAAGCAGAAGCAGTTGAGCACACAATTTCTGTCTGGAATGACAAATGCACTAGCACAGAACTCCATTTCACCCCACCCCATACAACACCTATAAAACTTAACAAACTGCCTATTTTATGTGCTACAATTTAACAGCATATGGAAACAGAGCTGTGACATGTTATGACGCAGAGAGGTGGCAACATCAGGCAGCATCAGAAACTAAATCAAAATAATATATAAAATGCCTGTGTAAAGGTATACTAGTTAGACAAATAAATAAACAAAAATAACAGACAAAAATAAGCTCCAAATTAAATACTATCTGTTACTAAAATCCGTTGCTTTTGTCAGGAGGCTCAAAAAATGCAATACTCATAAGAGCATCACACTGCACATACCCGGTGACGAAAAAGGTTAGTTCTTACAGCTCTTTAATTTTTTTAAAATCATCTGATAAAAGGATTACAGAAATGTTATATTGTTTTTAATTTAGAACTTATTTATGTCTGTTATTTGGCTATTTATTAATCAAATTAGAAATCAAAATAAATTTAGATTATATATTTTTAAAATAAAAATAGTATTCATTCATTCAGCATAGTATTTTTTAAAAATATCACAATAATAGAGTATTTTAAAGAATATATATATATATATATATATATATATATATATATGATATTAGTAATGATATGACATTGTCAAAAATAATTGCAATATTGTAAGGAAAGGAAAGAGAGATAGGTTGTGGCTTAACTGAAAGTGAAGTGCAGTGTCACCATAAGGAACTGAAGAACAACCTTCAGTTCCTTATGGTGACACCGCACTTCACTTTCAGGTAAGCCACAACATATCTCTCTTTCCTTTCCATACCAATATTGCAATTATATATATATATATATATATATATATATATATATGTGACATAATGAATTCAATAAATACTAATAAATACACCAAGAGTCTAGAAAGACTCACTTGAACTCGATGTTCCGTATCAGCATAAGTCTGCAATCCAAGTCCATGTAGATGTTGTTGGGACAGAGATACATGATGTTGTTCCACCACTGCAGGCTCAGTTGTAGGACCAACTAGAGGATAAACAAGAGGACTAACCATAGGGTGGTAAATCATACCTGCCACATATGGTACTGAAACAAAAAAAAATTGTATCAGTTTCTAGAGAAAACACTGCATATTAATGTTGATGTGTATTAATATAAATATATATTTAATTATTTTCCATGCAATAGCATTAAACATAGTATAAATTTTTATACATTAATATCTAAATTCTAATTGAGTGTATCATGATAATTTCCATAGGCTTGTTCATATTATTTGTGAATAAAAAGGTAAATGATATGTTTATAAAATATATTAGTATATAAAAATAATAAAGTATATTGCATTTTATAACAATATACCAATTTAATTAGTATTTTGGTAAAAATTCTTAAGTCATAATGGATATTAATTACAATTATATAAAAATTTCACACCTGGCTGTTGGGAAAATGGCATTTCTGCCCTATTTATAGGTGGACCTGGATGCTCCTGTGGAGGAATCATGGCACTTCGCATCGATACTAATGGTGGTGGAGGAGCTGCCAAAGAAGCATGAGCAGTGGGAACATAGTAAAATGGTATCATTCCTCCAAGCTGAGGAGATGGTGGCACGTGATGAGGAATTCTTACATGTCTGCTATTACTGCCTGTGCAGCATCCAAGCATACAATAGTTTCTAAATGAAAAGAAAGTACAAAATTCAAATTAAACTCAATATTTAGTTTTCATTAATTATTGGAAAAAATTATAATCATTTCCTAATCCCCATCAAAGAAATCTAACAATAATGAAAATTAATTAATTAATTAATGTAGACAAGAAAGAGTGACAGAGAGTAGCAGATTTCCCTTAAATTAATGTCACCATGCTAAATAGTAAAAAGGAACATCTCACATTTTCAAGGAGTAAGAGCCCTTCTTTTTGAGTGCGGCAAGGCAAACCTTCAAATTAATGTAAGTCAGCCACTCTCTTTCATGTCCATATTACTTAATTAATTTGACAATGTCACATCAACCTTATTTTCTTTAACAAACGGGCAATATAAGAACAGTAATAAATTGGTAAATTGAGATAATTACTGACGATCAGAAAATACAAAAATGAAAGATAACTGAAATGAGAGTCAGAGACAGATTGAAAACAATACAACAATACTTATCCATTTTATTTAAATAATATGCTAATAAACCTATAAGCTGCATGACTTTAGATTCAGACCTACTATCCTGAAAATTTGAAATATTATTTTGTCCTAGTCATATATATATAATGTTAGGAACTAATTTGGTGGCAAAGTCACATTGTATCTTGGATAGTGAGGAAGGATATGATTTTATAGGAGAAATATCAGGAATATACTTTATGTGAATACATATGCTTGGGCATAGAATTACACACAAAGAAATGCTTTTCTTTGAGTGTGATTCTATAAGCATAACATAAAGCATCTTCCTCCTATTTATTTCTATCCTTCCTCACTATCCTATATATATGTACTCCACAGTCCGCAGCTGGCCATTGCACAGTATAGTGTAACACTCCTTCCTGAAGAAGGAGGCTGAGAGCCTCCGAAAATTTGAAGAACTTTCTTCAGTTTCCTGTGGCTACACTGTACTTCAATTTCAGGTAAGCCACAAACTCTCTCTATTTACTTTCTATACCAAGATATATGTATATATATACTTTCCTATACATAGTAGCAAAGTCATCTGAGACAAAATAAAATTTCAAATTTTATATGTGTACTATATGTGTGTCTGGCATTTCCCAGGTTGTCATAATTAAACTCAGCAATATCCATAGTATGGATTTGACTCCAATCTAGTTTTTTTTTATGTTATTTTTATATAACACCCCTCCACCCCCATCCCTAAAGGTTTCTCCTCCCTTGCCAAAGAATTGAAGTTGTAGACAAAAATATCTGACCCACAAAAAATTTTTTTGATAAAATATAGGCCATTTTAACATGTTTCACCACCCAATCCCCAGTGGTTAAATGGCTAGTAAAATGTCAAAATTAAACTCAGCGACATCCATAATGCCTAATTCAACTCCTAATTTCAGTTCTTTTTACATTATTTTTGTGTAAAACCCCTCCACCCCAACCCTTATAGGTGCTCCCCTCTAATACAGAAAGGGGTAGAAACAACATTGAGAGAAACACTAACAATATCATTGACCCCATTATAAATGTTTTGATGCAAATATCAGCCGTTTTAGAAAGTTTGAAAATTTCCACCCCTGAAGGTAGCATTTGTGCCTAATCTCACAATGTTTGTTTCCAGTTATAAAGGAATATTTATACAAAATTTTGTAAAATTTCCTTCACTGATTTGTATGCAAAACATACACACATTGTTTTCCCTTCCACCTCCACTCATATAGGTAGAAGTACAACTTAACCAGCAAGTTTAATATTATAATTAAACTCATAAATATCCATACCCTGGATTCGACTCCTATCTCAGTTGTTTTTGCTTTATTTTTATGTAATGCCATAAGGGTGCTCCTCTCCTATGCCATAAGGGATTGAAATTATAAACAAAAAAGCATCTGGAGAAATACTATCAATCTCATTGACCCCAAAAAATATATATAATATGTAAATATCGGCCGTTTAACGTGTCTGAAAAGTTCCACACTCATTCTTCCCCACCCCTGGGGGTTAATTGGCAAGTTGAATGTCTGTTTGTATGCTTGTTTGTTTGCAGCTGTAATTGATGATAAATAAAATTATAAAACTTTACTGCAATGTTTCTCCTTGACAGTAAACAACAAAGCTCACTGAGGAAAAATCTGGTAGCACCAAAGCCAAAAAAAAGAATACTGGTTTCTGATAATGCCATTTCAGTTTATGCAACTTTTACTAAAATATTCTAAAGAGATGTGAAATTCTCCATAGTCATACCACTTGCAAAAGGCTAGATGATGCTCTATGATAATGCAAATCCAAACCAAGGGATAGTAATTATAAAAAAACTTACCCACTACTACTACTACAGGTCTGTGTAGTACATATTGGAGTCAAGGTAACTGAAAATGGAGGCCATAAGTTAATTCCTGGTGTCTGTGTGGTGACTCCAATGCCTACATTTTCTGTTGGCTGAGGTTTGAGTTTGCTATTGCAGCACTCTCCTGGATGTGTTTGCTGCACTGTGTTGTGTGTGTGTTTGCTTGCTTTGTAAGGTTCTCCTTCCCAAGAATGGGACCCACTTCTTTTAGTTCCATGACAAAGTGCACTTTCCTGAAATGAGATATTATAAATAAAACTTTTAAAATTGGTGTATTGCATGCCAAATATGAAAGTGTACACTCTCTTAAGATAAGTAGAAACAACTTCTTGAATATAAGCTTAACACTAGTCCAATTTTATTCTTCTTTCACACATGAAAGACGTTGACTCAAAGGTTATATGACTGTGAAGTAAAAGCTGAGATAATGACTAACTGATGTGAGAGATGCCTCTTTGTATCTGTAAGAATCAACCGTCTTCTCATTGTATCCAATGATTGACTATACAATTTTAATTTTTTTCCTGGGATAAGTATTGCTCCATGGTTAATCCTAGGATAAGTTATCATACCTTGTTAGCTGGCCAAATCAATGGGGAAATGTATAATTACATTTGAGTAGGGAGTTGGATCAAGTTCATTTTAATTATTAAATAAAGATGATGCCAAATTATTGAATCATATTTTTAGTGAGTCAGTCTTAGACAAAGATTTCCTCCTTCCAGAGGTAACAATGTGATGAAGCTGGGATAGGTAAAATTTTCCAGGAACTCAGACCAAGACTGTTGGTGTCTTATATTTGAGTGTCAAGTAAAATAGTATCTGATAATAAAAAGTTGTAAATCATACTTGAGTGTTTATTGAATCAGTTTATATGATCTGTCTGTAAATGATACCATTCCAAACTTTACTAATTATATTTATTGTATTTATTAACCTACTGATAATGCTAAAACCATGTAACAAACTATTATTAAAAATAAATAAAAATAAGCTATGGCACCCAACACTTTAAAATAATAGTGATGTGCCAGAATAACTAATTAATTTACACCTAAATTAGTAAATATAAAATTAGTGATGACTTTAATCACCTGCTGGGACTGTTTTTCATGAACATGTGTATACTTCTTACTTTTACCATCAGTTTTACTTCTCTGTTCTCTGTGCCTTTGAACCATCCATTTTTCCATATCTTCATTGTGCCTGGTAAAAAGAGTCTTTTAAATTATTCAACATATGATTTATAGATTGAAAAAAAAAATTAATAAATTATGCACTGATTAGCTAACATTTAGAATTTAAATTGAATACATAATAGTTTATTAGATGGAGGTATTGAAAGTGGTTGTTAGGTTTGATGAGACTGATGTACTAACTAAGTTGAACATCAATGAAGGTAATGTTTGTGGGGACATAGAAGTGAAGGAAACTATATAATTGGTATTTAGTGTATTGGAAGAAATCAGACATGGGTTTTAGCATAAGGAAATCATCTATGAATTGGAACCAAGATAAAGGTTGCAAAAGGGCATAATCAAAGTAGTACTGTTCCAGTTGTTCTATGAATGATTTGGCATCGGATGAAGAAATCCAGCAGTCCACGACTGTTTCACTTATGGTGTAAGTTCTCTGTGTGAGACAATAAATTTAAGCTAGGTCATTTGACTGGGAGATGTTTGTATAAACGGAGTCATGTACTATAATCAGTAAGGTATAGGTGAAAATGGTTTTGGGAGTTCCTGGAGGTAGCAGAGGAAATCGAATGTATCCTGGATAAAGGGAGATAGTTTTTCAACAATGGTTTGGAGGGATTCATCCATAAAAGCAGAAAACCTTTCAAAGAGAGACTTGCAGTAAGCAACAATTGGGCATTCAAGAACATAAGGTTTGTGGATGTTTCACAAAGGTATAAGGTGGGTGTTCATGGTTCTTTGGTAAGAGGAGCTCAATGGAAGTGGGGTATAATTTATTAAAAAAGGCTATGTGCCAGATCAAACATATATATATATAATTGAAATATTGGTATGGAGAGGACAGAGAGATAGGTTGTGGCTTACCTGAAAGTGAAGTGCGGTGTCGCCATAAGGAATTGAAGGTATTTCTTCAAATTTTCGGAAGCTCTCAGCCTCCTTCTTCAGGAAGGAGTGTTACACCATTCCATGTTCCTTCCTGAAGGAGGCTAAGAGCCTCTGAAGAATAACCTTCAGTTCCTTCTGGCGACACCGCACTTCACTTTCAGGTAAATAACAACCTATCTCTCTTCTCTTATATTGGTATGGACAGGAAAGAGCTGGTGGCTTACCTGAATATATATATATATATATATATGTATGTATATTTTGACAAAAATGTGATTAATAATTATAATAATAGTTTTTATGAATAAAAAAACATGTAATTAAATAATAACAGTATAGACAGTTCCTAAACTATTAAAAGTCTCACCGACATAACAATGCTTCAGTTAGCTGAGGTGGTTTGTAAGATCCAGTGGATGTCGGTGTGTTGCTATTCCTATCAGAACTCCCACTTCCTCCACTACAATGTGCAGGAGAACAACATTTCCTGAAAACAATTACTTTAAAATATCAATTTGAGTATCATTTAAGATAAATAAAGGGAATAAAAATGTTGAAACCAAAGTGCTTCAAACTCTATAACAAAATTGTTGATTATCTAATTTGATGAACCTTTACATTTAACTTAAGCATTGTGTAAGAATCTTTGAGGAAATAATAAATGTTTTATGCTGCTTCATTTAAATTGGCTAGTAGTAGCCTGAATTCTTACCAAATTTATTTTGTACAATATTCATTACTTCAGGAACATGTTATGATCATTAATAACTTATGAAATGGACTGTAATTATTTTGATTTTGAAACTATGGTACAATTACCAGATTCACATTTTAGATACCTTGATCCCTGACTTGAGCTTGAAACTACTTGAGGTCTTTTTCCCTCCTCATCAGTAGAACGGCTTAAATCCTGTTTACCTTCCCCACTCTCATCAGACAAACTTGGAGCCATTTTTGGTTTGCTATCAAAGAACCTGGAAATTGAATGTTCTGGTTTAATTATAAGGTACTAGTGTGTGTATGTATATATGCATGTATGTATGAGTGTATATATAAGTGTATGTATGAATGATATTCAAAAAATAAAATAATTGAGAGAAGTTAAGTTGTCACCAGTCATGTTTGATCTGTTGAGCTGAATCAACAGAGTTAGATTATGCATTGTGAGGAATTGTCACGAATATCAGTTATAGACAGATATGCAATGTGTGTGTACCACATGCACTCGAGTACTGATGATAGAACAATAAATAATTGGTGGATAATAATTAAATGTGTATTTAATTAAAGCAATACACAACCATAGTACTAATATAGCAATATATGCAGTTTTGCAATTATTAAAGATACAGGTCATTTCATCTTACATTTGGAGACATCATGACTTTCATTTGAAAAAGACAATGTTCATATTTGGTAATGGTATGTTTTAATTATAAATCCAGCAAAAGTATTATGTTTAGTTTTAATACCAAAAACATGCCCCTAGAACATTTTCACCAACTCTATGAAGTTAAAATAAAATGTTGAACAGTAATTTGGAAATATATCTTTTAGAGTTTATTGCAAATAATAACAATGAAAGGTAAACTTAAAACTCAATACTTACTTACCTTTGCTGCAAGGAAAGTTTAGATTAAAGAATTGTTTTTAATTAATGAAAATTTTAAATTCAAATTAATTGTTCAAAAACAAATAAAATAAAATACAATTTTTCCAAAAGAATAACAGTCTATTACTAATTTAGATTAAGTTAATTAATCTGTTATATAAATCCCAAAGAAATATTGATTTACCTTTGAATATTGTCATTGTAATTTAATTGATTATAACTTGGTGGAGTTTCTGTAGAAGATTTGCTGTCATAATAATCATGATGAGGAGAAATTTCTCCAAGCATTACAGAATCTTGTTCCTAAAATATGAAAACACATAAATATGAATAGACATAAAAACTAATAAGGATGTGACATTTCAAAATAATTGGTATCAGCAGGAAAGAAAGACTGGAATATAATGGCCAGTGTCACAACACCAAATTAGGCAAGTTTACTATTCTTCAGATGAGATGTGTACTGCACATTATGAGGTCATCTGGAATGCAGTGTGCATCTTCTCTTAGGAATGAGTCTAGTACCTTCCCAAATATGAAAAAACTTGGTCCTGTTAGGAGTGTCAGTACCTGCCCTCATTTTCAAGTAAGCCATCTAATCTATCTCTCTTTCCTATCCATACCAATTATATATATATATATATATATATATATATATATATATATATATATATGATATTATTAAGGATATGACATTGTCAAAAATAATTGCAATATTGGTATGGAAAGGAAAGAGAGATAGGTTGTGGCTTACCTGAAAGTGAAGTGCGGTGTCGCCATAAGGAACTGAAGGTTGTTCTTCAAATTTTCAGAGTCTTCTTCAGGAAGGAGTGTTACACCATTCCGTGCACCAGCAGTACACAGGTGGCCAGTGCATGGAATGGTGTAACACTGCTTCCTGAAGAAGGAGGCTGAGAGCCTCCGAAAATTTGAAGAACAACCTTCAGTTCCTTATGGCGACACCGAACTTCACTTTCAGGTAAGCCACAACCTATCTCTCTTTCCTTTCCATACCAATATTGAAATTATATATATATATATATATATATATATATATATATATATATATATGGGCACAATTCATGCCCATGAGAGGGCATAGGCCCTCAAAATTTTGTAATATTCTCCCTCCCCAGCCCAACTAGACCAACTACTGATTTGAGACAAGTCTACTTCGGTGTCTCTTTTTCCTATCGAAAGATCATTTATGTATAAATAATATTAAAGATATTTATATACAATATGTGTTATAGAGAAAAATAATTGTAAAAATTTATAATGATTTATGTTGGAGTATTTTAATATACAAAGAGTGACTTTAATGACCCTCAAAGACCAGGTTGCTGTAGAAATAGCTCTTGGATTTTGACAATGGTACAACAGTCATAAACATGTCACATTTTGATGACCAACAGCTCTGTTGTCATCTTCCAGATGAAACTTTAATTTATGATTGTAAAAGAACATATTAGTGACTGTTGTACCTATTTGGAAGACTTAGAGCTCTTTATACACAATCCACTCTATCTGAAACAGAAGCTATGAATATTTTATAGACTTGTTTCAATGTGTGTATAATATATGCATATGGTGATCTTTCAAAAAATCAAATTTCACCAACTTTTCAAAAATGCCAAATGAGACAGAAATTAAATTCTTGGATTATGTAAGTACATATATGAAGAAATAAACATAAAATTGATACCATAAACAATGCTCTTAATAATTATGGTTTACCATACAAATTAAATTCTTGGCTAAATAGACTGAAACTTTTATTTCTCTTCTTGTGCATTATTTAAATTAGATACTTATACAGTGTTTTGATTAAAAAACATGTCATACTTAGAAAACTTACAGATAAATTTTGACCTTGTGTTACATCAACTTTTATGGTAGATTTGGTCATTGCTACCAGAATTGCATTATGCACTTCACTGGTAATTGTTTTACAACGTGTGGTTATATCACATTTTACATCGTCTGGCATCTCTACATTCTGAAAATTAGAACACAGAAGTACTTCAATTCTAGAAATCTGCCAATAACTCAAATTTCATTTACTACATGAGTGATGCATTAAAGTTAGAATTAATTGTATGTTCCCACAACTTAGTTTAACATGTCCTATCTTCCCATACTATGTACACATTACCACTTTATTCAATTTGAAAAAAGTTCAAACACTTATCTTAGTGTTCTATAAATTGAGCACTTTGGTTATTATTCAAAATGAGGTGTGATACAAAATACAACTGTGAAAGGTGAAGTGTATTTTTATTCCTATACAATCTGAAGGTAAAACCTGCAGAAATTAACTATCAGCTGATAGATGAAAACAATAATGAGGGAAAGAAATTTAACAAATTTATGTGATATGTTCAACAATTTCCAAACAAAGATGACGTTGAAACTTCATATTCAATTACTCATTCCAAATGGCTTGAAGTGAATAAAAAATATTATAAGGATGATGTGTCGTTCATGACAACTATAACATTGATATCCTAGATATTTCTCATAGTGGACCATAACATTACTCAATTCAAGTCTATAATGAAATGTTTGCAATATTAGTTCCAGCAATCAAGTAAAACACCAAATTATCTCAGTGTATTTGACACACAAACACATAAATCAATGAAAATGTCTATTTTTACTGGATTTCACATTTATGAAAACAGACATTTGATTTTATAGTGATTACATTTAATAGTTTTTATTCTTTGGACCACACTCATAAAACAAGTGTGTTGCATTAATTGGAACATTTAGATAACCCAACAAATATTGCATCAAATGAATAAAATAAAAGTATTCCAAAAAGTTAAATATTAAAAAAATCTGATATTTCCCAAATTTTAATTTATTTAAGATCATCAAATGGAATAAAAATAAAAAGTATTCTATAAAGTTAAATATTAATAAAATCATATGTTTTTTGCAAATTGTAATTTATTTAATTATAATGTCTTTAGATAAATACTGTCTAATATGTTATGTAGTTATACACTCAAATTAATATATAGTAATGAACCTTTGTAAGAAGATTTAATATTTTTTCGCGGATTCCATTTGCTTCTTGAAGAACTTCTTCAGAAATAGGAAAAATATCTTCATTGTTGACTGTTGAAAATACGTCTGGATTCAAAGGTGCCTAAAAGTAAATATTTATTAAGGTTAGGACAATACTGTGTCAAAATATTGTTTCAAACATCTACAAAGGAAAGGATGTGATATATTAATTATATTCAGAAGCAAACAATTAAATTGATAATTATTTTAGAGCAATAACTAAACAGAGAATTCAGCCTTACTTTAATCACTTTGTGCAATCCTGTGACACCCTCCAAAATATGAGTCCAAGGATTTATAAATCCAGACCATTCAGTTTTAACAAGAATATGACTTCCATTTTGCACACAAAGCCTGAATGGGTTCTCATTAGTAACATTGTTTTCAAACCTCATTACTGCAACATAAGTTTGAAAAGTATTCATACTTGAATAATTAATTATATAACATAATAATTATAATGAAAAAATACTTATATGTTTTGAATTATTGTAGATATACATTTGCATTTTTAATTAGTAAAGAAGCCAAAACAGATAGTTAAATTATAATTTATTTGTATGTTTTTGGTCTCTTTCTCATTTAAACTATTCAAACAAAAGCCATTATTATTTGCAGTTTTAGATTAAAATTATTAATGCACCATACATATATAAAGATGAATAAATTCATTTTCGTATCGTTGTATAAAATAAATATACAGCCCTACACAAAATCTCCACTTCACTAGGTGTCACCCTGACCATACACATGAACAAATGTTCTTGCCCATACAGCCTAGCCCTTTGGCGAGATCACATTTGTTCCACCTGGAATAGTCTGGCCACCTATAACAACCATATTATTTTATAAATTGAAAATAACATAAAACCATCTCCTAAAACAAATGTACTGTCCTCTATCCACTGTCAAACTCTCAACCAATATAAAGTAAAACAGTCCACCCCTCATCACAACCTACTTTTCTGGACTACAAAAACTCAACTCAAATCCAAGACTTATATTAAAAGTATCCTTCCCATAAAGCTCCCACCTGCCCAAGGGTTGTCTTCAAGTGCCCTCCACAATACATTCATCCATTCTTGTAGGTCTTACCCTCACACTCCCCCACCAAGGCCAGATTTCCAGCCTTGTGGTAGGAACAGATGCAATATCTGCCCCATCCTTCAAGTTACTACAATGCTTTATAATACTTCACAAACATTACCTACCCCTCCTACATCATTTGCCAGATTAACTACAGAAACGGCCCTGCTTTCTACCTCGGCCAAACTGACCCCTTTCCTAACAAATTGCTAACCACTACAGCACTGTCGAAATCAAAATTCCCAATAGCTGCTTATTTTTGGAGTCAGAACAACAACAACAATTTCAACCGGCATCTCACATTGACTCTCCCTAAAGCCTGACACCCCAATTCATTATATGCTGAACTCCAACTCAACATATCCTACAGTTCAGGCAAAATCCTGGGTAATTTCCTTTCCCTAACCATATACTTCCTTACTCTACAACACATTTAGTTTACATTTGATTCTTTCTTGGAGAGAGACCGGGGAGGGGGGGGGGGTGGTAAGTTGAGATAGTGAGGTAGACTTGCAGTGTTTTTGAGAACTTTAAGGATAATGAAAATTATTCACCTTTAGACCAGTACAGTAAACAAAAACTTGATACTTTTGCACTTGATGTGTGCTTTCTCAACTATATGTTGAAAAGTGCAGAAGCTTCTTCAACATGGAGTTTAATGAATGACAGTCATGTACATGATTTTCAATATATTCATCCACAACTACATATTTCTCTTCCAGGATCAGTTTTTGTTCTCTGTGACATTTTATTAATTTGCCTCAGTAAATAAAACATATGGTTTTTTTTATGTTTGGGAGAAAGGACTAAGAACTTTTATAAGGAGTTAATGTTGGCAATGTTGGATTACTCTTAAAGTTATTGATATATTAAAAGTAAAAAGTTCGTACAAGTGTAGAGAGGCCTGTCCAAGATTTCGATAATCAAGAACCAGTGAGACTGCAAAGCAGTCTACAAGCAGAAATTATATTGAAAGGGTTAAATGCTGTAAGTTTCAATGCATTATAAATAAAAATGTATTCAATGCTTGTGTTTTAAACTGTGCATGAGTTGTGTTGTATATGCTCAGTTAGTTGTTATACCAGCACAAAGTTCTAATCGTATTATGCTCACTTACTTTGTTCATACACTTTATGAATTTCTTTCAAGTCTTCTGGATGACAAAAGTCAAGGAATGATTTACCCAACATCTCATGGGGTAGGAATCCTAAAAATCTGACAGCATCTGGGTCTATGTGAGTTAATTTTGTGTTTGAGTCATGCCTAGTTGCAAACACAGATGTTGGATTCTCCTCTGATTTTTCTGAAAAAATAAAATAAAAACTTTTTATAGTAAGAAGGTGACTCAAAAATCACTTTCCAATATGCCTTTGTTTTTAAAGATATAACTTAATAAAAGGAGGACAAAATCTGAGCTCCTTGCAATTTTTTAAATCACATTTTTCACTTGTCTTTTTTCTATTATAAAAATGTTTTTGAACAGAATTGTAAGTGCCCAATTACATTCTTTGTTATCATGTAACTTCTATGAATAATTGCAACTTAGCACTGGCATTTGTACAAACCTGGTAAACAAGAAGTGTAATTACAAAGTAGCTAAAGTGTTCCAATTATTTAAGCCATCCTGCACATAATATAAAATGTATGAAAACAAATTTTGAAGAAAATTATTTTAATGTACAATAAAGCTAATAATTAAAAGAGAATAAAGAAAGACATATGTGAAAGTCAAATCTATGAAAAAGAGTTTATGTTAGGAAAAGCTCAGCAACTATATTGGGGTTTGTGTACTACCACCACATAAGATTTTTAATTATTTAATGGTTCAAATAGTATATCCAATTAGCCCCAAATTGGCACTTACAGAAACTCAAACATATCCAACATGTAATTATATTACTTAGTTGTAGTAATATGTAAAGTTGCAAAATTGTGACAACACATTAATAGGATGTTCTTCTGAAGTTAGTATCACACTTAGCTGAATCTTTGAAAACTGAGAGTTAGTGAAATTTGGCCAGATAGATGTCAAACAGTAATACATATATCTTTGATAAAATGGCAAAGGTATAGTTGTGTCACTAACTGCAGTCAACTTCATTTATGGACAAATTAGCAAAATTTAATAACAATCAATGTTATTAATACTTAGTTCTATATGAAAACTATGAAAAGTTTATTTAGTGTAGAAATTGTATCAGTAGATAGTTCTCAATAAGTATTGCAATAGAAACTTTACGAATTTTTAATTTGTTTCCAGATACTGTATCTACAGAAGAAAACTAAACATTTATAATTACCAGAACCCTTACTATTGGAATATTTTGTCAATATTTCGTTATTAAATGAAAATTAAGAAAGATACACATGGAAGTCAAAACCATAGAAAAGGTTCCAATGCATTATTGAAATGAAACTGAGAGTTAGTGAAATGAGGACTTACTCAAAAATGCAGATTCGACGAGACATGCTGTCACAAGTAATTGTGTTCCTTTACCCACATCTTTCAGGGCAAGGTGAAGCTGGAATGGTTTGTATGTTAATGATCGCTCGGTAACACCAAAGCTTCCAGAACTTCCTTTCAAACCACGATACTGCCTCAACCGACAAAACAGGAAACCAGGTGACCACTTAGGCTCTGTACAAACTGAAATTAAAAACAATTATACTATCCAAAATCAATATGTGTGTAAATATTACTTTTCATTAACTACACAAACATAATAATTTCCTTTGAACATATTTGTTGCTTGCTAAATTAATTATTATTGCAATACAATATTTTTCTTTATATCAATCCATTGGTTTTCCAAGGAAAATCATGTTACACTAATTATGCTCTCAATAAGACTGATCATTTAATATCATGTGCAAAGTCTATTAATGAACAACTTGCTGGAATTAACTGTTTCCTGACTGAGTGAGTCTAAATTAATTATGTGTTTCTCAATTGATTTGCTTTGAGCACAGATGAACTATTTTCCTGGCTGAAAAGTTGACAAATTTCTGCCACATAGAAATATATGATCAAACCCTTTTGTAATATATCTACTTTTAATCATATATTTTCAGGCAGCAACCAAAATTGGAAAGTAAAACATAGGTATGCCACAATATGTAATACTGTTCTAGCATAACATACTCAATTCCATGTTATTCCTTATATTTATATATTCCTCTGTTTCATACATTTGCTAAAATATCACCTTTGTTTCCTTCAAATTAATGCATGGTTCTTCCACCTCTAGAGAATACAGCAGTTACTTGAAAACCAGTAGTTATACATCTGAAAAAATTTCCCAAGCCCAGCTGATAAAAGTTTTAGTGGATCTGGTTAATTTTGTTTGACTTTTCAATCAATATTTAATTGTAAAAATGCTTCACTTTCAATACTATCTTTGATTCATCACATCATTTGCTTCAAGTCTCAACACTTGGGTTCTGATTATTAAGTTCCTGATGATACAGCATAGATTTTTTTAAAAAACAAATTTTTGTAACAATCTGCCATAAAAGAGGCATTTAGTTATTGTTTTGACATACATACAGTATTAAAAATCATGATGAAAAACTTTCCATTGAAAATTAAAACTAGAAGTTTGACATTGCAGAGTATTTGTTACTGCACTTCATGTGAATCTTTTTGTTAAATCAAGAGGCTTGAATCTTTTGAGCCTAGGCTCTTCATCACCAGGGTTTAATAAATATTTTAGTAGTTTATTTGAATGAACCCTTTACTCTGTTATGGTAATGCACACTGCTATTATGTATCTCTTCAGTATCCATGGATAGTCCTAAGTCTAGTCAAATTACTTTGTTCAGTACAAACCATGGTCACTTACCAAGGATCACAGTACATTTGATTGGAACCCCTTTATAATGTCGATGTCTGATCTGCTAGCTGTATCTCATATGACCAAATTGGCCAGAGAGTTGTTTTTTCAAAGTAATATTTTACTTTCCAGTGAAACACGTGATTTCTGCCCCATGAACCAATACATCTTCTGAAAATTTAGACCCAATTGTTTGTGTTTTGAGAATATATGCTTCCTCCATGTAAGGTGTCTATGTAGGTGCATTCCCAGGTACTTAATGGTTTCTTCCTGCAGTATTGGTTTGATATTCAGGACTACAGTAGGACAAGTATCTGTTCTAGTTATGAACATGAGGCAATTTGAATTCATTTATATTTAATGTGCCACTTTTTTAACCACTGTATTAGGTCACTAAAATGGGTTTGTAAATTCTCAGATGCTATATTAGCGTCTACATCAGCAAATGTAACAACTACAGTACTTGGTGAGAATGGAAGATCTGCAGTAAATATGAGATACAACAGCAGCCCTAGCACACTACCTTGTGGGACACTGACTATGCTAGGAAATAGCATAGTGTGGGTGTCTTCATACCTGACCAAAAAATGTCTGTAGATATGACTTCAGTATTTCAAAATAATTGGAGGGTAATAACTTTTGGATTTTAAATAACAAGTAAGCATGCCAGACCTTATCAAAGGTCTGCACAATATTGAGAAAAACACCTGAACAATAATCTGTATCTTGGAAGCTCTTTATTCTTTGTCTATTATTCTATGGACTTGCTGTATTGTGGAACTGTTTTGGCGAAATCTGAACTTGTGATTAGGTATATTGTTATTTCCTTCAATTATGGGTGTTAGTTTATGAAGCAGTAATTTTTTAAAAACTTTTAATAGGATTTATAATAGGCTGATTGGTCTGTAGGATGACAACTGTCCTTTAGGTTTTCCAAGCTTCTGAATCATAATGATTGTATCAACTTTCCACTGCTCTGGTACATATCACAGTTGCATTATATAATTGGGTAATATACTTGAATCCTTTCTCTGGCAACTCTTTAAGAACTTTACTCATGATTAGGTCATAACCTGTCGATTTACAAGGATTTAAATATGTCAGAATTGAATTCTTGACTTCACTTGTTTTGAAGTGTTCAATTGGTAGATGCAGTTGAAATGTTGCTTCAAAGTGTTGCTAAATTTTTTTCTCTACTCCTGTGGTAGTTTGAGAGTCAAATGGAGTGAAAACTTTCATTATGTGTCTTGCAAATGCACAAGCTTTATCATAGTTGTTTCTAGCCCAGTTGTTCAAGTTGTGTTGCTGGGGATGTTTTAATCTTCTTGTTGCCCTCCAGAGTGAGTAGTCAGTGGTTTCAGTAGATGTTACGTGCCTAGGATAGTTTTGTATGGATTTATTTTTAATACTTTGGAGGATCTTTTTAAGTACAGCTGTAAGTTTATTTAATTTCCTTTTGTCTTCAGGGTGTTTAGTTGTTTGCCACCTTCTGAGTTCTCATCGTTTTTCTGCTATCTTCTTATTGGCCTCAATTGGAGAAGCAGAATTATGTTACACTGTACTTTTTTGTGGTGTTGAATGCCAAGCTGCTCATTGAATACTTGTATACTTGACCGCAAGGTATGGAATTAAATTATCTTGGAACTGCAAAAACCTTAATTACTAAATATTCTACAAATGTAGCAATAAATGTATTCTACAGAGGAAAATATAGTGGATTCCTAATTAACGAGCTTAAATAATGACAAGTTATCAAAAAGTATGAATAATTCATTTAATATTAAAAGTTAATTTAACCTCCCAGTTATGAATAATTTTAATAATTTGAGTGTCAACAAAAATTTATATTCAAAAACTTTTTAAGTAAATTACAAAATTCAAGTATCAAAATTAGACCAAAGAGTCCTCAAGTTCAGTAAGAATAATTTATTCTTACATCTTCCAATTATTAAAATATATAAGCTTTTGGCTTTCTACAGCCATAGTCATCTATTTAAACAAAAACATTATAAAGTATGTGAAATTCATATAACAAATAAGAATAAACCATTCTTATTTAAATAAAAACTATAACATGTCTGTTTTGGAAATTAATAATAAGATAAAATAACCAAATACAGACAAAAGAAGAAATGATATAAATACCACACAACATTTCTGGAAACTTTCTTCCTTTCTTCAGGTGTTAAGAAAGCAAAAACTCAGGAGCGACACAACCACACAATGCATTTGACAAACTCATCTTTTGTCTGTATTTGGCTATTTTATCTTATTATTAATTCTCATTGAACTTGAGGACTCTTTGGTTTAATTTTGACACTTTAATAAAAAAAATCAAGTCTCATAAATATTTAATTAGTACATTACAAAAATGTAAGAATATAACAACTAGCCATTATTAATTGTAATTTATCTACCTTCTACAGGAAAACAAAAACTCACATTTATTTTGCTCATGAGGGAGGGCCACCCATGAAGTAATATATGAAGCAAATGTACTTCTATCTTCTGGGTGAACCAAATCAATAAAGGAGCGTCCCATCCACATATCCCTTGGATATCCCAACACATCCTTAATATTTGGAGTTGTGTACAGTATGACACCATCCAACATCGAAACCATGGCTGAAAATTCACTCTGGAGTGGATACTGAAAATTCAATTGATAAACAATGTCAAAAAAATCTCAAAAAGTATTAAGTTTGTTCTCTTATTGTAAGTTAAGTTTAAGTTAATAATTTAATTATAATAACTTCTTAATTTTCTTAAAATCACTTACCTCGTTTAAATTTTTTCCACTGCATGCAGTAATATCTTTAAGTATGTGATGACAATTTTCAACAACTACATCAGCAAAACTGGCTTTATTCCAGCTCTGTGCTGGTTTTTTCTCTTCAAAGCTCACTGAAATTTGTTTAAGTTTAACCATTAACTATAACTAAATTAATTATGAATAAGAAAGATAGCCAATACAGACAAAAAAAAGGGTAATATAAATACCACATTTTTTGTCTGTATTGGCTATCTTTCTTATTAATTATTTTCTATCAGATGTAAATTATTTTCATAAATTAATTATGTTTAAAATATGAGTAATAATGACCAAGAAACTTTTTTGTCAGAGGGTGTACTAGGTAAAACTCTCAAGTAATATAAATGCTTTGAAAAGAATTATAATAAGGATTTAATACATGTGTAAAACCTTGCCTAACCAACCATTGAATAATTTATTCACTGTTTGCTGAATATCTGATGCCTAATTGTAGGTAATATAAAACTTATCCATGTGAATAAAAATACATGACTAAACCTTATTTATCAGCAATAAATTTATTAGTCACATAGAAATATTATAGCTATATTGTTAACTTGTCTAAAAAGATTGAAATCAATGTATTTTTACCTGACTGCTTTTTATTATTACTATTGGTGATCTGTGATAAAATACTAGTTTTGAGTATGATCATTTGTGGACTGTCAGACTCTTCTCGTTCCAGTTCCACTATATCAACCACAGGCTTTATTCCTGTAGTATCAGACCCACACACACCATTGCGCAAGTCTTTGGAGCAACCAGTATTTATGGTCTCTGTTTTATTAGGTACAACAAGGTTTGGTGTATCTTGTACACCTGATAATGGCGCAGTGACTTCTACATCTGGAGTCTCCAGAATTGGGGCAGAAATCATAGGAGTATTTGTACTAAGTACTGTGACTGTTTCAACTTCAGTCTTTGGAGTTTTCTTCTTTTTAAATTCCTTCTCCTTCCTTTTTGGAACACTAAAATCAGCACTGTTAAAAATAAAGATGTAGTTAATTAAATTGCCAATATTTTCATTTTCATATTCATAACATGTAGAAAATTCAGTATAAAATAATTGAAAACATACATAGCAGATTGACTGGAAGATGGGTGACCTCCATAACCACTGCTTCCACTGGAATTACTGTGTCGAGATCGGGAACTTCCACTATAATTATGAGAAAAACTTTTTATACACGTAAAACATCTACACTTTCATTATTCATTATAACATTTATCAGAAAACAAAAGATAGAAAAAAGAGATGGAATGCTAGAATATATATAGCAAATTATTATATATGTGATGTTCACAATAACTTATAAGTAATATGAATGTTGAAACAATCTGAAGTATAAGATTACAAATTTATTATGTAAATTCAGTCTTTAGTATGTGATACCATTTTGTAGGGGCAATTACACAGAAAGTTAGTCTGTATCCATGAAAGTAATAACTTTTAAATGACATTAAAATTGGAGTAACAATGTGGTTTCAATTTTAATTAAATGCATGTAGATTACCATTTTTGTGACATTTAAAAATTGTTGAAAAACATTCGAGAGTATAAATTTTAAGAAAAGAAAGAAAATCAAGAATTTAATACTAGCATTTGTTAAGAATGGTTTATTTCCTTAATAGCAGATCACATGGTAATTGATTATAGAAAATGGAATAGTAATTAGTATTTCCTTTTTGTAAAACTTTGCAACTCACAAATATTGATGTATTTGTCAGTCAAATAAAAATTAATTGTATACCTGTGTTGTGATTGGCTGTTGCAGCTGTTGGAGTAGGCAGAGTCTGAGACTTTAGTGTGTCCATTCTCACTTTCCTCCATATTTAAACTGAAAAAATATATCAATTTATCATCATTATGAATATATTATCATGGAACAAAATTCTTTAACTGAAACCAGAATAATATAAAATGATTCAACAGTAGGCATTATACTGTGAGTACACAATAATCAAATACAAGCCTCTAAAAAATTTTGTGTTGTCCTTTATACAGAGATAAAAACATTCTGCACGGTTCTTAAAGTTTGGGTTAACTTTTTCCGCAAAAATTTGTCTACGTTTCATACCACTGATAGAATATCGTGCATAGCAGTTAGATACTTTCCGACGGTTCTATGTAGCTGTGATATAAAGTATAATAGAAATTAGTTCTGTGTAAATAGTTCTTGGGTTTCCACCCGGGTTAAGGTAATCTTAAGCCACGACGTTTCGATGGCGTACACTGCCCTCTTTCTCAAGTGAAGTGCCGATTTGTTTGCGCGTCGCCTTTATACCCCATCCCTCGCCAGCGTGGTGATGTGTCGTGTCCTGTATGGCTCTCGGCCTCAGATGGTATTTCCCCACCATTTCTGCTGTCTCGGTGCCGCTAACCGCAACCGTGTATCTTTCTGCCTCGTTCACTGGTGCCTTGATTATTGAACCGAGATTTTGTTTGTCCTTCCGTCGATGTTTAGCCGATACAATATCACGCGCTTTACTCAGTTGGTACTCCTGATACGGTTCATGCAATTGGTGGTTTTAATTGCTACCGCTTCCATTAAGACACTGTCCCAGAAATTTCCACATTTTTGGATATACTGAGTGGCCCAGTCCACCATCTTGTTTCATCCGGATTAGAATGTCTAGGAAGGGCAGGCATCCATACTTTTCCACCTTCATCGTGAATTTTATGTTGGAGTGCAGACTGTTCAGATGTTCGAGGAAGGTCTACAGTTTCTCCGCCCCGTGCGGCCATACGACAAAGTGTCGTCGACATATCTAAAGAAATGCTTCGGACGTAGTGGTGCACTTCAGGGCCAAATCTTCAAAACACTCCATATAGAAATTGGCGATCGCCAGGGAGAGAGGGGACCCTATACCTACGCTAAAGACCTGTTCACAAAACTTTCCATTATACTTAAAGTATGTGGTCGTCAGTACATGTTTAAACAGCTCAGTTACACCTGAGGATAAATGTATTTCCAGAAGTTTTAGCATATCCTCAATAGTGACAGAGCTTGTGGTCGTCGAAAAGTCGCGTTTTAATCGCTTCTGGCACCCGTGTGAAACACGAGAACTCTTTCTGCAGCAATTACACCCGGAAAGTCTTGGGTTATTGAAAATCTTTGAGAATTCAGCTCGACTGATTTATTGCTATAAATTGAACAAAGACAGTCGCCGAGGCAGAAATTTACGAGTCATCAGTTTATGATCCTCTAATGCATGAAAGATGAAAATAAACTGAAATCACTTGATTCTTAGCAATATACACGTACAATTTACCTCCCAACACTAGTGACTTCTACACCAAATATGTAGGCAATAAAATCTGCACATAAAGTTATTACATTTTTTCTGTTAATTTGGTAGTTTAATTGAACTCTGCATACTGAGGCAACAATCACTCAGCAACATGTTGCCAGAGAGTTGTCAACGTGTATCCTACCAACAAGCAACAACACTTCAAGTTTGGGGAAATGTTGGACGGTGTGAGATTTTGTTGCATATTACTTGTTACCATATTTTTCTCTTTGTAAACGTCGTTCAGTTTTGTCAATAAATGTAGTACATTTATTAGGCTATTTCATTAAAATAAATTAATAAATATTTTGATTGAATTTTTAATTTATATTTTCAGATTTAAATTGAAAAAATACTAAGTAAAAACAATTAAACAGATTTGAATTGTATTTAAACTACAATAAAAATTTTAAATAATTTATTTTTTATATAATTAATTAGAACCAATGGAGTAAATTTAAAAACTGGGAGTGTTTCCTCTACATCTTAATTCTTTCTTATTTGGCTTCTCATAAACAATTTGACCTTCCTGCCCTTATAATTTGTTTATTTTACCGTCCGTTTTAATCTATAATCCAATGCATAATTTTTCTTAATTTCTAATTTAATAAGTATAGGCCTATTATATCAAATTTTGTAAATATTAATTGAATAATAATAAATTTTCACAGCTTATTTCATTATATAGACTAAAAAAATTAATTTAATTTAATAAGATCTTTCATGCTTCGAATAAAAAAAGTTGTTCGTCTCCTATCAAAATGTCAGTGAATGTTCTTTACTCATTCGTCAAAAATTTAGAAATAAAACTTCACCGTTAACATCTAATATATTGTTAAAATCATTTAAAGTTATTTGACCACCAACAAATAGTTCCCTTCTCCGCCACAGTAGTTTACTTCTTCTAAGAATCAAAGTTATTACCAAATACGCAGCCGCCGCGACTGTTTCTATAGACAAAATGCACCAAACGGAATCATTTAGGCGCTTTCTACAAGCATAGACGACAGGTCGCAAACGATGCGAGGAGACAAATTCCGCATGCAACATTGCTAATTTTGTGATATAGTTGCACAACTAGAAACAGCCAACACTAGGAAACATGTTTCTTGCCTCATGTCACGCATTGGATTTGTTGCTCGATAATTTGCCAACAGACAACGTAGCGGACCACGGGAAAATTATTTTAAGTTAACACTCATAATAACCTTTTTTCAATATGGTTTACACCAACAACCGTTCTCTATCAATTAAGCATCTTTCATTTATGTGTTTTCTACCTTCTTAGTCGGGCTCTTAGTACTTATCCCACGCCCTTACAAAGGTAGGATAGGTGTTTGCTGTAGGAACTCAGCATTCTCTTCTGAGTGTCTCGACCGGTTAAGGAGGCAGATAGCCGACTGTTCCAATACGAATAGCGGATATATCTTGCCGTATACCCAAGGCTTGCGACCCCGGTACATACACCTCTGAAAACAGGCCGAGGTGTCTTGTGGGAACCTTAGTTCAAAAGCAGAGAGAGAAGAAGGCATTCCCAAAGGTAGCCCTATCCGTCTCTCCTCTCGTGACTTGACCAGTACACACGTCATATCAATATTATAAATTGAAAAAATAATTTACCAGAGCAAAACGTTTTATTGGTACAGCTAAAAACAATATAGATGAACAGTATAGTAAATGAATTGTTCACCATATAATTGTAAGTTACACCACGGAAATAATCTAAAATGTCCCGGTCACCAAAATTACACACTTTTTACAAAACTGTTTCGTCTGCTTCATGATATTTCTTTAACTTGCTTCATGGTTTATGACCAACAAATTATTCGTTATAAATGTCTCGCCGCTTCTGCACTTTACGAAACCCATCTAAAAGTTTCCAAACATTGTAATGCTTCCTACCCAATACCAATTAATTCTTTTGTTCCTGCGTTGTTGTTGGTGCCAATACTTGGTTAATAGTTCTCCACATGACTTGTGGAAATATTGGTGGACAACCATTAAAAAGCTGCTGAGGTAAGTAAGCGCCTAAGTCGCAATTGGAAGAAAAGCCAGTAGCGTAATCTTCACGGCTATCAAAGAAAAATCCGGGTTATTATTATACAGCTGGTTCAAGTACAGTTCTATAAAATATTTTTTCTAAGTTTCGCACAGATGGAAGATGATTTGGACTCCAAATGCAGCTAGTTCAAATTAGCAAAAAATTCTTAGAGGGTTCACAAAGGCCTACAGATACAAATTTTTAATTAACTACAACATTCTGGTGTAAACCAAAGTATCATGCCACTTGTTGTCGAGTAGTGCATATAATATACAGAATGAACGCTCAACCAAAATTACACAAATTTGGAAAATTACTTCGATGCAGTTTCTGGTCATATGTGTACCTGGATTTCAACATAACAGATGTCTTATATGCAGCTAATTAAATATGATATACCGATGCATCCTCTATCACCCACCGAAACGACTCGCGTCGAAACGCACCATCGCGATACTCCATCGTTAATCCGTAGTTTGGTCTTTTAAGTATTAATATTTCCGAACGAGTTTTATTACGATAAAAGTGTTACTTTAAGTAAATTTATCAGTAAATATTGTACAACAGGATGACGGCGCCCGGTACATTTGTCGATTTATCCGAGATTGTTAAAATAGTGCAAATGTCAACTCCTGTTAAAATTACTTTTTACTTTTGGCGGTTTCTAGTCAAATTACACCCAAAATCGTAGATGATTGACATACATGAAATCACAGACGTCAACTGTAAAGTTCTTTGACTAAAAGTTGTATTAATTAAAAAAATTAGGTCGACGCCTGAGACAAGTTTTAGACAATATCTCAGATCAACGTTATCACTGAAGTCCTGAGTATTGTTCGGTGTCCGTACAGTATAATAGGTGTCATCATAGCTACTGTTGGATGGACGGAAGAAAGCGTGACGCCATGAGCTTCTGAATTAATTTTCACGAAAACTTGCAATACAATGTATGATATTTATTCCCGGCATCAAGTTTTCACAAATAAGTTCGACGAGATGTCAACTTTTGAACAAATTTGTTATAATAAAATATAATCGTTCAGTGAAGAATAAATCTGTGAGAGGTACGTTGCAATAACTAAATGGAAAAAAATTAGAACAGTATCAAAACTATCTTAATACATACGTGAAAGGATATAAAAGCTATAAAAGGACAAGATTTTGTACTCTGTACGTTCCTGGTGACTGAACCGTGAAATTAAACACGTCTCAACGAGCAACTTTGATATTATTAGGGATTGAAGGTTTTACAGGTGTAATAATTCAATAAAGAACTATCGGTTTTCCAACCGGGTAGGTTGCTCAGACCTTTTCACAACGAGATCGTCTTCAAATCCGAGAGTTATTTAAAAGTTTCAATTTAACGTCTGTTTTGAATTAATAAAACAATTCATGACTTTATACATACACTATTTATTTTTTATTTATATTGTAACAACGTTTTGATACTTTTTTGTATCTTCTTCAGGTTTGTTGTTTCTTGGTGTACTTTAGTTTGCCTTTGCTTACTTTGTACAATTATACTATAAATCTAATCATTTTCATATACCTCGTGTCTAGGTAAATACCTAAAGAGGATACAAACAGGTATCGACACTTAGTGTACAATATAAATAAAAAAATTAAAATGTAAAGTTAATCAATTGTTTTTACCGAGTTATTTATTCAACTTTGATGTAGGTAATTATGACAGACCACGTGTTACTCCTTTTTGGTATAAGATATTGTCTGAAACTACGAACTCCGGGGTTTCTCAGTTAATAAAACATTTTTATACTTGAATCGGATAATGAGCATTTTTACTCTCAAGTGCCTTGAAACACGCAATTTTTTAACATTATATTTACTAGCAATATAAACAACGTTTAAGGAATATACCGCAGTTGCATTCCTTTTCTATACTCCACGAACATCTCGATCAGTTAAATCTCTAGTCATTTTTGGTAGTTTGGCCTTTCATTTCTACTTCACTTATCTGTTTTAATCTCTTCTTCTTTAGTACCGTGGCACGTAGGTTGTCCGAATTTGTTAAATATTTAAAACGGTGAAAGAGTACACCGCAAATTTGAGGTGATTCTGGAATAAATTTCACATGTGGGCCAGAGTAGATTCTCATTAAAATCCACGACCTTGTTTTGGAATAAGAATAACAAGGTATTTCTCTCCATCCGCAATGTCTTCCTGTTACGCATTGCATTATGGCAAGTTCTTTGCAAAAGCAAAAGCTGTTCCAATTTGTAGTGACGTGCGAATTCTTAAAAAAAAATATGGACTTCACAAGGACATGCGGCGAGAGTGGTACAACGTAAGATAATAGACGAGCATAAATCGAAATTGGCCTGAAAAATATGCATTCACAACAGCCGGTTGCTTGACGTAATGGAATTACAAATTTAAGGGATAGAATTCGCTGTCCCTTGGATAGTCAAAATATCACACTCAATTTTTCAAGATTGTAACGACAGAAGAGACTTATGGAATCTGTGTCTCTTACATAGTGATCTCGAGTAAGAGACAACGCAGAATAATAACTCGTTATTTAAGTAATTACAATATCTCACCTATCACCAACCAAGAGCTTCAAATCAACTTTGTACTAGTGTAGCTACTCAGGAAAAGCATACATATTTTCTATATGTCACCGTATTGACATCCGATAACATTTGTTTTTCACAGAGTAGAGCACTGATCTTCTTTGCAGAGTGCTTCATTTCAAAATGTTTGCCTCTTTGAAGACTACAGCATCCCACTTATGATACTCGGCTTTTGTATTCTTGGATCGCTATCAAATTATACGCAATATTCTTCCATTCCTTGCTTCTTCACCTGCAATCCGTCATTATTTTGTTTAAATCATTGCTTCTTACATGTATAAGTATTTTTGGATTGTGTTATGATATGTTTCGCCGACCTTCAGCTTCTCCGCCTCGCCTCTCGGAGGTCCCGGATGTTTGTGCTCGTCATGGTCAGAAAACTGGGGTTAAATTGAAGGAGAATTAACTCCCCGACCACGTGTCACTCCTAAATCCAGATTGTATCACGTAAGATGACAGTCTGGCAGTCGTCCCGGTAGGCCAAGGCCCTATATGGGCTGTAGCGCCATGGAGAATGTGATTTGTTTCAGATTCTTACGCAAGATTCTTACGTCTTGATGCGGTAGTTAGTGAGATTGACGGATTACACTTTGCTTCACCAACGAAGAGGCCATGCTAATCTTGTTGTGCTTGCCACGTAACTGACGTGCTTTGCATTAGTTATCTTTTATTAATGAGTCGTCTCTCCCGTTACACTGCTTCAAGATTCAGTTCTTTGTAGTTGCGTAATTACCAGTGCCGTTCCGACACATCACCTTTGCTGTAGGTCATTTATCTGAAGGACAATCGGAAAGTCCAATAGAGAATTCAAAACGTACGAATATATTACTTCCGTACCCAGCTAGATACATTCAGAAATATATTTGCGTAATCTTGCGGCAAATATTCTGATGTTTTACGAAATTGTCTACCATTGATTAGAATACGTGCGTATTTTTAAGTTACAAAATGCGTGTGGTGAACAAACTAATAAAATCTTATTAAACAAACGCAGTATTTCAAACGAGGAAACGTTGATTCTGAATTATCATACGAGAATTTAATATTTGAAATTAGTTTCTTGTGGTTGCTATGATCAATTATATCCCAGTAATATTTTCTGTTGTTATCAGGATTTAATCTCGAAATGAATAGTTTCACTGGACGGACGACATAATGGTTAATCAGTGTTTTTTTTCTAAAAATTTATTTTAACATTGTTTTTGCATTATAGATTTTGTAGATAATTCAGTTTTCTGATCTATAACAGACAATATTTTTATTGATTTAAGACAACGTTTTGGTACATGTTTGTACCTTCCCCAGGTCTTTCTTGCAGATAAATTGTACAAAATAAATTTGTTGTTATCCAAAAAATAATAAATTTACAAAAGTGGTTGAACAATATACATATATATCAGTTTCATTGTGTTAATAGTATAATATAATGTTAAAAACTTTTTGCATTTATAGGTGTTTCTCAGTATTATGTTAATAGTATAATATATTTTATGCAACCACTTTTGTAAATTCAATAGTTTTTTTATAACAAAAAAATTATTTTGTAAATTTTCTCCGCAGGAAAGATCTGTGGAAGGCACAGACACGTACCGAAACGTTGTCTTAAATAAATTAAAATATTGTCTGTTATTGGTCACAAAACTGTATTATTTATTTCATATAAGCAGACGTAAAAATAAACCTTTATAATAGATTAAGGTTTAAATATTAATTAATTGAATTTAACTAAAAATGTATCCATTGACGAGGGAAGGTCAGTAATTACATACAAAAAGACACATTAATTTGGGTAGGTTCATTTTATTTCTCAACAAAACCTCCTTTAACTCTGCAAACACACCATTTTTCTTCAACTTTATCAAGCGTCAAAAAGTAAGTTTTCGGGAAAACCTACAATTATTTATTAGTTTTGGCATTATTTTTTTTTCTACTGACCCATTTTTACACACTACGGATTAGAGTAAAGGAGCAGAGGGTCAATACTGGCTTTCCTACAAGACACGTGAATGTGGATTGCCTTGATGGATCATAACTTTCCACTCGATAAATTGTGGACCTTGTTTAAAACTCAGGAATTTAAATAACGAGACATAATTGTCTCCATTTATCGTTCGCGATTTTATTTACAGTCGACATAGATACTTTCGGGTGGATCTAAAAAAACAATGATGAATCGACGCAAAATATCATCAATATTGCTACTATAAAGCTCCCAACCAACCCCTGAATCGACCAAATGACAGAGTTTATTTTTCAATGACAACAAACGCGGCATCCATCTTGGGAATATTTTTGTTTTCATGAAACATTGAATATATGCTTATTAAACCAATTATAAACAGTTTAAAACTCTGGGATTAATGTTTCCAGAATTTCATACAACTTGGCTTTAATTTCTTCAGGGCTTATTCCTCACAAATGTAAGTGTTTAATCACTTCCTGAAACTCATTTTCTTTTTATTGCTTCAAAGTAATACCAACTGTTTTTTGCCGATCGTAAAAAATTAAACCACAGAATGGCTATATCTGTAGGTTTGACAGCAGAGTATCAAATGATGGTACTTTTCATCGTAGTACCGTTGCTAACCAGCTTTGTTACATTTGGCCTGACCAGGGGTGGAAATATTCAAACATACTAAAACGGCAGATATTAGAGTTGGATAAATATTTTTAGGAGTCAAAAAGATTGATAGTGTATAATTTTAACCCCTTTCACCATTGGAAAGGAGCACCGTAAGGGGTGGGAGTGTGGAAGGGCGTTACAAGAAAATAACGCGAATAAAACCGAGATTGGAGTCAAATCCAGGGTTATGGATATTTCTGAAATTAATTATGACATTCAACTTGCCATTTAACCCCCAGGGGCAGGGGGGGACGGGAGCGGAAATTTTGAAACACGTTAAACGGACTACATTTGCGTCGGATAAATATATTCTGGGTCAATAAGATTCATAAAATTTCTCTACAAGCTGTATGTATATAATTTTTCCCGGTTAAGCTTGGGAGCGGAGCATCCTTAAGAGGGGGGTGGAGCGGCATTGCATAAAAATAACGCAAAAACTACAGAGACTGGAGTCGAATTCTGTGTTATGGATGTCACTGATTGTAATTATGGAATTCAACTTACCGTTTAACCCTCAGGGGCGGGAAAGGACGGGGGTGGAAATTTTCACACCTGCAAACACGACCGATAGTTGCCTTGAATAAAGATTTTTCAGGGTTCATTAGATCAATAGTGTTTCTACCGTTGTTTTTTGTGTATAATTTCAAACCCTTCCGGTTTGGAAGGGGAGCATCCTTAATGGGGAGAGGTGGAGTAGCATTATATAAAAATAAGGCAAAAACAACAGAGATTGGAGTTGAATACGGGGTTAGGGATGTCGCTGAGTTTTATTATGACATTCAACTTGCCGTTTAATCCCCAGGGGCCGCGATGGAAATTTTAAAAATATTTAACGGCCGATATTTGCGTCTAATACATAATTTTCGGAGTCGATGAGATATACAGCGTTTCTCAATATATTATTGTGTATAATTTCAACCACTTTCGGCACGGGAGGGGAGCAGGTTTAGGGTAGAGGGTTGAGGGACGTTACATAAAAGTAACGCAAAAGCAACCGATATTTTAAGTCAAATCGGGGGTTATGGGCATATGACAATCCTGTCATCGCCGGGCACCCATCTAGGAGCAAATAAAAACTGGTAAACATTACTCAAGTTTCGTAACTATTTTCATATTTTCTGCTCTTTCCTATTGTTATAAATGTTCCATACAACCTTTCTTTCGAGTAGATATTGATAAATACGACAAATTTCAAAGGTAAAATTCACATTCATAATTCTAAATATAATTTCCTTAAACATATTTTATAATGGTTTCAGTCTGCAGTACCGTCACTTTTTACAAAATAAATATCTATTTGTTCTTTGGTCATATAAAGAAAGGAAGCAATTGAGGAGCTATGTAAGTAAATGATAAACGGAAACACGTTCTTGAAACCGTAGTTGTAAAGGCATATGATATCATGAAAAATCGCTGACAGGAACTCTGATGGAAACAATAAAAAGTATAGTCTATAATGTGCATTCATTAGAGAATTGATAAGGTATCGTTGGTCAGAATAAATGTTATGTGAATTCCTGCATTAGAAATTATGAGCAGATAATATCAGCTATTTTTAATATTTTTTTCCTCAATAATTATTTTGTACTGTCATAAAATTCATACCTAATGCGAATTCAATTTTTTACTTGTTTGTTGGATCATCAATAAATGAGACTACGCGATTTAGGCACTTGACATTCCCCTCGACAAATAACCCATCATCACACAAATGCTTGTGAATGGTATTTTTAACATTGTAATCATTTATAAAAAGTTTTCCTAGTGTTTTTCGTCTTGAAAATATTTTCGATTGTTAATTATAACGATTATATTTCTCAAAATCGTTAGCTTCCTACTTTCAGATTCTACTCGTATAGGACTAATTCTAATTAGTTTCGCTCTCTAATGGACGTTTCTGTCAATGAACTTTTGATACAGATAAACTCGTACGTTGCTCCCTCCTTCCTGATTAGGAACAGTCTGTTCGAAACTTTCATATCAGACCTAATTGAACGATAAATCAATGAAATTGATAACCTTTCCATACATTTGGGACAATTCCGGATTGCTAGTGTAAAGGCTCGAACAATTATTAAATTCGATGGAACCAAGAGCTTTCATAATTTTTCTCTATCACTCATAACTTGATAAATAATAGAGAGCTCAATCGCCACAATGTGGCTTCTTAAATTAATATTATAAATAAACAACAGCCAATTGGGAGTCAGAAAAAATATATTTATTTATGGAAAATTAAACTATGTTTCCTCGCAAACTTGGCGACCCCTTCTTAACAACATTTTGATAGTCAGGTCATTCTCCCTTGACTGTCGTGGCCGAAATACCTAGACAAGGGTGAATGACCTGACTACCAAAATGATGTTAATTTTCAACCTGAAGAGGTCGAAAAGTTAGCGACGAAACGCAGTTTAATTTACCATAAATAAATATATTTTTTCTGACTTCATATTGGCTGTTGTTTATTTATAAGTTGTCTCAATAGTCAGAATATGTGTATCATTAAATAAATATTTGTTTATATAATTCTTTTTTTAGAGTAACAGGCTACATGAGGGTAATCCACATGGTGGCAGCACCCCTTTAAAAATAGTATAGGAAAGGATTTGAAAGGGGGGATGCGGGAGGGTAGAGGAAGGTAGCCAAGAGTTAACTAGGCCCCTGGACTATAGTTTAAGGATAGATATTGAGTTACGGTACGTTTTTAATACAAACAAGTGCGGGTATAGTCATTACTGGATAATATTTGGGAATTCGAATCAATAAAGGAAAAAGTCCGTACATCTTTAAATTCGCTCTTCAACATTCCAGCGATCTAATAAACGGATTCAAAATTGTTGAATCAAAATAAATTGGTACATTTAGCCGACGTCCAGTGGTGGAGTGGTCAGCGTGACTGCTTCATATCACAAAGGACTCGGGTTCGGATGCCGGCGAGGTTATGGTTATGGATATTTTTCACGTGAGAGAAACTCTCGTGAAATCATTTTATTCCCTTAATTAGTCGATAATAACATGAGCTGTTGATGTGGCTGTAAATAAATCGAAAAGTAAATAGGACTTTTAATATTGTAATGTCGCGGAGTTGATCAGTAATTTTTTAAATTCACAAACCAGTTTACAGTTTTATGCACATTTAATTCTAAGCTATAAAACAGGAATAATTTTATTTTCAATGAAAGATTTCGGCCATATAATCTTTCTAAAATGCGAATTCAAAATAAATATTCAGATTCAACCGACGGACATTTTCAGATAAAGGACCGGCCAATTAATAAAGAACGGAAGAAACAGAATACGAATGGAATTGTAGAAAAATACGTATATTTTCTAATGACTAATGAGATTGTCACCACAAATAAGCAAAAATATAAATAACTGATCCTCGATTATAAAGTAGGCTTATACGTATTGCTGGTTTTAAAAACTGGACAGTGACTGCAGGTAGATATATACATGAAATATCGTGGTTTAACTTTAATGAAAATATATATTTGGAAAAGGTGAGGTGAAAATAAATCTACGCTTTTACCTTAAAAATTATTTATTAAAATAATGATTTGTACAGTTTTTTGTAACAATCATTTTTATCACTCCGCAACGAGATAAACCTCTGATAGAATACCACCTTGCCACAGACCAAAGGAGTGAAACGGAACCTTACGAAGATCTGGCCACCCGACTCCCGAAAACCGTAGACGCAGGACAGCAATCCTAAAGCAGAAGGCTACGGACACTAACTTCAACTTTATGCCAAAAAATTTGCACTATTTAAAGAAAATAGTATATTTATTTAATTTATATATTAACCACTATATTTTAAATGTCTACGAATATAATTGATTTGTTAAAATTTTTATTAATGGTTCCAATTGAATACTTCATCAGTTATATTGTTATATCAAGTAAAAAATCAAAGATGTTTAATAACAAAGTAGAAAGTAAAAGAGATATCCGTAATAAAAACACATGATCTTTTTATTGATGTTTATTAGATTTTTAAAAGAACAAGTACTACAATAGTAATAAAATAATAAATTTCAGGAACAACTAGCAATAAATCAAGAAATTAAGGAACCATTTTCAAATCAAATTTATAAAAAAAATTAAATTAAAATATGAAATAAAGTAAAAATCTTATTTTAAATTGAACTAAAATAATTATCCGTATATGTTATTACATTGTCGTTATAATTTAGTGCGTAACAATTCTGAACCTAGTATAAATTCGTAATTAATTCTATGTCTAATATATGGAAAATTATTCCAATCAAATTCCTGTATATTATTAACAGCGTGTTTAATACTTAGTTGCAAGTTTTGCATTGTTTTATATACCTCTTTTTGTATGTCCTATATAAATTTTAAAACAATAAAATACAGTAGTAAACTTCATACGATATTTGGGACTTGTTTATAGAGTCATTTAAATTGCGTTTAAAAAAACAGAATGTATTTCTAAAATTACTTTTGTAAAAAAAAATCAATATCAATATTTATGTTTCAAGAATACTATTTGAAACTGTGAAGTACATTTATAAATTTCTGGTTAGATACCTAAAATGGGAAATCGATAAAATATAAGATTCGGGTTATACATAATCCGTTTTAAAATAACATTATGTTATACCTTTTTAGGATACAGTTTATATAGTTGAGTGGTATTCGTATACAATGGAGATTATGGGTATACTCATCCTAAAGCAGAGATCAGTCCGTGTATTCCGAAGTGAAATTGATTTCCCTATTATTATTTCATGATAAATACTAACAATATAATGTACGAGAATCCTTTAATTTTGATAAATATAACAAAAATATTTATATCAACTCAACATACTTTATAATAAAATGTCTGTAACCGAAATTCAAATTAATTATATATACGTATTTCTAATGAAAAATAATTGTTAATTAATAGAGACTGTAGTATTTATAATATGTCTATCATTTTGGGTGCTCAACAGAAGACTTGTGAGGTACAGAACGATTGCTTACAAAGTTTTACTACAATAACTTGCGAATTTGACTTTATTCAAACTATAATTATCGTTGAACAGAATGGAAAAATTAGTAGTCATTAAAATTAATTGATTTAGCTTTAACGATATCCGTCTCACTCATTTCAAGTAGTTGCCAGCTTGAATTTTGCTTATTGCGTAATTCAAAACACAGTTATTATATTGTGTCCTATTAATAAAAATTCCACGTCATTATTTGAAAAGTTCATTTTACGACTAACTTCCAAAAGAATTGAAAAAAAAATAATTCCCTTCAATGCCAACCGTAGAGTTCGTAAAAATAAAGGTTGGGTTGTATAGTCGAAGTGATTATATTGTAGTGGGAAATTAATTGTTTATACTGAAAAAATAATACGTTTTAACTCTTTGGATTAATAACTTAAAAATGAAAATATAATTTTAGACCGGCAAAAAAAAAACACCTCACATTTATACAATCGATAACTGGCTTCGAAATAAATTGCCAAGTTGTTCTCGCAGGGCAGGCGCCATATTTGATCAGTTTTTTTTAGGTAAGACGACCCAACAATCTTATACGACATTGTGAATAACGAAGATGGTCGATGGACAAAGAAAAAGCAGTAGTGGAATAAAGGCCCTCAAACACTAGTGCGGGATTGCGAGAACGGGAGCGGGAATCCCGCATCAACGTGCGGAACAGCGTAGCTCACGGCCCTCCACACCTTTGCGGGAACGCGAATTCACTTTTTAAATAATTAAGTAGATTTAATTGTTTTGAATAAAGACAAGATAGTGTATTCAATAATGTCTTCAGATGAAGAAGAGGCTCTTTTGTAACTAGCTCTCGCTGAAGAGTTATTGGAATAATAACCAATTAAACAATTATTTACCCGACAGTACCCAGTTTCTTAATTATTCATATTTTTTTAGGAAACGCAGAATACGTATTTATAAAATTAATAGGAAACATACAACTTATGGTGAATATCACACCTTAATGTCAGAGCTACGACGTAGAGATACTAAATTGATCGCATGTTTCCAACCGGGTGGCGTTTATTAAGCACGACGTTTCGTTGACTAACACCGCCGACATCTTCAGCTAGTAACCTTTGGAAACGCAATCCATTTTAAGTTTAATTCATGATGACACCTGATTGTTTTGATAAAATTTGCAATGTTATTAAGAATTACTCATAAATGAAAACCACTTAAGTCTTCAATCGATTTATCTTCACACACAAGAGCTTTCGGCGCTAGCCACAGTCACCTGTTATATATATACACTAACTATAACTTCACATACAAGCCAAAAACTAAAATTTAATTTACCATATTTCGGAATTTTAATTGTTGCGTATTACAATAAATCATATTCTCCATAAAATGTGGAGAGCATGATTTATTGTAATACGAAATCGCTAAAATAAATATTAGATGTGAAGAATATGTTATTGTAATTCGCAACAGGTAAAATTCCGAAATATGTTGATTTGCATAAAAAAAATTTAGTTTTTGGTTCGTATGTGAATTTATAGTCAGTTAATATACCTGTTACAGATGACTGTGGCTAGCGCCGAAAGCTCCTGTGTATGAAAATAAATTGATTGAAGACATATGTGGTTTTTATTTACGAAATATTAACCTGAAAAGTAGTTATTAATCATTACAAACTTATTAAGAATAACATTAAAAAGCAACACACCAACTATCGTGAACCAATATCTCCTCAAGAAGGACTTGCAATTGGTTTGATGTGTTTAGGTATACGTGACGTGATGCGGGATGCGGGAAATACCGTGGAACATGCGAACCATCAGAGAGACGCAGCGGGATGCGGGAGAATTCGTGCAGGTCCGAATATGTTCATATACAGCAATGAAAACACGTCCCGCTCGCGTTCCCGCAGTCCCGCACTTTTTTTAGGGTATAGACAGGCTATGTATAGGATAATCCCCTCTTATACGAAAGGGATTTGAAAGGGGGGATGTGGGAGGGTAGAGGAAGGTAGGGCCCCCGGGCTATATTTTAAGGATCCTACCCGGCAGTCGCCTAAAGAAATGCAGGACAAACCCTAGAAAAACCTGCATCATGTAGGTCTGGCATTGGGTATTTGTCTCACGCCCTTCCGATAGCGGGAGAGGAGTTTGCTGAGGGGTCGCAGCATTCACTTCTCCGTGCCTCGACCAGTTTAGGAGGCAGCTGGCCGATTATTCCAATGGGAATAGCGGCAGTCCCGCATTTGGTGAGAGGGCTTTAAAGGTGGCAGATACACTGAAATGTCTGCACGGATTAATTTGATGAAAAAAGCCCCTTTTAGAGAGAAATAGAGAGTTGCGAGAGTCGTCACCCACTATATTATAACACGAATTGAACATCCACGTTTATGCATTTGAGCCTACTACGGAGAATGTAAAGTGCGAATGTACTGTAGAATGAGAGAGAAAGTAAGGTCTGTGGTTGTCCCTGACCAGACCCACTTGCAAAAGATTAGTGCGCACTCACAACGTGCCGAAAGCAGCGAACACTGTAGATTAGGGAAAACCGGCGGAGACTCGCGACGAAGATAAGTTTCTTCTTAAAAATAGCTAGCCGTATCTAATACTGAATGAGTGAATAGTAACGTCAATGAGTCGCTTCCTCACGATTAACATTAAACCAGATACCAACGAGACTTTTTTAAATTAAGTTTTTTATCTATGCGCTGCGAATGCTAATCGCGGCGGTTGTTATTTTTCAGCCATATATTTGTCTAATTCAAGATGGGGTCAACTTTAATTGACAGTTTTAGCCGTTAATTTCGAATACCTAAGAAGGATAGTAATTAAAAATAATTTTTCTGTCACGTCACCAGAAATGTTGGATATTTCGATCAAATTTTTTTAACAATGTCGTCGGAAATCGAAGGTTTTTAGTCTACACAAAATTCAATTTTATTCTTGAACTATAGCTGCTAGGTTTTTATAATAAATTATTTATTCTATATCCTGGAAATCTAGTAGCAACAAGTTATTATGAATTCACAAGTAAGTAATAAAACTCTAAAATTGTATCCAAAACGAATATTCAAGTCAATTTTCCGATGTAACATTTTATTTTCCAGGAAGAAAAAAATTAACGTAAGTATTGGTATAATTATTAGTATTTTATTTTATTAGCGTTGCTTTTCATCAGATTTACAGATCAAGAATTAACAGAGATATTCCTGACGACAGAGATTAGACAAATCATGGAAACAAACACTTTTTTTTTTTTTGGGGGGGGGGGGGTATAGCGCGCGGGCGAAACTATGCAAACATACTCAAACGGCCAATAATTGCGTCGGATAAAAAATTTTCTGGGTCAAAGAGATTGATAGTCGTGGCTAGGCTCATAATCCGGATTTTTCAGTGTACAAGATGAGTCGTCAAAACACCTGACGAGGTGGTGTGAACAGTAATAACATGAGGCAGGATTCAATTCCCTCCGAATGGAATCCTGTTTCCTGAAACCAATCATTTTTAAACTGAATCCTAACGCAAACTTCGCATCGCTTTAGTCCCAACATATGGGAAAAGTATTATGAGATGATAAGACTCAGTCAAGCGAAAACTCAAATTTCAATTTATTCTTATAGGGTGCAGCTGTTCTGTGGAGAACTTTTATGGTCCTGTTTGTTTCGAGGTCCGAGATTATTTTCGGACAGTGGCGTGGAATGCATGCACATGAGGGTACTCGGCCGTGGAATTACTCTGTGTGATTCCCATGGCGGGTAAATTCGAGTTTGGAGGTCATATATTAAACTTCGATTAGAAATAGACCTAAAGATAGAGGGGTTTGAGGTGTGGCTTTCGATTCTCAGGGTTTTTGAAAGGGGACGCAGAGAAAAATTGCTGGAACACAGTTGAATATGATCCGAGACAAGTTAAAGTTAATGTAGAGATTGAAGTTGAAAGTTCAACTTTCCCAGAGAGCTCAGGCGGTAACTACCTTTGGGAATGCCTTCACATCTCTCTGGTTTTTCGAACTAAGGTTTCCACATGCCGAGGTACCTCGGCCTGTTTTGAGAGGTGTATGTTTCGGTGTCGCAGATCTTGGGCTTACAGTAAGAGTTGTCCGCTATTCCTATTGGAATAGTCGGCTAGCTGCCTCCTAAACCGGTCAAGGCAGAGAGAGGGGAAAGCTGCGACCGCACAGCTAACCCCTCTCCCGCCATCGGAAGGGCGTGGGACAAGTACCCAATGCCCGACCTACCTGATGCAGGTTTTTCTAGGGTTTTCCCTGCATTACTTTTAGGCGAATGCCGGGTAGGATCCTTAAACTATAGACCGGGGACCCTAGTTAACCCTTGGTTACCTTTCTCATCCCCCCTTTCAGATGCCTTCCTATGATATTAAAGGGGAGTTGCTACTATGAGAATTACTCTCATGTAGCCTGTTACCCTAAAAAAAAAAAAAAAAAAAAAAAAAGAAGTTGAAAGTTAATTTATAAATGTTAAACGACGGTTGAGGAGGAAACTTTCACCGTAGGTACTACAAAAACTCCGACTACGAGTTATATTCGCCTCCGGAAGAAGGAAACCACACCGTTTGCTCTTCCAAGACACCTACATTCTACACTGAACTGGTGTTTCTTTAAAAATCACCTCACTTTTTTTGTAGAATAGCTGGTTATAGCTTGGGGATTGATTTTATTTAAGTTTTAAAATTCCTTTTAAAGTTAATTATTAGCTTTTGTTCCGAAATTCTATTATAAGGATAAATATTTTTTTCCTAGGATGATTTCATAATGCTTTCATTAAATTAAAAATGTTACTTAATTTGGCTCCCAAGAGTTTATTTTACTGATGACATAATTAAAGTCAAACGAACATCGATGTGTAATGTGTTATTGAATAGTCTATATGCTGATTTGTCTCCTTCTCAGCATCTCTTATCTCCTACAAATATTTCAACGGCCAATAACATGCGACTAGTTCATAGTAGCAAATCAGGCTATTACATTCCAGTATTTTTAATATAATTAGTTTTTCTTCGGTAACATTTTTCGGATGAGCGGAATTATGATGTATCGAGTAATTACACAAGTCCCTTTCATTGCGTCTCTGAAATTCGTGAATACGTTACGTCATTGGAAGGACGTGGTGATTCCGCGTGACTAAGGTGGCAACAACACACATCACGATTAAGGCGTTTCCGTACAATTCGAGACTGGGTGCGGAACGTTTTTTATCATTCAATAAGAATTCGTCTACTGCACACGAAAAATTTACCAAATAGGCCTCGGAAAGTTACTTTCCATGAAAATCTACACGTTGTTTATGTAAGCGCGTGATGTAACGAGAGAAATTCCTATCTGCTACATACAGCGAAAGAATAAGCTGGTAAACGCGTTTTTACTTCATACGGCCGAATATTTCTTTATTTGCGATCCAAAAATTATTGTTACGGCAAGCCTTTCGTCGTGTACACCTGGCCCAAAACCTTATTGCCAATACCACTTATCTGGCTTCAAGCGATAAAGCGAGTCACGTGTAGAGCCGTGAGACTGCAGAGGCATTAAATGAAATAGTAAACACCCGCCAGTCTCGTCCAATCAACAACGAGTATCCAATTTTGGCAATACCTTATGTGAGTTCGAATAGAAGAAACAGATTAAGCGTAATTTAGCAACTTTAGTGTAAACAATTATTACGCAACACTCCATAACATACGCGCATATATATATATATACATATATATATATGCGCGTATGTTATTTATGGAGTGCATATATACATATATATACATATACATATATATAGATACATATGTATATATATACATAGATATATATATAGATACATATATACATATGTATATATATATGCGCGTATGTTATTTATGGAGTGTATATATACATATATATGTATATATGTATATATATATATATGCGCGTATGTTATTTATGGAGTGTATATAAATAACATACGCGCATATATATATATATATATAGATACATATATACATATATATATATATATATATATATATATATATATTGTATGTGGACCTGTGTGTGTATAATATTCAATTTCTATTTGATACTTTACTAATAAGGCCCCTTGTAATAGACGTTACGAATTAATTGAAGAGCTCATACGAAGAGCCACATTCGTCCACCCTGTTTCCTTAGAAGAAAATAGCAAAAGGGAGTGATTTACTTACTTCTGTAGATTAAACGACGTCGCACTGGCCGAATATTTGCGGCCCGCCGCTAAACAGCGCGAAAGAACTCGACAGATCACGTTTTATGACACTTGAGAAAACGGCGCCGGAGTGACGATAAACTAATACTGGGGTCTAATAAAATACCGTAGATGAACATATATTCAGGTAAAGAAGCAAGCTCAAGCAACTCAACAAATACAACGTAAGACAGAGAAATGACGTACGTGGATGGTGTTACGAGTATTTGCGACGCCACTCGTCGGAACGGTTCCCGAACAGGAACAGGAACGTGAAAATGTTTTACAGGAGTGACTACTCGAAGGTAATAATTTTCGATAGGACGTAGGACGTATTTGCAACGCTAAAATACCAGCGATAACCGCTTTGTGTAAGGACAACAATTTTGATTATTAAAGAGCGTAAACCACTCGACAACCATGAACGTGGACATTGGCATAGTATAGGAAATCACACGATCATAGTGTTTGCACAACTTACTTTTATAATCGATCGTTTGTAGCGATGAGTGAAGCAGCCGTCGCGTGTCGCGGAAGAGTACTAGCGTCCGTGCAACGCAGCGCCGTCAGCTGGCAGCCTCACTCACGCTCTCATACACGTGAGTCCCGCAGGGTTGCCAACTGCGCGGCCACTCCCCTGAGACAACCTTGACATCCATACGCAAAGGCCGCCTCTTCGCTCCTCATTCATGTACCCTTAACATATGCCCGTTCGTCACATACTCTTACCGTTATTTCCGTTAAGAAGAATATTACACGGGGAACCTCTCCCCATTATATAAGGGAAACGTTTCTTTATATCACACTGACGCTGAAAATCCAATAATTCGCATTAACATATATGGAAATCAAATTTGTATCCATAAACAATTCCTTTTGCTTTCCGTAAGGTTCATAAAGAAATTATACATAACACGTCGAACTCAGACGTTATGAAAAAGGGGATTGTTAAAATATTGATTAAGAAAAGCAAAGACATAGTATTAGTATTCCCCATTTAGGAACAATTAGCGCAAACAAGGAAAGACCAAAATATCGTATACGACTAACTAAATTTAACAAAAACTGTCCCCATAAGGGAAATGAATTCTTTGTTCCATTTATGCGTAAAAAATGGAATCTATTGCGTCTTTTATTCTGAATTGCTGGAATGTACTCTGTCTTCGACGCCATTGTTTACAAAGTAATTTTTTTATACAAATGTGGCGCTCTATTCTAATACTATAATAATGAAACTACCTGACATTTATCATAATATAAATAAATATATTGTCTTGAGTCAAAACTTATATTTATTAACAAAAGATTAAATAAACGACGTTTCGTCGTCACTATTGTGTGGTATTTATATTATCACTTATTTTATCTGAAGTGTGGTATTTACAATATCAATTTTGTCTGAATTGGCTATTTTTCTTATTAATAATTTTCTATATAAATACTGCAAAAATATATAGGAAAGGTTTTCTGACCTTCGCCTGTTGTAACCCAAAATTTTTTGTAACAAAATTATTGAACCTGAATAGGTCCTAAAAGACGACAAAACGACGTTTATTTATTTTTTTGTTAATGAACATAATTTTCTGACTCAAGGCCATATATTTATTTAGATAATAATAAGGTGATCGTACTAAAATAAAATTGAAATAGTTTTTCATCACATTTTATATATATATATATATATATATATATATATATATATATATATATATATATTGTAATGATTTAAATAAAAAGGCTAACTAAATCGCCCCACTTTAGGCGACAAAATGTAACGAATTAGTGGTAAGTTTGAATTAAATCGTCCCACGTTATTCGCCAAATGTAATAAATAGATGGATTAATTAAATGAATTTCCCCGCGTTGTGGAAGCCAAAATGGAATGATTAAAAAACAGTGATTAATTAATTAACAAACAAATTTTTATTGAATTATTTAAACAATTAATTGTCAGTTTTAACAAATTGATAATTCATTCTGAAACAATTTATTTTTTATTTTAACAGGAAGGATCAAGTAATAAGTACTACTTTAAACTTTACGATACCATTTATTATTTGTTAGAAATTTATAACATTTTCTCTGAGGTTCAATACATTTAAAGTTCCAATGTTTAGAAATTTGATAACTCTTCTCTCAGGGTCGTTTACCTGGGCTTCATAAGTAAAGAACAATCATAGAATTTATATAATAAATTAACAATCAAAACCAAAATGTGACGAACGAAATATGACGAATACCTTTTACTATCGTTTACAAACTTAATTAACTTGGTTTCTACAAAAATGATCGGCTGGTACCAGACTTAGTTTCCTCGGGGCGGGCACACAATTTACACCAAAAAGGCCATGAATCACTGACTCTACACTTGATGTCAAACACACGGTCGTAGTGATTGAATTTTCCTCCGGGAACTGGATCTGCTGCACCTCCGAATCATCAGCCAGACATATTGTTACATTTATGTGGAAAATGATGATCTCAATACGCGTAGGAATCTTAATGTGGCGCTAAAGATTTGATTATTCTTTGCAGTTTTTACAAAGTATCTCGCTGTCCAAACTTTATACTTGGATTTAAAAACTTGTAACTTTCTCGGTTGAATTTTGTACTTAGGCCACGCTGTTAGATCTCCGCTATTTTGCCTTCCGCTCCCTACTACAATATCAGTCAGACTCGCCTTCCTCTCCCGACTACAATTTCAGACAGACTGCCGTTCCATGAAGCGCTTGTAACCCGCGACAAAGCCCGCCGACACATTGTTGTCTTTGAAGAATTGGTACCGCTAACAATCCAATTATTAAAATCATTACTGACCACTAATTAGTATTAGAATATATATATATATATATATATATATATATATATATATATGAGGATTGTCTACAAGAATATGGAGCCTATAATTCTTGCTTGCTAGAGTTGCATTGTTGCCTCAAGCAGCACTGAGACGTACGAGTCTTGAGAATTCAGATTTCCTTGAACCAGTATGTGTTTTGTGGAGTCAGTATTAATTGTTCCTGGTACCATATTTGAGCAAGTGTGATTAGGCAGCAGAGACATATTGTATTAAAAGTCCCCGGGTTTTGGAATTACAAGTCGACAGTCTGGAATATTTCGTCTATTGTCATATTCATGCAATTACCAAAGTTTTAAAAAACAACGTTATCAACAGTTAAGAGCAGAAAGTGATTTGTGTTTGAAAACTAGAACATCTTTAAATTCAGTGATATATGGCCGTACTGTGACGTGTTTAAAAAATCAAGTGTAATCGAGCCCAGACGAACTGAGGGTAAAGTAAACAAAAAGGAACTTTATTAATTGTAAACCTAATGTGTAAATATAATTATCGTCAGATTTCGTATTTCAATAATTATTTAAGTCAGGAATATTTTGCATTTAAAGACTTTAATTGTCATTTTGTAACCATCTTTATTGGAGGCCCGACAGGCGGCCCTGAAAATTAAGCCGTGGCACACCAAATTGTAAAATTTCAACTGAGATAAGAATTTGTTTTATGAAATTAATTTTTTATAATTGTAATTCTTGATTTCATTTAAAATTCTTTCATTTTAACTTTTCTTCACTTTAAAATGTAATTAAATAAATTTGTAAATAATTTTGATTATTACATTTTGCTCCAACGTGAGTTTATTTTAATTTAAATTAATTAAATTTATTTTGATTATTACAATATGTATATATATATATATATATATATATATATAGTATAGTAGTCCGTGGGTGTTTTATTTACCTTACCGTAGACTGCAACAAAAATGGTGATTAATACATCTCAAGATTACTTTGAAGTTTATTAAACGGAAGTGTTCTCCATTAATATGTTATTAAATCGTTAAGTAGACATCCTGAATTAAAGATCATCAAGTTATAACCTTTTTCCGATTATTATTTAATAATGAACTGGAGAAGCAATATCTGTAATTCCACCTTTATTTTCTCATATTCTCAACACTAACAATTTTTTTTCGTACAAACAATATTTCGATTTTTTTCTTAATCTTTTTTATTTAGGTGAAAGTATTTTATAAACTTACTAGCCAGCGCTAAAAGCGGCAGTACTGCCAGCAGATTTATGTCCGTATAACGACGGCCAACTAAACTTCACCCATTGCGATCCCGTTGTTATTCCGCCTTTGTGTGGCCGCTTTTATGTATCGCAGTACAAATAGATTTCGCTCTGAATCGTCCTGATTCCCTTCAACAGATGTGCGGTGCATTGTACTGGAAGAATCTGACCAATTATACATCTAAATTGGAACCGTGTTACATACTCTTTTCTTACATTATTTCAAATTGGGGGTTTTCGTAACATGCTGGAATTGGTACGTACAATATAGAGGTAGTTAAGATTTAGAATTTAAATTCTGTAATTTTATCTGTAGACTGAAAAATAGTATTAATGTGATAATAAAACCCGATATCAGTCTCCAAAGGTTTTTATTATTACGATAAAAACTTTCAAAGTTGCACGTCATATCTATTAGAGTTAATCATCAATAGTGTTCTGCCCATAGGCAGGTTTTCACAAGGTAACTCTCCATTTTCTCCTGTCTTCTGCCATCCCTTTCATGCTCACATATTTTCCGCTTCCTTTGATTATCCTCTATTACCTTGTGTCTTTACCTTCCTGTCAATCTGTTCCCTTGAACTAGTCCTTGCGTAGCTACCGTTAGTAAGCAGTCCCGTCTTAGTACGTGCCCTACTGTAACTTGTTATTTTAGGCAAGTCTCTGTTTTCCAAATTTACTTTTATTGTCTGAGTTTTAATAAATTTTTTATCGTGTTTGTTTCTTTCGCGCTGAAATCGCAGGCCGCGAGCGGAGATTCTATGCCGGTATGATTGCTGTTTCTTTTTAAATGTAACGACACTAATATTTTGTTAATAAATTTGAATTACTGAATTTTTAATTAGATTACATCGTAAATTTCAGTTGAATTATATTAACAATTGATGCTCCAAGGTCAGAAAGAAGAAGGAAGTGTAGACAGGTTATATATAGCGAAATCCACATAGTGGCCACTCCCCTCTTATAGCATAGGAAAGGGACTGAAACGGGGGATGCGGAAAGGTAGACAAGGGTTAACTACGGCCCCTGGTCTATAGTTTAAGAATCCTACACGGCAATTCGCCTTTAAGTGATGCAGGAAAAACCTGCATCTTTTTTTTATGGTAACAGGCTACATGAGGGTAATCCACATGGTGGCAACTCCCCTTTAATATCATAGGAAGGGATCTGAAAGGGGGGATGAGAAAGGTAACCAAGGGTTAACTAGGGTCCCCGGTCTATAGTTTAAGAATCCTACCCGGCATTCGCCTAAAAGTAATGCAGGGAAGTCCTAGAAAAATCTGCATCAGGTAGGGCGGGCATTGGGTACTTGTCCCACGCCCTTCCGATAGCGGGAGAAGAGTTGGCTGTGGGGACGCAGCATTCTCTAAAGCCAGAGAGAGGATTACGTAGATAAGACTGGATTGCGGCTGCAGGAGGAAAGGAATATGTCTGTATTACTTTTCGTAGATAAGAATACGTGTATTTACCATTAATTCAAACGAATTCTTGTTTTGTTTATACATGTGATTCAAATCTAATTAATTTTTTTGTCTTGCATGTAACTGAGAGAATGGCAGGTTATGTGATAAACGCGTGCGTCGCTTGGTGACGTCATCAAACTGAAACCCGTCAGCGGCTCTCGCTCAGCCTGCCGCCGTCAACATGTCTTCAGAAACGGTATTGGAACCTAAATGTTGTAGGTGGCAAAACTATTGACTTGACGATTTAATAAGAGACATTACTCCACGGGACCTTGACACTAAGTTCAGCGAAATCGCGAAGTTAACATTTCCAAACCAATCTGGATTCGTCTGAGAAAGGGATATTTTTTAATTTTATTATGTGTTTGTAAAAACGTTGTGTATTTGTATACGTACATACTTGTCTGCATACAAAACCAAATGATAAATAAATTACGCTACCGATCTGTTCTTCCTTTCTCTTATAATTTGCCGCAGTCATCACCTCTCACCTATCCTTCTCAATATTTCTTTATTTGTCACCCTTTCCATCTAGCTGATCTTTCTATCTTTGACTTACACATCTCAAAAGCACTTGCCTAATATTTTTAGCCAGACTTTTTAGTTTGCTCATAATAACTTCATTTGTCTATTAAACATTTCCTTCGCTATGGCAATGCGGGTTTTTATCTCCTAATGGCATCTCAATCTTCAGTGGAAATACTTCCCAGATACTTAAAGGAAGTTACATGTCTCATGCATAAATAGCACTCGGGTTTGCACCGGGTCAGTGAAGAATTTAAACACACAGTTTCTATGGCTTGCGCTGCCATCTTCGTCAGGTGTACTGATGCAGTGCAAGCCATACAAACGTTGGGTTTAAATTCTGCACTGACGCGGTGCAAACCCGAGAGCTATTTATACATTATCTCACATGGGAAAGCCCTCGTTCTATAATACTTGGCTCATATTTACTTGCCCTAATCTAATCTTTGTTTTCTTCCTTTACCAATCACCATGCTCTTTGTTTTTATTCTCAAGCCATTCTCGTATCATCTGAGAATTAGAAACCAATACAAATTTGCCTCTCACAACCATGTCATTTACATATAATCTAATCTTTAACATTATTGTAATCGTACAAATTTCACAATAACGTATTAGGACATGGTTGTGAGATGCAACTTTTTATAGGTTTCTAAAACTCAGATGAATATGACGAGCAACGTTCAAAGCTCTTGACGTAATAAATAATAGCCTTTGGCCAATTATATAAGGTTGTATTATCACATAACCTTAAATTAAAATCTTGGAAATGTTTGATATTCATTGATTCATACTAGGATGGTATTTTAAAAATCTTATACAATTGTGCTCATAAAATGTACACTATTAAATAAGGTCAGTGAAACTAATGAAACCATACGCCTTTCACATTTCCCCAAACTGTCCTTTCCTCCCTTCTTGAGACCGCATAAAAAAGTCCATTTATATTATACGAATAAATAATTCATTTTTTTCTGATTGCCTGTTATTTTGGAAGGAAAAAATGTCAGTTTTCACAGAGAGAAACGCAACGTGAAGTATGTGATTCACTCACTTAACGTAATTGAAAGATCAATCAAGATTGCCAATTGTGAATTTTTAAAACAAATTTGTAGACAAAATACTGAGTGAAAACGGAAACTAAAATACTCTGAGGCTAATTAAACAATATTCTTAGGAGTGACAGTTGTTAAATTCCCAGGATGCATTGATAAGGATCTTGACATTGATAATCCGTAAGACAGACAAAAGCCTCCGAGAGGATTCATTCTCTCGCAGGTAACCTGCGAGGGATGTTCTCTCGCAGGCAGAACCTTGTAGGAGAGATACGAAGGGGCTACCTTTGGGGATGCCTTTTGCTCTCTCCGTTTTTGAACTAAGATTCCCACAAGCCGAGGCACCTCGGCCTGTTCTGACAGGTGTATGTTCCGGGGTCACAGACCTTGGGCATACGGTAAGAGTTGTCCGCTATTCCCATTGGAATAGTCGGCCAGCTGCTTCCTAAACTGGTCGATGCACGGAGAAGGGAATGCTGCGTTCCCACAGCAAACTCCTCTCCCGCTATCGGAAGGGCGTGGGACAAGTACCCAATGCGTGACCTACCTGATGCAGGTTTTTCTAGGGTTTCCCTGCATTTCTTTAGGCGAATGCTGGGTAGGATCCTTAAAATATAGCCCGGGGACCCTAGTTAACCCTTGGCTACCTTCCTCTATCCTTCCGCATCCCCCCCTTTCAATTCACTTCCTATGCTATTAAAGGGGAGTTGCCCAACGTGGATCACCCTCATGTAGCCTGTTGCCCTAAAAAAAATAATAAAAAAAAGATAATCCGTAACAGACGTAGTGAAAATCAATTATTATACCAAGGTAAAGAACGCCACTATCTATTGGTTTGAGAGGAATTTTAAGGATGAACTTCCACGTGCATGGAAAATTCTGACGAAGGGGTGGATTTCAGCAAAGAACAGTAAGTATAATTCCACCAGTCGAGGTCCTAATAGATCCATGCTTGTCTCGGAACTGACGTAGAGGACAAACCAGCAAACTCATGTATGGAATGTACTTCACTAAAAGCTAAACATAAATTGGCATCGGTCGGTTTCGTTTACAGAAAGAGAAACTTCTAAAATTTCAAGCGGATAAAAGTTTGAATGTATTTTCAAAGACGTGTAATGACGTAGAAGTGACAACTTTGCTCAAGCCAAAACTTGGTTTACAAATAAAATGAAATGACATTTTACAAAACCTGTTTCATATACCAAATATACGAGGAAACGTTACCTAAATATATTTTATACGTCTATTAGCAGGATTGACAGACATTAATGAGACACCTTACAAAGTATCATATTGGTTTCTTTGTCATTTTTCAGGTCAGAGAAGGAAACTTTAGAATTACATCACGAAGTTTTGGGAAATGCAAAAAAAAATGTTTTGTAATCGGAGAGTGTTTATGAAGTGGAAGTTTTACATAGGTTTTATGATCCTTAATTCTAGTTAACAAAATGAGCAAATATTGCAGCTAATTATATAAACGACGTTATGTAAATCGAAAGTATTAAGACAATCTTTATGTTTTTTTGCAACAGTATTGACAAAGGATCACAACAGCTGATCGAAACGTCTGCGAATGTCAAATTGTATTGTTCAAAATTACTTTAAGTTTTTTTTCTGTTATACGGGTCATTAATTTCTTGTGATACAGTAAAACCTCTGTAACTTGCTGTTAAGTATAATCAAATGCGAGCCTCTGCAAATGATACAAGGTTAATAGTTACAGAGTTGATAAACTATGTGATAGAGGCTCAAGCATTTAACTGGATTGTAATTCTCATTTCCAGGATTGACATAGGACTTTCAGAAACTGGACAATTAGCGCGTATTTTCCCGTAAAGTCAAATTTTGCAACGGCAATAGAAAAATCAAAACGGCAAATTTGCGTCTGATTGAAAATTAATAATATTAAAGATAGCCAAATACAGACAAAAAGAAGTGATAATATAAATTCCACACAGCGTTTCGGGAAGCCTTGTTCCTGTAGAAAAAATGCAAGATCCTAGAGAGACACAACTGCACTAGACTGTTGATAAAACTCAAAAGCAGAAAAAATGCAAGATCCTAGAGAGACACAACTGCACTAGACTGTTGATAAAACTCAAAAGCAGAAAAAATGCAAGATCCTAGAGAGACACAACTGCACTAGACTGTTGATAAAGCTCAAAAGCAGAAAAAATGCAAGAGCCTAGAGAAATACAACTGCACTCAGTTGTGTCTCTCAAGGCTCTTGCATTTTTCTGCACCGAAGAAAGGAACAAGGCTTCCAGAAACGTTGTGTGGTATTTATATTATCACTTCTTTTGTCTGTATTTAGCCATCTTTCTTATTACTAGACAAAATATCTTTTCAAAAAGTTCCGCTTTTAAGGAAATTTGGTAAAGGATCTCTTTGAAGTCGAAGTCTTACATTCGTAAATGTATTGTAATGTCAATTAATTAAGACATTAATTGTGAAATTAAAAATATTAATTGTTTGAAAAACTCATTATAGCGGCAGGAGCCTTTGAAACAACAATAGAAAAGCCGGCTCTGTTCTTTTGTCGGAAGGCCCGTCAAAATGGCGTATGCGCGCTCAAATTGCGAAGCGAGAGTTCAGTTCGCGGGAAGGTTTGGTGAAGTTCAGGTCGCAGATACAAATTGTTAAGGAGTTTGCATTAAGATCTTGAGGAGTTAAGTTCGTAAGAAACATTGAGACGAAAGTACAGTTTTGCATTAAGATCTTGAGGAGTTCAGTTCGCAGGAACAAATTGTTAATCAGTTTGCATGAAGACACTGAGGAGCCGGCAAGAAATAGCAAAAGTTTAAGTTTAAGTTTAAGTTCGGAACAATAAAGACTACCCAATGGACGAATCGTAGAATTCACCTAAGGCGAGCGGTCAACCGATAGATGACGAAAGGAGGATCATCCGAGTTCCTGACGACATATAAAAATTTTGATTTAGAATCTGTGAGTTTAGAAGCTGTGTAAAACCTACAATAGTGTTCTCGAAAATAAAGGTACGATGGAATGCTGGGCAGACGTGAGTAACAATTAAAAACAATTTAATTATGTAAACGTAAATTGATAGATAGGCGTCAGATTTCGTTCTCTTTTTGATTAAAATTGTTAATCAGAGTCAATCTTTTAACTTTTAACTTCGTTCACAATAAAATTTCGTTCTAGTTTAATTGAGGAGTAAATGTCTTCTCTTTTAATTGTAATTTGTTGTTGATAAGATTATAAATATTATTGATTCGTCCATTATCAAACACAGTTATGACCCTGAGAGATTGAATATTTTAAATTTGTAAATTTTTCAGTTATTGCCACAATAAAAAATCTTTTGTTTGTAAAATTAATTAATTTTTCATTTAAAAAGCCCATCATTTGTGTATATTACAGTATAAATACAATTACAGTAATTTAACATGATATAAGTATTTTTAATATAATACTGCCTAGAGAGACGAGTTTATAGAGAAGGAAAAACTTTAGCAAAATGCGAACGCAATTCAGTGCCGTTTGGTGACGTCATCTCACATTATTAGACTGGCATCCAAATTCACAAACTGATTCATTATAAAGATAATTAATAGATATTCATATTTGTGTATATATATGTTCCTTCTTCATTGATTGCCGGAAATGAATCGCCAATTGCCTTTCTTAGCCCAATAGTATATAATATCTATTTTTACTATTTACAATTCCTTATAATACGACCACAGGGCGATATTTGTCTCGAGAATATAACCGGTTATTTTCTCTACAGCCATTTGTAATCTTATCTCGTTGCTAAATTCCCGTTTTTAACGGAATGACTGCATTAATAATAATCTTCCGTTTAACTGTCTCATGAAACTGTCTTCATGAAATGAAGAATTCCTGATACGCTTTAAAGTTTTGTATTCGTGTACCTCTTGAGGTCTGATTATCTGTTTTCTTCTCTCTTATCCACACTAGGAGAAAAAGTGGCGCTATTGTCTATAGTCCAACGCGTATCACGACTTGAATACCTGGTTCTTTGTTGCCCACAAGGTCCTACCGCAAACATTGTGTAATTATAATTCCTGCTACATAGGGCAAACAAAACGTTCCCTTAATACCCGTATCAGGGAACATATGTATAATATCAAACTTTCCAACGATACACATTCTGTAGCCTCCAAACATATATTCAATTCGAAACATTCATTTGATAGAAAAAAATCTAAGATTTTAGACATTAACACCAGGTACAAGTCCAGACTTTTATCAGAAATGCTTCATTACTGCTACGCTAAACCTGATCCTGTCTTGTTACCTAACCCTTCAGCTCCCCCCCCCCCAAAAAAAAAAAAATTTACACCTGGATGAAAATTAATAATAAGAAATATAGCCTTTGAGTTTTGTCAACTGTCTAGTGCATGTGTTCTCTCTAGGTTCTTGCGTTTTTTATGCACCTAAAGAAAGGAACAAGGCTTCCAGAAACGTTGTGTATGTATTTGGCAATCTTTCTTTTTATTTACATTATATTATTACATGAATCTTTCTATTCCGGAAGTTTCATTATATACGAAATATTGCAGAGTTAAATTAATTTTTCACGGTGATTTTCTTTCAAATTCTTACTATCTCTATTGAGGCTATTGTTTTATGCAAGGTCCAAACTCCAGAAGATAAACATTCTATTACTGTTTACTTCTTAACGCTCCCGATTGTTCTTTCAGACGTAGTGAATACAATTTCTAGATGCGAATTGTTTTCTCACCAATAGTCTGGAGTTTCTCATATTTATTTAAAAACAAGTCAGATTATTATAACTGAAAACTTAAAAGATGTAAGTGTATTGAACAATATTGTAATAGGAAATATTCGCATACATTTACTCTTACAGCGATTTCATAAGTCTTCCTCATTACAGTGAATAACGACAAGTCTTTAAGACTGAGAAAATCAGGGGTGATTTTTAATAATTGAATTAATTATGGAAATTTCAGTGCGAATGCAGGAGAAAAAAATAAACTGACAGTTTGAGTGAGAAATTAAATGAGCGACCTAACAGACTGTTCATTACGCCGATATATAACAGTTTTCACGATATATATTTCCTTAAGATGAAGATTGATAATAGGAGGAGAGGAAACTCGGACGATATGGTCTGTATTCTGAAGTATAGAGTAATGAATGTGTTCGTCCTCTAAATCGTTTCGTACTATTTCAGGTGGCACGCACAATAACCACGAGAAAAAAACATATTCAGTATTTATAATTATAAATACTTGTAATTGTTTAATGTAATTAATTTTATTATGGTTAAATAAAATTTATTTTATAATTTATCGAAACAAATCCATAGAGATAGATTACCATTTAGCCATTACAACAGTCACAGTTGTCAAAGTTATTATGAGTTGGTATAGTTATATACGAGAATTTGGTTGATAATTTACAAAAGGTGGGATTGAAGCAAATTTATACAAAAATCTCAAGTTCTACAGACCGAAATGACGGAGTAGAAGTATGTTGGATAGATAGAACGGGCCTGGTCGATGAAACAAGATAATTTTAATATCCAAAGAAAAGCAACTAATGAATGGAAATACTAATAGTAGAACATTTGAAGTAGGAGCGCAGAAACAGTCAGAGCATAACCTAAATTATCGTCTAGCACAAGGTGACTTGGTATAAAGGAGGTCAATGCAAGGACTGGAAGATAACGTGAGGGCAGAATAATATGTCGTACTGCACAAGAGGGTACATGAAACCATAAAATATAGTAAGTATATTTGAGAACGAAACCAGAAGAATACGTGATAAGATACGAAGGTTTAATATAATAGTGATAATTATAATTTTAAAATATTTTTCGCAAACTGATAGAAAAGGCTTCTATTAAAAGGACAGTAAATTTCCTACAGAATAATATATATAGTGTTCCAATACGTATAGTTTTTAATACGGCAATTATCATGGTATCCCAGCTAGATTATCGGTAGGAATCATGTACTCGGTGCAGTAAAAGCTTTTTTTAAAAAATTTTTTAGGGTAGCTGGTTTCATGAAGGTAATCAAAATGGTGGCAACTCCCCTTTAATAGCATAGGAAGGGTTCTGAAAGGGAGGATGAGAAAATTTTACAGAGAAGCCTTGAAACGTATGCGAAAAAATGCACACAAAACGTGTGTGGCAGAACAAGTATTTCACAAGTAACAGAATGAAACACTACTACCAACAGTATGTATTATAAGCAGGTAAATACTGCTGTTTGTTGAATCAAGTGCAGCTCCCATTGAAATTTTGGTTTTATTTTTTTCCCTGAACCGTTTGTACTGCGCGTGTGCCAAAGACCAATGATTGTTGTTGAATATTATTATACTATATATATATATATATATATATATATATATATATATATATAAATCAATGTCTGTGAGTCCCCTATGCGTTCCTAAACCATTCAACCGATATTTTGGTAAGTTGTTATGCGCTCGCCAGATAAGGTTTCTGTTGGCATTTCGAGTTTCTGGGCAACTCCTAAGGGATGAATGGGGGTTAAATTTTAAAACATGCTAAAACGGCTGATATTAGCGTCGATTAATTACATTTATGGGTCTATGGGATTAATAGTTTCTATCCAGGTGTTTTTACTGCATAATTTCAACCCCTTAAGGCACAAAAAATGGAGGGGTGGAGGGGCGTTATATAAAATTATAGCGAAACAACCGAGTTTGGTGTCAAATCTAGTGTTATAGTTATTAATGAGTTTAATTCTGACGTTCACTATGTCAGTTATGTTCAGCCCCTAGGTGTGAGGGTGGGGAAGGAATTTTAAAACATTCTAAAACGGCCGTTTTCAGCGTCGAATATTTAATTTTCGGGGTCGATGAGATTAATAGTTTATTCTGCAGATGTTTTAGTGTATAATTTCAACTCCTTATAGCAGGGGAAGGGAGTCAAATCCGGGTTTATGGATATCGTTGAGTTTAATTATGACAACCCAGGCAACGCAGGGCACGTAGCTAGTATAATGTAAAATAGGATTACTTTTGTGGACGACGAGGTTGTGTCAAAAATATATCAGAAGCTGTCAGGTTTGTAATATGGATTCTGATCTGCTATGAAGGGATTAGTATTGCGTTATTATTCTGGAACGATGATATACATTTCTCTATAATTATATAATTCATTTAAATATGAACAAGTTTTCTTCCTTGCTTACATACTTTTTAAACTGCTTCTACAATAACGATTCCATTTAGTTACTTAAACACTTTCCAAATTTCTAAATACTCATATATTCTGCGTATTAATAGGAAAAAATCTAAATTCGATGCGAGAGTTGTACATTTATTAACCGAATAGTGACTACTGAATATTCTACGTGTTTCTTATTTGAATCGTTCATTCAATGAAGGAGAATCTATAGCATTATGAGATTTCGTTCAATCTGCTCCTCTTAAGATGAGCTTCCTATGATGTATGTGAACTTAAATTCTTAATTTTCACTGCGCTTTCTAAACATAAATTTTGTATTTGACACGAGACTAAAGGCATGAAAAATGAGAATTATACGAATACGAAGAAATTGAAACTACAAAAATGGATAACACATCATCTTTACTTTTCATCAAAATATATCAATTTTAAATGTCTTCCGCAAACTCAAGCTTATATATATATATATATATATATATATATATATATATATTTCAAATAATTTAGTTTTACATTATACGACTTTTGTAGGATGTAATCGTATATGAATTAAAATTAAATTGTAAACCCAATTAGACGTTCTTAGTGTTGAAATGAATCTAACAATGTAGAGAACACACATTCTGAATAGGATAGAAATTTCTGAAATTGATACAAAATAAATTATGATTAAGAATATTATTTCAACTTTTGGTTTCCAGCTTATGAAGGATTTTAATATGTATTTATAACAAATCTAGTTACCTGCTCATTCAAACCAACGATGAATTCAAGTTGAGTCATGAAGAACACATCGCCTTCTAGTCCACAATTTGCATGTGCCGCAAAGTTCCTTCACATCACATCAGGGTAGAAAATTGTGATTCTGCTTAGATTAGAATGTTTCTAGTAAAACATAAATGGTGATAATTGACAGAAACTTCAAAGTTTTACCAGCAGCGCGAACGTCAGGTTAATCCGTCTCATACGCTCATTTAAAGCAATTAATCTGACGCATGTCAACCTTACATAAATTATGGTTTCAAATTGAATTCCCTACTACAAATTGTAAACGTATTATAAATATCCCTACAAATTTTTGTGTCAATAAGTGACTTCAAATGAATTGTCTTTTCACCTTTTTTACATGTAGCCCAAGGTAAAAGTTTTTGTTTCAAACGACTTGGCCATTATGATCAAAAATAGAATTGACATTTAAGCAACTTGTAAAATGGATCAAAATCTTAACTTTATAGTAGGTTGTACAAAACGCATTCCTATGGAACATCCCGTGGAAAAACATTTCAGAGGCAAGAAAAACATTTTATTTTCAATCCCATCCACGCCTGAATGAAGTTTGTCTAGACGTCGTACATCACAACCAACGAATTGGCATGTTGTTCGACCTCTGCTCCACGTAGGATTGCTACCATTACAAAATTCATTGGGACCTTACCAACCACATCACAGATGAAGAAAATGTAGGAAATTGTAAAATAATAATGTGAGAGGGCTCAGGAAGTTAGTTGTAACAATATTAAAGAATGTTAGTTGAAATATGTTGAATATTCATGCAGCACTCTTTATTCGTCATCGGGCTGCAAGGGGTGATCCAGCTTCAGAACTGCAAGGACTTCTACCTGATAACAACAACGTTAAATGGTTAATTCTTTTTACACAGAGTCGATCGATCCAGCCGCGATCGAAGTATTAGTGACATTGGTTTGAGATCAACGATTTCCTGAGAGGAATTCCGTCAAAACATAGCATAAACAGTATTCACAACAATGCACTACGAATAATGACAGGAGCCGAACCTCCCCGATGTCAAGAAGCTAAAGAAATTACACGTGCAAAGAAGACAGTAAACCAACTACAAATCTATAATCAACGCACAAGCATCAGCCAGACATCAAATCAGGAAAGACGTAAGCAACATTAAAAATTACCCAAACAAGGAAACTAACTGAACGAATCCAAGAAATAAAAACAGAGTTAAAAAGAAAAATACCAATTCTTGACCACAATTCAACAGCAAACACCTCACCATTGAGGTTTAACCAAATCCCCATCAACACATCCTTACTAAAATTTAAGGACACACAGATCACCAGTGAAGAATGGAATAAATATCTAAAAGACGAATTGAATAAATACAACCGTTCCAGAATCATATTCACAGACGCCTCCAAAAACATGGAGGGAGTCAAAGATAACAGCAAAAGCCAAACCATAAATAAGAATGCATCTGTGCTCACTGCCGAACTGTATGCCATAAAAATGGTCAATCACCCAATTACAAACACGATAATAGCAACAGATTCCATCAATAGTGAACCGTGAAATAAGACCAAATGACATAAAGTATATTAGAGACAACATCACCCATCAAAAACTGTATAATTAGTCTACTATGGATCCCGGCACACAAGAACATCAAAGGTAACGAAGAGGCAGACAATCTCCCCAAATATGCTCGCTCCCGTACATCAATGATTTCAAAACACAACCTTTACCAGTAAGGTCATCTGGATAGTAATCACAGACAAATTGGAAGAAAAAGTTAAAATTAAGAAGAAAATTCAATCTATTGACAATAGAAAACATAAAAGATCTAAATACTCCTAAAACCCTGTCAAGCAGACAGCAGGTGGTGTTAACTCGCGTCAGAATCTCCCACACTAAATTAAACCACAGCTTTCTTCTTTGCAACACCCCTCCGCCTACTTGTCACAGCTGCAGTAGAATCCAAACAATATATCACATCAAATTTTAATGTCCGGCTACAAAAAGCAAAGAGACGAAACCCTAGGAGAAAATACCACCAAAAAAGATATAATTTCATCAAAAGAAGCCATAATTAAAACCATAAAATATTTAACCGAAATTAATGCATTTCACAAAATATAAATCGTATTGAAATGAAATAATTTACGTCTGCTTGAAAATGAATAATAAGAAAGACAGCCAAATAGAGACAAAATAATTATGAATAAATATGAATACGACACAACGTTTCTGGGATCATTGTCTGTTTTTTCAGGTACGAAGAAGAGCCTAGAAACGTTGTGTGGTATTTACATTATCACTTATTTTGTCTGTATTAGGCTATCTGTCTTATTATAAAAATATTGTATGTACACTACGGGCATTTAATATTGTATGAAAATTTCTTGGTCGCTAATAACATTTTAATATGGTTAAAGCGACCTAAAATAAAGTAAATAAAAATAAGAATATCAGAGTAAACATTTTATTTTATAATGTTTTAATCATGTTTTTCGATCTGATGGTTCTGATCAGGTTTCCCTGTTTTTTCAAAGTTTGCTCTTTTTTTTCCAAATTTGCGTTTTTTTCCAAATCTGCGTCTTTTCGCGTGAATTAGGTGTCTATCCCCATGGAAGCGGCCACGCTGAACACAGTTACAAACACAAAAGCAATTAACTTTTTCTAAGGGTAATGGTGACAAGTGATTTAGAAGCAGCGATATTTAAACAATTCAGAATATGTATGAAATTGCAAAGATAATCACTGCTAAACGATTCCGCGGAATGTAATAGAAAGTAATATAAACGTTAAATAAGTAAATACCAAGAATCTTCAAAGATGACTTCTGTGTCAGATTGTCGTTAAGCTGCATGTAAGTGGATTACTGTAAATATTGAAGGCGATTTTCAAATAACTTAAATCCCAAACTTCTGCAACGTAAACTGATAACCTTTATTGACTTGATCAAGCACTATAAGATGAAACGTTCGTTTGTGTAAAAAAAATCTCTAGTAATTATAAAATCGTGAAAAACAAACAATTATGACGCGAGACAATCAAGCAAGTAATTGCAATCTCCAATGTGGTACGACGATTATTCCGAGTATAATAATATTTTCAAAACTTAATCCATCCCGTGGAGTGTGCTGTTGGACCTTGGCATTTCGTCTCAGCAGCTAAGAGGCAAGCAGTCAAGTCTCGCGGACAACGACATTGTGCTATGACAAGGACGTACGAAGGCAGTTCAATAAATACTTACAAAATCTAAGAGTTGTTAATTTAAGCCATTTCCACTACGTTGTTTCATTTTAAGTATCAGTCGAAGAAAATAGTTTCTTATTTTCAAGCACTGTAAGAACGAGGTTCAGATATATATTAATCAATAGTAACACGGTTCCATATTTAGGGATTTGTGATAGTTAGTTGTCTAAATAATTTTACTGAGTACGTGTTTAATTTGTATGCATACTCTGTAAAAATAATATATATTATAACATTAATGGATCCTTCTTATTATGCTATGAATTAAATGCAAATATCTAGCTATCTTTATGTATATAAATGAATGTATTAGTGTCCCATATGCGCTCCTAAACCAATCATCCCATTGAAAGTTTGGAGAGTTGTGCGAATCCTCACGAAAGTATCTGTCGGTCTTTGGAAGCGTTAGGAAACTCCCAAGGGACGATCTGGGCTTGAATTTAAAAACATGCTACAACGGCCGTGTTTAGCGTCGAATAATTAGATTGATGAGATTAACCGTTTCAACCTCTTATGCCATGATAAGGCAACACCGTTAAGGAAGGGGATTGAGGAGCATTACATAATAATAGCGCGAACAAACGAGATTACTATAAAATCCACGATTATACAAACATTTACGGGTTAAGACACATCTACCGACTCTATGGGTGACGGTGGAATTTAAAAACATTCCTATACAGCCATTATTAGCGTCTAATAAAACGTTTTCGGGGTCGCTTAATTTGATAGTTTCATTATAGAATTTTTAAATGTCTAATTTCAACTCCAAAAGGCAAGGGAGGGAAGCACCCTTACCGTACGACTAGTGGTGGAAAAAATAATGCAATAAAGGCCGCGACTAGTTTAATTCTTGCATTATCCATGTTCCTTGTTGAGTAGGTGGACGTCGTTATCAAAAAGTGACCTGGAGTAGTTTTGACTTGCTTAATGTACCGGTTGTATTTTTTATTTTCTTAGGATACTAGTTATTTTTTGTCTCTGTGTAGTTAAAGGTAGTATTTTTTTACTCCTTTAAGGTACCAGGAGTATTTTTAGCGCGTATTTTTCTCTTTTAATTCAGCGCAATTTTTATCCACTCTGATTTTATGCAATAGGGGAATTCCCGAGTTGTTAAAGTACCGTCAGTTATCATATAGCTTAATTTGAAATTGGATGCCGAGGGGTTAGGTCGGTGAGGGAAACATATGTGAGTAAATGTTCCAAACACTGAAGCTATAGATGCTTTTCGGGGGTCACAAAATTTGCTAGGGTCATTCGAGGATTTTTAAGTGTCTAATTTGAGCTCAGAAAGGCAAGGAATGGAAGTAGCCCTACCAAAGTGGTGGTGGTGTTGGAAGGACCTTACAAAAATGTAATTTAAAAAAATTGTGTCTTTGCCGGTGTTATAGAAGTCTCTGTATATAATTCTCACATTAACCATGGTGGTTATTTAAATTTTATGTTCCTCCACGTGAAGGTGGACGCAGTTGACATAATGTTACAAGGAATAGTTTTGACCCTCTTAAGTTACCACTTTTTTATTTCCTTAGTGTATCAGATATATTTTGATCTCTGTTTAATTACATATTGTAATTATTTACTCCTTTAAGGTACCGGGTGAAGTTTTAGACTTTATTTAGTTAACGAGTATTTTGTAGAGTTTTAATTAGTCTTGATTTTTCACACTTTTTTGTCCATAACCCCCCGATTTGTTTCGTTATTTTTATGTAACGCAACTCGACCTCTATCCCTAAATGTGTTATCGGTCAGATTGCATTGTTTGAAAATTCACTAAATAAAATTAATAATGTGTTACTTAATTTAATAATTTTCTAAATTAAATAATTATTTTTTATGTAAATTAAAAACTATTTGTTTAATTTTATTTATTTTTCTGCAAATCAATTTTTTAAGCGGGATGATGTTGGCGTTCCCATATACATCTTCTTCGTATTCCGTAATTATTTTTTTAAAATCTATAATTACCATACTTACAATAATTACAAATGTAAAATTATAGTCAATCATTTTTTATTCGTTCCATAAGTTTTCATATAAAGTCCCATAAACACAATTAAATGGCTTTCTATAATATGAAGAAAAAAAGTAGGTGTCTAATGCAATTTTCGCCCAGTTCCCAATATTCACGTGCATTTCTTGTTCTCATTTTAAAGATATGATCTTAAATAAAATAAATTTAACTTCATAAATAACGCACAGATACTCACAACGGAATTAATTTTAATAAGAAAGACAGCTTTCCCGGTGTAAATTATTAACTAATTTTTCACGGTTACGCACCAGGCTCAGATTTCTCTATGTTGACGTTTCTGCGGCCTGAGTGGCGCTGCGTGACGTGTGCGTGGGGTATTTATAGTGGTCGGACATGCTGCGACCTGATTGACCGTTGAGGATCGCCTGACAATTACTACGCGACATGGAAAAACATGTGTCCTGGACGCTGTGGTCAGGCGATCCTCAGCGGCCAATCAGGTCGCAGGATGTCCGACGCTATCAATACTCCACGCACACGTCACGCAGCGCCATAGTGTGAAGACAAAGGTGGAAAACGACCGGCTGAAACGTCACGTCGAGAAATCTGAACATGATGCGTAACCGTGAAAAATTTATTAAACATATAAATTGTTACATTAGAAGACGATATGAGCAGTCATAATGTACCAATATGTCACATAATGTATCAATATTTAAATTCGAGATTAATTACACTGTGACAAAGAAGATATATTTAACGATCATCAACACGAAAATAAATCAGGCTGAGCAAACGTTAAAAACATCAAAACAAACCTTTCTTCCACTCACACAGCCTGAATATTTTACAAATATGTACAGAAACGTTTTTGTGTTGTTAATTAAAGATTTTATGATTTATTATTATTATAAATTATAAAAATCGTCTGTTAATTGCCGTTAAGGATATTCATTGTTAAAAACAGACGTGAAAAGAAAATATATGACTGATATTTCAGTATAAAGAGCTGACAATTTGCAGGAAAACAAAATAAATTATTCCATTTAAAATAAATAAAGAATATTTATACAGATCAAAACATCATAGTTACACAGGTTTTTAAAAATATAAATGCCTGGTTCGACAGCTTATTTTTTTAAAATATAAAAATGTTAATCGTAAATGGGTTATTGTTTCCTAAACCCTGTAACTTCTATTACAATTTTGCTTCTAAACTAAAATGATGACTATGCAACCTGTATCTGTGACAGGTCTATTTGTAAAAAAAATTATCTGATTTATATTCAAATGATCTAATTATTTTGACTATGGCACATCTCAGAAACCTAAATTTTCACAACTTGATTCCATACGTATAGATAATTGATTATTTTTCTCTTTAATAAGTAATTATTAATTGGAGCTGGCTGATCTATCCTCAACATTTGGTATTAATGGGATTAAAATTTTAAGACCACTTCTTCAGGACTTATTGTTTATAGATTAATGATGACTATGCACCAATTATTATCTGTATCTGCGACAGGTCTATTTGTAAAATTTGATTTGATTTATAAGACTTGACAAATATTGATCTAAATCAGATGAATTTTGACATAGTGCACATTAATTTAGATTCCACATTTGGGAATAGCTAGTTAAATTTACATGTGCAATATTTTCCCATTTATCAAATACTATGTAATGTAGACAATTTTCAGCTGGAAAAATATTCTGATTTAAATATCTTCAAATATAAGTTAAAATTATTCCTCGTGAAGAACTATTATTATTGAATAAATTAATTTTTTTAATGTGAATTGTACTATTGATATGATTACAGTAATTTGTAATGAAAAATACTTTAATATTATCACTTATTTTCTCTGTATTTGGCTATATTTCTTATCATCACTTGTTCATTATGCATGATCATGGACATAATTTCTTTGTGACTCAATGTATCTAACTGCATTTATAGATTTAGTTTATGTTACTTCTCCTATATCTAGGAACATGTGCTGCAGATTCATTCATGATTCATCATTACTGTTTACCAATTTTTTCTGTAACTGTCATAAAAATAGGTTTGATTGTAAAAAAATCATCTGATTTAGATGCAAAATTTGAGAACTCTTTTAAATAATTGTACAGTCAATTGTAATAACCTAACATCAAAATTTGGTTCACATTTAACATATATATTTATGTTATCAGAATTATTCCCAATTTGAATATATTTTTTTAATGGAAATAAATGCTTAAAGTAGAACAGAAATTGAAATACGTTCCCTTAATATTTACACATTTAAATTCAAATATGTGAAATGATAGTGATATACGCACAATTTTTTTACAAATATTGATTGGAGAAATTCGTCAGTTTTTATGATTAATAGCTCATAAATTGTACACTTATAACGTCCTTCCCAAATATGAAATATACATTGTATGTAGTATTATTACTCACAAATAATATGAAGAAACAAATTCTGTTATCCTACTGAAAAGCCAACTTTGTTCAATTACATATATTAAATGCACTAATTTGTTTACATTTATACAACTTCATAGAAATACTACTAGTTTCCCACGAGAAAGTTATAAATGGAATTTTTCTTTCGCTAATCCTCTTGTTTAATCTGATACCATTTTCCGCAGAATAGCAGCTAAAATTAAATAATTTGAATTCATATTTAAAACAACGTTTCTCAATTACCACAGGCACAAAAATTAGAAATACAGTCAGGTTTCTGTTGTGTGTCGTTGTTGAGGTTCCTGCGTTTTAAATCACCTGACGAAAGCAACAAAGATTGCAAAAATGTTATGTGTTATTTATTTTATCACTTAATTAGCCTGTTATTTGGCTACGTATTTACGTAATCAATGCTGTGTTAATTGAATTAATAAATGCTTTGTGGTTGAATTTGTGAGTGATAAATCGAAATTAATATCCTATAACTTCACGCAAATTCAATAAGCTGTTAGAAACTGACGTAGTCATCTCCAAGGAGCCGAGATCCACAGTGTGGAGACGTCAGAGAGAGTGCAATATTTGAGAGCGTAACAGATTAGTAGAGCATCATAAGAAATGTTAATTTATTGTCAAATGGGCCCCAACGAAGGACATCAATCGAATACAAAAAGTTATGGGATTCTTCACTGTATTGTGGGTCAAATTTCACTGATAAAAACGGATCTTTTGATTATATTAGCAAAATAAAGGCATCTTTACAAGAGTAAATGACTAATTTGATCTTACAGTTTTTTGAAAGTCGTCAGCACTTCGAATGGTCCAGCATTGTTTCATTACATGCGGAATAGGTGGATCTCTGTATCAGGGGTTGCTGGAGAACTTGTAGACCCCAATCCCAAAACAGCAAAGTGGAGCTGTTACCTCCAAAATGCTATCCCGCAATCAATTAGCAAAATATAAATACAAATTTCTGTCTCCTTGGATAAACATTGGCCTACTTCGGAAAACACGGCTGGGGGTATGCGCGTTATATTTCATTCACAGAAAATAATTTACTTCGTTCGCTAGGACTGACTTTCTTAACATCCTGCCGTTCGTGAACTTGACCGTCGAAGTTGCTCATACATTTTACTGTAAAATATAATAAATTTCAGAGTACAAACGTTATGGCCATTTTATTCAAAACAATGGTTTTTGTTGAAATTACAACCTTTGGTTATTGATTCAGATTTACTGTGAATGACGCAACACGTTTTCTTTATTCGTCTTATATAAAGACACAAAATGACGTGTAATACGGACAACCGTCACAAGGATTGTATAATCTGTAACTATAATTGCAGTCCGCATTCTATACATAACTTGACTGCGTTACATCTGAATGGTCTTCAATAATTGGGGATCAATAAATTATTATTTTTCGTTTCGAGCTTTCTCTTAAACAAATAGTACATAAACCCAGTGAAACGCATGAGGAGTAATTCATAACATGAAATACTGAGAAAAGAAAAAAGGCAGAAACTATTAACTAATCTTACCAATTCTATTGAGGTTCAATAGATTATTATTTATTTTTTTACTTTGTCAAAAGCATGAATTAGTTCCACAAACTATTAAAGCTTGAACATCCTACAATGTTTGAGGCATTTAAACGTAATTGAAGTATTTCGTTCACGAAATAGAATTTATTATTTTTACGCAAATAAATTAGCAATCATGTCAAAAAAACCGAAGATAACACATCACAAAACTTAAAAAAACATCTCCAGAACTCCTGAAACTTCATTGAATCAACAACAATATACTACGATGAAATTGTACTAATTAATCGGCATTCTAAATAAATAGGAATACACACATTTATTATTATGAGTAAGATGAAGGGGAAAATAATTTGTAAAAAGAACAAGTATGTTATCATATACGCCAAGCAAAGGAATAAGGAAAGATAATAGAGTCATGTAACACGGCGTTTTAAATTTTTAAGGTCTTTCTGAAAATAATGGCTTGTTATGTGACTGTGTTGTATCCTGAGATTAGCTTATTTTTTCTGTCGTTTGCTGATCACCGTATATTTATAATTCCCAAAATACTTAAAACCAATATATATATATATATATGTATATATATATATATATATATATATATATATATATATATTATTCCAAGAACTATCCGACGAAATAGACAAAGGTAGGATAATAGATGCTGTCATCATAGATTTCTCTAAAGAATTTGACATCTTTCCACATGCCGATTTGATAGAGAAACTAGCCAAGACAGATATCGATGGGCGGGTTTTGCTTTGGATACAGGAATTTCTCAACGAACGAACTCAAAAGGATAAAGCTTGGCAGCCATATGTCAGTAGAACAAAATGTAACTTCGGATGTGCCTCAAGGATTAGTAATCGTGCCTTTATTGTTCCTGATATATATTAATGATCTGCCATTTAAAATCGGTTTTGCTGAAGATTGTATTCTATATAGAAAGATCAATAAAGATTCGGATGAATTCGATTTACAAAACGACGTAGTTGCACTAAATAGTTGAGCTAAAGCAAATAAAATGATGAAAAATAGTGAAAAAAGCTAAACAATTACATTAAATAAATAACGCGCAAATATACGATTGGGGAGAAAATACATCAAGAAAACAGCTTCAAACATTTATGAATCATTTCTAACTCAAATATAGGGTGTTAAGAACAAGTAAATTCTGCTTCTCGAAAGTCTTGGAAATAGAATATTAGAAAAGGTCTTTGGCAAGCAACAGAACTTGCTTATAAATCTCTGGTTCGTCCCATACTCGAGTATGGTGAAATTTGTTTGGATCCATATAGAAAACACCAAATAGATGGAACAGAAAAATTTCAGAGCGGGGGTAAATAAATTTGTAATACGAGAAACTGTTTTTTTTTTTAGGGCAACAGGCTACATAAGGGTGATCCACATTGGGCAACTCCCCTTTAATAGCATAGGAAGGGATTAGAAAGGGGGGATGCGGAAGGGTGGAGGAAGGTAGCCAAGGGTTAACTAGGGCCCCCGGGCTATGGTTTAAGGATGCTACCCGGCATTCGCCTAAAGAAATGCAGGGAAAACCCTAGAAAAACCTGCATCGGGTAGGTCGGGCATTTGGTACTTGTCCCACGCCCTTCCAATGACGGGAGAGGAGTTTGCTGTGGGGACGCAGCTTACCCCTCGCCATGCCTTGGCCTGTTTAGGAGGCAGCTGGCCGACTATTCCAATAGGAATAGCGGACAACTCTTGCCGTATGCCCAAGGTCTGCGACCCCGGAACATACACCTCTCAAAACAGACCGAGGTGCCTCGGCATGTGGAAACCTTAGTTCAAGAAAAACCAGAGAGATGTGAGAGCATCCCCAAAGGTAGCCCCGCCAGAGCTCTCTGGGAAGGTTCACCTGCGAGGAATCCTTTCGCAGGCTTCAACTACGAGAAACTGATCACGGGCGAGGAAATGTAGAGAAATTAGGGTGGGAATCTTTGGCAACGTGACAAAATAAAGATAGACTTTGCGGTCTATTTAAATCATGAACACAACGGGATAAGGTCGAAAAACCAACTTACATTGGCAGAAGTGATCACATATTTAAAATCAAAACAAGACTGCATAAAACCGACGTAGGTAAATTCTCATTGCTAAACAGATCGATGGGCTGTTGGAACAATTTACCTGCAGCAGTGTTTGAGGCGAATCTTCCAATAAGAAGAATAAACTAGTGAAGTGTATTTTTATTACATAATATATAAGTTTATGTCTATATTTTTCTTTAGTGAAGTGAAGGGTGGACAATTTTTCAGGATAAATTTCTAAGACTTATCTTATAATTATTATTTTTCTTCCAAAATTGTTTTTAACTATTTTTTATACTTTTGTTTATATATTTGTTTTAACCTGCCACCGGGAACGATTCCAATCGCAGATGATAATATACATAAATATATAGTTCACAATCTTTATTTTCAAGATATAATTGTCTATTTAGTATTTGTTTGTTATTATGTATTTATTTTATTATTATTTCTTTATATGTATTTTTAGTATTGTTCTTATTTTCTTGGGATAATGTTTCGTGCAAATATCATTGTTGTTTTTTTATTATCCATATATGTAATTTGGGACTCGTCCTATTTACTTAGAACTGATCTAATCAAATCAATTTTTAAATGATTCGTTTGACGTCGTCCAGTGTCATCGGTTAGCTGGAAACACGAAGTGAAGAAGGAATATGTTTTGTAGAATCAACAATAAATTGCGTAATAATCTGTTGCTTATGTTCGAATTTTAACGATTTTAGCTTCAAGTCGAACGTGTATTAATATTCCCAGGATAAAATAGTTTTAATGTACAACATAAAAAAGTTTAGCTTCGATAGTAAAAATGCATTCAAACATTTCGACCACGTCGAATCACTATTAGCATTGTAGTCACATTAAGTCAATTATCATAACCAAAATCATCTTTTTAATTGTAATCAACGTTAACGCTTGGGTTTTCTATGGGTTTTCGATTGTAGCGGAGTTAGTTATGAGTCACTTGGAAAACTTCATTTCACACCTGTGAATGGTCACAGATATGTTGACGATATTATTTGCATTATTCCATACAGCTGAATTGATGAATTAACCGTCTTTAATTGGAATAATCCACATTTAAAATTCACTTTCGGAGTGTGAATAAAATTACACCATCAGTTTATTAGAGGTATCCGTTTCCCATATCCATCATAAGTTAAGGTATAATTTGTTCCACAAACCAACATTTTCAGGCCGTGTTCTAAATTGTTTGTCTGCTATTGTGCTATTCTTTACAATTTGATTGATAAAGCTATATTACTATCCAATCCTATCCATAATTTAAAAACCTCTACTGTGTCAAAAATATTTTACTGGCCAACCTCTATACTATTGAGCTTATTCTAAGTATTTAAACATTAGATTATGTAAAATTAATTTAGAAATCAACCACAACAATGTTTTAAGAAAGAATATGTACAATGGTTTTATTGTATAAACTTTCGATCACATGTTATCATTTCATCTAATACAATTGTTTAAAAATCTACAATTTTCTGTAATTTTTAAGTCTAAATCTTCATTTTCTGGTTTTATCAAAGGACACAAACATCCTATTAATAATTTTTCCACTACCAATGTTGTGTATAAAATTAAGTGTTAGAACTGTGACTTTTGTTATATCGGTCAAACAAATAGAATTTTAAATACTAGGATAAAAAAAATCTTTGTAAACAATGTCCTATCATCAAAAATTATATAAAATTTAATCACTGTTTGGTTTTTGGCAGAGAAACACATTATTGGAAAAGATTAAAAAACTATGAAATTGTGCCTATTAAAAACCAAACAAGTTCTGTTAATACTTCTATTAGCAAGGGATCAGAAAACTCAAGAATGTTTTATTTCAAGTTCTTTAGGTCTTATTTTTTAAGTTTAGTTTTAGTTCCTTGTTCAATTTCAAGTCTTATGTCATCGCTGTTTTAACAAGAGGCTAATCTGCGTCGAATCGTCGGGCATTTTTAAATTCAAATTTACATATTTTAAGTTTTTCTTTTTTAAGTTTGACGGTATGAAAGTGGTTTTTAGCATTATTAGTATATTGTAGGTGGGTCTATATTCAGGTCGATATTATAATTTTTAGAAACCATCTCCGTCATCAGCGGTTTTCTTTCTACATTTAAAACATGACTATAAGTTGAATTTTGACGGTTTAAACGCAAAATTAAAATTAAGTTTTGTAGAGAATAAAGTTTCAGCTATAAAGGAAATTTTAAACAAAGAATCTTTGTTGGTCATAAGAAATATAGCCAAATAAGACAAAAGTAGTGATAATATAAATACCACACAACGTTTCTGGAAGCATTTTTCCTTTCTTCAGAAAAAAATTAAAGAGCCTAGAGAGACAAAACTGCACTAGTCACTTGACAAAACTCTACAGCTATTGCAGTTGTGTCTCTCTCGGTTCTTACATATTTTCTGCACCTGAAAACAGGAACAAGGCTCTCAGAAACGTTGTGTGGTATTTATATTATCACTTCTTTTGTCTGTATTTGGCTATCCTTATTATTAATTTTCAGTCAGACGTAAATTTCTCATTTCAATCTCTGGTGGTCATTAAGCAGAAGGAGATGCAGAAATTTAGTTCGAAAACTCGTACAAATACTTCAGATCCAGATAAAACCGAATATATCAAAGTCTTTGAGGTTTATCTGAATGGTTAATGTTGATATAAGAAGAGAAAAAAATATTTTTGTGAATTCGTACGGGTTTTTTTTTTGCTTTTTATTAGGGTATCTAAAATCGATGTTTAAATCCTGTATGTCTGCCACAATGAATTAGTTAGCTTTCCACAATAAACCGGAACCCCTTATTTAGCTATTTTTTTGTTATATAAACCCGTGAGAAAAATTTTAGCAATATCAAGCAGGCAACCGTCATCTTGAGATAAAATTGCCCCCGTTAGTTTTCGGGGCTTACTTAAAGTAAACATTTGTTGTATGATTAGGCGAGTAGTTATCAGTAAAATAATATTAGGATTAAAGGCATATTTAATTAGATTTTTAAAAACTTTTAGTGCAACAAAAAGTCCTTTAAATAAAAAAAAGACGCAGGCCAAATCGAATAATTGGAATACAGGGCGATAAACCCTCTGTTTCAAAAGCCAAACTTAACGTTATTAATTTCGCACAGTGTTTCAATAACCATGTCAATTTTTCATTATTTCAAGTAGTATTATAACCGCCAGTTTCGTTTTTTTTAATGAACGCTACGTTTACAAATCGTTAGGAAGACCAAAGGCGTTTGTTAACTTTCAAATAATTTGACATATTTCATGGTCAGAACATATTTATTTCTGAATCAAATTTTCCGGTTAAACGTGACTTCATATAAGCATCATTCCTGAGTATACTTTGGCCACGTTACATTGTCCGCGCAATCGTAATAGTCGTTCACTATGTAAATTCTTACAAGTACAAACGTCGGAAGGTTGACGACACGTGGTTTGCTAGTGCAAGGTTTATCTTCTTTTTTTCCTTTGCTGGTAGGCAGGATGTTCGCTTCGGCGTCGTAGGCGGCGGCTGATACAATCGATGTGCGCACAGGCCTCGCCACGTGACGTTACACAAGCCAGCAAGCACGAGGACCGTCGTGCGCCTCCAGGACACCACACCAAACAATATATATCACTTGACCTCGTTCATTTCGTCCGGTTCTCATTCCATACCACGGACAATCTACGAAGCGGAAAGTAAATGTCGAAGACAATTAAAGCTATAAGCAAGCAAGGTTCGCCCATTCCACTAACATACAATTGCTGCCCCAAGAGAAAATTCCATAATGCGTATCTCGTAATCCACTGAGTTGCAAGCCGATATAGTCGAGAAGTTAGGAACTTGATTTTTATCTCCAAATGAGTAATCAATGACTTTGAGGTAACCTCTGATGAAATATTCTAAGGTACTCTCGGACAGCACACGCAGTTTATAGGCGGATGAAACTTAGGACACGAAGAGCTTAGAAGTTATATTAGCAACAAAGCTACAGTAAGAATTACTAATTACAAAGGAAACAAATTTATTCTTTCGAAGCTGCAAACCCCACCAAGTTCAACGTTTATATATAGCAACGGTTGGGCAAATACGGCTCTTCGCTGAGGCAAAAGCGGCTCCCATTAAAATTTATTTTTATTTTTATACCTGAACCATTTATAGAGCCAAAGGATTGTTATTAGACGTTATTAGACTTTTTATTAATAAATATATTTCCGTTATATTTGAATTGCAATCCTAAAATAAATAACAAGTCTTTCTTTTTATAACCTTTTTTTTATGCTATTACTAGCTGATTGCCCGGAGTTCCCGGGGTATTTATTTAAATTAACCTGAAGTAGGAATTTATTCGACATTAACCTCTTGATAAACATTACATCTAACCAGCACCAATAGCGCCAGTGTTATAAAATTTACTCATTTATCCCCTCCCCGCCCTAACCCCTCGGCGTCTAACTTCAAATAAACCACGACGATGACTGACAGAATTCGGGAACCCTCCTATTACATAAAATAAAAGTGTCTTAAAAATTACGACGAATTAAAACAGTAAAAATAGTCGATAGCCTAATAAAGCCTAAAACTATTCCAGATACCTTAAAGGAGTAAAGAAATACAAACGGTTAACTAAATACAGAAGGTACCCTAAGAAAATCAAATATTTAACTGGTACCTTAAGAGGGTCAAAACTACTCCGGGTAAAATAAAAAATTTTGAATTTGTTTATCTACGACTGGCCCTTAATAAATTACTGAGTTCCCGGTTTTTTAATTAAATTAGCCAGACGAAGGAATTGATTGCACTCACTTCTTGGTAAGCATTTCATTTGACCAGCATCAATAGCGTCACTGTTTGGAACATTGACAATCCCCTCCCCGACCTAACCTCTTGACATCTAACTTCAAAGAAACCAGGTTGATGACTGACTGCACTTTTAACGATTCCAAAATTTCTTCTATTACATAAAATTAAAGTGTCTAAAAATCATGCCGAATTAATAGAGAGAAAAATAATCGCTAAAGTAAAAAAGTACCAACGGTACGTCAAAGTAAAAATTAAAACTTTTAACTAATTCCCTTTACTACCATCGTTAATGTTAAATTTAAAATAAGCAACTGCTACAACTCCGCAATCGACACCAATGTTGGTCTTTTTCGCATTATTTCCCGTACGGGAACTTCCCATCCTTGCCTTTTGATGTTGAAATTACGCGCTTTAAACTTTTAGAATAACACTATCAAATTCAGTGACCCCAAAATTCGCCACTAATATCGTCTGTGTTTAGTATGATTTAAAATGTCACCAAACGTTCATCCCTTGGGACTTGCTTAACGCTTCGAAGGCTGAAAACCCATCGGGGGCGTACGCATGAGTCACCAAAGTATCACAGTAGTATCGTAATGGTAAAGGAACGCATAATGAACAAACAGACAATAATTCTTATACATTCTATATACAAAGTTATTCTACGGTAGGACAAACTGCGATTTGGTACAGCTTACTAAAACATACATTTGTTGTATAGGAATGTTACGCGTTGAGGCACGAACAGAAACATGAGACATGAAATTAATAACATTGTTTATTTACATCATCATCGCAAAGTGCTGCTTGTTGGGAGAACGTAAATGTTTGAATAATGTTTTTAATTAAATATTTAAGTCGATGCTTTATCAATCCGAAGAGAATTTCTAACAGGTGTTGGTAGGTAAAAATATGGTGGTCGTGTCGCTTTAATGAGCCGACTTTGATAGAATTATTTCCGGTACATTACCACTTGCATATTTGGCCAAGTCAAGAATCCTCAGATGGCTCGGGCGGATACAGAAATCCCTTGTACTTCCTGGAGAAACGGTCACAAATACTGGTGTTGTTATCAAGTCAGTTCCATAATTTCCTCAAACGCATTCTCCAAACCGCAATCACCATCCGAAACTTGAAAACTAATTTCCTCTCGAAACTCAACTTCTTCAAAAGATCCCAAAATTATCTGCCTTCCACTCCAAAACTAAAAAAAACTATCTTATAACATCCCTAAACTAACTTCTTCTCCAAAACTAACTCATAACATCCCCGAACTAACTTATAACATCACGAACAGACTTACTTATAAAATCACAAAACTGACTTCCTCTTGCTCCAAAACTCACTGACCCTAAACTGAAAACTAACTAGTTGAAAAACTAAAATCCAACTCCCCATAAACTAAAAACTAACTGTTTCTCGATTTCTCTGCCAGCTCCCTTCAGGTTTTCGAAATTTCCCCCCACAGGGTCTTTGATTCCTCTGTTTTTCTCCACATCTCAATTTTTTATTATCCACACCATCTACGGGGTTCACATGGCCAAAATCAGGGTCGTGGGAAGACACGGACGCGATGGTGCCAATCTGGTCGAGAGTCTTGTGTGAATGTGATAAAATCTTGAGACCAAAGGTTAGCCTAGCCAGACACGAACAATATTTATAATCTCTATAAAGGATTGCTGCACCGGGGCTGTTTTCGTTTTCTCTGAGTTTATCTGAGTACCTAGAAAGCGAGCATTGACCCTCACCAAACTCAAGCCGTCAATATTAATTTCGCAAGATATTTTCTTTGGTAAAATAAGTTAATATACGTAAATAATAAACATAACCGCAATTAATTTATCCCACTTTTGTACAGTACAAATTTAATTATCGTGAAACACGGTACTACCTTAGTTACAAGAAAGCTGTTGAAGTAAGAGATAAGCATGCCGTGTCTCTTGATACACACATTTTACAACAGATGTCGCAATCGTACTAATTTTATCGTTCCTTCATGTTTCTTATAGGCCTGAGAGTTGCGTCTCTTAAAAGACAATTATCGTACATCGCTTATGACTTAAGGATATATATCTTATCGCGCTATAGTGTACCCGGCTGTAAATTCATTGCAATCAGTGCATCAACAATGGTGACCGACACTTAAATGATTTAGTGTTTAAAAAACGTTAAATTAAAATGATATTGTGTAAGCTTTGAAGTAATAAAACAATTTGTTATTATTTTGTTTCCATTTTATTAGCTTCACAAATAGGGGCGTTCTGTTTGCGGAAACCTGTAGATTGTGAAAGAGACAATGTAGATCGTAGGGCTGAGGCAAAAAATTGCATGCCACGTTTGCGGAACAGTCTGCTAAGACGACAAAACACATTGTGCCAAACTACTATTCCTAACTAAGAAGCGAGGGTAGAAAATTGTACAAAAACATAAGGACTTATGTCTGTTCGAACATTAGAGGTCATTTTACCTCAATTTCGAAAGGTGAAAGAATCCTACGTACTTTGTAAGACGTGGAAATGTATTTCAGCGAAAAGTCTCGCGATATAAAATTGTTGGGTTTTAAAAGTGTCTTAGAAAGAAAATCACGAAATGGATGGAAGCTACTTTTCCTGATAAAATCTATTAGGAAATGAGAGACACGTTTTTAGGAATATTCTGGTATATAAAAGACTAATTATGGTATTGTAAAATACACGGTATTAATAAAAATTCTTAGTGCTCATTTTGACCCAGATACGGTCAGTCACCTTCGCACGTTACAGAAAAAATAACTCAATCCAGTTTCTTTCTTTGAGGAATGCTTTAAAGTGCTCTGACAATAGATCGTTTGTGCATGTACCAGGGCTGCGGAGGGTTCAACATAATCGATTCCAAAAGGTCCCAGAAGGCGGAAATAGCGGCGCTTACAAATAGAAACAGACCCAGCTCATACAAAGATCTCGAATGTCAGAGCCTTTAAGTGGGAAACGACCTCAGTTTAATATGACGTGAAAAGTTCCGATGGTCAAAGATGGAGGCTACAACGGCAATAGTTCAAACGGCAGCTGATTATTTAGAAGAAACATGCGATTTAATTAATGTGACGCGCATTTTGTTTTATTAAATTTATTAAAAAAACGCGTAAATATTTATTTAATTATTTCTTAAGTTTGGAATTTTCAAGCCATCAGAATTCGTTTACGAATGTACTTTGTTTCGGGGTGGGGTTTCCTATTGGTCGTAGAAGCAGCTGCCTAACCAAGCGGAAAAACTTAATCTAAGCAGACGTCGCCAAAAACCGGAAAAATCCATTATATGCAGGGATTAGTACAGCCCAGTTGGAGTTACAATACTTACAAATTATATTTTGAAACCTGGAGTATTGTAATATCACAGAACTGGCGTTCTTTTCTAATTCCAATCATGTCATGACAATAGAGAAACGCGAGAGAATATGCTAAAGCGAATGGAGAAATTGATCAGATGAAGCGGACGACAGTGAGTTGGAAGAGCAGATTATTTGTAGCAAGCAGTTTTTTGGTAGCCAGCAGTCGAAGTTGATAGAACAAACAGTTCTTTGGTAGCAAGCAGTTGAAGATGATAAAACAAACAGCTTAGCAGGAATCTTATGAAGTCGTGACCAGTATCAGCGTTGACGAGTGGCCGAGGATCAGTCTTGAAACAAGTAAGTACGTGGCCTCAAACATCACAGACGCTTATGGATCTACCACGAGAAGGAAGGACGGAAGACAATCAAATTTCCGATTCATGGAAGAAATAGGAGCCGCTAGTGTTCACGCCTGTCTCTGCTGGGCGATAAACACGAAGGTCCCCTGAATGAGTGAATTATAGTCACTTCGTTTCATGCTCGTATTTGATAAATATAATAGTAGTAAAGTAAATTAAATTATGAATAAGAAAGATAGCCAATTTAGAAAAAAAGGGTAATATAAATACCACACAACGTTCCTGGGATCCTTGGGCCTTTCGTCAGGTACTAAGAAGAGCCTAGAGAAAGTGAAGTTGTGATTCAATAGGCTCTTCTTAGCACCTGACGAAAGGTACAAGGATCCCAGAAACGTTGTGTGTGGTAATTATATTATCATTTTGTCTTAATTGGCTATCTTTCTTATTCATTATTTTCAATCAGACGTAATTTTTTACTTTTAAATTAAATTATGTTTTATATGGATTAAAAAATATTTTTATTTATTTTCTGAATAAATTTAAGATCGAACAGAAACTTTAGACCACTCACTGGCGCCCAATTAAATTAAATAATTCTAAATAAATTAAAATAAATCACTCCGTATCAGAACGTTACACTAGTGACGAAAACCAGGAGCAGAGGAGGGCGAGGTATGTTAGCGAGGGTTGAGGTGTTGTTTTCTAAAAATACGGGAACGTCCTATTCATGATGTGTTTCGTGAATTGAAAGAGAACAACGATATATTAGGAGAGTTTCCTGAAACGAATTTGCGAATTGTAGCAGCAATAGCGGAAACAGCGAGAAAATTAACAATCAAATTCTAATATGATTACTCATATTGGGCGGTCAATTGACTTTATTGTTTGATAATGTGAAACATAAGTACAAAACTCGTGATTGGTAGCGAATTCACGGAAAGTGTGCTAAGAAAAAAAGGTTTTATAATCTATAACCTCTTTGTTGTATCCGTTTGACATAAGCATTATATCACTATAGTTACCATTATCAACGTTGAAAAAATCCAAGGACGCCATTTCTTTCATGCGTGACAGTTTTAGTTTAATATAATTTTTATATTTCTTGTGTACTGTATTTTGTCGCGTATATGTTTTCGCGTATGGAATGAAAAGGAAGAGATGACAGCGAAGTTTAGGTGCAAAAACATATTAAAGTGAAAAATGGACTGTTTTGAAATTACATATGTAGTGAACGACGAACATGATGTGACGAATTACGAGTAAATTTCGGAGGAAAGATGTGAAGCATCTGTATTGAAGAATATGTTAGTTACCATTAATGACCGGAAGGTACGGAGGTAAATGAGGTTAGCCACATTGATTGAAGAGAATTCCAGAACATATTAAGGGCAAACAACCAGGTAGGCTAAAAGTATATGAGCAACTCTTCGCAAACCCTGCCACATACTCCGTTTTAACAGCAGAGTGTACCCTACCCCATTTGCATTTAGGTGAGGTTGGAAGAAAGAGGTTATTGAATTATTAACCCTGATACGGTGGTAAAGTAAAAAACGATTCGGTCAAATTCGTTTATGCTTAAACGATACACGTTTAAAAGAAGTCATAATTTCGCATCAGGAACGACTTTCACTAATTGAGGAATGCTTAAAACTATTCGCAGGCAAGAGATATATCACGTCGTCGGACATAACGAACGCTTTCCATCAAATAGAGTAAAAACTCCCACGTAAGTTGACAGCGTTCAAAGTACATCACGTTTTGAATTATGTACGGCTACCGTTTGTTTTTAAACATCCTATCAATTTGTCCCTGATATGGTCCTGAAAGAGGAAATTAAGTAGTTTTTGACCTTTTATATTAGTGATATTTATGCAATCGACTTATTAAAATAATATTGTTATTGTATGTTGGAAAGAGATTTACAGTGATGTATGGATGTTGTAATCACACATCACACATTGAAATTGTTTGATAATCTATAACATCTTTGTTGTATCCGTTTGACGTAAAAATGTTCTCACTAAAGTTATCCTTATGAATGTTGAAAATATCCAAGGACGCCATTTCTTTCATGCCTGAGAGTTTTTGTATAATTTAATGTTTATATTGTGTGCTGTATTTTTTCGCGTATATGTTTTCGCATATGGAATGACGTACATTTGTAATGCGATCGGAAATTCGTGCGCACGTTAGAATGTGACGTCAAAGGCGAAGAACCTGTTAGCCGAGCCACTACCACGTCATAATTCGAAGCTTTATGTAAAACGTCTTCTGGAGTGACACCTAAGTGTTACTCTTCATATCGATTTATTATTGACGGTGTTTGTTGCTCGCTGTGCACAGTTCCCAATAATTATGAACTCTTGCAATTACAAACACGCAATATGTATTAAAATAATATAATAAATAAAAATAATATTTTAAAATAAATAATATTATTTTCGTCTGTTTTTTTAATATTATAAATTTTAAAAAAATTAACGAGATTTTCAGAGAAGTTCAAATATTTTATTTAACACTTTAACGACGTTTCAGTTCGTTTTTGCACTTTCATCACGGTTTCAATAAAGTTATGTTATTACAGTAACAATTTTGTTTGACAAATAATCCACCAACATTGTTGGATTCTGACACATTTATCGTTTTTGTACCCATTTATATATAATATTTTTATTTTCGTCCGTTTTTTAATATTATAAATACATATTATTATAATATATATTATAAAATTATTGTTAAATAAAATATTTTAAATTGTCAGAAAAAGTATTTAATCTTTAAAACTGTAATTTTTTCTGCAGCCATTCATTCAAAATTAATACAAAACATTAACCAGAAAGAAAGTAGTCGTGTACCGTATTTCGTCGAGCGCAGTGCAAATTAAGTACGTCGACGATTATTTATTACTCTACTTTCTGTGATAATTATAAGGCTGAAATTGTTTCAATTAATATCTGATTTCATTTGCTAGTTTTTCAATATGAAAAACCTAGTAGCATCTCTACACAATAATACTAATACCATTCTACAAATTTCTTACAATATTTCGCGTGGAATTTAAATTTTGCACAAAACATGTGCTTAGGAAGATAGCTTAAGAACCTACAAGCTCCTTTACTTCACAAATTATTACTTCTTCATTAAAATCTTAGCTCTAACAAAATTTATTTTCCAGATTAGACTAGAAAGCAATTTTCTACAGCCATTCTTCGGTACTTAAGAATTGATAAAGTTTATATTGGCATTAAAACATTTTATAAAATCTCAGCACTGTGGACATCGATTATAACAGACGATTTGTCGCAGTTAATCATTTTCTTTAAAGTACTTTATTTATTTATAACTTTTAATGCGCGTATTTTAACCACATTAATTTTTTTTCATTTAACTGCAATGTACGCATGCGATTCGCCTGAGACAAAGCGCTAGACTAAAGGAATTCTGCAGGTACTAATGATAGGTGGAAGAATGACGGATACGAATCCTTCCTAGACAAAGGAAAGCTGAGATTCAGATAGACGATGAAAAAATTCTGGGACGTGAATTTCCGAGGACTTTGAATTTACATTTGTGCACGTCGTTGTGAAGAACTTGGAATTATAAGGCCCAAATGTTAAATATCCTAATTTATAGGGAACCCGCTTCTTTGAAACTTAAAAATTCCTGACAGAAACCAAGGAGCGTTGATTACTTTGGAGATTCCAGAGGTTAGCATTGAGTAATTTTAAGAAAAATTTTATTTTTATCATTGTAATTGTTTGGTTTGGTTTTGTAGTGTTAAACTGTGTATTTCGGCCACGGCAGTGAAGGAAGAATGGCCTGACTATCAAAATTTGTAAGTCCACCTAAATTTATAATGTTTGTTTTCTGCCAACTTTTTCTTAAAATATTTATTTTAATCATTGTAATTATTTGGTTTTGTAGTGTTAAACTTCAACCTGAATGCGTCGCAAAGTTAGCGAAGAAACGTAGTTTAATTTTCCATAAATATCTTTTTTCTGACTTCAAATTGGTTGTTGTTAATTTATAAATTTATGCAACTATGCTTTATAAGTAAAATGCGTAGACGTTGAACGCGACTCAACTAAAAAAAAAACCAACGGGCAAATAAATATTTACTTTGCATCGCCATGCTATAAAAAGTTTCATTCATTCTAATGGCACTCATCAGTTTTACACCCAATTCGCGTAAGACAGTTGAATAAGTAATGCGGATATAATATTGTATTAGGGTAGCATTCTGTGCTGTGAAAGATAAGAAGCGGAACAAGTGGTGGCTCTCTCACAAGAAGTGAGACAGAGGAATTCAGAACGAAAAGCAAATATGGCGAACACGATGTTACAGAATAGAGGTCCACTAACAAAATTTATAAAAATCTAATTCTTTAATTAAGATAGAGTAACAATGCAAATTAATTATTATACTATTTCTTTATAACACGGAATTCAAAGGAAACAGTTTAGTGTGTATTAAATAAAACTTTTATTTTCCTAAACAGGAACAGTTCTTAAAATAAAATATATAACTTTTATTTTGAACTAACTCACCAAATGTCTCTCTTTGAACGAGGGTTAAAAACTAAGGTGAATAATGATTGTTAGACATACAGCATTCTTTTCAAACAACTTTATAAGTTCCAACTTCTTTACAAAAATACTTTCAACCTCAACTCCTCTTTAAACAATAAACAAAGATATTATCTGAGAAATGTTAATAAATGTAATATAAAATTATTTAAAATATCGTTCACAGATAACATTGTTTCAGATGACCAACGTCATTACACCTCGCGCAGTAAGTAAAAGTCTCCCACAGCTCACAGAAACATTGGATGTTGGTGCCCGAAAAAATATTTTCATTCAAATTAGGCATCAGCATTCAACGTGGGCAAGTTGATGAACCGCTATATAGTATTATGTAAGTATATAATAAATACAACAATTATTCTTATTTAGAGTATTGACGAAACTGAACTAGTTCTTCAAGGAGCAGAAATAAATGGTTTTTGGGAGAACCCGAACCCAACTTTTACAAATTTTTCGACGGCGTCCAACAGAAGTGTTCTGAGTGACTTATAAAATGCGAGAAAAAAAATGTATTATTTTTATAGACATAATCTATATTGTGAATTTCTTTTAAACTGCTGATATCAAATTGTGAGTCTTGTTGACTTGTCAATGTGACAAGGTCAGCGTGCAAGATATTTTCCTGTAAATCGAAGACATTACATGTATCAAAGCAATTTATCAGCATCAGATTTGATTAATACAGATTTAGCGTTTCCCCAAGAATGTATGCTGCGCTTGTCTATTAGTGCAAATTTAGAAAATAGGAATTTTTAAGATGGTGTAATAGCACAACTCGATGTGGATTATTTCCAAAAGTGTCAGTACACGGAGCTGGCGAAGTACGAGTATATTGCCCTGATTGCCAACCTAAGGGATAATACCAACAAGATTGATTGCGATATAACTACTGTAGCTATAGATATGTAACGTATAATACTACAGAATATTTGTGAGTGTGACCCGTGTTCCAGTTGAGACTGATATCAAATATAAGGAGAATCCAGTTGATTAACCGATATGTGAACGAGAAGCCGAAAATATTGAACTATGAACTTGTAATTTTCAATATAAGTTCTTGTTACAATGTAGCTACTACCAAGAAAGGATTATTTAAAATTCAACCCCTGCAGGAGTGAAGTGAGAGTTGAATGTCAAGGAACAGTTTTTTTAAATAAAAAAAGTCGAAATATATTTTGTTCAAGCGTTGAAAAATTCTTGGAAAGCCCCCGATTTTTTGTCCGAAAAATGCTCTGTTTTGGAAAAATATCTCTTTAACTTTCTAAGCGGCGCGGAGTATATTTTTATTAGGTCCTTACCTACCATATTTTGGCTTTCACAAACATACCGATGAAATGACTAACACACAATGTAAATTACATCGTTCACATTAGACGAGCCATAAGTTCTTTAAAAACTAAATATATAAAACAATTTTAATAACAAATTTTCTGTTGGACGCTTAACACCCTCAAAATGTTGATTAAGTTAGTATGTGACGTCTTTGTCTTTTATGACTTTTATTTGTGGTGTTTAATTTTATATTTTGTGTTAATCTGTTTCTGAGGTTTCATCAATACGGTCGTATTACTATTCCAAGTCTCTGACTCTGTTTCACAATTTTCGCCTTCTTCATTCACGCTTAGTAATTAAATTTTACCCTAGTTTTATTTTATGAAACCGTAGTGAAGTACGGATATTCTGATAATTTATATATTATACATATGGCAGTTATTTTATTTGATACTTCGGTTCTCTATCCGTAATATCCCTCCGAAGTAAAAAGTTTCTCTGTTATTCACTTGCACGAAGCTACTGAACTAGTATGCTTTTATTTCATTTGTTACATTATTTCGTGGAATTTGAAATTAACATAGCTTTGAAAAATGAAGACTGGTAATCGTCGATACTGTATTTACCAGAATGTTGTACGTAAATTGATACTATGTTAGCATCCACACTTAAAACCATATTTCTATACTACTGGGCATGGTGAATTATGGAGCAAATTTAATCAACTGGCATCCTTTGTTAATATCGTCTAAAGATATTTTCAAAAAATGATCAGTTTCGCCAGATATACAGTTAAAAAAATATTTTAAATAAATGTGAAATTTGGTAACTTATATCATTCTCATTGTTCCAAATGCATAGTATAAAATATCTTGACACGCGAGAACAAACTTGTGCATCCAATTATTTGTTTTAAAGACACATTATTCTCGCTCATTTTGTGATGGATTAAATTCAAACTCTGAGGTTCTCTTCTTACAACGTATCACAAAGAGAGTGATAGTTCTATTGTTAAGGACCCTATAAATCATCTTAACTTGTGGAAACCAATGGAAGAAGAACGGGTCCGATATCGAAACACTTTCTGGTTTCTAGGACTTACTAATGAGACAAATTACTGACTTACCAACGTTCGCAGAAGGAGAAGAAGGTCATGTTGTCGATGAGTGTTCTTCGTACGTTCCGATTCATGGCTTGGTCTGAGCAGAACTGCCCCAAGGTGACTCCTCGGTAAGCCGACCTCATTGAAATACGACAGCTCCTCTAAACAGCGTTGCGCAATCTGACAAAGACATGCATTACGTGATACTTTCACCAAAATACTTTCATATCAGGCTCTGATACTTTGGATCATCCCCACTCGTAACCGGCTTCCCTCAACACATCCCAGTAGATAAATTATATTTTAATACTTCCTGTTGGGGAAGCTGTGTCGTGCACAATTCAATTCGTACCAGCTAGTGGCAACATTGTCGCTTCTTTCGTCATGCACTCACAAAAATAGAAATTGCTATAACAAACTTAAAAAAGTGCACATGAGATCGAGTTGATCAAGAACGCCAAATCTACATATATGATACTTCATCTTGGTATTATATAAAACTATGATGAAGAAGTCATTGTGACTTCGTGTCTCTAGAATTGTTTTAGAATTGTCCCACATACGGTACCACAGGCTTAACAGAAGCAAATTAGCCGAAGAGATTTGCTCAGTCTTCTGATAAACAGATTCCAAACGTTTTCAGTGGTTCTCAGACGCTGAAATATGTGCCACAACTTCCTTGATGGTGTATGGAGTGTGGGCGGTCATCAAAGAGTTTCGGTCATCAGAGGAAGAATCACATGAGACCTGACTGCTAAAGTTGTTCACGAGTTTTTCTCACTAATTAGTCTTTAAGCACGATTAATGTTTTTTCCATGACGAAATCGAGATTGGGCACAGAAGATGACTTTTCCTGCAACAAAAACTTCTCCTTATAGTGACCAAGCTGATATCGATATTGCTACGAATGAAAATTCTCGTAGACCAAACTGTAGTTCTGATGTAAATAATGATAACCACACATTTGACGTGTAACTTGAAAGGTCTCTGGCGTGATATAATTTTAGTCTGGAATATGGTCCTTCCGGTCTGATGTGGTGTAGTGGCCAGCGTCATTGCGTCGCATTCCAGAGGTTTAGGTTCAAATACAGGCATGGTCACGAAAACTGGTGTTAATGCTGTGGGAGAATCGACTTTGGCCAGGTGTCACTCCTAAATCCAGAATGAATCATGTAAGATGACAGTCTGACAGCCGTTTTAGTATGCCAAGGACCTTCATGGGCTGTCGAGCCAACGAGTAAGTAAGTAAGATGGTCCATCAAAATTCGTAAATCCTCTCACCCAAAATAAATCTCGGAGAACTGTTGATATCGGCATTTAATATGAATAAATATTATGGCTTATCAGTCAGAAAAGGTTTATTGATTAACAATGTAACTGATACAATATATCTTTCGTCCTTAATTTGTAACTTCATGAGGTGAACTGTAGAAACAAGATGAAACCTTAATGATTAATTAATATTATAAACTAAAAATTTTTCAAAGATCTACAATGGACAGGTACCAAAAATTATTTAATGTAATATAAAATAAATTTAAAATAAATTTATTGTACTTCGGTTGACAAAACAAACAACGACATTGATGCCATACAGTTGTTTATTCCTATGCTCAGTTACTGGTTATCATCAACACACTTTTAATTTGCATACGTTTCTCCCAATTAATAACACGAAAAATAGCCAAATGCAGACAAAAGAAGTGATGATATAAATACCACGTAACTCAAAAGTCGCTTGAGTTTTGTCAAATTGAATAGTGCAGTTGTGTCGCTCTAGGCTCTTATATTTTTAGGTTTCTTAGCACCTGAAGAAAGGGACAAGGTTTCCAGGTATTTATATCATCAGTTCTTTTGTCTGTATTTGGCTATTTTTATTTTTATTAATTCAGCATAGAGTTTTCTTGTGCCGTTGAGATTGCTCTGGAACTTCGCGGTTTTCACTTGCACCTTTCCCATACTTACAAAATGGACCCCTTGCATTGCCGTATTTATTTTGGGCGTATGATTTACATTTATCGCCATAATATTGCAATAATATTTTGTTATTTTCATTTGCCGACTTTTTATGTTTCACGAGAAATTTGATGTAGATTCGCTGATAATTATTTTAATCGGATAACACGGCTATATTCAAATTCTCACCAACTACGACTGAATCGATCTTGTCACCGCGTGAGAATATAGTTCTTGGCAGAACACGGTAACAACACAACTTTAAGTGTCGCTAATTTTTCGTTTGACCCCATAATGAAGATGCCTTACATAACATTCATTAAAATAAACACCAAAATGTACGAGGCGTTTATACAATAATCTATTGGACCATAAGAATTAGATATGTTTATAACGCACGACACTGATATTTAATCTGAAACGAAAACCGAATACTATTGTGATCATTTGCAGCCTCAAATTATAGAATGCGGCCAGACACAGTTGACGGATAACTCATGATATGTTTCTTTAAATATAATATACAGCTTCGATGAAAGTATAGTTGATGGTTACTAAATGACCTTATCAGGAATCATACGTTGACTGCCATATGAGAATCAGGATCTTCTGCCGTGTCCTTTACTATGATATAAAAGAAGCTGTAAAGGTATTCTGCTGCTAATTTAAGAGTTCAATTACTTTTCCTGATACGTTTTTATCATTTTACGTTCCTGTTTATCCGTACCGATAGCAGGTACTCTACCTTTGCTGCAGTGCCTTCCAATATTGGAGAGGTCGACAACCGCACCAAGGTTCACCGCGTTGTATAAGAAGGCATTTAGGTCACAAACTTAATATTTTTGATATAATCCGACATTGATATTGTTATTCCGAATCAGAGTCTGTAGAATATTAACGAGGTTTCGGTAGGATCAAGGACAGTATCAAACGTATGTTTGATTCATGAGGTAAGATGAAGAGATCCTGCCATTGGAAGACTCAGGCGATTGATTCTTTGGTACCCTGCTGGTTATCACATCGTGTTAGACGTAAATATGTCTATTATTATGTAATTAAGTTCTTGAGAACTACAATTACACGTGTCTTCATTAAACACTAAATTTATTATTCACACAAAACAAGAAGCATTAAGAATATAAACAATTTACGATCGATTTAAAATTAATAATAAGGAAAATAGCGAAATACAGACCAAAATAGTGATAATATAAATACCACATCGTTTCCTGGAAGCCTTGTCCCTTTCTTCATGCGCAGAAAATCGCAAGAGCCTAAAGCGATACAACTGCTCTTGTCAGTTGACAAAGCCTGACTAGTGCAGTTGTCTCTCTCTAGTTTCTTGCGTTTTTCTTCACCTGAAGAAATGGACAAGGATTCCAGAAGCGATGTGAGGTATTTATATTATCACTTCTTTGGTCTGTATTTGGGTACCTTTCTTAGTACTAATATAAACAATGCACACGAATGTTTATTATTACTGGACTGGATTCTGGTTGACTTCCAGCGGTTATGATGATGGACACAATGCACTGCTCGACCGTCCGAACAAAGACACCCGGAGTTTCACATTGGGTTCGATGATGGCGCTGAGCACACAGACAACAACAATTCCATTGCCAGGATTCGAACCAGAACTAATGACAATGGCCACTACATCACGATCATGAGAGAAGCTAATGGCTAACCGTCATAAAATATTAACAGTAACATTGCGATTTCTCGCTTGTCCTTCACTTGACTTGTATGAATTTTTATTTTTTAATTTTAGTTATTTATAGTCGTATCAGCCGTTAAAGTCATTATCGACTTTGTACACTTTTTGATTTGACTAATTTCTTGGAGTATCTCCGTATAAAAACATAGACTTACAACGTCCGTGCTCTAGCCGAGATTCGAACCCGGGACCTCTGTGATTCGAGGTAGTAACGCCGTCGAGTCATTGTTGCCTTGAAGTGGCATATATTCAGCGATATGAGATCTTTGTAAACGGACATATTGGAATTCTCTGATGTTAAGCCTTGAAGGACTAATTTTCTAAGTCCTCAGATCCTACATTCAGAATGATGTGAAGCGTAGGCCTCAAGGACAGTTGACATTAAATAATTTTCAAAGCACAAGTTGATTTTACTATTTTATCAATATTCTGTAATTCTTAATTGATAGCGGTGTATATATTATTAAAGCATGCTGTCAAAATTCCAAATACGTTCTCTATATAATCGGTAGTTGAATCCGCTATTCCCAATAAAAGCCCCCGAGGGAATTCTCTCGCAGGTGAACATTCCCAGAGAGCTCTGGCGGAGGCTACCTTTGGGGATGCCTTCACATCTCTCTGGTTTTTGAACTAAGATTCACACATACCGAAGCACTTCGGCCTGTTTTGAGAGGTGTATGTTCCGGGTTCGCAGACCATGGGCATACGGTAAGAGTTGTCCGCTATTCGTATTGGAATAGTCGGCCAGCTGCCTCCGAAACTGGTCAAGGCACGGGGAGGGGGAATACTGCGACCCCACAGCTATCCCCTCTCCCGCCATCGGGAGTGGAAGGGCGTGGGACAAGTACCAAATGCCCGACCTACCTGATGCAGGTTTTTCTAGGGTTTTCCCTGCATCACTTTTAGGCGAATTGCCGGATAGGACCCTTAAACCGTAGCCCGTGGGCCCTAGTTAACCCTTGGCTACTTTCGTCTACCCTTCCGCAACCCCCCTTTCAAATCCCTTCATATGCTATTAAAGAGGAGGGGCCCAACGTGGATTACCCTCATGTTGCCTGTTGCCCTAAAAAAATCAAAACTAAAAAAAAACGCTATTCCCATTGGAATAGTCGGCCAGCTGCCTCCTAAACTGGTCGGGGCACAAAGAATGGAATGCTGCGTCCCCACAGAAAACCCCTCTCCCGCCATCGGAAGGGCGAGGGATAAGTACCCAATGCCCAACCTACATGATAGAGGTTTTCAAGGGTTTCTTCTGCATCACTTTTAGGCAAAATCCGGGTTGGAATCTTAAACTACAGCCCGGGGGCCTTGACTACCTTCCTCTACCCTTCCGCATCCTCCCTTTCTCATCCCTTCCTATGCTATTAATGAGGGAGTTGCCACCACGTGGATTACCCTCATGTAGCCTGTCATTCTGAAAAAAAAAATTTACAGTTTAAATCACTCTGTACGATTTTAACATACCAGTCCTCAAAGGAATAGCGTCCGTAAGTAAAACCTACGGCAGCTTACGTGAACTATTTGCGACTTATTTTTCTCTTGGAGTTAAGTCGCAGTCTCCAAAAAAATTCCGTATTCTAACGAGACCTCCATTTCATACTCTTCCATTCGTACCAAAATAAAACAAAATAAATCGATAGTTTTTCAAATCTAAAGTCTGTAATGTCAAGTTGCACTATACTGTGTCCATATTTGTAGTGAAAAAAATTAACCAATTCTAGCTTGAGGAATGTTCTCGATATGTTTCCCATCCAGACAGCGAAGACAATGTGGTAAATTCCACCTTTTTGTAAAATCCCTCGCTGCGGTGATTCAATTATATAAACATTATATCACAAATATTATCTTAAAACAACGGAATATTATGTAAAAAAAAATTATATGTATTATTATTTATCAGAAATATATTTCAATTTTTTTTAATAATCTGTTTTACATCAATTTCCTAACAAATTTAAGAACGTATTATTGAAACAGTAATTCATTCAAGTAGAAATAGAATTGTATCTTTATCGGCAATTATATCAATCTATATTTCATTTATAATAAATCGTATGCTGCAGCAGCGTTCCTGTACGTTTGCTTGCACAAGCACGCACTTCCTTGGTAAACAAGTTCCGTTATGCCTGCGCAAGCAAGCTAGTGCAAGTTTGCATGATTCAAATTCAATCAGGCGGCTTGTACAAGCAAAATGTGTCCACAAAATTATTCGTACAGCATGCTCGTGCAAAATGATTGGTCAAGAATGCTTCTCAAGTTTGCTTGAACGTGTGTAGCCGCTCTAAGACCTGGTGAATTTCATGCTGTACGTAACGAAAAGAAGCATATTTCAGTTAAAAATACTCAATAATATCTAAATCTACCTTATCTTAAATTTCAGAAACCATATTGAGGTCGCACACCGCACACATTAGTAAAAAAAATTTGGTTACCAAGTAATGGTAAACAACATATCCTCAATAGAATTGTAATATTCAACGAATTAAGAAAACCCAATATAAAGCTTTTATTTTTTATTTATAAAATTTAATAAACAAAATTCACTTATATAAAAATTTTGATAATATAAATTGTTTAAAAAAATTTTATTGTGGTGGATAAAGGAAAATTTATGGTATTAATGTTCTTATAAACTGAAACAACGTATTTAATAGTATAAGCAATAAGGCTATTGAATTGTCTTTCAAGACAAATATAAAAAATGAAAACGTAAAGCTAAATTAATTGCTCATTTACTCTTCACTATCAATTATTCAGTCTAATTATCACAGCATGAAAATAATAATTGTTTAAATTAACAGGCTATTCCCAAGAGAAGCATCGGAGGGAATTCTCTCAAAGGTGAACCTTCCCAGAGAGCTCTGGCGGAGGCTACCTTTGGGGACGCCTTCACATCTCTCTGGTTTTTGAACTAAGGTTCCCACATGCCGAGGCACCTCGGCCTGTTTTGAGAGGAGTATGTTCCGGGGTCGCAGACCATGGCCATACGGTAAGAGTTGTCCGCTATTCCTATTGGAATAGTCGGCCAGCTGCCTCCGAAACTGGTGAAGGCACGGAGATGGGAATGCTGCGACCCCACAGCTAACCCCTCTCCCACCATCGGAAGGGCGTGGGACAAGTACCAAATAATTAATTATAGTTTTCTGGCAACTTCCAAATACGAGCATGGGAATGGATAAAATGGAGAGTTACGATAGGGAGAACAAGGTAGCCAATGTTTGTCTATGGCCCCCTGGCTACATTTGAAGGGCTCCATTCGGCATTCGCCAATTGTGATGTAGGGAAAACCCTACAGAAATCTACATCAGGTAGTCGGACTCTCAGTACTTTCCGTTAATGTTTTCTGTGGAGACTCCGACTCACATTAAAATGATAATACAGTTGCTTAAATTCCAATTAAATTTCAATATCAGGTCAACATAGAAACAAGGGGTGAAGCTACATTATGTGTCGTGAGCGGAAGCGTTTTCAATTCCACTAAACGTACTGTTGATGAAGCCGTGTTCATGGGGTTGCCTACTACAAGGTGGCAATTCAACATGCATGGATTTTCATGTTACGAATTGGCAGAGCTTTAAGATTTTGATTTACGCAACCTGACTAATTACTTATATCATGACTGTCCATCATCTCATAATATATTAGAGGAAAGTGAGTCACTTGTGCAAGTCCATAACACCAACAGTTTAAGTGAAAAGGGTAATTTCGTGCGTTTGACACGTAACTAGATCTAAGTATTTCCTATCCATTTCAACAGTTTCAACCAGTGTGCGTTGTCTGCCACATCTGCAGTATTACAGAGCCACTACATTATGTAACGAAATGCAAAGAACTCTCGCCGATTATGAATCCGTTAATCGGGGCTACTTGTTTTTCTTCCGACCGCGTAGTATTCAAATTTTCAAATCTGGATTTCAATTTGTACTTTATACGAACGGCCCCCTGAATACATTATCATAAAGAGACTTTTATGATATAAATATAAACAAGTGTTGAAAAATACGGCAAATGCACTTTCGGAGAAAATAGCTATCTAGATGATTAAATTAAAACCAACATGAAAAATATATTTATTTTGTGTAAGACAAAAGCAAAGTATATTTATTTGCCATTGTTGAATTCCTAGAAAGTATCAATTTCATTAAACTTATACCACTGAAAACAAAACAACTGCAGTTTGGAAGCATTAAATAATACCCATTAAATTAAAAAAATATTTTCATAAACTAAGTAATATATATACTTCTTAATTCATATTGGAGTACTTTTACTCAGTGATGTGGTGGATACTGACAATTATGTGTACGACAAGAAAGAAAACAGAAGAAAATAAAATGAATAATAAATGACAAATTCGTGATATGTAAATGAAACTTTTTTTTGTACACGTGTGCTCTCGCATTGACTACGGTGAATATTGATTGGGATAATCGGAGTAGTCGTCTGACGTCTTGTGATGTCCTCCAGTGCGGAAATTGTTGCCAGCAAGCCTTTATTCCTGCTACGAAAGGCACGAGTCTTCTCAAGTCGTAACAAAACGTTTCTTTGTGCCTCTCCCAAGATTATCAAAGAAAGTACAACATAACTGTCCACGTGCAGTTCTCTAGATTAACAAAACGAAATTAACCCACTTGCTTCATTTGCATAGAATACTCCTTACCAGCTTCCCTAATCACTGAATATGAGTGAATATGAACGTGCACGAGCAGTCTAGATAAATCTGTCAGCCATTATTCTTGGTTCACAGACAAGAGAACTCATACGAAACTTCTGTTTTTTGCTCAGAAAGAACGCAATGATTTTTAGAAAGGCTATTTATACTCAGTAAGCCATATGTAAATCAATTAATAAATACTTTAATATGAAATCATATATAATGAAGAAAATTAATAGTTTAACATATTACAGATTTTTTCCGCGGATTCTCATCTAAATAATCGATATAACTCACCTGAAAGAAAATGTAATCCTACTTCGGTATTGGAGGTGGTGTAACTATTAAAGTATTTGAGTTAGAAATGCTCAATTGTGTGTATTTTACAGAGCATAAAGAAACGCCTTCATAAAGTTCATAACTCGAAAACTGTAAATTATCTACTACTGTAATGATTCGACGCTGAAATTCAATTGTAACTTAATTTAGTTGTGTACACACACATTGTGTAATGACGGTTCAATGAATATTTCAATAATTTCCTCCGTAGTGTATCAATAAGTTAATTAAAAAAGTTAATAATATATCCTGACCAAGACGTCATTTGAGAATTAATTATAAACAAAATTACTTGCACATTATTATATTAACATTAATTTCTAAAACACAAAGTTTTGTAGTGCACACCTGATGAGGTCCACGGATTGGGGAAGAAACCCAATGATACAGAAATTTTGTCAATAGAATAATGTGCAAATAATTTTTGTTTAAATTTATTCTTAACTGACCTATTAACCATTATATATAATTAATTTTCAATGTAAATCAAAAACAGTTTATTATGTTTAAGTGAAAGACACCAGTATTATTTGAGTTTAAACTATAATGTGATATTTGAAAGTTTTAATAGTCTACACGAAATTTTTTAAGTAATACATACTTTATAATTATGGGGCACTCCTAAATCCAGAAGTCTGGCAGTCGTCCCAGTGGACCAAGACGAAAGAAAAACATTATTATATTTTCACTAACTATACCAGAATGTGGCATTAATCTGGGCATTAATTGAACCAAAATTTGAATCATTAATTGTATTATACAAAATTAAAACGTTGATTCAAAAGAACATTAACTTCATACAAAACGTTACTGTAATAGTAATAATCATATTATCAGAACAATTATTATTACAAAGTTATCATTAGTAAAAAAAAATGTAGAAAACTTTTTGATTTGTGGGTTCGTGTAGTTCCAAGTTCGAGTACGTCACTCGTGTGTCATGGATGGGTCAGTTCAACCAGTGCAACACATACGTGTTCCGAGATAGATGATCTGACATGCTGGACTTGCTAGGTCGTAAATAATGGTCTTCGACGTTCGAAAACGTAAGAAAATAGGCAGAAGAAACCGTTTCTCTTTCCGAACAAATGTAAATTTGAAGACAGTAGTACCTGAGTGTAAACCCAGCAAGTTATACTGAAATTCAACTTTTTCATCCGAATTATAATTCAACATTGTAAGAGAAGACAATTAATTGATTATGTTTTATTTTTATACCTAAATATTAATTTGTATATAAATACAATTTAATTTGTTTTAAAATTTATTAATTTTTTTATCATGTAAATTTTAAAACTTTTATGTAATTAAACAATTTTCCCTCCATAAAAATTCATTTGTTGTACATTTTCAAGTGTGAATGAACTTAAGTATATATGCATGTTTCTATGCGTGTATTAGTGATATTATTTCTTATTTAACGTTGACCTGTACGACTATGAAGTTGGTATCTGTGCGAATTAAAATTTTTATCGATCCCATGCAGCTTACTTTTCAATACGGTATCTCAAGTCACACGTCATCTAAAACTAAATATATTATCGGATACTTGGAGGCACAAATAATTACTTATTTGAAATTTATTTCGTATTTGACGTGATAAATCTCGAATACGATATCTTGGTTTTCGAAAACGTTAAGTACTACGAATAATTTACTACTTGGTCATATAATGTCCTAATGGCCTAATAATGTCCATACTTTATTGTAATATGTCATTTACGCGAAATTTCAATCACTCGGCAATATTAGATGCCATTATTGATACGTTCGTATTTTCTGCACTGTATAAGGTCACGTTTTTGTCATTTATTGGCGTGGTTCTCTTCAAGCGGCTATTTTCCATGTACTAGTCTATTCGTGGACGCGTGTCGGTTATTTTTAATGCATGATATCCTGTGGAGACCGAGGAATAGCTCACGTTTGTGTTCTCCTGGCTTCGGCAGATCACGTGCGGACTGTGAACGTGCTGCCAAACACACACTACGCTACTAATAATCATTGCCGCAACTTCCTACGCACTGTCTTTATCATATAATTAAACTTCCTGCATATAAACGCCGTCCAATAATTCGATCCAATTAATTTCGTATCTTACCAGAGCAATTTTCGACACATCCAAGTTCATTTCTAAGGATTTCCACTTACTTTAACGAAGGAATTATCCTAGCAGGAAGAAGGTAAAGGTAACAGCAAGACGTATCAACGCAAATAATAGTACGTTAATTAATTTCCAAAGCATATAAGTAATAACATGAAATAATATTCACGCTCAAAAGATTTATGCTTCCCCGAATACTACGGGAACCTTGATCTGTTTTATTATAAAACTCAGTAGTACAGGCCACATTCTTCTGGAAATCCTTTATGAGGTAGAATTGTAATTAACAAATCATCGTCTTGGCTGCTTTCTGACTAAGTATAAGCAATGTCTTGCATAAAGATAAGTGTGGTCCGTTACAGTTGATTCTCTTGGGTGGCACTGAATTACGTATGATATCTATGATGGTCGGCTCTTTGCGCGCCTCAGATTAATTAATCGCTCTACAAATGTTAGATTTACCTCTTGTTGCATTCTGTCTTGGTCTCTGTCATTTAAATGTATTTTATGTTCCATTACGTCCGCATTGCTCGTTCAAACTTTCACAAGTCCTTTCTCCGCAACAGTAGTCGTTACATAATTCACACTTCATTCCGGTAATTTATCCGCGTTTACGATCTATTCTACTATGTACATGTTAGTAACTATTAAGTTATTTAATATAAATACCAGAACGTTAAGTAGTTACAATATTTTTATTTCCATTATTACTTAGCGCCTTCGTTTTAAGACAGACAGCTTTCGGCAAATGCAGCATTTGGATAAGTACGAGGGTAGTCCCGGAGGGAACTGACTTGACATATAGATGGCGGGTTATTGTTTAAAGATCAAAAGTGGTCTAAAGTACCATCCTTATAAAGCCGAAGTTTGAAACCGCTACATTCTTTAGAGTTTGTTTGACAACCATAAATAGTGAACACTCTCACTCAGTGCATTTGTAAAAATGGAAAAAATTGGTCATCGTCATGTGATACAATACTTTCATTTGAAAAGTCTCAGTCAAACCAATATCGAAGTCGAGTTATATTCTGCAGGAAACTGCTCATTCGTTTACAGCATTAAAATATTGGGTGGTAAAGTTTAAACGAGGCCGTACGAGCTCCTAAGAGAAACATCTCAGTGGTTGACCGGATGAAGTGACCGCGTCAGAAATGGGGACGAACGTCCACAAAATTGTATTGGATCCACGTCGTCTGAAATTGCGCATGCTCGCAGGCATGATAGACATTTCAAAAAGTGCTGTACATCACATATTGACGTAAAATTTGGTCATGAGAAATCTGTGCGCATGATGTATGCCGCACTTGCTAACAATGGAACAACGACAACGTCGTGAGGATGTTTCAATCGAGTGTTTGCCGTTGGTTCACAGCAATAGATCCGATTTTTTGTGTTGATTCATAATTATGGATGAAACATGGGCTCATGAGACGAAGAAAGAGTAAAAACAATGTACTGTACGGGGAGAATTGGCTCCAAAGTTGCTGAAGACAGTTCGATATGGCGTCAGCTATTGGGATGCGCGTCGTTAAATTTTCATTGATTATTTTCATAAAGAAAGAACAACCAACAGCGAAAAAGAAAGCGTTGTTCCATTGCAACACTGCACCATTTCACATCGCGATGGTCAAAATCCACGAGTTAAAGTTCGAGTTGTTTCCTGACATACATTATTCGCCAGTTTAGCTGCCTCCGAATATTTTCTCTTTCTAATCTTGAAAAAATGTCTCGGTGGTAAAAGATTTGCCAACAATGAAGAAGTGGATGTGGCTATTTTGAGGAGATCGATGGTTTGCACTTTAAATACGGTATCGAAGCTATTAAACATTACTGGGAAAAGTGGATCGAGCTTAAAGGAGACTACGCATTTTTTTGTTTTCTTTGATAGGTCGGGTACTTCTGGGACTACACTTGTACATGTCGTCTATAAAGAGACTTTGTCAACGTTTTCTTTGAATTCGAAGTCTGCGGCAACTTTTGTAAATGTATAATATACTATATACTAATTTAACATAAAATACGTTTATTTAATAGAACCTAGTTAATTAAATTTATCATAAATTATACAAATCACTCGAAAATTTCCTTAAAAGCTTTTAGGACTAGTAGAAGCCACTGAGTAAACTATTATTTAGATAGTTACCCATGTGCCGCTTTAAAACATTTTTTCGCGAGATCACTTTTCCTTAAGTAATATAATTATGCATAATTAAGTACGTATCATATGGATGTTTGGTAATTGTATTATTTCAATATATGATAATAAATGGATCAAAAGTAATTAAAATAATTGTATAAGGATAGTCAATTTGTATTATTTTATTTATTATTTCAATATGTGTAACAAAAACTAATATTGAAGTAATGTCTTTATAAATATACTGTTCTATTGTAAAGGAAAACAATTCACGGACCAGATCTGTGTTCACTAAGTTCCAAAGCAGGATTGCTTGCTGCCCACCTATCTGCATTCTCTGCTATTTTTCTACGTTCATGGTGATAGCCATGCCTTTGCTTTGAATGGCCACCAAATGAACAACAATTATTTGATGCAAAATACTGCTCTATTTCATGCAGTGTCCGACCTTCAGTTTCTGGTAAAACTAGGAACAAGCTCACACAGCCAATTATACTTATGCATCCATATACGGTCAATATTCCTGGCAGTGTTAGATGTTTTTGCAAGTATAGAAATGATTTATTGGTGGCAAATCCTAATATGTAACCTGAAATAAAAGTAGCACACTTTTATTATATTTCCATGTTACTGCTGAAATAAATTAATAATAAATAAAAATAGTAGGAAGATTTATTTAATAAATTAAATTAAAATTATTTAAACCTATTCATCCATTCTCATAACCATATGAGCATATATATTTATTTGGCATTATTGTGTGTATAAATTGTACAATATAAATTTTAATGTCTGTTATCAACCACCTTTATGGGAGCACTTTCTAATCTTTCTTTATTAGACAACTGTCATCATTTACAAGTTTTAAATGTATTCCTGTGTATACCCCTCATTTTAGCATACAAGAATATAATATATTGTTAGATGCATAAGTTAACTATAAAATAAATTGTTGTTTTATAGATAATTTTTAATCATGCATGGAAACAATTAGCTTCACATTTAATTATTATATAAATTTTCATCCTTTATTGCATTGTTATTATATTTTTGTATAGAAGAAAAATTCCAGCCATTCTAATTTTAAATATACAATACAACTAGCAAATTTTGAGAAAATTCTGGGTTATGACCAAAATAATTCAATAATATCAGTGGACCAAAGTTTCAATTTTTAAAACTATTCTAACTAAAGCCAACTGAGTAACATTGAAGACAAATGGAAAGTCATAAAACCATCAAAATATTATATTATGGATATAGTGATATGACATAAAAGAAAATACAACTAGCCAATTAAAAAAGCTAAGAAATATAAAGGTTCTCTCCAATTAATTTTTTGATTATGGTTTTTCCAGTTTTTATAAGTGATTGCTCTTTTTTTACAACTAACAACAGTCATATTAATTTATCAGATGATGTTTCTCATTTAGAGTGTGACAAGAGAAATCTCTTTCCAAGACTTGATCTAATATTTGTCCAAATATATTTGGAATATGATTATAATTCAAATGCAATTATTGCATGTATTAAAACTAACACCATTTAGTGTTTTCAACTGTTATTTTTAAAATTATTATTAATCTACATTCAAACAACAATAAATTGGTTGATTACTGCCCACCTATTGACCCAGATGCACCACTAGCTGTTCCTCTAATATTTGGAGGATAAACTTCACCAATGAGAATCCAGGGCAAAAGCCTGATCCCTAAATGTGAGCAGAAAGCTGAACATAGTAGGAGAGCCATACCTGTCACTGCCTTTGTTTCATGACCTGTAACAAATAAATTCAAAAATTTTAAAAATTTATTTTAGACTTCAATTCATCTTCAGGAAGAAAAATGACAATCAGAGTTGGGCACACATGTCTGATTACTCCTTAAAGCAATAAACCTATTCCAGAGAGTCGGCTATATTATATAAATTACAATGACCATTTGATTTCTGTGTACAAAACCATCAACTTCAGCAATAATAGCAAATGTGGCACTCTGTCTTCACAATAAACATCAGACATACAATAATGGAATGCTTGTCATTATACTTCTTCAGCAGTCAAAAATCATACTACACCTTACAGTTCTTCTTTAGTTAACATGACTTATGTTCGATGAACAAAAAATATATGTAATCTCAATTCCAGCACAATAAGCAGATGACTCATGTGTGTTGTTTGTAACTGTGCATTTTCTTGCCTCCAGCTGATGCCAGTTCAACATTAAATTTCCACTGGTACCAACTCAAACACTGAGAGTTACACATAGTCACACTTTTTCACATCACTGATCCTCATATATATGTCATAGTATGCTGTTTGAAATTAAATTAACCCCCTTTTTTGAATAAATGATAAACATTTACTACAACCAATGTTTTTAAAAAATACAAAGATATGCCAAAAACTGGGAAAATTCTGTGTGCACACAGAAGTTTCCCAGTTTTTTGTACTTGAGAAGGTCCACAAATATGTAGAAGAAACTTGGAACTTGGTTTTATTCTTGTGAAATCTCTGGAAGAAACGTTGTACTTGTTTTTATTCTTATGAGGTCTGTTTTTTTTACTTATATGTTTATAAGATCATTATATATATATATATATATATATATATATATATATATAAACACACAGATGTAAATTTTAACATAATTATTAATCAATAGTTGGACGTAAGATACAACTGTATCTCCTTACCAGAGTAATATGTATAAGCAGCTGTTGAAATGACAAAAATTCCATTTCCTAGAGTTGATATTAGAACCAGAGGTCTTTTCCCAAATTTGTGCACCTGAGCTACACAAACCAATGACCCCAAAAGTTGGACAACTCCTAAGATTAAGGTTGCTGTGAATTTTGAAGTTTCTGGGGCTCCAACTCCAGCAAAAATAGCTACTGCATAGGTTTGTAATGTGGTCATTCCACAGAAATGACCCAAAAAGAATACATAACTAACAAGAAGATATGGCTGGAACATAGAAAATTAAGACAATAATATATTAGTACAAAAATATATTTTCCAGAAAACAATGTATGAAATAACATTAACACATTTTCTTAGTTAATTTTATTCATATAAATGACACTTTAATATCATAACAGAAGATATTTCCCATACCTTCTTTGAAGGAATGAATTGAATGTAATTTGTTATGTAACTAGAAATTCTGTATTAACTTCCTATTAATGAAGGCAATTAACAATAATACACAATGTAAATGTTTTCTTTGCGATATTGGTTCAAATATGAAAGTTTCACTGTGCTGCATATTTTTATATTATGGTTACTTTAATTATTTTATATAAACAGAATAAATTAATATATCAAATACTAATCACCAAATTATAAGTTATTAATTAAGTATTACTTTAAAAAATTATACCTTCACAAAAGTTTTCTTTGCATAATTTTTCCATTCTGGCCATTTACAAATAGGATGTTTATTATCATGTGTACTCAATGTTGAAATTAACTCATCCAGTTCTTGCTTTACATCATCTGGTTTCACCCAGCCACGGAGCCAACATAAAGAACGTTCAGCATCTTTCACCCGACCACGTGCTGAATCATATTTAATTTAGTCAACAAAATGATTAATATATATACAATTAATTTGTGAAAATATTGACAGGTTTTAAGTTCTGGTGTCAATGAAGAGGAAAATAATATACTATTTGTTAGTTCAAGAAATGACATCCTTAAATAGATATCAAAATAACCATTCTGTTAACATAAATTAATTGATAATATAAATAATAGTCATTGCCAATATTTTTACCTGTACATTGTTCAAAGCAGGCATTCTAGATTTATTTTACTTAAGTATATTACACATTAGGGTCAAAGGGGTAGTATGTGGTCCTGAGGGTGTGCTTCATGCTGATGGAAAAACTACTAAAATACAGGAAATGCCATGTATTTGTGCTAAGACCAATGCGTGCATGTCTACATGCACAAAGTTTCATGGCTAAGTCATGTATGGGCAAAAATCAAGTTTCAAATGCTTTAAAATTGGGATCCATCAGCTAAGGGAGACAACCCTAACAGAAAAACATTGCTCTTCCAGGTTTTCTGGGGTTGAAATAAGTTGTTGCAAAGTCCCAGGATTTTCTTCAGAATAATGGATTTAAAATACTACAAACTAAGCAAAGAAAAATGCACTATGTCCTGAAGATCCAGAATTTGAGGGAAGAAGCACAAGATCAAGAAGTTTGGAGGAGAGTGATTGGGAGGCCATGGCCTGAAAACAGGCTAACATGCCAAAGTTTTATACATTAGTTAAATTAATTTTTAAGATTTATCAAAATTTTAATATTGACTTCATCCTTTAAAAACCAATATTTATAATAATTATATTAGAGGTATCAATAAATTTTCGTAGACTTAATCAATTTGATTCAGTTCTTTTAAAATAATATGTGATTGATGGAACATTATTGCCATCTTATTTTTCTTTCTATATTTATTTCAAATATTGCAAAAATTAAAAGCCTATACTACAGCTGTTTCATTTTATTTAAACTATAACATATTTTTAGAGCTATTAGTTAAACATCACTAAGCACAAGTATAACTAAATATAACTCATTGTGTTTAGTGTACATATGATTAGTATATATCCAAGAAGTTGTTAAATATGTGGTGATAATTTAGAAGTAGTCCTGTTTCACTTACTAAGGAGCCAATGAGGACTTTCTGGTACAAAAATCAATGCCACAAATGCACTGAATGGACAAATAAGATTCACCAATGTAATATTCCTCCAATCAATCCAGTTAGCCAAAATAAACTGAATGAAGACACCAAGGATGACACACATTGAAGATGTTGCTGACAACATACCCCTTAACTTTGGTTGACAGATCTCTGCTACGTATGTTAGTACCTACAATGAAGTTTTCAAGATGTAACATTTCAGCAATATACTTTATTTAAGTAATGGATAGCTTTGAATTTTGATAGTGAATTGTAAAATAAAAACTCAAGCACTTTTATAACCAAATATAGTATAACAAAATATGTAGAATGAATTGTATTTTTTAAGAAATGAGAATTAACAAGTTTGAAAAAATCAAAAATTTTGACACCAAATTATTTTTATGAAACCAGGTTTCAAGACATATACATGGTATATCAAGCAAATTTTCTTTTTCTTTTGGATTCAAATTCCAAAGGATTTCTGATTATATGGGTATGCAAGACAATGTTTCTCTTTCAGATTCAATTTTTTATTGAAATAATTATTATTTTCTCAGCAAGCATTTGATAACTTTGGAACATATATAATGTACATTTTACTGTACTTTTACTCAAACATTAGTCTCCTATCCTTAACAACAGAATTTTAATTATGATCATATTTAAAAAATATTTATAAGTAGAAAAAAAAGACTGTTCCTGATGTCATTAAATAAAAATTTCACACTTACATCTACACTGAATCTGGCATGATTAATTTATATTCATTTATTTAGAATTATATTTTTATGTTCAGAATAATTGTATAATATTTATAATCTCATATCAATACAGTATTAGCATACTGAAGAAAATTATTTCTGGTATACAAGATAATTCACATACCGGTGCTTCCAACAGACCTCCTGCAAATCCTGTAAGAGCTAGAGCAGCGTATAATTCACCCACTGAATCAGCAAAATAAAACATGAGCCAAGCAGCAATAAATGGTAGATTTATAATCATCATTGAAGGGCGTCGTCCAATCGGATTGGTAACAACTCCAGACAGTAAGCAACCAAGTGGTACACAGATAAGGTTAATGCTGCCTGTGTATAGGAAAAATAAAGAACGTCAATATATTTTGGTTAAAACTTGGTTTCATAATTCAATTTTTGGACAAACATAATGTTATGTTTATAACTAATACCTAAATATAGACGTGGAAATTGCAATTAAATACAATATTAGTAATATTAGCAGAAATAATTAAATAAACCAAGGTAAATATTCTATGTCACTTACAAAATGTATTTTTAGTAACTAACAATTAAATTTACATTACATTAACTAGTAGTTAATGGTGTATACTTGTTCTATTCAGACAAAAGTCATTAAGAGTAAAATGAAATATAACTTAATAAAAATTATATATATTATTAATAATTAAATCTAAATAATAGTTCATTCAGACCATTAACACTGCTGACTTTCATAAACTCATTTATAATGTACAAGAGAGTTTATTAAATCACAGTCCACATTAATTCTTTAATATATGAGTTGATAGTTTTAAATATTATGCTTTAGAAAGAAACAATTATTATCAATACAGAAAAGTTAGTAGTAGAGCATACAAATTTGGCACATATTCTGTCATCTGCTCATATTAAAAATAATTATTTAAGACTATGTGAGAAAATATTAAAATACTGATGAGTGTGTTTATCATATTTTTCTCTGTATTCCAGAGAGTTATTATAATTTTTAAAGTGGTATTTGAATACTTGGAAAAAGAACATTAACTGTTACTCTTATTGCTTAAACTGGCAAAGACAAGTACATTAAGCAGAAAGTATATGTTAGCATATAATGAAAATTATTTGAAATTAGTCCAAAATTTATTTGAGGCTACTGTACATTCAAATCAGAACATGTCTGAATTGTTATGTGTATTCATTTGAATTTTGTAGTAACATTTAACTCTTGAGACTTAGTGTGTTAATTTGCATCAATAATTATAGTAAAAAGTATTTGTCAAGATTATGTGGAATGTGCATATAATTAATTATGCCTATTGTATTATGGTTGGTTTGCAACCATATTGATGTATACTTCAAATATTTTTAATTATTGGTAACAAATAGCGTGAAGACTCACTGAACCACGAAGTTTGGCTCATGGACATGACCAATTCACCCTCTGTGTAAGTTCTGTTAGGCGATTCTTGAAGGACTCCAATTACTATGGTGGGGAAACCCAATGTCATGCCATAGCACAAGAGGAGCAGATTCTTTGCAGAGGTGGCAAGAATCTGTTTAAACAATGTACCACAATTTACTATTAGACATGGAAAAGAATACACTTCTAAAAATCAGTAACAAGGTTTTACAAGAAGATCATGAGTGAATGATACACATGCTGAGTAAGCTCCAAAGAAAATATTTTATTTTGAAGACTATGATATAGATTTAAATTACTGCAAAATTTAATTCAAGCACAGAAGAAATGCTTTCAATCAAACCTCAGCTCTAAGGAATTTGATTCAGCAAGTTGTAGATGATCTTGTTTCCAAGGTCTGCCCAATGGATAGAAAAAGGTTGCATGTGACAGGGAATCGACAAGAATAGATCAGTGGTTAGAGTGACCACATACTTTGCGAATGTCCTGGGTTCGATTCCTGGTCTGGTCAATATTTTTCTATCTTAATCCATTAATTACTGAAAGGTTTCAGTCATTAATCACCAAAATTTCCTATAGTCTCAAATAGAGAAGCAGTAATATTTATGAAAAGGTTTCCCTGACTTCAGCCCATTGCGAGCTATGACATATAAATGGTATTTTATGGTAACAGACAATGTGGCCTTATGTAAAGTTTGAAAATCGTAAGTCTTGGGACTGTCGGATTGAGGTTGTAGGCATTATATTTCATAATGCTGCAGAAATATTTGAGTAGGTAAAGTAAATCACTTCAAAATCGTTGATGGTACCCTGACTAATATATGTATACATGTATGGTACCTGGGGAAACAGGATAATGTCATATAAATGGAATTGGCTCAATAGTCTATAAATGAAACAATTATTTTTACAGATAATGAGTAGGCATATGCCTACTTTAGTTCTCATCAAAACGGTAAGGGAGGGTAAATCTTAGCATGAAAGCACTTCCGATTTTCGATAATACTTGAAAAATATTTAAAGAAAGATAACGTTTGAGGATTTTAAATGACTGTCTCTGCAGCATTTATCAAAAAGTTATGAAAATTAAGGTAACATAAATTGTTTTATGCAACTCTTTGAGTTTTTTCCCCTGATTTTGTTAAGATTATTTATATTTATATTGTTTAGATACTATTTCTGATTAGCTCACAAATGATTTGTGTTGATCTATATAATGGAGACTAAACCTTTTTTCCTTTTCGTACATCGTTTCTTAAAGAGATTTGAAAAGGGCAGATAAAATCGAAGATGCTAAAGTAATATATACATGCAAAATATGCTGATTAGCATAAAATTAATTTCAGGAGATATTTATTACGCCATATGGCTCATGTTCGGAAAAACGAACAGAACCGCTACTCCTTATACGTAAATAACAATCCTAACTTTTCAACGAGTAATCCGTTCATTTCTCGTCACAATTATAATTTAAAGAATCCGTTAAACTTTGTCGTCTTTGTTTAATTGTAAGTAAATATTTCACGTGACATTTTATTTTGATTTTGTGTGTACTGTCATCTAATTTAGGAGACTAATTTATACAGATGCAGGACACTACATGGGCGGCTGACTGATCAATTCCGGCGCTATTGTCGAATAGAATGACAAGTGTTTATGTTGTTAAGACATGATGGTCCACATATCGTGGTTGCATCACACGAACAGTGGTTCCCAAAAGCGAAACATATCAACATTCTGTGAGAGTAAATTATCTCTAAAATACTCGTAACCAATCCATTATAAATTACCTTGGTCTCTGGTACTTAGTCGGTTAAAATCCTCTTCCCACCGAAAAAATGGACAGACGAACAGAATTCAGAGTCATGTACCACTACATTTCCTCTATAGTTGCATATAACACGTATTACTCTGTCCCTCTTCAGATATGAGAAACCAATTACATGCAGTTTGGAAGCGGGAAACTATGTAGGCCTACCAAAAATTATATATCGTGTACTAATCTAGACCCAAGCATTCCTTTCATGATGAAGATTGAACTCGATAAATTATATATAAGCAGAAAATAGCCTTCCTTACACAAAAAAAAATATTCATTATTACTAACGAAGGTGAGCACTTCATTTACAAAAGAAGAAAGTTGTTGAAAAACTATATTCAACATCGTATGGTTATTTTTGTAAGTAAATGTATGATTGTGAAGTATTTCACTCTAAAATAATCAGTGATTCTTGCAGTAACATTCTGGGATTGCAATATTAGATAATCATATTGCGTTTAATAAATAGCGATAACAGAATATCAGTTATTTAGGATATATTAAATGTTCACAACAAGAAAGGTCTTATATAATAAATAACAATAGATATACATAATTCGTTTTATTATGTTTAGTAATCTTCAGATCAAGTTTAACCATTTAGAAGCAGTTAATCACTCACTTGTGGTAAAGCCACACGAAACCTCTTCTTGAAAGGGTCTCGCGGAACACGATGCGCGTTAGCAATGGCTTCAGCCTCCATTTTAGGCCCCAATCTGCAAAAAGTAGCAGTAATGCACTTTAATAGAAACAATTTATATTAACATATGAATTAATATCTACGAAAACCAATCAGCTGACAATAACAGTGAATAAATAATAAATTATGTTAAAGTAAATTTTCGAAAATAGATAAAGGATCAAGTTGGTAGCATTATTTGAGAAAATGTAGCTTTCGGACTCTATTGTGTGAAATCATCATACACGATTCAACAACGGGCGGATGTTATAAAAATGTGTATTCGGTGTGGAAGACGTTTCGTTTGTAGAAAAAACTGGCAATGCTGACGCGAATAATGCTTTCTTTCAACAGATCGGTACCACATGTCGCACAGCGCGCAACCCTTCAACTGTTGCACAAATAATTTCCTGGAAGACGTTATGGAGAGGAACGAAGATGGGTAAACTTCATACCGTTAAGAACCAAAATTAAAATTCGAAATTGTCTATTTTATTATTTTCTGTTTAACTATATTTTTTAAATTGGCATTCATAAAACGCATCAGACTTTATCTTCTATTGAGATAAAAACACTAAAGGTTTATAATATTTAAGTGTATACTCGATCGAACATTTTATTTAATATTAAAAACATGTCACTTTATACTCAAATTATGTTTGTCGCAGATTTCAACGTTGAGCTATATCATTAGTTGAAGTGTTAGGTAACGTCTTAACCATTATCGAAATTTTCAAATTTTATGAGAAAGCATACTATAGTGCGATAAACTGTCAAAGTTAAAAATTATTGATTAAATCCTGCACGAAAAATATAGATTAAAAATAAGCAATACAGCCAATATGTCTGGAAAATTAATTAAAACCAAAATTCGTTTTTATACAACTTTTCGTCCACAATTTTGGGACCTCTTCAGGTAATACAATTTTGAATGCTGAACAAGTCCCAAAATTGCGGTCAAAAATCTTTTTTTTCTGCTACAGCCGTCATAGTACGCTGACCATGGCTCTAAATTCAAAATTGTATTTTCCTGATTATCCGAAGAAGTCCAAAAATTATAGACGATACGTTGTATTTAAACGATTTTTGTTTATTAAATTTTTCTGGCATGTTGACTGTATGCTTATTTATTTATGAAAGATTGTCAGATTATATCAAATATTAAAGTATCTGAATTCAAATATAGGTTGCGCGAGAGGGACTGAAATTTGCATTTTGTCGCAATATAAATGTAAAAAAAAATATAATAATGGTCAAAATATCACCAATAGGCCTAGGTTTTGCAATTTTCGTGCCGTTTTTCCGAAAAATCATCTGTCGGTATTCAATACAGTGCAGAATTTTATCAATAAATTAGTCCAAAATGGCTATATTTAAAACTAACAAACACTAATTGGTCAAAATATTCATGCTTTAAAAGATATTGCCGCAAATCAACCGAGTTCTTTGACTCATTGTCGTTCACAAAATAATACATTTTCATATTGTTCGTTCATCGAAGTTTTCTAGAAGATATGGGTTTGCGATAATAAACCTTGTTGACCAACATCAAAAACTTATAATTGTGAATTTGTGCTTCGAACGCATGGAAGCATAAGATGATTTTTTAAAGATATTCAGTTGCAGTTACGAATAACAAAGTGAAACCTCGACAGAAAGCCCAAAATAAATTCAAGAAAAGTCTATGCAAAGTAATCTCAATACTATTTAGAGCGACTTATTGCACCATATTTATTTGGAAGATGAAGTTGGTCACGCAGTTTTGATTCATGCAAATCGATATCGTAACGTCAACATTTTTCGGCAAACATCGAATAATGAAACGGTAATCATGCTGTTTTAGTCACACTACTGTTGATGGTGCGATAAATTTACCGAACATGTAATTTCACATCATGGAAATGATAATTGTAACTGTCGTATGAATTTTTTTTTCTCTCGGGTGTCTCAAGCGCACGCGAGTAATTCGGAAACCACAGATTACTTTCAAATATATCACTATTGTCTTTGCAGATATACATATCAATTTACGTGATTCCATTATTGTAAATGTTGGGAAAATTGGCAGCTGCAAATATGTAAAATAATTAAAACTATATTGTTCAAATTTTTGCATAAATATTAATATATATGAATTGTAACTCTCGATTTTTAGGTATTGACTAAAAATGTATAAATATTGATTGTGAAGATGATGAAGGCTTTAGGCCGAAAGCTTCTTCAATAAATGATTTGAAGATATCTAAAATTTTAATTATTAGTGAATGATAAAAAAAAGTGTTGTTTTAAGCTTTTAAATTATTATTATTCTACATTTACTGTTTCTAATTGCTGACAATTGTTTTGGGATATGTTTTGCATCATAATTACAGTGATTCGATAAAATCTCGAAAAACATTCTTTTTAAAAGATACTTTTTCTTTATGTTTGGGCAGTCTTACGGTGTAATAACATTCCTGGTGGTATCGGTCACATGGAATTTATAAAAACCTATTTATCGATACTTGACAGAATGTTTCGTTAGAAGAGTGCTCAAACATATATGAAGTTTTTTATTTACTTACTAGATAGAAAAACTTTTTTATTGTACCTGTTATTAATAAATTTTAATTATAATAACGCACTTTAAAAAAGATGACGCAACAGGAAATACTATATAAAATAAATTAAAACAATCAAACATTGCCAAAATATCATCAATATTCGTATCAGTACAATTATTGCTGATGAGGAATATATCTGAAAAGTAATATAGAAAAAAAATGAGCTCCTCGAATCGACTTATGTGTTTTAGCACTCTTCTAGCGTCACATTCTTACGAAGTATCGTTAAATAGGTTCTAATAAATTCCATGTGAACATATTGTAGTAATTGGTAATTAAGGCATTGTTCTAATTGAAAAGTTGAATTGTAGAGGACTCATTATTAGTGGATATAGAGCGGACGCCGCAACAAACCGGCAAGGCAAAGAAAACATTGTTGATCGGTTGGGAAGGTTTTACGCGCTCAAAATTTACGAGACGAAGAATTCAGTCGGGCAGCGGACAGCAAGCAGTTTGAAAGCTTTACAGTCGGGCAGCAGACAGCGAATAGATCAGACGAAAAGTTTTACAGTCGGCAGTCAGAACGAAAGAATGTGGTCCAGTCACAAACATGCTTTCAAATATTAAAAAGTAAAGCAATATTCAGTCGGGAAGGAGACAGAGCAACTAGTGTGTATTCGGTGGTCGAGCGTAGATTCATCATGCTGGCCATAGACAAACCAATGAAGTCCATTTTCAACTAAAGTCACGAGATCTACAAATCCAGGTTGCAGTAAAGCATCGAGAACCAACCAATTTGTGTTAAACCAACTAACAAACAACGCCAATTAGAGCCTGTGAACATTTAGAGTCTGTGAGTACTTAGAATCAGTGATGTCCTCAAAATTGTGCACGAAAAGCTAAAAAGAGACCTGGGCAGCCGTAAGTAGAGAAAAACTTTAAAATCATTTGTAAACCGTGTTTAAAAGATAAAAGTCAGATAGTTATTTAATTATTTAATTATCGATAAAATGAGATCATTAATTCTTGATAAAATTAAAATTGTTTAAATTCAATCTTTAGTATTATTTCTTCCGCAACAAATTTCGTCTATGTTCAGACGCATTGATTTCCATAAAAAGTAAATGTAATTTTGATTATATAAATTCAAACCCAGTTCAAGACCCTGAGATCCCAAATATTTTGTGTATTTTATACTTGTTTTAAAATTGTTAATAAATCTTGTTTAATAGTTTTCACTAAGTTTTTTTATTTAGAAACGCTACATTATTATTATATTTTAATTATTACAATATCACTAGCTTTATATCACAGCCCAAATACGTCATTTATTTACAGTCGCATCAACAGCTCTGGTTATTAGCGACTCAGTATGGGAAATCATTTTTTTCTAGTCGGGGGACTGATTTGCCGAGAGTAAAAGACAAGAACAATTATTGTATATACTAATAATTATGTAATAATTAGAACATTTAAGGTTTAATTATTTTACATATAAATTAATGACCGCCTGAAAGCGCAAATTTTTAGTTTCAACAGCGATCTGCTGAGGAACTGGAACAAGCAAAATAAAGTAAAACTTACAAACATAGATAACTTTTGCAAGGAAGAAAGAATAGCAAAAGTGCAGTATTTTATGATCTACACTACACTATACTAGAAAGGGAAAGATGAGGAATTATTTGTACCGAAATGTGAATGAGTTATAAATTCAGCACAAAAGAAATAAAAGTTATACTACAAAAGAAAGAGCGATTTTTTTATCACTTTTATTTGAATCCGTCAGCATTTGAATTTCAACAAATGAAATGTAATTTTTTTTCTGAAAATATTTTACTTATATTTACAAATTATTAAAGTTTCAAGGTACAACATAGATATAGTTTTCCTAATTTCATTTCAAGAGTTAGAGGAAAGTCAAAACACATTTGAAGAATTTCTTTGAGACTGGAATGATATTGTCTCAAAGGATTTCAGTAGAAATTAAAAATATTGTAGGCCTCATGCTTCACAATTGTAGCTGTAATTAATTTATGTACTGTTTAACGTAATATAGTTCAGTAAATGAGCACTAATGGAAAAAATAGACAAAAACAAATAATTAAAGACAGTAGAAAATTCAAGATAGGAAACGCAATCAACAGTTTTACCTCGAGGAACAGAAGGAATGAACATGTTTTAGAGTGTCAAAGTAGCTCTTACGAATAGGAATAATTAAATTTTATTGAGGTTACGTAGAAAGACGATTAAGACTTTGAATATCATAATATTTACGTTTACACGTTACTGTGTTTACGTGTTAATCTGTAAAGTTTAATTAACGGCGTTTTTTTCTAATATGAATTTTTAATCTTTATTGTCCCAAAGAAATACATTCACCACTTACCGATGTTTACATTGAACAGTTAGTACCACATAGTTCATTTATTTATTTTTTAAATAAATTGTATATTATTCTCTGTAGTTGTTATTGCAGTAATTTAATTGATATAAGCAAACTAAGGTAATTGATTATGAAATACTTAATATTTACAATGCTACAATAACTATAATTATGTCATTATTTTGATATTTTTATTGTCAGCTTCTTGCAGTAGAGCTTGAAATGTTTTAGATCTGAAGTCAATGACGGATCTCGGGCTGACTCGATTTCTTCGACGATGTCTTCTCCGATGCTTTAGGTTACTTATGGGAAACATCCGCAATGTGCTGATGACGTCATCTTTGGTTTCCATTTTTCTCAGTCACATTTGTCACCGTTACCGTCAAGGTTGAAAGGCGTCAGGTAGGCGTTGAGAACACCATTTCCTGTAAGCAGCTATGTCATTTTTTAACCTATTTGAACTTTTGTACTAAGCGTACGTGATATATATGCGTACGCCTTAATAGTAAATATGGAACGAAATAAATTTATTTATTTCTATTACGTGCCACATGATTTTAATTAATTATTTTTCAAATTATTTGACTACTTTTCAACTGAGTTTACCGTAATCCCTATATTATAACGTGGGTGGGTGTACTACGGCACAATAACGTATAATCTATGGAACAGCTGCAGCGATTGGCATAAAAATTCAGGAAACAAATCAAAAAGTTTTTTATGTAATTCAACTTTTACTCATTTATATTAGAATTACATATGCCTTTGGAGATAATACTTCAGATACGTATGTATTACTTGACTTGAAGTATTATTTACACAGAAATAAATATGACTTTTCCAACAATCGTTTCATTATTTTGGAATACCTGACGATAGCGTAAAACGCTTTAATTTTAAAAATGACTACATTTGGAAACGAAATTAGGAACGTTAAATGGATATAGGAATGCGCAACCATTGTACAAAATATTGAACTATATTTATTTATTTCAGAATCTTCTTTGAAGGATATACTTTATTGAGACCTATCGGTTCATTCTTCAAGGACAAAACATAGCATAACACAGGATATGTCTCTATAAGACAGAAACAATAGAGCTGAAAGGAATGATGATCCATAAAAATGGTAAATTCCTGTGACTGTCAATAAATAGGTTGAGTCATGCTTATGTTCTAAAAATAAATGCACAAACTAATAACTCTTCATCGCTTGCCATTGTGTGCGGAAAACAAAATTGCAATTAAATGCCTGATGAATTTAAAAACAGCTCTTAAAAGTTTATTCGTTCATATACTGGAGAAAGTCGATTCGGTAATAGAATTTATGAGCAGCTAAATTTGAGAAATAAGCAAATTTAATCACCAGCGTCCCCGCTTTCAACCCCTTTCCTATGCTATAAGAGGATAGTGGATTACCCTATATATAGCCTGTATACAACTTGCTTCATGCAGAAATAAAATAATAATTTGCCTTAGTAGATCCTAAATTACTGATAGATTGTAGATACACAGCCTGCGAGAGGATTCTCTCGCAGGTAACCTGCGAGGGATGTTCTCTCGCAGGCAGAACCTTTTAGGAAAGATACGAAGGGGCTACCTTTGGGGATGCCTTTTCCTCTCCGTTTTTGAACTAAGGTTCCCACAAGCCGAGGCACCTCCGCCTGTTTTGAGAGGTGTATGTTCCGGGGTCACAGACCTTGGGCATACGGTAAGAGTTGTTCGCTATTACCATTGGAATAGTCGGCCAGCTGCCTCCTAAACTGGTCGAGGCACGGAGAAGAGAATGCTGCGTCCCCACAGCAAACTCCTCTCCCGCTATCGGAATGGCGTGGGACAAGTACCCAATGTCCGACCTACCCGATACAGGTTTTTCTAGGGTTTTCCCTGCATTTCATTAGGCGAATGCCGGGTAGGATCCTTAAAATATAGCCCGTGGGCCCTAGTAACCCATGGCTACCTTCCTCTACCCTTCCGCAGCCCCCCTTTCAAATCCCTTCCTATGCTATTAAAGGGGAGTTGCCCAATGTGGATCACCCTCATGTAGCCTGTTGCCCTAAAAAAAATAAAAAAATAAAAACTGATAGATTGTATATAATGCGTATAAACAACAGAAAAACTGAACAACAATAGTTTTTTTACTAACAAATCAACTATTAGAAAATTTAACCAACCGGATTTATTTATCTGATAACCTTTAGATGACACTTTTTTAAAATAAAATAATGCTTGCGAGATTATATTCTCCCGTGAACCATTTGAGACTATCTAATGAAACATTTTATAGGTAAATTTCGAAATTAAGGACTTTAAAACGTTTAATTTTCATTTTATGTTGTTCAGAACAGTTTATGTGACAAAAGAAACCACTTTATTTCTCTTGCAGATTCCTTAAGATAAATAATGCAGAAGAGACATATTTATATATTTTCTGATAACCATAAGTCGGGCTCCTTGCAGAATTATATTTGTTGAGTATGTTTTCATGCAAGTATGTAATGGTAAATTCCTATGAATGTCACGAAATAGGATGAGTCATGCTTAGTATGGTATTGGCGATATCTTATAAAAATCCATTTCTGCGTCATTTATGTTTTTAAGTGATTACGCTATTATTAAATGTTAATTTTGTAATTTCGAAATTATTGATAAAATATGGTAATGAAAATTATAAGTACAAATTTTTAAATATTTTTATTCCCCCTAATCCAACCCATCTGGTCCTACGCCTGCCCTATCTCGTGCTCCAAGGCCAAGACCCACTCACAAGCTCCAAATTACCCAAAAAAATCCTTCGCTCCATTACCAATGATCCTTGGTTCTTAAGAAACTCCACAATCCACAAAGACATCCAAATCCCTACCATCAGCAGAATAATCAACAAATCCATAGCCTGTCTAATGAAAAGTACCCTAAATCACCCTAATACGACTATAGAATACATTCATAGCCAACGCCCCCCTCCGCCATCAAACCGCCATCTGAAACGCAAACTACCAATTGACCTCATACTTCTCAGACAACACTCAGGCATTTCCTGACGAATCGTCTTCCCACCAACCTAAATACAATCTCCTTGTCCGATAACTCACTTATTCCATTCACTCCCCAACACCCCAAATCTTTACAGTAATCACCAAACGTCTTCAAACCCAAACCCTTCAGAACAACAAAATCAACAACTCAAGGACTGGAAAGTCACTGGACTCTCCACCAACACAAGCTAACATGTGAATTATTTGCCTTTTTTATTGTAAATACTTGTAAATTTATGAACGAAACTGTACGATCTAAAGACAGAAGTTTTGTAGAATTGTTTTGAAAAAAAATACCATTTTATGAGTCGAGACTTGTTTTCCTTGCGTCAATAATAAAATCGTACTTGATGTATTATCCTGTTTCACATAAGTAAGATAAAATGTAAGTAAAATCAGCTATTAGCTTGGTTGTGTACGGAAAAGCCTTTCTCGTAAAGGAAGTACGGCATTAGTATTGTATAAACACGTAATGGAAAGTATGTCAAGGGCGATACAGTTCAATGTACAGGTTTGCAGGCGCAGCAGAACACCGTGACCTATCATCATCAAACATTTACATCTGACGGACGATTAATAACAAAACGTGTGTGAAGTCTGAATTGACTTAAATTTACGAGGACATCTATCCTAATATTATTAAGAAGAAGAAGGAAATTCAGTAATTGTGAGAACTAATATAATTTAGCCGAATTAATTAACAATCATATAATTCCATAAATATATGTATCAAATCATAATATTGTACATAACATTATACGTTAAACAGTCGTAAAATTGGTTCACTGCTTTTTTACATATTGTTTTTACAGCGTTAACCACTCCGAATCGCATTTACTTATTTGATTTGTATGTGTATACTACATATTGATATTCCCCGTATTATTCATATTTTCTAATATACTTTCTGCTACAAGCATGTGTCTCATTAGTGTCTCATTAGATTCACATTAACTTGTTTCCTCTCGTTGGCAGGATGCTTCGACATTTTCTTGTTCTGAATGTTCTTTTAAAATTGAACGGTATAACATGGCGTAATGTTTCAAACGTTTCCTGACCTCTCTGTTTGGGGAAGAAACTATCCATCTCCAAACGGAAATCCTCCACAATGCTGATTCAAATTTCATTCAGGTTCTCTGTTCTTGCTGCCTACTTTCTGAACCTTGACTGATGAATTCTTGTTTTCTTCTTTGCTGCTGCTATTCTTGGTGGCCTTGACCGAATCATAATGCATCAATTTCAATATTAAGTGACTCTTTATTTTTATGTCGGATTATAACAGGGAATTACAAGGCTGGTTGAAATTCCTTCTTCAAATCTCTACTATTAAAAAGGTTTCAATGAAGAGTAACCGAAGAAAATCCCGGCAATATTTTGTGAAGTCAATCGTGAGTGTTTATCACTGTCTTGGTACTGGACAATCATTCTGTGAATAATTACATTGTTTTAACTAAATATAAGTTTCTCAATTTAGTTTGATAATTAGTGGAGATTTTTATATCTGTATGGCTTGAACATTTTTGTGTTATAATTACTTTGGAAACAAGTAAAAAAATTAGCATTACGAATAATGGAGTGACGAAGAATTATAATTTATAGAACACAAGATAATATCTAAACTGGCTATTAATATTTCATGTTAAATCAATATTTGTTTTTCCATTTCCTTCATTTTATTCCATACAGAAGTTGTACAATTAATGTCAACTCAACTACGAATTTCTAAGACTGCCAACTTTTTATTGCATAAGAAGAATCTATAATCTATTGAGTATGGAATTGTTCACGTATCTTATAAAGTTATTTAATTTTTTTCAAGTGTACAAATGCCAGTAGAGTATCAAATAAAATTTTTAAGTATTCAAAACTAAATCGCTCTTTCTATATATAAAAATGAGTTACTGCGTGTGTGTCCCCTATGTGCTCCTAAACCATTCATCCGATTGCGATTACACTTTGATGAGTTGTTGTGCACGCCCCGGCGAAGGTTTCCGTCGGCCTTTCTATTCGTTAGGCAACTCCCAGCGGGTGAACGGGGGTGAAATTTAAAAACATTGTAAAACGGCCGATATTAACGTCGAATAAGGCGTTTCCTGCGTTACTTAATTTGATCGTGTCATACTAGAATATTTATGTGTCTAATTTCAACTTCAAAGCGCAAGGGAGGGAAACATCCGTGTGGGTAAATGACATGTATAAAAGACCGAGATTAGTGACAATTCCGTGGTTATAGGAATCGCTGAATTTAATTCTCGCATTAACCAGGGTGCTAAATAAATATCCGGGCACACCGGGCCCTCAGCTAGTAATCAATAAAACGTCTAAGCTAATCTTTTCATCTTTCGCATATATAATATTAACGACTTGTAATGAGTTTATCAATTGGAAATAATTTTTTAAAACAAATAACGTATAGTCCACGAGTTCAAAGCAAAGATAGTATTCCACGTGCTTGATATTCAAGCTTGTTGCTCAAAAGCCAAAAGAATTAATTACACTCTAATAAATACTATGATTTTTGATAGACATTGTAAAACTTATTTCCGATCAGGAAAACAAGTCGCGTAATTAACGAATTGGAATGCATGACAATTGAAATAACTAAATGATTACATTAATTTCAGCAAATCCTTTTCAATATCTACCATATGCATTCAACGAAACTATTCTTCTGTAAGTATTTATTAAACAACACACATTGTTAGAATTATTTTACGCTAGTAATCTCCGCCTCTTTCTTACATCGCCTGCCTCTGCAAATGTGGCGGAAAACTGGTTTGTGTGTGTTATATCTACATATTGCCATAATTAAGCTTCTAACAGCTGCCTCTCGATGTGAAACGAAAAACAGTTAGTGTCCTACCTCGCAGAATCAGCATCAAGACCAGCGATTGTCATCCTCGGGCTTAAGCGTAACTCAGGACATTACCGAAGAATTCCATGGAACCTGAAACTGAAAAAAAAAAGTGTTTGAAACATTTCTGTAACTGGCAGTGAAATGTGCCTAAATATGAGTTCGAAGTCGATCGTTGACCGTAAATAACCTCTGCCCCCGAGCACATATAGACAGACTTGGAGATGGTTTCCTGTAATAATAATTGACAGTAATCGATTTTGGGGACATGCGAGGTCATCCTTGCATAAAGATTGGCGGAAACAAACCAAAACCTCTTTTCCGCCTCAAGCAGAAAGTGAATATTTTTAGCTGCAAAACCAAACGTGCGATCGTTTAATGTTGTGGTACAAAATTTTTCATTTAATGATAATTTACTAACATTCTTCAATACCTTCTCAATAATGAATAAGAAAGATAGCCAATACAGGCAAAAACGGGTAATATAAATACCACACAACATTTCTGGGAGCCTTGTTTCTTTCGTCAGGTGCTAAGAAGAGCCTAGAGCGACACAACTGCACTTGCCAGTTAACAACACTCAAAAGTGACGAAAATGCAACGACAATGGGAGAGCCGAAGGGATGGGGTAACAATAAGGGAGCAACGACAATGGGAAAACAAGGTGTAGCGTAATAATAAGTGGGTTTTGGGGATGGAACCCCAGATAGGACAGGCATAGAACCAGATGGGTTGGATGTTGGGAGAGAGATTTATTTAGTATTAATTATTTATTTAGTATTGATTGAGAGTAGGGAATTGTTGTTTAATTATTTTGACTTTATTGTTAATTTGGGGATGAGGTTATTGATATGGGCTTGGTAGGATAATTTTTGGTCAAGAGTAGGTAAGAATTCAATTTATGGTGAGAGGGATTTGGGTGGGTGGGTTTTCTTTTTAGGGTGAAGGGTAGGATAGAGGATTGGAGGGGACCATGAGTCTAGGGAATTGAGGGCACTTTGGAGAGGTAGGAGTCAAGTGGTGAGGGAAGAGGTTTGGTATAGAATGGTGATGTTCGCAAATAATCTGTGTTTAAAGTATACTAATTGCATGAATAAATACCCAATAATAACTACAATAAGTGCTAAATAAATACCTCACGTTCCTAAATTCCTTTTTGTTTCCGTAAAGTGTATCAAAACAGCAGGAGCCGTTTGAGCGACACACCGCACAAACCAGGTGACGATCTCAAAAGATTTCGAGACCTTCGTGCTGAATAGCCGTAGACATGATTAAGACCCTGCTTTTGTAACCGAAGGAACCATAAATACACAGACCGGATACAAGTGGACACCGCCTTTCTTTTTACAACAGTATTTTTACCAAGAAAGAATATGTCCGCGATCAATGACGCTGCCCAAAATATCAGCGTGACAAGTGAATTAGGCTTCCCAACGGCTAGGATGATCGAAGTTTTAAAAAAAAATCTTACGACAGGCGGAATAATTTAAGGAGTGAAGTAGTTGTGGCTGAAATGATCACGCCCAGGAAGACGCGGGAAATCATCTGACAATTCAGAAAAAGGCGCCAAAATGTCACCGCTGTGACGTAAATTTCGGAATCAGGAGATTATGAAGAAAAATTAGAGGAGGAATATCAGTCTTTGCTGGTTAGTCGAGGAAAATACACCTATCTCAGAAAGACGTCAGGTTTGAAATTGCTAACATATTAATAAACTACTCAGTCTTGTTTTATCTCGGTGGAGCACGATCATCGACAGTCAACACCAACTGGTAGAATTTCAATCGGCGGATCAAGCTCTACGTACCATCGTCTCCCTTACCACGATATCCATCACATTCTGAACCTCGCCTATGACAACTTAAGTCGTACAACTAGCTTGGGCAATGAACGGAAATTTACGTTTCTCCTACTGGTTATACTATGCGTGATTTTGACTGGTGAACCCAGGTTTAGAACTTTGTCCCACATTCGCCCTGATATATTTCTCAATTCGCTGCTGTCCGAAGCTTAACTGAATTTTAAATAACTATTATATTATAAATATATTGTAGTAATTGGTAATTAAGGCATTGTTCTAATTGAAAAGTTGAATTGTAGAGGACTCATTATTAGTGGATATAGAGCGGACGCCGCAACAAACCGGCAAGGCAAAGAAAGCATTGTTGATCGGTCGAGAGGGTTTTTACGCGCTCAAAATTTACGAGACGAACAGTTCAGTCGGGCAGCAGACAGCGAATAGATCAGACGAAAAGTTTTACAGTCGGCAGTCAGAACGAAAGAATGTGGTCCAGTCACAAACATGCTTTCAAATATTAAAAAGTAAAGCAATATTCAGTCGGGAAGGAGACAGAGCAACTAGTGTGTATTCGGTGGTCGAGCGTAGATTCATCATGCTGGCCATAGACAAACCAATTAAGTCCATTTTCAGCTAAAGTCACGAGATCTACAAATCCAGGTTGCAGTAAAGCATCGAGAACCAACCAATTTGTGTTAAACCAAGTAACAAACAACGCCAATTAGAGCCTGTGAACATTTAGAGTCTGTGAGTACTTAGAATCAGTGATGTCCCCAAAATTGTGCACGAAAAGCTAAAAAGAGACCTGGGAGGCCGTAAGTAGAGAAAAACTTTAAAATCATTTGTAAACCGTATTTAAAAGATAAAAGTCAGATCGTTCTTTAATTATTTAATTATCGATAAAATGAGATCCTTAATTCTTGATAAAATTAAAATAGTTTAAATTCAATCTTTAGTATTATTTCGTCCGCAACAAATTTCGTCTATGTTCAGACGCATTGATTTCCATATAAAGTAAATTTGTGTTTTTTTTTTCATTTGTTAAATTCAGCCATTATTATATTAAATTATTACAATATATTATATTATAAAATTCCATCCTAATTAAAAATTGTTTATTTTTTTAAAAAAAATTAAAAATTAATTTTAAGTATACCTAATCATATATTAAATAAATATATTCTTAAATTAGAAATCTACATCATAATATTTTGACTCCAATAATATACCACAGTAACCGCCGCCACAACCAATTCAACATTATGTGATGGTTATTTAATTTTTAAAATGAAAAAATTTACGTCCGATTGAAAATAATGAATAAGAAAGATAGCCAATTCAGACAAAAAAGTGATAATAGGCTCTTCTTCTCACGCGTGGAAAGGGACAAGGATCCCAGAAACGTTGTGTGGTATTTATATTATCACTTTTTTGTATGAATTGGCTATCTTTCTTATTCAATATTTAATTTTTATTGACAGATTAAGTTTATCTATTTCATTACCTCCTTCAATTCCGAACATCTGATAAATTTTTTCGTTCATAGGTCCTTTCAAACATTCAGTACTCTTTGATAATTCAAGAATACAATCCGTTGATATTTTTCGAGAAAAATCAGTTCGCAATTACCTTTTTTCTATTTCTTAACATGATAATAATTATTGTATATTTGTAACTACTATGGGTACAACTGCAGGTGTTTTCTGAAACCTGCTCAAAGAAACAAAGGCCTGGAGGTAAGTTGTAACTAGCGGAAGCAAGATATCTCGTTGATTCACCCTACAATTAGCTGGAAATTTTTTCTTTATTTGGTAGCGTTTTTGGTTCTCTTGGCATGTTTTCAGTTGTACCGACACCGGCACATATCATTAACTGCAATTTCGCTGGTCCCGTTGCTTGTTGCCGGGAAGTGATTTTCTCTGTGGCTAGCGTGACAAAACGGCTGTGCAAATTCCAACAATTATATTAAACCAACAGAACCTGTGCTGCAAATATCGGCAAAAGGCTTCTCGTCTACCCAATCGAACGTTCGTATGTAAATCACGCATCTATACCATTAATCGAGGCGTCGTAGCGCAGAGTGGTGAAGCCCATATAAAGGCGCTCTATTTTCAACGAAACGAAATTTATTTCGAAGGCTCTACGAACAAATTGTTTTCATTTTTTATGTTAACCATAAAAAACTAACTTTTAGAATAATAGTGACGAAGAATGATTATTAACAGAACGCAAGGTAATATACAATATGTCAGTAAAGTCATGGTGCACATTTTACTGGTCACAGGGAATCAACGAAATAAGATTGAAATGTGAAATCTTCACTAAATGAATGGAAAACTCTCCCAGTGTTGTACCTATTCAAAGCAGTTCGATGTGGCTTCCATTTGTTGCTACACAATATTCAAGTTCTTCCCACACACGGTTAAGGACGTCTGGTGTATCAGACGTCCTTAACGTTCTTTGTTTTACATAATTAATGTCGTTGATACGTTCAACTGTACACAGGTTGCTTCACATAACCCCACAAGTGTAAGCGCTTCAGATCCTCAGATCGTCGTGGCCGTGGCTTGACAGAAACCCTGTCTGTCCACCGCTGGGGGAATGTTGTATCCAGAAACTCACGAACAATGACGGCGTAGTGTGGAGGAACGCCGCCACGTTGAAAGATGACACCTTCTGGAAATTGTGGCACTGCATACAATTCCAGCATGTCAAGGTAGTTGTTTGCCGTCACAGTCTGCTCCGCAAATTAAAATGATCGCATCACATATTACCATGCATCAGGTCACACGCTTCCACATCATACTTCGGAAACTTGGAGAGTTTTCCTTTTATTTCGTACAGATTTCACATTTATCTGGCATTCAAGTTTTTGCTAATGATCAACGTAGTTTAAAAGTTACCAAATTATATTTCCGTGTGACCATTTGCGTTGCTGTATAATTATATAGAATCAATTTGATGATCCTTGGGGATGGAATGTGACCAGCATGTTCTCCTATTGGGCACGGACAACTTTCACACAATACCGCAGGAAGAGAAAACATTCGTTCGTGCAAGTCACCTAAAGTAGTTGTATACTGTCCTTCCACCTCAGCTCTTAATTCATCCTAATACTTTATATCTGCACACAGGACCTGAAGTATAAATCAGTGTACATGTTTAATTGATTTGCATTACTTTTGAAACATATAAATTTTTATGTTTACTATTCAAAATCACGTATAATACTGTCAATAGTGATTAATTAATCCACATTGAGATAAATATGGAACGCAATTAATTCAATATTTGGTTGGTTACAAATAAATATAGAATACGAAAATATGAAGCCCATTCGTGTTTTCATTCTCTCTATTCTGTGATTTATGATCTACATTTATAGATGCGTAATCGATAGTTGTATCAGTAATTGTTATTTTCTCAGAGCTCTAAACATATTTAAGTTATATATTCAAAAATATAATTTCTGTGCAATATTAAAACGGTGATATTTTCATGTTCCATTTATATCATTTAAATGTATATTTCTTAAGAGTATTAATTATAGAATTGTTTCTAATAACATTTGTATATTCGTTTTATATTCACTCAAGCAAATAGTTAATAATTAATTGAAATCTTAATGAACGCGGACTTAATCATATGCTTTATAAGTTCGCTGCTTGTCTAACTGTTTTTTGGCGGCAATATGTAAATGTGCCAATGAAAGTAACAGATTTATCGTACTAATGGAGTTGAAGGTAACGAAACTTTTAAAACTCGTCCCAAACAATTTGAGAAAACTGCAGAAAATTGTCAAATTCTGGTTCAGTTAGTTAAGAAATGTTTGTAGAACTGTTAGACAGAAATCTTGATTAAAAAATAGCCTTAGTAATGTACTTAGTTAAGTGGAATGTCATAATTACATTTCATTCGGTTTATTATTGAGGAGGTTATGTTTAAGCAGCAAAGAATCTGTGCTAATTTTGTGTTTTACTTCCAACCTATAAGTTTTCCTCTAAAACAACAAATGGATTTAAAATTTTAATCCATACCTCTGTACCTTTTGGCGTTTATTGAAAATACTATTGCCCGTAAATTCACGATATTTTAGATTTTAATTTTTATAAAATTGTAATGCTTGTTTATGTCAAATAAATTTTTCTCTCTCGTGAAGCGATCCCCAGGTTCACAGTGTTACGGGATTTGCTCCTTAGACGATAATATATTGAATTTGGCGTTTACTGGTGCTTATTTTCTTATGTATTGTAACTAAGCATCTGTTATGGTCTAAATTTAGGATTTATTAAAAAAAAGTATTACTGGCCCGATCGAATTTATACAAATGTTTTTTTCATATTTACGGCGTCACGACGCATAATGTTTAGCAATACCATAAATACATAAAACCAATTTTAATTCATGTCCTGCGAAGCAGATTTTTAAAGGTTAAGTAGAGCTTGCCGATTTATCGATTATAAATCGAGTGAATATAGTGGTCCGAAAACAACGTTTAAGATCTATTATTTTCAATAATTGATTAATTCTGGAGAAATGGTTATGTAATTTTTAAGACAAAAATAGCTACTGCGTACCATTTTACCCGCACTAGTCAACGTCGACAGTATAGCTGTCGGTTTGTACATGAAAAACACAATGTAAGAAATTTTCAGATGGAAAAGATTAAGTTACATCTAAAGCAAACGTAGGTCTACTTCTTTGGAAAAGAAACGATGAAATTTATTTTCTCGTAAATATTAAAATGGCTTACTGAAATTGAAGCTGCAGACTAACGGCATGTAACTGTTCTAAATACAATTTTTTCCTGATTTCCTGAACCCAATTCCTTTCCCCTTAGTCCTTGAAAAGAGAAAGCCGCCTAGATGCAGGAAGAAGTCACGGCGTCTTGCTATAAGAATGTTTCTACCTTGTTTCAAGGTACATACATCGTTTCGTAACTCGATACCTTCAGGTCATATTCGTCGTTGGCTTACAGGTTACAAATACTGGAATGGAAAAAGTAGCAACGAACATTACGTTGGAAGTTTTTGAAATGCGACATGTTTCGTACATCTATCAATTAACTACCAATTAAAACTCTTATAATTCCAAAAATTTGATAAATGTTAGTATAACGATTGAATTTATTAAACTTATTACATTTAGCGATTATTTACCCAAGAACGATAGGACTGATACTATTGTACTGCTGATTCTATTAATACTTCTACAATAATATAACGTCAATTAACGTAATACTTCTCAATTAATAATGAAAAAAACAAGGGATAGCACATTTCATAATTTGACATACTTAAGAACGATTCCATCATTAACAATTATCAACAGCGCAAAACCGCAAGACAGACCCATCTAATTTTGCTAAAAAATTAACGTATAAAGCCGATCTATCTAAATGTAGGAAGCCATTAACATACTATTTGCTAAACGTAATTATAATTCACTTTTCAGGACTGACATATTTCTAGTTATATTACTGTTATCGTGAATTAATATCTGTCAATTGTATAAGGAAGGATTTTCTTGTGCAAGAACTAAACATCTAAAAATTCTGACGAAACACTAACCATTCCTGTCATCCCTTCCTCTGTTTTATTTGAGTTATGAAATTCATTAAACACGCTTATTCTTGAGTTGTAACTTATTATTTTGAAGCACATTGAGTTATCATTCAGTGCCTTGAAATACTTCTGTTCTTAAATGCAAGTTGGGATGAAACAATTAAACGTCATGGTAAACGCATGTTGCGTTATTATTAAAATGCTCCATACATTTTTCAATTATAATTTGCGACATAACAATTTATTCCACATATTGTTTCAAGTATATTTTTTCGTCGAGCTTTGATATCAAAAATTTAAAGTCAGTCATCACGTGAGGACAACGTTTTATATCATTTGTATTTATCATGGTCTAGGAAAGAAAAGATACGCAATCACAAGGTAACAATAAAACAAAAGAAGAGATTCTCCAAAGTTTTCATCTCTACGGTTCACTTGATTGATACCACACTGCCAAATATCTCTGTAGTTCAGAAGCTAAGTTAAACACCTGATAATTTCATAGAAATAATATTTATTGCACGTGCTATCACATTACGGGAATTATCAACAGTCAGCTCGAGCAAAATAAAATACAAAGAGTTTTTGTAAAGCCTTTTATAGTGTATAAGAATATTCCTTGTTATGGACCCAGACAGAAGTGCCAAAATCAATATGGGGACAGAAACTACATCTCTGTAATCTCTAACGAAGAAGTCACGGCTATCATACTTCTGGCATCATCATCATTACATTACAGGAAAACAGTCTGGCAAAAAAATCTGTTTTGATTCACCTGATATGCAGCCTACAATTACTGGTGGTCGTCTTCAAGGCAGAACCTCATCCAGTAAACACACTTCTCCATAAGTTCCTTCTACTGATCTTACCATTTCAATCTCTCAATATTTACGTGCGAATCTGCAGTTCTTCCTGTACATATAACAATGTGAAAACATGTCCCTTTCTTTAAACGCCGACCCGATTATGAGGAGGAAAAGAAATCGCACGGTGCTATATCAATGGATATAGATATATGTGTGATGTTTTAACTGGCCGAAAATTGCTTGAATGACAAGGCATTGTCCTGGTGCCCAAGTCCACTCGCTTCTCTGACGTTCGTGTAACTTCGAACGACTCATTCGAATAACTGAAGACAAAAAGCTAGTCGTGTCAAAATACGATGCGCTGTCGTCCACTTGCCTGCAGTTGTAATGGGAGTAGACCAAAGTTCACGTTAACATTAACCTTTGTTACGGCAACTTGGTAGCTTGTAAGAACTATTATTTTTCGGAATTAATACTATATAATTGTTGAATATATTTTTTTCAGTAACACCAAAAAACTCATTCGTAAAAGTTAAGAGATGAGTACAGGGTGTGATAAAAAGACCTTTCGTATATCCCGTTCGTAAGAATATATTTCTCCAGCTTGTCTTCAAGGGGAAGTCCCACCCGAATTACAATACTCCCCTCCAACTTCCCCTATTGCGCATTTCGTACGCCTTGCTATATCTCACGACCTATACTTTTCCTGTTTTTGGGGAGTAAAAAATGCATTGATTGTAACCTGGTTTCTCGATTGAACGTAAATATCCACGTCTCGTTTCACGATATTAACACACTATTCAATTTTCTTATCCGACATTTTCTGGCATAGCGAAAAAACCACGATTATATTCAAGTGCTTATCTAATGTAACTGAGTAGATCTATTGAGTAGTAAGTTGACACCGCGTAAGAATACAGTTCAAGGTTGAACACAGTAACCATGCATCACAATACGACTAATAATCTTTAAGTTATAGCATCAGTCTCTCTCTGGTATTTTTTTTTGGCGTATGCTAGAAGTTTATATAAAAATATCGACTAGAACATCCAGCATCATGATTGTTGAGCTCAGTGAATTTATAGAAGCAATTCGATATATTTTCAGAAAAATTGTGTTATTTTTACTCTATAGGCAATAGAGCGACAAATTCTTGTATACATACACGCTTTAGCACTGTAGAAGAAATAACAGGTGTTCGTATGCAAACCGAGTATTTTTTACTCTTCTTCGTGTATTTTTTTCATGCTCCCGATTCAAATTGAGTATTTTTTTCTACGTCACCTACGGACTCTTAATATTTTTTGTCCAGCTCTTCAATAACTATTCAGAATTTTATATTCTGGATTAGTGACTTCCCACAAACAAGATCTTCTATTAAAAGTTAAACTTTCTTCGTTGGCCACATCTTGATAATAAGCAAGAAAAAGAATTAACGGAGCGTTCTCTAGAACTTACAGAGGATAACTGGGGACCATGTCTACAAAAGCGTCCACACTACGAAATATTGCGCGACAATATCTAATAATTCTGAGAATTGTCTCAAGTCTCCCATTTCAGACGAGGTACCAATGTTCTGCGATTTTCTCATTATTTTAAATTAATTGCTACGCAGTTGTTATGTAAAGATATGACTATTTAAGCATTAGTTTTGAATTATGAGAAGTTTACAGTATGGCAGATAAATAAATATATGTTTCAAAAAACGTCATTACTATAATTAACTACAAAGAGAAGAAAATAAGAAGGTGTAGATAGGCTACGTATAGGGTAATCCACATAGTGGCCACTGCCCTCTTATAGCATAGAAAGTGGATTGAAAGGGGGGATGAGGAAAGGTAGAGCAAGGTAGCCAAAGGTTAAATTATATATATATATATATATATATATATATATATATATATATATTTCTCATTATTGGCTGCCATCTGAATCTAAAAGCGTGTATATATGCAAGAATTTGTCGCTCGATTGTCTATAGATATTGTCTTGATACAAAATCGCTCGACTTTGTATACAAGTGTGTACTACGCCTTAGAGTTTTCGAAGATGCACATAATAAACTTGTGACTTTTTATGTAGGACGCTTAATCGGCAGTTACATATTGAGTGGCAGTTTGAAGTTATTGCTGCAAAATTTGTGCAAATTGTAGCTACTTTGCTGTTAAAAGATTTAGCAAGTCCGATTTTCTAGTTGATTGGATCGTTTGTCCTTGCCCTCGCGTGCTTTGTTCGGCACAGATCATTGTTGAACTAACGAGGTCGAGTAGGCGGCGTTGAATCGCGCTTCCTCTACAATTTTCTTCGCTCCTCCGTATAATCCGTCAAGTCAAAGACGCTCTACATTACAAGGAAACACTTCGTCACACTGTTTCTGTACACTTCTTCCATCTTCTCTTGAAATATGTCCCTGCAGCACTTTTTGTAACGGACGTTGATTTGACACTGTGTTATCGCATTTCAGGGAAATCCATTCATTCCTAAAACCTTTACGCTCCTTTCTTACTAATAAGTGCATGTATGAGTATTTTAACAAATTACGAATAATTTAAAAAATCACAAAAATTACTGTGCAGATAGTACCGGACACCCAAAGATTCAAAAACAATTTGCAGAAATGCTTCCTGACAGAGCTGTATCAATTGTAACACGGTTTTCCCCAATATAAGTGTTGATAGTATAAACGAAAATACTATATAAATGTAACTTAACATTAAATATAGGTTTTTTTTATTAAATATATCTTAAATCCTAATTTATTACATTATTTTTATGCAATTTGTATGTAGTAATGAAAATTCTTATCATCATAGCTAAACAAGTCTTCTAAATTAGCAAAGGGCGACATAAATGAAGCGTCACGTGTATGATGTCCAGAATTGATGTTTTACACGTGAGAAAACAGTTAAAATGCAGGTAAATATTCCTGGGAATATTTTTTGCAATGATCAAGTTTGGATTCATTCAAAACGATTAACAGAACGTGTTGGTTTCGTTTTACTACGTGCAATTTTAATAATAAGAAAGGTTGTCGAATACCGACAAAATAAGTGATAATATAAATACCACACAACTTCTTAGCATATGAAGAAAGGGACAAGAATCCCAGAAACGTTGTGTGTTATTTATATTATCACTTATTTGGTCTGTATTTGGCTATCTTTCTTATTGTGTGGAATTTTCTTGGAACAGTCTGACTATTCGTTGAAATGCAATCACAATTCTAAATAATAAATTATCCGGCAAGTTAAAGTCGCTCTACACTACAAGGAAACACTTCGCTAATTCCACCTTCACCTTACTAAATTGTTGCTGGAGTACTTTTTGTAATAAATCTTGATTTGACACCGTGTTATCAATATTACACATTTCAGGAAATCCGAAAGTTGAACAAGTTACCATTTACGACAACAGAATGTGGATTCTAAACATCCAAATTCATACGAGAAAGCATATCTAAACACCTCGACACATTAACGTTATCATAAAAAGATAAACATTTAATACGGAATTTATGGGCCATTTAAAAACTATAAAATATGCTACAACCATAACTGTTGTCAAGGATAAAGCTAGATATATTTTCCGATAATAAGCAAGATTGTTATAATAATTTTTTATTTAGTAAGAAAGCTACATATTCACAATTCATACAATTTTTAACCATTTCAAACTAGGTACCTACATAAACTATTCTTAAACTTCCTAATTCTATCACTGTTTCTGATTTATTCCGGAAATTGGTTAAATTACCCTTATCAAATGTACTACTTTTTTTAAAATCTAGCATAGCCTTAGTTTGCATCTGACCTTATAAAATTATTAAAATATGATGCAAAAACTTTTTCATGCATTTATATATATATCAATACTAGAGCATAGAAATTTATCAAATCTCGAAAACACAAACAATTCATGTCTCTTAACACAAGTTTTACACTCTATCTTTTATTTTTATATAAGATCATACGTAACAGTCAACTATGCAACTTATTAATCCTATAAATGGATCTGCAACGCCATGAGTATATATTCTAATGATTGTTACCGATACAATAAGTTTACGTAGTAGCATTTATCATTCTCGCGTGGAAGAATGAATGGGCGGTTGACCAATGGCTCTAAAGGGTTAGACAGGGATCAAAAGGACGCATGTCCACAAAAGGCCATTGTTTCAAAGGGGCAAGAATACGCGAACCGAAACTAATTTTAAGAGGGTGACTAATAATCTTTCAGAATCTGATCATTTTGAAAAGGCTTTCATGTTTTAAGCATTTTAAAAAGACATTGATCAAGACCTGAAGCGAAACAAATTCCGCTTGTCAGCCTTGTTAGGAAATTTTTTAAGAGCATCTAAATTTCAACAATATGCTTATAATAAACACTAACTACATTTCGAGGCTACCTTTGCTAGTATTCTTTTCTATCTGTTGAGACGCTTAGAACGTGACAAAGACTAGCAGAGAAGTTGACGCTTAGAGGGTTTTTGGCGTTTCCTCGTTTTCGCTGGAAACAATGTGATAATTAGGAGGAGAAAAGAACATGCTAGTCTCTATTTATTCGCGAGTTGCGAAAGTTATTCCGAGTCATGCAGAGACTCCGTGAAGTTCAGGGTTAATTCTACCCGAGCTCGGAACAATCTATTAACCAGAAATATGTTAATCCGTGGTATGGCATGTCGCAAGTTACAATAAATCTCTTTCTCTCGCCTACCTTAGGTCAGCTTGAAAGAATATGTGACGAAATGCATTGTCATATGTATATACAATGATTGTCTTTAATCATGAGTGTAATAGAGTTCAACGCCAGAGTTTATAGTCCGAAACCCACCGAAAACTCAAATATATTGTGGTAACTTTTAATATTATCAATTTAATTTATCAAATTTTACTTTAACAACTCTTTAAAAGGAAACTTAAATCTATGGACAGTTTTAGTAAAATAAAGGATTATGCACAAATTCGTTAATTTGAAATTCTGAAAATTTGTTACAAATTAATTTTAAATCTTTTATACAATTTTTATATTTTTTTACATTTATGCCACAGTTTTCAGTTATGAGACTCGTAATATCTTGAGGGTTGCTTGTTCGGGTCGCAAAACAGATGTAGGTTCTTGTAATGAACATAAAATATTGAAATGAATTTACAACAAGTTTTACTTAACTTTTTCTAAGTTACAAACAATAACTTAATGGAATCTGACGGTATGAAAAATTATAAAATGTTTACAAAATATGTTATCGATATAATTATTTTACATACCAAATGTAGGAACACTCCAATTCCATCACTTCACAAAATTTAAAATATTTTCCTTTTTAACTCAAGCTAAAAATTCATGATATTATTTTTGCTTTGAAACAGTTCATAATATTACACTTTATACCCACCACTTCAGTCAGCATACACAATCCACTCTTCCGCACACCACAGACGATCAATTTTCTCTGGTTTATCAACAGCTATTTCAGAATTGTTTTAAAAATGTTGAACGTCTTACGATTTTGTGTATCATTCTTCCGCAGAAATTGATCTTTACTTGCAGACCTCCACCAACAGAATCTACAAGAATCACATGTTGGTCTCCACTAACAGACGCCTGTCGCACACTGAGACCTTCCATCTCTGACCTGTACATACACAATCTCTAAGCCAACTTATCAAGCAATCTTTACTGGACGGCCTCCACTGACAGAGTGAGTATTTAGTCACAGCTTTTAACATCACAAACAGACCCGCTTATAGTCAGCCGCATTTAATTCACGCCGGGGAGAACCATAAAGACTGGAAACATTTCAATCTCATCATTCTTACGCTATGCTGCCCGTTCAATATTACGCTATTAATACATTAATCCAATAATTTATAAATTGATTTAAATAGAGATATAATGATCATTACAATATAATGGCTTTTATTCTATGCATAATTAATTTTAGTAATTTGAGCAAAATATTTGGGTGAAGGTGGAAATAAATGTGTTTCTTTGCATTCAACTTTGTGATTTCTGGTGTGGTAGTAAAATAACGGTTTTATATAATTAAAATATAACTACAAATTAAAAAATATAAAATTTATTTAATTTAAAATCGTAAATATAACGACAGATTAAATTTAATGATAAGTTTGTTTCAGCGAATGTTTCGCAGAATTCATATATTCTGTAATCATATAATCCATTGCAAGATTCACATTTTACTTACAAAATTTTTACTTCTGGAATTGTTCCTGGAAAGAATTATTCGACTCGTGATGACATTACGTTGGAACAAATCTTAGCGCGATATATTTATTTAACATTCCAAAAAATGATAACGTAGTACGTGTTACACAATATGTCCAACTAAATTTATTTATCGATTTTTTTCATATAAATATCTTATTTTTGTTAATGAATTTAACTTAAATCCCCTGTTCTGTAAAGAATTAGCTACGTATATTTTCGGTCTCAGGAAATAATTATATAATAATGACATCATTGAGCTAATTTAGGTACATCAGACTACGCAAGTTAGCCTTGACGGGCCATTATAAAATATTTTCCCACAAAATTCACCAAATAACGGCATTTTTAAAGTTTTCCGTACTAAGTAGAATAAGCACTATCATTACTGAAATACGCAGGATACGAGTAATATATTCTTAATTATGGTTTAGAGCCGTATCTCTCATGGATGAGCTTGAAAACCTGAAGTAAAATTTGTATTCAAGTGCAAAGTACTATAGAGTATTTTAGTTCAGATACGTTCCTTATAAAAATAAGGCTGCGTAGTTCATAATTGTAAAATTTAACAAGTAATTATTGTAAGATTCATGAATACACACAAAATTTCGACTGAAAAAAAATATTTATTTTACACGACAAAAACATTTCAAATATATTTTAAATTAAATTAACCTTATTTGTTGCATAGATTCTCAATTTTATAGTGATTTTCATTTGAAAATACTTTTTTTCAACTAGAGTAACATGAACACATTTTCTTCATATAAGCATAATTATGGAAAGGTACAAATGATGTTTTTTATTAACTGAAAGGTAGCCTCGAAAAGTAGTTAGTGTTTATTATAAGCATATTGTTGAAATTTAGATGCTCTTAAAAAATTTCCTAGACTACTCCACACGTTTACAAGATACTAAAAAAGAAGGAGAAATTTTATTTAGATGTTTCGCATTTAAATGTAATACCGTATCGTACTTCCAATTAGGTGAGATCTAACGATTTGAAATATAAGATTTGTTGAAACATTTCTCCTGTATCAATTATCGTGTAATCCGACCACTTCCTGTTACGTGAGTCATAATATAAGAAACTGGCCATGTAATATCTTTCGTCGATAATCCTTCGCGGTGTCATCCTCTATTTTATAATGTTTTACATTTCTCTATATTAACACTTTAATGTTTGCAAACATTTTTTTGTTACACACCTAGTCGACCTTCAATATGGTCTTATTTCAAGCAATTATATTTCCTTCCAATTTTAATTTCTCTTTTTTATATGCTGTCATAGCGCTTTCAGTTTCCACAACCTATCTCTTTCCTACTCTTTTTTGAGCAACCTTAAATAGTCACAAAATATATCATAATATTCAATTCCACACGCATTCACGCCTGACTTATATTTGAATGCATTGTACATGGAATTATTCACCCAAAAAATAAATATTTTCTAGTTCTCACGCACGAACAAAGAAATAGGATATTTTATTGTGCCCACAACAAACAGGATGACTCTAAATAGGAAGTGAACAATATCCGACTCTTCCGTTATTACAGATCAACTCGAACACATCATATTAATTTCATAAAGTTAAAAGAATATTCATAAACCTTCAGAACTTTTGATTGGGAGAAAATATTGACAAGTATCTCTAAAATTCAGAGAACAAATTACAGAAATTTGTGTCTGTAAATTAATTGACTGAAAATGTACAGCATTTCGATGGTGATGAAAAATTATTTTTATGGTGAAAGAACAGACAGAAAATTCAATATGGCATTAAATGAGAAAATATTATTGCTCGTATTAGCAGTTGTAGTTTAATGCTTTTGTTGAATGAATTTGGAGATGATATAATTTGTATTTAGTTGTAAAATTTCACTAATGAATACAAGTAAATTATAAATTTATTAGAAGATAACAACACACAACAAAAAATTTTCGTGGAGATGAAGAAACAGGGCAAAGTAGGTGAAACGGTAAGATCATGTCGATGGCCTGGATAAACTCCAACTGCAGAACACGAAATTTGGCAACAGGTTCTTCTCTGATGCCGGGTACTGAATTATATTCAGAACCGCTATTTTGTCGCTAACGTATGTATCTGGAAAATCTGACGGATCAAAGGAAAATCCCAATAATGATATTCCGAATCATTGACGTAAAAAGAAAACACTGCCAATATTAAGAAAGATGTTAAACGGGGCGTTAAAAATTATTTGCCTTAAAGTATCAAAACGAAAAAAGCACAACTAAACCAAGAATTGATCTTGGGACCTCTGCTTACCAGGCTGAAGCTCTACCACTAAACTACCCGTGTCGACTCCAGATCCGGTGCGAAATTCCTCCATCCGTTACATACAGAGTCTCCTATAATTTATTGAATCACAACTCTTACATGATCTAAATTTCAGGACCTCGATAAAGAACAGATTTTATATCTAAATCGAACGAATTTTTTTTAGTGGGATTACCTTCAGTTAAAAATCAGATGTCGACTAAATAAACTGAAAGATACACTTAGTTCAACTACTATAAATATAAACCGAGAATAGGCTGGAAAATAACTAATATTCAGTTGGCGATAAAACTTATTAATATTTACATATGATATCATTATGTTTACTTTCCATCACTTTCGCATCTATCCAAACTTGGTTCCTTAATCAGAAAGCGGAATATTTCACATTATAACTTATTTATTCAGTTTTTCTGTGACTATATAAATATATATATATATATATATTGTAATGACCGCCAATATAGGTAATGAAAGGATTTTATAAATTATTTAATATTTGTATTGTCAGCGTAATATTGTGGCCCAGGTATTGTAGGCAATAGTCAGCATTGCGTAAGAATATGGAGTGTTTCAGGCGGCATTATTGTCAGCGATGTGTAATGTTGAAAGCTTTGATGAAATGTACAGACTGCGATACGAGCTGACTGCGCAAGTTACAGTCTCTAATGAACAATGACTGAGGTTAGCAATATTGAACGTGATAAAAGTATAATTTTTGTAGGAAAAGTTGTACTGGCTGTTGTTGAACTGATTTCAATAGCACAAATTGAGAGTAGTATCGAACTGATATTTGGAAAATGTAATTCCATATTCCTTGCGGTCAACATTATTATGTTCGCCGACATATTTGGAAATCAACTTAGGATTGTCTGTGGTGTGGTAGGGATTTAATCGCGTATGCTGACTTAAGTCATGTAGAAAGTGTTAAATTATGGCCTATTTAATTAAAGTCACTTAAATAATTTGTGATCTAAACTCAAAAGTTAAAATAATTGGTAAAGTGAAATATTTGGCGTGATACGAAAACTGCTCCAATGTCTGGACCGTTAAAAAATCCATTGTAAAAGTTGTATAATATTCCTTACCGTCAGATTTCTTATGTCAGTTTTCTAGTGTAATATTCAATTAAATTCATTTCAATATTTTGTAATATTTTATAAATTTTGTTATTTCATTTCGGGTTCCTATTACTGGCAGAGGCCCGATAAGCGACCCTGAAGGTTTCAAGAATCTCATTAAAGCCGTGGAATTCATGCATAAAAATTGTGTATAAAAATTAATTAAATTTGATATGTAATAAATTTTATTTATTTGAAATTGTATTTGTTAGTAATAATTTCATTTATCAAATCCGTCAATAAATCCGTTGATAAATTGTTTTAAACTAATTTCAAATATCTCCCAATTGATTACCACATTAATTGACACCACATCATAGGGCTTTACTTTTATTCTAATTTGTTTAGTACAATACATATATATATATATATATAAGCGTTTGTTTGGTTTTCTCTCCTGGTGCATAGAGCATCACTCATCAAAGCAGATTGCTTAAACGAAACATCTTAGACGTTTTAGTTCTATTTTCAGGGTAGTCCTACATCACTAACCCCGGGAATAAAACTCAGTTATTTTCCCATCAACGTCATTTAGTTCCGCTTCGAAACTTCCATCAAACATCCATACCAGGAAATGAACTGACAAAAGCTGAAACACGGAAGACTAAAAATCAGAGACCCTAACTACTCTTTTAAAGAAAATAGTTTGACTTCCGTAATGGAAAAGAGTCCCTTTTCAAAACACTCGAAAAAATGCTTCACGTTAAATCTCTCACCATTTCTAAGACTTAGTGATTATGAGAAGCAAGCAGAAATTCTTTTTTGCTTCAGAAAGAAGTCAAAATGTAACTTCATTAAATAAGAATTAAAACATTTTATATATTTATAACAAGCCAATTCAATAATTTTGGAGGGTGTTTCAGTTATAGAAACTGAATATATATATTTTGTGATACCTTCATGAGATTTTACTAACGACTTTAAACATATTTGAACACTACAAAGCTTCGATCAGACGAGGTGCTACCGAAAAGCTCCGGGAATACATCAATATAATAAAATTACACAGAGATTCACCGCCATCACCAATTTTTCCACTAACCGGAAGGTCCCTGGAAGTTTATTTTCACGTTTAGAATCCAGTAGCGATGCCACTTGAATGTCCTCAACTGTGTCATACTTTGGCCCTTTAAGTTAATTTTTATCCTTGCATATAAATGAAAATTCATACTGGACAAAGAATAAGGATCAAGAAAGATTTAGTATTTCATCAGAAACTCCTGGATGATGACGGCAGTATGTGACCTCGTACAAATGTGGAGGAGGAAGAAATCACTAATTCGAATCTTTTCTAAACATTTTCTCAGTACGTTCTGCCGTAATACCCCCACAGGATATCACGATAGAATTCATTATTGAACCAATTCCTAATCGGCAATTCTTCGACACCGAAAAAAACAAGACATGGAATTCAGTCATCCTTTCATAGGTTGGGCTTTATGGGGCGGAGTGAAAGAATGTTCCTTGGTTTCGGGAAATGTAGGCTACCCATAAAACCAGATTTCTTAAATAGCAATAATAACCTTTGGCAGAACGTCTGGGTCATTTCCAAGCCTTTTTTGTAGTATTTTACGTGACGCTATTTCGACTAGTCACAAATTTTTAGCAAACTATCTCATGTCCAGTTCACCGGTCAAAATGCTCTCTAATGTCCCCCACGATAGCCCCAATATACTACAGTAGACATTACTACGATCTTCCAGTGTCGAAGTCGGTATTATAGCTACAATTTCAATTTGGGTTAACCGCCTTCATAACAGGCGTGCATCATCAGCCGACGTTCTTATATGTATATAATGGGTAAACAAGTCGTATTTTTTTTAGGGTAACAAGCTACATGAGGGTAATCCACGTTGGGCAACTCCCCTTTAATAGCATAGGAAGGGATTTGAAAGGGGGGATGCGGAAGGGTAGAAGAAGGTGGCTAACGATTAACTAGGGCCCCCGGGTTATATTTTAAGAATCCTACCCGGCATTCGCCTAAAGAAATGCAGGGAAAACCCTAGAAAAACCTTCATCAGGTAGGTCGGGCATTGGGTACTTGTCCCACGCCCTTCCGATAGCGGGAGAGGAGTTTGCTGTGGGGACGCAGCATTCCCTTCTCCGTGCCTCGACCAGTTTAGGAGGCAGCTGGCCGACTATTCCAATGGGAACTCTTACCGTATGCCCAAGGTCTGTGACCCCGGAACATACACCTCTCCGAACAGGCCGAGGTGCCTCGGCTTGTGGGTACCTTAGTTCAAAAACGGTGAGGAAAAGGCATCCCCAAAGGTAGCCCCTTCGTATCTCTCCTAAAAGGAGATCCCTCGCAGGTATTCCACGTCCACCTAAACAAGTCGTAACTTTCAATGTGTGCTTTATTCGACATTTAATGTTTTTCTGCAGCGGGTTCAAACAAAAATTTATGGTTTCCGCCATTGCCAATTTCCGCAAGTTACGTAACACGCAAGAAAAAAATTTTTCATCAAATATAAACGCGCCCTCCTATCACAAATTCTATTGAAAAATGGTTTACAATGGGTGTATGCTGACTCATCAGGTGGCGTTTCGTCGTACTACAGTCTTCACGATCTTCTCATAAATTCCGAAAACAGTTGGATAGCTCCTCGTATCTGTAACCGACCACATAACTGGAATATATTCAAGTTTTATAATTGTGTTCACGATATTCGAAAACATGATTTTAAAAATATTTTGCTTTCGTAAAATATAAAATTGATGAATCGTAACGTTACGCCTTATTTAACCAATGCTAAAAATCATCATGAATGTAATACCAGAAACCATTTACTAAAGGTTTAATCTTTTCATCGAAAGTAACTCGTATTTCTGAAAAAAAACTGTATAATACTCTGTCTTCAAATAAAACAATACTCAAAATACATAAAAAACACGTAACAAGAAGAGCTTATTATTATGTTACAAATAAGTTATAGATCAGGTGGTAAATTTTTTATGTGAAAAACGTGACCGTAGCACCTCGGCCTGTTTTTAAATGTGTATGTTCCGGGGTCACATACCTTTGGCATACGGTAAGAGTTGTTCTCTGTTCCCATTGGAACATTCGGCCAGATGCCTCCTAAACTGGTCGAGGCACGGAGAGGGAAATGCGGCGTCCCCACAGCAAACTCCTCTCCCGCTATCGGAAGGGCGTGGGACAAGTACCCAATGCCCGACCTACCTGATGCAGGTTTTCTAGGGTTTGTCCTGCATTACTTTTAGGCGAATGCCGGGTAGGATACTTAATCTATATCCCGAGGGCCCTTCCCCTACCCTTCCGCAAACCCCCTTTCAAATCCCTTCCTATGTTATTAAAGGCGAGTTGCCACCATGTGAATTACCCTCACGTAGCCTGTTACCCTAAATATATATATATATTAATGCCAATTAATTAGGACATTAATTGTTTAAACATAAAAATTTAAATTGTTTGAGAAATCCTTTGTAGCGGCGGTCGATAACATAGCGACAATGGAGTCCAGCTCTGTTTCTTTGTCGGAAGGTCCGTCAAAATGGCGTATGTGCGCTCAAAATGCGAGACGAGAGCAGTTCGTAGGAAAATATTTAGAGAGGCAGTTCGTGGAATGACATCGTCGAGGTATAACAGTTAGTTTTTGAGGAGGATTCAACAGGGTTGGCAATTAGCATTCAACAGAGTTGGTTGGTGCCTGGACATTTCTGAGGACAAAGTAAAACATTCACAAAAGCATAACGTCGAAACTTCCTAAGTAAAAGCAGTTTTGTGACCATAGTCGGCCAGAAATAGCAAAAGTTTAGGTTTAATACCGGAACAATAAAGACTACCCAATCGAAAAACCACAGAATTCATCTAAGGCAAGCAGAATTTACGTAACATCCAAGTTCCTGGCATCATATAAAATTTTGGCTTAGAATCAGTGTTTTCGAAAATGAAAGGTATGCTGGAATGCTGGCCAGATGTGAGTAACAATTTACAATACAATTAATTATGTTAACGTAATTGAAAGATAGACGTCAGATTTCGTTCTCCGTTTAAATTGTTAATTCGTTCTAATATTTTTACTTCTTAATTTCATTCTCATTTTAAATCTCGTTCTAATTTAATGGTCAAATAACTTTCTTTTCTTTTAATTGTGATTTGTTGTTGATAAGATTTTAAAGATAATTGATGTGTCCATTATCAAACCCATGGAGGACCCTGAGATCTAATGTTTAAATTTGTAATTGTTTTAAATAATTGGCACAATAAAAATATTGTTTGTAAAATTTTATTAATTCTTTCATTTAATTAAAAGCCTATTAATTTCTTTATTACAATATATATATATATTATTTTTCAGTTGCATCTTAAAACTGATTAAGACCCTGTGGTTATCGGAGTAATGCCAAGGAAGCGCCTTTATATTTGTACCAAGCCATTTAAAGTCAGATAATAGCTTCTTTATCTTGGAATGCGCGTTACTGGGAAATTTAAGTATCTCAAACAGCAACACAGTCAGCAACTCTTAAAAAATATATAAACTTTTGTAAATGTATTCATTTTCGTCTAATAATGACGAATAGTACGTAGGTAACCGATAAACATTACGACATCTCAATGCATAGAAACAACTTTTATTACTTCATTATTAAAGAAAATTAATATTATATGACAATCATATAATGTAAATGACTTCTTGTTCTTGTCGCAAACGTCTGCAGATGTTTTTAATAGGTCAGTAACTTCGTGTGTTATCTTTAAATGCAAGCGCTAGCGGAAACGTCACATTACTTAATATTTATACATACAACGAAACAAAAATTTGTGAAAATACTTTGTAATAAAAACACGAAGATCTCTTGTATCCATTGTGGGAGAGAACAATGTCACTACCTGAAGATGGTATAAATATGTACCGAAACGTCCTTAATTAGAATTACATTTTTTAAATAGTCGTTAACTGCAAATATAATTCAATGCATTCTAATATAATATCATTTCTCGTAAATGTATTCCTGCGAACCATCAAATTTTTTATATACATTTTCAAAGTTTCAAAAAAGGAAAACTTTAATAGTTACAAATGTCTCAGCCACGGCGTTAGTATTGTATGATTAGAATACTAGTCAAGTTATAATACAATGCTTTTGGTTCGTCTCTGCTCTTCCGCATCTAATTTCATTACTCTTTCCAACATTCTACATCTAGATTTGTGGTTATCTTGAAGGACCGTAAATTCTTTTTCCCGTTACTAGTCCCATAATTTTACAAAATACAAGGCTGCGGTGTAGCGATTATCGTCGCCCGCTTCGCAACACAGAGGTTCAGGGTTCGAATCCCGTCATGGGCATTAATGTTTGTGCTCGTCATGGTCACGAAAAATGCGCAGAATTGCTATGCTGACCACGTGCCACTTCTAATTCCAGACTGTGTCCCAGTAGGCGAAGACCCTCAATATTAAAATAAATAAGATAAAATACAATTACAAATTGCAGTTAATTCAGTACAATTAAATGGCATCAGCGAATAGTCTCACAGAGCCGAGTGATATTAAACGTATTAAGGATATAGAAAGTGATCACAGTTTGATGATGACCGGAATTGTCTTAGATAAATGAACGGACGAAATGGAATTAGTATGGCAGTTTATTTTTTGTTTTGTTTATGGCGGTGACCTGTTCCCTTTCATAACACACGAAGGGAGGGTGGAGAAGAGGGAGAAATGTAGCCAAGGGTTAGTTGGCTATAGTTTAATGAACTTCTCTTCTCTTCCTCTTCTTTCCTTTTTTTTTTTGGGGGGGGGGCAACAGGCAACATGAGGGTAATGCACATGGGCAACTCCCCTTTAATAGCATAGGAAGAGATTTGGAAGGGGGGATGCGGAAGGGTGAAGGAAGGTAGCCAAGGGTTAACTAGGTCCCCGGGCTATGGTTTAAGGATCCTACCCGGCTATTCGTCTAAAAGTGATGCAGGGAAAACCCTAGAAAAACCTGCATCAGGTATGTCGGGCATTTGGTACTTGTCCCACGCCCTTCCGATAGCGGGAGAGGAGATTGCTGTGGGGACGCAGCATTCCCTTCTCCGTGCCTCGACCAGTTTAGGAGGAAGCTGGCCGACTGTTCCAGTGGGAACAGAAAAACAACGGTTACTGTATGCCCAAGGTCTGTGACCCCGGAACAGGCCGAGGTGCCTCGGCATGTGGGAACCTTAGTTCAAAAAACCAGAGAGATGTGAAGGCATCCCCATACACCGCAATTCGCTTAAATGTGATGCAAGCAAAAGCCAAACATCGAGAGACTCAGGATCGTACTTTGCCCCTCCAATGACCGTAGCCGGGGTTTGCCGTGGGGAAACGGCATTTCCGTCTCCATGCCTCAACCAGATTATGAAATGTTTCAATAGGAACGTAGGCCAACTCTTGGTCTGTATACGAATAATACACTTCTTGTGTCTCGGCGCATGGGACACTTAATTCAAATCAGAATATAGAAGACATCCCCCAGTTACTTTTCTTTAGTAATCGGCTACATGAGGGTAATCCACGTGGTGGCAACTCCCCTTCAATATAATAGGAAGGGATTTTACATAGGGAGGTGCGGAATGGTAGAGAAAGGTAGCGAGGGGTTAACTAGAGCCCCCGGGCAACACTAGAAAACCTTCATCAGGTAGGTCGGGCATTGATAACTTGTCCCACGCCCTTCTGATGGCGGGAGAGGGGTTTGCTGTGGAGACGCGGCATTCCCTATTCCGTGGCTCCACCAGTTTAGGAAGCGGTTGGCCGACTGTTCCAATGGGAACAGCGAAGAACTCTTACCGTATGCCCAAGGTCTGCGACCCCGGAACAGGCCGAGGTGCCTGCGAGAGCTTGTCCCCATGCGATGCGTAAACCAGAATACATTTCAAATTATATACTGATTTGAGAATTGATTTATAATATACAGATGTGAGGTATTTCCAAACAATTGTATTAAAAATAATGAATTCTGTATCCAGTAATATATTATCCCAATTGTGTCAATTGAATAACGAATATCCATACTACTACTCACTTCAGTGGCAGTACATGATAATTGCCCCAAAATAAGAATTATCAATAACATAAAATGGAAATCAATATGATTATGCATCAAGAATTCTATTTGAGGCGTAATTTTCGATAACTTATAATATACCGTAAAAAAAATACGTTCTACAGGTCCTCAATACCATTATTGTAAATAACAAATTAATTTAACAGGTTAAGTTTTTTTAATATGTATTGCGGGTTAATTACTGAAACTAGTGTAACCAAATTTCGTCATATTTAGCAATCATTTACGTGCACTCATTAAACATGCTTGAACGTTTAGCCGCATAAACATAAAAAAATATATAGATATATTTTAACACTGTGTGACTCATCTCACAGTCACCTAAGGAATATGGGAAATATTATAATGGAATGTTGCAGTGAAAATTCTTCAAGTACAAGTCAGGTTGGCCTAAAACCGAAGGCCACGGAACGAGTATGACGTCCTTCGTCAAATCTGGAGATGGGGTGGGGGGGGGGGTGGACAGATACTATCATCAGCGATTTTCTTCCATTATTTGGCCAGTATCTTACGCTGTGTTAGAGAAATCAAAGGAATGTCTTTAGAGAATGTAGAAATTAATAGACATTGATAGCGAATTAAGATTTTATACGCAGCTTAGTTTCATATATGTAGTTGTAATCCAAAACTACCTTAAAATCCCGAGGGCCCTAGTTAACCCTTGGCTACCTCCCTCTACCCTTTCGCATCACCCTCTTTCAAATCCCTTCCTATGCTATTAAAGGGGAGTTGCCACCAAGTGGATGACCCTCGTGTAGCGTGTTACTCTAAAAAAACAGGTTCTTCCTTTAAATTCATTCTCGTTTAAGGGGAAGTCCTACTTCTTGTAGAATTCTAACGTGATTTCCTTGCTATCGTTCTGAAGCGGAAGGTGCTCTTTTATCATAAGTTTGAATTACACACTTTCAACCACTATAAAACGAATGATATATCAGTAAACGTGTCAATATTTAGTTTCTGGAATAAACTATAGACTAGAAATTTTCTGAAGTAGTTAATAGTATTTTTTTCTTGTTTATCGGTTACCACTAAATTTTGAATAAAACTCAACAATTTTCTCAACATTAAAATGGTCTTTGATATCATTTTGAGTTTAATTATTTCGCAACAAAATTTTGGGAATATATTTTCTACTTCAATGTTTTTTATTATTAATAATTTACATATGTTTTTTATTATATTTTCTATTTTGTCGTCAATTAATTTTCAATAATTGTTAAAGCTTCCCTTTTTCTTGCATAGACGTCTTACGTCTATCGAGGCCATTTCTGTTGGGTTTTTTTGGTACATGGAAGAAACCTCATGGGATGTCTGACTATATAGTGTAACATAGTATAGGTCGTGAGATATAGCAAAGTGTACGTAATGCGCAGTATGTGAAGGGAGAAGCTGGAGCGAAATATTGTCTGTGTTGAGGAACTCATCTTACAGACAAGCTGGAGCAAACTCACTATCATTCTTAAAAGCATACGCACGGGATACACAACCAGTGGCAAAGTTTTTTCTCACATCCTGTACTTTCCATCTCGTAACTTTTACGGATGAGTTTGAACACAATATATTTCTATTCGTCAATGTTTTCTGAATAATTTCCACTACCAACCCCCTCCCCGCCCCCCGGTAACAAAGGTTCATGTAAAAGTGAGCTCCGGCCTACCCTCACTACAGTTACAGGGCAGTGAACGACTGCACATCGTACTTTGACTCGAATAGTTATACGAACGTACCATTCCACAATTAAGAAAGTTACTTCAACTACTAACTAAAATGGTTAGCGCATATTTATAAAAAAAACGTGTCAAGAGTTGATGTTACAAATTGAGCAATACAATACGAGGTCTCGTGTCTTCAAATTCGTGTTCTCTTTGCTGCATTACTGGTTCATTAATTTGTGTTTTCAGTTTATCTAAGAGTGAATATACGAGAATTAAAAATTTTAAGCTTTTTATTTCGGTATCAATAAAAGTCTCGAGAAATAAAATTCTAACCTCGGACGTAAGTACTTGTATAACTGCTACCGAATGGTCATTTAAACTTTGAAGGGAAAACACACAGGAATTTATTTGAAGGAAGCTAAAGTTGCCAAAAACTCAACCAGCACATCGTCCCCACCACGAGACCCACGCAACCCCGTTCAGTTCGTTTCAACCAATTATACTATAACTTCGAAATTAATTGGCACAGGGGCAGACGAATATTGTGACGTAACAATCGTTTGGTCATTATTACAGTTTACTATAAAACACTGTTTTAGAGAAGGCGATTCGACGTTTTATTATTTACACTCACTGAATTTTCATAATTGATTAAGGCAAACATTTTAAATACGGTTAAAAACTTCTCCTAATTGATGATTTTAAGGATAATATTGTAATTGATATAGACTGTAGTTAAATAAGTCCTTTATAAATTCAAACAGCATGGAAAAGTCGCAAAAAACTCCATGAAATCGGCTGAAGTACATGAAACCCACATGGACAAGACTATTGGTTAACTTTTGGAGTGAACGGGGTGGTTATTCAGTAAGAAGTTGTATACTGTCATTGTGCCATACTTCATTAACTCATTCGTAACATCTTAATACGAAATTAGATCAAGATGATTAATGAAGTGAAACTTGTTAACAGAGCCAAACTCTCTTTTTAAACAACCATTTTTTTCTCTAAAAAAAGTATAATTTAACAGTTCTACTCAAAACGATATTTTTGTCATGAATACAGCTTCACGAACTTCCAAAGAATTTTGCCGTGACATTTCCAGTCAATAAAACGTCACTATGCTATAAAAAAGTATGTCAAGAAAACTGGGAAGAAGCCTGAACGTAGTTCGCGCATAAACATAGTTCTACATAATAATTTGTGGGAACGTGTGGAAGTTTAAAATGGATCATCGAGATGTAAAAGAACTCAGTACACTTCGTAAAGGACCTCCGATTCATCAGATATTTATTTCGAGAATTAAGAATGAATGCATTGTTGAGAGCGTGTAATGAAATCCTCGACTTACCTGTCTCCTGCGAGAGTCGCGACTGCCCACTGACGCTCAGCCTCGTTAACTCACAACTGAACGTCTGCGCCTGCGCTCAACTTTCCTCCACTCTTCCACAAGGCACGGACAGGTCTCACTGAATACTAGTCCGCAGTCTATCTGAATACGTTTGCGATGACTGAGAAACAAAATCTTAATAAGACTTTATGGAATCTCTAATCTGCATTGAGTAAAACACTAAAACCACGCCGCCGGCACACACCTTAGGAGCTGGTTGGACAGTCCTGGTGCCACCAACATACTCTTTGCAACTCACTGCTTCTCAGATGTGATTATGTGGTCGGGAGATACCCAAACTGATTACCTAACTCAATTTTTTTCTTTGTTCGTCGAAATGCGGATAAATACGGAAGTAATCCTAATTCTTCGTACCCTCAGAAGACAGGTAGTTTCCTCGCGTAAATATTTATATTTACTCTTATATGAAGCGTATATGCTGCAGCTAAATGGAATAGGTATCTACATCGCAGTGCTTCTAACGAAGTATAATAATCTAGTGCCCCTTACCCTTTCGCTTCTTTCTAATCGTTTCGTCTTTATCGTCCTCGGCGACATTGTGACAAATATACGATAATCTTTCGCATGCTTCGGTAATAGTTCATTTTCAATTTTCTTCTCTGTTTGAAATAAAATTCCGAGAGAAGAAAGAACGTCTTTTCCAACGTAAAAGCAGTTTTAAAAAAACTTTTATCGCCTTCAGGGGAAGAAGAAATAATTCCTATGTTTTTAAATATTGGTAACAGTCATACTTCCTTCCTCCTTTGTAATGAAAAAGAAGAGACGCAGTCTTTTGTCAACTAACTTCAAAACCAGATTAAACTGGCTAAGTATGCATGGTTATATTTTTGCCCTACTTGAGAATGATGCGGTAAAAGAGACTTTAAATATGCAAGAAGGCATTACTAATTAATTCAATTGTTTTTATCAAAATAAAAATATCGAATTACTGAAAATCGTTTGAAGAGAATATTAAACTGTCCTTTGCAAATTCATAATCTCAGGGTTTTTTTTAGGGCAACAGGCTACATGTGGGTGATCCACATTGGGCAACTCCCCTTTAATAGCATAGGAAGGGATTTGAAAGGGTGGATGCGGAAGGGTAGAGGAAGGTAGCCAAGGGTTACTCGGGCCCCCGGGCTATGGTTTAAGGATCCTACCCGGCATTCGCCTAAAGAAAAATGCAGGGAAAACCCTAGAAAAACCTGCATCAGGTAGGTCGGGCATTGGGTACTTGTCCCACGCCCTTCCGATGACGGGAGAGGAGTTTGCTGTGGGGACGCAGCTTACCCCTCGCATGCCTTGGCCTGTTTAGGAGGCAGCTGGCCGACTATTCCAATAGGAATAGCGGACAACTCTTGCCGTATGCCCAAGGTCTGCGACCCCGGAACATACACCTCTCAAAACAGACCCGAGCTGCCTCGGCATGTGGGAACCTTAGTTCAAAAAAACCTGAGAGATGTGAGGTAGCCCCCGCCAGAGCTCTCTGGGGCTAGCAGCGCTCATAATCTCAGTAACTTCCTTCGATTTAAACACAGTGTCAAATGCTAACTCAACTTAGAGAAAGTATAGTTTTACAGGAAAACCTTGTGACCTATTTTGGACAAAAAAGTGTGAATTTCATTTTTCTATGTTAATAAATAATTCCTAAACTGCGTTGAATCTTGCATAAAGTAGAGACCCAATTAAACCCAAAAATGGGTGGCGCCTTTCCGTTTTGCTCACAAGTTTTTATAGCATGATGAATTCGTGTCACCATATGAAAACAGAATTAATGAGATTACAGCACAATGTGATCCTTAAAAACTTACAACTTCAGATCCATCCGTCCCTTTCTTTTCCTTTAGCAGATCCTGTTTTATCTGAAACTTAAAATAAAGGTCAGCCTATACTGTGCACCGGTCTCTTATATAAGAAAAAAAGTTGTAGTTTATTTATACTGGCTAGTCAAGCCAGATATGAGATTTTCATTTCCAGAGACTACATAAGAGGCAGGATTGTAATGTTTATGATTACTTTGACAGGTAATTTGTATTGTTAGTTAACAATGTTGTATTATGGGTAGAAAGTAATCAACATTCTCCATAATTTGGTTTATGAGAAATTCTCCCTCAATCAGAACCCAATAATCTTGCAACTTCTGTGATATACAGACTTTTATCCATTGTGCTACAGTCCATTTGGGGCAGGAAAGACATCTACCATGACAAATTTAAGATATTTTGTCAGCGTAGCGATTCTCTGTCAGTCTTATCCCCGTTTACTATTAAACTTAAAATCTGTTTTTGATTTACTCAGAGCATAGTTAAGTATTCTCGTTCACTTCATCTCTAGTGACGATGGCTGATGGATATTGTGACTTGGTCAGTTTTAGTTTTGAAGTAAAATTCGGAAGAAAATATAATTCGAGATAATGACTTTATATAGATTAGTTGTTAAGAAGTATAAATTATTCTTATTATCAAAGACTGAAGCCTTTCCCGGTGCAGTTGTTCAATATATCGTTCTCGGAGTTCAACCGGGTTTTGCATAATTGTAGAACGCAACGTTTCGAAGACTAAAAGCTCTGTCGTCATCTTCTAGGCGAAGTGAATTTCGCCTAGAAGATGACGACAGAGCTTTTAGTCGTCGAAACGTTGCGTTCTACAATTATGCAAAACCCGGTTGAACTCCGAGAAAAATATATTTTATTCTTATTATATTCGCATTTTATTCTAAATTTATCCTACTTATTTAATATAAATAATTATCAATGACCATCTCACAAGACTACGCCAGTGTAAAGGTGTATCTCCCAAATAATATCGATATGAAATTTCATATAATAAAAAAGGATAAAGAATCAATTAAATGCGGGTTGAAGTGTACTGATGGGCCAAAAAAATATAACCACCTGTTTCATTGTGCATTGGTCCAACTTTGGAACGCAATACGACAGCGACTGGGCGTGGCATGTATTCGACAAGTCCTTGGTAGGTATCCAGAGGTATTTGACAACCATATTTCTACGCACAGGTTGCGGAATACGCGTAAATTACGAGACGGGAGTATGGTGGAGCAGAACTAGCGTCCCAGATGTGTCGGGTAGATCTGACAAATTTTGTGGCGAAGACATCAACGTGTTTTTGCTATTCTCCTCCTCAAACTACAGTCAGTGGCGGGGGCGCTCCGCGGCGGAAAAATTTCACAATAAATAATAATATCTTGTAATCTGAACTAAATATTTCAACTACTTATTTTCATATTTTAAAGCACCTACAGTTCGAACCGAATAAAATTAGCTGTGACGGAACTGAGGATTCCCCTTTCTTTAAATGTGTGTAGTCATCCATAGCGACTGGCAACAACTTCTGTACTAACCAGTTTCCTTGCCGTGATTCCCCGTGGTTTATTAAGTGCTTAGAGCATATTCTAGACTTCAACATTCTTTAGTAACACCTGCAACAGTCGTCCAATTCACATTGTCTCAATTAACCTGCTACATTTAATGATTTTCTTTAAGTGCGTGTTGTGATTTTTGATAGTTCAGTTAATGAACTTTGTCGAAAAATTGTATGTTAAGTATAAACCGATGGTCTACATGTATGACTCTTGGTATACGTACCCTACAACCATGTATTATAATTTTTATTTTTGTTTACCTGCTAGTTAGCAGTATTTGCTTTATGCTAAACGGACTCTTGTATAAATAAAATAACCAAACTCTTTGTGCCTATTCTAATTCGATCATGCTATAGTGACACTGGCGTACCGTGGCGGGGGCTGTGTGGGCGACCAGACTGGGTGGCAACATTTCAGAATTTCTGTAAATTTTGGCTTTAAGTACCAATATAAGGGAGCGACGAATTGGGATTCCGCCCCGAGCGGCAGAAACCCACTCTACGCCACTGACTAACGCATTATTATTGCCTTGTGACGTGGACAGTTGGAAGATGCCTTGGCCGTCGGGATAGACATCTTCCATAAAGGGATATTCAAACATGTACGCTGCACGCTTTGCTCCGAAAAATTGAGCCTGCACCAATATTGTACTTTTGCCCTCAAATCTGCAAGAGATCACAGCCTAGACTGCTTTACGGAACTGAAACACGTCCAACATCTTGTCGCCTACTCGTGGTTGCACCTTCATTCAACCATACACGCTCTTGACAATATCTCGCTAACAGCTGACCATCTTTCAAAGAAGTTGTAAAAAAAATCCAATACAGAGACTATACTGTAGTGAATAACAACCTTAAGGGCCGCGGACCTGAGGAGGCCGGAGTAGGAATACATTAAGCGTGCACGTGTTTCTGCCTGAGAAGGCCAAAAGAAATCGCGGGTTCGCGTCCCTTTTTTTTGCATCATTTGGGGGGGCGAAGTTCGAATTAATACTCCGAACCCGTGAGGCAAAGAGGCAGACGGGGACGGAGACGCAGGGAAAGCAGGGAGACGGAGAGACAGAGAGACGCAAGAAGAGACGCAGAGGTTTTGAGGGACGTCCAACGCGGGGAGGCCGAAGAAGGAGATCGTGTGCTGCTTACTACAAGTCCAGTGATCCACGGCTGACGCCACAAGTAAAGTAAGCATCACAATATATGTAAAGTACATTCAAAAGTAGAATTCTTTTACACAGTGCGGAAATAGACTCTGTTCTTGAATAGCCACCGAACCGCCAACATTACCCTGCTGAGAAGGAGAACTTTTTAATCAAGCCGGAGCTAATTTTAATTTTATGCAGACTAATGTATATCTGCTGGCGCCCAACAATACTTTTTTAATGTACTTTTGTATTTTTTGTATTTTCTTGTAATAAAGTTTATTTTTTTATATTAAGTAAACGGCAAATCATTACAATACATATAATTTAAAATAAGGTGGCACAAAGATAAAGTTAAGTATAATGTTCCTCAGGGATCTATGCTTGGTACCCTGTTGAATTTCATCTAATGTCATAGTCGCAATAAAAAAATGGAAAAATTTTCAGGTCACACTACATTAATATGTTCAGGAAAGACTCATTTATAACTGAAGAACAGCAAGTAATGTAATTAGTTACTGTAACTCAAATAATGTAATACTAAATGTAAATAGAATTCTATGTTTTGCTTATTATTAAGCAAACACGAAAAGTGAGTCATAAGGTACATTTTACATAATTTTATGAGATAAACATATAAAATACATTATGTCATACTTTTTCGTGCTTATGGGGAAATCGAGACTTTAGCAGAGTATATATGCAACCTTTCTTCAGGTGCTAACAAGAGCCTAGAGCAACACAACTGCACTTACCAACTTTGTCTGTATTTGGCTATCTTTCTTACGATTAGTTTTCAATCATTTTTCATTTAAAGAAATTTTAGTTTTGAAGATCCTTTTGTAATCGGATTTCAACTATCCAACAAACTAAATTAACTGAATTAGGCCTATAACTGTAGTTACACAGTACTAGTAAGTCTCTTAGTAATTTTATTGTTACAATCAACTAGAATTATTTTAAGGCCTACACGTGTTCTAATACCAAATAAAATATTAATAATAATATATTATAAATCATTACTAAGTGCAATAATGAACCAAAATCAATATTTTTAATTAATCTAACTGCAAGCTAAGTTAATTAGCATATATAAGTGAAAAATTGCAATAAAAATATACAACCAAGACATGGTTCGGTCGTGGTGATTTACAAAACTTTAACGAGAATAATTAATACTAAGGAAGATAGCCTTAGACAGACAACAGAAGTGATTATATAAATACCACAAGCCTTGTTCCTTTCTTCACGTGCTGAAAAAAACGCAAAAGCTTAGAGAGACAACAGTTCTCTCAAGGCTTCAAGAATCGTAGTGTGGTATTTATATTATCACTTCTGTTTTTGTACTTGTCTATCTTTCTTATTATTAATTTTAAATTATACGTAAATTTTTCATTCTAATTATTAAAACCTGACAAGGCATTTTCAAAATGCATTATTTTCCTGAGGCCATCATGGAGTTATAATATCTAGGCGTAAAGATAACTCATTAGAATGGCCTATTATAGGTTCTAATGATTATTTAATTGTGTAACGAATTATACATCATAATGATAAAAACGATACTTAAGTTTATGCTGAAAACCAAATATATTAGGAAGTTTCTCTACATTATATTTTTTCAATATGTTTTTTTCAATATTCTTTTATGTTCTGACCGGTCAATTCATCACTCTGAATTTCTGAAATGATATTTTGAGAATAATATTTATATGTAATTTCTACAGTCATTCTTTTTCTCAAATGTCCCATGTCTCCAAGTCTCATTGCTCTTGAATACATCACCCACAATCTTTTCTGTTTCTCAACGTCATTCTGTTTTATTACATTCAATAATGTATTTTTATGTGTAACTGAACCTATATCACAATTATTTTTCTGGATAATTAATCTCTCTACGCTACTACAAATGTCTTTTTTATATCCGAGTTCATTTTATTCGTTTATTTCTATCGTTGCTTTTCGTATTGTCATGACCGTTATATAACAAAACAGAAATAATAACGTCCCTACTAGAATATTTTCTTTAATTATAAATATTCAATGCATTATTCAAACAAATCGCACGCAGACTGGTTCACATAATTTACTTTGAATCACGCGGTAAGAATTACGATGCCACAATGCCTCCTCACGTTTAGGTACCTAACTGTCGTTATGCCTCTACTAACAATGATAATAAAAATTTTCATTTCCATGTCTTACAATCACCCTTTGCCATTAATGGTACATGCCGATTGTTAATACCCTTATTCATTATCGCCGTATCTTAATTTATTAATTGTTCTGCTACCGCACGTTAGTCTCTCAATATAGCACGTCATAGTTTTGTAATTTGGTTTTTTTTATGATTACATTTTTTTTGCGAAGGAGAGGGTTAATATAACTTTTCACAGTTTTCCTTCTTCTGTATTCATAAAATAAAATAATATTAATGTAATAATCGATAGCCTTAATGGCTTAATCTATTTTGTATCATTTAAGTCGTCTGAACCTTATTACCAGATCTTCCTTTATGTGTCAACTGAATTGTCGAAATAACCGCGTAACAGTAAATAAAATATCTTTGAATGTAAATTACCATGGTGACAGTTATTGATTCCATATTTCATTTCTTTAATGCAAAGCCTTTCAACTACTATTCGGTCATCGTAAATAGTTAGTTCTATTTAAATTGAAAATAAATTAGAGATTTTACGAAAATCATTAGTTATTTATACAGAAAATGACGCCCAGTACTTCATTTCAAAACAAAATAGCTGGAGCGTTGAATTTCCTAAACAAAAATAATGGTTCTTCCTTGGCCGAAATCGAGAAATATTTCGGTGCGAAGTTTGGATGTCTCATGACAAAGTCTCAGCTCCGGCTGGCGGTGGTCAGAGCGTTGAAGACCGACATGAAGAATGGAGCCATTGTAGAGAAAAACAAGCTATTCTTCTTAGCCCATCCGGGTGTCGAGTGTCCCTGTATGAACATACGAAGCACTGATGATATGACCAGCAGTGGTTGTCCGATGAAACGTCGTCGACGCAGCGCTTGTAAGAGGCGGCGTAGACGTCGCAGTGCATGCAAGCGTCGTCGTCGTCGCAGTGCATGCAAGCGTCGTCGTCGTCGCAGTGCATGCAAGCGTCGTCGTCGTCGCAGTGCATGCAAACGTCGTCGTCGTGGCAGTGCATGCAAACGTCGTCGTCGTGGCAGTGCATGCAAACGTCGTCGTCGTGGCAGTGCATGCAAACGTCGTCGACGTTGCAGATCACGGCGCCGGAGCAAGTGCAGACGACGTTCCGAATCTATATATCCCGAGGATGGACCATCAAATCGAACGTACAGCCAACATACGAGACCTGCTGTGGACAGTAGGGCAACGGAGTTGAACACGAGCTTCCACGCAGGTTACAATAGGACTCCGGAAGACTCTGCAAACCATTCGGACCAGTGAACTACTCCCGCGAAACCAGTATACTAAATTTTCCGTTGTAATTGTCTATATCGTAAATCAGTGTTGTAGTTTCACGCAGTATGAATTCTGTGTATCGAACATTATTCTTTATCGTCGTCTTTTCGCATACATTCTGTTTTCTGAGCAACAAATAAGTATACACGCACTGCTAGCAAGCTTCGCTACATTCCTGCAATAATAATTTGTAATAAAATATAACTACATTATCTGTTCATTAATTATCAATGTCGGCTAGTTGTAATTGTAGGGAACCTAACTCTTTCTCGTAGTTGAGCGTTGCATTTCATAGCACATTCTAGATGCTAAGCCAGCAGTAATTCTAGGCAAAGAACTTTATCTATGTCATATATATAACTAGGAATTGATAAAAATATAATTATTTATTGCTTAATCATCCCCTTGGTATGTAATAAGTTCCGTTAATTAATTCTAAACTGACTGGTTTACTCAATTCATAAAACGTTCCATGTTTTTACCCTGCAGATGACAAAAGTTTCAAGCACTATCATAGACTTTACGATGAAAACTGAGTTGTATAAAGTAATTTAACTGTTATACAAATGTAGAACTTAACAGATGTAAGTCGCTAATGACCTAAAGGTTAATGTGACATTAAACTGTAATTAAAAAAAAAGTTCGGAACAATACCTCAATGTTTCTATCTCCAAAATATCCTGCACGGCTAACTACTTGAGATTAGTTGTTTTATGAACTCTTGCAGGATATTTATTTTTACATATTAAACTGAATAGCACCATACACAATGAGTTAGTTCAATATATCCCCCAAAATAATTGTAATGCAGCCAAAATTCCACCTTATTTGAAATCAAATATTCTGACTGATGTTTCTAGTTAACAGCCTATAGTTTCAGAAATATCTTTGTCTTTCTCACGTCATATAATAACAATTACATTTTAGTCACGTTCTAATAAGAGGTTATTTGAACATGTATATTCATGTCATTCAAAAAATTATTACGTTATATAAATTGTCAGTATTTGAATTCTTAAAAAAAACTCTGAAGGGATTGAAGAGAAAATGATGAGAAAATATTATTAAATATTTAAAATAACTCTTTATTTATTAATTCAGGATGGATTTTCTTTCTTCTTCTTTTTCTTTTTTTCCATGCCATCTTTCCATGCTACAAAATCTCCTCCAGTACGTTTTAAAACAAATACTCCTGCAGATAATCCTCCTATATTTACAGTCAAAGTTTTTGATAACTTCCATAAAGCACCAAATTGTTGAATACTCTGCAAAAAAATTTACTACAGTAATAATTATAAAGATGAAAATAGTTTAAATCAATCAAATTGAATATTCACCATAACTTACCTGAAAATTTTACATAAATTGCAGTAAAGGATATGTACTGAAAACAAGTATTTACTGGTTTTAAAGTGAAAATTGTGATACCATTACTTTTATATATGTAATTAGTAAAAAATATACCTATTACAGGTTTTAAAGTGAAATTGTGTTACCATTTTATATTTGTAATTAGTAAAACAATTTTTGATCCTAAGTATTTAACCGCTGGTGGCATTTTGATTTTCAACAAAATGAAAAACAAAATAGAAATACACTTTAAGATATTGTGAATAATTTATACTTAAAAAAACTACAGTAAAATCTAAGTTTTATCAAATTGGAATGGTCATATGAGAAGTATGTCCCTTAATAGAACACCAAGGGTACTCCATAATTGGTAAAAAAAAACTTGGAGGTAGACCTCATGAAAGCTACAAAAATCTAGTTATCTAAAATGTGTCAAAACACGCTGACTGGAAAACACAAATTGAAAGAGGCTAGTAAAAACCTGCAACCAGTTAAATGTAGTGGAGAAATAAAATGAAGATTTAGCAAAATGATTGCAACCAAATTTACGCTCAATGCTATATTTTACCATGTGTCTGTTAACAAATACATATATATCAGCCACCAGCTGTCTCTCTTTCCTCTCCATATAAATTGTTTTAATTATTTTGACAATATCACATCCTTACTTACATTTATACACATCTAACTTACTTAGATAATAAAGAGAGATAGAGAGTAGCCGACTTACTTTAAATCAACAATTGGTACTGCCAAGATAGAAAACAATACCATTTCTAATTTTTGAAGGCCTAAAGCCTCTTCCTCAGGACACTAGGACTGAATGTCACAACACAAACAGCCATCATGATTTTCAGTGTTCATTCCTATTATCTCTTAGGAACAGGACTTAAGACTCTTGAAATTTGACATGTTATTTTTTCCAGCCTGGTGACACCAACTGTTGATTTCCCATTTCCTATCCAAATGAGTTAATTAATTTGACATTGTCATGTGATCTTTACTTGCTTTATTGTATATATAACATTTCAACATTATAAACTGGTGGAAATTTGCAATAAAGGAGTTTCTTTCCAACAACAGAACTTCACTGCTGTTATCAAAGGATCAGCTATGCTCTGAAAAATTCAAGAGGAGTTCATAAAGTATTAAATAGGCATAACCAGTACAACACTCATGTCTACAAATCTGCACCTGTGGAGCAAATTACACCAAATTTAGACAACATGTTCCTTGTCAATCAAAAAAATCACTGTGGGGGTTAGACACGACCTCCACCCCCATGGGCAGGGATGAAAATTTTCAAACATGTTAAATGGCCAATATTTGCATTAGATAAATATTTTTCAGAGTCAATGAGATTCATAGAATTCCTACCGATATTTCTGTACAATTTTAACAGCTTTTGGTATGGGAGCACCCATAAGGGAAGGGGTGATGGGGCATTACATAAAAATAGCACAAGAACAACCGAGACTGGAGTCAACTCAGTAATGGGTATTGACCAGTTTAATTATGACAACCTGGGAAATGCCAGACACCCAGCTAGTTCTATATATAAAAAAGCATCAGTCCTACCTTGAGCTCTACAATAAAGTTACACAAATTTAAAATTAGAGGTGTGTGGTGCCAGTGTATTTTATGTAATTTATAATTGTGTCACATTATTCATAACTTTATTTAATATTATTCACATTTGCACTAAAAAATATTACATTTATAAAGCAGATTCCACCCTAGAGTGTGAATTAGCAACTAAATAGGTGTAGGGGCCTACACAACTAAATACACAGCAAGAGATCACAACCGCACGAGTTGTAAGGGACACTGATTAAAGACCAACATTATATATTCTAGAAATGAAAAATTTACATCTGATTGAAAATTAATAATAAGAAAGATCGCCAATTACAGATAAAATAAGTGATAATATAAATACCACACTATTCTTGGATCCTTGTCCCTTTTTCCAGGTGCTAAGAAGAGCCTAGAGTGGCACAACTGCACTGGTCAGTTGACAAAACTAAAAAGCCCACCAACAAGGGCAGTTGCGTCACTCTAGGCTCTTCTTAGTACCTGGATCCCAGAAATGTGTGGTATTTATATTATCACTTCTTTTGTCTGTATTTGGCTATTTTTCTTATAATTAAATGTTGTATCATGGAAGGTTTCAATGAGTCAGAAGCTCTGACTGGAGAGAAGGAAGCTGACATCATGAATAATCCAATTATTGCCATTGTCCACGTAAAATGATAGGAGGCTTTATGTGACAAAAAAAATACAGTGTATAGCACATTTATAATAATTGAAATATCTATTAGATGCATTTAAGTAGTTTATATACTTTTTTACACATTTATCAAAATTATGAATGATATTAACTTATAAAAACTAACATCATTTACTGTAAACTAAAAATTTTTAAGTACAAGTATTGGTTAATTATATGTACCTTAAGTATTGTGAGTGCAAATAATGACATTTACAATCAGAATTCCTTTAAAATAAAATATGATAAGATAAATTATTTATTTACCCTTATTATATTTTTCTTGTCATGAGTCAACAACACTGCACGTCCTGAGCATAATTTAGTAATACGAGCCATTTCAAGAAGTACACTTCTATATAAGGTTCTGTTGTCCATTTTTGATCCACTTCTTTTACCAAATGGCTGTTGATTTTTACCAAACATCAACAAGTATAAATTTATTGCAGTTAACTTTATAGATATTCAAAATAGAATAATACAAATGCTAAAGTTTTACAAATAAATATATTCTTATCAGTAGTTATGATTTTTATGACGAAATATTGATAATGATGGTATGTACTTCATAGTATAATTATTTATCCATGTATAAACACAATACATCACAATATATTATATAAATAAGTAAACATTTCATATAGACCCCTATTTATGAATCACATAAAGAAAGGTCAATTTCTTCTGACTGTTTATTTCAGTGTTCAGAGTTTGCCATCAGTAGTATAATTCCAAACATTTTTTGTATAAAATTCCCAAAACATCATTGGGTCATTCCATGCCAAGTGACCAAATTTTCAAATAAAATTTTAAGTCACGATCTCCAATCTTGCTGAAATTTTGTTTAGGGACAGATATGTGTCTGAGACAATGCTGTGTAAAATTTCACCTTTGTAAGTAGTATGAAGGGGGCGCCAGGGCCTCGTGAAAAAAAGTCAATTTGAGGCCGACTTTTTGGGCTTATAACTTTGAAACAAAACGTTCTACAAACTTAATCTTTGGTAAGCTAACTAAACCCATTACAGATTTTAAGCTGCCAAAGTATCAGCTTTCAGGCTCGCTTTGTTGTTAAGATATATGTTAATTTATATGAGGTTAAAATTGTATGTGTCAAATTTTGTGTATTTTCAAACCGAAATAACAAAAAAGCATTTGCTACAATCAAGTTCTTTTTTTTACCATTGGAAAGAGCAGATTTTTTTCTTTTAGAGTCATCTAATTTCATTTTAGAGACTCATCATTTAAGGTCTCCAGCATAAAGGTCACTCATGCGCCACTCTTGCACGTTCTAACAAATTGGCAAGTTCCAAGTACTACTGTTGTGGAACTGTAGCAGCTAGTTTCCTGAAAAATGGTAACTACAGACAACTTTCTATGCTCTACATGCAGGTTGCAGTTCCAAGGTTTAAAAAGTTTTAGTAATCTCATAAAGTTTCTCAAAAAAACCGTCACGTCAATTTGAGGCGATTTGGTCACTTGGCATGGAATGACCCCATTACATTCTGTTTCAACACAATTTTGGACAATTATCAATATTAAAGAATACCAATTGTATTCAGTGAATGTCATCAAAACATTGTGAATACAATTGTTTACTTGGTTAGAAGCCTAAGAATACTTTATTCATTCTCTACACCGAGAAAGACTACATTCTTTATTAATATTAAAGAATTTCGCTGTATCAAGAATGTATTACTTACCATTCTCAGGAATTCCTGAAGAGTTGGTAATTATATATTACATCAACCATGGTCCATGTTTTTTTCAGATATAAATTTTATTAAACTAAAATCAGTCAAACATGTTTTAGTTTTGTATAGAGTTCTCAGGTTTCCAGTCAGGTAACGTGATTTGAGCACAACGTTTCCATGGCTGACACCGCCATCTTCGTCAGGTCGGGAAAACTTACGCTCTTTATTATGTTTTAGTTTAATAAATTTTATATTTGATAAGCCATGGACCACATTCTTGAAATCAAATGCAATAATAGTGTGAAGCTATTTGTACAGAATTTATATTTAGTTTGCTACATGATTTGCAGTTTCCAAATAATGCCATTTCTTCAGAATGTTGCCTATTAAACAAATATATAACTAAAAAATTCATGTTACAACTGTAATACTTTGGAAAATATATATATAATAAGGCTTCTTATTCAGTTTGTAGATTAAATTTTTGATTAAATGTTCAATATCATGTTGTTTACTAAAAGAAAAAAGCTTACCAAGTCAGTAACTAGAATATCAACGCTAGCATCACGAATATACAAATTCTTGGCATCCCATGCACAAACATCCACAAAACCCTTTTTGTTATCATCCAAATCACGAATATTTGCACCAGCTCTATTATATGCCTTTGGATGTATGTCTCCACATATATGATATGTCCAAGGAAAACCTATAACTCCCTACAAAAACGTGTCACAATTTTATTTACTAATCATTTAATGTATATTATTGTGTATTGAAAAAACCTTGACTAATACTACATATAATTTATAGTCCATAAAATTGTTAATTGTATTAAAATATTGTATAAGCAGATATAATTTTTAAATTAAGTACATCATACGAAAGTGATTTTATTAAAAAAAACAGCAAAGCCAAAAATTCTATCGAGTTATTCTTTAAACAACAACCAACACATCAACTTTGTACATAGAAAAACTTACTTCGATAGGAATAGAACCCCCTCCACAAAGAGGGTCAACAATTAAATCTCCAACTTCTGGAGCAGCTAGTTTGATCATATTGTAACAAATTGTAGACCTTAATGTTGTTGGGCCAAAATGCTGTATGTTCCTTCTATGCAAGGATTCTTTGGTCAAAGCTATGCAAATGTAAGCCTCACCTAAAAATCAATGAACTTCAATATAAAATAATCATTAATGTCATTTATTTAATTAAGTTCAGATTCTCTTGGTACTTAATAAAAAAGAATTGAAGTGACCATAATACATCTAACTAGTAAGAATGATGGGCATCAGAAATTATTTTAAAAGTTCTGTCTAATAATTGCCAACTCATTTAATTTAAAATTGATATTTTGTCACCCACTGTTCAAAAAATGTTTATTTCAGTTATGATCCAAAATTTTCTCTGTTGTTTATTCAAAACACCCCTTCACTACTGAAATCCCATGATTTGAGTAAGATAGTTCTTAAATTTTGCTAAAAGGTGAAAGGCAGAAGAGGCTAAGTTCTTCGACTATAGAGATTGTTTCAATAATTTATACAGCAGATCCCTCAACTTTCCCCTTCTAAAACACAGGTGCATTGTGTTTATAAAATGATTTTCTGTTATGAAAAACACATTTCCTTTATTATTGTACAGTTCAGATGGAAGAATAGAATATTATTATCCAACTAATATTACACCTCTTCAAACGAGTCAATAAACAAAAACCTTAAAATTTCCAAACACTATTGTCATTATTTTTTGTCAGTGAAATTTTTATTACATGGCTGCAAACACACCCAATTTCTATCAAATGTTTTGCTTGAATTTTTATGCTGGTGTATCCTTACTCCATGATTATAGCTGCACAAAAATGTTTGCATAAAAAATGCTCCAAGAACTTTTCAGAATATTTTAAATGTTTTTTGTTAACAAGTACAGGAACCAAATTCCACTAAGCATCTGACAAAATGTATGTGTGTTTTGAAAGCATAAAGTTCCATAATTTTACATACTTTAATAAGTAAATATTCAAATTTTTGTTGTTGATCCAGTCTACACATGAATCATTTACAAGGCTACTTAATTATATTTAAACTCAGTAATTCAATCCCTAATTATTAAACCAATTAAAGTACCTCATTTCTACAATCTATGAATTATTTTCATTCTATGTCCAAATCTTCCCATATACATTATTATAAAATGCAGCTGATCATTTTTAGATATACTAACAATCCCATCGAAGACAACTCTTAAAAATAAACTACACAATTGTTTGCTTTTAAATAAAATTTTACATATGACTAATATATAAATTTCAAAGAAGAAAAAATATTGCTAATATTGATACAATTTAGCACAAAAACTTTTCAGTCTCCTTATGTAGAAAAACAAATGTTCATATTTACTGAAACATTATACAGTAGAGTTAAATTATCTAAATATAAAACAAAAAGAACAACATGCAAATATGTACTTACAATTCTTAATGTTTAAAACAATTTCTAGATCATAATATGACAAATCGACAATCCAATGGAACATATCCTGTAAGATACCACCAAATTCATAAGCAGCATCAGGAGAGCCAAATGAATGGCTTCCAGAGCGATTGCAGGTGACTCTATATTTCACTACCACATTGCTGAGATCTCTCTGGTCAACTGTATGATACAATTTCAAATTTGAAGTAATATTTTCATTATGAATGTTTTCATCTTCATTAAGTAATATTTGTCCATCTTTCTCAGAAAGATCCTGAACGTTAACACTAGAATCTTTTTCCATGTGAAATTTCATTTTCTTTTTAATTATGGTTTCTTCTTCTAATGACTTATTGTATTCTTCTATACTTGGATATAAAATACCATTAAAATGCATTATCTTTTGCCATACTGCTAAACTCTTATCCCACCATTGTGTGTTTGTTAATTGTTTCACTAGATCCAAGTCCTCAATCTGTTAATAAAAGGAATAATTCAAGACATCTAGTAATCAAATATTTACTTGTATTGACACATTCTTAACTTTTAAATACAACCTTCAAAATATACCATTCCTAGTAAATATAATAAATTAGTTCATGTCTATGAACCTCTATTTATCATCAGACACACATTGTGAGATAAACTTTCCCTGGACCATAACACTAAGAGTGAAGTAACTGGCTTGATAGGTCCTTTTTTAGGTTTTTGATAAAGAAGAAATTTATTCTTAATGAAATGAAATGGAGAACAACAAATGTGCACAATGGTAAATGATAAAATTAGGTGTTAAAATACTAGAATAAAAGACACAGATATATATATATATATATATATATATATATATATATATATATATATTGTAATAGTAAGAATGTGGCATTTACAATATATATATATATATATATATATATATATATATATATTGTAATAGTGAGAATGTGACACTGTCAAAAATATTGGTATGGAGCAGCCGGCCGGTGCACGGAATGGTGTAACACTCCTTCCTGAAGGAGCCTGAGAGCCTCCGAAAATTTGAAGAACAACCTTCAGTTCCTCATGGCGACACCCCACTTCACTTTCAGGTAAGCCACAACCTATCTCTCTATCCTTTCCATACCAATATATATATTGTAATGCATATAATATAATACAGCGCACATGTCGTAAAGAGAATGCGTGGGAAAAGTAACCGCGGGTCCTGTCACGAGGTGACAAGACGGAGCGGTAAGACATTTATCTAGGATGAGTGCTGGTGAGAGGAAGCCGTAATTTGTAGAGAGTGTGTGACGGTGCGGAACGCAGAACGTGGGCGAGCAGATGTTTCCAAAGTGGCTATGTTAGAGCAGGCTATTGTCTCTGATGAATGACCTGACAAGTGGCGTAGTTGCTTGGGACTTGGAAGAAAAGATTTTGTGCGAGTCGGACAAAAGAGAGCAGCGACAAGTCCTGAGTAATTGCGGGGGCGAGGTACTGCAGCTGCGGGCATGTCGAATGGCGCAATTGCTTGGGATGATGAGGGTCCAGGCACTTGTTGACTTAGGATCTGGAGAAATTAGTATCGCACACTTCTGAGCGAAGAGGTCCAAAGACAAATTGGACCTGTCACGATTGTCGGGTTTCGAAAGGCGGAAGGAATCCAGTGGCCAGGACGTAAATTTCAGTAATGGGATTCTGTCACCGCGCCGCTGCAACAAAACTTTGCATCAAGAGAAAAACAAGGAGGCTGGTGGTATATATATAGGGGAAACAACCTATTGTGTAGACAGTTGGCAGTTAGCATGGGAGAGCGGCGGAGGACGCAGCTAAGAGTTGGACAGTTGGAGTTAACGTGGGAGAGGAGACAGACACAGTTAGCATGGGAGAGAGGCGGAGGACGCAGCGAAGAGACAGTTAGTCAGTCAGCGACAGTCAGCATAACCATAATAGCTATAAACATTTTTAAAATACAGAAGCTCTATCTGTATGAGTACGAGAATTTGACCTGTCTTCGATGGTAGGCGACCTGGATGCAGCAACGACGTCAAGGGGTGTCACGGCGAACCAGTGATATTGTGTTAAAGTCAGTGAGTGAATGTCAAGGCTATAAAGTGAGTGTCTTAAGAACAAGTCGAAGTAAATCTGAGAAACCGTAAGTTGGAATGCATAATATTAACAGATGTAAATGTTATTAAAGGATAACAGTCAGATGTCGTTCTCTTCTTTTGATAATAAAGTTAGAAGCAATCTATAGGTTAAGTTCAGTAATAAATTTAGTAAATACTTTTGTTTAATTTAAAAATGTTGGGTCTTTTTAATAGTTCGATTCTGTCCGTTGTCAAACCCAGTAGAGACCCATGAGAGCAAGAGTTTCTTATTATAATAGTAGAATATAAATTCAATTGTAAATTCTTCTAGTGTTAATAAATTTGTTTGTTAAAATTAAAAGCTTATATATTTTTTTTATTTATACCCTGTGTGGTTATTACAATATATTGTAATAGTAAGAATGTGACATTTACAATATATATATATATATATATATATATATATATATCTTAAATAAAATAAATTGCTTAGTAATCTCTACAATATATATATATATATATATATATATATATATATATATATATATATATATTGTAGAGATTACTAAGCAATTTATTTTATTTAAGATTTTCTTCAGTTCGGCAGTACAGGTGATATATTACCGTTACGCCCAATATTTACAAAGATTTAATGTGACATCAAGGTAAAGGTATTAAAGCCTCAATAAGTAAACACAGAAGGCAGTCGAGTGTGAGGGCAGCAGCAGAGTGCCATGAGTTGAGTGCCAAGTCAGTCAAGCTCCAGCACAGCAATCAAGAGTAGCGCAGTATCAGAGCGCCAGCTCAGTTGAGCATAGCACAGTAGCAGATCACCGTCTCAGTCAAGTGGCTGGTGATCTTTCTTACATTCAGCAGTGAACTGTGAGGTAGTAGTGTAGAAGGCTAGCCTGAGAGCAGTCCCAGTCGAGTGGCTGTTGGTGTTAAATACATTTTGTCTGAGGAAGTGCAGTTGAGTGTCTCGTTTTGAGCTGAGTAGACTAAAGTTGGGCATTCCATCCAGGTGTGTCATTGGTTTTTGGTCGCTGTTTTTATGCGAGTGTGAAATCATTCTGATCCTAAGCAATTTTCTGTGTTATAATGGATCCAACTTGTATTTTTTGAAGGACGTTGTTTTTGCTTGCAGATTTAGTATAATGAATCTCACTCGACATTTAGATAAACTTGCAAAAGGTTGGTAAAAGGCCACGGGAGACAGTAATCCTGTGAAATGCTGTATATCTATGATAGCTTTACCAACAAATCTTATCTCCACACCTTCTATGATGGCTCTGTGCAATACAGCTTGCTGTAGCAAAGTGGAGAAGGGTGTTTAATTTAAGGTTGTGAGATTGGCTCTTTAAAACTAAGCGAGTTGAGCTACATTTTGCACGCCACCAAGCCGATTCATTCTGATTCATTCCATCAATTTCCAGATCTCCGAAATTTGTTCTGAACATTAACAAACTACGAAGTTGCAAGCATACATTGTGGTGTGCTTGGTGACTTGAGAACCACTTTTGGCGTTCAAAGGTATTTTTTTAGTTTTAGCTGTGCATAATAATTAAGCATTAGATTTCTATAATAGACATTGTAAAATGTTCTATAGTTTTCTGTTTTAATTTTTGTAAATTCCTATATTTTATTGAAGACCCGTAGGCGACCCCGATTGTATGAACTCAAATTAGCTGTGGATACAATAGTAATTGATTTTGATCATATTTAAGTGCATGTAATTTAGAAAATAGTAGGTATAAGAGTTTACCATATATTTTGCCTCTCAACGTGGGGCAATATTACTCTTGAATAAGTGTTTACTACAATTATGGGGGAATCAACGTAGGGCTATATTCCTCATAAATAGGTGTTTACCACAATATGTATCCATATATATTGTGGTAATTAAAAGGAAATAATTGATTAATGAACAAAATTTGGACTCGTATTATCGGCAGCGTAAAAACATACGAGTTGTATACAAGAATATGTGACAATAATGCACGACTGCTGGGATTGTCGAAGTTCATTTTGCTAGACTCAGAGCTCCAGTTTGTAGGGAACAGTGCTCCAGAGTGTATGGTATAGAAAGGACATAAATTCAGAAAGTGTGTGGCTGTATATAGTCTAACAGCTATAATATCCAGAACTATCTACGGTTCTCGAGTCTAAGAGCAAATAACTGCAACGATATGCTGACTATTATTTTCCCTGAGGCAGAATAGTTCGGAGTCTAGCTTACATTCATGAGTTAGACATTTTTCTTAAATTATTAGGAGCCCCAGGTTATTGCATCCAGCAGATAACAAACGTTTGGTGAGTGTGGTAGTAGGAATTTGATAGAAGTAACAGGGAAGAAAGTGTAGTGAGTCAATTTGGCAATTTGCCCATTAAACAGAGTGTATAATGGCCTGTCTATAAAGTGTTAATAATTGTGTTTGTGAATGAGCCCATGTCCTTGGTACAAGAAAATATTAAGGTAAAACTGCACAACTTACTATCTGTAAACCCGCAGGTAAATGATATTATCATCAGATTTCCGATTAAATTTCATATCTCATATTTTGTATTGTAATGTTCTATTGATTGTTTGAATTAATGTCTTGATAGCTTTGAGAATTTGATTGTTTTTTTTATTGAAGGTCTGGTGATCGGCCCTGAGAAATAGTCATGATATTATTGTAAAGTATTAATATGTAATGTGATTTAAATCATTTGCTTTAATAAATTCATTTGTTTGTATATTTTAAATCTTGATTTTTTTAATTAAAACATCCAATCATTTGAATTGTTTTACAACAAAATTGGCATTGTCAATATATATAATGTTAAGATCTAATTTGGTGGTTTGGAATCACATTCGATTTCGGATAGTGAGGAAGGGTACAAATAAATAGGAGAAATATAAGGGAAGGAAGAAGAAGGAAAGACTCAAAATATTTGACCTAGGCTGGACTTGAACCTGCATGATCTGCTCAGTACACAGATGCTTTAACCATCTCAGCCACCATGTCAAGATCCTGACCAGGCAAATATAGACAGTCTTAATATGGACAATTAGATAGGAAGGAGAGACAGCAAAGTCAACTTACCTGAAATCAATAGTTGGTCCAGTCGAACATAAGTGACAGAATAGTACAAATTTTTGAGTCCCTGAGTCGACTTCACTGTCTCTCCTCCCTATCTAATTGTGTTATTTAATTTTATCTCATCATATTTACTATTTACTACAATTCAAAGATAGTTAGAAGAGTAAAATAAACACCTTATCTGATCCTTTAAAATTGAGATTTTCAACAGACTCAACCAATATATAGACATTGTCAACAGATCGCAAATCCAAGACCTGAAATCAGAATTTACATAAATTGACGTATTATATCAAGAGAAAATTGTGTCGGTAGGTACAGATATTATCCACAAAACCAGAAAAATAATTTTTTTTCGATTTGTTACATTCTGTAAAAATTAGCATTTATTTCTTGCAGTTTTGGAATTAAGACTAATTTTAACCCAAGCACATATTTGAATGAAGGTATTTATCTGTATCCATTACTCTGTACACCCAGGCCACTACATGCATTCATGATTAACAGAACCAAACTTCTGATAAAATAAAACGTAAACAGGACATCAAGCAAAATAAAGAATGTGAACCATAAAGTTTAAAAGTCAAAACAAGGAATAATTATACAATTAAAAAATGGTTTTAAATCCGACTGTCAATCAACTTACTGATGATATTTGTGACTCCTCGATATTGGCAAACACTCTCCCTCTCGTTTTGCACAGTTCTTTCGTTTGCAATTTTTCACTTATTTCTTTCATGGCAACTGATTCCAGTCCACTGGTTACAGTTGTTTCCACGGTCATCATAGATGGTTTTAACTTACTTAACTCTAGCAGCTGATGGACATCCATGGTTAGCGAATTATATTGAACGTTAAGGTTGAGTCTTAGTCTAAAAATAGTACGAGAATTATAAAACATGACACGGTAGTTCATACGTGTTTTTGTACTACTACAAGAATTCCATTTGCAGTTCCCGGACTCATGATCACATATGTTATCGTAAATGAAGTACACTCGATTAGTTTCGAGATTATATCGACAGCTTCTGTAAATAAGAAAACATTAATCGAACGAACTTTGCAATTATAGTTCGACTGTATAGTTTTTGCATTTTTGTTGTTGGCCATTTTGTTAAAAAGTTGGCCATGGAAACAATAGTTGTACATGACAAATAAAAAAAAGGGTGGTGGGAGACTGGAAGTAACGAAGGAAATAAAGAGAAAATATTAGCAAATTTCGAACAATAATAATCTTGCAGAAGTATGTGAGGAGATCAAATTCATTACAACTCTCAATGTATAGTTTACAAAAGTAAATTTATATCTTTATACATAGAATTACACTTTTACAATTTAATTACATCTGTAGTTCAAAAAGTATAATTAAATTGTGCGTGCGATATCAAAGGATTTGTGTGTTTTATGAATACAGTTCCTGGTTAGAGAAGATTTTACTGTTTTTATGTACATTGTAAAGGAGTATCTTGATATATCGTGACATACCATTAAAATTTTGGAGACATAATCGAAAGGTTTTGTATTATATTGAAATTGCATCTATATAAACTTAGGTTGTTTCTAAATCTAGTGTTCTGTAGCGTTTTAATCAGGAGCTGTAAAATTGCAGAGTCCGGCGAAAGCAGTTCAGATACCACAAATTCAGTATTGTTTACCGAACGAGTAAATAAGAATTATATAATTTCACAGCAGTTTTTAGTATATGTCACTATCTACCCTCGAAACCCTTAGAAAAAGTTTCATGCTCATAATTATAAAATTATTTTATAATAACTTTTTATTAAATAAAATCTTAATTGTACAATTATCAATTAATAAATGGTGAACTGTGGGTTATATACAACATTTGAGAGGATCACTGATTAAGATAAGCAATAATTTGATGCAGTTTCTTTTCTGTTGCGTTGTGCCAGTGTTGCCACTCCGGTTCTACGCGAGTTGGTGGACACAACTATAGTTCGCCAAGTTTACTGCTCTTCTTTGCAGGTGCTACCCGACCCTCAAGACTGCCAAATGTACATCGGAATACTAAATCGACGTAATATAAATTCAAAATCAAACTCAGATATGCAACAGCCACAAGTCACAAAAAGATTTTCATTAGAGCCATCAGACTTTTTACAAGGGCTAATTATAAACAAATTACGACGTCAAATGCAACTACAAAGTATAACCACTGGGCATGGGGCATATAAGCAAGCACTCTACACCGATCAAAATAGTACTTTTATCAATCAAGAAAGACATTCCAATTCACGCAGGAAACCATTACGAACCAAAATAATGGATCTCCTACGTGAAACCAGGGAAATAAGAAAAACCATACAGATACTTAGTAATGAACTTGCAACACTTAGGCACCAAACTACCAACAAAAATGGCTCAATATAGGATCGCTACAAGGAACGCAAATGATCTGACGCAATATCGTCAGGAAGTGGAGGCATTCATTAACACAAACTACATTGAGATACTACTAGCCAGTGGCGGTTCGTGAGTTTTTGAAGTGTGCTACATCACCCCAAGCAACCATTTTTTACGATGATAACTATGTAAAATAATAAAACTACATCAGTGATAATGTTACCAATACTCTGACGTAATATGCTACATTTCTAACACTGTCTACATAATTTCCAATAGTGTCTAATTTTTAAACGCGAGAAAATTTATCATTTCTAGTATTTTTCTCAGTAAATATTTTAAATCAAGTTAATTTTCGGAACCACCACTGAGAAGTTTTGAATTCAGGGTCGTGCGATAGATTTATCACTATAATGTCTCCTAAATTTTGTTTTCTTTAAAATAACCTTAGATTTTATTTTACAAACAATGGACGATTATTATTTTTGTTTTGAAAACATAAACTATTATAAAATAATATTTATAATTAGTGAATAGTTCGAATTTATTTCGATTTCGTTGGTTATGCCGCCTGATGCGGTCGCTCTCTGTATCATAGTTTCCTCTTCTTCCCTTTCCTTGTGCTCTCGGCATCGTAGCACATAAGGCCAGCAGTTTGTTGACATTTACGGATGGCGCAGGGGTGAAAAGGTAAAGATCGCAAGCGCTGTTGAGGCTAAATCGCCGAATCCGGTGCTGTAGCTGGAATAGGTCTGGCTATGCAGCTGGCTGCTTTAGGAACGATGCGCCGCATGGCGGGGAGTTTACAGTCTTCGATATCGAAGCATATATTCGCAGTGTTCAAACACAATTTTTATGAAGGTTCTTAAAATTAAGAAAAATTATTTTTTCCTAAATTTATTTATGCGTTGTAACACATACGCACGAGCCGTCACTGCTACTAACGGAGACGTGACTCGCAGACACGGAATCACCGTGTGAAAGGGTCCTAATAATGTAACATTGTGGGATTTAATCACAGTTGTCGAGCTATTGTATGCGGGGTTGCAGTAAACATTGTTGGCAGGCAATCTATATAATAAAAAAGGATGTATATTTGTATGTATGTATGTATTTACGTTGTTCTTTATACAAATTTTATCGTGTGGACAGAATGCAACAAAAATTGGTATACGTATTCTGCCAAAATCGAGAACCGGTACTGTGAGGGTGAGAAACGCCTAGCATACATGTGGAAAGAATTATAATTAAAAACCGTGATCATTAAATATTAAATTACTGCGCGCCAAGAGACAATGACGTCACGCGAGAGAGAGACGTTACTACGCAACGAACAAAGGAAATATTTCCTTTATCAGGAATGAAATAAAGCAGAAATATGTTCTTTAAATAAAAAGTATAATTTTATACAGCAATACTCCATCGAATGGTAATAAAGAAGAATACGAATTACTTTACCATCCTTGCGGAAAATGTAAGTTAATTTTCGCGCTATATTAGTTGTGAGTCTAGCTAACAATTTCATCAATGTAATATTTCGTAATGTATGAAGACTGAGTGACAATTATGTCCTGAAATACTCAAGGAATATATTTAAGTATTCAATTAAATACTTTTTCGAGTTTATATAAATAAGTACACGAGCAACGCCGGGCAACCAGCTAGTATCTCAATAAAGACGGCGGAGATAGGTATTTGGAACTATTTGTATATTTTTACAGCTGCAATCTGTTTTAATTACGAAGTCAGTCACAGTTAATAGATTGCAGACAGCAATACAACATTATCCTCCTTTTATCTGAGTGAACACAAGTTGACAGCCCTACTGTATGTTCGATCGGTTGGTAATCGAGTTAGCAGTCAGTAAAACAATTTTATGAGGGATGGTATACGGTTATATGTTTAATACACTTTTTTTAAAAAAAAATCACTTCCGCATTGCATTTCGGGAAACCGTAGGGGGCGCGAAATCTTCAGTTGTACCCGGGAGCTGAAAACCTTATCTACGCCTCTGATACTGTCCCCGCGGATACAGTACAGACAAAGAATGATTTGTGGAATACTTTAAAAAATTAGGCCCCAGTTTCAATTCCGTTGGTAATCATAATGCCAAACACCCTCACTGTGGTTCTCGACTGATCTGCCCAATCAATAATACAAGAAAACACCTATATCATGCACCGGTAAACCCATATACTGGTCCACTGACCTGTCGCAAATTTCAGTTGTCTTGATTTTTTTCATCACTAAGATTGGGCAAGCGTATATAAAGATAGCTATGAACTCTGCTGAGATCATACACCTGTTGTACTAATTATAAGTACCTTCATAACTCGTAAAACTAAACCACCACAATTACACAATCACTTAACCGAATGGGACTACTACTTTCGGGAGATACTCGAAGAAAACTTCTCTCTACAGTACCTACTGTACACAGCAGACCTACCATCCTGCGAGGAAGTCTCAATTACAACGTTTACTGATGACACTACGCTTCTACAGACGAAGATCGAACAAGGGCTTTCACAAAACTTCAAAACAATCCCGATGTCATCCAAGATTGGTTAAAATTGATGAATTAAAATCAATCAAACCATTTCCGTACATGTCACCTTCAGAAAGACACTTGTCCACTCATCTCCATCAACGAAACCGCAATCCGATAATGCAAGATACCTAGGTATCCTCCTTGATAGAGGCTTAACTTGGAGGACCCATATATAGACCAAACGCAAGCAACTCAACGTGAAGTGCAGCAGTAACTATTGGTTTCTGGTCAGACATTCCCAACTTTCCTTCCAGAACTTACTTTCATTTACAAAGTTATCTTCAAGCGCAAATGGCTTTACGGAATTGAGTTCTGGAGTAGCGCGTCATCAACTAATAAAGCCATAAAAGAAAGATTTCAAACAAAAACCCTTCGGACCATCCTCTAGGCACCGTATACATAAGCAGATATCTACAGTGACCTCAAAGTGAGTTCTGTAAAGAAAGAAATAATGAAAAGTATGAAAGTTGCCTCGCCAAACAATAACTTCACCCTAATAGTTTTGTACTAAACGTATTGGACACTGTTCACAATCGGAGACTTAAAGAGACAGTACACTCTTATGGTGCGCCTTTAGTTATCGATTTGTTACAAAATATTTTTTATAACTGTTGCCTAAATTACTTCCTGGAAGCATGGGAATGTGGCTTGCCGGGGTCGAGCAGCAGACACAAGACAATGGCGGGGTGGATTGGAAAATCCGCAAGCAAGGTCAGGGTCGGCCAAGGAAGGGGTAGACGACCGGGAGGCTATGGCCCTAAAATAGATGGAAATGGGTCACGTGTGCACAAGGACCAACCAGGAGAGAGGGATTTTGAGGAGACAGAGAAAGAAGTCTGCGAACACGAGGAGATGAATTTGGACCGTCGGTGAGAGTGGTCAGGGAGAGTTGATCCTGAAAGATTTTGGTTTTGCACGTGCGTCTCCGGTCGTCTTCTGCGAATGCTGCGGAGAGAGGAGCCGACCCTGTCCGAGCTGCAGACCTGGTAAGTGGCATTCCGTGCTTCCGGGTATCGCGTCGGTTTGTCACGAGAAGAACCACGGTTAATCTTGAGAAAGGGAGGGGGTTACATGCATCCCTGGCAGGCTGGAGAGCTTTCGTTTTATATAAATTCTCATAAAATGAATTCTTGTTTTTATTAACTAAATATTGTATTTCCCTTTCCTGCGAGTGAACAATTCTTGCAGGTGGCGCCCAACAAACCGCATATCATTATTTAATTTGACTTTAAGCTCACCACACTCTTGACATGCAGTTCAGATTTTATTTCAAGTTCTCGAGATTATATTATATGCTCTTTTCAATTAAATTTAATTTGAGAAAGATGCTATTACAAAATTGTTTAATTATTACTAGAATCTGTTAAGATAATAAAAAATTTTACCACTCAATGCTTTCACTAATCTAACAATAATGAATTTCAAAGGATTCATTTTTTCACGGTATGACTGGACCTGATCAAGATCTGATAATTTTACTATTTTTGCTGCATCAGTGCAAATAAATGTTCTACTTGATTAATTTTCGTTTCCATCCCGCATATCAAATTTATAATCTTTACGTCGTTCAACCTGATAAGAAAATTTATTTTTAAATTTTCTAAGTAACGGCTGTTTGAAGCCGTTAAAGGTTGTAAATGGACATTTTTCGTGTAATAATAATTTAGTGAGAAATCGAGAACCCCTAACAAAATAGACAATGGATTCGATAACGACAGCCGACACACCATTCTTGGCCCCACTAACGTTAAACTTGCATTGTTTACCTGATAAACACTTCGAGTGAGGTTGGTATAATAACGTGAATTATTTGAATTAATCTGAAACCCGCTTCTTGCTTCAAGCATTTGATTATAAAATAACATTTTTTGGGTAGTCCACCAATCTGATAAATAGGAATTTGAGCACACTAAAACTAATTTATAATTAGATGAATACATAATAAGTACTTTATTATAATTTAAATAACAAATTTCTTATTTAATTACAATATCATTATTTACACTAGTTTGAGTCGTATTTTTATATACAAATATTTTAATAGCCTGTTAAGCTTAATACATTAAGTCAATAATTTTGTTTAAGTAATACATATTTATTTTAAGAATTGTCTACTATTTAGAGAAACAATTAATTTATATATTTCTTTAGTAAAGTGAAATATCACATGGGTAATATGGCTCCTTTTTGAGTATTCTTTATTATATCCTATTTGTAAATAGTCTGTTTGACAATGTCCTGATTACTGTGTTCAATTTTCTTTACATTATAGTAAAAGTACTGTTTAAAGGGTAAATAGTTAATGTGGTTTAAATAATTACGTAAAAATATCTTATGTTGTTATAATAATATAAATAAATAAATGTCTTTGAGGCAGAAAAGTAATTAACATGAATAATCTGGCCAACAAAATTTTTGTTTGTAATTGGCCAGATTATACATATTAATATTAACAAGCAGACATTTATATGTTATCAGAAAAGTAATTATCATGTTTATTGCAAAAAAAAATTAAATTAACTAAATTAAACATATATATATATATATGCAGCAGCTTATGTATGATCATATCCAAAGCATAATTTTACTTTTTAAAACTATAATTACATACTTTTGATGAAAGAAACTTTGATTTACATTTTGAGTAATCCACAGTTAGTTATAAGTACATATGAGCAGCAGCTATTTGTTAGAATAAAGATTTTAATCACAACTCATTTTGCATATTTTTCTTATTCTACAGGTGTTAATATTTGTATCCAAAATTAAAGAAGTTATGAATCAATATTTGCAGATTGTTTTTGACAAAATAGTCACAAGTGATAATCTCAGCAACTTATGTTCTGGAAAATATAGTGATGAAACTAGCTGTAGCAGTGACAATTTTATATTTACAAGAGAAAATTCCCTGGAAATAGCAAAAATATTGGAAGAAATAACTCTTGATTATTGTTTGGATAACATTAAAAAATTTGAAATGAATATCATGATTGTACTTCAGGAGCTTTGCTTCAGAGATAATAATATTGAAACAAAATTGAATATTTTGAACAAATTTTTAAATTTTATTTCAATTGAGAATTTAATGAAAGCAGTTGAATTAGGAGGGGAAATAATAACGTCTGATTTTTTACTTATCATTGAATCTCTTCTTACAAAATTCTGTAGTATAATTTACAGATCTTCCAATTCAACAACACAAGATCATCCAGAACTCAAAGTGCTAAATCCATTACTTAGATTTTTATTTATTGCGTTAAATATAAACTTTCCAACAGTTACTTCATTAATCATGAAGCATAGTGATATTGTAAATCAGTTGATGATGTTACTTTCATTCACTGCAACAAAAATATTTAATAAGACAGCACATATCGCAAAACTAACTTATAAAAAAAATATTTTTGGAAAAATGGAGAAACTCAACTATGACGATGCAAGACAATTATTTCAAAAATGTTTTGGATTCACAGTAATGAGTGAGAATTTTCAAATACAAGCATATTTACTAGATATTAATGATGAACTAATAGAGAGCAATAGATTAAAATTTTCTGATGAGAACAGTGAAAAGATCATTTCTATGGAGGTCATGCAAATTATTGTAATGGATGTACTATCGTGTCACCATCTTTTGGTGTATATCACTGATAAATGGAATGAAATTCTTCAACAGATGAGTAAAAATATTGAAACTGATTTAGAACAAAATGGTAAAGAAAATGTATATTGTAAAGTTGGAGATATTGTTGGGTTTAAAAGTAATGTAAGTACATAGATTTTAACACAGTTTTTAATGCAACAAAATAATGAATTTATTAAATAATGTTTAATTATTTTTAATATTATATTATTTATCATTCACATTCAGTCAATTCGGTTGTTTTATAAAACAATCAAGCTTTATAACGAGACATTAATGTGAAGGTTGCAAACTCTCCTGGTACAACCATGGTTGCAATTTTTTTTTGGCTTTCTGGCACATTATATTCATCAAGTGGAATCACCCCACATGACTTCCCTTTATTTATTGCATTAGTATTCATTATATTGTAAGAATAATATCTCTTCACATACATAGTTTGCTTGACATTTAGAAATAAATTTCAATACTCTACCACATTACTGTTCATACAAATCAATTAACAAAAGAGGAGAGTTAAAAATCTTATAAATAACTAAAAAATAATCATTTGGTTTTGTAGGAGTAAAATCATAAGTTCTGAAAATTCTTTGAAGTGTCTACTTTTTGTATGTTTTCTAATTTTACAAATTCAATTTATACACTTTGAAAGCTAAATACATAGAATTTAACTGCAAAAATTAAGAGTTAATTATATTATGGACTAAATAAATACAATATAATTACAGTAAACATGGTAAATAAATGAACAGGAGTTTCAATACTGAATATTTCTACTAAAAATAGAACAAAAAAATTAGTATGATCTCAGTACAAAATATTTATTTCATATTGTCCACATTACAATTTTTTTGTGCATTTTATAAACTTACATTGCTTCATCACCAGACTGTTAAGTTTGAAAGAATTCCTCCTCTCACTGTGAAGTTCCTACGGGGTCAAGTACTTGCTGTGACATCTGACTGTGCTATGTTGTGGGCACTAGATATTGGTCTTATTGGATATTCTTCCATACACTACATTAAAAAAATATACAACACAGAAATTGTATCACAACCAGCTCTAATAAAAGTCTGTGAGATTAAAAGTAAGTGTATAAATTAAATACAAATTAACATATTTGTTTTTCACTTTGATTTTTTTAGTATTGTTTTATTGTATGGATATACAAGAAATGCCTTCCAAATGTTTCATTCTGTGAATGTTTAAAGTGTTGTGAAAAGCAAAATATTAATGTTTTGAACACTTAAAATATCTCAGTTTGTATGTATGGACGAGTCCATTCACTTAAATTAAATGTCCTATTTTGTTCAGCTGTGAGAAGAAAGCAACTTTGTACTACTTGAGCAATGACACAGATACAGATTGCCATATCAGATACTGAATTGTTTGAAAATTTACTCTGCATTAGGATTGAATTTGACATCATAGCCTGTCAAGTTCCTGGACAATACTCACCAACTAAATTACTTTGATTTTTATAATCCATGAATAATTTCAAAATATTTATTAATGTTTATTTTCATCTAATTGAATTTTAGACTCAATGCATTATTTTGAGACTGATATTATCTTGAATGCTTCCAATTTGTTGATGTCAATGTCAAAATCAAAGTATCTACAAGTAAAACAAATGCTGCTGTGTGAAAGTGGGATTCACTTTTTTATATTTCTGAAGGTAAGCATTATTCATTTGTCGTCTTTAAATGCCTCTTGAGTGTATTTTACCTAAAAGAATAAATTACTTCTTAATTTTGCAAATACAATAAAATCATTATTTATTTACATATTTAAGAAATATTGCTATTTTTTAATTTTTATATGAAAGCTTTCTGTTAAAAATGCCTGATATTTTGTGTGTTCAGCCAATCTAACTATATATATATATATACACACTTTGTTCTCAGTATTTAAGAAGTGTCAATGATGTACTGTATTTACCTGTCATGTTAATATGCGCACACCAGTTTTCTTTCCTATAACCTACTTACTTTTATCAACACTGATGGTTCCTGAGGAGCGCCACTTTTTGCATCATCAGTTTAAATAACATTATTTATATGAAAGCTGTTCCAGCACATATTACATGCACCCATCTTTCCGTTCAAATTTATGGTATGAAAGGTACACTGTATGCATGAGTAAATTGTCTATTACGTACACTGCAATTTTTTCGTTCAAATTTTGGGTAAGAGAGATGCATGGCATATAAGCATAAATATGGTATATACTTTCCCTGCTAAACCACATGTACCCACTTGCTCATATGGTATATAAAAGAAGGAAACTAACTATAGAGTAATGGAGTGTTCAGCTGAAGGTAATGCAGTTATTAGATAATGTCAAGTCCAGGACTGTAATAATACATGTAAGAAGGATATTTCCCAAGAATGGAGTTTAGCATTGAGCAGTAGGTTTTTAAGCAGGACCAGTATCTCTCTCACACATATACAAATTTACGTATGTATTTGACAGTTTTAAGAACTTGATCCTGTCTGGCATGGTGACACATGCCTTCAACTTCAGGTAAGTCATCTTATCTATATAGACTAAGGATGATGTGATGTCACATGTGTGTGTGTGTGTCATATAGTCCTGGTCAAGATAACTAACTAATTATTAAAATATAATTTATTTCTGATCCAACATTCAACCAATTATTCATTTTTTATGTACCAATATCAATGCATCTATAATATAGGAATTTGTTATTACTAAATATCTTACTAGTATCCTAGGTATTCAGTCCGGCTTACTATAATGAGTATATTGCTGTGTCTTGCTGATTCTTGCAAAGATGTTGTGAAATTTATGGAGAAACATCATTTTCACACATTTCTGTCTGGTATGTGGAAAAAAAGTCATGTGAAATTTTATCTCATAATTAAAGTTAATGAAAGCAATTGTTTCAGTTTAATTTACAATTTAAATATAATTATGAAGACTAATCTTGATTCAGTCTGCCAATAGTGAAGTTTTTTAACTTTTTATAGCCAAGAATCTTCCCAGTTAATTGAATATTTGCCCCTTATAATTCTTATTTCAAAGTTTTTTTATTTTGTTCAGGAACACGAGTTTATTATTTTAAAGTTCAGTTTTTTAATAAAGGTTTTATTTCTCATATTTAACATACTTGAAACTGAATTAAATTTTATCTCAGTAAATGATTACCAAGTTAAATGTTCATTTGAATCACTTTCATGGTTCATGTTTATAAGAACCATATTATAATTTGAATGTGCAGCATCCACTTGCTATCATTATATTATTTATGCTCATTTTTCAGATAAACTAGAATGCTATGCTTATGCATACAGATCAAAAATGTACTCTTCTGAAGCAGACTTCAGTATGGAGATTATAACCATGACCAAATTGTTAACTTTAATATTAGAAGAAGTTTTACTGTTTAAGTGGACAAGACATCATCAGGCTATTAGAGGTATCAGTCTTTAATTTGGCTAATGAAATCCATAATTTGTAGTACACAGGCATCATTAATAAAATTTGTATTTTTATTTGTAGCCTTTAAGATATTATTTGACACCCCTGATTTGCAATTAAGGACATTAGTTACTCAATGTCTTCATTTGCTTGGAGAGAATCCAAAAGAGGTGGTAAGACGGTAAGTTAAATATGTCAGTTGTGGGAATATCTATTTGAATCTACAATATACTTTTATTAAAATTTAAAATATTCTTATTCTAATAACATGTTTCTGGAAATGGCTCTTGTTGTTTTTAGTTTTCTTAGCACCTGAAGATAGGAACAAGGTTTCCAGAAATGTTGTGTGGTATTTATATCATCACTTCTTTTTTATGTATTTGGCTATTTTTCTTATTGCTATTAGTTATAGTTTTATGAAATATTTCCTTCAATACTAATGGTAGGAATTTCCACTTCATGAAAACTACTAATATATTTTTTAAATACTTCTAGTACATATGAGTTTAAGCTGTAGGAAAAAGGTATGACCTCACACTTAGCAGCTCTTCCATTTCCATGTTACTTTTTAACTATACCTATACCTTAAATTTTACATAAACAGAGATGTTTCTTACCTCAACAAATTATTAATCTCTCCTTTGATCTAATAGGCTCTCTTAAATTTTTCATTTTTCTTAGTAGTTACACATTCAAAATGTTCAAATTTATCATGTCATTTGAAAGTACTGGATTAATTTATCATGTTCAGCCAGGTTAAACAAATAATGGTATGGTATTCCTCCCAGTTCCAATACATTTCTGTTGTTTTGAACCCAGATTCCGAGCTAATTAATTGTCTTTCCAAAGAGAAACTGAATCATATAATTTTATAAAGGACCCACAAATAAGAGTGTTATTTCTTCTGAATTTTAAAAAGTTACAGAATAAAAAAATACATAAAAATCAATTTTTTTAGTAAATAATAGAAAGAAATCTTTAAAATCTGTTATTAGAAAATTATATGATTTATAAGAAATAATTTTAAACTGAGTTGCCAAGATGGTCATTTAAATTTCTGACACACTTATTGGTAGGCCCTTTAAAACTGTTCTGAAGAATATTACTAATCTGTTTAATATGTTGAAATGAATTATCAATTGAAAATACTTTTTTAAAAAGATTTTTAATTTTGGTAATGTTTCTAGTTCATTAAAAGAAATTGCTGGCACAGTATGTTCTCCAATATTCCCTAAAAATACTTTGTTAAAAGAAACCAAAAATCTGCATGTAAATAAAATACAAAATGAAGAATTAGTGATTGAAGTGGCTGAGAAAAAAAAATCAGGCAAGTTTGAAAAATCACCATTTTATTTTTTAAAAGGTTATCATAATTTTGAGTAGAAGAAATTGAAATTAGTCATTTTTATTTTTAAATATTCAACACAATATATGGATTGGTCCTATCAGTCTAAAGATAAAATTTCATGGTGTTGTATTTATTTTTCTGGCGTCATGTAAAAACATTTATTCTGCCAAAATAAACTATTGAAACAATTTGCACTAAAGAAATTTTGATCAGACCAGACATGATTCAATATAGGTGGATAGAAACAATAGCACTTCGACATGTAACACACTATCAATCCTCCTATTGAGATACTGTTTAATATAAAAACATATCTATTATATGAAAATTAAAAATATAATGAAGTTAGCAAATCATAGACAAAATTAAGCAATAAAATAAATGGCACACAATGTTCTTGCAATCTATGTTGCTTTCAACATGTGAAGAAAGAAACAAAGATTGTAAAATGCATTGTGTATTTAATTTATCACTTAATTTTGTCTGCTTATGGGATACTATTAGTTTTTTAGAAACTTTTTGTTGGGCTGAAATGGTGCTAAAATAAAAAGTAATTAACAAATGTAAATTGAATATTTTTTTTAGATTTTTTCTTAAAAAAATTAATAGTATAGTAATAAGAAAGATAGCCATGTACAGACAACAGAAGTGATAATATAAATACCACACAGCATTTCTAGAAGCCTTGTTCCTTCTTGTGTGGTATTCTTTTGTCTGTATTTGGCTATACTTCTTATTATTAATTTTCAATCAGACATGATTTTTTTCATTTTATTAGTATAGTTTCATACAATAAAAATTTGTAATATTTTGGTATAACCATTTAATTATGTTATTAATGCTATTTTTTTTAGCAAATAACCAATACGTATTATCTGGAAGTGAGGATTATTATATATTTGGATCAAAAGTAAATGTTATTCAAGACCAAACACATGAATTAATGAAACAACAGAAACTGAATGATATAAAAGAATCAGAACTATCTGAGGTAATGGGAATATATTTAGAAGTTTTTGTTATTGTTCACCGATTAACAAAATCTAATTGAAAAATTAAGCATTTTTGGAGCATCATGTATAAAATATTTCACTTAATTAGAATGCAAGTTGTTTTATTAATTCAATTACTTCTCTTAGAAATATAACACTTCGGTGTTGATCAAGATTTATTAATGGCTCAGTTGGTTATAATTCCAACAAGTCTTTGGAATACTTATTTAGTTGAAAATGCTCCAAAATGTATCAGTATTTATTTATTTCTGCTTCAATGAAATTAGTCATGTTATTCATGATAGATGAGAATTTCTACTACTTGTCTTGCAAGACATTACTAATTTAAAGGATTTTAGAAATTATAAATATTTTGAAAGATGACAGTAATGACATTGAAAATTAGTTACTTATTTTTTCTCAATATTATAAATAATAAATAAATTTATATTGTCCAGGACATGTGAGTTTTAATATTTAAGTGTAATTATTAATAACTATTGCAGGTTTTGTGTGGATTGTTGAACAACAATGTCAAAAGCAGCCTCTATTTTGGAATATCTAGAGATTCAATGGTGACTGGTATTGTACTCTTTCGTGAAACAAAAGATATTTTTAGAAATGGTAATTTTTTTCAATAATAATAAATTATCTTTCATTGGTCAATTAAATTTTGAGAAATACAAATAAATTTAGATTAACTTTTCTAGAATGTGCAGTTACTGAAATTTTCAAGACTCTCAGTAAATAGTAATGAACAATCATAATAAAGCAATAACACATTAGTTTAATAACTTCAAAAGATGGTTGTAAAGTTATATAAGGTGCAAATGATGAACCAATCAGGAAATTTTACATTGGCATTTACATTGTCTACTAATCTATATAGCATTGCCAATCAACATATCTGACTCATTGAGGTACCAGCTTGCCTCAGTATTCAATCAATTTTATGTGAATGATTTGGTGTGATGGCCTTTGGTACCATCTCTGTCATTGTGTTGGTTTTCTAATGTATGGTAAAAGTAGGCCTTTTTTTGGTGTGCCTTATTAAAAAACATTGAATACAGTGACAGACATCTGTTGTCTCCTAATAGAAATCACTTGATTTGAATACTACAAAGAATTAATTATATCAAAGTATGAATTCTATAACATTTATATTTTCCGTATGTTTTAGGTGTGGATAGAATAATGAGTAAGTGCTTGTTACCTGAAGTGAAAGCCAATTGTTATGATGTCATATTTTCACCCATTTTAAATTGTCAAGATAAATTAACAGATATTCCACAAAAACATTTGTATGTGATTGAAATTTGTGTGCGTCCCTTAATGGTAAGTCATAAATAGTAATTAATTGTTTTCTCTGTGTTTGAAAAGTATATTATTGCTTTTTTATTCACAGCATATAGCATATGTTGTGCATCAAGGTCGACATTGCTTTATGCGAAAAGGTGTGAAAACATTTGAAACTACAGTATTGCAGAAGAAAAACTATATGATGGAAGTAGAGGAGGCAGTCATAAATGATAATATCAGAAATATGGATCTTGAATCACTTGCTAATTACATTCAAGATTATATCTGCCAACAAGCATCAACATGTAACTAAACTAAGTTTTCATTAATGTTAATTATCATATGTGATATTTCCAGTGTCTGATTAAATATTATTAATACAAAATAGAATTTTTAAAATTCATATTGTATAAAATGCAATGGATTTCACGAATTGGTCATTAACAAAAATTACATATAATATACTGATACTTGTTTTGAAATTGATATTTTCCTTTAATTCCAACATATGTTTCACATAATAAGATACCCTGAGATACATAATTTATATTTTGTTATATAGTCAATGACTCACAATTATTTGGTCTGAAATGAAAATACTAATTTTTATATTTGAAAATTCTATTTACGATTGATTTTTATAACCTTATGAAGAATCCAACACCCCTGGTTTAATCAGTCACCAAATTAAATGTGTGTAGGTGGCACTAAATAGCATCTCATGTCAAAATAACATGTGCAGTGGCCCACCGCCTTGATATTGTAGTGGTAGTAGGTTGGAACTTAATTTAACACACATTTTTGTTGTGGCAACTTGATTGTGAAAACGCTATTCTGAAAACATTGATGCATAGAAATATATTGTGTTCAATTCCAGATATGTTGAACACAACAAAACTCATCTAAAAGTACAGAATGTGATAAAAAGACATTTCTGCTGTTTGTATATCCCATTCATAAGTATATAATTGATAGTAATGGTGATGTTCCAATTTCTCTGTGAGAACAACAATGCTCCCTTCCTTCTTCTACTGCATATGTGACACAACTTGCTATATCTCACAACCTATACTAATTTCCAAGCATTTATTAAACTTACATAGCTGAAGACGTTTTTGGCTTAAGACATAATCATATTCATGATTCAATTAACAAGTTTAAGGTTGAAGCCTTCAAGTATTATATTTAACTCCTGGATAACAGACCTAAATAAATTGGTCAATCCAATGGAAATATGGATGGAAGATTAATCTCAAGCTCATCCAGATTGAGTAGGCCTATTTAATGCCACTCTGAACATTTAAAAATTTGAGAGAAGGGCCTGAATAAATACATACATACCCACATAGAAAAATATATTGCATTCACATAACACAAAGTTTTGCATATAGAGGTGGAAGGTAAAATATAAAAGAAAGGGTTAGAAAATGTAGTTGTCCAAGACTTCCTGGATTGTAGGGTCTGTTGGAAGGATAGTTCCCAAAGAGTCCAGCATCTGATGGATTGGGGTTTCAGTGTGGAGCACTGATTGAAATTAATATAATGATTCATGGTCAATAAAGTAAAAAATTAAATGAGTTGATTTAATAAACTACAAATTTTATCCAGATATTTGTGATCTCTTTATTGATACAAATTGTAAATTAATTTTGAACTTCCAGATATCAAAAATAAATAAAATAATATTATGAAAAATATTCAAACAAAATTACAAATTTAAAACTACGGCAGAATAATTTACATTAAAAAGACTTCCGAAATATTATTATTAACAACAAAATGATGAATTTAAGTATAATTAACATAATTTAGACCTTACTAAATGTCCATGTCTAAAATGTAAGCAGACTATACCAATATTTACAGTAAAAAAAACTTGTATAGCTGTAATAGAATTTCAAACAAACACAAGAAAAATGAAGAAGAATTTTGAAAAGGAATAAAAATATTTAATTCATATTAAAACAATCAAATACAATTTAAATTTTGAGTATCATTTTTAACATAAATAGCATTTGTGTTAAACATATTGTGAAGTATTTCACTTATTTATCTTGGATATGAATTACTCTCTTTATCACAAATTTCCACATTAATCCAATAAAATTTATGGTTATTCAGGTATACATGTTAACTCAGGAGTGAATGTTTTTGAACAGCTTATTTTAAATTAGCGAAAAGTTCTTTGATTCAAGTTTAAATGTTATTTTTGTCTGGCCAATGTGGCAGGCTTTACTGGTTGAAATTGTTGGTGTTGCTCTGGGCACGAGCAATGTCATATGCAGTTTGACATTGCTGTATAATGATGTAAATTTCTCAAGTTTCAACCCAGGCTATATCCTGTGTGAAACACAACGTTTCGATAGTTATCTCTGCCATCACCATCCGGTGACTGATGCCTAGACCTACATTTCAATATATTTAATCTGAGAGTGCACCCCACCTCTGAGCGGTTATAGGGCTGTGCACCCTCTTCAGCAATTGTCACTTTAAGTTAGATATTAAATTGTATATAACTATGAAAAAAATGGGTCCTGGATTAGTTTAGTGAATAATTAATGTAGCAGTGGACGGGAAAGTCAAGTCCCACTGTTGTTCAGGCAGAGCCAATATAGTCTCAACCTTACTCAAGCGCAAACTGCCCTTTTGAATATCTGGTGGGAACTGATTTCTAGTTGAGAAAGAAGTGCATCAGTGGATGCCTAGACCTTTTTTGGGGGGAAAGGGAGAGTGGCAACGACCCTTATCAAAGCACACAGCACCAAGCATGAGGGTCTACCACTTTCTACATACCTCTGCACATGCTGTTAATAAACTAACTTGGAACACAAGGATTTGGTACTTGTGTTGTTCTGCACCTGAGAGCATAATACCTTTAATATGATCATTTAAGGTGATAGATTGTGTGAGACAGATTGAAGAGTATAGGGCTGAGGGATAAAAGTGCTGATAATTCGAACTGAAGGGTTCCTTTTGGTGGAAAAAACCTTAGTGATAGTGAGGTGGGTTGAAGGGCACAGGGAGCTAGAATACTGATCTTGTGCAACATGTAAATTGGTTTATTTAGAGGATAAAGTTAGTAGTTGGTTGTGGGTATCATGCACATTGATCCTCTTCTCATCGTAGATCTCTGAACAGGTCCAGAAAAAACCATAATCAAGCATTGTTAGTAGTTGTACTTTCAGACAGTCATGGAAGAGATGTTTGGTGACTTGGGTGTGGTCATAGATGCCCAGACGCCTTATGATTGTTATGTGAGAATTGTGTCTGCATGTTCTCTGATAACGTCCATTAGTGGCAAAATGTTCAATTCATGGTGGATGCTCCAAGTTGCCTTGGTGATGATTTTGGCTGTATAGCCCCATACTTGACCTGCATACGTCAGAATTGACCATACAAGTATTAAGTATTTATATACGGTCCCCTCCACTGGCCCTGCTGTGGACCTGATTGGCTGCTCCCTTTCCTCATTGTATAGTTCACTTTTTAGCTTTCCTCTGATTATTTAATTTAATTGCAGAAAAAATGGAGTTTCAGGTCTTACTGAGTTGAAACCCAGGTTCATAAGGTTTTACGAGGTTCTAATTCTTACAGCTTCTTGTAATTAAGCTCTTCCACCAGCCAACTCGGCCGTGGCAGAACACTCTCTCATGATGGGGTAAAAAATTGATTTCGCTAACACGAGAATTATGGACCACACCAGAGGCTGGTGGAACAGCATTTCAAAAGCTGTAATAATTAGTTCCTCGAAAAACCTTACACAGACTCATAAGCTAACATTGTCTTCTTATGGCTGGAAACTGCGTCGACTCCATGAATGAAAATAATGAGGATCTATGATATTTCTCAATTTATTTAGATGTATGTGGGCACCTAAGTGCATCGATCTCAATTGAATCGGAAATTTGTTCACTTGTACGAACGAATTAGAATTGAAGTTGAAAAATGGATGGAGAGTTCATATATATTCATGAAAAATTTCTTACTTGTGGTAAATTGAGGGCGGAATGCAATCAATTAATGACCGTCAATAATCATTTTAGAACTGTCTTGAGTGTTTATACTGTAATTTTATCTATGTTTCGTTCTTATAAGTAAATTTGGCTAAAGTTACCCGTTTGCACCTTTTCGGAAAAGAAATAATGTTTTGTAGGTAAGCAACGGAATTAAAAATATGACGTCTAGTAATACTTTGTTAATGAAAACGATGTCATTAATTTATTCATTATAATACAATATTGTGTATTGATTATGTATAAGTCAAAATATATTACATTTTTAAAATATAATAATTAGATAAAATAGCCCAACAGGCAAATTGAAGTGATGATATAAATACCACACAACTTGCCGGAAACTTTCATCCTTTCGTCAGGAGATGAATAACACAACAATTATGTATAAGCTTGTAGCTATTTACTACAACTAAAAAAATTAATTACTCAATAAATTCATTCAGAACAATATAATTTAAAAGTAAGTAGACGTTTCGCTCACTTGTGGTGATAGTTGTCAATACTTTGCCCAAACTAAAGACATTATGAATTAAAGCTAAGAGCCGTTTTGGTGCACTGTGTATTTAAAGTAGGGGTCTGCTTGCTACTTGCAAAGTAGTAATTGATCATAGTTTCTTTTATAATAAGCAATAATTATATAATTACCTGTAAAATTTATACTCTAATTGTTAGTCGGTACTCATTGTTGAGCTTCAACGTTTGTTCCGGTATGTCGCAAGACTTATAGGTAATAGAAGTATTGTTTTAAGCAAATGTACTTTACTTTTAACAACAGTAAGTACTGAATGATTATAAACGTTCCAAGTCACTCTTCGTATTGTATAATTACCGATAATATCATTGCATGGCTTCTTTACGCACGGAATAGGTACATTAAATATATAGACTATGTTTATATTTAGAGCAATTAGTGAAATGTAGGTATTTAATACATATTCTCGTAATAAAATTTACAATTTTCATATGTAAGACTCGAAATGTTTCACGCAAAGCATTAACTTAATTTTTACTTAGTATTCAATAATTAGCCACAGTTCAACTTTAAAACAACGTGGAAAATGCATAGTGTGTTTGCAGAAGTTACAATTTCATAGTTCTGAATAGGTATTAAAAATATTTGAATAGTAAGTAATCCTAAACTTTTGTTGCAGGGCATTTACAGAAGTGATTTTGGATAGAAATGGATAACAAGCTACTACAATCGATTTTCAATAAAATAATTTATTCTAGGTGTTTTAGTACTGATACCACACATGAATTTTATACAGAAAATTATGAGAACCTGGATTCCTACTCACCCTCAAATCAAATTATTCATGAGGATATAGTGAATTCAAATGATTTAGATGAACAAATAACCATAATTTTGAAAACCCTTCATTCAATTGATATAGATATAGACACTAAGATATGCATAATAAATTATCACTTGAACTCTATCTTAGCAAACAAAGTTATTAATGATGATGACAGTTTGGGAAATCGATTAGTGACACCTGAACTGCTAGATCTTACTGAGTCCCTGCTAATTACCTATTGCAAGGCAGCTTTCAGTCATGATAACACGAATGAGAGGAACTCACCTAACCATTGTAAGCTTAATCTATTAAATCCCATTATTCGGATTTTGATGTTTACTTCCACAATGAAAATAACAGAAATTAGGGCAATATTTATTGATCAAACTGATATTTTAACTCATTTGATGGCAGTATTTTCATATTGTGCAATGAACGTTCATTCTTCTATCAAAACTCTCATCCAATTTACATATAAAAAGCAACTAATTGGAAAGATGTGTGAATTAAGCAACAAAGAGACCAAGCTTCTATTTGAAAACTGTTTCGGAGTTATGGTAGCAACTGAAAAGTTTCAATTACAGGGTTATATGTTAAAGATGTTTGATATATGTCAAGAATATAATTTGAATATAAATGAGGAAGTAACCAAACGGAAGACAGTTAAGGGCATATTTGATTATAGTGATAATCAACATTTTGAGACTTTTTCAGAGGATCGAGTAGAGTGGACACAAATAGTGGTTGGTCGCATACTGTCCTACAAACATGTGCTAGTTTATTGTACAGATAAATGGGATGAAATTATCCAGAAGATTAGTTTAGAAATTAATAAACATATATCAGCTTTGCAAGTATGTGAAAGTTCAATTAAATGTAATGTTGGAGACATTGTGGTATTTAGGAGTAATGTAAGTAAGAAATTACATATATTTTGTTGCATGCTGTAACAATAAAACTAACATGACTAATGTTTTTTTACAGGAACAAAATATGTATGTTTAGGAAACCTAATTATACAATTGTTACATGCATAAAATTTTAGTTACTCTTGTATTTAATATCAGTTGAATTGCATGCTAACAATCTTAATGACATTTAGTTTCATATTTTGTAAATATTAAGGTATATTTTTTAACCAGATTTCAAGTAAAGGTACAGACAGGTCCTTTATTGTTTCATACGTATTAAATAGGCCCTAATCATTGCTGTTTTAACTTACTATTGCTTAGACTGCAATGTAAATGATAAACTCTGAGCACCGGTGAAAGTAGTTTTCACATTCCACCTCAACTCCAGTGGAATGAAGTAGGTGGCTTCCAAATTATCTGCAATAATCTGAGATAAAACCAAAATATTCAATACTGTTTATGTTGAGTTGGACTCAGAAAAAGTTAATTTTTGGGAGGTATCACCTATTTTATAAAGTCTATTACAAATATTCAAGTTTCTCAAAGCAATTGAAATAAATTTCCACATTTTAGCTCTAAAGCAAACAAAATTGTGAATGTAACTCCAGACTTAACCACTAAAGCAACTTGAAATGTCATTTATCAAAATATTATTTCTAAGAACAAAACACATTAACTTAAATTATATGTTTATTATATCTGTTGATATTGATGCTATTTGAATTACTGAATACTAAGTTAAATATAGAAAAGTAATTTTTTTTCTTGCTAAATCTTATAATTGGAAGCAGTTACTGTATATGGTAGTTGCCTCATTCCTGTGCATCACAATATTATCTTCAAGGAAGTACAAAATCCAAACATTAAAATGTTGTTAAATACTCTGAACATATTTTAGAATTAACCTACATTTCTCTAATTCTGTTGTTATCACTCATCATATGGAAATTGTTGATCTTTTCCTTTACAATTAGAAACTGCACTAAAATATATATAGTATCAAGGTTAGAGAAATTATTCTGTGTGGTGAATATCTTGTAAGCTCCCACCCAACAATTGGTTTGACAATGCTATTTACATCTTTTAATATTCCAAATATAACAAAAATTACTGTCAATTTCAAATTATTTTTTCAGGGTTTCTTTTAAATACGGATTGTTTCTCATACCCTATTATAAAAAAAATCAAAATAGTAGATCAGATTACAATGGTATTGAGCAAAATCTCACACAATTTAACTAATTCTGCTAACTACTCTTGTAAAAGGTTCCTAACTGACAAAAACAATTTATCAACCTTTAAATATCTCATTTCTAATAAATTGTGACACAACATTTACAATGAATCAGGTATTAACACCAATACATTTCTTGACATTGTTAAATATTATTTTAATGTCTTATTTCCTTTAAAACAAGAACAAATCCAGTAAATGTCACGATAGAAGTTGGGTAACAACTTTTAATGCCATTTTTAATGTAAATTTTAATGTCATGTCAATGGAAGAAACGTTGTATGAACTTGGTAAAATTACATCTAGCCACAAAAACGTACAGTGGGTAGCACTGTCACAGCACAACTCTAAAATGGGCTGCCAAAAATTTGATCACACTCTAACAAAGGAATATTTACATAAAATAATTCTTCAACCCTTTACTCATTCAAAACACAAAAAATAAAAGTGAAAACATCTGGGAAATTCTATAAAGGACAAAACAAAACCAATAGTATAACTACATTCTACCTAAAACACAGTAGCATTCAAATTACAAACAAAGGAAATCAGTAATATCGTTAAAAACCATTTTACTGATATTTTAGTAAAACTTGTTTTTCAAATAACAAAGTCAGCTGTATCTCTTATTGTTACACATAAATTTTCTGATAAATTATTATTTTTTACACATGGATTCCTAAAATACTTTTTAACACAAAGTCAAACTTTAAGACAGCTGTTACAGAATCCATACCTGATTTTATTATTAAACACTTAAGACATTGACATTAGTATCATTATAAGGTGTTATTAGCTGCTCACTTGCCACTGGTGAATTCTGAGAAGTATGTAAATTATCAAAAATTATTGCCTCATACAAGAAAGAGAGTAAGCTTGATGTCAATAATTACCTTAATACTGAGGTTTATCCAAAATTTTAGAAAAAATTGTGTTCAAACAGGTGATTGTCTTTCTTGAAGTTACTAAGCTATTAATGATAATAAGAAGAAATATAGCCAAATATACACAAAATAAGTGATATAATTTTAATAAGCTATAATACCAAAATTAGTTATTGTTCTAAAAACATATGTAAACAAAATATTAGAAGTTTTCAATAATGAAAGTGAAAGAACAAGAAATTTCAATGGAAGCCCAGCACTAAAAGATATGTAAAATATCAAATTGTAGGTGAGCCTGTGTTTAGGGGAGTTGACCTGGGTAGCTCAGTTGATAAGAGCACCACTAATTAAGTGGAGGTCCTGGGTTCAAATCCAGGTCTGTGGAGATTTTTAATTCTGATCCTTAAATTCAGTTTGCTAAAGGTTTTTTCTTGGATCTTGTAAGGCATTTAACTTAGTGGACCATTCAGTTTTCCTAAATAAGCTGGAAGATTTGGGAATCTTGGACTGCTAATAATTGGTTCAAATCACATGTAACAAACAGGAAATAATTTGTTGAATTGACCACTACAGAAGGCTCTATATGGTTTGCTCCAGAGATATATGCATGGTCCTAGAACATGTATTAATGATCATTTGTCAAATAATAATACTTTATTTTTAACAATCGTTAAGTCATTTAAAAAAAAAATTATCTAGACCTTATTACAAACAATATTTAAAGATTCAAACAAACCACATACAGGTCCTCAGTTTCAATGTTCTTTATTTCAAAATCACTTGTCAATATATACAACTCTTGCAGAAGCATTCTACTTTTCAGTCATATTCATCTGTAAGATAAAAAATACATCAATTTACATGTACAAGTTCCTATTACAAAATAAATTAACAACATAACTTCAAATATATTCACCTGTTAGACAGAAAACTTAAGGTAAAACTGTCATACTGTGTATATTGACATGAGTTTTTGAAATAAAGAACATTAAAACTGAGGACTATATCTGGCTTGTTTGAATCTTTAAATAATTTTTTGAATTATAAAAATTCCCAGTAATGGTCATTAAATATATCTTATAATATACTTTACTATTTGTTTACACTCCACAACTGACTCATCCTATTAGTGCATCTCAAGATTTTGGATATAGTACAATTTATTGCAGCAACCTCAACAAGAAATAGCTATTATATATTAAACTTTTACTTTTTAAATAATTATGTAAAACAATATTTCAATATAAAATGACAAATTTCTATTCTGGTTTTTATCAGGTCCTGTTAAGTATAAGACATTATTTATTTATGCTTTATATTGGAATCCTGAAGTTTAATCAAACACTGTAACATTATATTCTAATTGTGTCATATGTGAATTAGACAATGCATTTGATTAGATAATAGTAAATCATTGTGGTAAGGTTCGATTAATAAGACTGAATGTTTTTTAGAATTATTTAATTTTTTTATAAAATTACTTTAATTTAGTAACAAATTTATTTTATTTACAAACTCAATATCCTCTCCAGCCCTCCAGTCTATTTAGTCAAACAGCTTCGTCTGCCAGCTCCATTCAACTGCCCCTTCTATGCTAACTCTTTTCAACTCCTTTGATCACCCCCTATGCAGTCAAAAGGAAAAAAACAGTCCCTCCCAAGTTTCCATTTTACCGCCATCATTCTTTGTTTATGAAAGCAAATTCTTGTTCCCCGGGTGGGGTCTTTGTATTTGATGTTAAGCCAAATATAGAAATTTTATTGTCCAAAAATTACTAATTAGGTACACAATCACACATCAGCTACTTTATAATTACATGTTTAGTATAATTTTTGTTACTTCTTGATTAGAATGTAATTCTTCTTTGACTTCCCAATTAATGGCACAAAATTACTTTGACCCAGGTGGAAACCAAAGAACTACTATCTTAAATATAGTAATTCTTGACTGCACATGAACCTGATTAACCACATTTTTAACATTGAATAATTTTAAAATTATGTGTAGAATTGGAATAATATTATGAAATAGCCAAAAACAGACAAAAATACCACTCAACATTTCTGGGATCCTTGTCTCTTTCATCAGGTGATTGGAAAAAACTATGAGAGCCAAAAGCAACACAATTACAGTTGACAAACTCATGTTTTTTCAATCAACTAACGAAATCGGCAAGGATGCCATAAACGTTGTGTGGTATTTATATCATGACTTAATTTTGTCTGTTTTTTACTATTTCGTCTCATGATTAAATTTTATACAGGTGTATTATATTTTCTTATTTCAATTTTGATGGAATGATAGGGAAATTTGATTTATTATGCTTCCTAACTGACCTGCACTTATACTATTTTTTTAAGAATTATTATTTGTTTTATGAATTAATGATGTTCTATTTTAATTTTTGGCAGAATGTTACATTTGAAGGATTTCCACCTTTGTATGTGCAATACTTAAGAGGCCAAGTGTTAGCTGTGACTTCAGATTGTGTAATGTTATGGGCAATGGACATGGGGCTTATTGGTTATTCTTCACTAAGATATATTCACCATATTGGTAGCAAAGAAACCTTGGCACAACCAGCTCTGATAAAAATATGTGAACTTGAAGGTAATATTATATATATATATATATATATATATATATACAATATATTAGTAAGGATGTGACATTGTCAAAAATAATTGCAATATTGGTATGGATAGGACAGAGAGATAGGTTGTGGCTTACCTGAAAGTGAAGTATGGCGTCGCCATAAGGAACTGAAGGTATTTCTTCAAATTTTCGGAGGCTCTCAGCCTCCTTCTTCAGGAAGGAGTGTTACACCATTCAATGCACTGACCGGCTGCGGTGTTATGGCGACGCCACACTTCACTTTCAGGTAAGCCACAACCTATCTCTCTGTCCTATCCATACCAGTATTGCAATTATATATATATATATATATATATATATATACACACACAATGTTAGGAACTTTAATTTGGTGATGAAGTCACATAGGATCATGGATAGGGAGAAAAGATAGAAATACATAGAAGAAAGGTAGGAATCTGCTTTATACGAATGCATTTGCTCGGGTGTAGAATTGTGCACAAAGAAAAACATATGTTCATTGCATGGATAAAGAAGGAAAGACTGAAAATATTCAGCAGGCCCAGGAATCGAACTCTCAGTGTACTGAGCAGAATATGTGGGTTCAAGTCCTGTCCTGTCCATATAATTTCATTCTTTCCTTCTTCTGGCAAAGGTGAGAGAATACTACATATTTTCAAGGGCCTGAGCTCCCTTCATCAGGAGAGAAGGTCTGAACTGTGTGCTGTCAATTATCAATATGTGTCTGGTATATGCTTTCGAATATTTGGAAATTTCACCTAAGTCAGACTGGACTATTGATTTCAGGTAAGTTGGCATCACTGCTTCTCTTTCCTATCCAAATATGTTATTTAATTTGACCTCATCACATTTTACTTAAGTGACATATATATAATTTAAATTCTAAATCTGATTAAAAACCTGTTTTTATATAGGTGTCACTTGTGATGTGGAGCTTGATTTCTTTCTCAATATCACAAAACTATTGCAACTTATTTTAATATCAAACTCAAAAACTGGAAAACACATGTTGCTATCTGAATACGGCTGCCAGTTTCTAGCTCTGCTGGAGGTAAGGGTGTGTCAGTCTCAACATTAATGGAAAACTTACAGTTATTATGATTAAAGAAGCTTTCATTTTTGGCTCTGAAAATTGCTTTTGTAAATTTAAACTTTTAAAACAAATCAATGTTTAACAGATAATGTGTTTCTCTTTATATTACTCATTATCAATTAATATTTTGGACTAATAATATTATCTCAATTAAAATACTACTTAATGAATACCATTTCAATTTGTGTTTATTAAGACTACTAGGTTGTAGTGCAATACATCTTTTGTGTCACAACAGGTTAGCCTCATTAACTATAGGCTCAAAAATTGTGTATTCAGATCCACTTCACTAAAATGTTTGTATCATTAAGAAATAAGGAGACAAAGTTTCTGTTTTCTGAGAGGGTGAGATTTAGACGGAGTGATATATTAAATTAGGGAGTCATTAGTGATGGAAAATGTTCTGAACAGTAAATTCAAGTGTTACATTAGGATACAAGGACATCATGTCACAGTATAAGGTTTATTTAGAATTTATAATGTTACAAAAAAAAGAAACTTACAAAATGAGCAATTATGAATATACATGAATTTCTTTAAAAGCACAATAAATTTTTATACATATTATTTATCTATTTCAAAACAGAACTTTTTTGAGACCAAAACAAAATTACTTTCTTCTTTGGGAATTTTGTTGATTGAAATCGTATAATAAAATTGTCATTAAAAATATTGACAATTCTGTCATAATTCTAATTATTAATTTATAGAAAAGTAATACTTATTCAAATAATATACATAACTAATTTGAAGTTTCGAATTGCTATTTTAAATTTTACCAAACAATTAAGTTTTTACCTATTATTATCACTCTAATAATTTCTTCAGACAATGTTGTTATGATTGAAAATATTCTTTCAAGAGTTATTCATCACTTTGGCAAGTCTAAAGTTTAATCTGTTTTAAGAAGAATATTTAACAATGAAATGTTCTTATCTCTTAAATTTTGTAATCATTAGGTCATCAAACAATTCATCCGTATTTATTATGTAATTTGAAGGAGTATCATTATTTTTTTCACATGAAGATTCAATCATTTAGCAAATTAATTCCTTGATATTTATCCAAGTCTGATGTAAATAATTTTTTTCTTATTTCTGAATTAAGACAATTTTGAGTAATTAAGTTTTGTAAATTCATATAAAATTATTAGTTAATTAATAGCTACATTATTTTCCGGTATTCTTTTTTAGGTATATATTTACCACACCTTTCCTCAAGTTTAATTTTATTTATTTAAGTTTTCTTGCCTTTTACTTGGCTTTGAATTATTTATTAAACTTTTGAGTACCCTTTCACAAACTACTACATTAAGTTCTTGTGAAATAAAATTGTATTTCAATTCCCTATTTATTTTAAATATTTTGTCGAGCTAGATCATCATGTTGAAAGTTATTTTCTTTTTTCATCAGCAAACCTACAGCTAGAGAATGTTGAATTCTAATATTTGTCTGAGCTGCAGGATTTTTATAAAGACATGTATTATAATTTCGAATTTTACCCTATAACTTCGCGGTAAATGAGAAACAGCTGACTGTTGAGCATAATTAAATATTAATTATTGTAATAAAATGTCAAGTAATATTCAAATATTTCCAGGAAGAAATATTTTCAATTTTATTATGATTTTTAAAAAGTAGGTTTTTAAAAATGTATCAATTTAAAACCTTTATTTATTTGAATGTTTTCCATTTGAAACAATTAAAATAAATTGAAGAACAATTTAGTTTTATAAAAAAACAATGTTCTCCTTTTTGTCTATCTTATTGGACAAATACAATGAACCCAAGTTAAATCATTATCCATAATTTATTGTGCAGTTTAATAAATGATAATGGGACTTTTTCAGTATCCAAGGTATTCAGTCCGTATTGCAGTAATGGATATATTGCAGTTGCTAGCCAGTTCTGGCCAAGATGTTGTCAATTTTTTGGAAAAACTCCAATGTCATACATTCTTATCAGGCATGTACTCTTTGTATAACTAGTAGTTAAGTATACATATATAATTCCATATAAATACCAATCATTTATTTGATTGTGAGTTTCATTGTAAATATAGTGAACACAGATACATCTTCAATTTATTCACTTGTAATAATACGTCATTAATCATCTACAATTGCATAAGAAAGAATAATCTATATTTTCCTCAATATTATGCTACTTGTAATATAATTTATCAGCTAAATGTGAAATAAAGCCAAATGTCATTGATTTCCATTTCTTGATTAAAAAGTTCTTCCTCAGATGAATCATTAGAACACCAATAAAATCTTTGTAGAATTATATATATAATTGTGATATTGGTATGGAAAGGAAAGAGAGATAGGTTGTGGCTTACCTGAAAGTGAAGTGCGGCACAGCCATAGGGAACCGAAGGTTGTTCTTAAAATTTTTGGAGGCTCTCAGCCTCCTTCTTCAGGAAGGAGTGTTACACCATTCCGTGCACCGGCTGGCTGTGGACTGCACGGCCAATCTCCACAATATCCTTGTCCACCTTTGTTGGTCTCACCATTTAAGTCCCCTGCTTAAGCACAGTTGCAAATCTCACGGCATGAACAGGTGGCATGTCTGCTCCATCCTCCAGCCCACTGCAATCCTCAAAAACCCTCCACTAATAACCACCTATAGAATCAAAGAAAACATTACCTGCCTCTCCTCAACATCATCTATCAAATTAATTGCAAACTCTGTCCTGCTTTTTATATCAGCCAAAGCAAATGACTTCTCCTTGAATGCATTGCTAACCACTGCAGCACTGTCAAACTATCCAAAACCCAATTTCATGCCCAAAGCCACACTTCCAACAATTTCAACCAATGCTACACACTGACCCTCCTTAAAGGCTGACCACCCGACTCATCAGATGCTGAACTCCATCTTTGGGAACTCTCCTTCCAGTATATCTTAGTCTAGGCAAAGTCCTCTTATTTTATTATGGTGGTCATTGTGGTAGTGGTTGTAATGTGTTGAAAACTTGTTTCAGCATAATATTATGATTATTGTTATAATTATTACTGTTCTATTCTTTCTCTTATCGTTCTTTTACTTTTTAACTTTTTATTCTTTCCTTTAATTCTAGTGCACACAAGGAAGCAGTTTATTAAGTCTTTGAAAACAAAGCAGAAATTTGCAAAGTTAAACATAGAAGTTTTTTAAATTAAGAAAAACATCATACTTCCTCAAATTAATTATGTGCAGTAGAACATGCGCACGATCTGCCACTGGGTAAGAGTCTCTGGAAAGGGCTGCTCCACTTCAAACTAGAGCAGTGTTTCCCAACCTTTTTCTTACCACACCCTACCTAAGTCTTTCTAATGCCCCCTATGTAATATACAATTTTTTTTTTATATTCAAACATTGAATTAAAGAAGCCTAATTTCAACTTATGTGCCACAGTTCGCCAATAATACTAATTCACAACTTACCAAATGCTTATTTCAAATTAAGATACCAACAGTTGCTCCTTTTGTACAAGTTAAATTATAGCTGGCAATTTTCAACTCTAGTCGAGCTCATTTTCTAATTGCCCCCTCATTAAATCATTTTGCCCCTATGTGGGCCATGGGACCCTTGTTGGGAAACACCATACTAGAGGATTCAGTGCAAAATGTCTGTGCAAGGTGCTGACCTAAGCTGGAGTACATCAACCAAATCATGGAGAACGTAGGCTTCTATACCTATTGACACAGATAGCAAATGATTGTGTGGCTTGGAGGACTGTCACAAACCAATTATGGATTTAAGGGTTACTAATGGTAGTGCTATGAAGATAATGACTAATAGCAGTAGGCACCAATATTGGTGATCTGAACTATAATTTCTGTCACTAAATATTTCATAGCTGTAAATTTCACAACCATATCATTCTAATTTTTCTGACATCATTTCAGGTAAACTGGAACGTTATGCCCATGCCTATAAATCTGAAATGTACATCTCCAGAACAGCCTTCAACAAAGAGACTTTGGTTATAACAAAGATTTTAGCATGTATTTTTCAAGAAGTTCATATGTCAACATGGGTTGGTCACAGTCAGGCTGTTAGAGGTTCGAAACTGCATCTATTGTTTCTGGAGGTGTAAAATATTCAATAGATAATTATTGTACTTATCAAATAATTCACTTGCAGCGCTGAAAATACTCCATGACACTGCTGATTTACATTGGAAATCATTGATTGTAAAATGTCTTGCTTTACTATCAAACCATTCAAAAGTTAAAATAAGTGATAAAAGGTGAGATTAATGTATTTAATTATATATTTACATAATATTGATGAAAGACATAATGACTTTTTTCTGATACTTGAAGTAAAAATGAAAGATATTGTTCTCACATTGTTACAACATTTAATATGTCTTTTTACATATTTATATTAATTAAAATTATATTATTTAGTCCTCTTGTCCAATTGATAGAGTATATCCATCACTTGGATGTTGACTTTTCATATTTAATTAAGGCAAATGAGAAGTATTGTGGGAAGGATGTTTTTGTGTGTTTGTGTGTTGGATTGCAGTTCAATGTAGGAAAGGTGGAGAATGGAGTTGTTATTTATGTAGTCCATGATATTAGGTTGTGGTAAGGTGTGGTCTACATTTTTTATTGTGAGTAAGAGTGTGTTTGGATAATTGGAGAGAGCATAGGGCTTGCTATATCCATTTTTGGAGGAAGTCTGCAGGTTTTTCTGTGAAGACATTGAAATTTTAGTTGGTATAGGTGGCCAGGGTAACAACTAATGAAATATATGTATTGTAAAGTGTTGGTAGGTTTTGTGTGTTGATTAGGCCAGAACTAAGGAGTACTTAAATTGTTTTTATGTTTTATGTGGCAATTAGACTGAACAAGGAAAGTGATTTTGGTGTGGGAGCAGTTCCATGTAAATCTAACTGGATATTTAGTTCTTAGGATTTTGAGATAATCAAGCATGGAGATGGAAAGATATATGGCTAGAGGAAAGAAAAGTTGTTAATATAAAGCAGTACTTGGAAACTTTCTTGTTGAATCTAAATGAGCTGCAGTGATAGGTAGAACTTCACAAAAGTGGTCTTTTGGTTTTACTGTGAGACATGGAATTCTGATTTTTTTTTGTAGCTGTGTGTCTCCCTTCAGCAGATATTGTACATTGTAAATTATATCCACTTATAAGATATACAGACTTACCAAAAATAGTGTTTTATATAAAACAATACCAATAAAATATCTTTGTCATTTTATTAGTTTATGTAGGTTGCATATAATAACTACTACCCTTGAATATTATTAAAATTTTTGCTTATTTGTAGGTCAAAAGAAAACAGATATGACCGTGTTGCTCATAGTCTGTATAAAAATAATTTAGTAGTTGAAGGAAAAAGTGAATACACTTTGTCAGGGTCATCGCTGGGGCACAAAATTGTCAACTCATCTAAACTTGACTTGGGTAAGACTCGTCAAATAAATGAAACAAAAATGTGTTTATTCTTTTGACCTTTGATGTTTACAATACCATTTTATTTCTTGACTCTTTCTTTATCTAAAAATCAAATTATATGGAACCGACTATTATATTAATATTAATTGAATATTTGCATCTGTTTTTAACAGATCATAAATAAACAGCTTGCTTATATTATGGATATCTTTATTTCCCATACTAATGTATTTGATCCCTTCACACTTATAAAGAGAGAGGGGTTCTTATATGTGAATTGTAAGGAAAATATGTTTTTCAATCCATTTGGTTCATCTCAGATTATTTTTTGGAACCTCTGTGTTGCACCAAACTATTTAGGGCCATCCATTATTAATTATACTTATATAATGCAAGTAAGGATAATATCCTCATTTGTATAGGAGAGAGAGCAGCTGACTTACTTTAAATCTGGCATTGGTGTAGTCAAAGGCTGTGAATAAATAATATGTCTGTCTAATTTTCCAGTGCCTGAGCCCCCTTCTTCAGGACAGAAGGTCTGATAATCTTGCCAGCCAGCCACACCATGTTGAATTCAAACACTGTTGCACTAGTCATTAGACAGAAACAATTCCTGTCCAACATAACTAACATATCTCTATCCCCCTTCTTCTCCCTCCTGCTCTTCTCTCCCCTATCTCCCCATATCTTCCCCTCCTCTTTCAAGCAAAGGTCACAACAATGGAAAATAATGGGATAATACTTACACAGATACAAACATGCATATTACACTCACACAAACTATAGGTAGAAGATAAAAAGAAAAAACAATGTAAGCTACAAACTAAAGTGAGTGAGTGTGATTGGGGAACGGCAGTATTTAGAGGTTGCCTGTTCTGTAGGATGTATTGGAGAGAGTTTCCAAAGATAGATAATAATAAAGATACCCAAGTACAGACAAAATTATGATGATATAAATACCACACATCATTTACGGAAGCCTTGTTCCTTTCTTCGGGTACTAAGAAAACTAAGAAACACAAGAGCCTAAAGTGACACAACTGCACAAGTCAGTTGACAATACACAAAAGCTTTTTTTCCCAAAGATAGAGTTCAGCTTCTGTGTGAAGTATTAGCAAAAATTGTGTTTTAGACAGTTTGACAATGCTATGGTTGTTAGCAATGAGTTCAGGAAGGAGTTGTTTTGTTTGCAAATATTGAAAGTGGGACATAATCTGCAATTAATCTGGTAAACAATGTGGGAGGAGTGACAGGTATTTTTCTTTGATTTTGTAGGTGGCCATTTGGTAGGCTGAAGAGTATGGCAGACATGGTGTTTGTTGCTAATGCAATGTTTGCAACCTTGTCGTAGTAGGGGAGTTTTTGGGTGGGGTCTTCAATGGTTTATGATGGTATTGTGTTGGTTTGGAGGGTACCTAAGGGCAAGGGTAGGAGGGGAGTATTCTGGGAACAACGTTAATTATACATGCATTGGATTACAGTTCATTGTAGGTCAGGCAGAGAATGGAGTTGAGTTTTTGTATTCCATGAAAGTAGGTTGTGGTTAGGGGTGGACTATGTTTTTTATATTGCTCAAGGATGGGATTGTGTAGATGGATAGTGAGGATCCACTGTTCCAAGTGGAGTAAATACAAGCTGCCTCAAGGCTAAGCCTGTATAGGATAGAGTGTTTTGTATATTCAGGATGACAACTAGATAGGTGAAGGTATTGTAAGGTGTTGGTGGGTTTAATGTAGACTGATATAGTGCTTAGGCTAGAACTGTATATCAATGTCAAGGCAGGTGATGTTGGTGGGGGAGTAGTTCCAAGTGAACTTAACAGGAAATTTTGTGTTTAAGTTATGTAGAAAATTAGTATCTGGTCCTTGGATCCATAATATGATGAAGATATCATCTCTGAACTGGATCCCAGTTAAGGAATTCAGTGGAGAGGAATTTAGATGTTTCTGATCCATGTTGGCATAGGAGACCATTTTAGTGCCCATAACAGTGCCACTTATTTGGTGGAAAATGTTGTTTTTAAAAGAGAAGTAATTCATGGTGAGGATTGAGGGTGAAGAAAATCAGAAAGTTAGTGGTCGGGAAGGAATTTGGTTGCCAGCAAGACAAGATATGCCAGATCAGTAGCTTTGGGGATGTTAGTGTACAGGTACACAACGTCTATTGTAACTAGTATGGTATCAGGTGAAAGTGATTTTGGGAGTTAACAGAGGTGGCAATATGTTTGAGTACTGAGGATGGGTGTTTAGGCCCTTGATAATTAGAGATGCTATTGCTTCCCAGCCTGGTGACACGAATTTTTGTCAAATTAATTCAATTGTATAGGAAATAGGAAGATATTGCTTTTTTATGACTTAACAATTTATAGTGCATCAGGTAATTATTAATATAAAAGTACCAAAATAATTATTTATCAGTTATGTGCATTTATACATACATACCGAATTGTGACTTTTTGTATGTAATAATTAATTTTGTTTTCATGCTGTTGTCTCCATAAGCAGCAATTGATTTAAAACAAAATAATAACCACTCACAGTGAAATCCCAAGATACTCTCTATCTCTCCTAACGCTGTCTGTTGACCAACAATCACTTTTCTCTGTGTGCGAACATTTTTGTGGCTCATTACATACAAACAATACTCAAATATATGAACCTCATGGTTATGTTACAATAAATATTTATTTTTTGTAGTTAAATTTCTGAGTTATATATTAAATTTATCATTTAGATTTTTCCTCTTTATGTTTTCAACTTTCTTAATTGCCGCAGAAAAATGATATCACTAGATATAATTTGAGGTCTGCTGTTGCAATGTGACACTCAAGAAAGTTATTCCAATATTCTCCAGTCTACCATGGCTACACCAGTTCTCAATTCAAATTAGCCACATAACATTAATCTCCATGCCTATTATTTTAATAAATACAATTCTAGATAACAATCAAGTATCTGCTTTAAATGTATCCTGAATCCTATCCACATTAGAACCACTAAACCTTCCAAAATATATATATTACTATGCTCATGTTTTGGGTTATGGCATGATTAATCTTAAAATTAGTTATGCAATAATTTTAGGTGTTTCAAAAAATTATGTTGTATGATTAGAGAGTTGACCTTTTGGAATCTTTAACAGTTGTTATCAAATTATTGCTAATGAATTTTTAGTTTCCTGTTTTAAGTTAAATATATAATATTATAACACAATTAAAAATTTTCAAATAATGTTTGAAACTTAACACTTCCCATAAATTATTTAAGATTATTTCTTCAATATATTAGCCTACGGTCTTGGATCTGCAACAGGAAATGTGGACTTTCTTCTACTAGGATCACAAATTAAAGTGATACGAGATCTTACTCATGAGGTTATGGAACGATTAAGACTTAACATCATAAATAAAACTAAAGTAGCAGAGGTAAAGTTCATGTCAAAACTATATAAAATTTTCAGTAAAAGTAACAAATTTATGTTTCCACACAATTGGTAAATAATACCAGAAATGGACAGTTCAAAGGTTTACCAAGATGAATTTTTTTATTCAGCAATTAACAAACTTTATTATTAAAAAAGTTTTAATTTGTTATTAATAATAAAAAATTAACTGACTACAAGTATTGCTTATTAAATTTTCTTATCTTTAAATTCACTACGTTTGTTGTTTTGTATCAGGTAAAATCTTTACTCTCAGATGAGTAATCCTATTTTATCACCTTGTTATTCATTATTCTGTGCCACTATATGATGTTTCAAATTGGCAGCAATCATCATAAAGGAATTGTTTACACCTAAATTATTTCATTTTTCTTCAATTATTGAACATGAAATTTTAAGAATTTTGAATTTTTTTTATAATAAAATCTGTACTAAACCATTATAATAATTTTTTTTACTAAAATTAAATATTATAGGTTTTGTGTGGCTTGTTAAACTGTAATGTTGAAAGCAGCCTTTACTTTGGTATAGACGCAGATTCAAGAGTGTCAGGAATTATGCTATCACATAGTGATAAAAGTGAATTTAAAGAAGGTAACACTTTTTATGTATTCTGTAAATTTTAATGAATTATTTATTAAATTTAAAAATCCTTAATTTACATATAACTATAATGCTTTGCTTTTGAATCAGATTATTTCATTTAAAAAATAGTTTTGATGATAATGTATTTCTTGTATTAAAATTTTGTTCCATGATTATTCAACATAAATGCTGATTTTGCTCATTCATTTACAACTTAACTTATAAATAATTGATTTGCATATCATTTAGTTAATTTTGCATATTTCTAACTAGATATAACTCATATTCACAATTTTCTGAATTTCTGAAATGTTCATTTTGTTCCATATTCATATTATTGTAGTGTTTATTAAATTAAATAGTCACAATTGCTCAGTTGTGTCCAAACATATGTACCTCCATAATCACATATTTTATTGGGAAAAAGTAATAATTTTAGATGGAGAATTAAGATATTTTCCTAAATTGATAAGTGAGATGTTACACATACGTTCCACTCCAAAAGCTTTAAATGTAAAATCTGATACCAATAAATTAAACAAAATTTATGATACTCTGTTAATTTATTATTTTAGACATTTTTGTAGTGTAACCTAGTAATGAAATTTAAAACTTTTAGTATTATTAAGATACACAGGCAACAATACATTGTTTTCGGCTACCCTTTATTGCCACCCATGAGTTTAATTTTTGTTGCAACATGCAAGCAGCAAAACCTTGCCTCTAAATTTGTTTGCAAGATTTATATACAAAATTGTAAGTAAAATATTTTGTAAATGTTCTTATAAAACTTTGTATAATAATTATGTTATTAATTTCGAAATTGTAGAATAAAGCTGAAGAAGGTATAGAAGAGAATGAAACATGGTTTATTTAATTTTTTGTTAAAAAACATACATATATGACTCAAGGCCATGCATTTATTTATTTATATTATTATAAATGTCAGATATTTTTCATTATTATTATTTATTTATTCCTACAGGTATTGACAGAATAATGAGAAAATTTTTGATACCCGAAGTTCGGACCAATAGTTATGATGTTATTTTTACTCCAGTACTGAAGTCAGAATATAGAGTTAATGACATTTCTCAAATACATTTATTTGTAGTTGAAGTTTGTGTTCGTCCATTGATGGTATGGGACTAAAATTTTAATTAATTTTCTGTAAATGTTTCAAGTGTGTTTTTTTTTAAAATCATATCCATAATTTTCAGCATGTAGTTTACACTGTTCTACATGGTCCATATTGCTACATAAGGCATAGCAATCAGACAATTGATAGTTCTGCTTTCCAGAAGAAAAACTACATAATGGAGGAAGAAGAAAATTCCATTAATGATGCTATCAGAAATCTGTATAAAAATAAAGATAACTACTGCGCAAAACTTGCAGAATTGGAACAAGAATACTTTTCAAAACAATTCATTGAAGATGATTTAGACCATTTAAATGAAAATCCAAATTAACAAATGAAATATAAAACTTAAATCCCTTAGTATATCATAATATTTCATCTTCACTATGCCCTTATATTTATTAAAATATTGGTATGCTTTTTCATTCTTCTATTTTTGTCCTTATCCTTTTAGTATCCTATAAAATTTTGTTTACAGGGACATATAATTAAAACAGTTCTCCATAATTTGCATTAAAATTATTATCTTATCCTTAATATAAAATTGTGTTTGAATATGGAATGTTACTCAAGCAGATATTTTTTTGTATTAACTTTATAAGACTGCACAGGAAATTCTATTCAACCAAAGTAAATTTTGTTATAAAAATCATATTCTCCTTCACTCGGTATCTATATTGGATTTGAATTTTGTTAACATCATTGTAATGTTAAGATAATTGTTTGGTAATGGAAAACTTACAAAAATACTCTTACCTATGTATCAAACTTATTTATAATGAAATATAAGAAATAAATATTAATGAACATTTTAGACTTTATATAATTATATATTAAAATTTAATATTTATAAAATCCTGTTTCAATTTTCATTTAGTAATATTCTACAGATGCTAATATTCTCAGGGTATTAAAAATCCAGGTTGTTCAGATCATTGAGATCAATTAATTTGTTGATCATATCAAGTAATTAGGAAATAGTTCATCAGTGTGTTTGGTCTCCTGAAGAAGTGATTACCTTCAGGTAATCATTTATGGCAACTTATTTGTTTTCCACAATTAAGAAATAAATTCATGTGTTTATAGATGATAGAATCTTATTTGAAGATGAACTGCGAGAATATAGAAAATAGGAATTTTTGACCAAAGAAATGTTAAAAATAATATTAATTTCTGAGGCATGTTTCATGTACATTAGCAAGAGGATTAAATTATGTCCAATGTCATACCAAGCCTTTGGGTCAATGGAATTCTCAAAGCACTACTGAATTTACAGATATAGCCTACATGCTGTCACATTAGGGTTAAGAGATTAGGAATCATAACATAATATATTATTGGTCCTGATGAATCTGTGGTACATACATATATGTTCCTAGAAATAGGACAAGTCAGCTTGAACTAAAATTATAAGTGTGAATTCATTTTACGCCAGCTAGTTCTTTGTGCTCATGTGTTGGTGTTGGATCATTGAACATAGTGGGTTTATAAAAAATGAAAAAAATTACATCTGATTGAAAATTAATAAGAAGAAAGAAATATATTATATTTCGACTTATTTTGTCTGTATTTGGCTATCTTTCTTATTATAGTGGGTTAATCATAAGATTATGGGAATTATCTGCAGACATCCTTCTGCCACAGTTGTGGTATTACGGTCACTCGTATCTAAGAACCCAATTTGATTTCCTAGATTCTATAATGTTAACTTTGTAACCACAAAATGATGCAGCGGACAAAATTTTAGTCCAGTTCTAACAGATCAGAGTGAGATAAATATTCAGAGAATCAAGATGTGATACAGCACATAAATATATTTGTGAATTAATTTTTCTTAATTTTAAGAACTTTTTTTAACAGTGTGCATTTATCTTCGAACTCGAAGACTAAACTGCCCTCCTTGTGGTGCAACCAGCTGGCCATCTCTGTGCTATGTACGCTACCTGGAATGATTAATGCGCAATATTCAGAATTCGCCACCCTCCTCCGCGCTGTACCCGTAAAGCTCCACGAACTATTTCCTTTAAAAACTTACGTATTACACATGTGTGTCAACTTTGTTGAATTATTACGCTTTTAAAATTTAGACACTATTGAAAACTATGTACGCCGTGTTTGAAATATTATGGTTATTTCCCGTATTCATAACACTATCGCCTATTGTAGTATTAATATCATAGATATAAAAACTGTCGCTTGGAATAATTTAGACTCAAAAAACACACAAGCTTGCTCTGGTAAAAACATAATTCGTGAAAACCTCGGCAAAGTTTTTAGATTGTTCTAATACAAGGTTAAGTTTAAAGAAATTAATAAAAAAAACAGGGTGACTACAACTTAGTCCCAAAAAAATACATTGTTTCTCGGAAAACAAGTAGTATTGAGTACCTGCATTACAAGTTATGAAAGCGATTATAAATTATATTTGCCAGCGATGAGTGTGACGTACACGATGTATGTTTAGATCATTGGTTTTTAACTTTTCATAATCGGAAATTTGGCTATATGTTCTGAGATTTTTATTGTTCCATTTATATCTTTGCTACAGATTAACCAGAGAAGAGAATGCAGCTCTAAATTAATAAACATGAGATTTCGTTTCAAATTGCGGGGAATGTCCCTCGCAAGCTTAAAAGAAAATTATTCAGTTAGTACTGTAATTCGTTAAAAATATAGCCACTATGTATTTTTAGGTTTATTTAATTTTTCCATGTTAGATCAGTAAATACAGAAATAATTGATTTTTTCAGATTATACCATTATTCGTTTTTGTGACGGCTGATTTAACTTTTGCCGGATATGAATTGTTCCATTTTTGGATACGTCATCCTGAAATAACTTGGGACAGCCGCGGAAACCCTGAGCCGTGGAACGCTTACAGCAACAAGAGATATAAGGTTTTTCTTTGAATTGTTCTTACATAGACTGGTAACTACACATTTCAGAGCGTCGGCATGTATGTGTATTTAAATTAGTAATTAGGTGAATAGGTAGCCACATTATGAGTACAAATTACGGTTTGCGATTTCAGATTTAAATAAACAAATGAATGTATGTGCTACCATTTTTTCATGCAATGATATTTCATTATGAGGACATATAAATTAAATGGCCAATTTAATCTGATAAATTATTCAGATAATCGGTTAACAGATTTCAAATTAGGGCTATATACGAGTTTAGTAGCAACAGAGACGTCCAAGTTATAAATTGACATCGAGATTATATTCCTTCATTTTTCGTATTTATTAATTAAAATATTTATAATTTAACACAGGATTTTCATTCATTTCAACCGCACATTTAAAAATAAATCATAAAAAATATGTAATACATGTATTCATCGATATTGAATATATTCCTTCACTGTCTTCTTAACGCTACTAAACCCGTCTTGTTCCACCCTTGTTGTGCAACGCGTTATTCGTTTTTCGCCGTTGAAGGTGTAAAATTTAGAAGAGACTCGAATTACAGTTCGGTGATGTCACTCTTAATGAAACCAAGATTGAGCTCAGAAGTTAAGAAATGGACGTCTTAAAATGGAAAATCAAAGCCATAAACGTCGAGCAAGACATGTCAACGACTCCTGAAACCCTTTGTAGGACAAGGGGAATTTATTTTTGGATCATATCGTGATCTGCAACGAAAGATGGACCCATCACTATACCTAAGAGAACGAATATGGAGTGGAGGAAAGTTGGATTTCTAAGCCAAGACTCCACTGTCAGCCGGTAAAGTTTTGGCATCTACTCTCCACATTTCGCCTCATTTGACTAGCATATGTTTGGTCCACTGAAAGAGGAATTAGGACGGGAAAGATTTGAAGACGAAGCTGCGGTCAAACAGTACGTGCGCAATTTGCTACTGAGGCAGCCATCATTTTTCCATGAAGGTATCAAAAAGCTTCCTAACTGATGGAGAAAATGAGTTTTTTTAAAAAGAAAACTATGTAGAAAAATAAGTTAATTTAATTTATGAGTAATTTTATGCAATGTTAATTAACCCAATTAAACAAATTCCAGTATATATTTGAATGACACTCGTATTTTACGTATTATTTCTTTAGGTGATGCGGTACCGAAAAAAAAGATGTATTAATTTTTATTTATAGAATAGATAAGGGGTATTTAAATATTTTTATTAAAATAAAATTAGATGTCCATAATCATAACACCAGTGGAAGAGAAATTTCTTTATCAAGATTTTGAATCTAAGAAGTACAAAAGATTAAATGTTTGATATATTGTGTAATGAGTTGCCTATAGATGTAAAGAATACAAATAGTTTATATGTACTTTACAAAATTATTAGAAATAAAAAAATAGTGATAGGTAAATAGTTTTAAGTATATGTAATTAGCTCTAATCTAAATTGTAAAAATAAATAACTAGGCACGGACGCAACGAACCGCTTGGAGTACAGCACTGATTTTGATATTCCAACAGACTCGGAAAAAATAAAATAATAAAATTCCGGTCTAACAAGCCGAATGTGTCGGAACACAGATCTAAAGAATACTTCGACAGGTTTTAGATTCCTACATAATCCAAATCAATGGATGTATAGCTCTAAAATGTGTAGCTGAATACTGCGAATTTTTGAATGGACGAGTGATTTTTTAAGCAAGTGAAGGAAGTGGCTACAGACCTTACAATAAAATACAAAACGTATTTAGGATCCATATTAATATCCTCCCGAAATTGAAAGGTTCAAATTTCAATTAGTTGTGTTACTCCGCGACTTTAAATATATGGTATCATTTAATCTATTGCAAGGCGAATACGTATCCTAACTTGGTCACGATGTTGCGAATTTCTCTGCAAATTGACCTACGTTCATTTAGCACGCCCAAATTGTGACAAAGCGACTGGCGAATATGTCTACACTGTGGGAAACTACAGGAAGTTCGAATTATGACGAAAATATCGTCTTATTTGCAGAATCCAGATCTAGGAAATGAATGCCTATACATATAGCACATAAATTACAATATAAGGCGTCTGTATTAAAACTATACTAATTATGTAAATAAATAATACTACACAACGTTTCCGTAATCTTTGTTGCTTTCGTCAGGCGATTCAAAAAACGTAAGAACGACACGCCACATAAACCAGACGACGAACTCAAAAACGGTGTATTGTTATTGTGGACCTTGTGGGTTTTTTGTGAATCGGCGAACTAAAGCAAAAAAGATTTCAGAAACGTTTGTGTTATTTATTTATAACATGAAATTAATTATATCGTTATATAAAACAAAGCAATTGCTATTTTTGTAAAAATATTTAAAATACATACTTTTACGATAAAGAAACGTCTTAGTAAGTTTATTACTTTCAACCCCTTTAAGTACTTAAGTAATATAGATAAAGGGTCATTCCATGCCAAGTGACCAAATTTTCCAATAAAATTTTAAGTCACCATCTCTAATCTTGCTGAAATTTTGTGTAGGTACAGATATGTGTCTGGGACAATTCTGTGTAAAATTTCACCTTAGCAGCCAGCTTCCTGAAAAATGGTAACTACAGACAACTTTTTATCCTCTACACGCAGGTTGCAGTTCCAAGGTTTAAAAAGTTTTAGTTTTATTGCTGTTATACCATAAAGTTGCTTAAAAAAACCGTCACGTCAATTTGAGGCAGATTTTTCGTGCTTATAACTTTGGAACAAGACGTTCTACAAACTTATTCTTTGGTAAGTTAACTAAACCCATTACTGAATATAAGCTGTCAAAGTATCAGCTTTCAAGCTCACTTTGTTGTCAAGATATATATTAGTTAAAATGAGGTTCAAATTTTACGCGTCAAATTTTGTGTATTTTCAAACCGAAATAGCAAAAAAAAACATTGGAAAGAGCAGACGTTTTTCTTTTAGAGTCATCTAATTGCATTTTAGAGACTCGTCATTAAAGGCCAGAAAAATTACTTTGAAAATTGCATTTATTTAATTACGTGTCGTGAGATACATATATGATTCTACAAACAATCTGCAGGAAGTTGATAGTCAGTCTGACTGGAATTACCATACTTTTGATTTTAGGGTCAATTTATAAGTTTAACGTACACTTGCTTTGCTCAATAAAGTTTATCATATACTATTATTTTATTTAGACTATTATTACTTGCTAGTATTCAGTTTGTATGCTACTTGGAAAATTTCTTTTATTTACTGCAATTTGCCTATTTATAATACGATTATTGAAATTTTTTGATATATAATCCAAACACATGATTGAAATTTGTGAAATATCTTCCCGACACATTATTGAAATTTGTGATAAAGAAGAACTATATTCAAAGTAAGGTAATAACAATCTTTCAAATTTAAAACCAAGTTAGTAATTGTTCAATAATTTTCTCAATATTTAATGTAACATTTTGAAATAACAAATTGATTTATAATATGCACTTCAACGAAGGCAAGTCTAATCAACAATGAGTCATTTGCAGCTACCACATCAAAACAAAGTTATGCTTCGTTTACATAATTTTTTAATAGTATCTGACTAAACACCTGAACGTGTGTGCCTTTTATCATGGAAACCGAAGAGAACCCACATAAATGCACCATAGGGAACAGTGAAAAGTCGGTGTGTCACCATACAAGATTCTATTCTCACACAGCTGGCTTAAAATTAATAAGTGAGCTTAGTAGCGCTGACAATGAACTTCAAATTCGACGTTCCGGATTTAAATTTGATGAAGGATCTACAATTTGCCCACATCACGAATCAAGTCTGATAACGAATTTGATGCAGTCAAAGTGTTGTAACCCTTTTGGAAAGGAAAACCATGCACCAAAGAAAGGTTTGCAACCCATTGACTTGTCAACAGCAGATTACCTAACGGAGCTAACGAAAAAATATGTGAAGTCTGGCCAAAAATTATGCCCAACATGTAGAAAGGAAATGAAAAACCATAAAGAAGCATCAGCAGTTCCATCTCCATCTTCAGAATATATTCCCGATGATGAAGTGGTACTTTATGAAAAGATGAACTCAAGTCTGACAGCCATTTAAGTATTTTTTCTGGCCTTAAATGATGAATCTCTAAAATGCAATTAGATGACTCTAAAAGAAAAAAGTCTGCTCTTTTTCGAATGGTAAAAAAGAACTTGATTGTAGCAAATGTTTTTTTGCTATTCCGGTTTGAAAATACATAAAATTTGATCCTCATATTAACTAACACATATCTCGACAACAAAGTGAGCTTGAAAGCTGATACTTTGGCAGCTTAAAGTCAGTAATGGGTTTAGTTAGCTTACCAAAGCTTAAGTTTGTAGAACGTCTTATTTCAAAGTTATAAGCCCGAAAAGTCGGCCTCAAATTGACGTGACAGGTTTTTTGAGCAACTTTGTGATATAACAGCAATAAAACTAAAACTTTTTAAACCTTGAAACTGCAACCATCGTGTACAACATAAGTAGTTGTCTCTGGTTGCCATTTTTCAGGAAGCTAGCTGCTACAGTTCCACAACAGTAGTACTTCAAACTTCACAATCTATTCACGCGCACGGTTGAATTGCACAGGTGACTTATTTTCAGGAGGCCCTGGCTACTAGTGAATCTACAGAGCCTGCGAGAGGATTCTCTCGCAGGTAACCTGCGAGGGATTTTCTCTCGCAGGCAGAACCTTTTAGGAGAAATACGAAGGGGCTACCTTTGGATATGCCTTTTCCTCTCCGTTTTTGAACTAAGGTTCCCACAAGCCGAGGCACCTCGGCCTGTTTTGAGAGGTTTATGTTCCGGGGTCGCAGACTTTGGGCATACGGTAAGAGTTGTTCGCTATTCCCATTGGAATAGTCGGCCAGCTGCCTCCTAAACTGGTCGAGGCACGGAGAAGGGAATGCTGCGTCCCCACAGCAAACTCCTCTCCTGCTGTCGGAAGGGCGTGGGACAAGTACCCAATGCCCGACCTACCCGATGCAGGTTTTCCTAGGGTTTTCCCTGCATTTCTTTAGGCGAATGCCGGGTAGGATCCTTAAACTATAGCCCGGGGGCCCTAGTTAACCCTTGGCTACCTTCCTCCACCCTTCCGCATCCCCCCTTTCAAATCCCTTCCTATGCTATAAAAGGGGAGTTGCCCAATGTGGATCACCCTCACGTAGCCTGTTGCCCTAAGAAAAAAAAACTAGTGAATCTACAGAGCCTGCGAGAGGATTCTCTCGCAGGTAACCTTCGAGGGATTTTCTCTCGCAGGCAGAACCTTTTAGGAGAGATACGAAGGGGCTGCCTTTGGGTATGCCTTTTCCTCTCCGTTTTTGAACTAAGGTTCCCACAAGCCGAGGCACCTCAGTCTGTTTTGAGAGGTTTATGTTCCGGGGTCGCAGACTTTGGGCATACGGTAAGAGTTGTTCGCTATTCCCATTGGAATAGTCGGCCAGCTGCCTCCTAAACTGGTCGAGGCACGGAGAAGGGAATGCTGCGTCCCCACAGCAAACTCCTCTCCTGCTGTCGGAAGGGCGTGGGACAAGTACCCAATGTCCGACCTACCCGATGCAGGTTTTTCTAAGGTTTTCCCTGCATTTCTTTAGACAAATGCGAGGTAGGATCCTTAAAATATAGCCCGGGGGCCCTAGTTAACCCTTGGCTACCTTCCTCTACCCTTCCGCATCCCCCCTTTCAAATCCCTTCCTATGCTATTAAAGGGGAGTTGCCCAATGTGGATTACCCTCATGTAGCCTGTTGCCCTTAAAAAAAAAGTAGTGTATCTTAGATTTTGCACATCACTTGAAGCTTTATTCAACACTGTCACCAAATTTCATCAAAATCCATGGTGGTACCCAAAACGCGATTTGGTCACTTGGCATGGAATGACCCTAAAGTAATTTCGAATATACACAATTCTATTCTGCCGAGGAAAATCCCGTTCAAGTCTTGTTATTTGGAATTTCGGAAGCTTAAAACGGGTTCATCAGATTCAAGAAAGTTAAACCCAAAATGCTACATTTAAAGTTGTGCAATATCTTTAAACTTTTTTGTTGCGAAAATTAGATACCTAACTAATCAGTTATACGTATAATAATAAATATAAATTTCCGCTTGGTTCGTTAGTCAATCGGAACGGAAAGTAGGAAGAGAAATAATATAAATTTTTACTATACTCCGTCGAGTTTATTCGTGGCAACGTAGGAAGTCTCAAGACTGAAAATAGTTATCTACAGTTGCGATAAGATTTTCATTTGCTGCAATTATTTTCCCGCTGAGTCACATATTGACGTTTGTGAATAAGATGCATAGAGGCAGTAATTCGAATCTTACGACGTGCTGTTTTGCAGAGGCGACACTAAATCTGCGAAAAATGACCACTCAGTGCACCAATTACTTCCGTGGAAACTCCCTTCTTGTGTTGTGGAAAATGACAAAGTAGAAAGATGAAAGAAAAGTGATTGAAGATGTGGATTTGCATAATACAATTTCGAAGTTTCGAACGGTAAAAAAAACTCCGTTCATCTTCAGAGAATAGCTGGGCATACAATTCCGAAGACACTCAACATAAAAACCTAAATTAATATCTTGATATAAAATTATAGCTCGGTTTCTTAAATTAAGAAAACTTAATGCAGAGTAGACAGAGTTACAAATCAAGTATATTTATTTAAACATATATTCATACAAAAATAAACTATGACTTTACAAATCAATTAGGGAAATTTGAACGAGTCTTTCCGTAAATGAATTTAAAGTTCAGCAATCAACACATATTACAGCAGATTTACATAATTGATTGGTTTGAATTAAAAGTGACAGTGTTTGTTTGTTCGCAAGAGGGGATCTAAGTCTTTATGTCCACATTTGATTTTGTTTGTATATGACAACGCTATTATTATGTTTTATACATATTAATTAGAGTAGTAATTTGTATTGTATATAGTACATGTAGACTGTAAATATTTCTTTCTTTTCGTAGAATTACGCGCCTTTTCGAGATTATACTAACATTAAGACACCTGCACCGGATTACAAACAACCATCACCAACAGATAATCAAGATGCATGCAAGCCACAAAAGTAAACATATAGCATATGGATAATTTAAGAAATAGAAAATGCCAAATCTTTATGTAACTATGTTTATAATGAACTCAAAAATATTCTGGACGACATTGAGTGATAATCTATTATTCATACAACCGTTTTGACTGGATGCTCAAATTTTGTAACTTTTTACATTGCTGAAATTAATTATTTTATTTATTTATATAACAGTATTTTTATAATATGAACAATTAACAAATATTTTACCTCACTAAGTCATGTGTTTCAAGTAATTATTATTATTTGTTTTCATGTTGAGTTCACAGTAAAATGTAGAAAATAAATTATATCACTTGAGAACAGCACTAATTATATTTTGTCATTTTCAACTATATTATAATTTCAGTTCTACAGAAGCAGAACATTTAGCCTTAGTAACGGAGATGATCCATTCAAGTTTCAGTTTTTCATTTAGGTGATTCATTCAATGAACAAAAAATTTATTATTAACTCATTCAACATTTAATGAAGTGGCTATATTTTATCGATTCCACACAGTAATACTATATATGAGTTATTTCCAAATGAAAACAGCCGGATACAAACTAAGAAATAATTAATCATTAAAAAATTAGAAGCCAAGGAAAATTACAAATTAACATGCTCCGAAATTCGATTTACAAAAATTTCAATTATTTCATTAAGCAAAAATAAATTGAGAATTAATCATTCTTGCAAAAAATATGACTTTTGGCACAGCTGTAGCCTCGATTCATTTTTATAAGATATACGAACTGTCATACATATGTTCTAGATAATGCTTTAGATTTTACTATCATAAACATTTTCTCTTCAGAACAAGAATTCCTATTCGCAAAATCATACAGCGAAATATATTCTCTAAATTATAAAATATTGAATTAACAATAGATAAAAACAAGACAAGTTGAATTAATACTTCATTAGATGTATAGTGGAAGTGTGTGGTCTACCTGGCGAGGAATGTGACATTGTGGCCAGTGAAGGTCGATTATTACGCCTGAAAGTGTGGAGAAGATGGATGTGCCAACCGTCGAAACGTTGAAGCAAACAAACCTCGTTACCCGGACGGAATCCCGAAAACTCTTCATCCTTGAAGAAATTATGTTATTTACTCACTTTATTCAGTACATTAGTTAAATGTGAATCGGAATATAACAAAATGTTTGTTTAGTTACTTATTGTGGCATTTAGTGTGGCAAATAATAAGACATATATATATATATATATTGTAATAATTAAAAAATAATATGAATGTGGCGTTTATAAATGAAAGAACTTAAGTGAAAACTATTAAACAAGATTTATTAACAATTTTAAAACAAATATAAAATACACAAAATATTTGGGATCTCAGGGTCTTGAACTGGGTTTGATAAATGGCAGAATTTATATAATCAAAATTACATTTACCTTTTATGGAAATCAATGCGTCTGAACATAGACGAAATTTGTTGCGGAAGAAATAATACTAAAGATTGAATTTAAACAATTTCAATTTTATCAAGAATTAAGGATCTCATTTTATCGATAATTAAATAATTAAAGAACGATCTGACTTTTATCTTTTAAACACGGTTTACAAATTATTTTAAAGTTTTCTCTACTTACGGCCGCCCAGGTCTCATTTTTAGTTTTTCGTGCACAATTTTGGGGACATCACTGATTCTAAGTTCTCACAGACTCTAAATGTTTACAGGCTCTAATTGGCGTTGTTTGTTAGTTGGTTTAACACAAATTGGTTGGTTCTCGATGCTTTACTGCAACCTGGATTTGTGGATCTCGTGACTTTAGTTGACAATGGACTTCATTGGTTTGTCTATGGCCAGCATGATGAATCTACGCTCGACCACCGAATACACACTAGTTGCTCTGTCTCCTTCCCGACTGAAGATTGCTTTACTTTTTAATATTTGAAAGCATGTTTGTGACTGGACCACATTCTTTCGTTCTGACTGCCGACTGTAAAACTTTTCGTCTGATCTATTCGCTGTCTGCTGCCCGACTGATATCTGTTCAAATTTTCATGACTTGGAATTTTGGTCTTTTCTCCTCGCTGCCTACTGCCCGACTGTAAAGCTTCGTCTCGTAAATTTTGAGCGCGTAAAACCTTCTCAACCGATCAACAATGTTTTCTTTGCCTTGCCGGTTTGTTGTGGCATCCGCTCTATATCCACTAATGAGTCATCTACAATTCAACTTTTCAATTAGAACAATGCCTTAATTACCAATTACTACAATATATATATATATATACTTTATATGATGTACAATCTTCAACTTGAATTAATTAATTGTCTTAATATTTTAATGTAAAACTGGAGACCTCTGTACAATGCTAAAATAATATTCACTACTATTTATAGTTCATTAATTATATTTCTGTAACTTCTCTTTCTTTACATGTAACAAAAATGCCATGCGTTCAACATACATTTGTGCCTTATTAATAGTCATTACGAATACCAATATCAATAGGGAACTGCTTGCTGTTTAAATTTAATTATTTTAAGCCCTCAATTTATATTTTCAAAATAAGTAACATAACAAAATAAAAAATAATTAATTTAGGAAGGCTTCTCGGGTTTCCACCCGGGTTATCTCGGTAGACATCTACATTTCGACGGATAAACCCAAAAAGCCTTTCTAAATTCTATTCACCGGGAAAACCTTCGATCTCTAATAAATAATTATTTTGTTGAGTTAGAAAGATGAAATTGATTTTAGGATTATCACTTATTTATCGATATTAATAACTTTCGTGACAATACTGTTAATCGAATTTTATAATATTGTTACCGAAATGTTATAAATTGTGGTTTGAATTAAATAAAAAAACGTGAAAGAGATTGTCGCAAAGCTGATAAAAGAGAGAATAGGCCAATATAGAATCATTGTTGGCAATTATAGAAGTAGGACTCGGAGTTAAAACAAACGTTAAGAGAACTTATTCAAAAGAAGATCTCATAAATTTATACGCTACATACGAATTTACCTTTTTGTGCTTTTTATGATGTGTGGATTCATTTTCAGTTTTCATATTTCCACAGTATAGGACAGATGGTTGCAATAAGTGTAAATCAGCCAACACTTGTTTTAGGAACATCAGCATGCCAACTGGTCTTTACAGTATTCAGTATTTTTCTGCATCTTATATGGAAGAAAAATTGTTCTTAATAGAACAAAGTATCCCGTATTGATGTCCATTAGATTGTAAATTATGTATTAGCTAGTAGGTATGTGTTACATCTTCGTGAACATCAAAAAGACCAAGATCATGACAACAGTCAAAATAACCGATGGCATTGAAGAGACGGAATGGGCACTGGAATTTTCTTTCCTCGGATTTCAGATTTATCAGTGTTTGTAATCTCTAAGTAAGGCGTAGAAAAATATTTTACATAAACAAATTCTCCTTAAAATATTTAGGTACCTTGAATAGTTAAAAGAAAACGAGATAGATGTACAAAAAAGGTATACCCATTATTTTTCATTGTAAAATAAAGTACTATTACAAAATTGGCATTCCTTTGAGTAATTTGTGATTCACAATTATTTTGTGGGAAAACAAGTTGGAATGAAATCACACTAGAATATTTAATGTACAAATTTTGTAACCTTTCGCAGATTTTACATATTGATTATTTAAGATTTTCTAATTAAATTCAGTATCTATGAATTAAAATGTGGAGAGAAAGAAACATTTAACTGTAAATAAAAAAATGAAGGGTATTATGATGTTTATTTTTCGCCTTTCCTTGTGCACTTGAAGATTTTTTGCCTATATATATATATATTAACATTTCTTCGATTATTCTAATTAGATGAGTTCATAGCCAAATAATACACAAAAATAAATGATAAATTAAATACTATATAACGTTCAAGCAATCATTGTGATTAAAAAAATGACAAAGCCGACACTTCAAAAACATAACTCTAAAGCGATTTTTTGAATCACGAAAGCAACTATGATGACAAAAATGTTGTGCGGTATTTAATTTAGCACTTATTTTTGTGTGTATTTATATGATTAGTATACTTTTAACACAAACTTATTATAATTTCATGCATTTAGTCGATTATTCAATTATAGACAAAAACTTTCAACAGAAAGTTACTTATATCTTTGAAATTATTGATTTTGGTGTAAACATTGCTGAGCCCATGTGTTCGTCCAGGTTAGGTTATGTGGCATAATACAAGTTTGAAGTATGAAGCACTTAACGGATGAACAGTTACAACTTGTGTTCCAAAAACTGTCGAAATAGTAAGTATGTGATAAATATGGCCATCATAGTTTAAAAATGACATTTCATTTTCGTTCAATACTTTTAAAGACGAAGCTTTACATGCAGCAGAGATGTTTATCAAACTATAATATTTTTTCATGTTATTTCCTGAGAGTGCAACGTGCATATTGCGTTTAACCCGTTAATTTGCATGAATTTCTTATTATTACAGTATTGGAGCCAATGTCAAAATTTTAATTGATCGCCCAGATGGCATGTACTGCTTCAGAATACAAAAAGATCGTGTGTATTACGTTTCTGAGAAAATTCTGAACCTGGCGTCAAATATAGGTTCTGACAATCTAGTTTCTATTGGAACATGCTTTGGAAAGTTCACGAGAACAGGCAAGTTCCGCCTGAATATTACATCTCTCCACTACATTGCTCCATATGCACAGGTAAATGTATATTATATCTATTGTCATTTCATGAGTTAATTTTACCTGCTCTGTCTACAAGAATCAATTGATAGTATATTAGTCATATCCAAATTACTATAATATATGGTCACATTTTAGTTAATTGTTGGTAAAATCACGCTTCTGTAACTATAGTGTAGCTATAAATGTGTAATTAAATATTTTATAACCCAGTTACCTAATAATTACCAATTAATTTTTCAGTACAAGATTTGGGTGAAACCTTCAGCTGAACAGCAGTTTCTGTATGGACATAATGTACTAAAGTCTGGACTCGGTCGTATTACTGAAAATACCCCTAAATACCAAGGGGTTGTTGTGGTGTCTATGAGTGATTTACCTCTCGTAAGTTTATGTTCTAACCAGTATTTTTATTACAATATTCTCTTATTTCTAATGCACAAGAAGAAAGTTCAACTTATTATTTTCTCTTGTTTTTTTAATGTTTTTAATAAAAGATCTGATATGTTCTCATTCTATTTTTCAAAATCTGTTATTTTTAATGTAAACCTGATGATCTAATTATTTCAGGGGTTTGGTGTGGCTGCCAAGAGCACAGCTGAATGTAAACATGCAGATCCAATGACAGTAGTTTGCTTTCATGAAGCAGATATTGGTGAATATATAAGAAATGAAGATACTTTAACTTGAACAATTTTTATTTTGCCATTTGTACAGATTATTTAATGTAATATTAAATATGTTTTTTAAAATATTCTAGTTTTCTTTTTTAAGATTTTTAATAAAAAATCTGATACGGTCTTGTATTATTTTTCAAAATCAGATATTCTTTTAATGTAAATCTGACATTGTATGTATGTGTTTATGTATATATGCATATACATATATATATGATGAATGATGAATTGGGGAATGGTGAGTGTGAAGCATTGGTTGAAGGAGGATTGCGCTTTATGTGAATTCATATGCTCAGGCGAAGAATTACGTACATAGAAAAGCATATGTTCAAAGCAGAGAGAAGGATGGAAGAAGAAGGAAAGACTAAAAATATTTGTCACCAAATTAGTTCCGATTCCTTAATGGATTCTCCTAATATTGTATTTATTCCTTAATGGTAGCTCCTAATACTTCATTCCCTCTACTCTATCCATTCCTCCACTAAAACTACTAATTGTCCACAATAAGACTGTCTATATTTGCCTGGTCAGGAACTTGGCCGAGGTGGTTAAGGCGTGGGTTCAAATCCTGCCTGGGTCAAATATTTTCAGTCTTTCCTTCTTCTTCCATCCTTCTCTCTGCTTTGAACATATGCTTTTCTATGTGCGTAATTCTTCGCCTGAGCATACGAATTCACATAAAGTGCAATCCTCCTATTTATTTCTATCCTCCCTCACTATCCAAGTTTGAATGTGACTTCGTTACCAAATTAGTTCCAATTCCTTAATGGATTCTCCTAATATTGTACATATATATATATATATATATATATATATATATATATATATATATATATATATATATATATATAATATTAGTAAGGATGTGATATTGTCAAAAATAATTGCAATATTGGTATGGAAAGGAAAGATAGATAGGTTGTGGCTTAACTGAAAGCCAAGTTCGGTGTCGCCATAAGGCACTGAAGGTTGTTCTTTAAATTTTTGGTGGCTCTAAGCTTCCTCCTTCAGGAAGTAGTGTTACACCATTCTGTGCACCAGCTGTGGACTGCGGAGTTTTGACCGCTGCACGGCTAGTAGCCCATAAACAATTAACACCTCACCAGGCCACCAACTTTCTCTCTCAAGGGAAGGTCGTGGCATAGGAAACGTTTGGATAGTGATCATTCATACAAAGCACCCTATGTATACATATATGCTTAAACATACATATACACATAAAAATGCACAGACGTACACACACACATGTATGTATACACATACATACATACATGAGCATACTCACATGGTCTCATGAACGTGGTGATGGCAGGTAGGAAGGGCACTTGCCTGGACTGCAAGGTAAGCCACATCTGCTCTCTCTGTCTTTTCCATACCAATATTGAAATTTTTCTGATAATATAATATATATATAAATTCGTAGATGGTTGGCACACAGTTCAGACTCTATGTGGGAAGAAGGGCTTCAGGTCCTCAGAAATTCGTAATATTACTTCATTTCAGCCAAACTGGACCAACTGTTGATTTCAGGTTCACCTTTGCTGTCTCTTATCTGTCTTAATTTGGTATTTAATTAGACCTTGTCACTTTTTCCTTATTTATCTACATAAATACAATTTGGTATGGAGAGGAAAGCAAGATAGTTGGTGTCTTAACTGAAATTAATGGTTGGAGTTGCCAACAGGGAAGAAAGGATGACTGCTTGGAATTTCCTGAAGGAGGAGGCTGAGATCACCTGAAAATTGGAAAACATCATTTTGTCCTGAGTGGAAATGCTGAGCTTCAATTTAATTTAAATATGAACCCTCCTCTTGCATTTCCATACCACACCAGTTGTTGCCAATGTCACATTCTTATATATATATATAATTATGATCAATTCGTGTCTGATGGGCATGCAGGTCAGATCTTCCTTCCTGAAGACAGGGGCTCAGGCCCTCAAAAATTTGTATTATTCTCTCTCCTCAGCCCGTCTGTACAAACTATTTATTTCAGGTAAATCAACTTCGTTCTCTCTCTTTCATATCTAAATGTGTTTTATATATATATACGCACACACGTTCCTTATTCCGCATACTGCTGAGACCTTCTTTCCTGATGAGGGAAGCTCAGGCTCTCGAAAATTTAAAAGATTAATTTTCTTCTTAGAAAACAGACCAATTGTTGATTTCAGGTAAGTCAGCTACACTGTCTATCCTATCCAAATGTTATTTAATTTTAATTTGACTTAGTCAATTTTCCTTAAGTGATTATATCTGCTCATTACACACCAGTACTTTTAAAGTGTAATCATAATGCAGCATATTGACCTACAGTTCCATCACAAAATCAGGACTTTGGAGCGGATGGGTCAACAGAATTTTACTTGGAGCATAGCATGGAAATTTATACTGCTCTGTTATTTATATTTTTTTTATACTTTACATGAATGAAGATTACTATGGATAGTAATACCATAAGAGAAAATGGTTTGTATAATATTTAATATTCATATTTAATGAGAAAGTATTGTTAGTGAAATGACTCAGAAGCTTGGTATATTGACAGAATATGATGCTGTTTGTCATAAGTACACTGGAGTCTTCTCACATCAATCCAAGACAAACTTTAAAAGGACAATTACGCTATTTAAAGGTATATCCTGCAGAAATAGAAATTTTCTTGCCATTAATGTACAATTTTTGAATGGAAAAAAATGAGAAGTGAAATAGAACATTTGATATTGTCATTACTGTAGGACGGCATAATTCTTTGTATGTAAAAAATCAAATTAAAGAAACATTAAACAAATTTGAAAACAGGTACTAAATATTTGTGTAGATAATGCAGTGAACATGATGTGCTGTAAACGAACTTGGTGATTATACAAATATTTTCCAGGATAAAGAATGTGAACCTGAAGACATCAAAGAAATTCAAGTAAACATTTCATAACAGACGGTTAAAGATCCGTCACTATATTGCCAGCATGAACTAATGAGGCGGGGGACTCAAATTTCTGTTGGATGCCAACTTCTCAAACAAGTGTTGAACATATATTCTGGATTAAGATTAACTTTAATTGATAATAGGTATTTAATGAAATATGATTTGTTGTTTGCCATTTTATTTGTTGAAGAATATATTGTATTATTTGTAAATTATTTTAAATTTAATTTGTTTAGTATTTTTTTAATGGCCTGATTGTAAAATTTTAGGTTGTATGATAATTTAGTTAATAATTAATTACCCATAAATAACAAATAGCTGTGTTATAATTTTCTACAGATATTGTGGGAGAAAAAACAGCTGTGAGACTTAGGCCTATTATATTGAGAAATCGTATCAATTAAAATTTACATTTAATAGGTTAATGAAGTAGCTAATAAACATACAAAATTAAGTGATACAATTTATTTTATCCGTTTATTGATTGCTATTTTATCTAATTAGTACACTTTTATCGCAGACGTTTTAATTTTTTTTTTACATTGGGCCAATTACAAATATCGTTAAACAAGTTTGACCATTTCAAATAATAGCAAATTCAATATATTGTTCTCGGAGTTCAACCGGGGATTGCATAATTATATTAATTCTAATATAATTATGCAAAACCCGGTTGAACTCCGAGAACAATATATTGAACAACTACACCGGGAAAGGCTTCAATCTTTGATAATAGCAAATTCCTCTATCCAAAAATTCACCACTGACATATTTTTTCAACTTAAACTAGTTACAACAGCTTTTTCCCGATCTTCATGACCGTGCAGAAGGCATTAAGCACCGCGATCGTCGTGCCATATATATGCGTATTAGAATGTATAATTTAGGAGTAGAATTGATGATAAATTGTGTTACAAATATGAGAGATTCTAGCCTCTCAATTTTTTTAGCTTTTAGTATTGATTTTACTGATGCGGGATTTTCGTGATAGTTTTTAATTCCGTTTGTGTGGGTAGAGGCCGGCAGGGAATTTTTTAAAGTAATTCCATGCTTCATGAACTACAATTGAGGAACTTCTGTCACAGCTACAATTAGAACTGATTGAACTGCAAAATGATGATTTGCTAAAATTTATGTTTAAATAAAAGGATCGAAACTAATTTTGTAAATATGTATCCGACTTGTATACTTTCAATTAAAGTCATAATCAGGGTGTATGGGAGTGCTGACCAATGTGAATAGACATTTTCGACAATAAAATATGTAAAATCGCAAGAATGATCGTTATTCAAAGATTTAGATAACTTTAATAATGTTAGCGCCAACTTCGAAATCCAATCTGATGAAATATGTCCGAAAAACAGTTAATCGAATTAGAAACATTTAACCTATCCTATAGAAATATTTATTTGTTTTTTTTTTTTGTCTCAGAAAAATGTATAAGAATATAACAATACTGAAAATGGCAATCGTACAGACATCTTAAAATAAAGAAACAAAAAGCTAAGATAATTTAAATATGGCACTTTTAAATTTAAATTTCCGTAGTTTGTCTTTCTTTATTTTAAGTTTGTCTGTACGAAGGTCGTTTTTAGTATTGTTATATTTAACAGACGTTAATTTATATGTTATATTATGTGTAAGAATATAATGAAAGAAGATCGTCCTAATAAAAAAAAGTAGGACCATAGCCTATTGGTTTTGCTGTATGGATAGAATTTCCATGTAGCCCATCGAATGTAAATTTTAAATAAAGTTTATGACGTTATGATTTCCAGCTCACAATTCTATCTGGATACTTTTTCTTATTGTGACACATTTCTGAATATTAATCTAAACCATTCACAATTTATCAACGTAGGGTGTGTGTTTGTAATAAAATTAATTGGAGAAATTTACTGAATAGAACCATATTTATAAAAGGACTAAATTAAATTAAAAAGATTATTAATACATTAGACATATATATTCCTGTAGGCGGAGATCCTCTGTGTTCATCCGGCACCATAACTAGACATTGTGATTATATGGGGGAGGATCTCTGTGTATATAATAAAAAAGTATGTATATTTGTATGTATGTATGTCTGTATGTATTTACGTTGTTCTTTATACAAATTTTATCAGAATTCAACAAAAATTGGTATATATATTCTGCCAAAATCGAGAACCGGTACTGTGGGGGTGAGAAACCCCTAGAATAAACGTGGAAATAATTATAATTGAAATAAGTTACGAATTAGTGTTAAATTACTGCGCGAGACGATGACGTCATAAGTTTTCAAGACATTGACGCATCCTAAATATAGTTCTGCATTTCGTAATGAAATAAAGCAGAAATATTTTGATTGAATAAAAAGTAAAATTTTTTCCAGTAATACTCCATCGAATAGTAATAAAAAACAATACGAAACACTTTACCATCCTTGCGCAAAGTTAATTTGGAATAGTTAATTATCCCGCTATCTTTGATAAAGCCAATATGGCGCCTTATAATACATTCAAATGTGTGTCGGTCGAGATTTATAAAATTTCATAATATAACGTACTATTGTATCCTGTATAATATTTCAGAAGATAATAAGATTTGTCTAAGGTACGGCTGCTGAATTATATGTTTGTAACTATAAAAGTATTGAAAATGACGTACGGAACTCCGAAAGTTTTTATGGTCGTTATTCAATTAATGCACTCTCAGTCAAAGGTATGTACAGAAATAGGAACATTTAAATTGAATTAAAAGTACAATTAATTATACTTTACGCAACGTATTTCTATAAATTTGTATAAATGTAAACAAATTATTGCGTGCAATTTGTGTCGTGAAACAAAAATTTGAGGTTAGGATAGCAATATTTGTTTTCCATTTTAGGGAACGACGTTATAGATGTTTAGTTTCTGAGAATTGAAGCTGAGCAAAAATATTTTGATTGAATAATAAGTATAATTAAATCTACCAATACCACATCGAGTGATAAATATAATTTATTATGAAAGGTTATACAATCCATGGCATTAATTTTCTTTTAAATAACTTGACTTTTGACGTGGAATATTTAACGGGATCAGGGACCAATATGTTTCCCAATTATATCTTGCAATACGCACTGGAAGATACATAGAATTATGATAAAAACAATACTTAAATGTTCAAAATTGATATTTTTTATTGAAGACAGCGTATTTCGTAATGTTTTGCATTAATTTTATACAATGCTACCAACTGCAGATTGCTAAAACCACCAAATAGTTTAATTTCAGATGAAAAAATTATATGTCTACAAATTTAATAATTGTTTTAAATAGTGTATGTATATCTATCTATCTATATATATTATATAAAATTGTCTTATACGGGTATGTATGTGTGTATACATGTGGGTATGCATATGGGTATGTTCCGCTTACAAATCTACACCCTCGAGGAGCGTTACATAAAAATAGCGCAAAAGCAACCGAAATTGGAGTGTATCGGGACATCTCGGGCAACGCAGGGCACCCAGCTAGTTTTTAATAAAATCAAGTATAATTTCAAACGTAACTCTAACGGTATTTTCTATCTATCGCGTTACATAACAATTTATTTCAGTCGTCGTTTGAGTTTTTAACGGACTGTTGTTGGAATGTTTAAGTCATTTTCGTATTGCACGATATGAGTGTCCTGTTTACGTGTCTCACAGATCGCATTGGCATGTTAATTACGTAACCATACCCTGTAGAATAGACGTTGAGGAAAATTTGCATATTATTTATAATCATTTAATTAAAAAACACAGTTTACGAAATTGTATTAATAATGCGCAGTGTAAATATTAATTTTTGTTCCTAACAACCAAATGTATTTAGACGTCACAGTTTTCATCTTTATGCACTCAAGGCCTTAGGGTTTCTGTTACGTATTGATACACGCAGAACAGTAACCTCGGTAGAGAATCAAGGACATAAAAAATTTGGTTGAAATTTCCTTTTCTTTAGATTGAGATTTATTATTCATTCTATTACTGCTCGGTCGAATAAATAGGATACGTCATAATATAAAATTGCAAGAAAATTCAATACAAAGTTTAATAAACAAAAAATTGTACTTTACAAAAAAAAAATTATATAATTTAAAGCAACGTTAAGGATACTAATATAACATTATTTTAAAACTTTATTAATATTCCATTTTCATTCAACGGAGTTTCCAACAGCAAATCTTACTTCGATTACTGTCGAACATGAAAAAGATAAAAGTCGGCAGTTAAATTCTACAAGATTATAATCGTAAAAGAATAGCACAACTTGATAAGACTATTTTATTAAAGAGGATCTAATCTCTCCTTCTTATCTACGAACTGTTTCAGCTAGTAATATGCTCCATTAATTAACAAAGATTTACAACTCTTCAGAAATAATTGTTGTGTAGTTAAAGTTTTTATTTTTTCCTGTAAGTTAGAAATATTAGGCGCTCAAAACTAATGAATGTCTCATCATTAAACACTTAGTGTAGTAAACGGAATCAGAATTGTGATTCGATAAAGATTTAACGGTTTATTCGTTCAAGAAGAAATGGTAAGTGATTCGTGTACGACAAGAAAGAGAGTTACAATTTTAACTATTTTTTTTAGTCAGGGATGCTTACTGAATACACAATGTGTTATGAAGCCGAATAAATGAATTTGGGGAAAATTAATTAAGAAACAACTTATTTTCCGTAAACTTTCTGACTTGTTTCTGATATTCAGACTTCGAATTCGATACATTCTATATTTTCTCTTGTACGCAGAAGTGAATGTTTGAAAAATGTTCACCATACCGAACATTTTTCAAAAACCGATACAAATACAGAATTAGTTTAATGTTTTACACTGTACAACGCCAGCAGGGCTTAAATTAACTTAAAATACATAAACAAAACCTAAGAAAATTTAAATTTAAAAGTGCGGTATTTGAATTGTGTGAGTTTTTTTTTGGTTTATTTGTATATATAGTTTTAATGCCTTCGATCTATACTATTTACTTTTGTTCTATGTTTTGCCGAGCACCATCGGTCAAGTAACGCTCAGGTTGAGGTAGAAATTTAATGATTCATAATGGATGTCATTTTGTTTCATTTATTAAATTTTAAACAATAATTATATAACGGAGAAAATGCGTTTACAAGATGACATTTGTAATGACGAATGCGCGTCGTTCAAGAGGAATGATGCGATGAAGAACCATGAGGAGAATCCTAGCTTCATCATATTCGTCCTTTGTGTGATAATAATTGTATATGACCAATAAATGGCGCATTTTAACCACCGAGAACTTGTATTTGATAAATTTCGTAATAACTGATTGTAATGGTAAATATCTTCGTTGTAAGGAAACAATGTCGCGTTATCAGATATTTACTTGTAGGTTACACGTAAGCTTCCTTCATAACCGCGCTAACTAAATAAACGCATTTCGATTCACAGACACAAATATTTCAGTTTTTTTTATCTTCAAGACATTCGAATAAATAGTTATCATTTAAAATGTTCAAAAGAATTTCAGTTTGAAATATTAGCCTCGTTCCTGATCGAGTTGATAAAAATGAAGGTTGAATGAAAATTAACGGAACTCAGAATTGATGCCCCAAAACCACCATGGCTTAATTTTTTCAACCTGCCATAGAACAACAAACGTGATGAATTTTTTTTCTAAAACCGTAACTTATTGTTTGTGTGTATACGAAGAACGTTATAGAGTTAGTTTCAGAAAATTTGATTTTATCGTAGGTAAAATATTTTTAAAAAAATTATGTGAAATCTAACAAATAATTTTGTATTTGAAGTGAATATTTTAACTGTACGATTTTCTGGAAAATATTACAGCAATGAATTTATTGGATTCGTTGCACGATTACTGAATCCATCAAAGGCTAATGATTTAGTTAGTCTGCAAGACAACGGTTTCCTGCTTGGACAGTTTTATCTCTCTCTTCTTTACTTCCAAATATTTGCGTATGCTTTTGAATACAACAGGATTGATGTAGATATTAGGACACAGTTTAAAAATTTGTAAGATGTTTGAAATTCAAATGCGTCACTTATAGTGAGGTCATTCTTTGAAGAAACAGAGAATTCGTATGGATTGTGCAAGTAAAGCAAAATAAAGATGGATTTGTAAGATAAACTGAGATTTCTTCAAGATACAAAGACTGTTTTCGTATAACTCCAATGCTTATTTTAGTAAGCATAACATAAATGTTACGGGGCGAAAATATAGACGAGATGTTCCCAGTGTTTAATATAATCATCTGACACCTATATACCCCGCATTTAGGCTGAATTGCATAATCGTATTACCTATTACGTACGATAAGACGATTCATTATCAACAAGGTTTTTTTCAGTTCAAATTTTCCAACGCATTAATTCCGAAAGCTATATTTGCGAATTCTCCACTTTATGATACAACAGCTACCGTCACATCACTTTCTTATTTGTTATCCTGGTAAACAGTCTCGCGATAGGGCCACGTAATTGTTCGCAACCGTATAAAGCCTCCCCATAAAACCAGACCATGACAGTTCAACTTGAGAAGTGATAACGACAACATGGATTTCAGGTGAGCCTCCAGCATAAATCACTTTCATTGCTCAGACAAACTCTGCTGCTGGATCAAAGATAGATTGTCTAAGGAGAAAAATTTTGAGTAGAATTTTGGGGTTAACAATTTTAACAGAGTCCAATGTCCGCTTCTCTTTACAAATATTATATGGAATGAACTAAAGTTACAAAAACAAAAACGGGTAATGACGGTACAAAAAAAAACTGGCGCCTTTTCTGGACTTAATTCTGCGATTTAAATTATTTGCTTCGATGTGGATTAGATACTATTTCAGGACAATTGTTGATGCATTATACATTCTCGCTTCAGCGCTTTACACGCGTTAATAATGATATACATAAGCTGATTATTAAGATAGCTTTACATTTATGGTCTCGTTGCAAAAGTAAATTGGTGGGCTAGTTAATTAGTTGGTAAACACTACTCTATCAAGAACAGTGGGAAGCTGTGCGATTTTTTATGTACCTTCAATTGGTGTTACAATTAGGAAATAATCTGATTTTTATTGAATGTGGTACATTAACTGGTTAAATTTGTTGTTTGTCCCATTGCCAAATTCGATTACTTCTGTTTCATTGCGAATGTCCTATGATGGAGGGAGAAACGTTGGCACATACGTCAATAAATAACGAGCCTTTACAAGCGAATAAATTATTGATTCTTCAATGATTACGAATAAGATATGATGTTTCAGATGACAGGCGTTCTAAAAGTACGAATTTAATTTAACCCCTGTCATGCCACGCAACCCAACGAACACAGCTGATTGCAAATAATCTAACCAGCAGGGGAGAACAAGGGACAGCACGTAATTCGATGCGAAGTCTACATTATTGATAATTTTTGTGTTTACTATGTTCCTGAACTGAATGGAAGAAATGAATAATGGATTCAGCGAATATGATGGGACACCTTACCATATGCGTTACCAAACAGCAAACTTGTATACGTAAATCACGAGAAATTAATGAAAAATATATATTTGAAACAACGGACGTAATTAAATTTGCAAATAAAAATCAGAAAAAAAATTCATTTTACGAAGTGAATTCTTAATTTCCTTATTTTTGTGTTTATTACTCTAATGCTTCTGCCAACTCGGACTGGTAAAGCTACCAGGCACATTTTTCCCACCCGTCTGACAATTCGGACTGTGGAGCTGCCAATGTCTGGTTTTTGGTCTACGCGGCACCCAATGTGCAGACATCTTTCTCAGGCCTAAATATTGATTCTATGGGCGAAAAATACGTTCTTTTGTCATATTCATAGCCTCTGGTATCTCTCTCACTTTCATTTGACGGTTGTCTAGCACCATTTGGTGAACTTGAGCGACGTTATCGTCAGTAGTTGCAGTTTTTGGACGTCCTGAACGTTCATTGTCTCCCCAGCTGGTACGGCCACGTTTAAATTCAGCTGCCCAAAATCTCACAGTGGTAAATGATGGTGAACTGGTCTTCGTACTCAGCGTCTAGTTTGTCTTTGATTTGCGTAGGCGTATCGATTTTCAAAAACGACTAGGCCTGTATATATACTTCCTGCTCAATAAAAGTCTGTTAAAAAAGCTGAATTTTTGTGAATCGTACAGTTGGTATAGTTTACGGCCGCAACATAATGTCACCAATTAATTTAGAAACAATTAAATTTTCTTAATTTTAAGAACCTTCATAATAATTGTGTTTTAATGTTGCGAATCTCAGCTTCGATATCGAAACTGCCCGCCTTGCGGCGCACTCGCTCCCGCAAATGCAGCCAGCTGTCTGCACTACTCTAGACTGAATTAAATTCAGGCCAGAAGATGAAAACGCTGAATGTTATCGAAACGACGCAAGCTTTCGACAATCTTACCCGGCTGGAATCCCGAGAGAATTTCATCCAACACTTACACCAGGAAAACCTACGGTTGACTACTCTAGACTGTTGCACACGATTTGTAAAACTCCGAAAACTGCCGCTTTTCGGTATTGCGGAGCCAATAGCACCCAGAAATTAGGACGTGTCGTGTAATGACACAGAGAGTCGGCCGCATTAGGCTGCAAAAGCAATTAATCAAAATAAATTTGAATCATCCTGTAATTAAAAATGTTCGTTTAAAGTAGATTATATTTTCAAAACAAAAATAGTATTCGTACATTTTATGTAGCATTTAAAAATTAGAATAAAATGCTTATTTTCTTAAAAACAACATTTAATGGAATGTGTTTCGTGGACTTGCATTATAGTGCGAAAATCTAACACACAACCCTGCATACAATACTGCCATCAAGCATAGCTTGTTATAAAAATAAATTTTATTTAAAATATGTACGAAGGAAAAATATCGTTTCGAAGCGTTATGAACCTCTAATAAAAAGACGGCCAAACATGGCCTCCACTGTAATTTTATCGCTCGCGGAATATTTGCTTCGTTACAACTTAAATAGAAGTGGAACCCAGATATGTTAAAATAATGAAACAATTCGAATCAAGCAGCATAAGCAAGAAAAAACAAGCCTAATCGATCATCCGACGACATTATTGTACTTAAATTCCACTATTCCTTAGATTTTGGTGCTTACTTGTTACACTGCATGACTACGCATATAAATCTGAAACAACCTATTTGTGAAATAATACATTTTTCTAGGAATACCATTACAGCATAGGTTTTCTGAAAATATAACTAACATTCTCTCATATAAATCGTTTAAGATAAAATTATTGAATATTTTCAACCCTTCAGATTTCGCATTTAGAAAGTTCTTGACGTACTACCAACCCTCTCCCAATCTCAAAATTTAAGTTGAAAAAAGATTGTTTTTAAAATTAACAAATTTTTATATTACAAACTGTATTCAATTAAAATTATTTTTAAACTTTTTCGACTCTTCCACTCTACTTCAAACTTTAAATTCTAGAAATTCCAAAATTAATTTGCTAAACAACTATACGAACAAGTACGACAGATGCTATATTAAAATGAAATGAAATGATCCTAAAGGAAAAACAACTATGACCTAGTTTGTGCGGCTGTGTCAGTCTCACCTGACGAAAGCAACAAGAAATTGGTTGTATGGTATTTATATTATCACTTCGTTTTGTGTGTTATTTGGCTACTTATTTATCTATTTTGTACCATTTTAAAAACAGGTATTGTATTTCAATTTCAATAAATCAAAACATTCACTGGTCGAGTGCTCAATACAGTATATACTGAAATATATATATGTAAGTAAATGTAGCGAGAATTTTCCATTCGATTGTTAGAAGTTCCCTCTCCATATCCGTCGGGAAACTACATAGCTATTGTTCTTATTGAAGTTTAGAGCAGTTGAGGTACACTTAACTATAAACACTGTAGCGCGAACTCATTCATCACGGTTTACTACGCTTCGCGATTTTGAGTAAAATATGTTATCAGATGGACATTAATTAATTATAGGCGAAACCTATTTATAATAATACGAAAGTAGTAAACAATACGCTCAAAAAACAAAATTAATAAATATGGTAACTGAACTGAACACGCATTTCTTATTCCTTCTTTTGTCTACCGAGGACTAGCGTTTACGACCCCTGCTTTTTTTTACACATTGCCAACGTATCTCCCAATGTAATACATGCAGGATGTTCCCGTAAAAAAATGAGATTTTTTGGACAACTGAAAGAGTATGAGCTCCATATCGGGCTGAAATTAGATATACCCTATTTAAGTAAAGTTTCGTATTGTTTTAAATAAAAAAAGCTTTCGTAGGCGCTAGCGTCCATCTTCAGGGGAAAGAAGATACATCCCTGTGTATGCAAGTCGTGAAGTATGTCACTAATATATATATATATATATATATATATATATATATATATATATATATATATACCTATCTCTCTTTCCTATCCATACCAATATCGCAATTATATATATATATATACCTATCTCTCTTTCCTATCCATACCAATATCGCAATTATATATATATATATATATATATATATATATATATATATATATATACACCTATCTCTCTTTCCTATCCATACCAATATTACAATTATTATATATAATGCTAAGTATGCACATTTGATCTGATTTCAGATTATGTACGTTGTGTATAGTTGCCGTCGGCGTTTTTTTAATGATAGATCAATTGAAAGCAGAGGAACCAACAAACGAAGCAACTGAAACAGAACCACAAGAAACGGCCTGGAGTGATTCTAATTATGATGTAAAGAAAAGGTATAAAAAAGACAAATAGTACTTAATATTATATTAATTGCAATGTATTGTAAAAATTTCATTTTATTAACTGTTGCTAAATTTCTGCTCTTCATATAATGGATGACATAATTTAGAGGAATATTTTTTTATATATAAACACATTTTTGCATTTGGTAGAACAGAAAAAGATTAAACTTTTTGTATATATAAAATATAACATGTGCTTTAATTGAATTTTTTTGGAAGAATATGGGCTAAAAGCCTCTAAAATAAATGTTAAAGATCACAGTTTAATTTGTATACAAAAACCTGTCAAATTATTAAAAAATATTCAGTTTGCATTAAACTACCTCTATTGAAACCTTTTTATATTTCCTTCCTAAGAAATAGTTAATAATCATAGGTCTTACAAAATAATGAATAATTCTATTATATTAATAATTTTTGTTATATTGGAGGAAAGAGAGAGCATCATTTTTATATTGACATATTATGTTGCAGAAGCAAGATGAAGGAAAACTCTAAAATAGAGAGAACTTATCAACTTGATGGTATGAAGAAAAAAAATTTGAAACTCGAAGATATAAATGCTTTCAATAAAAATCAAAAAAATCACAAAGATCAAAAGTCACTCAAAAAAGGAAGAAAACATGCATTTGAAAAGAATAAAGTCGAGGAAGAAATATATTCCAATGGTTATGTTGATACACCAAATGATGAAAGAAATGTGAAACAAGAAAGAAATACAAAAGGTAGAAGACATAAATTCTCTGATGACCAAACTGTTGAGGTAACACAAAGAAATGCAAAGCTATCAAAGAAACAAGGTAAAAAAAAGAACACAGAAGAATGCTCAGAATGTGAAAATCGAGTGAAAGAAGTTAAAAAATATGACTGTATGGGAGGAAAAAAGCATAAGAAAGGAAGGTGTTCTTCAGCAGATGAAATGCAAACCTGTGATTCTTGTGGAAGTAATGTAAAGCATTCTAAATATATGAAAAAAATGAAGACTAAAAGTGAACATTTAGAAAATTCAGTTAGGGATACATCTGAGAATTTGGATGAGTGGCCAGTGCCAGTTATTTCAGAGAGCTGTGAAACTGCAGAGAATACTGAGGACAAATTGAGGGGAAGAAATGGAAGAAAAATAAAACGGACATATGTAGTTGAAGATGAGTATGAAGGGGGGACAAATGAAGGTTACTCTGTTGAAAGTGATGAAGAAGAGGATGTGGCCTTGTATAATTCAGTTGAAAATGAATCATCACAATCTAAAGGTAAAATAAGACGGTATATTATTGAAGAGGAATTTATTGAAGACTCTACCATTGATGAGTGAACAGGGCATCAGCTCTTCTGTTAAAGAGCTTACAATAAAATGTTTGTCTTAAAAAATAATTCATATTTAAAGATGCATATTAATGCAAATATAATTTTTAGAAATTATAATGAGAAATAATAGGTTAAATAAAGTTCAAGTTGGATGTTACAAAGGTTAACTTTTGTTAATTTGTGGAAAATATATTGTGATTTTTATCATTGTTTGATTGAGGAATGAATACAGTACCTATTCTCTGTAATAGAATAACAAAGAAATATTTATGTTTGAATGTGACTCATTTACCACTTTGTGTATCACAAATAATAAATATTATTTTTAACTACATACTTCTAAATACTCTAGTAAATTTAAAAATGTTTATATATGTATATATACTTGCAATATTGGAGAGAGAGATAGGTTGTGGCTTACCTGAAAGTTAATTGCAAAGTCATCATAAGGAACTGAAAGTTGTTCTTCAACTTTTCGGAGGCTCTCAGCCTCCTTCCCCTATCCAAATTTAAAGAAGCATCCAAACTAACACCTCCGAAACTCCCATCCAACCACCCACTTCAAACCATCACCCGCACCCTAGTCTCCCACGTTACCTCACCATCCTTCCTTAGCTCGCTCCCCAATCTACCCAACCTGACCCATAACCAGCACCTAGCCCTCCAAAACCTCAAAAATTGCTATTCTCCTGGCTGACAAGGGTTCCACCGTTGTCGTAATGGACTTGGAGAAGTACACGGCAGAGGCACTTCGCCAGCTGGGAGATGACAGAACGTACAAACCTGTACCCACCAACCTAATCTAGCCATCACTTCAGCAATAGAAAAATTTGTCCGTTCACATGGAAAACTCCAAAAATTGCCATCAGCGTCCATTGAACTCCTCATTTTAAAAAAAACAGAACACCCACGTTCTACCTGATCCCCAAAATCCACAAACCTGGTATATCGGGGCCGCCCAATAGTTGCTGGCTACAACTTCCCTACTGAGAGGATTTCTGCATTGGTGGCCGAGTCCCTCCAAACAATAGTAGAAAAACTACTCTTGTTCATCCAAGACACCAACCACTTCCACCACTGTCTCCAAGAACTCCCAAAACCTCTTCCACCTGATTCCCTTTTGGTCACTATAGATGTTGGCTCACTCTACACCAATATTCCCCATACCAATGGACTAGCGGCACTTGAATACTTCTTGTCCCGCAGGCCGCAAAATTCTTTCCCCACCACCAATTTTCTGGTTGCCCTCACAAGAAATTACTTTTCCTTCCAAGACAACAACTACCATCAAATAGGTGGCACAGCTATGGGCACCCTCCTACACCAACCTGCTCATGGGACACCTAGAACAGGTCCACCTAAATTCCTCCCCATTAAAACCCCTGGCCTGGTTCAGGTTCATAGATGACATATTCATGCTATGGACCTACTGACCAGACCCCCTATCCGAATTTCTCCACACCCTTAACTCCAAACACCCAGAAAAGTTCACTTGGAACCACTCCCCAACCAAAGTCACTTTCCTAGACGTTGATGTATACCCGAGTTCTGGAACGATCAACACATTTGTCAACTCCAATATCTGCACTTCACAAGTTGCCACCCACACCACACAAAACGCTCCCTCCCATACAGTCTAGCCCTCAGGGGAGCACATATTTGCTCCACCTGGAATAGTCTGTCCTCTTACACCAACCGGATCCTCAACGCCTTCACCAATAGAAATTATCCCAGCGACCTCCTCCAAGAACAGATTATCCATGCCCTATCAAACCTCCAAACACCCACTCTGAACCAAAATAAAAAAAAGAAGTCCACCCCTCACTAGAACCTACTTCCTTGCACTACAAAAAATAAATTCCATTCTCGGTCTATCAATGGCTGAACTCTCTTTCCAACATGTCTTGCAGTCCAGGCAAAGCCCTGGACTCAACATCCTTTAAATAGTGCCCTTCCTACCTGCCATCCCCACTTTCACGAGACAATGTATGCATGAACATGCTCATGTATGTATGTATGTGTATGCCTGTATAAGCATATTTGTATATATAGGGTGCTTTGTTTGAATGATCACTATCAGAACCTTTCCTATGTCATGACCTTCCTTTACAGAGAAAGTTAGTGGCCTGGTGGGGTGTTAATTGTTTATGAGCTACTAGCAGTGCGGCGGTCAAAACTCCGCAGCCGGCTGGTGCACGGAATGGTGTAACATTCCTTCCTGAAGAAGGAAGCTGAGAGCCTGCGAAAATTTGAAGAACAACCTTCAGTTCCTTATGGCGACACCAAACTTCACTTTCATGTAAGCCACAACCTCTCTCTCTTTCCTTTCCATACCAATATTGTGTTTATATATATATATGTATAATTTTAGTAAGGATATGACATTGTCTAAAATAATTGTGATATTGGTATGGAAAGGAAAGAGAGATAGCTTGTGGCTTACCTGAAAATGAAGTATGGTGTAGCCATAGGGAACTGAAGGTAGTTCCTCAAATTTCCCTGCACTGGCCGGCAGGTGAACAGAATGATGTAACACTCCTTCCTACATTCAGTTCCCTATGCCTACACTGTACTTCATTTTCAGGTAAGCCACAAGCTAACTCTCTTTCCTTTCCATACCAATATCACAATTATTTTTGACAATGTCATATCTTTACTAATATTATACATATATTCAATGATATACATATATTACACAGGTTCTTTCCTTCGTTTATAATTCTATGCCTGAACATATGCATTCACATAACAAATATTCCCTTCTATCCAAGATCCAATGTGACTGTAACACCTAATTATATATATATATATATATATATAATTAAAAAACACATTTATATAAGAAAGAGAGACAGCAAAGTCAACATACCTCAAACTAATAGTTGGCCCAGTCAGGCTGAGTAAGGAGAGTATTACAAATTTTTGAGGGCCTGAGCCCCCTCGTAAGGAGGGAAGGTCTGAACTTTGTGCCTGGCTGTGTGTATCTCAAATCAAAATGCAACCTATTGTATCTCAGCTCACGTAATTTCATCTCTCTTCTCTATATTTAAGCCCAGTGTATTAGCACTAAATGAAAAAAATATATTTTTATATGGATAGAATACAAATTCAAGCTCACTCCAACAAAATATTTAGCAAATCCATTTGGTTGATTATCAGTTCAAGAATTGGAGGATAAATTTGTCAGGAGTAATGTTGGTTTATTTACTATTTAGTATTAGTCATAATTTTGGTAATTCAGACAGTGCATATGTCTAATTAATACGGTATAAAATAAAATATTATCTCCAAATATGATATAACTACAACAAATCAAAGAGGTTACTCAATAATATATATATAAATTTTACTTCAATTCATAAATTCTACAAGAGAAATAGTTCAGTACCTGAAATATAATGATAGCATAAACATTTTCACAAGGCAGGAATAAGACAGGGTTCATGAATAAAAAAGTAAACTCTGTATAAACATAAAATCTGTAATTATTTACACTATACACACAAAATAAACAATTTATTCTAAAACAACAATATAAAAACAATTTATCATAATTCTCAAATCTACTAGAGACATTGCAAAATCTTTATTATACTAATTATTTTATATGATTGTAAAATGTCTCACTTTAGATTTTAAATTTAATACTAGGATTAACAAGGGTCTTATTTACAAAAATGACATTATATATACTTATGAATTTTATATATTATTTCTACAGGGAACAAGTGTATATAATGTTACACATGATATATAGACTCTCTCAAGTAAAATTGTAAATAATTAATCCATTAAGATAGTCAGGTTACACTCATTGAAGAATCTACTCCCAGTTGTTTATTGCAAACTTAAAATGTGCAGAAATCATTCTAAAATTTATAACTTTACACCATTAGCAGCACATAGTGAAAATAGAACCATAACATAAAAAATATTAAGTTTAAAAATATGTTGGCCACATATCACTGCTTAACTCTAACATGGTTTTGTTTCACATTTCTTTGCAATAGAAAGTTGATCCAATGTCATTATATGAAAGTTAATAAAAGTATAAACATAAAATTATTCTAAAATCATCTCCAGTACTAAAATTAAATCCACAATTATACAGAACTTCATTTTATTTGTATTATAAAAGTAACTAAGGATGTTGTGGCATTGTCAAATTAATTAATATGGACAGTAAAGAGAGCAGATGACTTATCTTAATAATAAGAAAGATAGCCAAATATAGACAAAAGAAGTGATGATACAAGTACCACACAACGTTTCTGGAAGCCTTGTCACTTTCTTCAGATGCAGAAAAAATGCAAGAGCCTAGGGCAACACAACTGCACTAGTCAGTATACATAACTTAAAATCTTTTATTAATTTTCAATCATACATAAATTTTTCATTTCTGACTTATCTTAAATTGAGAGTTGTCATAGACCAAGTGAAATTTTCTAGGGGCTTAGCCAGCTTTTTAAGACCAAACATGGCAGTAATTTATTGTTGTCAATTCCAGAACTATATATAGGACAGTAAGGAAAGATAAATACCTGAAGAAAACATATACTTAGGCATAGTAATACACTTCATGGAAAGCATATGTCCAAGGCGTAGAGAGGAGAGGAAGAAGGAAAGACTGAAAATATTCAGCAGGGCCTGAAATAAAAAACAGGGTACTTTTGCTCTTTACGCAAACACTTAACCAACTGAACTACTGTGATACTCACAAATTTTAGCAAATATAGCCAGTCTTATTAGGTGTAGAGGATGGAATGGATACAGTAAGAGTTATAGCATCAATTAAGCAATTATTGCAAGTGTTAAGGATTTTAATGTTTATGTATGTATGTGTGTGTGAATATATATATATATATATATATATATATATATATATATATATATCGTGATATATTTTTTGCCTGTTGTTTAGCTAGTCAGTCAGAATTCAAGTCTACTTTTCATAATCTTCAAAAAATATTTTAATCAATTTTAATCCTTGTTTTACTTTCATTACATCTCCATCCTAATATCTCTCTCACAATTCCCCGATCAGGGACCCTCTTGCAACAAATATATTACAAAATATTTATTTTCCTTAATATTCTTCAGACAAGTACATAAAATTTTAACATGCCACAAAATAAAGTGACAACCTATCTGCCTTTCCTTTCCATACCAATATTTCAATTATTTATACAAAGTCATATCCTTACTATATATATATATATCACTATGTTTAGTTATTGTAAATACACAAGGGAATAAAATAAAAGCACAATTAAATAAAATGTAGTTATGAAATTAAGAACAATAAATTACACCAAGGGCATTCTTCTAAGTGAATATATTGAGACAATTGGCACACACAAGAGACATATTATTTAATTTATTTAACTACAATTACACAAGAATATTCAAGCTAATCAACATGTGAGTATAAAATGATGAAAACAGTTTACTTGTGATTGTATATTCCAGTAAATACAAACAGTTATAATTTTTCCTAGAATCTGAAATGTAATAAATATATATATGGATTGGAAAGGAGAGAGAATGTGGTGGCTTACCTGAAATAGAATTTAAAGTCTGCAATAAGGACAGGATCAAGTTCTTCAATTGAGGTGTAAGCCTCCTCCTTTACGAGAGAGATGAATCATCTCACACTACCCTTTTCTTTCAATTCTTTTAATTAAATCTGACAATGTCACATCATCACTTGCATTTATATATATATATATATATATATATATATATATATATATATATATATGTGCATAATCATTTGGATAGGAAAGATGAACAGAGAGCAGTTGACTTACCTTAGATCAGTAGGTGACATATTCAGTTGCGACAAAATAAAATTTCAAATCGGGGAAGACCTAAAAGTGATGCAGTGGAAAACTTTGGTCATCAGGATCTGGTGTATGAATAACTACCAAGTTTAGGAAAAAAGAAAAAATCTATGTCCAGCCAGCACGCAGTTCAAACCTACTATCATGAAGAAGGGGTCAGGTCCTCAAAAATTTGAAATTTATTTTGTCCCAGCTGTCTGTGAATTGTTAATTTTAGGTAAGTCAGCAAAATGTCCCTCTTTCCTATGCAAATGTGCTATTTAATTTGATCTTGTCACATCATTTTCATATATATATATACACACATTCAAACTTGGATAGTGAGGAAGGGTAGAAATAAATAGGAGAAATAGGAGGATTGCGCTTTATGTGAATTCATATGCTCGGGCGAAGAATTAAGCACATAGAAAAGCATATCCTCACTATCCAAGTTTGAAATATTGATATATATATATATATATATATATATATATATATATATATATATATACACATATATATATATATACATATATTGATATATATATATATATATATATATATATATACATATATTGATATATATATATATATATATATATATATATATATATATATATATATATATATATATAGAGACAAAGCATACAATACATTCAATGTATAGAGAGGGAAAGAAGAAGACTGAATATATTCAGCAAGGCTGGGAATTGAACCCAGAACTTCTGCTCTGTACACAGAGGCTTTTCCAATTCAATACCGAGCCAACTACAGATACAAGAAAATAGTCAGTCTTATTAAGTGTACAGGTAATATGGATAGAGTAGAGAGACTTATGAGTTCTATGGAACCAAATAAGGAATAATTACAATGTTAAGGACTTGAATTTGATGACACGGTCACATTGGATACTTGGATAGTGAGAAAGGGTAGAAATAAATAGGAGGAATGTGCTTTAAGTGAATTCATTTGCTCAGGCGTAGAAGAATCACGCACATAGAAAGCTTATGTTCAGCAGTGAGAAGGAAATATATATAATAAAAGACCAAACTTTTCAAGATCTGATCCCCTACATCAGAATAGTAGGTCTGAATTGAGTGCTGGTTGGATGTCAATTTTTTTATATTTTGTATTTCTGCACAGCCTGACTGAACTAATTGTTGATTTAAGGTAAGTCTGCTACCCTGTCTCTCTTTCCTATCCATATATATATATATATACACACACACACATATGGATAGGAAAGAGAGACAGCGGGGAAGCAAACTTACCCTGAAATCAATAGTTGGTCCAGTCAGGCTGAGGAGGAAGGGTATTACAAATTTTCAAAGGTCTGTGCCCCCTTTTTTCAGGAGAGAAGGTCTGAACGAAAATTTGTAATACCTTCTCTCCTCAACCTGACTGGACCAACTATTGATTTTAGGTAAGTCAACATCACAGCCTCTCTTTCCCATTCAAATGTGACATTTAATTTGACATTGTTACATTTTCCTTGTGTGTTATACACACACACACACACACACATATATATATATATAGTTATTCACCAAAATAACATTGCATTTAAAACTATAGTTCTAGGTTTTAATATTACTCTTTATGTATTGATAATATAAAACGAGACATTTTTGTGATTCTATAAAATTTAGGTTAAGTAACAAATCATCCTGAGTTCAAATTTACTTTTAACTATAACAGAACATTCTCTTTATCATCATCTGTGTACATTTATTTAATTAAGATGGTCACTTATGTTTTGCTGGAAAAGGGACTAGGTGAGAAATATAGGATTATTGTTTTGTTATTTCTGGAAGTTAAGAAATGATTAAAGATGTGTGTGTGTGTTTATATATATAGTTGGTGTGAGTGATCATTAAATCGTATTCTGTGATATCTGGCTGAGTAAAAAATAAAATAATAATCAGCCAGCACCAAGTAAATATTTAGCCATTTCCTTGTGACTAATTATTTTATAACTTTAAGCTTACAAGTAATTTGCACAAATTCCTATTCTCTAGGTAATTAAGATTATTCTTTAAATGACTTTCCCACTTTACATAAACAGTTGTTCATATCTGTCTCTATTTTATATTGTAGAAGTAAATACATTACAACTTTGTTCCAGGGCTAAAATCATCTTGACAGTAAAAACAGAAGATACTGTCTTCCCTGATTGTTAACACATTAGGGGAATTGCTAGCAAGATAATTGATATAATTTTATGTAAACACAAATTTTATAGATTGCTGCTAACAGATCCAAATTTGAAACATGTTTCATAACTTGAAACCATATCATCTAAAAGCTGCTCCGTCACCTTTTTATTCTTTAAAAATATTTTTTCTAGATCACCAAGAATAAAAATAATTTAATATTTTACTTATAGATTCAATTTTTAATTTTATTGTTTGTGTAAAAAAAATATGAAATCCCATATATTTATGGGGATTAAGTGTTTTCTTTATCCTAGTAAGGTTTCTTCATATGAAAATGTTATGACAGCTTATTTAATAATTTAATCATGGCAGAGAGTAGTATTTGAAGTTAGAAGATATATTCAAAATATATCTTAATACAAAAAAACATCTCTCTGACTTTACAATAGAATGTATATTCTATTACTTATCAACTTTTAATATAAAAGTTAATAATATGTAAACTCCAAGCAAGCTACATACAATGAAGAACACGATTGAAAGTGTAAATAGCAGTGAATACATGCATGACAAAATTTGTTTAATCATTAAGTTTTGCCATCTTAATTAAAGAACATTTTAAATTTCATTATATTACACATCTAAAAAAATTGAATATGACAATCATTATTTACATTTTCTGACTCTTTAAAGATTAAGTATAATTATGTGATGTCACCATGAAATAATGTGGCTAAATTAATATTGACCTGGAATACGTAGAATGAGATGTGATGGTCTCCAAATTCCTTTAACAGGCATTTGCCTGAAAAGCAACTTCACAACTAACTATTGGACAAACAAGATATTTTAATAGAAAGTATTTCTTAGCTTAGTTACTAATTAAACATAAATAGGCAAAGAATTTTAACTTAATCACAAATCAAATCATAATAAGTATTTTCATTTGGTTTCTTGCTAATTTCAAATAAAGTTGTGGATCAATTGATTATGAAAAAAGTGGAATTAAACAAATGCAAAATTAATGTCTTTTCTTCAACTTAGTCTTATTAATATCTTATTCTCATTGTACAATTAAATTTTGAAAAAGGTGGATGACTCTAAGCACAAAAGAAAAGTCCTTAAAATTGGGGATAAAAATATATTTTTCCATAATTTATATCTTACTATCTCATTGTATTATCACATTTGTACTGTTACCCTTAGTTTTACACATCTGATTTTAAAAGAATAGAGTAATTATTACAAATGTAATTTATGAAAAAGAAAAACATTAAGAAAGAGTTTTGACTTTTAATATTCTACGAAAGGGGTTAACCATTAAGCTCATATAAGGAAACAGAAATATGTGGGTTGCCTCTTTCTAAGGCACAACCATTCTATTGGCTTATTAAAAAAATTAGCCTTACAGGCAGTATAAATTTAACTGTTATTTCAATCCTAATCACAATATACTTGATTCATTTGCAAAGATGTACATGCATATGCAACTTTTCATAAAAAATTGACATTCCACAATGTTTAAAAGTAATTTAGGATGAATTGTTTGCTTCAAAAGCAATGTATTATCACAACACAATTTATTCACTAATTACTGAGTCAGAGGTGGTGTAAGTTTATAACCAGATGTAGGATTTGTAGCACTACTCTGCGGTGCAGCATCCCCAGGCTGGAGCACTACAACAATAAATAAAATTTTCACCACATTTATATGATGAATGCAAGGCAAGCAATCATCAATTGATTGAGAAGACTCACGGTGGTTGTACCTATATCTATTTACTGAATTCTAATATTTGTACAAATATTCTGATCCAACAGTTAAAAATGCAAGGAAGAGTTCAGTTTGTAATCTCCAGTTCTGAGAATTAATGACAACATTTTACTTCAAGAACAGAATAAATTGTTCTTCCTAAGCACAGCACTATAGGCTATGTTACTAATTAAAGTAACTGGATGGAAAAATCTCAACCATACTGGGATGAACCCAGGGTCTCTGATTAGTATGTGATTCTCTTACTGAGCTACCCTAGTTGGCTCCCCCATTTTACATTATCTGCAAAAACTGTTGTACCTATAATATTTTGGTTAGACTAAAGGAGTAACTAAAAACATAAGTTGATTCAAAAGTTAAGAACTCAAAAAGATAAAGCTGGTTCTGTTGAAAAGCTTAAAATAATACAATATCAAAGAGCATCGAAACAATTAAGAATGGAAGTCACAGATAATGAAAGTCAAATACTGTAATATGAGGAATGTATAATACTAATAAATTGAGTCAAAGTGGTTGCTAATGAAGTTTTATTGAAACAAATGTAGAAATACAATGCATACCACATGACAGGAAAGCAAATTACAGAAAACTAACAATACTCATCAGGAAATAGAATCACAAATAAATCTATCACAAAATAAGTAACATAACAAAATAATATAATGAACACTCTAAGGAATGATAACAAAAATTGCAACCGAAGACACATGAAAACTATAAGATTCTTGGATTAAGCAGATAAGTATTTTTCTATAATATAAAGGGAAGAAAAGGGATAGTGATAAATCAGGAAAAAACATATAGGTAAATGCTATGGGAATAGCTACAAATTATTGCCAAAAAATTAATTAATTCAACTTGAAACAAATTAATAAATGTTAAAAATCTCAATTGGTCTAATTTTAAAACCAGAAGTTTTATACAGTGACTCCAGTTGGAAACCTAATAACTCTTCCAATTTGAAATATTTCTTTTATATGATGTATATTAAAATTATTTATTTAAAATTGCTTATATATCTCAACTCTTTACACAATCAGTTACTTTAAGGGAAATACTATCCAAATGTAAAATATTTTGACTTCAATAAGTTGTTCAAGTGAACAATGATTCAAACAAAAAAAATCATTACAACTTACTTTTTGGTTCAATATATTTAAAGTAATTTAAATAAGAACCTCTAAATGATTAATTAAAATCTGTTAACTTACTTGTATACTGAGGTAAAGTTGAATATGCATATCCAGGCCCTATATAAGCGCTTGTATATGGATAAAGTGGTGGTGGTGATCCTGGAGGAGGAGGTGGTGGAGATGTGTCATCATCATCTTCATCCTCCTCTTCATCATCATCAACATTAATTTGTCTAATAATTTTTACCTAAAATTAAAATTTTAGGTTGTAACAATAAAGACTTTTAAACACCAAAGCATTATAGAAAATTTTCTCATAAATGAAAAAATCTGCCAACCAATATTTTCTTAAATTGGAATGACTTCAATCAACATTTTTGGGGAGACTTCATATTCATAACAAAGGAACATAGATCTTTTTTCAAATGTAATTTCATGGAAGATATTAAAGATTAGAATGAATGATTATTGTTATTTCTATCTGACAAATATGGTAAAGTTAAAAAAAGTCATAAAAATAATGTGATATGGCTTTAACAGTGAGTTGTCAGTCTTTACGCATACAAAATGCAAAGAAAGCTTCCAATCAAGGAAAAATTCATATTGGGAATCATTTTCACATCAGTAGTAATAATTTAAATATTTAAGGACTCAGAATTCTTAAATTTGTGATCTGAAGGCAAAAAAAAACCCCTAAGATTACATCTGTCTGAATAAAACTGTTATATGAAATTATTAATTGGAATAAAATGGTTTACAAGTGAATAAATTATTCTTTGTAAAATAATATTTGTCACATAATATTTGTCTCATAAAAGTTTATGGGAACCCTTCTGCCTTATTTTTAATACGCAATTGCCAATGAATGAGTTACAGAATAGTGTTATCAATTAAGATACAAGAATTTCAAAATAATGTGGAAGGGGAAATACTAGAAAAAGGAATGGGAATGCTGTGGTTGCCTACAGCAAACAGGAAATAAAAACAGATGAACATCTCTTAATAGTGCTGGAAATATTTGAACAAGAATAAAGTAAGTACTTATGCATTATAATTGCAGATCTTAAGAAAAATACTGAATTATTGGATTAGAACAACAATAGAAATGTGTAATAATATTTAAGGATACTTACGATATAAAATAATTATATCAATTCTAATTAAGTTTTTCATCTTTAGTCCAAAAAATTTCAGCAAACCACATTATATAGACATGATAACATTAATTTTGAACTTTAACACTCACATATTATCCAGAGATAATGATATCTGATTATTAATTATGTTTCCAAATCTTTTATAATCAAGTGATTCAATATATAACATTCCGAAAATAATTAAACAATATATTTATTTTGGCAGAATATAAAATTTTACCTCAATAACAGAAATAATATATTTGGAAATATTTCACAAAAGTTTAACTCCTGAAAAAGTGTATTGACTTATTTGGAAGTGAAAATCAATTTGAAAGCATCATAGAAACCATTCCATATCAAATTTGTTGTTTAATTAACCACCTACTGTGTCTTAATTCCTTAAATAACAAGAGATAAAATAATATTTCTCCATAGGTTTATCTTAAAATGAAAATTGCAACATCTTACTACATCTTTCATTGAACACAAAATTACAAAAACAAATTACTTTAATCTTCTTTTTCTTCTTCTTCTTTTTGAATCTCTTTTCTTTTGGTATCTTGGCTCTAGGTGGTGGTGGGGGTGAAGGTAAATCTTCACCAGCTGAAGGAGATGTTCCTTCACCTGGTTGTACACCATCAGCAAATTTAACAGTCTTTCTTCCAGAAGTTTGATTAAATGACTTTTCCCTATCCAAATAATAATTTTTTTAAATTAATATTCCTATTATTTAATAAAATCAGATGATACATTTGATAAATAGTTGAAGTCTTATTTTGGTATATAGTCTCAAAAATACTTGAAACAAAGATATATTTAAATAACTTTCTTGGAATTTTGACAAACAAATTTGTATATAAAATATATGTATAATTATTTTTTGATCAGAATGAAGAAAACTACTGAAATCTTACTTAAATTATTGTCCCCTTTCAAATCTTGTGTTATAAAACAACTAAACTATAATAATTTGTACATCAAAGCAGTGCCACTTTTAGTTAATAATCAACATCTAATAAATAAGTCTTCTCTAAGATTCATGTCATTGAGTGACAGCTAGTCAAAAATTAATAATCAATATGGAAATTATCAATACAAATTATTAATATTGGATAAGACAATTAAATTTAAATATTAAATACCAAAAATGCATTTACAGATAAAAAATTGAAGAACTCAAACTATGCATTTGACAGTGTTGCTATGATTTGTTTGACATTTACTGTTGGTTAAAAACTTATACAATGATGTAATCGCATATTTAAATCCATTAATAACAAACCTGAATCCAGGAGAAACAAGGATTCCTTTTCCTGCTGGAGGCAATATTAGCATTTCATATGTATTTGGTAGTTGTCGAGTTTTCTTCTTCTGTGGTGTGCCTGTATGAGGGTGAAATGAGCTGTCTTCATCAGTCTCAGGCACTCTCTGCATTGCCTCCTAAAATGTAATCTTAGTGCTAAGTATTGGAAACATCAAATGTTTAAATAAATGCTCATATACATATCAATGATTTCAATACCAAAATAATAATTCTGGGATTATGGTTTCTAAAAATTTGTCACTTTCAAAATAAATTAAAGCAAGAGTATGTTATGACTGCAAATTAATCTTAAGTATGCAAGTAAAAGAAGCAAAAATATCAATACTTGAAACAAGTACTTCATCCAATAATCTGTCCTGTGCTATATAATAAAGTAAGACAAAGAATAAATATCGGCAACAAAATTATATATAATATAGACACAAAACCTAAAAATTGCCAAACAATATTCGTTTCGTTCAATCAGCGAAATATTATTTTCACCTAATACATAAATATATTACTATTTTACTATATAAATGTAGCATAAAAAACAAATGAAGAATAATGAGTGATTTTAATGTTCAAATGAAGTTTAAATATTTATGCTTGTATATATATAATCATTAACTTAACGCTACATACATTCTTCTTGATTTCATATTACAGATTTATTTTAACCAAATGTGAGACATGTTAACCTATTAGCAACACACATTACTATAATGTATGTTACTGAAATTGTGGTTATATAATTCTTAAAGCATGTCCTGGTGTCCAAAATTAATACTTCCCACAAATTTACTTAATGGAACAATGAAGATAAAGTAAGAAAATCAGTGAAATAATAAGTTAGCATAATCTAGTAACTGCTGTGATATAAGGGCATTCTGCAATATGAAAAATTATATGTAACTAGCAATTAATGTAATATAGATTGTTTACTTATTTTTTCACTTTTGAACTATACTTTAAAGAACTACAAACATTGCCTTGCTAAAAATGAATCAATTCCTTAATGTAGGAATACAATTTGGGAATGATTGACAGTGTGTTTTAGGATTAAAATTAGTCGTGCATTAATTTACTTTAGCTTTTACGTGTTCAAGTCTGCTGAACTTATCTCAGGTTCAGTGTAACCGAAACATCAGTATAAATAGTAGTTGACTTGGGCTTGTTTCTATATCTTTATTATAGGAATTTCAGTTAAATATTGTGGTTATACAACTCCCACAAGAATATTGTTATTTCAAAAAAATAAGAGATGAAACACACAAATATTTCAGTTGATAACTTTGCTAAATGCAGAATAACTTTAAAACAACACTTTTAAGTCAACAATGTCTCTTATATGTATTAATGTAAAATGCCATAATTAAAGCAATAGTGGTGCACCTTGAATCAAGCTGTCTGAAAAAGTAACTTATTTCATAAAGGACAGCAGGAGCTTCAATCATAGTCAGCCATATAGGCCATGAAATGTAATTAAAGTATCAGGATGGATAAATCTCAACCGACCAGGTTTAAAATAAATTACTTTTACACTGTTCTCTCCAAAGGGGAGCATTACTATTAATAATCCGGAGATTTTCACATAATTGCAAGCAGATTTTCATTATTGTTTTAATGTAACTGAGTGTGATAAAAAAACTACTCTATATTATTATTAAGGTATCCTCTGATTCTACAGAATCTATCTTAATTAATTAAAATAATTACAAAAATTTATTGTAAAACAAGATTGTACATAAATTCATTTCCAAGTAAAAAGAAAGAAATATTTAACCTATACCACATATACAAATGTTTCCTTGCCTTTGAAGTATGAATTAATAATTTATTTATATTTTCAAGTATTGCTGGAATGTATGTTTAAAATAACATGCAGTCATTTGATCATTATTGCATTCACACAATATTTTTAGCTTCCAATAATCTTATATTTAGATATAGAATTATTGATTTTACTCAATTGTTTAAAATGGTTCCATCATATTCTAAATGCAAATTAAAGTTCAATTACATTAATATTTATTCTTTTCAATATAACATTGTACACTGTCCATAAATCTTCAATCAAGAAGTTTGTAGTTTGATTTTTATTAATGAACAAATTAATTTATATTTCTTAATGCAAGAATAAGATCAATTTAAATAAGGTTTTCAGAAATTAGCAATAGCAGTATTAAGAAAATACCCTATGGGAACTCAAAATAAATTAAATATATAAATGGGTATCTTGAATATGGGCACGTTACATTTTTTTTATATGGAAGAAGGCAAAGTAAATCAATATCCTTTCTAATCCACTATGTTAAACTTTGAGGAGATTGTAAAGTTGATACCACAGAGCTGAACCAGCTTTACTTTGGACTTTGAGCATTAAAGATGAATGGAGGCAGAGGATATTCTTTAAGACATTGTATTCTGCTGTACAAATGCAATGAAAAGAGAATACTTTTTAAAAATTTTAATGTAACTAATAGAAAGATAAAAATAAATTCATTTTATAAGTAGTAAAGAAAATTCTTGCAAATGCTATCCAAGGGTATATAGAATGAAAGTGATTCAGTTTGGATAAATGAGACTCCCAAGAAAGGTAGATAAGACAGGAGAGCTCAGCAGTTGCAGCCTGAACTTTGAGATTCTTCTGGGTAACAGACAGAAATTTCTACCTATACATTTTGTTTTCATAATATAACTATATTGAAAGTAGGAGTAATGTAATTAAAAATTTATCTTCTAAAATATCTGACAATTCTAAAAAAAACTCCATTCCCTTACCAGTTTCTTCAAACTGGACTCACTATTAGTAGGAAGTTTGGTGACAGGTTGATAAACAAGGCATGAACTCTTATCAGATTTTCACACTATCTTCAGAAAAGTAAGTGCAAAGACAGCAGCTTCTGTAGATTTAGAAAAATGTGAATGCTGTGTTCCAGCAATGTTCTTAGCTAAAAACTGAAGTTTTCTTTTTGTACGAGGAGTTATCCAATATTCAAAGTGCACCAAACTATTGGTTAACTAGACAGCTTCTTTTAAACCATCTACCTTGGTGACATATTTTTCTAAACTCTCTTTTAGCATCCTTTCTTCTCTTATTTCCACAATGCTTCCTTGATAAAGTGTATATTTACCTGACAAAAAACCTTTAACTTTGTAGCCAATTACTCCTATTACTGTGGCAATAGGCAATGTAATATACAAAACATAACTGAAAATAAATGCATATATTATATGTAGCATAGCACATTATATAGTATTAAATTCATGTCAAACTTTCAGCTTTATTGTACACAACATTCAGGATTTTCTGGACACAACTTTTCCTTATCAAAGATAATATGAGAATTTATATAATAAAGATGAAAGATTGACATGAATTGAATACTCTATCATCTGCTATGCTAACTAAAACATATGCAGTTACGCTGCATATATTACATTGTCTGCTGTCACAGTAATAGTAGTAATTGGCTACAAATTGTAAGGTTTTATGAAAGAAAAATATACATCTTTATGAAGGAAGAATAAAGGATGCCAAAAGAGAATTTAGAAAAATATGTCAATAAGGTCCCACGGAGTATTTATAAGAAAAACATTCTGCCGTCTCTGGTTGAGTAAAATGTTAAATAACTGACATGTTACCCCACTTGATAGATTATCTGTGGCTTTTTGTAGGTAATGTATGGTACAGTAATGAAAAGATTATTTGTTGGTGCCGTGTGTACATTCAAACCTAGAATACATACATAACTGAACTTACCCAAATTCTTGTCACCTCATAACAAGAAATGACATATCCATTGACATAAATTATAAAGTACTCTCTTGACAACAATGAAATAATTATTAAAATTGGACAGTTACATCTGATTTCATAACTTTTGATGACAATAAATTTGATTTTGAGTCTTAGAAACCCTATCCACTATATTGACATATATGAACTTTTCCTCTCTCTCTTTCTACATTCTTTTTTGAAAAGTATTGCTTCATTCCAAAGTGATTACTTTAAATGGCATATGTACTGTATCCACTGATAAAATAAATGTGTTTAATTGGTCCATATCTTTCAGAAAGAGTTCTCAGATATCACAAGGGCACCAACAGTGATAGTCTTCCAGAAGAAGACAAAAGAGCTTGTAGCCATTGAAATGTCATGGTTTATTCTCTGTTGGTACATGTGTGAAACCCAAAAATTCTTTCTGCAGCAACTACACTGGGATAGCCTATGATCATTAATGGTCCATATATATTGCTCACAAACATATAATGAAAATATTCAAGATTGTTCAACTGTGAAACAAATTACCCAATTTTATGAATGATTAATCCATTTTATTTGACATTTCACAAATCTTGAATCCTTTTACAATAACTTACTGAAAACCACATTTTCATCGCATGCTGCTCATTTATAGTTCACATAAGATACTCTGCTTTGTAATACTAATAACCACACTAAGTTTCATTTATGAATTGGAACCAACCATTTGTGATAGACCATAATTCTTTCAAGAAATATTTTTCTTAAATTTATTTGGGGTTTAGTGTCAAGTGCGAAGAATTATTCATAAATAAAAATATTCTACATGAATTGTTCTAATTTTAGTTTGAACTCATATATATTAAGTTTGAGCATTTATATGATTAAAGAAAGAAAAAAGTTTCTTGTTAATATTCAAATATAGATTAAGGTAGCATATTCCCAAAAAAATATACTCATAGTGAAACGAGAAAAATTGTGTTGGTATTGAGAAAATTTTAATGAAACAAAATTCAAAAAAATACAAGTGCAATGTATCATAGGTTCAATTTGGCTTGCACAAAATAGATTTTTTTGAGGATAAAATCTACAAAAATTACATATAAGCTAATAAAAATATCACTATAAAAATGTGATTTGTCAACAATATGAAATTGATTAGATTCATGGGAATATTCACCAACATCTCATAAAAAAAATTGTACTGAGCAAAAAATAGAACACGAAGCTGAAGTTGTGTGCCTGGAATAACCTGATATTGAGCAGATTATGTCACAGTTAAATATAATTTGTATAATGGAGGAATAAACTTATTTTGCAACGTGTTTTCATTGAAATAATACTAGAATATTCATGAGACTTAATTTCCTATTGTGGAGCATTAAATTATATTGAGTAAATCTTCCATCAAATAACTGTCATGAAAGAACACAATGATTAAGGATAAACTAAAATGTACTTCGACTAATAATTTATGGAAAACTTAATAAAAGAGTTGTTACCACACTGGGTATTTACATGATCTGTCCCTGAGAGGTTTGATAAGTCAACTAATTGATTAGCTCACATTCACCTATAACACTACCCAGAAATTTTTAAAATAAATTATTTCATGAGCTATATATAATAGAAAATGTTAATTATTGCAAATTGTAATTCTTGATCACCTTTAATGACTAATATACCTTTATACAAATACATCTTTATACACTACAGATGATAAAGTTTATAAAAAAAAATAAGTGTAGAAAATTAAAATTTACATAATTTCCTTGTAGAGCAATTCGCCTTAATTTTCAACTGTTTTAAAAAATCACTATTTCTAATGTAAGAGAAGTAAGATATGCCCATTTGCTCATTGACTAAATTGTACAAATTGCTGTGAGATAAAAAAGTATTCATAGCAATAAATACAAAGAAAATGATGGTGCAAAAACAAAATTTTGAGGACAGAAAAACAAGGTCTAGGGAGAAAATCTATCACAAAATTAATCTCAAACCATATTTACTCATTTCTATATGATCTCATAAATTATTTATTGGAGAGTATGTTTCATAATCAATATTACTATTGAATAGATGCATGTAAAACTTTAATATTATAACTAATTAATGACAATCATTATATAATTAATAAGCAAACTGAGAACTCAGTTTACTATAAATATAAATGGAATTTTAAATTAAAATGAGTAAATTTGGTAGTCCTGACTCAACAAATGTTACTTTCAAATCTACTACAAATGAGAGATAAAAACAAGAATGTATATACAAAAGGCTGATTAAGCATTTATTCATCTTCCCTGAGGTTCTTCACATCAGTCAAAATAGTTAGAACATTATATATAAAAAAGAGGATCTATATGGTGATTTAATATGTTCACAGCCGCACATATTATCCATACTTGTCATACATGTGATATGTTCAATATCACTAAAATTAAATCAGTTGTATACCTGATTTGACTAAAACATGTAAACAACAAGATAAGTAGAATATTTACATTTACATTAAAAAGTATGTTATAAACAATGATTGTGTGAAGGGCAAATGTTTTACAAAGAAAATGTGTGTATTTTGCATTTATGGCAAAATAGGTTACATGGTGCTGATGTAGGGTGAGAGCCACCCGTATCCAGGTTGCTGTGCTCTGCGATGATCTGAGACCAGCCGAACATCAACAAAGCGAGAATTTTCAGGCACAGCCATTTCTTTAACCAAGAGCAGGTGGACAGCATAGATGAGGTAACTGCGGAAAATATGATCGAAATGTGTCAGACTGAAATGCTAAAAGCAGACAAGCCAGGAAAAGAAATCATATGTCTGCATTTTCATGTACTTAAAGTATGGCGATACAAATTTTTAATGCAGAGCTAAAATTTACAATGCCTCACCATTTCCGAAATGCTAAAATGAATTAAAAGTAAAAATAAAATACATAGTAGAGGTTAAAGGCAGAAAATTAATAGTTGAATGTTCAAATTGCCACAAATATGTTACAAATGCAAAACAGATTCTCTGAATCAAAAGCTGACTTGAGAAAGGTATACCAGAAAATTAGAATTTAAATAATAATAATTACCATTAATGTCTAACATTTTTATTAGCATATTTAAATTCCATCATGAAAATTTCTTCCCCTAAATTCACCAGAAAAACAATAAATTGATATTTACCAAGAATCCAGACTCTTTCAGATTTCAAGTTATCATAACCAAAATTGGCATTTTTCAATTTTGGCAACAAACATCCCCGGCAATTAATCAGCACAAATAATGGAGTGTAACAGTACATAGTGATTTTATTTTTCAGACCATGTTCTATTTCTTCAAACTTGAAATAAAAATCCACAAATATAGCATTGATAGAAAAGCACAACAGATAAAAATTCACTTCTCAAACAAGTTGTTTGGTTTCTCCACTTAAAGCATTGTGTGTTATTCTCTCACAGTGAAAAATATTGAGTTTTTTTAAAAAAAATTGACGAGGTTTGTTATAAAAAATAAATATTTAAACATGTTATTGTGAGCAAAAGTTTCACTTGCATATGACGATAAATTTAAAGATCTATTATGACATTAAGTAAGCCTTAAAATATTGTGAAATATTTTGAGCTGTTCTTATCTTCTCAAATTCTGACACTCAAATACAATCCCAATCAATACACAGAAATAAAACCTAAAAAATCTCACAGCAAGGCATACACAATTCCAATCCTAATCAACATGTACAAAGAAATTTCAATGCAAGGCATGTCTGAATACAAAACTATTTTAAAAAACTCAAAATGTCAATGGGCAAATCAATACAAAATTTTTGGGGACAGATGACAACATTCATACATTTGTAACACAGGGTGTCAGATTATAATGTTAAAAACTGAATGCACCAGTGAAGAACTCTGTTAAATCTATAAGAAAAGTTTACCATTCTATATCTGATGGATGAAAATTAAGATTTCAAAACAACCGAGACCACAAAGTTTGCTTTATCATTAACTTCCAAGTGTGGTTGATAGGTAAACAGGGTTATTTTCTTCTGAAAGAAGTTCCTCTGTTTCAGCTTGTCAACTCTGAAAGTGAGTGGCTTGCCTGAAATTGAAGGTCAGTGTCGCCAATCAGTACAGGAGAAAGTTATTCAAATTTTTTCCTGTGTTCAGTGGTGAAGCACAACTTCAATTCCAAGTAAGCCACCATATTTCTCTTTTTCCTTTCCAAAATAATTGTTTATACATACATACAATATTAGGAGCATCTACTATGGAATAGGAACTAATTTGGCGACGAAGTCACATTCGAACGTAGTGAGGAAGGATAGGAGAAATAGGAGGATTACGCTTTGTGTGAATTAATATGCTCAGACATAGAAACACACACATAGAAAGGCATATGTTCAAAGTAAGGAGAAGGAAGGAAGAAGAAGGAAAGACTGAAAATATTTAACCCAGGCAGGACTTGAACCTGCATGATATGCTTAGTACACAGACACCTTAACCATCTAGGCCGCCGGGTCAAGTTCCTGACCAGGCAAATATAGGCAGTCTTATTATGAATAAATGGTTATTTAGAGGAAGAATGGATAGAGTAGATAGAGAGTAGAGACACTGATGCTGACTTACCAGAAATCAATAGTTGGTCCAGTCTGGCATAGGTTGAATGATTCGTGCTCAGCTGGCACACAGTTCAGAACTCCTTCCACAACCAAGGGGACTCAGGCCCTTGAAAATTTGAACTTCCACCTATGACAGGCTGGACCAACGATTGATTTCAGGAAAGTTAGCATCGCTCTCTCTCTTTCCTATCCAAATGTGTTAAATATATATACATAATGTCCAGTGACTTTAACTAACAATACCAGGTTGGAAGCCTTTCTTCATGTTATTCACTATTTTTTCCAAATAAAAAAGTGCAAAATAGATTGATGAAACCAAACTATTTCTTTTAAATGTTGCCAAAAAACTATTTCTTCTTAAATAATGTCAACCACCACAGCACTTTCTAGTTTAAGAAACAAAAAGTTTTCTTACTAATACCTAATTATGTATTTTAAAATTTTCTTTGATCACCTATTGAGTGTTAGGCTAATGAAACTCAGGTCCATTTTCTGGAATACTAAGGCATAACCAAACCTACCAGATTAAAATCTAGTCAGGCAAACAATATCACTGCCCTATTCAGCCAATAGACAACATTCTTTGTTATTTGACTATTTGCAAATGTGCCAATAGCAACATTTATTCCAATAGGCCAACAAGGTTTACACAACAAATACAAATACAATAAACATCAGATCTTTTTTTGATTGTTAATTGTTCTATCCAAACAAATACATAAAAATTTAACAAGTAGATAATGAATTAGTCAATAAATAGCAAATTAGGAGATAAAATAAATACCACACAACATTTCTCCAAATGTATTTATAATATCTACACTATATATGTCATTCAATAACTTTTGAATAATAACTCATTTATGCTTCTCTCAAAACAGATACATATTCAAAAATGTTTTAAGAAACACAACACTTTTAAGTATGATAAATCATAATAAGAACACACAATTTTTTAAATATATAATTATAAACTAATTTCTATAGACTCATAGAGATAACTTAATGGTAAATAAACATACTGAGTAATAATATTAATAAATTCAATAATGTAATATTTAAACAATATTGTTATTGTGAACAATGAATTTTACCTTAAATACACAATTATACATCCATAGATCAAAATCTTTTGACAAGCAACACATACATCTTACCTCTATTAGGCGCATTTCTTCTAGATCAACATCAACAGCTGTTATGACTTCAGTATCTTGTTGCATAGCTTTCTGCAGAAATTAAAAAATATAATTAATTATTACAATTGAAATGTTAGAAATACATTTATACAATGAAGCATTCATGCAATTATCAATCCTTGGTTAATAATTGTAACTAATTCTTACTGCTTAAATATGCAGCAAATAGGTTTATTATATTACATTTTGCATTAGATATGCATTACTGGGTCTTCGTGATCTGAGCCCAATGCACATAAACGATTGTTAAGTAGCTGTTATCATTGTTTTCTTTCTCATTTTACTGAATTAATCAAAAGGAAATGCTAATGCATTACATACATTTATAAAATGTATAAATTATTATAATTTCAATAAATTAATCACCAAGTCTAGTTTTTTTTGGTTTAAAATTCTAAAACTCATTTTTGTCAATAACAAAGTGCACTACTATCTCCTGAAGAAACATTATGAACCCTTTTAGCCAGCCAGAATATGGCTGTATGTTTCTTGAAGGAGGAGGTTAGCATCCTGTAAGTATCAAAAAGTAATATATTTAGATTTGCTGGTTTTGGTTATCCAGTTAGTGTAATGTAACCAATCACTTTGTAAATTATATCTTTATCTTCATGAACTCACAACAGATTCAATAATTTTTTCCTTACATTTTGTGTATTCCTGCAATAGCATACACCATAATTTAATACTATGTTCAATTATTCTGGCAGCTGTAACCCATATTCTAAATCGTCTTTTCAATTATTTCATTACAGGAGTTTGCCAATATTTTTTAAAGAATTGTGGCATAGCTTTCACTTTTACATGTTTCTATATATTTAATGATTCTGATATCATTTTACTCTAGACAAAAATAATTTATAAAAAAATTGCTAACATTGTTTATATGCATACATATTTTAAAATTCTTATATCCAAAGAGGTTAGCAGCTTGAGAATATCATCTGCTATTTTGTTTTCCTAATACATAATAGATTTCAAGAGAATTGTAAGAGAAAAACATGACAGTACAAGCATTCATCATAATCATCATCACGCAGATTTTCACATGGTACCCTTCCATTTTCCCCTGTCTTCTACTATTCTCTTCAGGTTGATATACTTTCCGCATTCTTTGATGTCATCTATTACCTTCTGTTTCCCCTCAATCTCTTCCCGTGAATTAGTCCTTCTATCAATAGCTTCAATTAGGAAACAATCCCATTTTAGTGTGAGCCCTACCCAGATCATCTTCCTTTCTCTTATAATTTGCAGCAGTCTTGTCATTATTTCCATCCATCTTATTCTTCCACATCCACATCACAAAAGCTTCCAGCATTTTCTCATCCTCTCTTTTCAACATCCACATCTCTGCACCATATAGTACCAACTCCAGGCAAAGCATTTGCCTAATCTTTTCCTCAGACCTTTATCTAGTTTTCCACATAATAACTTCACTTTCTATTAAATACTTCCTTCACTATAGCAATGCACATTTTTTACTTTCTGATGGCATCTCAAGTCTTCAATGACTATTCTTCCCATATATTTAAAGGAAATTACTTGGCTGATTTTTACTTGCCTGTTTTCTTCCTTTACTAATAATCACCATGCTCTTTGTTTTTGATTTGATAATTTTCATGCCATATTCCTCAAAAGCTTCATTTAAATCTTTTAGCCTTTTGTTAGCTGTTCATTCACTTTCTGCAGTACAATGTCATCAGCAAATTGTATACATTCTATTCTCTTTCCACTGTTATGTATTCCTCTTTTTCCATCTAAGCATTTCCCTATGATCTGTTTTAATTATATGTTGAACAGGAAAGGGGAAAGGCAACACCCTTGTCTAAGTTCCCTTTCAATGCTGCTTTCTTCTGAGATTTTATTTCTAATTCTAATCATTACATTCGGTTAAATGTACAAATTGTGTATTAGTCTCCTCTCCTTACAATATATTTCTTTCCTGTTCAACATGCCATCAGTTTCTTCCACTGAACCCTGTCAATAAAAATAGCATATATTTATCTATTTTCCTCAATATATCTCCCATCTATGTTTCTTAACAAGCACTAGCATCTTGTGTACCGCTTCCTTTCTTGAATCCAAACTGTTCTTCTCCAATATCTCCTTCTAATTTGCCATTTAACCTTTCATCAGCACTCTCAGTAGTATTTTGGCTGCATGAGAGATTAGACTAATAGTTCTATACTCTTCACTTTTCCTTGTATTTCTCATTTTCTTGATGGGTATCATTACTACTTCAAGAAAGTTCCAGACATTCTCCTGCATCATATATCTTATTACAAAGGTGTACTATCTCAGTCCTTCCTCTTTTTCCTAAACTCTTTAGCACTTCTGCTGGCAGATTATCAATGCTGCATGCATTTATATTTTTCATTTCTGCCATTGCCTTTTCCATTTCTTCTATTCAGCCTGTTTCGCTTGAACGGCCCTAACAGGAGCATAGTTATTCTAGTCATTGGTTAATACAAACCTCCTTGCCATGATAAGGCAGTAGTATAAAAAAATTATTTATTCCTATATTCACCTACTAGTAATTTGCTTTCAATTCATTTTAAACAATGAGTGTTTAGAAATAGAAATTACAAATATAAAATGTGATTTAAATAAATGAAAGTATTAATAAATAAAACATTTGAATAAAGAACACTACTTAATGCTACATACCTTAATAGCATATTCTGCTTTTAGAAGCAATTTCTTTTGCTTTCGTCTTTCTTTCTCCTGACGTCTCCTTTCTTTCTCTAGTCTTCGGCGTTCACGTTCCATTTTTCTTTGATCTGCTTCTGTTTGTGTTTGTGCTACTTCCATTGGCGATAAGAAAGGAATAGAGCATTCTGCAGCTACAAAATAATGAAGGACTGAATAATAAAGCTAATGATGCAAGTAAATAAACTATAACAAGATTCCTTATTACTTTCAAATCAAGTATATAGGATATTTACTTTAACAATTTATTTTTTCTACTCAAGTCAAGTATAACTCAAATTTGCCAGATTGTAAATTTTGAATTACTGTTTCTCAGGTCTATAAAAGCTTGAATTCAGAGTAAAAATTAAATAATGAAATAAATAGAATCACATTCTGTAATAAATGTGTCTCATATTTCCAAGTGAACAGTATAACAGGTTTTATATACATGAATTAAAATGATTATAATGGAGAATAAATATATTTACAATATTGTTAATAAAATTTGGTGATAGAAGGCCATCAAATTGAGCTTAATTAGATTAATATGGTAGGTTCCTCCCACAAACATTAACTTGCATGAAGTTCTTCATACAAAAAGTTGAATGCACTCAGGTTGACCATTTTTGTTGACACCAAACCAAAAAGACTCAAGGAAGTATATTGTGTTTGGAAAAATTTAAGCTAATCTGAAGGACGCCTGTAATTGATTTGTGGCTGTAGATGAATCATGTGTCTACTATTACATCAGAGACAAAACAGCAGAGAAATGGTGTTGGTTAAGGCAAATACAGAAACAATTTTCACTGTGAAAAACTAATGAATTTTTTTTTGGATTGATTATTTAGAAAATAGTAAAACAATAAACTACATTACAGAACAATTTGCATAGTGAATTCAAATGCAAACAGCCTAGATTAGCAAACAAATAAGTGTTCTTCCACCAGGACTATTTGCCTACTCACTCATGACAATAGCAAAAATGAATGAATTGACTTTAAAGAATTTCTCATACATACCAGATTTTATACCATGACTTTTCACTGTTTTGAACTACAATATATGGCTTGTAGGGAAAATAAAGTTTCATAAAATTAAGAGGCTATTTGTGCTGTAATTAAGTAAGTCCAATTTTTATTTTATGATTGGGATTTCATGTTTTGAAGTTTTTTCAGACTCTTGTACAGTTAATAATGGTGATATTCAAACTAATATAAATCAATATAAGATTACCATATAAAACAGAATTGAACTTTTGTTATAAATTGGAATAATTGCATGTTCATAAAAAATTGAAATTACTTAGAAGTGCTCACTTTCAATACGCTCACAAACATTTGTAGCTCCTATTTTTAATTGTTTTGACAGTTATCTTCAAACACCTTAGATGAAGATTACACAATCATACATATAAGTCCAGTCTTTGACAAATTCAGCAGTTTTGATATTTTAGTTGTTTTTTTTTTAAAAAAAATACTGTGTTAAAATAGACAATAAATTTTTAATGTTTATTATTTATATGCTTTGTTTTAGTTTACAATATCTATTTTTAATGGATTTGCAATACATTTTCATCAAACATTCTGCCATTTTCCAAGCATTTGATTTTATGACTAACCTGCCAAGGGAACGTGAGACAATGGAAATGTGCTGCCAGTAGTTGTCTGAGGGATGACATTGGGCATCACAATACCTGGAGAAGGTACAACAGCATTTGGTGCCACTGATGAAACTGTGATTGCACTTGGACTAAGCACAGGTGTTGGACTTAGAGAGGTAACAGGTATCACCTGGAGCATGTTACCCACTTGCAGTACTTGACTTGATGGTTGGTTGGATTTCACTGGAGGTGGTGGAGGAGGGGGAGGTGGGGGTGGAGGCAGCTTCTCGCTGGGCACAACCTAGTGAAATAGAAAATGAAAATTTAATTGCTTTATATGATGGAGAACATTTAATATTTTTTTCATAAATTTCATGCCACATAACACTAATATGATCAACTTTCTTTCAGTAATTATAAAAAAAAGTTCTGGTTATTTGACCTCATAAGTTAACATGTAGAAACAATATTTTGAGGCTAAGGAATTTACATTTGACTCATTAATATCTATATTGTAAAAAAATCAAATTAATAACTTAAATGTTAAATAAGATTTAAACAATTGCCACTTTGAAAATCATATTTTAAAATTTCACACATGAATATAAAAATTTAAGATGGAAAAAAAAATTCTTCAAATTAGAAACAGGAAATGTATCAATTTTTAGAACAAGTAATAATTTCCTTCACCAGAAAAGCACCATGCAACTACATATTTCACAGTAGATCAATCACAAACAATTTTAAACAGATTCAAAATTTCACACTTAGTTAAGCATATAATTACAATATGCACATATATGTAAGCAGAATATTTAAAAATAAGTAACTTTTGAATAAAAATTCAATTAATGTCATATAAATTATAGGATTTTATAGAAAACTAAATAACCAGAATGTTGTGTGTTTCATTTTTCATCTGCCTACATTACACAATATTAATATAAATTTCTTCTGGAATATTAAAAATATAACTTTAGATAGAGGACTTCTTTTCATGTTTTGTTTTACACACATTATCAAATAATTACAAACATCACATTTTCATAATGTGCAATTCAATTTTACAAGAAAATAGACAAAGAGTTTTATTATAATGAGGCAAAAAAATAATTTGGTCCAGTTACAAACTTTTAATCCCTACTACATTTTGGTAACTCTTAAAAACACTGAAAATGTGAGAATTTGTAGTTTATCCAAGTGAATCAAATAGATAAAACATTCTCAAGTTTTAACCTGTGACCTGAGGATGATGGCACAGATAGCAATCTGGTAACATTGTGTTACTACTATTTACATACTTGACCCAGGTTGGAACCTCAGAATTTTTTATCCAAAAAATGGGAAGTAACAAAGTGCTTAGTTGAAATATTTTTACTCTAATTTAATTTGACTTGTTTTATGTGATTATGATAATTCACAAACAAAATATCACTTACACATAGAATATTCCCAGACTGCATAATGAGTGGCTGTTGTGCCTGTTGTGGCGGTAATTCAGCTGGAACCACTTGAAGCATATTGCCAACCTGAACAGAATGGGTTCTTTAAAAATATAGTTTAAAACAGTAGTACACTTTTTTCCGTTAAATTCCTTAAACTGCAATTCATTCACAAAACTGGTACTTTACAAACATTTAAAGGCAGATGTTCTCTTCTACATACATTTCAATACCTATAATGTACAATGATATTAAGTTTGGTCCTGTTCTTGCTTTTCTTTACACATTGTGTGTCTAAGTATTTATTTCTTGGAGGACTAAACTAGATAGTCTTCTGGGATTTCAGCTGGGTAAACTCATCATATTTGCCAGACGATGAAGTGGCATTCACCAAAACATTGCGTGCTATTGATGAGTTTACCTGAGAAGATTTTATCCAATTTATACACTGGAAAAACCTTCATTCCACAAACAACTAAACTTTAGTCCATGTAATATGCAGAATTTTTCCCTATTGCCCCACTATTATAACACTTGTCTGAGCAGTTAACTTATGTTGCCTTGAAGGTATTTACAGTAGCCTGTATAGTTCAAAAGCTATGTAAGCAGAACATAACAGTAATAAATATAGAGTACAACAACATGAACATATTAGCCTTCCAAGAGTTTTTGGAGTAAAATCCGTGTCAAAAATTTTTAAAGCACTAAAAGGAAAAAAATATTCTGAAAACCATAAACTTTATCAAGAATAAAATTGATGTAAATACTTTACCAAAGAATTTCTAAAACTTTAAATTATAATATAATCAATTACAATAAATTACAAAGATGTGTTAATTATATAATTCACCTGTAACACTCTCGAGCAATGGCTCTGTGGTGGAGTAGGATATGATTCAGCTTGTGGCTCCCACATTGACATGTCAGGCATGATATGTGTTGGTGTTGGCAACAATGGTCCCAGCTTCTTTGGCCTTGTATGTTGTAGATTTTCATATGCTTCATTACTTTGGTAAGAAGAAAAGTAAGGATAGGCTTGAGTCTGGTAAAACTGATTAGATGGAGGAGGTGGTGGAGAAGAGCTTTCCTTCACTCGGAGTTCTAATTCAATTCGGTCATCAAGTGAAATTCTCCTAGGTGAATTGAGGCTTTTTGGTTGTTGCACATTTGGGGTGTCACACAATACATTAAATACTGTGTCATCATGCTTTTGAGATGCAATTAAAAGATCAGAATCACTTATTGTTGAATCTGCTATACTAAGTTTAAATCCAACAAGAGGAGAACTTTCTCCACTAATCTGGGTTTCATTTACACAATTTGTCGTTGGTAATGGAATGTCTTTTGTTTGTGGAGATATTTCTGGTATGATTTCAGTTCTTTTAATAATCTTAGAGACATTATTTCTTAGGTCATGAATTTCAGTTTTATAAATAGTTGTATTTTCTGTTTCATGAAAGTTATCCTGTTGCTCCTTGTTAACTTTCTCACTACAAAAGGCATAAGAATTATTGCTCTCAATTCCTGTATACTGATGCATAACACTATTATCTATATTATCCATGTTTTGTATATTCCTCAGCATTTCTCTGTCAGCAAAATCCTGTTCAAAGTCACTTTCACATTCTTTCACTACAACATAATTTGTCGTTTTGTCCCAATACTCATTACTTATTTGGGCTTGACCAATTTCATATCTCTTGAAACATTCCTTTGCATTTTCCTGAGTAGTGTGTTCTGGAACAAAGGTATACGTATCAGATTCTTTATTAGAAATAGTACTACTACTACTATTCTGACAATTGTCAAAGTCTTCTTTATAGCTATTTTTTGCTTCTGTGTGAGTATTGCAGGGCCAACACTCAGCAGTTTCAATTTTATTTTTAATAATGGTATCATTATTACCATAAATTTTCTCATGGTGTAGGCTTCTATTTTCATTCCAAGAACACTTGGATTTTTTGGACTTTTTCTTTACAGCTATTATTTGACTATACAGAGATGCAGGAGAACAGGACTCAGGAGTATGATCACCTTTATTTTTAACTGCAACACTTTCCCGAAAAGTATCTTCACACTTAGAATCTACATTTAAACCGGTGATTCTATTTTTATCATCACTGTTTTCTTCAACAAAATTTTTGGAATCTAATTCAGAGAAATGAATGTCTTTTAGAGTTGTATTGTTGGGGGTGTTGTCATTGAATGATTTATTTTCTTGCTGGAACATTTCAATTTTATCAACAAACCTAGTAGACTCATTAGATAGTTTGTCTTCATTGTTTACATCTACAGTTGTTGAGAGAATTTGTGATTTATTTACTGGCTTAGAATAAGTTACAATAACAGTGTCGAGTCTTGATGCAACTTCTGATGTCATTCTCTTTGGAGGCGCAGTCATCATTCCCCATCTGGAAGGGCGTTTGCGTGGGGTTGCATGTATTTTGGAAGAGAGAGTATTTGAATATGCTGGCTGAACTTCTTCTGTTGATGATGATGAAACTGTGCAGTCAATTGATTCCACGTTCTGAACTTCAAATACAGGAGATAAACATTGCTGGACTGTTGGTAAAGAAGCTATAAGAGGATGTGGAGGGTTATTTAATTCAACTTGTTTTGAATATGTTTCTTCTACTGAAAGATTTTCTTTAGTAACATTCAGCTTTGGAAACATTATAGAATCTTCTGAAAAAGATATATTTTCATAAATATTTAACATAGATGTTTTATTATTAAAGTTAAGCTTTTGGAAATGCTTAGAAGTTTCTGCTTCTTCTGTTGATACAGGAATTTTGATGGGCTTTTGAGTATTTTCATCTTTACAGTTTGCAAATCTTGGCATTGATTTGCATGGTGTTTGTATCTTATATGAAAGAATGCTTTCTCCTTCATTTGTGTTTCCTTCTTCCTGCATTTCTGAATGTCTTGCAGTATTAACTGGAGAATTACTTTCTGCCTGTCTATCAACTTCAGGGTTAGAAGATAATTCAACAAGCAACCTCAAATTGTCTTTACTATCTTCTTTGCTTTCTATTGATTCCTTCCCAACTTTAAGGGGTACATCTTCATCGCTAAAAATTTCTTGTTTTATTTCATTTTCCTTTAAAATTTTATGGGGTAAAGAATCATTTGAGTTTGACGACTGTTCCTCTGAAAAAACAGTGTCTGCTGCATTTTCTTGTTTTTCATCATTTTCTTCATATTCAACACTCTCGTCGTCATCATCATCATCTTCATCTTCATCTTCAGCAGAAGAACAAAAATTATCATGACTTTCATCTGAAACAAACGTACAAAAAACAATACACTTAAATGATGAGCCATTACTAATGATGTTTAGAGGGTAAATATTTATATTACAATTGCAAAATACTGACAATGGCTCAAGGGCTGTAAAGTCACCGGACTCTCCTATGATATGCATTGCAGCCCTGTATAAGTAAGGAAGGCTGTTAATACTACACTTAAAAGATGAGTAAAAAATCCTCCTCCTTTTGACTGTTTGATTTTTAATCAAGATTCACATATCAAATACTACATTTTCAACTCCATTTTATTACTTTCTAATAAATAGTCTATTGATCAACTGAAATTATTAATATAAGTCATGAATTTAATGTTGTCTTTCTCATCAACAACAAATCCTCCTCATTCTAACTATATCAAGCCCTGTTGCTTGCTGAACCTTTTTCAAATAAATTGCCAATTGGGAATTTCAGGATTATGAAGACATCAATTTTCTAAATGATGCTTGATTTTTGAACACTTAGTGTGGTTGAAAATTAAGGTTACTTACATACACCACACAATCATTATTCTAATACACATAATAATAAATCTATATTGATTCACCAATGATATTGAAATAATTTTCAGCTTCATTCAAGTAATTGTATCAATTATTAACAACAGCATACTTTTCTAATACAATGTTATGAATGGATAGAGGTAAAAGATTTATGGCAGATTGGTAAAATATATTTTAAATGAAGGGTGTATTTGATTCTTGTTAAAGCCGAAGCATGACAATTTTTGACTGACATTTTTTAGAAAAATCATTAATTAATGACAAACCATCATCTTCATCATCAGACGTGACACTCTTCTCTCTGTTATCACGTTTGTGACTATTATCATCACTACTTCGAAGGGTTCTACCACTATTATTTTTTGTTTCTTTTTCATTTTTGTTTCCTTCAACAGCACTTCTTCCTCCTGTCTTCACTTCAGTTGAATTTCTTCGTTTTGATGGTGCTGGAGATCTTTCGGAAGATGAAGATGGTGACCTACGTCTTTTGCACAATGACTTTGTATTTGGAGGAGAATCTGCTCGGGGTTTCCTACATTCATAAATAGAAACAAGAATTAAAATCTAATGTAATATACGTAACACTTTTATTATCACACAATTTTATATAAATTTAAAGGAAATTCAGCCTGATAAAAAAGAACAGCCTGTATACTGGTATAATAATAACAATAATAATGAAGTATATTGAATGTAAGGTTATCCATCATAAATAACAATATTAATTTCTTTAGGATAAACATAATGAATTCATGCCCAGACTGTATGTAGTTCAGATCTTCCTTCCTGAAAAAGGGGGGTTAAGGCCCTTCCTAACTAAATATGTTATACACTAATTGAGTGCCCGGTGATTCCCAGGTATTTATTTAAATTAGCCTGGAGTATTAATTGATTTGACACTGACCAAGTGGTAAACATTTCATTTAACCTGCATCAATAGCACCAGTGTTTGGAAAATTTATGCATGTACATTCTCTTCCCCGGCCTAACCCCATGGCATCTAGAATTAAATAAACCACAATGATGACTGATGGTATTTGGGAATTCTCCTACTACATGAAATAAAAGTGTCTGAAAAATAACAACAAAATAAAACAGTAAAAAATACTCACTAACTTAATAAAGTCTAAAAATAGTAATAAAGAAATACAACCTTAAATTAAATAGAGACCAAAATATAGCTGGTATCCTAAGAAAATAAAAAAATTACCTGGTAACTTAAGAGGGTCAAAACTACTCCGGGTAACTTTTTGTCAACCACATTCGCATCCACATAGTAGAACATAAAATTTCATTAACCACCATGCTTAATGTAAGAATTAAACTCAGCAACCCCTAAAACTTGGAAACAACACTAATATTGATCATTTTTTGCCTTACTTTTAATGTAAACCCCTTCCACCATCACCCATATGGATGCTTTCCTCCCTTGCTTCTGGATTTGAAATTGAACACACAGAAACTCTGAAAATGGTTTATTATATGCTAATAATGACTGTTTACAAATTTTTTAAAATTCCAACCCCACTCCTAGAAGTGGAAGGTGTGTCTTAACTCCTCAGTGTTTATTCCTGGATCATAAGTAATGTGAGTATAAAGTTTCGTATAAATTTGTCTATGCATTTATGATTGTAAATTAGATTTACCCCCTTTCACCCCCACTCTTAGGGTCTGAACTACATATTAACCAGTATGGTAAATATCAGAATTAAACTTGGTGACTTCCATAACACCAGGTTCAATACCAGTCTCCATTGTTTACTCATTACTTTTATGTAATGACCTCTAACCCACATTCTCCCCCACTTCCACAAACTTCAACTTAACTGGCATAGTGAATGTCAGTATTAAGCTCATTGGCTTCTATAACCATGAATTTGACACCAATCTGGGTTATTTTACGTTATTTTTATTTAACACCCCCCCCACCCCTAAGAGGTGCTGTCTTGCCATGTGGAAAGGGCTTGAAATTATACACTAAAACATATGAATAATCTATTAATGTTATTGTCCCCAAAAAAATTATTATTCGAATCGAAAAACTGCTGTTTTAACATGCTTTAAAATTCCTCTCCACCTCCAAGCCTGGGGGCATAACCATGATTTAACTGGCATGGTGAATGTTTAGAATTAACCTCATTGACTGCTATAACACTGGATTTGACACCAGTCAGGGTTGTTTTACGCTTTTTATGTAACGTCCCTCCAACTCGACCATTATTGGTGCTTTACGGGGTTGAAATTATACACTAAAATATCTGGATAAAATCTATTAATCACATTGACCCTGAAAAGTAATTAATCGACACTAATATCACCAGTTTTAGCATGTTTTGAAATTTCACCCCTTGTAAGTTTCCTTACACATCGAAAACCCGACAAAATCTTCGCAGGGGTGCGCAGAACAACTACGAAAGTTTCACTGTAAGCGGATGAATGGTTTAGGTACACATAGGAACACAGACAAACAATCGTATATAATCATATAACAATTGTATATATACATATATATTAGCATGTTTTAAAATTCCTCCCCACCCCCCGGTCATTTTTTCAATTACGTTGTATGTAAACCCTTCCCACTATCACCACCCGTATGGGGAGTAGCTTGACTTTATTAGGTTTGCGAGTATATTTTTATTGTTTTATATTATTATTTTTTATGTAGTAAATTCCCTAATACCATCAGTCATTATCCTGGTTATAGAGGAGGGGAATGTACCCATGTACATATATATGTATATATATGCTATATGTAATGCTATATGTAATGCTTTTGAATATGAAATATATTATACATGCGTCAGATAATTTTTGAATAAAGAAATTATCAAATCTTAAATTCAACATAACTATTGTCTTCACGACAGGTTATATTACAATTTTTTTTTAGGGTAACAGGCTAAATGAGGATAATCCACATGGTGGCAACTCCCCTTTAATAGCATAAGAAGGGATTTGAAAGGGGGATGCGGAAGGGATTTGAAAGGGGGATGCGGAAGGGCAGAGGAAGGTAGCCTAGGGTTAACTAGGGCTCCCGGGATATAGTTTAAGGAACCTACCCAGCATTCGCCTAAAAGTAATGCCGGGAAAACCTGCATCAGGTAGGTCGGACATTGGGTACTTGTCCCACGCCCTTCCGATAGCAGGAGAAGAGTTTGCTGTGGGGTCGCAGCATTCCCTTCTCCATACCTCGACCAGTTTAGGAGGCAGCTGGCCGACTGTTCCAATGGGAACAGCGGACAACCCTTATCGTATGCCCAAGGTCTGTGACCCCGGAACATACATCTCTCAAAACATGCGGAGGTGCCTCGGATATTGGGAACCTTAGTTCAAAAACGGAGAGAGGAAAAGGCATCCCTTTTTTTGTTTCACCTACAAGGTTCTGCCTGCGAGAGAATAACCCTCGCAGACTGCTTATCATCATATATTTTAGTAATCTCAGGACATGGTTTTAAACTGATGCAACACCTTTTTGACTGGTAGTGCAAGACTAGTTTTGAGACTTAATTCCAGAGACCAAACATTAACCCATTCTCTACGTGTTCCACATGGTAACTGACTGCTCCGCGTTTTCACAAAAAATGTGACGCAACCACACAACAATACCAACGCGGCACTGCACCAAACAATTGTCGTGCTGCAATTGTTTAGGTCGGTCGCTTTGTGGGTTGTATAGCCGTATCAAAATTGTTCGTATGCGCCATTATTTTAGCGTGCGCTTCTGAAATACAATCAAGCCTGCGAGGGATGTTCTTTCGCAGGCAGAACCTTGTTGGAGAGAAACGAAGGGGTTACCTTTTCCTCTCCGTTATTGAACTAAGGTTCCCACAAGCCGAGGCACCTCGGTCTGTTCTGAGAGGTGTATGTTCCGGGGTCACAGACCTTGGGCATACGGTAAGAGTTGTCCGCTATTCCCATTGGAATAGTCGGCCAGCTGCCTCCTAAACTGGTGGAGGCACGGAGAAGGGATTGCTGCGTCCCCACAGCAAACTCCTCTCCCGCTATTGGAAGGGCGTGGGACAAGTACTCAATGCCCGATCTACCTGATGCAGGTTTTTCTAGGGTTTGTCCTGCAATTATTTTAGGCGAATGCCGGGTAGGATTCTTAAACCATAGCCCGGGGGCCCTAGTTACCCTTGGCTACCTTCCTCCACCCTTCCGCATCCCTTTCCTAGGCTATAAGAGGGGAGTTGCCACTATGTGGATTACCCTATACATAGCCTGTCTACAACCAAAAAAATAAAAATAAATTGTCTCCATTGTGGAGCTCCAACTGTGTGGAGCTGGGTCTCGGACCGGAGCTCCGAGAGAAAAGAACTATTTCAGATTTTGTAATTTCTATCCATGTGTTATCGTAGAGAAAAACCACGCCCTGAGTTTATGTTAATGTATCACGTCTCGAAGAATAAAGTTGCTAGAGAAATATTAAGTATTCATAATTTCTTCTGGTGCCCTAATCACAGTTGAACTTCGAGACGACTGGGCAATCATAGAATTTTTATCGTCATTTTTATTGCATTGTCTCCACATCGTTCGACGAGAATATCCCACATTCTTTACATTTTGTCGCTTACATCGTGGGGCGTAAAACATCATTTGCTACATTTTGCAACTATATTGATGGGCACGGGGACGCACATCACAGACAGCATTGGACTTAGGCATCGGAGGTATATCGGCCGTCGCAACTATTGGAAAACGAGAGAGAAACTGCGCGTGGAACAAGTGTGAATTTTCGTCGGGGAAGGTCTCCGTGGATGTGATGGAATAAAGGTGATTGTGTTAAAGTGAAAGTGCCTCAAGCAAGAAGCAACCAAAAAAGGAACAGGTTGGTGACATTTAATTTATACTTTTGGTTTAGCTTGCGTTTGTATTTGTTCATTTGTGTTTGGAGAAAATGGCAGAATAAAATAAGTAGAGGAAAATAAGTTCATGCAACTGCTTAAGCGTCTTGATGATTTTAATGTTAAATTTGATGATTTGAAGGTTAAGCTGGAGGAAAAAAAAGTTTTAAATTAGATAATCAGAATGTTAAGCTATTGAATCAGTGTGTTAAGTTAGAGAATCGGAATGTTAAATTTAATGAAAAATTTGATACCATAAGGAATGATCTTATTGAAATGAAAATAGATTTAAATAAACGAAATGTTATGTTCTTGAAAAAATTGATGCTGTAGGAATGATTTCTATGTTGTTAATGTCAATTTGGAGGAACAGGGGAAAAATTATACTAAAGTAAAGGAGAATGTAATGATAAATATGTGCAGCAACAGCTGATTAATATTATTTGATTGCAGCAAGTTACCAATGTAAAAAGATCAGAGGTGTATAGTAATAAATGTAATCAAAATGCTGGTAGATTAAATAAAATCTCAGCAATAGTAACGAAAAGTAAAATTACTAAAAATAAAATTAAAAAATGGTAAGAGGTATTACAAATGTAACAAATGCATGCTTTACGTCTCACGATGTATCCAACAAAATGTAGAGAATGTGGGATATTCTCGACCCATTATACAATAAAACTGATAAAAATCCATGATAGCCCAGTCCTCTTGAAGTTAAACTGGCACCCCAACAATGTCAGCATGGCGATACAATCCATAACACACCAAAACATATGCAGCATGACAAAAGGCCCAACAGTGACCAATTGCCATGTTACATACATATATATCTGTGTCCATGGTCAGAACATCATGGGACCTGGTAATTCACTGGTGTCCACAGGCAAAACATCTCTAGGAAAGATCCTATATTGTCTGGAGCTCTGATAGGATTTAATTGAATATATTTGTTCAAGTGTTAACATGTAAATTTATGCACAGATTGGGCTGTTTTTAAAATTTAAAAGGTTTTTTCAAATATCTGGTTTGTGTGGTGTTATAATTTGGATCAAACAAAATAGTATGTTGATTTTATTTTAAACTTGGTAAAATATATTACATAATTTTTGTGCCATCTAATTTCATTTAGTGTACTTGTATTTTGGTAATATTTTGTAAGCAAATCTTTGGCCCAATCAACTTTTGAATGTTTTCTTTAATTTTATGTCTCATTGTGGCAAAATCAAAATATTTTAACACACAGAAATGCACTTTATACTCGTAACAAGGCCTGGTAAGTGCCCTGAGTAAAGAGAGTCTAATTTAAATAAACTTTATATTTTCTCAAATAAATTCATTAAATATTGTATTAATTAAATTTGTTTTATAATTTCAAACTTGTCATTAAGTATTAAGAATTTCTATAAAAAATTTAAAAACTTCAAACTACATTAATTTGTTTTAAATTACATATTACAGTAAATGTTTCTCAACTGTAAAGTAAAATCTAAATTTATTTAATTATTTCAAATAACATAATTAATAACTATCAAGTTTGATATTTCATTAAATGGCTCCCAGCTGTAGGGCAAAGTAAAATATAAAAAATAATTTAATAAGTTCAATTAGTATATTATAATATATATATACAATATTTAGATAGGAAAGAGAGACAGTGAATTCAAACTGATTTATATCCTTATAAAGATATAATGAATTAGAAAAAGTTTCAATTTGTCTCCAGCCGGCACACAGTTCAGACCTTCTCTCCTGATTAAAAAGGGCCTCAAAATTTTGTAATATTTTCTCCATCAAGCCTGTCTGAAACAACTATTGATTTCAGGTAAGTCAACTTTGCTGTCTCTCTTTCCTATCTAAGATTATGTTACATTGTCAAATTAATTAATTTGGACAATAAAGAGGAATAGAGAACAGCTATCTTACTTTGTTCTGAGAAGAAAAATTTAACATGTTATTGATTCCCAGACTGGCAACACCAACATTCAATTTAAGTTAAGCTAGCTATCCCTTTATCCTATCCAAATTAATATATATAGAAAATTACTGAAACCAGACCTAAGAAAAAGTTAATATTGCAAAAATTATGATCCTTAAAGGTTTAAATAAGTTTTTACTACTACACTCAGTGATCAGTATTTGAGATTAGTTTACCTTCGGCTCTCCCTTTCCTCGGGATCAGAGCCATCTTCTTTAGAAACAGTTCTTTGTTCCTCCCACTCATCTGATGATGAAGATTGTATAGGAGCATTTTTCACTTGCCTTTTATTACTTTTATTCTGTTTCTTAATCTTTGAAATCTTCTTACTATAGTTAAAAAAGTAAAATCATAAACAATAGTTGAAAATATAAAACATCTGTATTAGATGAAGACTAATTAGATAAATTAGCCAATTAACAGATTAATTTTGTCCATTAAATGCCTACTTCTTTATCTATAACATTAGTAGAACAAACTGGCCATTTGTTATATTTAATAAAAAATCCAATCTAATCATGTGGAATTATTGATATATGGTACTATAAATATTATTTAACAAGTCCTATAAATTATATTATTTCAGTATTTACAGAAGTTTAACTTTAACTAAAATAATCATATCAATTTAATTCAACTGAATAGGTGTGGCTCAGAATTTTTTTTGTTAGTTTCTTTTTAATTTGTATTTATTATACTTGAAGTGTTTAAATTATCTCCTAGTTTAGTATAGGTATGCAATTTTAATGGATTCTTTTCTGTGTAATAGATAGTGTTCTGAATGATTTTATTGAAAAAACTTGACATTTAAGTCTAACAACCAATTCTGAAGAATAAGAAGTTTATCTTTCTCTACTTGAAGTATCCAAATTTATACCATGTGCCAGTAAGAAGTTAATGCAAGTGTATTAATCCTGCAACTTTAATAATCTACAAATAGAGCTCCACACAAACTCAAAAGTATTCAAATCGTTTTGAGTAGTCATGTCAACAGCTCAATTCTAAAAAAAACTGTGACAATGGCAGTGACTCAATATAATTATTGGCATAGTGATTAGTTTCATGTACAGTTTTTCCTCAATAACACTCAAAATACTTGAACACAATGTTTTCAAATAAATAAATCACCACTTATTTTGGTACTCAGTTCCATGCAGGAGGTGCAAAATCTCATCCACTCTCACTCATGAAGAATGGATCGAGACACCCTCCTCATGTCTGTCTAATCTTCCCAGGATGACTTATCACAATATTCCCTTCATCACAGAGAGAGTACTTCTCATGAGGAAAACAGTTTTCTGGGGGGAGGGGGGGGGGGAGAGTTAGTCAGGTATTGAACCAACACGACTTTCTTTTGACATTTTTCAATGTTTACCAAAGTGTGCTAAAAGATATGTTTGACATCTATTCTTCAAAAGTACTACTTCAAAGCACCTACTACGTGTGGGAGTAGAACTATACTTCAAATCAGCAATAGACAATGGAAGCAGCCTGCTACAGCAGTCACTTATAAACGATAGGAACAGAAATTAAATTTTTCTATAGATAAATGCAAGAATTTTGAACTTTACAAGCTAAAGTTTTTAATGACAATTTTTGAGTTATTTGTTTGTATTTTAAATCGGAAACCAGCAGCTTTGTTAGCGTTGTCAAGAAAAGAAGGATTCCTAGTTGAGTACGTACTTCACTAATATTAAAGATGTCATCTTAACATTCAAAACATTCATTATCAGAACTGCCTCCAGTATGCTATTAATGAAGCCAATGTAATAGTTCTGAAATAGAGAAAAGCTTTAGCTGTGTTAATTTCTTAACCCATGGTGATTTCTTCAAAAGCAACTATGTCATTTCCACTTCTTATTTTGTTTTATAAAGATTGTTACAGAATTACCATTTAGAAATATTAAACCACAATATGAACACATTTTTATGGTGTGCTTTGCTTTCATCGTCCAGTGGATTGTAGTTTCTTGTGTTACAATTACAGAAATCTGTAACTGCTCACAATTGTAATACAAGTAGACACAATCCACCTTATGACAATTGCAGAGCATGCCATCAAAACTTGTATTAATAAATATTTAACCCAGTTGGAAACCCAAGAATGCTTATACATTGTTTACACCACCAAAGTCCTTGCTCTCTTATTAAACTACATTGTTCAAGAACATTCCATTGAATAAGTATTATTGAACAGTATTTTAAACAGACCACACATAATCTATAGTGTAATTAATTTTGAAAAGGTTATCATTGAAAGCCAAAATATAGTCCTCCCGTAAAAAAAAAATTATGCTCAAGTGAAACAAAGTCAGCCAGGCATAAAATAAGAGCTCACAATATTTGATTTATTCCTCTAAACTGTGAGCCTTAAATAATTATAGCATACTACATTAGCAATGTTATTACTTATCAATTAACTTTGTTGGGTGGAGCTTATTGCTAAGGGCAAGTCCTGCCACAGTATGGACCTTTTCTTCCTTAAAACCCAGTTTGCAGCTCTGAATGCAGGAAAAATGTTCCAAAACCACTAGGATAAAATGATTCATACTAAGAATAAACTTAACAATACAATAAAGAATAATATAAAAATATGTTACCATGTCTTTATTCTTTGTAGAACCAATATATTTGTCTTGTGACAATTTATAGGATTAGTTGAGATTTATATATGTCATGTTCTTGCAAATTTCTAAGTAGAAACTTGAGTATATTTGTCCACGTTGAATTACATTTTGTGCCACATTGAATGTATAATAAAATAAAAACATTAAAATTGAGTATCCAATTTTTTTCTCAATTGTCTGTAATTACAGTCCGTAGAAAAACGTAAAATGTTTAGGTAATCAACAAAGGATAAGTTTTTTATTAATTAGTGCCAACACATTTATTTAATTAGCATATTGAAAATAGTAAATGTTTCTTCACATTATACTGAGTTAAGAAATTGTGTTATCAATATCAAGTTTTGGTATTCTTTAGAAAATTGTAAAAAAAATTAAGAAATTCAGTTCAAGAAAAGATATTTGGAAAGGACATTTAAAAGTTACACATGTTTTAAAGGCTTTTGTTATCAATTAGGTAATTGAGAAAAAGCAGCAGAAAAAAATAAGGATGAATAGTTTTACTGTTTCCAATTTTAGTTTCAACCCTCATTTATTACTTTCACAATTTTGTATTTTAGTCAATGTCAATGTAATACTAAAAACTTCAACATTGTCAACAACAAAGTTCAATATCAAAAACAATTTAAGTTATATAACAAAAAGTTGCAAATATTTAAACTAATTATAAACTAACCTGATTAATTTTTTAGATTTGAAAGATGTTTCATTTTTTTCATTCTTCTTTTGCTCCGTTATTAATTCCTTAATATTCATACCATCTGTTATATCTTGCAAAGCAAACAATCCATCAATTTTTTTGGCTTGTCGTTTCCTTGTTACCCGATTTCCTTTATCATTCTCTTCATCACTGGGGCTGGTAGAAACTCGTTTACGTTTTCTACGAGACCGCTGTTCCTTCTTCTTTTTCTTCTTTTTCAAGTATTGTTTTGAGTGTTTTTTGTTTTTTTTCTTTAACTTTCTTTTACTCTCATAATCATTCTCTGGCTCCACACCACGATTTGTTATTTTTTTATGATTTCTTTTCTTCAGCTGCACTTCTTCCTCACTTGAATCTGATGTACTTTCATCTTCTGAGGACGAGGAAGAAGAAGAAGATGATGATGATGACGATGATGATGAACTGTCACTCTCAGAAGAACTGCTATTTATTTGTTTCTTTCGTTTACTTGTTTTCTTTTTTGATCGTGAAACATGTTTTCTCTTCTTCCGTTTCTTCTTCTTCTTTGAAACTTTCTTCAATCGTTTCTTATGACGTTTCTCTTCAGATTCTGAAGAACTTGACTCTGAACTACTTGAGTAATCACTGCTTGATGACAACTTCCCAGTCTTCTTACTTGATATCTCCCGCAACATATGACACACTGGACTTGATTTATAATTTTCATTTATTTCAATATTATCATATTCTAAATTTTCTCTCTCTTTTTGGTTTGCATTCATTGTCTCTCTACTGGGACTAAGGACTGGCATTTCTGTCACAGTGTCCTCCATTCTGCTGCACATTTCACCATCACTTTTGTCCTTCACACTATAATGGTCATCGTCATCATCATATTCACAAGTTTCATCTTGTTCTTCCACTTCTTCATCTGACTGGGGAGAAGAATGAGAATCATCACTTAAGTTTGCTGTAATTTCTACTTCTTGAGAATAAGCATCTAGTTCATTAGAAAATGATTCAAGTTCTCCATGTTCTGGGTCTTTCTCATTAGATTTTGAAGATTGTTGCTCTTGATAATGAGTTTTAAGTTCCAAACTTTCACAACCTATTAGGCAAGAGTTACTCTCTTCCACTGCAACTGCATCAAAGCTGACTGCCTTCATAAATTCTTCATATTCCGAAACTAAATTTAAACTATCTGTATGTAAGGTTTCTAGTGGTTGAATGGTGGGTTGTTCAAGTTGTTTGATAGTGGTATTATCTATTGTTTTTGATATAGAAGTAACAATGCTTATATCAATTTCATCATTTGCTCTTTTCTCCTGGTCAATGTGTTCAAGTGATGATGATTCTGAAGGGTTATTGTTTTGCTCTGCAGAATTTATATTATTACTTTCACAACTTTCATTTTTAAGCTGAAGATCAGGACCAGAAGAACTCAAATTAAATGTGGAATATGTTGGACTCTTTGAGGTAGAAATAGTAATTTCATCCTTGGCATCTTTAAATTTAAATTCTACTTCACTCTCAGATTTGCTCCAACTATCTTGCATTCGTACAGCAGGGGAAGAGGCTGTTTTAGGTTTTTCTTCTTCCTCATAGTCACTGTCCCATCTTGACCTCACTGTAGTTCTATCTCCTCTTGGAGAACCAAATTGTACTCTGGGACTTACTTCTTGGTCTTTATTACTAACAGGACTAGAGGAATTTGTATTATGTTCAACTGCGCCCTCTTCCACTTTCTCAGATTTAACATCTGGATCAGAAGTTATTGGAATTAATTCTGACCACTGTTCTGCTATCACTGATTTGTCAGGAAACCAACCACGACCTCGAACAGCATCATCAGACATAACCTCCTCTGCTTCATTTTCATCATATGATACTTGTAATGCTGCTAGGCTATTTGGTAAATTTCCATTTACTGACTCCATTCTATCACCTTTTGCTCTGTTTTCAATTATAGAACAATGCCCATCCATAATGATTTTCATCAATTCAACTACTCTCGGAACAGCATCTGCTAAAACCTGAAAAAGAAAAGAAACAAAATTGCTTTCCTTAACAATAATAAGACAGTCAATTGAAACAAATCAGATATATGCATTTAATAAATAATTTTTACTTAACGATTATTGTAAATTATTTTTTGTCGAAGAAAATATATTAGGAACAACATTGAGTTATTTTGACCTGTAGATTGAAAAACATTGTTTGAAAAACAATTAATCCACTTCTTGTTACTAACAAATACTTAAAATTATCAAAAAAATATAAATTATATCATAAAGAATTATTACCTCTGTCTTTGTTCGGTAGTAAGCATTTGTAACTTTTGGGTTTTCACAGTAAACTATAACAGGAGTGCTTTTTGTACATCTCATCACAGCCCAAGGGTATTCCTTTCGTCTACCTGATGTTCCTGAAGCTATGAATGGAGAATGAAGCATTGCTGGACCATCAAAAGGTTTATATGCATATGGATTAGGAAGATCAGACTTCTCTTTATCCCATGATTTGTGTTTACGATTGTCTCTGGACCTACAAAAATTAGTAAAAGAATACGTAGAATAAGAGTATCAAACAATAATAATGCTGATTAGGCAAATTCAAATATTATAACAAACCAAGATACTAGAAACAACTTTTAAATTTACAATACAATATAAATTGAATATTTAAAAAATAATTTATCAATAACATCTAATATATATTAAACTATACTGCCAAAAGTTGCCTTATAATTACAGTGTATCAATCAAATTTATCAGTAGACAGGTTTGATTAGACTACAAAATGTAGACATTCTTTTCAAATAAATAAATATTTCGAATTTGTTATATGTAACAAAAATGTGTGTGTGTATATATATATATATGCTGGTGCGTGGAATGGTGTAACACTCCTTCCTGAAGGAGGCTGAGAGCCTCTGAAAATTTGAAGAACATATATATATATATATAAGGAAAAGTTATGAGGTCAAATTAAATAAGACATTTAGATAGGAAAGAGAGACAATGAAGTTGACTTACCAGAAATCCCTGTAGCTATACTATACTTCACTTTCAGCCAAGCCACAAGCTATCTCTCTTTCCTTTCCATATCAATATCGCAATTATTTGACAATGTCATATCCTTGCTAATATTTTATATATACATATATACATATATATATATATATATATATATATATATATATATATATATTTATTTATTTATTTACGTGACTGGTACAAAGTTCAGATCTTCTCTCCTGACAAAGGGGGCTCAGGCCCTCGAAGATTTGAAATATTTTCACTGCTCAGCCTGATTGTTGATTTCAGGTAAGTTGACTTTGTTGTCTCTCTTTCCTATCCAAATGTGTTATTTAATGTGAACTCGTCACAATATCCTTAAGTGTTACATAATTCAATTAGATAGTAGAAAGGGACAGAGAGCAGCTGCCTTATGATAAATCAACAATTCACATAGCCAGACTCGGAAAAAATGAGTCTAATTTGACCATGTTACATTTTCTTAAGGCTTTATATATAAAAACCATTTGTATGGGAAGGTATGACAGAAAGGGATGTAACTTCTTTTTCATGAATAAAGAGGTTAAAGCCTCCTAATATTTGAAGACCTTCCTCCTGTTCTGAGTGGCAAACACATCCTGCATAGAACATATTCTTTCCTTTGTGCGTAATTCTATGCTTGAGAATATGCATTCACATAAAGTGAATTCCCAATTTTCTCCTATTTATTACCATCTTTCCTCACTAAACAACATCCAATGGGACTTTGTCACCAAATTATAGTTCTTAACAATGTGTGTGTGTATGTGTATATATAGGGCCTGAGCATCCTTTGTCAGGAAGGAAGGTGTGAACTGTGTTCCAGCCAGGTATGAATTGATCTTGACTTCAGTATACCAGCAATGCTGTCTGTTTTTCATATCCAAATGTGTTAATATACAATTTATCAAAGACTATGAACTTCCTTCTTCAGGACAGAAGTATATGGCAGGCACACACTATGCAGTTGACGTATAAGATACTACAAATAGATATTTGACTTTAGAACTTGTTTGGCATGAAGTACAACAGAGAATTGAATAAATTAAACAGTCAATAAGTTTAAGTATGACATGAAATATATTCTGTAATGGAACCATCGGTAAGGGAAAAAAGGTATGTACTTAATTCCACTCCATCAGCTTACCACTATAGAATTAATTCATTAAAACCATTAATTCCCTTTGTATGTATTCAATCTTTGATACTAATTTCTACCTGTAAATTACTCACAAATAGGTTGTCAAGTATGAATATGAAAAATCCTTACCATGATGGTTTTAATTACAATTCAATTGTAATATAAAACAATAAATTACAATGTTCAGTCAAATATCAGCAATAGTATTATTGATCAAATATATATTTTTCAATTATATGAATGTATGAACTAATGAATTTTCAGAAAATATTTTATAGTTTAACTACTTTCCATGAGTAAGCAAAATTTTATTATATATGGTTTGATCCCTACTGATTTCTTTCCATCAACATACTGAATTCATACCAAAAAATTGAATTTGTTCAATGCCTAATGAATATACATTCACAAATTTTTTATGTTTGTGCCAATTTAATAATTTTTAACAAATACTAAATGCTCATAGGTTTCCTTTATTATTGCAATTGCATAGTGTCATACTTTTAAGCTCATTCTGCATCATGGTGGTTGAGAAGAGTTTTAATTGGGATTAAAACTAAAATAAACATCGTAAATATGTAAAATATTTCAGACTCAAGACATTTGTTTGAATAGAACTAAGAAATAATATATTTTATATAATTATCCTATATTCTGTTTTAGAGCACAACAGTACTCAGTTTTCATAGTGTTTAGTGACCAAATACAAGTGAAATTTCTGGTAATATTATATGAAAGGGGAGACACAATGAGGAATTCATTCTTTTAAAATAATAAACAGCCTGAAAATATATTTGTAGATGTGCTAATTGGACATATTGTAGCCTGCAAATATTGTAAACATTCTATTATGTATAACACAATTTGATAGGAAGAGAGACAAAAAAGTCAACTTACCAGAATACCACAGTTTGTCCACTCATAGGAGTGTAAACATTCTCAAATTTTACAAGCCCCTGAGCCCCCTTCATCAGGAGAAAAGGTCTGAACGGAGTGCCAGCCAGCCACAAATTCGTGCAGTTCCTTCCTGGCAAAGGGGGATCAGGCCCTCAAAAATTTGAAATGTTTTCACTCCTCAGCCTGACTGGACCAACTAATGGTTTCGGGTAAGTCAACTTCCCTGTCTCTCTTTCCTATCTAAATGTGTTATTTAATTTGACCTTTCACATTGTCCTTAAGTGTTATATGAAAATAATTTTGACAAAGTGTTAATAATTTGTAAATGTCACCAATACTGATAAAGAGAGAAAAAATTATTGGTGTGAAAATAAAAAATAAATTTGAATTTATTACAATAGGTGATTCAGTAGTTAATTAAATTTTTTAGGCAGTACATGTGTGAAAATCCTGGATCAAAACTTAGCCAGTCTCAATAAAAGTATTAAAGGTTCATTAATATTTACGAGGTACTGAACCTCTAGTTATGGATTAGAAAGTAGATAAAAGAAGAACTAAGAAGAGGGAAATATGATTAGCATTAGTATTTAGTAATAATACCAATTCCCATTACATGGCAAACAGATGGGCAATAATGGAAGAAAAGCCATAATGAAGTAGGTAAAAAGTTATAAAGGTAATGAAAAGTGAGGAAGATAATTCATGAATTACAATACATACTTATATAAGGGACTGAATGGGGGTAGGTGATAAGCTTGTTTATATTACAAACATTCTATCATCTGTAAAAAGGATGTGTGTTATAATAGTTGAAAAAAATACCAACTTGCTCATATCCTGTTTGATTATAAATTACTCAGGAATGTATACTGCCATTTTCAACTTATTATGCAAGAATATTAATGTCATTACATTTTGGGCATTTTGTTTATTTTCCTAGTGTCAAATATTTTCTTCTTCTTTACTTTGAAATTATGACACCTGCATAATAACTTGAAAATTGCAGTTGCAGAAAGCTTCTTCTAATTCATATTTCTATACATGATTGGTTTATAATAAGAAAATGAAGAAAAATTGGTACTTTTTCAACAGTATATTACAAGACTTTGTGAATAAAGTTAACAGAATCACTAAAGCTGAGTGTGTACATAACATGAAGATCATGGCAGATTGACTAAAATTTTTGAGTATCTCATGATAGTGTTAAATAAAAGTATAGGTAGGAAAATTGGGAGTATTGTATAGAAGAATGAGTCAATTAGAGCAAAATACAAATTATTTGTACACTATCTCTTAGATTAATATTAATAGTGTACTCCAGTTTTTCTCCAAGTCATTTTCATAGTTGCCTCATGACAATTATCAAATGGAAAATTTTAACAATTTAGATAATTATTATTGTTTTTTAAATTGTATGAATTCCATTGAACACAAATTTCAAAAGTCTTTGACAATTTGAGTCAACTCATTTAAATTACTTTCCGATAACCAGCTCTTGGGCTTCTAATTTATGGCACAAATAAATATTGAAACAGTATTGGAACAAATATTAAATTGGTATTTTCATTGATTAAGTGGTAGAAGAGTAAGGTAAAATTTGTTAAAAAGTAATAAAAGCTTTATGTGCAGAAAATTTAAAATGACACAAGATGGCTGTTGGGTGCAAAAGATTAAACAATGGAAAGATAAAACTACTCTTCAAACATTGTAACATTCAACACACAATGGAATAACTAACAACTACATTATATAAGATAATAGACATCCATGACATTTATTAGACTTCCTCCTACACATTAATTTTTTCTTTCCAACACTCTAAAAACTATTCTATATATTCAAAGAGTGGAGATAATATAAATCCAAGGTTGTGAAGTCTATTACAAATTTGTTGCACATAAAATGCTGCTATTACAACTTTAGATTAATAAATAGTTAACTGACAGAAAAATAAGTAAAATTGTACATCCAATATCCATATCAAGAACTTGTAAATGAAGATTCAGCATGTTTCAGTGTGAATTCTACTACCAACTACCTTCAAATTGGTACACTTGATTAAGAACTGATCGCTCTGGTAAATCCTCAACTTTTTTGTTAGGCATACAATATTTCTTGTCACTTCAATACCAATCTACATCTATATATGCTCTATAGTTAATATTACTTAAAGTATATTCAATAATTTATACTTTCTTGAATGTGGTATAAACAAGTATTAGTATTGAAGTTATTATGATGACATTGACTGATAAGTTATACATGAAGTGTGCAGTTGGCTAACTCAATGAATCGTTAATGTCTCCTGAGGAATGAGGATGGCCCCTCTGTAATCAATATGACCTAGTAGCCAATCTCCACTTTTAGATAGGCCATAGCTCTAGCAGTTGCTAATTGCTCGAACTAGTAAAAATTATGGTGTGATTTGTGTTGCATTAATGTGAATATGAAAATACCCTAATTTCATACAACTTTTTGAAAATCAAGCACATAATTTCAACATTTCCTTATCTGTCCTTGATCGACAATACCTGAGTCACAAATGTGTCATCTAATAAAACCAATTATTTGGTTTGGCAATTGAACTGTTTGTAAAACTTTGTGACACTACCCAATCTGTTTAATTCTAAAAATATTTCTGTATCATCACATTTGAAATGTAATTTTCAGTGATGCCACATTCCAAGGTCCTGTTTGATGAAGCACTTCTCAATCAATTTCTTTTTGGTATTAATTATCATAGTCCCAAAATATATTTACTTTCCCACCAATTTCTGTTACTACTGACATTATTTATTATTAATTTAACAGTTCCTTTCATTTACTGGTTCCTCCACGTATCTCATATTTAATATGTACAAGTATATTAATATTTCTTTCTCAAAACTAAAACTTTATAGTTAGTGCAATGCAAATAATGCAATAAAATCCATGTGGCTCCCAAAATAAGAATCTACACATTCAAATCCTACATGCAAATTATTAAAAAAGGCAAGTCATGACCAATGTTAGAAGGTAATAATAGAACAAACTGTAGGTGAAATGTGTTACCTAGAAATGACATATATCCACTGAAGTGTATATTAAGGCATATTTGCATAGCCTTAAACAACCCTTACTATGTTTAGCACAATAGACTATTATACTCAATTTAAAATTGAGACATTATTTTTTAATGGGAACTAAACATATAAGCTAAAGGAAAACATAATTTCCATTTATTTAAAAAATATTTAATGCTGTTAATGATTGTTTTGAACAACCCTCAATGTAGGACATCTTGTGATATAAGTCCATCACATAAGAAATTGGTAACAGTAAATATGCTTTTTTTGCCCAATATAAGCATGTGACTTGTTCACTTTAAAACCATAAACTGAGGATGCTTTAGTTAAATTTGCCATCATTTTTATACATGGGTTTGCAAGGAACAAATTTCAAAACAAAATCCAAATACTGTGTATGGCTAATAAATATTAGTTGCCAAAACTAGTTTAATTATATAACCATATAAAATAATTTAGTTTAAAAAAATCAATGACCAAAAATATTTAGGGAAAATAAAAATTAAATGTTAATGAAATGTAAACCAACTAAACATTATCTTTATAGTGTAGGTATTTGCAAATGAATTTGACTGGAATTTTCCAATTTATCATTATGGTCATGCAAAAAAAAAACTAGCTAACTTATTGGAAAATAATTGAAAACTATTATAATCTTAAGGTCACACATTTTTTATATTCTACACCCTCAATAACTTATTTAAACAAATAAAAAATATTTTTAAACACACAATAGTTTTTATTAGGAACCAAAGAACCCAAAATTTGTCCAATCTTCATAAATAATATGTCCATAATAGTTTGATATTTACTCTTAATATTACAACTTCTTGATCTGCTTCTAATACAGTTTCTATAATTAGCCACATTATTGACCATAATATTCACCATTTGCAAGTTTATAAGTATTACACAAAAATTTTGGATTATTTCTGTGTAATAATACTGTTAGGATTGTGTCACATCATATCACAATGTAAATATAGAATATAGACAAAAATTTAAGAAAAATTTATGATATAAATTACTTTAAAGTACTGAAAAACTTATTAATATCACTTCACACACTAACATTGCCAGTGAATGAAAATTTGCAAATCCATACAGTAAACAATTAAAGACCAACATTTCAAAGACACTGACAGTAAAAGATTATGAAAATGTAAGTGTATTGATTTGTACATTTAAACTATGTAATTCAAATGGATGAAAAAGAGGGATAGAGGGACTAATCCTTAAATTGAAAGTTGGAGTCACCAGCAAGGGAAGCAATAACATGTCTAATTTTCCAGGGCCTAAGCCTTCATCCTCAGGACAGTAGGTCTAAACGTCATGCCAGCCCTAGAAAATTAGATATGTTATTTATTCCAGCCTGGTGTCACCAACTTTTTATTTAAGTTAAGGCAGCTACTATCTATTCTTCTTTCCTATACAACTGAACTATTTTGACGATGTCACATATTTACTTACATCATATATATATATATATATATATATATATATATATATATATATATATATATATATATATATACACTTATTTGGATAGGAAAGAGGGACAGACAGCAAGCAGTTGACTTACATTAAATCAACAGGTGGCGAATAAGTCAGCTGGGATGAAATAAAATTTCACTTTTTGGGGGGCTTGAGTCACCTTCCTCCTGCATGCTACCTGGGCAGTTCAGACCTACTTTCCCGAAGAATGGGCCACAGTCCATTTAAAATTGAAATTTTATATTGTCCTGGGTTTCACCACCTGTTGAGTTAAGGTAAGTCAACTGCTCTCTGTAACTCTTTACTATCCTAATGAGTTATTCAATTTGACAATTGTTACATTTCTTTATTTGATATATATATATATATAAACTAATTTGGTGACGAAGACACATTCAATCTTGGATAGGGAGAAATAGGAGGATCATGCTTTATATGAATTCATATGCTCAGGCATAGAATCACGCACAAAGAAAAGCATATGTTCAAAGCACAGAGTAGGAAGGAAGAAGGAAAGACTGAAAATATTTGACCCAGGCAGGACTTAAGCCTGGATGATCTACCCAGTACAGACACCTTAAACATCTCGACCACTGGGTCAAGTTCCTGACCAGGAAAATATAGACAGTCTTAGTATGGATAAATAGTTATTTTGAGGAGGAATAGAGAAGAGGGAATGAAGTATTAGGAGCAATCATTAAGGAATAAATACAATATTAGGAGCATCCATTAATGGATGCTTCTAAATTTGTATGTATGTATATATATATATAGTTATAATTGTCATAAAATATACCAAATAAGTATTCATTACCAATAAAAATTTGTAATTTTGATGATAGGAATAATTTTCTTGTAATATCATAACATTTTCCAATTTTATTACGCAGTATGTAAAGAATTGATGCATTGAAATTTACTGTGATTGAAGTAGTGTTATGTAATAATGTAAATGATTTTAGTCTCTACTACCTATGCAAATTCTTTGAAGGAAATTCCTACACGAAGTAAATAAAGTCTTAAATAAATTTTCCATTAAATTATTTATTATGTTGTTTTAGACTCAAATAAAGGAGGGAAAAACATCAAAATGATACAGATCAATGTTGAAAAAATCATTTTATTTCTTTTGATTTTACAGCAACACTGATCTCATTATAACTACTATGTAAATGACAAATAAACGAAGACCAAACGCTGTTCTTCACATCACAGCTTATAAGCATTCTCACAATTGATTGCATCAGATCTCAGAAATATGCTCTTGAATTTGTAGTACTGGAGTGGCATCCGCTTATATCACCACTTTCCACATTGCTAAAACCATCAACCATGTAAAGTCATTATTCATAAATTCTAAGTTTGAACATATAAGTATCCAAGGGCCAAAAGGAAAGTCATTACAAGTTAAAATTCTCAAAATTATACTGTTAACATTATTATATATATATAACAAATATTAATATTAAAAGAAAACTACTAAAGAATTAAGAAGTGATTATTTTAAAATGTCATATTTGAGTGATACACTTTGATACAGATTGCAGACATTTATTAAGATTCAACGTATCGAGGTTTACACTGCTAATATGTTGTATATAAAGCATATATATATATGAAATTTCTAACTAATTGAGAAAGTAAAGAAGAATCACAATGAAGTATGTGAAAAAAATATAATGAAATATTTATTTACTATTATAAGAAAAATAATTTAAGTAAACAGTCAATCTGGGTGCAACACTTGGAATCTTTTGGCCCTTAACAAGCTACAGTTAACATTTAAGGTGAATGCAATAGTTACACAAATAACTTCACTAGACCTGAATATGTACAGGGTATTTGCAAATGGATTTTGAAGGTTATGTAAATTAATAGAATCCTCAACATTAAATAATTACAAATTTACTATATTCAGCAGAGCCAGTAATAAGAAAAAAAAAAGCAAACGTGCATGCATGCCTTGGTAAAGACAATACTTTATGGTTTGATTTGTAGTTGTAGTTCCATTATTTAAACTTTTCTTCACAGTATTATTTCTGTTATCAAAAGGACTTCATATACAAAATTCTAACAGTTTATTACAAACTTATTTTTTTTAGATAAAGATAGCTTAGAGAAATTAGTAGGCTATTCCATTGTCTATGTTACAAAACAGCAAAGTTGGGAGGTAAAATAAAAGTGCAAGAAGTAATAAAAGCTGAAAAATAGGAGTGCTCAGACTAATATGCTTCAGCTCCAATTCTTAACCCATCTTTCTCTGAAGGAAAATATTGAAACTAGCTTTTCCCCCTCCACAGCTTAAATCACTCCTTGCACTTTTGATTTTATCTCACTTCTTTTCTCTTTTATAAGAGAGTAGTTTCAAGGATTAATGGACAGCATTCCAAAAAGTTAATTTCTATTAAAATTCTCATTTAATACATATGGTTTTTGAAAAATTATTACTATTTAAACAGAATTTTGAATATATGAAAGAAAGAAATTTAAACCCCTGCTGTTGATACTACTGCTACTACTAAAATGTTACACAAATTAATAATGGAATTTAATAAACAATTGTGAAATTATAAATTTTATGCTAGTTACATGTGAACAATTTCTCAAATTAACCATTTTTAGATTTATGAAATGTATGTGTACTGTTCCAACCAAATCACTTTAATTTATATGTTATGCAGCTGTGATATTTATAAGAAACAAAATCTAACAACCAAAATCGTGAAATAACTAGGGTAAAATTATAAGTTTAAGTTAAAATGCAATAGCCATACATTTGAAGAAAATTAAGGATAAATTCAATGCCAGAAAGTAAATATTCTATCATTCAAATACATTAACTGTCCACCTTATGTATACTGAAAACTAGGATGTAACACACAAATTATCTTAAATGAGAGAGAGAGAGTAATAAGCACCGTTATGAGAAAATAATAGAAAAAACATTTATGGTCAATCCTTTAAATGATAAAAATATAACAGAAGCATTTGAGGGTTTATTACTGACACCATTATAAAAAAAACTACTTTGTCCTATTATTTGTTTTATTCATTTACTTAAAAATACTTTATAAATGTAAACTTGCGATTTGTTAAATTTGAATAAGCATAAACATTTCAGCTGCATTGAACATCTGATATTACAATAAAATCCAGTAGTCTTAAATGAAATGCAACAATTCAAGCTTTTGATTTCTAATGCCTCATGCCTAATACATAAATTTTGAAGTTCACCACACATTAACAGTAATACATACATATTTTAAAAAGTTGAGAACTTATTTCTCAGTAACTTTGTCTCCTAGTAAATAATTTTGTAAAAAGTTCATTTTTCACTTGATTCACACTATTCTAAACTTTCTATTGCCAATAAGCAATATATAATTTTCCCTGTACAACGTTCCAAAAGCTGGAATCAATTTCATGGTACACATATCTTGTAGTTTTCCCTTGAAATTTACAATGATTTTTTAAAATATCACACATTTTATGCTAATAAATTTTCATGGGGAGTGTAGTGTGAAGTTGTTAATTGTAGTTCTACATAAATTCACACAAAGGAAAACAAGAAGCAATAAATGAAAAGAATTAAGGAAAGACTATGAGTAATCATTAAATTATGATATGGAAAATGACAATAGCTGGGCAAGAAAATTAACAAAAATAATTCTATATCAAATATTTAGACTAGAGACTACTTTCCCACATTCAAGACATAAACAATTACTTCTAGAAGTTACTTGACACAGGATTGGGCACATTATTTTTAGTTTTAAAAATGTACCAACATTTCACACTACAAGAGTCTAACTGTCCTAAAACAGAAAACAGTTCTAGTCCAACAGACCACAAAATCCCTTTTCAACTCACACTTTCATATAACCATAAGCCAATTTGTAATCACCAAAAATTATTTTACTTTTATAAACTTAATAAGCAATACAGACTTGAAAGTCTGAATGGTGCAACTTAGAACAGGATGTTCCTTAAAATATGTAACTAGTTTCTGGTTATTAGGTAATATTTTCATGCTATAGACATTTTTACCAGCTTTCACTCTGACCATACTCAATATAACTAAGCCTAGCACAAGGTTCACATTAGTTTTACCTATAACAACTGAATTATTATGGTGTTTATCAAATGAAACCCTCCCCTACAATAATATATCTCACACTGTCAACTGATCTGCAACACAAACACACAGCAGACAAAATACCAACATTCCTGGCCTACAGAAATTCAACACCATTCATATTGGGTTGCAATTCAACCTTGAAATAAAAAAAATGTAATTCTCCTTGTCTGACAAATTATCAACTTTAGATGCTTCCTTACAAACATCAGCATACTTGTCCAACAATGACAACTAGATATTTCCCAAAACATGGATGAGAATATGTAGTAAGCATGACTTGCACTACAATCACTGTAACCCTACACAATACTCAAAAAAAATCACACATACAAAGGAGGAAAAAAGAAAAAATACATGAGCCACATCTTCTAGAAATAGCATTCTGAGTTCTGTCCAACATTTTACATTGGCCAAATTAAAAGTCCTTTGCTCAACCTACAGTAGCACTGCCAATTTATACAAAACAAAGTACACAATAGCTTCTCACACACCTGATATCTCCTAAAACCCTATCCTACAATAGGTAAGTAATTGTTTTCTATTCTTGAAACTACGCATTCCAATATATATCATAAATTCTAAACAAAAATATCACTTCTTCCTTCTCTACTGCACAGTATGAACGGTCAGCCTGCATAATGTACAGGTCTTTTGGAAGGAGGCTAGTGATTACACAAAATTTATATCCAACACGGCAGGACAATCTATCAATATCAGGCAAATCTTTAATTCTCAAACTCTGTTGCCCTTCCACATCAATTATGGAATGGTGTAACACTCCTTCCTGAAGAAGGAGGCTGAGAGCTTCCGAAAATTTGGAGAACAAACTTCAGTTCCTCATGGCGACACCGCACTTCACTTTTAGGTAAGCCACAACCTATCTCTCTGTCCTTTCCATACCAATATTGCAATTTTATAAATATATATATATATATATATATATATATATACATTGTTAATTAATTTAGTAATATGGACAGGAAAGAGAATGGCTGACTTACCTTAAATTGAAAGTTGGTCCTGAAATTCCTATAGTATAGAGCATATAAAATTTTCATTTTAAATTAAATCTGTTGATTTATCAGTTAGAAAGTGAGGATATAGTCAATTTCCTTTCATGAAAGAGCAAAGTTAATGTCCTGAGAATAATTGCAAGGGACATATGAAAGTTATCATGATTTTACTGAAGAAGAAAACTGCATTCCCACCTTCACAAACGAATTTTCATGTAGCAAACATAACGTAATGAAGACGCCTAGTAACATACAAATGGAACTGATTTACTTTTTAAAACAATCATGCTTTAAAATGAAACTTATTGATCAAAATGCTTCTGACATAATTAATTTCTAGAGTTCATCACAATGTGAACATTTCCCAGAGCTACGAAAAGTTGCAAAAAATTATATACATCACTTTGGAATGACATACAGATGTTAACAAGTATTATCAACAATGAAATTTATTAAAGAAAAATTAAAGGTCAGGAATAACTGGTACAAATTTTAAGAATTCTCTGCTGCTCTCAGTAACAAATTTATCACCAAACATTAAAAGACGAGCAAAATCAAAACAGGCTTAAAAAATTCATTAATGGTAAGTAATGTTCATGTTTTGTAATAGAAATTGTTTTACATGCAATAAGTAAATCATTTAAAAAAGTTAATTATGTCTATTAAAAATGTTATTGAACACACGCCAGGACTTGGACAATTCCAGCTAGCAGAAAGAACAGATGAATAAAAGTTCCAAGATGACCTCCTCTCTCTGTATCAACAACAGTATACCAGAGTTATCTTCATCAAACAAGACTCCAGCACCAAAGGACTACCATGAAGAGTATTCCTGACTATTATAGATTAAAATGGCATAAACTAATTAATTTAGTTATTCTTTTTCCTCCCCTAAGTGAAGCAGATTTTATCTTTATCTCTACTTACCAACCCCTAAACATGAACATAAGACAGTATAAAAACTTCTCCAGTTATATCGTGCATCTGAACTTGTCTTCAAAAAATTAGTGCATGGCATGCAAAGGGTTGGCCGACAAATCCTATAAGAGGGTCAGTGCTAAGAATAGGTAGAATTGGTGGCGTTTTGACTGGGTATAATTAACTATAGGCAATTGTGTTTTTGACAGTGCAGCAGTGGTTAGAAATACGTTCAGGAAGAGGTTTTTTGACTGGACAACATAGAAATCAGGGCCGAGTTTGTAGTTATCTGGTTCAAGATGTAGGAGGAGAGGCAGGTAGCATTTTCTTTAATTTCATAGGTGGCTGTTTGTGAAGAATTCTCAAGGAGTAAAGTAGATTGAAGATAGGGCAGGCATGTCATCCATTCCTACCATACAGCTGGTAACTTGGGTTAGATGGGGCAGTGTGGGTGTGGGGCAAACAAGGATGTTACAGAGGTTGGGAGGTGTCCAAAGGCAACCCTTGGGCAGGTTGGATGTTTTTTTATATGTGGGTTGGTTGGGGTCCAATGCAGGGCAGGCAGCATATGGACACGAGTTTTTGTAGTAATGGAAAATTGATTTTGGTGAGGTGAACTATGTGTTTTATATTGATCAAGGGCAAGGTTGGGTAGTTGAAAAATGGATATTACCCAGGAAATTTGCTTTTGGCCCACTTAAAAAATTATCATCTCCTATCGAGTTCCCACACCGATAAAATCTGTCCCTCCACCTTTTTATCTGCTTTCAAAAATCTACAAAAATATTTCTCGTTTTGTGGATGAATCCCTCTGGGCAGTAGTCAAAAAGCAACCTTCTTTCATCAAGATAAGAACCATTTCCTCCCTGACTCCGTTAACTCCAAAAACCAGTTGCAGAAACCTAGGTCAGACAGGAAGTGTGACACACTCCACGCCTGTCCATCACACATGCTATCACTCCTGAAGAAGGAGGCTAATGCCACTGAAAATTCTGAGTGGCAACACATTAATTTCAGGTATTTTCCCTCTTTCCTTTCCATGCAAATTGTTTTAATTATTTAGACAATATCACACATCCCTACTCTCTCACACACACACACACAAACATAAACATATAGATAGGAAAGAGACGGTTATTTAATGTGACCTTGTCACATTTTCCTAAAACTGAACACGTTATTTTGATTTAGAGTGATAGCCTATATTCTTATATATATATATATATATATATATATATATATATATATATATATATATATATACACACACACACACACACAAATACTATGGATATTCAAAAATATAAATGCACATAAGATCCTTGTGTATATATTAATTTTACCAACACAATAGTGTCAACTAAGAGTAATGGACACCTGTTATTTTGAGTGGAGTGATATGCCTATATTCTTATAAGCACAATGACATCCAATTACGATGAGGGACACTAAGATTTAAATATAGAAGCCATATCGGCAGTAGTGAAATGTACTAATGTTAATCATTAGTGATCAGATTTGTGATGAACTCGGACAAGGAAACTTCATGTGTTGGGGAGGATGGTCTGCCTCTATCACATACAGATAAAAGTCTATTAATGACACACACATTCAAGAATAGGTAATACATCTCAATAAATTTGTTATGCAAGAGTACTTTACTGCAGCCTAATAGTAATCAAAATACAAAATTTGAACACTATTTGGATGTTTCTGCACATTTCACTTCTCAATTTATTGGGATTTGATAAACAGGGGTAGAAAATTGCAGGAGTGGTGTCCTGTTGCCACAACTATTTGTATGTCCACTTGAATTAAAAACTTCATGAATGGCCTACTTTGAGTACAAATTCACACACTTTTTTAAAACATGAAGAAAAATCACAGAATGTGACCTTTGAACAGTTTTACCATACAAATGGTCTTCCTAGTCTTAAATCCTGCTCATCAAAAGCCAAAACAGTTTACTGGATAAAATGTAATGGAAATTCTTCACAACAGTTACCAAAAAAATTGGTGTTAAGATAATTTTAATGGGAAAATTACACTCTAGTGCTGACTGACAAGACATACTCCTAGCCACACGTTTCTACTAAGCTGGAAAGTGCAAGAAATACAAATTATCAGAAATTTTAAGAAGTATCTCATTTGAACACAGAAACCTTCTTGTAATGAGTGAAAAGAACAAACCCGAAATGTTGGCAATAAATTATTGTGATGTCTTATGATACTGCAAAATAATCAACATATTTGAAGTTGATATCAAATATGCAATACATTAACAAAAAAAATTTAGTTTCATACATTTTTAAGATAGGAAGGCATTAATTGATATTTTATTAACACACTCACCTGCTTCGCCGTCGCCTTCTTCTATCATGACTAGATTTAGACTTTTCAAGTTTTTCTTTCAAGTGACGAATTTCACCAAAATCATAACCTTTCCTATGAAATTGTTTCCAATCAGCAGGCAACTCTGTTCGATTACTTCGTTTGCTTTCACCATGTCTTCTTTCTCTTCTTCCATCTCTATTACTCTTTCGATCTCTATCATCCTCACCTCGATGACGGTCAGATGATGATTTTGAAACTTCTGCTACTGTTCCCTCACTGTCCCCGACACTAGACATTTTATTTGGTAATTTTTCATTATCTCGGCACCCAGAATTGTCATCTACAGCATCAGAATGTAATTTTTGAATGTCACCCATTGCCATGGTAATTAAAGGCTCTACAATACCCTTTGGTCGAGCTGAAAGAAAGTAGAGAAATTAAGAATAATAAGTGATGAGTGTACATCAATATTATTTTTGCCACATAATATCATCAGCATTTCAAAACAATTGTCAAGCCGCAGCTGCTCTTTCTTGCTTTTCCTTATACACAATTTCCTAGCCTTAAAATAATTGAGTACAAGGAAGATTAATTACCACTACAATTGGCTATCTACTGAAGCTTAGGACCACAGATGTATCACTCAAATGCAACTGCTGTTCCCTTAAGGAAAGCATAATCTCTTTATTATTTTTACATCATTATGTATTATGATAAATATTTAGAAAGCTGATTAAGCCAACAAAAATAATTAATTTAAAATCGATATTAGCTGTAATCATATAATAAGTAGCAAAAGTAATTTAGTTTTACTTTCTGAACATGTCACAGTATACCAAATTAAACAAAAGCAAGGATACAAAGTTTTAAAATGTATAGAAATATACAAATGTGTGTTACAGAACCATAGACAGTTTTTACAAAAAAAAAGTTAATTATAAATAAAATAATTTAACAATGATCTTTCTCTTTTTCTAAAACAAAACAACTTTAAATTTAACAAAACAAATACAAATTATGATAAAATAAAAATATACAAGTAATTTAAAATAATGAACACAAAATAACAAGATTCATTTAAATTAAAGGTGTCTCAAATGAATTAATAGTGTATAAAAAAAACATGAAACTTACTAGGCAGAAGAATGGGCTGAGCAAGCAGAGGCAATGGTCCAGGATTTGGCAAATCAGTCATAGATAACAAGCCAGCTCCATAACCCAATCCTCGCATCTTCATCTCTTCTCGTTTTATTTCTTCAATAGCATAGATAACTGCTTTTGCCTTGTCCTCCCGAGAAGAAGTTTTTTTACTTTTACGTTTATCTTTCTTTAAGTCATTTGTTGCAGATGAATTTGACTGTATTGCAGAGTTAACATCTGTTCCTTCTAGTACATCATCTGCTGTGCCTCCAACTGTAAAAGCTTTAGCAGGTCCAGTCCCTGCAACACGTCCTGTGGCCTTGCGAGCAAAACCAAATGACAAACCAGCACCTCCACCTTGCTTTGTCATTGAAAATGCAAGAAGACGTTTCTTAGCTTGAGCACGACCTAGAACTGTGGTGCGAGTTGCAGAAGAGCGACTGGGAGGTAATGGTGGAACACATTCTTCATCAGCTGTAGCTCGACTAGGAGAATATCTAGAAATACACAACCTATTAAGAACAATTTCTATATAAATGTTCTCAAAATAATGATTTGGCTTTAAAAGCAATAAGTATGTTATATTTAACAAACGTTTAAAATGCTAGCAATTTAAAAATAATTAAAACTTTATCATCTTCCCAAATAAAAATATTAGAATGTGAATGATTTTTTCAAATACTAATAATATTAACAAAATCAAAACAATGTTCAAGAAAATAATTTTATCAAACCAAATTTAAAATACATGTAACATTTAGAAGTAATTTCTCAACTTGAGCATAAAACTTGTGGTACAAACAACGAATCTGAGCATAATTAATACTTTAGACTTTAAGAATAATATACAGCATCACGAACCCAATTAAATACTATGGTAAGGTAAGGTACACACCTCAAAATTCTCAGTTATAACAAGTTGTAATAAAACTACACTGTAAGTGTAAATTTTATGAAAAATCAACAATACCCTACATATCCCAATAAAGAAATCAAAAAGAAACTATTTTTAGGAATCTGACATATGATAAACATCTAGATTGGTCTCAATACCATTTGTACAATTTCAAATTATCCTCGAAGATTTGTGTATATTTTCACAAAAGAAATATACACAAACAATTTTCAACATACAAGTCTTTCAAGCAAGGAAATATCCAATACATACAATTAATAATATAGTTAAGGGAGAGAAATATTACACCCAAACCACAAGAATAACAAAAATCTATATTTACCATACATTAAAAAACTTGCTAAAAAGAGAAACATAATGTTAATTTTATTTATCCTCACATCACTTAACATAATCCAGAGTAAAATGAAGACAATTCAAAGCTTTATTCACTCTATATAAAAGTTGGGGGAGTGGTAAAGAAAAAGCCCTATGTCCAGAATTTATATCTGAACCCCTAGCTAGTCTGACCCAAATTCACATCATCCCTGAGCCACCACCAATCAAAACTGGCCAGTGTGACTGGTCTCTTCCTGCTGGATCAAATTCACAACAATCTTCATTCGTTAGCAATTTTCTCTTCTGTCATATCATCCTTAGTTGCATCCTTATGCCACTTGAGGAAAATGTGACAAGGTCCAGTTAAACAAACATTTGGATAAAAAAAGGGACATCACAGTTGACTTACCTGAAATCAAATTGAATTTGAGCCCAGCCGGCAGTTCAGAACTTCATTCCTGACTAAGTGGATTATTTGAAATACTATGATCTGCTGGATCAACTGTTGATTTCAGTTGACTATACTATTTCTCTTTCCTATCCATATATATATATACACAAACACAATGTTAAGGACTCTGATTTTATGACAATGTCAAAATATTGGATAGAAATATAGGAAAGGGTTTTTAAGGAAAGCATATGCTCAGGAGTAGAATTACGCACAAAGCAAAGAATATGAACAATGTGTACAGAGAAAAGAAAAGATTGAAAATTGAACCAAGATGTTAAATTACATGGAATTCTTTAAATTAAGGTCTAAAATTAAATAGCCAAAAAAAATACAAACAGTAATTAAGATCTGGTGGTCGGTTTGTTTTAAGTCATTTTTGTTGAGGCTCTAGAAAAATTGAGGTTGTAATTGCTGCTATGGTTGGATTAGTGTGATGTTGAGTTTCTAATGAGGGAGTCAAAGGATTTTCTTTATTAATCTTTGACTGTAGGTATGTTAAGGTCGCTGTGTAGATCTCTCTTCAAATAATTCTTAAGTTTTTACTTTGAATTACTTGGATTGTCTTCATATTGGTTTTAGCTGCTTCTCTGCAAATGGTGGAAGCATATTGCTCTAGATATGCTTGATTAGAGAGGTATAGATTAATTTTTATTGTTGATTTGGAAGTTGGGGACTTACAGTGTAATAATGGTTTGAGTTGAGATTGATTATGTGTTGTGACCAGGTTAATTTGGAGCCTAACGTTAGATCAAGATAAGTGTATACGGATTTATTAGTTATCAGCAAGTTATCAAGATACATTGTTGTGAACTGAATTTTTTATAACAAGAATGAGATGACGGTTGAGTTGCTAGAATTTAAGGTAATGTGCCATTTTTTAACCCGTGCATTTAAGTCATAAAAACATTTTTGTCAAGCGGTATACAATATTTCGTTATGGTAAAGAGAGAATTGAAGGAGCAACATAGACAATTCTGAGTCGAAGAAAATGTTCAAAAAGTGGCTGAAAAATTTTGATATGATTTTTGTACATCTACAAGGTTAATTGAGGAGCTTACTGGAATTACTAAAATAAACTGTGCATTGCATTATAACTGAAAATTTCAGAAGAAAAAAATATCTGTTTTTGCGTTGTGCCCCACTAACTCACTGACTATCAAAAAGATTGCAGAGTGGAAATTTGCAGACACAAAATGATCGGCCAATAGGGTCCCAGACTTATGTCTTACATTGAAACAGGTAATGAATTATGGTATTTTCAGTACCAACCACTTACAAAAACCCCAAAGCTATAAATCTTTGATATAAGAAAAAATACACCTGAAGAATGGCCATCTCAATACACTGCTCAGTTTTCTTTGATTCAAAAGGGATTATCCATAAAAATTTGCTCCAGAAGGTCAAATGGTAAATGCAGATTACTACTTGGGTGTTTTAATACATTTATGGGTGAGGATTCTTCATGATAAATCTGAATACCAGAATCAAGAAACTTTGTGTCTGTTGCACGACAATGCACTGGTGCTGAAAAGCAAGTATGTAAGTGATTTCTTGGTTCAAAAACGAATTTCAGTGCTTGAACAATATCCTTATTCACTTGATTTGTCTCTGAGCAACTTCCAAAACTACAAATGAAAGGAAAGAATTTCAACACAATTTCAGATATCAATAAGGCTACGACCATGGTTTGGAAGGCAATTTCAAATGTCTAGTTTCAGAATTATTTTGAACAATTTTTCCAACACTTCCAGTTGTATATCTGCTCCCAAGGAGACTATTTAGAATAAAAAGTCAAGTTAAATAGAAGTAAACAACAACTTGTGTTTTATTTCGCATGATTCACTCCTTCCCTGTGGGACTGAAATTGTGTGTCTATATATTTATATATGGAACAAATACAATGTCAAGTGGATGTTTCAATCAAGTGTTTGGTTATTTTTCAGAACAATAAAGCAGAGTTTTTGTGACAATTCATAACCATAGATAAAAGATAGGTCCATCACTTCAAACTGGAGATGAACAAATAGTCAAAACAAAGGACCAAAAGGGGAGAATCGGCTCAAACAAAGGTGAAGACAGTTCCATCAGCTGCAAGGTAATAGTCAGTTTTTTGGGATGCAATGGGAAAAACAATGAAGTCAATATTATGCAAACTTAATGCAGCATTTAAGTGACAAAATTAAAGAAAAATAACTTATTTGGTGAAAATAAAGTGTTGTTTCATCACCAATTTACACATACATAACCACATTGGCCAACATCAAAGAGTTCAAATTGCTTACATATGTACCCTATTTGATTCAGATTATTTTCTCTTCTTAACCTGACAATATGGCTCAGTGATAAAAGATTTACAAAAAATGAAGAAGTGGAGTTTACAGTTGATGGATGTTTTGAGAAAACTTGACACACTTATTACTATATATGGCATAGAGACTCCAACTCTCAGCTGCTATATCTCGTTTTCCTGTCCATATTAATAATATATGCCAAAGGGGCCTTACACCTCAAAACAATTGAATAATTTCCTCCTGTATGTCATGTCTCTCAATTTCAGTTACGCCCCATAGATATTTGACATTTTCAAAATAAATAAAATAATTGGAATGGAAAGTAAAAGGCGATATTAGATTGCTGACAAATGAGGCTTTAAACATGCTAGAAAGTTGTCCTGTAGACCACAATTGTTTTTTCCTGCCATAATATTTTTAAATGCCACATGAAAATTTGTTCCCACTTAATATTTAAATAAATTCTAAACAAAATGTAGTCTGTCCATTATTCTCCATTTACAAAATTAAAAAGACCTATTTTCATATGATTCAGAATTATCAATCAGAGCACTATTAAAAAAGATAAAGTACACTTAACAACAGCCATTCATATAAACCAATAATTCAAATAGCATAAATAATTGCTTCACACACTACTAACCACCACCCTATGCTACCAGTGATTGCTCATTTGGTGAATATGAAACAGAGAAAGAGATTATGGCCCACACAATCATAAAAATTGGAGTTCATGGCATAGAGAAATTATTTAAATGCACACTTAGTGTCTGTTCCTTATGGCTGTATAATAGTTATGGACATTAAAAATCAAACTTTTGAAAAGCACCTTTTGCATACAATAATACAATTAACTCTAAGAAACATTATAATAAAGTATGTACGGAAATGTTGAGCTTGTTATATGTCTAGTATTGATTAAAGTTTGGATGGCAGATTCTCACAGAAGTAGTGGCAAAGTCCCAAAGTTGGGAAAAATGTTGAGTTTATATTTTGTATTCAGACTTAATTATTGTACTCATTACTTTTTTCTAACTTATTGAGTAATATATTTATTCAATATAAAATCTTTCTATTTCACTAAACAAGTAGACAATACTAAGCAAGGCTCTACATAATAAAAAATAACAAAAACCAATTCTAGAAGACCCTGAAATAATAAGCATGACAATATATTGTTCTCGGAGTTCAACCGGGTTTTGCATAATTATATTAGAACGCAACGTTTCAACGACTAAAAGCTCTGTCGTCATCTTCTAATTATGCAAAAACTAGTTGAACTCCAAGAACAATATATTGAACAACTACACTGGGAAAGGCTTCAATCTTTAATAAGCATGACCTTTCTCTATGCCATATTTCCTGCAACTGCTAAATACACACATCCCTGCCAATAAAACTTCACACCTATTAATCAAAATTTGGTTGACATGTACATGCTGTTTATCAAACATTAACTCTCTCTCTCTCCACTTCTGACAATATACACACCACCATGAAAAAAATATTGTCTTCCAAAATCTAATACTATCTGAAAATGAGGCACTACCCAACATCTTACATTAAACAAACACAAGCCTACCATAATAGCATGTTTACAAATCACCACCATACGGACAAATAAAATACAATGAGCTTATCAGTCATGGTTTGAACATAAGTCAATTTAATATTAATTGTGACAGATATTCAAAAATATTTTTGAGTTTCTTTTATGATTTAAAGATTTGAATGAATTCAGATAGTTGAGATGTTAGTCAGAGCTATTCATGATTCAGGAAAGAGCACATATCAGGGGAGTAAGAATAGTCATTCTAACAATGAGAGCTATATAAAATCAAGTAGATCTATGTCTACAAAGACTGAAGAACTCACACTTATGTACACAACTAATCCACCTCTCCCTAATAAAAAAAACCTGTATGTACTGTTAAAATGGTGAGTCTCTCTCTCTACCACTTGTAATTTTTCTAAATCTCATTCCCATAACCTCCCTTAAATTTCAGTTTCTCCTCCAGAAAATCAGACAAGAGAACTTTAATACAAGCACAAAAACCAAATTCCTTTGCTTCTAATTCAACTAGTAATTATGCATAAATTACATCTGAAGGAAAATCTGCAGCCCATTTTTCTTCAAATAATACATATTTAAGTTTCATAGACATCTATTACAGTCCTAGTTGAAGTTGTGTGTGTGTGTGTGTGTGAGAGAGAGAGAGGGGGGGGGGTTGTTATTAACTTATATGTGTGAATTGTGTATATTTCCCTTTTTCTTCACCATTGAGTTTGCTGGCATGGTTACATTTTTGTGTTGCACTCTAGTCTGCAATCAAATGGAAGAAAGATCCTAACAAGTATAATTAACTCAAAAATTTAAGGACTCCAAATTTCACATTATTGATATCTTTCTCTAATGGGATGGTTTTTATTAGGCCTATTAATGAGATGGGGGGGGGAATTGTTTCAAATAGTGGAATATTGTCATACAATAAGTTCAATATTTATTTTGCATATACAAATTCAGAATCACAAATTTGTAATATTTGAACTATATAAATGAATTTTAGAGATCAAATTCTAGTTTTCTGTTGTCATTAGAGAGAAAGATGAAGAAAAATAACTGCTTAACAATTTAAACGTAAATATCACAAACACTTTTGAAAATTAAAAGCAGTATCCTACAGTATATGATAAATATGAATAGTAAATTGAGTTTTATACAATTCCAATGAAATTCTTTAAAACAAAAACTCACAATACTCTTTTTTCATCAGAAGAAATGGAACTGATCTCCTAATATCCAATATGTACTATATAGTAATCAAACTTAAAAAAAGATCCTGAAACATTCAGATACCACAACATAGCTCTGAACTAGGTAGCCTGCACTGCTGAACAGCAACTGCAGACAGCTACCATTGTCCTTGACACTTCAACATTAAATACTTTATGGCAATGCAAATTGCAACTGATTTTTAACAATTCCAGGTGTGAAATGTGTCATGGAACTTACGTAAGGTTATTTTTTAGCTGAATAACAGCTGTAGAGGCTATTTTTGTGTTGAGTCATTTTAATCCTAAATAATACAAATTAATTTAATGAAATCCCAAATCATAAATTCATCATAAAAGATTCCATATATATCATTTGCAAATAACTAATAGAAACATGTAATAAAATCAAGAAAAATTAGACAATCAACAAATCATATGAAGACAAGGCTAGCTGAAATAAATATAACTTTGATTTAGTTATTCTATAAAAAGACACCCTTTCTGATTATTTATAGTTACCTGTTGGAGTCATCTTGAAGATCTGCAGAATCTTTTGGCAACGGTGGAGGTGGTGGTGGAACTAATGGCAATATTGAAGAAGAAATTTGAACAGGTGGTGGTGGAACTGTAGCACTGAATTGCACTCCACAAGATGGCAATGGAATATTATATGTTGAGACTGACACCAAAGGTGGAGTGTTGGATGGAGCAGTTTCATTGCCAGAATCAGTTTCGCCGGGCAGAGGTATATCCATCACTTTAATTCTATAAGGAAATATATACAATTTTTAAATCAGTCTACATTATGAAAAGAACAAAACTTAAACACTATACTTACATTTGTGAAGACAAAGTTAACTTTTAATAATTGGTCATCTTCACATTTCAATTTTAATTTGATTTTCCTTCCCATAACACTCAATACAAGAGACGTAAAGTTCAATCACTTCTTTGTAAATCCGTTGTAGCCTCAATAACGAAACTATATTACAGCATTAAACAAAATAAACTTGCAAAACGTATCAAGTGACATTTTGTTACATTTATGCACTTCAATGATATGTTTAAAAATCACTAATAACACGATAAACAAGAAATATTCGCCATTTCCAGTAAAGATACTTCTAATCAAAGTCAAAGACAATTGAGTGATTATGTCTTTGACGAAAGATATATACATGCATGGACGACCATGACTGCCAATTTTAAAGAGTAAACTGTGAAAAGCGAATAGGTTTATAATAAACACACACTCATATATATATATTATTTGCAAATATTAAGTAGGGTGCAACAACAGAAACAACAAATGTAATTGAAGATGGTTTGTAATATTTATTTCTATCCTCCTGGCACACAAAAAAAGAGGATACTTACGCACTCCATTACCTTTGAACTTACCTTGCAGGACAAACGGACACCCTAAGCCACGCAGAGCGTCGCCCAACATCTCCTACAGCACCATGGCCGGGATGATGAAGATACGTTCAACAATTGCGGGCTGTAGAGCCCTACGTGCCTAATCAGTCAGCGTGTGTCAGGAACAGCACACGTAAACATCGAAGAGTCGCCGTCGTCACCCCGGCACTTCGCCTAGAAGATGTCGACAGGGCTTGTGTCGTCGAAACGTCGCGGTTTATTCGCTGTTGCTAGAATGAAATATGCAATATTCAGTGTGTCTCACGGGAAGTACATGAATGAACATAAAACAAATGCTACTATCCTATCGGAATAGTAATGGAAGAGAAGAAGAATGCTTTCTGAAAGAAGTTCGGACATGGAATCAGCTACTATCAACAGTAGAGTGGAATAATGAATATACGAACGGATACGAACAATTACAGAATGCTACATACTACGAGATTAAATAAAAATATTTTATAATATATATGAGCAGACCCATATTTACATCTAGACTACATAGGAATTAATTTCACATCTAAACTATAATCCCCATCATTTATTAAAATCTGTTTATTACCAATATATTTCACTTTAGCCTAATGAATTTGTTCGATATCATCGTGTAATGCAAACGTATCTTTTTCTTTATATTCCTATAAATAATATTGTCGTCCACAAATAGTCTGAATCCCAATTTAAAATAGTCGGGTTCTTCATGAATGAATATAAGAAATCATAATATTGATCCTACTTTGAAGATTTGTAGAACTACTGATTATACAATTCTTAGACGTAAAATTTGTTAATCAATTTTCTCTTATTGTGTTCTATCAACTAAAAATTTGAGTAACTCTTATCTATCCTTGTTCCAAGTAAATCACTCCATAATACATCATATTCCATTTCATCAACTTTTTGTAGAAATCAATGCTTTTTCCAACCTATATACAATTACTATCAACATAAGGGTGTTAACTATTGAAATCTCAACTCGCAAACCGCGTTGCCCTTAAAAAACACTTCTTCAGATTAATCCTTGTCCACGCTAGCTGATATTACGAGGATGAGTCAATAAGTATTTTCTCCTATTTTTTCTCTTTTATTTGCCAATAAAATTAAATGCAATTTACACAGCATGAACCGACAATATTAATGATAAAATTTTCACTTTTAAATATCGTCTCCGTCTATTTCCACAGTTTTTGTCCACCTAATATTGAGGGAATGTATTCCACTGCGGTAAAAAGCGTGGTCTTGCTTCCTAAGCCATCATCGCACGAACGTTTTCATCTTCAAAGTGAATCCTACGATATGCTTCATTTAGTGGTCCGAACAGATGGAAGTCTAATGGTGTTAATGCAGGGCTGAATGGTGGATGATGCAGGACTTCCCATCCAATTTTCACAATCTCTTCAGATGTGTGATCTTGCATTGGCATGCAAAAGAAGAACATCCGCCACTGATTTTTTGGGCGAACTCACTGAAGGCGTGCTTTAAGTTTTTTGAGGGTGCTGTCGTATTGAACAGAATTTATTTTGCATCCCTACTCCAAAAAGTCAACCAGAATCAATTTGCATCCAAGAATACTGTGGTCATAACTTTCCCTGCCGATCGCACAGTTTTGAATTTTTCTTCTTCGGCGAGGTAATGTAATGTCATTCCATTCACTGCTTCTTTGATTCAGATTCAAAGAAATGAAACCAAATCTCATCTCCAGTCAAATATTTCCCCAAAACACCACTCCCTCCAAATTGAAGCGTTCCAAGAGTTCAGAAGCTAATATTTTTCTTGTATCTTTATTATGTTACCCACCGTTACACAAACTTTTTAGTATCCCAGTTGTTGAATAATCGTCAGTATATACCCCTTTGCTGATGGTCAGATTGAGAGACAATTTATTTGTTATTACCCGGCGGTCCTTTCGAAGGAGCTCATCGACTCGCTGAATGTTGCGTGAAGTCATTGCAGTAACCGGCCTGTTGTTTCGCTTTTCATCAGTAAACAATGTTTGCCCTTCAACTTTGTTACAGCGACGAATCCATCGCCGAACATCCACTGCTGCATCACCATATATATTTTTCATCTTTTCATGAATGCGAATGAGCGTTTCACTTTCCGCATTTAAGAATCCAATCATCGAAAGCTGTCCAATACGTATGTCAATGTCAGCCATTTTTCAAGAGGGTGCAGTGTTCCCATCTGTTGAATTCGGAAGTAATACATTTCTAATTCCGTCTACATAATTTCCAATAGTGTCTAAATTTTAAAATCAAAATCATTAAGCACCAAATTGATACCTTTTCGAACACGAAACTATTTTTCCTCGGTACATATTTTAAATTGAGTTAATTTTTTGAACAAGTCACGGAAAATTGTTGCTTTTTCGCACAATGATGCCCCTTAATTGTTTTTTTTTTTAAAAAAATCCTTTGATTGTGGTTTTTTAATATTACTTAAAATGTACGAATATTATTTTTGTTTTGAAAATATAAAATACTTTAAAATAAGAATTATAATTTCTGAAAAGTTCAAATTTATTTTGATTTCCTTGCTTATGCTGCACGCTGCTTCACAGCATGTCTCGGTTGTGTTTGGAGGCTAAGAGCTGTCCGATTTGTAACACAGAAATGAGACAGCTTGTTGAGCTTTATGTTTGGCGCAAGGGCAGATGAAATGTATACTGCGCATTTCTCATTCCAGACAGATATTCTGTGCTCAGAAACTTAGAGCACTTACATGGTCAGCTGGCTGCATTAGGGGTAACAGGCGTGACGCGTGTCGGACAGTTTAAAGTCTTCGATATGGATGCAGAAATTCTCACTGTTAAAACATAATTATTATGAAGGTTCTTAAAGTTAAGAGAAAATAATTCATATTAAATTAATTTATGTAATGTAGCACATCAGTACATATCCAACAGCCGCCACTGGGAAATACTCATCCTGTACGGATGATATTGGTGATCCGAAAATAATTAATCTGAAGTCGTTCAAAAGTTCTTTGTATAACTTATTCTCCGTGGCCTTGGCTCGTGCGGTGCAAAAGCTGTTATGACTTTCCTAGTCAAATACCAAACGTCCATATCTACAGGCTTGTCCATTTCTTATTTAGAAGAGAAGAAGAAGTTGACTGAGAGGATGGATGCTTATGAAGATTTGGAGCAAAAGCCACCGAACAACTGAAAATCATAGCTTTTTTAATGTCATATACAAATCAGATACCGGAATTCTTAGGCCCCTTTCAAGCAGCGATTTTATGAGGCCGAATCACGTCGCCGGTACAAAAAAGTAAAGCCGATCTCTTGTGGTGTATGGGGTCAGCCTGGCTGCCTCGCATCACAGAGGTCTCCGGTTCGAATCCCGGCGAGGGCATGGATGTTTGTGTGCGTGAGAGTAACTCTCGTCAAATCAGTCCCCTGACAAAAGCAAAAAATAGTTCCCATAACTAGTCGCTAATAATCAAAGCTGTTGAAGCGACTGTAAATAAATCAATAATAATAATAATAATAATAATACAGTAACGCCAGAGTCGCCTGTGAGCTAGCTGCCTCTCTCCTCTCCCTCACACTCTCACGCGCTTGTCGCTTCCATTCTCATTTCGACAGCCTCCAAACCAACATTTTCCTTTAGATTAAAGTAAAAATTGGACGTTTTGGAAGCATTAATTTTGTGATATTTGGCTAGGAATGCCGAGAAAAGGGAACTGTAGGTACATCTCATGCACGAAGGACGTGAACAAAAAGGTGCATTCACTTTGTTGTCTACGAAATTTTTCAATTATTTTAAGATCCGCGATTTTGAGAAAGCTATATTAAACAGAGGATCATTAGTTATTTCTAGGAGATACCTGTCTATAATAATTCCAAAGTAGTAAACAATACACGATTTTCTCATTGTCGGCAATTAGGCCTATTATAATAAACTTCTTGATACAGACAGAAAACAAAATTACTAAATATGATAACTGAACAGAACGGGGATTCCTTATTCTCTCTTTTGCTTAATATCCTTTTGTGAGCTACCAGAAAGACCATCGCGAGGTACCGTTTGGTAACTCCTGGTCAATGATTTAATGTCATAAGACTTGATATGTCGCGATGAGATGAATACAAAACAATGAATATATTTACAGATAATTCAGAATAGCATTAATATTTTATATGCGGCTACTTTTAAAATCTCATTAATTTTGTTCATTTATATTTTTATATATTTAATATTTATATTTATGATTATAATTATCAGGAAAAATCTGCATTCTTGTACACCATTTACGTAACTTTTAAATTATTTAACGTTGTACGTAACTAATAAATTTATCAATTTAGCAGTCTTACTTGTCGTGTAAACTTCCCTGTTGTGCACTTCATCACTATACTTCAAAGACATCACCAATCCCCAAGCGTTTTCTCTCTTCATTTTATCTGAATAATTAGTATCACTATTAACTCATAAAGCGGGATGAAAATGAATTAATTTTATTTAAATATTATATTTTAAAAAAGACTTATTATATTTTCATTTCAATGAGTTGATTATTTAACTTGTTAGAAAATATATCCAAGTATCATAGCATTCGAAGGACGCTGTCAACAACATTAACACACTGACATTATTGGAAATAATTATATAATTTTTTATACATATTTATAAAATTATTTTATAAAAAATAAAACAATAGATCAAGAATGAACAAGCACTAAGATACATTATACATATTTATAAAATTATTTTATAAAAAATAAAACAATAGATCAAGAATGAACAAGCACTAAGATACATAAGGAGAGCGTGAAACGGAAGCGAGAATCGGAATGCACGTGCTCGCCGTGTGAAATTTTGCCCATTGTCGTAAATGATTCTACAAGGATGATGCGGCTGAACGTCCCGCGTGACTCAATTTGTGAACCGCAGACATATCGGCGACGTGACTCGCCCGCCTTTTCTTCACACCTGCTTCGCAGACACGGAATAGCTGTGTAAAAGGGGCCTTTACAGGATTCATGAAGGTAATCCACGCGGCGGTAACTCCCCTTTAATAGCATAGGAAGGGATGGGGGCATGCGTGTTGTAGCGCGCTGCCGTTCAAAGACTGGTGCTAGTCTTGTCTGATTCCAGAATATGAAGTGGAGTTTTGAGATTGTAGTGTAAACTATTATTATCCTGTTTAACTACTTAATGTTTTTCTCATTAAAGGTTTATTTACATTGGTGGGTTTTCTATATTAGTCTAGATTCACCTTTCTTTTGCATTTATTATTATTAATGTTTATTGGATCAACGTAGCGGTCTTAGGTATCGTCTTAATATTCATTTATTGGTTTCGTGATATTCTTAATTAATTCAATTTGAGGCATTTCATAAAAAAAATTAATGCTTAATTTAAGTGTCAATGGTAATTTTTTACTAAAAGCACACCCTCAGGTTTTGCGAAACCAAAGATTTGAAAAGTATGCATTAAAAAGAAAGATGTAGGCCTGAACAATCTTTCTTATTTATTTCAATTCAAAAGAGGAGAGTTTACATCTGTGCTCTACACATTTAAGTTAAAAATGACACAAACAAGTTTTATAAGTATTTGTTTTTTTATTTTATTTGTTACCATATGTTTCGTTTATATTTTAAAGATGTTTTGCATTTTTTCTTTGTGCAAATATTTTTACCATCCCACGAACAAGTACATGTATTGCAGCCATTATTCCATTTTTCTCCTGGTTTGCATACCTGAGAACCAATGCCTAAAAATAAAAAAAATTATTTTACATAATATGACAAGTGCATTTTAGTATAATAAGTTTTTAATGGCGCTTAAAAATCAGATTGCATTCCTTTGAAAATGGTAAACTAAGATAAAATATTAATCACAGTATTAAAGCAAGTATTAAATTGTAATTATGAAATCTAAGATCTAAACACAATTTTCTACAGTATATACCGAATTGAAATCACCTAATTGCAAGTTAATTAGCCTTAACAAAAGTTTAATATATCTACTGTTTTGAGGAGGAAAAAGCTAAAAGATTTTGCTGTTGAAGTAGAGAATTTCACCAATATCCTTCTTATGAACTGTACAAATCATCACTAAATTCAGTTTGTTTTGATCCCTACTTCCTTTTTAATTACCGAAACTTCACTCTCATTCTATTGCAAAAACTAGTTTGTGCAGTTTATAAAGTTTTGGGAAAAAATGCTTCGCAGACTTAAAGGGATCATAATGGATATGTATGTTGTGAAAACGAACTGTGGAAGAAGATCAAGAATTTGGATAAGTAGCCCTTACAGTGCCCGAAACCATATTCACACATATATGTGTGAATATGGTTAAATAAGCAACTTTAATCGAAACTTTGAGCACTTTTTGGAAACCCCTTAACGTGGTTTTTCTCAATTTGTGTCGATCTTACAATATCGCGGACTTACTCTCGCCTGTTGGAGGGGTGACCTTCGGAAATTTTTGGTGAGGTCGTTGGCTCCTGATCCAGGGTTTCTCCCATAATCCTCTGCCTTTGTCTAGAGGCACGATTTCTTCTGAACGCCTCCGTCACCCGGCCGCCAACTTTAATGGCCGTATTTTCTCTACAAACTATAGTTCGGCTCTGGGTACATACACGTTGGTACTCAAATCATATAGAAAATCTTCAATTAATTTGGGGTGTGTTCTTCTGCGTTACATACTTTTTATTAGAAATTACCTGGCGCCCTATTGTTAAATCTGGTGAAAATACGATAACCAAACTGGAGCAGCTGAACAAATGGACAGCGTAGTGTTGTAATCTTCAAATATTTAGTCTGTTTCTTCAGGGAAAAAAAGCAGATCCTTGTGCCGTCCGTGGAGTGCGAATGATCGAATATTCTCAAAATAATTGATATGGCAGGAAATAGAGATAGTCAACTTACCAGTAAATTCGTATTTTTGTATCCTGAGAGGTTTGAAACCGTTTTCAAATTTTTAGGGGTGTTATTTCTTTCTTCAAGAGATAAATTCGCTCCTTACTCTAGTTGACTCCTCGGTATGTACTTTGATTTAACAATAAAGATAAATATGTTTCAAATAGAGTAGGACACTCACGATTACTCAGGCAATCATGTTCATCAGATCCATCTGAGCATTCAGAATGACCATTGCAATGGTTGGATATTGCAGTACACGTTCCATCTTTACATTGAAACGTATCTTCAGAACATTTTACTGTTGTAAAAGAAAAGTTTTAATGAATATTTCACAAGCTTATTTTTTTAAGTGAAATTTAGGATAATACATAACTTAATGCTGAGATTAAACATTTAATGCAGACATAAAATACATAATAAAAAATCCTTAGGTTTTATATACATGACGGATTTATAATACTTTAACAGAACTGTAGTTTTTTAAAGTATATTAATATGTTTTAGTAAATTTGAAATTAATATACGTTAAATCTAAAATATGCCTGCATTTTTCCCATAATGAGCCGAAGAAGATAGAATCCAATTTAATCACCACTGATCGGTATAGTATATAAAATTTTATCATGAAATGAAATACAATTAAATTTGCATCTATGGAAGGCAACCAGCAATTAAATGTTCAACACTCCGCGGCCGTTCAGTATAAGAAATGTGATCTTCTTGTAATGAAGCAATAGTTCCCAAGATCGTGTTTCGCGAACATCTCTACAATTTAGGGGACCTGCGATCCGTCGGTAAGCTGGTGCTGACTCGCCCTTGTTTTGTCAAATACCTTCGGGATAATTTGTACCTTTTGATTGAAGTGTAAATTGACAATCTGACCGCGTTGTGGAGGCGAAGCAACGCTACTTATATTCGCATCCCGACGCAAAATTGGCAAAGTTGTAGAGTTGTTTGGCATGAGTTAAAGTTGCAAGAATGATTTAGAGGTTCTAGGGGATTTTAGTAGATCGTTGCTACGGGTCGTAGTAGCAAAACAACCGGAAACCAGCCGCCAAACGACCCAAGGCACTAGACTCACCAGTCCGCCAGCCGCACATCAACGAGTGACACAGTGATCTACTTACATACTCAAATATTCACTGTTTTCCAACATTTTACAGATGAAAAATTTAAAAAAATTACGTTTGATTGAAAATAATGAATAAGAAATATAGCCAAAATATAGGAAAAAAAGGGGTAATATAAATACCACACAACGTTTCTGGGATCCATGTTCCTTTCGTCAGGTGCTAATAAGAGCCTAGAGAAACACAACTGCACTGCAACTGATCCCAGAAACGTTGTGTGGTTTTTAAATTACCCCCTTTTTTTGTCTGTATTGACTATCTTTCTTATTAATTTTACAGATGAATTAAATTTTAAAATTAATAATTTTTACATTCAGCACCCTGAGTAAAAGAAGCCCCATTATTAATTCTGTAAATGGCCACATTAAATAATTATAATGTTACCAAATTAAATGTTTTATTCCATCAGAAACCCCCGTATATATTAACATTTATTACATTCTTGACGAAGGTGACTAATGCCTCCGAAAATTTCATGAACTACCTCCTGTCCTGAATGGAGACACCTAACTTCAATTTCAGGTAAGTATTATTTGAATTATTTTGCAAATGGAAGATCCAAACAAGCCTAACTATTAACATCACAGCTATTAATGTACAAACAGACACAATGAAATTCAATAATTGCTATGATCCCTTATTATTACGCTAAACCTTCTCTTTTCCATTGTCGTCGCTCCCTTATTGTTACGCTAACCCTTCGGCTTTCCCATTATCGTTGCGTTATCGTCGCTGTTTTGTCAACTCACAAGTACAGTTGTGTCGCACTAGGCTCGTTTTCGCACCTGACGAAAGGATCCCAGAAACGTTGTGTGGTATTTATATTATCACATTTAGGTCTGAATTGGCTATCTTTCGTATTCATGAAATTTAATTGATATAAAATACAAAGAATTTATTAAAAACAGAAAACATATGTTACATAAGTTTTGCTACGGTTTTTGTTTTAAAGCGAGACTCTTGTTTTATCCGTGGCGTATTTATCGGGCGACTTTAAAAGTATAGAATTAAAATAAAAAATAAAATTTATAAAAAAGTTTTGAATTAGATTTACAAAATGTTAAAATATTTCCTCGAAATACAAACAAAATGAATTGTAATTTAAAATTTGACGGTACTACAACTACGCAATGATTACAAAAAAATTACTAAATTACTTTTACGTACAATTTTGATTGATTTTCAATTTAATTTTCACTGAATTTACAAAACCTCCAACTACAAGTGAAGATTTTTGATTTCGAAAACAGCCCATATTATTGCAATTCACTTTCACAACACACACAATAAATTCTGTTAGAGCATCAGCCGATTAGAGTCCTACTTACGTAAGCGCCATGTTTTACCAATCAATTGCAATTATGATTACTTTTCCAGGGAAATTGGTCAGTATTTTTGTAATAAAAATAGTGCTCTGAACACAAGATAGTTTATCTCCGGTAAACCAGCAAATTACAATGTTCCTAATATTTTTAAAAACTTCTATACTCCTAGTATGACTTAGACAACCTCGCCCAATGGAAACATTCATTTTCAATGTCGGTAAACAGGCTGATAATTTTTAATACTTTACGGTTTCAGCAACTTCAAGAGTACTTTACTTTTTCAATATATTCCCTAATACTAGTCCGACCCCGGACTCTATCGCCCCACGGCGAACTGTGCCCTCGACGACGGCAGTCCAACTAACAATTTTTACTGTCCAAATTCAGACGTAAGTATAGAAATAGTGAAGCAATATTTGGGTTATGATTCTCAAAAAAATGTAATGGGGGAGAGTCAGTTGGAAATGATCATGAAGTGTTTCGAAAGTCTAAATAAAATGATGGAAGAAAAAATTAAGGGTATAACGTAAAATAATAAGGGAATAGCAGATTTTAGGGCAGATATTTCTGAATTAAGGGTAGAAATTAATAAAAGTATATCCAGCTTTGAGTTGAAAAAATTTGGAGAGTTTTAAAAAAGTTTACAAATATAGGGAGGATAGATAAAGGCCTAAATAAAAATATGGCAGACTTCATGTCGGAGTTAAATGAATACAGAACGGAATGTAAGGAAAATAGTGATAAAATAAAAAAAATTAAACTGAGTTGAGATCAGAACTGAAGGGACAAAAAACTAAGATCACTGCAGGTACTAGGGAAGAAACTAGTAGGTTATCTCAGAAAATATATAAAATAGAAGTAAAATATGATGAAAATATTAGTGATATCCAAGAGTTAAACCATGAAAATTTAGAGAAACAAAACCTAGAATTGCTAGAGAAGTTATTGATGCAGAAAAATGATATACAAATTTTAACACTAATTGATCACAAGGAAACTGAAAATGCATTGTAAAGAAAGTTTGAAGAAAACGTTATTGAGGTGGAAAATGATAACGAGGGAAAAGTATTTAAGGAGGAAATTATAAAGATACATTTAGAAAATAAAACGGCGGTAGATGAAGGAAATATTATTACAAATATTCCATTAATAGATAGTAACATGAAATCGGGAGTGGCCGATAGGAAGCATATATTGTAGTCGTGACTGCAGAGTCTGTCTCGAGTAGACGTGTAAAATTTTACAGAAAACCGCATGACTCAGGAAAAGTCACACCCTGAGAAAATTTGTTAACTCATAGCTCATGTAATAAGGTTTATTAAACAGCAAGTTCAGATTTTATATTTTTCTACAAACATTACCTAGCGACAAATCAGCGAGTATAAAGGAGATTCACACACCAAATTAAAGCACTGTCGAATTCTCTACATTTGTAAATGTGCACATATGTTGCGATAATCTAAAGAACTGGAATACCAATTGTAATTGTCGATAGCTGAGATAAACTTCTATAAACAGTGGACTAAAAGAATGCATTTTGGGCAGTCTGCAAGAATTTTTCTTCGAAGCACCTCTGATCGCCGATATTTTGGACTTATAAGAAAAATTTCAACCTTTTTCGGACTTCGAAATTTTGGTCGGATTTCTGATACTTTCCGCCATTAGAAAAATTTCTGCTGCTTACACAAACTTTCTAAGTGCAACAGATTTCTGAGACCCAACACACTGCAGAATCATCTACGCCAACCCAGACCCGTGGACTGTGCTGGGAATTTGTCCGGAGGACAGCGCGGAAGCAACACTGCTTGACTTAGAAACCTGCCGGTCTCGCAATTGTTGGACCTAGTCGAGTGGTTCTGCTCTTTATCGCCACGGTGGGCCACAGTTCCAATGTACCAGTCCGCCGGCACCAGAGATCTTCATACCAGCCTGCCATCAATTCCGGAGGTCGGCCCCCTAGCCACTAGTCAATCCCTGAGACCGACGTCTCGCTGTGACCCAGCGCATTTTTCGCTACAGTGGGCTAGTGCTGCTCGCTGTCTTCTTCACAACGCTGAGCCGCGACTAGCTGCGGACATCACCACGTTTACGTGCTGCCACCAGCAGTAAAAAGGTAAGACAGTGCCAAATGTGAAGCTGTAACACGAGGCTTTACTGCGGAATCATTCAGTTTCAATTTCTAGAAATATTTGCCAATCTACACTTAAATCCCTGACGAGAAAGTTTTATCTTTCCTACCAATTCAAATCTGAGCTTAACCGTTGTAAATTTTATATAATTAGTAACATAATTTTTAACAAATTCCTAAAGGATATTATTTACAAGCAGAATTTAAAGACTTTAATTGTGAAAATAGAAGTTCCAAGTGCAAAGTATAATATAATTATTGTGAGTCCATAAAATTTTCAAATTGTTTTAATTATATTTTATTCTTTATTCAAGTCAATTATTATCAAATATTAATAATTATAAATTTATGAAGAGTTACACACACGCCCCCCCCCCCCCCTCCGCGCGCTCACGCACACACACACATCTGAAGTTCATTTTGAAGTAATTACGCACTATTAAATTAAAAAATAGGAAAGTAATTGAACAATATATAATTCCACTATTGTTAAATAAATAATAACTGTGGATAGTAAAGTACATGACTGTATACATATTGTATGTAGCATTTCGTATAGAATAACTCATTTTAAATTGCTTAGCAAGTAGAGTGGTAATTACAGATGTATTGGAATGTTTAATTTAGTGCACTTCCAATAGACTTCTTGGGTAAAGTTTGAGGAATTTTCCTAAAATTTACAAATATTTCAATAAATGGTATTTCATAAGTTTCATAATAGACATAATATGATACAAAATGTTGTAATTATTATTGCATCATATTATAGACTATAGTTATATGTATTATTTTCCATACAAACCACAGTCTAATTCATCAGAAGAGTCACTGCAATCTGCCTTTTTATCACACCGAGATGTTTCGCTGACACATCCACCGTCTTTGCATTTAAAGTGGCCTGGTGTGCATATCCCTAAATTAAAATATATTAGTATTTTTTTTGCTGACATTTTTTAATTAGTAAGATAATATGCTCAGATTATTTATTAAAGATATCAAATATTTATGTCAATTTATCATAAAAAAAGTAGTAAAACATGATACAACATTCACAAAGAAAGTGAGAAATGTTATTTTATAGAAAATGGAAATTATAATTCATTTCTAAATTATATAACTAGACATTCTGGTTTCTATAAAAATTGGGTTTGATTATTTTGATTACTACATGAAGCATTAATATCATGATTTTTTGTTATTAAATTGAAATTGTTTACTTATTAATATGGTTATTAAAGCAAATATATTTTAGGTAGTATAAATTTAAAGTATTAAGGAATCTGAAATCCTGAAATGTATACTCATAATCTATTTTTCTGAAGATTCAGATTTTCTTATACGAAAGTGGACTCTGATATGACTATTAACTAAAGTATGATTAATTTCCGCAGGTTTTCCCAGGAAACATCAGGCTTAGTTAATGCCACCCAGATGGACACCAGAGAACAATTCCAGCATTATTACAGAATCCCACAAATATTGCCTCCATTTCATTTACATTAGATATACACTGTATTATCTTTACTTGCTCTCTCTTTCTCTGTCTCTCCTCCTCAACACTGTCTCTATATAATAATATATTAAATTATGTATATTAAATAAGATTAAATATAGATATAGCATTATGTTATTAATTTCTAAATTTTAGATTAAACCTGAAGGCTAAAAGAGTACAAAATGTTTTATAATTAATTTTTTGTTAATAAACATAATTTTCTGACTCTAGTCTGTATATTTATTTATATTATTAAAAATGTCATTTTTTTCATCATTAGTACATTTAAAATGTTATGCATCAAAATTTTTCACTTTATATTAACTGCATTTTCAGGCTTTTATATGCTATGTAATCTTTAAATATGTACAATGTTATATTTGAATATCATTATACAATAATTTTATTTTCAAACTACCATTGTTGTCTTAATTATTTCATTTCACTTTAAAAAATTTAGTGTATCTTTGAAAATACTTATAACAAACTACTTTAAAAATTTAATTATTTAAAAGTAGTTGAAATAAAAAATATATTTATTTTATTAAATCACTGCAATTTTTAATAGTTTTTTTTTTAAAAAAATTATAAGTTTATTTCAGAGAACTTGTTCGGGAACAAAGTCTTCAGTTGCTCCTTGACCCTGATAACCCTAAATATGCCTCTATTGGGAGTGCAACATAGAAATTAAAAATGAACTAAGATTCAAAATGGAAAGTAATCTTTCATTCATTTTCCAAGTTACATGTAGTTTCCTAGTTATTTCATATAAGGAAAAGTACTGCTGTCTTACCACATTCTTCTTCATCAGATCCATCCGTGCAATCAAAGTATTTGTCACAGTGCTTGTTTAGTGGTAAACATTTGCCATCTTGAATACACTGAAACTGGTTTGCTGCACATTGTTTTAGTGGTTCAACTAAAATAAATGTGATATTTTATTAGTTTTTGAGACAAATTTTGAAAAACATATCACATCTAAAGTACCATCTTAAAATATTTGGCACATGCCATTTAAAATGTAATATTTGATATTACATTACATGTAATTACAAACTACATAATCTACAAATTTAGGATTGCATTATGCTACTTTAATTTATTATAAAGTTATTGGTTGAACATAAATTATTTACTTGACAATATCTCTGAACATTTGCTGATGACAATCTTGGAAATTTGTCAGAAAATATTTTAACTCTAACAGAATCAGTAAAATATACCATTCACCACTAAATTAAGAAGTTTTAGAATACTACATTACTTATTACAGTTTCAGAACATTGGGATTACAAGATATAATACATATTTAATTACCAAAGTTTAGAGTTGTCATTCTTAACTTATATAAAATTTAAATGTGCTTACAGTTTAAACCTGTACAAATTACATGTACCCATTATTTGCATATCAGGTTGTATAATAATGTTCAATAGTAGTTTAAAATCCAGCAGTAATTGAAAAATCAATGCTAATGGCTAGTACAGAACTCACATACTTTATGGATTGTTGCAATATGATTATATTTATGATGATATTCCAGTATGCATTTTAGTTAATCAAAGATTCATTATTGGCATTTTTATCAAATTGGAGTTACATAAATCAGTTTCATTTGTAGATAATTTACAGTATGCACAAGCTGCATGACAGTTGTACAGACTCTAATCCTTGTGAATTCATTTCTACATATATTTCATATTATAGAATTTTAAGTATAAATTCAATATCTATCTCAGTTTAAGCCATTTCACTGTCACTTTTCTCTTTATTTTATTTCATGGATGTGGGATTTGGGAAAAAATTATTGATAGAATTTTATTTATCAATATGCTACAATCATTTAATAAGATGTCTGACAAATTGAAGCATTTCATTGCACTTGTATTTGGATGTTTCTACTCAAACCTTTGTTAGTTAAATAATCTATGAGCATTTGAAGTTGTATTAATTAGAAAAATAAACAGCTAAATCAAGTTATTGAATAAATACGACACTACATTTCTGAAATCCTTGTTGCTTTTGTCAGTTGATTCAAAAATGCAAGAGCCACCACAATGACCCAGTGGCATAGTGAACAGCACTTTTTGGGGGCTGCAAAAGTTCAGAATTTCTGTTACTTTTGAGAATTTTGGATTTAAATAGTTAAATAAGGGTTGGTGAACTTGGCCTACGCTCTGGGTGGCTGAAACCCACACTACACCACTGGAATGATCCATCACGCAATAGACGCAACAAACTCAAAAGCAAAAGTAAAACAAACTTGATGCACAGACAATAGAAAAGCAGCAAGGGGTTAGCCTAACAATAAGGGATTGTATCAATTGTTGAGTTTCATAGTATCAGTTTGCATGTTAATTGCAGTGACGTTAGATTTAATATGAAGCATTCCTGGTTTATTTCTGGACTAGTATCAAGAACTAAAATCTTAGCATTTTGCCAATCAAATGAATATTTGAAGACTACAGGTTATTTATCAATGAGAAATTTGATATTTGACATATATTCTTTAATTTATCATTATTTAATTGATCTTTTTGTTTGTCCAATGTATCAGTAATTTCAATCAGAGCAAGATATTCTGTAAACTACACAGTGTTTCCTGTAGGTGGCAAGTGGACCCTTTTAATATTTTATCAAGAAGGAAATTGTATTAGTAGATTTGGAATTAATGGATATTTTATTATCTTTAGCAATTTGGACAAACTAATGTTAAAACTTGTAATAAGGGAAAAAAATTGGATTGAGGTGATTGGGGGCAAGTAGAACTAGGGTATTGGATTTAGTTCAATATAATGTTTATGTGTTAATTAATTAAATTTAAAGGTAGCCTAATCATTAGAAATGAAAATGTTATGAACAATATTTATTTAGCATTGATGGTTAGAGTTAGATACAAGATTGTATTCCACTGTTTTCTTTTGGAAAGAGTATGTAGGTTTTCTAAACTAATTTGTGTCCATACAAGTATTGACATCAAGGAAATTAAGAGATTGGTTCAATTCAAGTTCATGAGTAAATTGCAATTGGGTGATAATTATTGAACGTATTGACTATTAGGAAAATTTGTAAGACCTGAAAAATACAAAAAGTTATCTGCATATATAATGCAGTGTAGGGGTTTGACAGGAAGTTGTGAAATAAAAATATTATCTAAATGTCTCATGACATTCTCAGCAAACAAAAGGCTAAGGGGACTTTCCATGGGAATATGTATGACTTGATGATAATGAACTCAATTAAACTTAAAATTGTAGAGTTTTAAAGTACTTAAAATTTGATTAAATGCAATTTTACTAAATTGCCTCGGGTTTTGAAACTTTTAATGAAAAAGGAGTTGGGAATAGGGTTGAATAAAGAAACAACATTAATAGATATTAAATTATTTTATCACTTATTTTTGTCTGTTATTTGTATATTTTTCCTATAAATATACTTTTACACGGACATTTTCTATTTTATAATTCAATTTAAATTTAACCAATTCAATTAGTTTGATTAATTAATTTTCAAACCATAGTTGAAGTGTATTATTAAAATATAAATAAGGAAGGTTCATTTTACCAACTTTATAAAGTATTTTTTCCCGGAAATAGCCAGATTTATAGCATCCTAATAATGTGTTCTAGAACTGTAGAAGAAGCTGGTTATGATATATATATATATATATATATATATATATATATATATATATATATACAGTGGCGTCTCGTGTGTATGTGCTACAGCATTTAGTAAGAATTCATTTCTCTTAATTTTAAAACCTGATAATAATTGTGTTTTAACCAAAGACATATATATCTCTTTGGTTTAAACTGCGAATCTATGCTTAGATTTCGAAGACTTTAAATTCCCCGCCATGTGGCGCATCGTTAACAAAGCAGTGCTATTCCAATTATAGCACCGGATCGGGCAATTTAGACACAACTGCACATGCTCTGTACACCTTTTCACCCATCTGCTCCACACGCGTAAAGCTCAGACTTTGAGTGCTACGATGCTAAGAGCACAAGGAAACGGAAGAGCCTCCGTGCTATGATACAGAGTTGGTCGCATCAGGCGAAATAACCAACTAAATTGAAATAAATTCGAACTATTCACTGATTATAAATCTTATTTTATAATAGTTTATATTTTCAAAACAAAAATAATATTCGTTCATTTTTGTAAAAATAAAAATAATACAATCTAAGAAAACAAAATTTAAGAGATATAGTGCGGAAATCTGTCGCACTACCCTTAATACAAAACTGCTCAGTAGCTTGTTAAAAAATTAACTGCATTTAAAATATTTACTGGGAAAATACTTTCGGGTTATAAATGCTAAATTATTCCGCGTTTAAAAATTAGACACTATTGGCAATTATGTAGACAGAATTAGAAATGTAGAATATTACGTGTCGAGTCATAGTATTGGTAACACAATCTATCACTGATACAGTTTTATTATTTACATAGTTATCATCGTAAACATGGTTGCTTGGGGTGATGCAGCGCGTAACTTCAAAAAATCACGAGCCACCACTGTATATATATATATATATATATATTGTAACATGATTATGTTACAATATTAATTTATGAAATTATGGCCTTTGTCGATGACCCGTTGCCGCGCCACGTAGAGCATTGTTGGTGTAGGCGCGTCGAGACGTGGCGAGGCAATGCTGCAGTTCCACTTAGGAATCGACGAGGGACGGAGGTAATAAACAACCACGCCCTGCAGATAGTTAATGTTCTCAATGCTCGAGAAATAAATAAATTATACAAAAAATTGTTTTGGTAATTTCACTCAAAAAATTACCTGGCGCCCATATTCAAAAAGGAATCGAAAAAAGCTAAGTCGAAAGGGCCTTTGCTACAATATATACATACATTATATATATATATATATATATATATATATATATATATATGGTAAGGTTGAGACTTTGTCAAAAGAATTAAGATAATAAATTTGTATGGTAGAGAATATAAATATCTTTCCAGAAAAAAGAGCTGAGAGGCATCGGCGGCTGAAACCCATCCTACGCTACGTGGTACTAAGAATAGTTAAAGATAAAGATGTAATCAATTTATTTTTTATAAACCAATATTTTGTTAAATTATGTAATTACCTTTAAATTATCTTTTTCAATAAATTGAAACTCGACCTGAACACAAACCTTCAGTTCTAAATTATGGCAAAGTACATACACATGATAATGTTTACAGTAAATTATAACAAAGTAAATACAAATGTTAAAGTTTACAGTATATTATAACAAAATAAATATAAATGATAATGTTCACTGTAGGTAATAAAAATTTAGCGGCCTACTTGAAGAAATAAGATTTACATGATCAATCCATGGGTCTCGAATCGTCGAAATCATATTTTTATCCAGTAAGTAACGAGACATTAACTTGAATCGAAAAACAACTTTGTTACATTTTTGCCAACATAATATTTGATTATTATAAACACAACTAGAAGTCTTCTCAACTATTCCATTTTACTTGCCTTCCGAAAATGTTATTGTATAAGCCAACAATGTGTAGATTATGACAGTGGATAGTTGATTACGAATCATAATGCTCAACTGAAGCCTACAGGATAGTAGGTTTTTCTTTCTGCGGTTTACCTTCCTCTGTCGGTATCAGACGAGCTTCCGCGATTTCGTGTCAAGAAAACTGGATTTGTGCATGGCAGCATTTTCCCCTCCACTTATTTGTGCGTTATTCATGGTATATTCAGTGAATTCTGTTGAATAGTTTCTTTTATTTGACCTCACTCACTTTGAATTAGTTTCCCATGCAAGTTAAGCCAATTAAGGTTGAAAGTTATAACAGTTTTCTTATTAATTGTACCCCTCCTACTAAACAGTGAATACTTTATGGGAAAAGTCAGATTAATTGCGGAGGAATGTACAATGTAGAAAAATATTTTGCTTTAGATAAATTCTTGTACATGCCAATGTTGCGAGCGACTTAGTCCTCAAGAAATATTTGATAAATTATTAATATTGGAAATTACTTAGCCAACGTGTTGACGTCATTTATGTTATAACCAGTAATTTCTTGGGGATTTGTCGTACGAACAATTTAATTAAATGAGTATATCAAAAAGTTCAACTTGTGACGCAAAATGTTGATCTTCTCCGATAAGGGTCATTGTAACGAACGCGGTCCTGTGCGTTTCTAGTTAATAAAATCAACAATTTCAAAATATTAAAATCACCTGTTAGTCAAAAATTTTTGATATTTGATATTTCTTTTAGAGTGGTATAAAGGCTAGTATAGACCATGCGACAATTTCCACGGAAACCTGGTCTCGACATTTATCACGTCAACATGAAATTACATCTATTTTTAAAAAAATGTTGGACTGCGTGGCATCAAAGGTTTGTTGCATGTTGCCGAGTTTTCCACATCGCTCAGTCTGAACATATTTGTGAACAAATTCAATAAGTGGATTAAGGTATTTTATTAAAATAAATTTATAAAAATTTGGTTTTCCCAATAATGAATTTTTAATATGTAGTTACAAATTTCAATTTATAAAAATTCTATGCATAAAGAAATAAAATCAATTAAATTTTTTTATTTGTAATTTATGGTCGCGTCAACATATTAGTTATTGGCCACCCACTAATTTAAATTTGATTAGAACAAAAAAAAATTAATAAGATATTAAAGTATATAATAAATTTGAGGATCAATTTAAGAAATATAATTCTTTCTTCTTTGACTTCTCAGAAGCAATGAGGCCTCTTATACCTCTATAATTGTTTTTAACTTTTATTTTATCTTCAGATTTAATCTGCCTTAAAGGAAGTAAAGTTTTCTGTGAAATTTAAAAACCATATATCAAATATTTCCTATTATTTAAAACTGATGTCAATATTACTCTTCAGCATATTTCATCACGTACACTTAACAAAAAATTATTAATAATATTAATTTGGTTTGGACGGCCAAGACTGTTGACAACGGAAAGTAGAAATGATCCTGGGCGGTTATTGTTGGTTCTATATTAGTCTTATGAGGTGAATGATGACACGGAATTTTCGACACAGTATGACACAATATGACAAATAATATCATGCAGTCTAAAATACAATTGGATTTATCCATAATAGCTATAACTATGTTATAGTCATTAAAGTTATTTACTAGCCCGAAATTAATTTTTGTAATTTAATTTATTCTTTATCCTTACAAATAAATTCTTATAACGCCCAAGGCTATAGAGAAAACCAAATTGCGTTTAAACTGGATACTTTATACAGCTTCCAAGAAGTGAATCATATTTTTATTCATAATTTCTTTTATAAAATATTAAATTGTGTCTATAACTTTTTTTTTTGGTCTCACTGCATGAAGTATATTGTCCATTGAGGTGGTTCTTGAATTATCTGTCAACATTAAATCAAAAAGTACACCATAAAGTAATTATCATGAATAATAAGTACAAGTAAATTTTACCATTAGTATAATTCATGAAAAGCTCTCTCTAAAAAATAAAGGTGAGTGTAAATTTATTAAGGATAATGATAAGGAAGTAGAGAAGGATAGAATATTGTTGTTGGGAAAATCTCCTGAGAATGTGTTTGACCAATTGAAATCGAATTCGCGTGGTAACTTGAAAATGGATCTCCGAAAGTTGGGAGATAATCCCTTCAGTCTGGAATTGGACACGTAGGGTGTAGATCCTCTCTGAAAAACCCTGAAATTTGAATTAACACGTGACTGCCTGAACCAATGACATTTCTTGGTTCAGGAAAGATCGATCCAAAGATGATCGAGACGATCGATATTTCACATCCGGCGAGGGGGCTGAAAAGAAAAGTATTGGCACTGATGGACAAACCGTCGCCAGACGTACAGCCCCAAACTTGCAGTTTCCAGAGGACTCGGAGAGATCGAGGGTGCCACACGATCACGGCCAGACATCAGCGCAAGGTAACTGCCAAGTGTCTCAATCCTTGACGCGCCTGGGGGAATTACCGTAGACCACGTTTAACTTGGGATTAAGGGATCAGATTGTTTTGCCCGGCTAAATGAACACTGTATTTTGTATTATAATTTTAATTGTCCATGTTCAGTTAAATGATTCTTAAATTCTGTAAAATATCCTCTTAATTCATCATTTTAAAAAAAACCTACCACTACATGAGGTTACCAAAGCATGTTAATGATGATAAGCAAAATTTGAAAAAAATTATTTATACTTGAAACTATTTTTTTAACATAAGTAATTACAGGTGATAATACAGTGTCTAGAGGAAAATATTTTTGAGTTGGTTAGATATCGTTGCTGGGGAAGGAAAAATTTTAAAATTACTAAAGGAAAAATTTCTTGACAAATTTTGGGATAATGTTAAGCAGAGGGCTATTATGGAAACTCTACATAATGTGAGATCGAAAGATAACAAATCTAACACTAGAGAGGACTATTTTATTTGGACCTTTACCGAAGAGGAAATTCATGTGTTCACATATTGGTGGTCATGGACTTGTTTTCTAAATTCTTTAAACTTTATGGGCTATAGTCAAGACATGTCTTAACAAGATAAAGAAGTATAACAATGAATTTGGGAAGCACAAAATATACTGTCAGTCAATAGGTAAGAATTTAATTGTAAGGAATGGATGAATACTTTGAAAGAAGAAGGGATAAAACCAATTTTTACTTCAATAAGGTATCCTAAATCGAATTGACTGAACAATATATCAGACAAATTAGTACAATGGTGAGACAATTAATTGGTGAAGATCATAGAAAGTAGATGAGCTTCCTTCCTAGGGTTGAAAATTTTATTAATCAAAATTTTAGTCGACCAGCCTGTAGATTTACGTTTTGCAAGGGTACATTATTTGCATTTTGGAAAAAGGCCTATCCTAATCTTGAAATTAATTATTCCTGACAAGTTAAAATGTAATTATATGTCAAGATGACAGAGAGTCATGAATATTGAGTTTAAATTAGATGATTTGCTATTGGTTAAAATATTAAGTATCCAATGCAGCCAAGAAGATATGTCATAAGTTGCATAAGGGTATATGAAGGTCTGTTTCGAGAGATGGACTTAAGCGGTCCGAATAACTATGTAATAACAGATTGGACAGGAACTGGAAAGTCTTTTAACATTACTCAGTTGGGTCCGTACTATGACTGAAATTTATTATGTTTGAAATCATTCACAGTATTTGATACTGTAAATAATTTCTGCAGTGTTTTTATATACAAAGTGGCAACTTTCTTGGTAAACTTGCTGATTTAAAATCCGAATTCATATCTGTGTTAGATGATATTTTCAATGGTAAAAAGATATATTAAAAAGACAATAGAATGAAAATTGAAGAAGGTGTATTTATTGTAAAATTAAATGCTAATGACAGGGTTGAACATATTTCTCCCAAGTTAGATGGTGAAAATTGAACAGGACAGTGTTAACGTAATATCACAGAGTAAAAATAATGATAAACATATAATTGAATTTTAAGTATTGAAAACTTTTCTTCCTTTAAATGAGAAAAACGTTGATGAACAAAATGCTGTTGTACAGGAAATTTATTTTTATATGTTAGAGGAGGTATTGACAGGTGAAACTAAGGAGTGTCTTGTGGGTAGAATTGGAAATGTAAGAAAGCATGAACTTGATGGAAAAAGAAGTTCAAAAGCTGAGTATTAATGTTAAAGTGACATGTACATTGAATGTAGTATATAGGAAGTGTAAAAGGGTGAAAAAAAAGTATTTTTATGATGCTATTGTTTGGACTTGCAATAAACATAATACAAAGAATTGTAAGATGCATCACGGGCAGATATCTGATGGGTTTGATGTTTATAATTGTGAGGATGGTTCTCATATTGCCAATTTACATTAAAAGAGTCACTGGTCCAAGTTCCTTGGAATCCTGGAAGAAATAAAACGATGCATTACTGTATTTTTTGTTCAAAATGTTTGGGAATTTAATATTTTTTGTAATAATTTGTATTGTGTTAATTGGGATTTATTTGTGTTTTTTATATTGGAAATTATTGTATTTTTCAATTGGCATGGTTATTCTGGTAAAAATCTATTTATTTTGGTTGGATATTATATTGTTAAAAAAGTTATAATCCAATTTTATTTATTTATTTGAGTGCAGGGGTGGGGGAGACAGACAACATTCCCAGAAACGTTGTATAGTATTTATACTATCACTATTTCATGTAGTGAATTGCAACAAAATAGACTATTTTCAAAATTAAAAGTAATCATTTCTTTAAAGTTTGTGGTTTTGTAAATCCAGTGAAAGTGAAATTGAAGATCAATAAAAAAAACTGGCAGTAAACGAGCTTATTTAAAATTTGGTAAATTTCTTGTAAACATTGTGTAATTATTGTACCATCAAATTTCATTTCATTTTGTGTTGGTATTTTGGGGATATTGTCTAAGTTGTCTATTTTTTAAATTGAACTCAAAATGTTTCTCATAAATTGTATATTTTAATTCAATTCTATACTTTTCAAGAGGTTCTATGAAATGTTCTGAAATAAAACAAGAGTATCATTTAAATAAATAGCCATGGAAAAAGTCTATGTAAAACTTATGTAAAATAAATGGTCTGTTTTTAATAAATTATTTTTATTTTATATTAATTACATTTCAGCTTTATCCATTGTAATCTGACACTAGATGTTAAAAATAGCTATTAAAATTTTGTAAACTAAGAAGTTCATTAATTTGGTTTAAATGGTAAAGTAAAGTAGAATTTAAATTTCTTTAAATATTTTAAAGGTAAGTATTGTTTAAAATTGCTCATCGAAGTAAGTTAAAGAATAAAAAGCTATAACTAGTTTTTCAATAAATAACTAAATATCTTCAATTTGTATATTACATTAATTGGTTCTGAACCGTGCATTAAATTAAACAATTTAAAAGCATTTATTTTGAATATTACCATATATATATATATATATATATATATATATATATATATATATATATATATAGGTTATTATGGAAGTAGTGAATGCTGTGTATGGAAAGCATAGTGTAATATGGAGAAAAATGAAGTATAATAATAAACTTGATGATTTTATGCATAATGACTAAAAAATAATATAGACATACTGGATGATATTAACCACACGAATTGTAAGGGCAGGATGCACCTGTGCCAAATCTGTTGCATAGGCACCAGCTACAATGTGAAGAGTAATATCTGGAGCCAGGAATGCAATATATCCCAGGCCGACGCCCTGTAACACAAACAGATGCTGTATATAGCCATAATGAAATAAAGTTAAAGTTGTAATGAATTTATATACCTATCATGATTCAGAAAAGGAAAAAAAAGTCAATAAATGTCTATAAGAATAAATTACTTGCAGACAAACATATTAAACAGAACACAGTATGTGGGGGCAGTTCTTAGCTCTCACAGTCAGAACCTTTCTGGTGAGATGGAGAAGGGTGCCTATGGGGATGCCTTGTTTTCTCTCTGCTTTTAAATCAAAGGTTCCCACAAGTGAAGACACCTTGGTCTGTTTTTAGAGGTCACAGAATTTGAGCATACCATGTTCTCATTCAAACAGCCGGCCAGCCTAAACTGGTCAAGGCATGGGGAAAGGAATGCCCACAGCAAACCCCTCTCCCGCCATCGTCAGGGCGAGAGACAAGTACCTAGTGCCCAAATTTTGTGATGCACTTTTAGGCGAATGTCGGGTATGATCCTTAAACCGTAGCTGGGGGCCCTAGTTAACCTTTGGCTAGTGTGGTGTGATCGTACCCTCCATCATGATTTGCCTTAACACCAGCATATGCTGGGGGCCCTAGTTAACCTTTGGCAACAGCATATAGAAAGTGTGCACCAACGGAAAAGAATTTGCTCGCGTAAACAATGCTATACGCCAGGTAGCGGAAGGGACCGCATTTTAGGCTTGACGCGGCGGGTAGAATCTGAGTGAATGGTCAGCCCAGATGTTTAGGGGACAGTCGTGCAGAGGACGGCAAGGACTGTTTAGCTCAGAATATAGGGGAGTTGGCGGCTGATAGACCCTGGAGAACAACCAAGCGGGACTCCGACAACTGGCTGGCGACGGCAGGTTTCTGGCTATTTTCCGGAGGCCACCAGCACATGTGCGTGAGCAAATACCGCGATTAGCTTTCTTTTACAGTTTTTTTAAAAATAGATTACAATAGCCATATCAATTCAGTTTGTTCGATTCCCACCCCGAGATGATAAAAATAAATGTGCGCACTTTGCATATGACTGGTTGAAAGGCGAAATATTTGGTATAAAATATGATAATGTACCAGAGCAAAATTATTAATAAATAAAATTTCACATCAATAGAAACAGGAGTCTCGATAGCTGACCTTACCACAATACTTTCTTCTACCCTTCGGCATTCCCCCTTTCAAATCCCTTCCTATTCCATTAAAAGGGAGTTGCCACTTACACTAAAAAAGTTTCTTATATTTAAATAATTGTAAGAATTATTATTAAATAAATAAAAAAATGTAATTTTCTTCATCGTTGACCAACTTTTAAAGATTTTATTTGACTGTTTTATGTGGAAATATTACTTCACAGCTTCTCTTTTCTTTGGTTCTAATTTATAATCAAATAATTAATAGGTGAGAATACTAAATCGTGTTAACGAAGCTGTCGAAAGTCAATGCACCTATTCAAATAATAATTACACCACACGAGCTTGTTCCGATAACGTCTCCGACATATTTGAACGACAAAAACGAGTTGTGAGAATTATAGCCTCTGTCAATAGGTAACTGAGTTGTTAGCCTTTAATAATAATAAAATAAAATAGCCAAATAAACACAAAAGAAATGATAAAATCTGGCGCAACATCAGTACATACATAAAAAATAATACTGTCGCAATTTTGAATAGAAAAACATCGTCAACCTCTTTGAAAGAAGCTTACATTAATTCAGCATAAACCCAAATAATAGTGTTCCCAACGTTAAGGGGAAGAAGAATTTATTCATAAATCTTTGAAAATATATGTTTCTTTATGTTATTTTTGTAGTTCAGTCTTCTCTGAAAGACCGAAGCAACTAGTAATAGTTTGCTGAAATTATATAATAGTTGAGTAGTATGTAATTATATTGCGATATAGTTTTATGTATTATGTGATTAGAGTACGAGGGTGGTCGCAGAAGTACCTATAGATGGTGGGTTGTTGTTTCAAATACAAAAGTGGTCTAAAATTACAAAGATTAAGTTTGAAGGTTGAAGAGGCTACATTGTATTATGTTTGTTTTATAGCCATGAATAATGTATGCTCTCAGTGAATTTATAAACTGGAAAAAATTGGTCATCGTTTATGTGATACAAAACTATAATTTGAAAAGTATCAGCCCATCTAATATCAAAGTCGAGCTAGGTATTACTCTGTGGGAATCTGATACTTCATTTACAACAATAAAATATTGGGTGGCAGAGTTTAAACGAGGCTGTACGATCTGCCAAGAGAAACATCGCAGTGATGATCAAATGAAGTGACCACCCCAGAAATGATTACGAAAATCCAGAACATGGTTTTGTATGACCGTCGACTGAAAGTGTGCGAGGTAGCAATCAAGATAGACATTTCAAAAAGTGCTGTATATCTCATATTGACTGAATATTTGGACATTAGAAAACTGTGCGTAAGATGGGTGCCGCATTTGCTTACAATGGAGCAAAAGCTTCGTCGTGAGCCATAAGGTCCAGTTTTTGCGTTGATAACATAAATGAAACATGTTTCCATCACTTCACACCTGATACGAAACACAGTCTAAACAATTGTCTGAAAGAGAGGAATCTGCTCCAAAGCATGCAAGGACAGATCCATCTACGGGCTAGATCATGGCGTCAGTTTTTCGAATGTTCGAGGAATAATTTTAATTGATTATCTTCAAAAAGAAAAAGCAATCGAAAAAGCAGCGTTTGAATGATGAAATCAATTAAATAAACTACCTTACTTAGCGAAAAATAAAATGTTATTTCATTACCAGTTCATTCATTCATTATCGTGGTAACCAAAATCAATGAGTTAATGTTGGAATTGTTTCGTCACGTATCCTATTCGTAGCTCCCTCGGATTATTTTCTCTTTCCAAACTTTTTTCATAAATCTTTACAGGTCGGTCGTAAAAGATTTGCCGTAATGAATAAGCGGAGTCTGCTGTTGATGGCTGTTTTGAGGAACTCGGTGGTTTTCATTTCAAACAGAGTATCGAAGCTATTGAACCTCTTAGAGTGGTTTTTGTAGAGAAAAGGAGAATACGTTTTTAGGCTGGGTAGTATTGTTGTTGACTCTTGAAAATGTAATGCGACCTTCCTCCTTTTCAACAAGAAATATATTGTGCTGTGAAGGGTTTTTGGATTTTTATGTATTAAATGTTAAACGAATAATTATGATTTTCAGAAAGGTTAGCCTTAATTATAGTGATAATGTTGTGATAGATATATATATAAGGAATGAATGATTTCTTCACATTCGTGCAGTATATCCTATTATTTAATGTGTGAAATTTAATTTTGTGTGAAAATAATTTTTCTGGCCTTAAATGATGAGTCTCAAACGTGAAATAAGATGACTTTAACAGAAAAAAGTCTGCTATTTTCAATGGTAACAAAAATAACTTGATTGTAGAAAAAGGTTTTTTGCTATTTGTGATAAAAATGCACAAAATTTGACGCGTATAATTTGAAACTCATATTTAATAGCTTATATCTTGACAACTAAGTGAGCGTAATAGCTGATACTTTGGCAGCTTAAAAGAAGTAATGGGTTTGGTTAGTTCACCAAAGCATTAGTTTCTGGAAGGTTAAGTTGCAAAGTTGTAAGCAACGAAAAATATGCTCCAAATTGATGTGACAGATTATTTTAGCAACTTTGTGAGATAAAAGCAATAAAAATAAAACTTTTTGAATCTTGGAACTGAAACCTTCGTGAAGAGCATAAAAAGTTGTCTCTGGTTGCCATTTTTCAGGATGCTAACTGCTACAGTTCCACAACAGTAGTACTTGAAAATTGCCAATTTGTTAGAACGTGCATCAGTGGCGTATGAGTGACTTTTATGTTGGAGACTCCAGGACCCCAGATATACTACATATGAAAGTGACATTTTACACAGAATTGTCTCAGACACATATCTGTCCCTACACACAATTTCAGCAAGTTGGGAGATGATGACTAAAAATTTTATTTGTAAATTTGGTCACTTGGCATGGAATGACCCTAAATTAATTTTGTTGTATATTTTAAACTCTGATCTTTTTAATTAAACTCCAATCATTTAATTTTAATTTGCTTATTTTAATTATCATTCAATAGTAAATACTACATTTTGACGTCTTCAACGTGTGGCACGTTTTAACTTAGAATAATTTCAATCATATAAATAAAATTACTACAATATATATATATATATATATAAAACGGGTGTAAATTACAAGCACAATTTCGGGTAGGATCCTTAAAACATATCCCGGGGGCGCTAGTTAACCCTTGGCTATCTTACTCTACTCTTCCGCATCCACCTTTTCAAATCGCTTCGTATACTATTAAAGGGGAGTTGGCACCACGTGAAAAACTCTAAAAAACATTACATAAAAAAAGCATACATTTTCTGTTAGTTTATTACATTTGTTGGGCAAGCATTACTTCGACCGTTATCGCAACTGATGCAGCTTAACACTTCATACTTAGGCTATGCAAAACTGATGACTGAGAAAACAATTTTCTATATTAGAACATAGAAATATGGATAACAATCGTTCACGAATGTTTGATCTTTCAATTGTTATTTAATGTTTAACTTCCATTTAAGCCGTTGGGTAAAACGAGTAATTCTACTTATTGTTAGAATTAATTAATTCGCATGTGCATCAGCTGAATTAGTAGAAAATATTATGAAGTAATAAATAATACTATTGCATTATCAAGAAAAGTTTAAAAATGAAACTATCTACAATACCCTCACCGTATTGTGCATTGACGAGCATTAGTAGTAGGAGAAGTGTGAGAACAACTGTGCAGGTCTTCATTTCTGAGAGCTGATGGGAACAAGCTCCTTATATAGATCTTAGGAGGGACTTCCCATATTTCGCTGATCCCTGTTATTATGTTGCTCAATTCAAGACATCGACGGCGTTTATCTTTTTCCGAGGTATGGTCACGTTTTGCTTGGAGCTCTACATAACTTAGATTCAATTCTCAGAAGTAGTTAGGCCTGATTAATACATACGTATAAAGTGCCCAATAAGTTTCCATGCATAGAAATAATAAACGATTTTATTTTTATACATTAATGGAGAAGTTATTGGAGAAATGCCTGACCTCTCTGCATAACTCTGACCAAGTAGTGATGGTATGGACCCGGATTTGAGGTGAAAGAAATATTGGTCTCTTTTTGTGCAAGGAAATATTAATGCGTATCTAAATATGTTGCCAGGAGATTTTTTCCCCGGATAAATAATGACGGTAATTTCCTATTTTACATTCAGGAAAATTGAGTTGTATCTCATTTGAGAATTCACGATCAACAGGTTCCAAATGAATGGATACATTACTTGAACGTGTTTTATTATAAATGTGACCGTGCCTGTAGATGCGTCAAGTATAGTACACTTATGTGTATTTAATGGTGATAGTATCTTCTTTGTAAAATGTACTCATGACTAGCATATTGTAGTGGTAGGTTTTTAAATTATAAATTTAAGAGGATATTTTATTAATTAATTATCTGAACATGGACAAAAAAATAAAAATATACAGTGTTCAGTTAGCCTGACAAAACAATCTGATCCCTTAATCTCAGTTAAACATGGTCTACGGTAATTCCCCCAGGCGCGTCAAGGATTGAGATACTTGGCAGTCACTTCGTTGATGTCTGGCCGCTATCGTGTGGCACCCTCGTTCTCTCCGGGTCCTCTCGAAACTGCAAGTCGGGGCTGCACGTCCGTCGCTGGCGACGGGTTTGTCCTTCTGTGTCAATACTTTATTTTTACAGCCTCCTAGCTGGATGTCAAAAATCGATCGTCTCGATCATCTTCGGATCGATCTTTCCCTGAACCAAGAAATGTCATTGGTTCAGGCAGTCACGTGTTCACTCAAATTTCTGGGATTTTCTGAGAGACGTTTCCCACGGTGTGACAGACCAGGTAACTTCCGAGGGTCAAATCATACGTGTCCAATTCCAGACTGGAGGGATAATCTCCCCGTCTCGGAGGCGCCTGCTCAAATTCCAACTTACCAAGCTCTCAACCCTTGCTAAAATCTAATTATATAAAAATGAAAAACATATATATCTATAATAAAACTATCGCGCTACAATACCATGCCTAGATAGATTTGAGAAAATTCGAAACTCATAAAAACTAATTCATGCTCCGATGCCTTAGGCGTTGATTCCAATGTGTCAATAAATTTTATCTTTGAGACATTTGAGGTCCATGTGGTGGATCTTCTAAAGGAAAACTCACTAAGCCACAAACGTAACTCCAGCTGTCTTTTTGCGTGTTTCTCGGAGGTTGAGGGCACGCAACGACATGTTGGCAAAACAATCATAGTCACATAGAGCACATTATACAAATGATAATAGTTTTTATAAAAAAAATGTTTATTTCCTAAGTAATGTCTTGTGGAATACCTTAACCTTTAATTAATTTTCTGAATTTACTTTTGAATATATCAATTTTTAATAGCAAACCTTAATCTAGTGACAGGTTTTAAAAAGGATGATTAAACTGACATTTAATTAACATAAAAATATAAAAAATTATTAAAACCGATAATTTATTTTGTACAATTTTTTTATAATTTGCCCAAAGCTATTTAATTTATGTGCGACTGTTATTTTTCTCTCAGGCAGCTTCATCGGGCCTCAGAACAGTTATAGAATTAGCATGAAATAATGATTATAGAAAAAGCTATTGAAATCAAAATTAAAAATGTTATACATAAACATTCCCCCAAAAATACAAACAAAAATATAAATAGAATTAAATCTGAAATTTGATGGTTCGAAATAATTATTCTATGTTTACAAAGTAGTTACCAAATTTAAAATGACCTTTACATACCATATATGATTAGTCTTGAATTTCACTTGCACAGAATATACAATACCAAATATTTTCAACCCCTTAATTTGGAAAAATTGTTTATATTATTTCAAATACCGTTTCCCAACACGTACAGTTTAATCGTTTAGGGTTTAGGGTGCCTGCGATGTTTTACAAGCGAGATATTCTACAATGGGAACCGTTGAACAATATTGATCAAACACTTTCTAGATCACCGTATAGTTCATCTTTAACCACTAGTTGTTCTTATGTTCGGAATATCTTATGAAATTTTAAGTGACTCCTAGTAAGACTCTGGACACCTTTGCCCTACAAAACAAAAAAAGCGTCTGGGAACAGTAATTTCCTTTTTCTCACGCCACCCTAACTGTTCAAAACACTCCTTCAAATTATCTCACAACGATATACCGACAACCTTACATGCTTGAAATAGATTATGTCCATTGACTCCACAATGAAGTCATCTTCGGGGGAAGAAAGATAATTTTTACAATATTCATTATGAACGGTGCAGTTGTCAATAAACAGAAGAATATTTCCGTTTGTTTTATCATACTAATTTTTGCCTGACATTTGAACTAAAGAGGATAACTTCGAATTACATCCGATTGTTTGCATTGCGTTACTATAAAATTCAAGTGACCGAGAAAAATCTTTGAATTATTCATGAATTCAATTTGTAAACGTTCTATATATCTATCTATATATAATAACCAGCTCAGAAGGTCAGGAATTCTGTTCTTATTTTTGTCAGATTTGTTTACGAACTCAGACTGGGGATCCTTGAGTGGTTGGTACATATAAAAAATAATGATAAAATGATGGATAAGTGACTTTTAGAGAGGGGAAGGACTAATAATTGGGGCGTTTTGCAACTCTTAGGGATAATTGGTTGTGACTAACATCTGGACGACGGAATCCTAATGGCATAATTACAGAAGGTTGTTGGACGATGCAATTAGATTAAAAGGAAACGTTTAATTTAATTGATTGAGTGGCTCTTGGAGCGGGAGAACGGCAACAGATTGTGTTTGTTTGGCGAAAGTGGATATGCAAAAAAACTGTGGAAACAAGGGAAGATTCTGGAGCCCTGATATAAATAAGAGGGCAGTTGTACGAGAGGAGCCCTGTTCCACCTCAATTTCAGCACCTTGAAATCGCAATGTGCAACATAGTCGACCTAAATTTCGCAGTATATTATTGCCCCCCACATGTAAAAATCGACCCGAATCTCCTAACTTATATCGCCTCCCTCCCTAATATGATTTTCGCCGGAGACTTCAATGCCAGGAGCACTGATTTCGGCGATAATCATAACAACGCCAATGGTATTATTCTATCCAACTGCCTTCTTAACCTAAACCTCTGCAGGCTCCCCTTTCGCGACCCCACATTTATAGGTTTTCCTGGCACCTCTATGCCTGACCACATTCTCGTGTCTCCAAACCTCCTCCAGACTGCCACGAACCTGGAGATTCTAGACTCCATAGCCTCTGATCATCTCCCCTTGTTCTTCTCCATAAGGTCACTAAGGCCAATCCCCCTCCCCTCTCAGAAGTTGATATTACTATATCATAAAGCCAATTGGGATAAGTTCACGGATATAATCAATAACGAAATTACACAAGTCCCCACTTTTCTCCCCTCACCCGATAGCATAGATTCGGCTGCCGACCAAATTGCGAATATCATTAATAAAGCCTCCAAGTCAGCAATACCCTCCCGCCAATTTAGCTATACCACCCCACCCCTCCCTACACACGTCCTCCAACTCATAAAGAAAAAAAGACGTATCTACAGACTATTCCGCCGCACCAACTTCAGACCCCTCAAAACTCTCTGGAACAAGCTGAACGCCCAAGTTCGTAGAGAGATAGTTAAAGTCCAGGAAAACAGATGGAACTCTACGATCTCCAAACTTGACTACAGAGATGGTAGCAAGTTTTGGAGGACCTTTAAAGGAATCACTGGGCAAGTAAGCAGACGATCTGTCTTAGACAACAAATTCAACGATGCCGACTCGGCAGAAGTCTTTGCCACAGACCTAAGACAAACATTCTCCTTCCCTAACAACCCCAAATTTAACGACCCCTTTAAAGAAAAGATCTCCACCGAATTTCAGACCCTGTTATCAATACATAATGAAACCCCCTGTCCTCTTACCGAACCCATCAGCCCTCAGGAAGTAGAGCAAGCTTCCCGTGTGGGGCGTAACTCTGCTCCTGGGGCGGATGGGATTTGTCGGAAAATTATGTGGCACTGCCCTATTTCTATTTTTGCCTGGCTGTCAATTATCTTCAACGCCTGCCAAAACTTAGCTTATGTCCCCCCCATCTGGAAAACCTCTAAAATTATAATGATCCCCAAAAAAGGGAAACCAACTGCCGAACCCTCGTCATATCGACCAATCTCACTTTCCTCGGTTATTGGAAAAATTTTTCAACGCATTATAACCAATCGGCTATCCAATTTTTGCACCCAAAACTCAGTCATTCCCCCCCATCAGCACGGATTTAGAAAAGCCCACTCAACCCAAGATGCAATATTCCAGCTTCTATCGGCAACGTCCAAGTCTATAAATAAATTCCACATCTCCGCCACCTTATTCATAGATATCCAAAAAGCATACGATAAAGTATGGATAGAGGGCCTACTGTACAAAATGCTTAAATTAGGTATCCCCCCCACTTTTGTAAAACTAACACGAGCCTTTATCCAAAATAGAACCGCTTTTGTTTGCATTAACAATGCCTCCTCTACCCCCTTTCCAATCGAAGCTGGCCTCCCTCAGGGGGCCATCTTCTCCCCAATCCTCTTCAACATCTACTGCCATGACATCCCAACCCCACATCACAAAAACTCCTTATTCTTACAATATGCAGACGACACTGCAATCACAATGTCGAATCAAGACTTCTTCTCCTGTTACCAACAATTTAAATTCTATCTTCCTTTTCTAGAGGACTGGTTTTCTCGGTGGAGAATAACCCCCAACCCCTCAAAAACTGAACTTGTGTACTTTACCCATCGATATGACATGAAAAACAAGTCCTATAACCGCCCCGCAATCTCATTCTGGGATTCCCTAGTTGCCCCCTCCAACGAAGCCACCTATCTAGGCATCCCTCTAAATGACTCTCTAGGTTTACCCAAACTGGCGAAGTCCTTCCGGAAGAGAATAGCCCTTAGATTAAATTTAATTAAATGCCTTCGGACCCGATTTTCGTCCACTCCATCAAAAACATTACTCCACACATATAAAACTTTTATCCGCCCAATCTTTGACTATGCCGCCATAGCATCTATTTTTCTTTCCCCCCAAAAAATCAAAGACTGGAGCAGCCTAGAACGCCGGATTCTCCGGTTCTGCCTAGGTCTACCCTTCGATTGTCAATCTCAACATTTGGTAGCTCTTCTACCAAATTTCACCTTTATCGCCCAAAGACTGGCACTTCACCGAGCCAAATTCACAATTCGAACACTTCGAAATGAATCCTCGTCTCTACCGGTCCTCAGCCAAACCACTAAGGCAGGGAGAAAACCAAAATTTAGATACCAATACCCCCCACACGTCCTCTGCCGTAACTTGCAGGAACTAAATCCTGACGTCAACCTACCTAACCTTCCCCCAGAGTTCAACCAACCCATTCCAGATCATCTTAGCTATAAGCTAAACTAAGTAAACCTAGCATTAAGAATACTCTAACAATTAAGGCACAAACCACTGGGCCAGCCATAAACACATAAACTAAATTAATGACCTAATAAAATCACACTTATGTTTCAGGAATTCTACGAGAGATTAAGCCCGAGGACTTCAAATCATAATGATAAAATCTTTCTATATGTACAAATAATCCTTTTTATTAGTTTTCAGACTTCTCACATCTAATCAACTTTCAACTCATCCGTCCTACTCGATACAGGTTTTATAGGGTTTTCCTGTATCAAAGGCGAATGCCGAGTGGGTCAATGAAATCGCAGCTAAGAGGCCCTAATAACTCGAAGTTGCGTTCCTACCCTTCCTTCCCTCACTTTCCCCCAATGGCATGATGGAGGCTAGCTCGGTGTGTGGTCGTGCGGAGGGCGGTTCCTCGGGGGGCCGGTGGGGTGGCTGATACCTTCTCCAGGGCACCCTTTTCATCCTACCTACTTACCTGGACATCTGTACACCTACAACCTACATCCTTCCCAGCCTGCCTCCGGCGGTTTTATTTGCCGCGGTCTGCTTGGGTGCACGTCAATAATATTAACTTAATCAATTGCCGAAGAGGGCTATCTGCCCTATAACGGCTCTGGGATATCTTCCCAGATAAAATACATTTATTTGTTGTTTGTTGTTACGAGAGGAGCTTTCATTATCATTTAGGGTGGACGGGAGACGGACGTGTTAGTGGGAGAGAGCGGTGGTGCAGGTCCGCATGGACGGACGCGGGGCCAAGTTAAAGTGGCCGAAAACAATTGTTATGAACAGTTGGGAGTTTGCAAAAAGGAGAGATCATCGGATGATAGGCCAAGCTAGGTGGCCGAGAGTAATTAGTTGGACATCAGTGGAGGTCTGTCTGACAGCAGAGGTGTTTGAATTCGTCGTGAGGGTGACGTCGTCAAGAAGAGATGGCTGTGAAAGCTGATGGTGAGCGCAACCTGGTGCCTTTTAAGCCTGTATGAAGTGAGTGTGTGGACCAGAGAGCGTGTAAGTTTATTTTTCTGAATTAATAATTGTAAATTGCTAATAAAGGGTAAAAAGTGTCAGATTTCGTTTCATTTGTTTCAATCGTTTCTTTTCGTTTCAATCATTTCGTTTTTCATTTATTGTAACTGTATTTGTTTAATTGTGACATTTTGTTCCGTTTCCTTATCAACCCAGTAAAGACCTGGAGGGTACCGAGTCCAATTATTTAAAATGTATTCTAGGTAAATAAAATTGTTTTGATTTATAAAATTTCATCAGATTTGTGTAATTGAAAATTGTGTTTTAATAAATAATAATTGTTTGTATTAAATTGGTAGTTTTTATTTTATTTTATTTGAGATATTACAATATATATATATATATATATATATAATGGAGCCCCTAGTTCCATTATGAGGAAGGGACCTGCATTTTTTAATTCTAATAACAACACCTTACAGAGGTCACAAACATTTATTTATTTACTTTTACCTTACTTTATCCTCATTGATAGCCAAGTAAAAATATATTAAAAATATAACTTATTCATATAGTGATTTACCGCAGTGTTCATGTATATGGTTTCATGGCAGTTAGATATTTGTAGATTCTGCAGCCAAAGGATTTTTGCATACTATTTCAAACTTTTATAAAATCGTGACTGATTTCTGAAATCTTTACTTGGTTAGAATCAGCCTGAAATTTTTTTTTCATATATTTTGAACTACTCATATGTTGATTCTTTTTTAATTAAAGTTTATAACGGTCGCGTCGACATCGTGGTCATTGGCGACCCGTATGGTATTTACCATAGATTACAAAGCGTTACTTATTGAATATACAACTTTAGATAATAACCTCATCGTGTTACATATTACAAAATTGTTTCCGATTTTTGGTCAACCTATTTACAGTCAATATAAAAATTTATTCGTTATATAAAATTAATTATTTAAATGTGATTATTACAATATATATATATATAATTAATTATTTAAATGTGATTATTACTATATATATAGTAATAATTAATTATTAAAATTATATTATAAATTATATTATAAAAATTAATTATTTAAATGTGATTATTACAATATATATATAGTAATAATCACATTTAAATAATTAATTTTATATATATATATAAGTGAATATATATATATATATATATATATATATATATATATAGTAATAATCACATTTAAATAATTAATTTTATATATATATATATCTATATATATATATCTATATTGTAATAATTTAAAATAAATTAAAGACTACAAATGGCTGTGGCTGAATAAAAATATTTATTTGAACAATTAAACAAATTTTATTAATGAAGTTAAAACACATATAAAAATTACACAATAATATTTAGAATCTCAGGGTCTTTACTGGGTTTGATAAATGGGTGAATTGAATTTACGATAATTTATAATTACATTTAGCCTTTATTGAATTTAATTCGTCTAAACCTCGACGAATTTTGTTGCGGATGAAAATAAGATTACAGATTGAATTTTAAATTAACTAACAAAACAATTAAAGAAATGAATAATTAAAGAAAAAGAAATAATTGAAGAACGATCTGACGTATCTTAAAGAAATGGTTTACAAATAAATTTTAGAGTTTTTTTTTTACTTACGGCCGACCAGGTCTCAATTTTGGGGTTTTCTGTGCACACGTTTTTGGGGATATCACTGAATTTAAATTGGTTACAAAACACTTGTCGAAACTTGATGTTCTCTCAGCTGGAAACGGCTACTCCTTCCGAATTAATGGTCAGTCAGATTATTACCAACTTTGGTTCGATGACATTGGTGACGGCCTCTTTACTTATTAAGTTTTTTACTGCGGCATGACTTATTAGATTACTGTTTGTAACTTAATTCTGGCTGGATATCTGCCTGCAAATATGTATGCCGTCCAACCAACTAAACTGTTTCGCTTCTCCCCGTTGACTGCTGTTCGTCTCGTAGAATTTTGACTGCGTATATCTCAACAATGGTTCTTTGTGTCTCGCCGCCCTGTGTCGCGGTGTATGCTTTATATAGTCTAATAATGAGTCCTTTAATTTGCAATTATAACAATGGATTAATTACTAATTACTACAATATATATATATATAAGTGAATATCTGACTGTGTGTCTCCTATGCGTTCCTAAACCATCCATCCGATTGCGATGAAACTTTGGTGAAGGTTTCTGTCGGGTCGATTAGATTAATTGTCCAGGTGTTTTTAGTATATAACTTCAACCCCTTGAAGCACAAATAAGGAAGCAGGTAAAGAAGTGTTACATAAATATAACGCAAAAATCCATGGTTACAGATGTCATCGAGTTTAATTCTGACATTTAATATGTCAGTTACGGTGTAGTTCAGCCCCTATATGTGCGGGTGGGGGAGGAAGTGGTTGAAAGGCCGTTGCATAAAATTAATGAGTGAACAACTGAGACTGGTATTTAATCTGGGGTTATGGCAGTCATTGATATTAATTCTGACATTTACCATACACTACGAGTATGGGGTGGAAGGGGTTGAAACATATTTCCGAGTAAAATCTTAACACATTGACCAATTTTTACCAAACTTTATAAACATGCTACTTACAATTAGGAAGAATCACCTTGGGGCTAATAAACGCCTATCATCTCTAGGGGTCCGGGTGAAGGAGTGGCATTTTATAAACATTCGTAAACGACCATTATCAGCGTCGAATAAAACATTTTCGGAGAAGCTAAATTAGATAGTGCCATTCTAGAAGTTTTAAGAGTCTAATTTAAACTGCAAAAGGCGAGGGAGTGAAGCTCCCTTGCCGTAAGGGTGGTGGTGGTAGTAGTTTACATTAAAAATAATACAAGAAAGACCGAGATTGATGTCGATTTAGTTGTATGGAGTTGCTGAGTTTAATTCTCCCATTAACCATGGCGGTTAAGGATATTTTATTGCTGATTTTCTGAGGGTACCATTTATATATTTGGTCTCTGTTAAGTTAAAAATTTATTTATTTTTGCCTTTAAGGTACTAGGAGTATTATAAATGATAAAACCCTTCTTTAACAGTGTATAATTGTTTAATAAACCGATAAAAGACTGTTAAAGATGGGTTTTATCTTTTAAAATATTAATAGTAAAATACAACAGTCTTTTACCGGTTTATTAAACAAGTGCTAGGAGTATATTTAGACTTTATTAAGTTAGCGAGTATTTTTTTCCTTCTTTTAATTCGTCGTGATTTTTTAGACACTTTTATTTTATGTATGATGTGAATTTTCGAGTTGTTAAATACCCTCAGTCATCCTACTGGTTTATTTGAAGTTAAATACCGAGGGATTAACTCGGGGAAGGAAACTTAAATGGGTAAACAGTGACGTTATTGATGCTAGTTACATGAAATGTTAACCAAGAGAGGTTAGATTCGAATAAATTTCGTCCGGGCTAAGTTAAATAAATACCCCGGGCAACGTCGGGCACTCAGCTGGCGCTTTATAAATATCCAATCTTATTTTCGATAGACACGACAAATTCAATTCCTTCAGAGATGTTATTTAGAGTATACGGGTTGATACTTTGACTATATGAAATTAAAATATTCGGAATTAGAATTAATTCACTAAAACCAGATATAGCATGCAAATCGAATACTTACTCAGTCTACTTACTATACAGTATTTTTCTGTAATAAATATTCGTTTCACAAAATAATATTAAAATATTTAAATATATGAAGCAATGCTGCATTGAAGCTATCCAATTTTCACAAGACGATATATATATATGAGACATTTTTTGGGAAAAAGTTTAAATCTCTGACTTTTAGTTTGTTTCATCTTCGGCACTCAGGAATTGAAGATCGTAGTAATGCCAAGTCAGGTTAGTTGCAATGTGCTCTTGTTCGGAATTATACTAAAATACCGAACTAAAATATAGAAAGATTCCATCCCATTTCATTATTCAGTTCGTATCTAAACTAAAATACTATCATTACGTTACACGTTGGTGTGTGAAGTAAATTCATGAACCATGGTTTATACTACTCGTATTAATACATAGCAGCCGGCTATAAGTGATTACGTCATACAAATACTTGTTCTTTTTATAACCACATCGATTGATGTGGTGAAACCAACTTCGGAACTTCGAATTACTATACTTATTTGAATTTGGTATAAATAAATGCTAAGAAAAGTGCTCGGCAATGTAGAATATCTTTTTGTTTTCCAAAAAGCTTAAAGTAAACAGAGTGTAATTTCAACCGCGAAAAGAATCTTTTGATTGTGCTTCTTAATTACATTTTATTCCGTTCTGACACTTAACATTTATGAGATGATGCTCACGGTAATGACAGTTTCATTACGTATCTCGAAGTGGTCAACAACACAGAGTATCTGGTGAAAATTTAGAAAATATTTAAGTAATTAATTTCCATGAATCATATATATTTATTAATAAAAATGGTAGTTTAGGCCTTTTTAAGCGAGACATCGAGACGAAACTCAACACCTATTCATCAGAGCCTTAGCAATGATTGACATTGGACAAGTCCACTCTCCGAGTTTTGGCTTTTGGAAACCTAACATAAAAACCAATAATTTCCCTGATATAATTGACCACTAACAGAGACCGCAGTTAAAAACAGGCATAATCTAACCCAATTTGCAACTTTTAAGTGTTGAGTTTGAAGAGGATTCTTATAAAATCCATTAGGCCAATCTGTGTGAGTCCGTATGATAGTGTTCGATGCCATCACTGAGTTGGGTCTGCTCTAGGTTAGTCTCGCTTTCTCAATGCCTCGGCTCTCTGCTCACTATTAAATACATATGATGTAAAATGTTCTATAACATTTTAGAAAAACCATAGACTCCAAAGAAAGCATGAATAAAATAACATTACAGATTTCGCGTATAATTTGATTGGTTATTGATATAATTTAATAAAAATTATTACAATTTAGCTTCTAGTTCTGGACCTTTCTGTTAGTTTCATGGGGAAATAAATAGAGGCATTACATATGGTACCATTATAGTAATGTGTATATGTTAAATTTCTTATGTCACTCGATGCACCCTTACAATTCTCATCTGTTGTCTCTGGACTGTGTTTGTTGGCTGCTACGTCACAACTTCTGGCCGAAATTGTTCGGTGTTTCACAGTGGACTGGATGAATCTATCTTTGAGGACTGTCTACGCCAACTTCAACTATAATTAAATAGCATATTTCCTCTAATTACTCATATATCTGAACGAACGATAACTACCAACTAGACTGACATTTATACTTACCTTCCAATCTTCAGTGTCCTGCTAACTTCTTTTTCACAATAACTTACAATTTATTCTGACTTGGAAGTTTCTGTCACTGAAGTAGGATTTTTAGTAGCAGATGAATTTGGCTTGGGAAGAGTACTTGACCTCCTCGGGAAATGGTTAACGTTTTAAAACAGTAATCCAGAAATTTCTGGGAAATAGCACTACATTCCTTACGGAGTTGCAAGAAGTGCTTGAACCTCTATTACGCGGCTTAGGTATTATTAGTATTAGCTTTATCACATTGAACGGGTCAGAATTTAAGTGTACAAAACAGGAATTTGGATGATAAGTTGTAATAAAACCTTAAGGCGACCACTGGTTAAACAAAATTTCAACTGTCAGCATCAAACGGTTAGATTAACCGACAGGTATTTGGTATAAGCAATTGAACACAAACCGTTCGAACGTCATTTCTTTTAGATAGAAGTTGTTATAGACGGAAGTAAAGGAAAATTGACGAGAATAAAATTGATTAATCCCCCAAGTAACAATACATGTTTTACGGCATAGTGAAAATGTAAGCCTGGTTATTCCACAGTTTAACAAAATTTGTTTCGATCATTTTTAACTTTGTTATATCGAATTTAATTAGAGAAATTTTTTCCGAACTAGTTTTAGAAATGTCCAACATGAGCATCTTAAAAAATCTTTCAAAGAGCTCTTCTTCGAGCGGATGGAGTATAAAATATATAAGAGTGTTGTCAAAACACAGTTCTGTTACAGAAATATTGTGGTATAAATTAATATCTATTAGACGCCTCAAGAAATCTGTACATTTTGTCTGCATGTAGGTTGTATGCATACGTATTCGTGAAACTAAGAAAAGTTAGTGTATTGAAGAGCTTATACAAATGTTAAAGTTTTCAAAGAGACGAATTACCTTGTAGTTATATGTTACAATAAGTGATGTGAAATTGACATGGCCCAACCAAGTTTCTAATAATAAGGCAACCATTAAAGATAGAAAGAAAGAATTACTAAAGAACTAACCGTCAATAAATCGTTAAAAAAATATGAAGAAATTTTGTTCAGGTAAGAGAAAATGAAAAGGAGAAATGAAGTTAATGTATTAGCAATAATGAGAAATGTTATTGAAACAGCAAATAAATTTTCAGAGCAATTGGGAATGGAAATATTTGAAACGAAACTTTTTCCTTAATAATTTGACAAATTATTTTATAAATTAGGTAATTCACCTCTTGATACGTAGAATATTATTATTTTTTTTATTTTTTTTCAGTCGCATCAACTTCTAGGGTCCTTAGCGACTCATTATTGGTACTCATCTTGCCTTCTAGGGGAACTAATTGTTGAGAGTTTCTCGCACGCACACATACATCTATGACCTCGCTGAGAGAGAACCTTGAACCTCCGCGATGAGAGGCAGTCACGCTGACCCCTTCACCACAGGAGGTCGGCGCGTAGGTTAGAATTAGTAAGATTGTCGTGATTGATGCCAGCTGCTGATAGATTTTTTGTTAAGAACCAGTTAAGTTCTTGGTCAATTTGTCGAATAAGGGATGTCATCTCCTTTTGTTTGAAAATACGCCATCCCAGTAACGACTGAATGATTCAGAAAAGTATATCGAAAGTAGGTTAGATGGTGCAGCGTTATAAATCAAAAACTGTCTACTCATAATACCAGAACTACTACGGAACCAATTCATTAGTTATTAGACCGGAAATATTTTCTGTCATAATAGTAAACATGTCGTAAGCACTCGAAATAAACAATTATTGAGAAATTTAGATATGCAGAATATTGGAGTAATGTTCCAGAGCTGTTTGGCGCTCCCGAACTCTGTGGTTCGTGCTAAGGCGAGTTTCGTTAACAACGATGAGACTATCAGATCTCCGACGCCCGCCCCGCCGCAACAAGCGCAGCTCAAAGCAAAGGTCAAGGATAACAAGCTTATGCACAAGGTAACATCTTTGACGCAGGATTATAATTTATATGCATTTTTTTTTTGGAGTCGAATCACTTCTCTGACACTGTTTTACGTTTTCAGTTTATACGGATCTTAAAAAGCATTTTCTATGAATGCCAATGATCCACAGAAATTTCACCTTTAATTTTTTTAATACTTTAATCCTGTAATGCAGCTTGTCATTACCTACCAATATTTTTGTTAATTAGCGTGCTTTCTAATTATGAACTAACCAAAAATTTCTCATCCTTGGAATTTCTATTCAGACTCTCGAGGTTTACGTTCGTCTACCATAATCATCTGAAACAGCGGTAATATTTTCTAGTTTTAGATAAAATGATTATGTAATTATTGAATGTGATTGAGTTATTCACAATTTATTTTTATTCTATAGATTTAATAAAAATGATTACTATTTAGCTTATAGTTCTGGATCCTTCTGTTCGTTTCACGGGGAAATGAATAGAGGCATGATATATGGTACCGTTTCAGTAATGTGTATATGTTAAATTTCTGATGTCACTCCATGTACCCTTTTGATTCTCATCTGTGGTCTCTGGACTGTGTTTCTTGGCTGCTACGACACAATTTCTGGCCGAAATTGTTCGGTGTTTCACACTAGACTGGATGAATCCATCCTTGAAGACTGTAAACGATCTACTGTGTCTACGCCAACGTTCAACAAGAATTAAATAGCATATTTCCTCTAATTACTCATATATCTGAACGAACGATAGACTGGCATTTGAACTTACCTCCAAATATTCAGTGTTCTGCTAATCCTACAGCGTTTCCAGTCGAAGACGCTCCTTGGAACGTGAACACTCAAACCCTCCTCGAAGACCTGAGGATTCCATATGTAACCAGCGAAATTATAAAATTAACAATGCCTACCACCACAATCTCATGAGTCACGAAAACCATCTCGTACATCAGCTAGCCCAAGAACTAGTTGTACGAAGTAGATTAAATCGACAATGGCCAAATGATCTAATTCCTTGGTTCAAACAGACCTAAGGCATTTATTTGGGAGTTACATTAATAGATGACTTCCGCCTCATATCATAACTATGTCACACGATTTGCTTATTAATCATTTATTTAATATAAGAGTAGATTGTAAATATGCAAATAATTTTTTTTTGAAATTCATCCTCACCGCGATACTTACGTATGGTTCATATTCGCAATAACTAACAACAAAACTTTTCTCCTGTTCGAGTACAGCATTATACAAGTTCCCTCACTTTTCATTATGCAATGTTTTTCAGAACAGTATTTTAATTTACGTCGGAGAACAAACGCAGCTGTGTTGTTGTATGGATGACAACAGTAATCATTTGCCTAAGTTGAGCAATCAAGTCCACAGACCTGAAATAACATTTGTTTCAACATTTTTCTGTAATATTACAAAAAATGTTGGTTCCTTCTGCTTCCAAGAACAATAACTAGCCGTGGTGAATTGTTAATCTTGCAACTGCCTCTACGACGTGTCCTTCACCGCCCTACTGCACTTCAAATAATGCCTCATTACTCTGCTTTGAGGTAATGACTGAGCATGACCATGGCGATTACATAATTCAAGAAATATTACATGTTTCTCACTCAACTCGAAAATCCTTCTTCACTCCATCAAATTTCGGGATTGAACGTGTTAACTCGCATAGAATTAGAGTGAACACGCTCATTATTCAGCTATTGACCAATCTTCAATATAACTATTTTATACCTCTCAATAATTTACGAGTACATTCGTATAATTTCTCTACATTTCATTAAACCCACTTATATATATTCTAACAAGGTAGAATAATTTTTTTTTGTCTCTGATGTGTACTTCAACTTTATTTCAAATTTTTTATTTGCCGAATCTGTTTAATATTTTATTAGCGTCATTTTAAGCCTGTCATATTTGTAACTTATTTTATTTATAGTGAGATGTGTAGTTCATAGTTTAACTATTATGATCTGTATACGATTATTACAGTCCCTTTATTATTATATTTCCGCATTTGGTCGGAAAATGTGCGCATGCCTATTGAAAACTATTTCAAGCATGCTAGAAATTAAAGCTCACCTTTGCGGCTCGTTTCTTCATAACATTTCTTAATTTTATTTTACCAGGTTCTTTTCAAGAGCAGAGCTCTAGAGGGCACGCCCAGACAGGAAGACCTCATGTGCAGTATCAGACATCAAGTCGAAAACACGGCTACGGTATTTGATACTAAACATATTTTTTAAGTTTCTTGGGTCTTAATGATATAAGAGAATTGAAATGATTTTTTTCTTTTATAGTTTTCCTATATATTAAACATATAAACTCACGATATTAGTGAAAAGAATTAAACAAAATTACTCGAATGAATGAAGTCCACATTATTATATATATTGCAAAATAATGTTTTTAATGAAAAATGACCGTGATAAAAGTTCAATATGTTACCAAATTATCCCAGTTAAACTAACGTGATGTATATACAGAGTGTTTAGAAAATGTCTGAAAATATTGTAAGGCTGTTGCGGGATAGGTTGTACTAAGAAATAATTGTTAAGAAAAAAATTCTATACGTTTTGTCGTTTCCGATTTAATTAGCCTTAGATTTAGCCAATCACGTCGTTCCGCGTGCAAATTCAATCAGTCCACCAGAGTCGGTGTTGCCAAACGTGTTCTTCGTTTGGTTAGCTAAAACCGAAAAAGAAAGCAAAAAAAAAAGTCGCGAATCCATTAGACGGAGCAAGGATCGAATCCGAGCCAACAGGGCGGAACTTGGCAGTTTCGTGCGCTAATATCTATGAGGACAACTTTCATTAATTTTTTCAGGTTGTGTAGTACAAGTGAGGAACTGGAGTGAATCGAAAAACGAGCGTATGTTAATGTTAACTTGCGTTAATTAAATCAGAAATGGCGCAAAAAATCGTTTTTTTCCTAACAATTAGTTCTCAGTACATCCTACCTTTCAACACACTTCAATACTTAGACCTTTCCTGACCAACCTGTATAATTCAATTTATTATACTTTTGTTATGATTCGGTTTCAATACTTTGTAAAATCACTGATGAGCTAAGTTGCAAGATAACACAAACTGGCATTGTTCAAGAATATCTTTAACGATATTTTGGTTGCTTTGTATTGAACGTACACATTGTAGTGAACAACGATCACTGAATTTGGACTAGACCCCTCGTATTTTTTCGTGATAGGGTAAGGGGAAATCAAAGAAGATAAAAGTTCTGATTCCTTAGATTATTATTTGATTGTTTTGTTTTATGTCGAAACGATTTTAAGCTGCTTAAAATATTTGGAAATAATTTTAAAATATCTTCAAAATCAAATCTATTAAGGCGTTTTATAATTAATTTAAAGCAATGCTCTTTAGTAAGGATTTAATCTAGTCACCCTAAAGAATTCTTGTTAGTGAGAATGAGTCTGAGATAAGTGGACAATGCAGCTTGAAAATAAAGAATCAGCACCTCAGTAACAAATCCGTTTGAAAGACCTGACAAGTTTCAAAGCACTTATTTAAACATGACGAATTGTGTATAAAATTGAAAATATGTGAAAATATACCGAAGATGCTTAATGAATCGTTTTTAATGTCCAATTTTTGAGAAAAAGGGAAAATTTTAGACAAATGATCAAGTCTCGAATAAATTACATACACGATGAAAGTAATATAAGCCTGAAATATATTTTCTCGCTTTTGATTTAAACATAAGGAATTGGCATATGATATACCGACGATAGATTTTCTGGCATATTAATTTAATTTATTCATAAACGGAAGTTTTTAACAATTATTTTGAGCAAGTTTTATAACGCATATTTATCACTGTTCATCGAAGATAATATGATTGAACAATTATTGAGTAATTTATAGTACGGTGACATTACTAAAGAATTTGTTCCTAAATTCGTTCCTTGTCCTGTTAATATTAACAGAAATATTTTCTTTTCGGAGAGAATCACAAGTTTCGTTCTGGCTGTTCGGAGTGTGTGGTACGATCACCACAAGGCTATGGACAAATACTGTACACGGATAGTTGTAAAAAAATGAAAGTAATGGTTTTAAAGGAAAATGGTGACGAAATATACTCTCATTTTACAGAACTTGTCCAGGAAACCGAAGGATCATAATGTAGCGAGGCCTGAGGACATTACTACTGGTATGGCAAAATCACCAATAAATAATGAAGGTTAGTACAACGTTTTTTAAGAGATGAAGTGCTCAATGACATGCAATGAACAGTGTCACATAAGTTTGTAATACTATTAATAAAATAAATATTTAAAATCGGTTAATTATTCTATTCATAGGCGTTTTAAGTGACCAGTATTATTGGCAAAAAATTAATTATCTTCTTGCTTCAGTTGACCATTCCGTCCACGCTTTTTCACCGTTTTAGACAAAGTAATGCCGTTTATTATACACTTCTCGAAACGGAAAACTTATCTTGATACAATAATATTGTATATAATCCATTTCTTTAGTTTTCTTGAGCAATGAAACGTCTTGAAAAACACGCTGTATGATGACTCTTTGTGCATTAAATTAAGTTGAACCAATTTACCTTTACAACGGTTCTAGTTACTGGTATTGTCAGTACCAGTAGAACGGTTTAACTAGACCATTTCTTAAATTTGTTTTCACCATGTTCCAAACTGTAATTAATTTTCCTTGACGAGTCATTATTTCTCACTTCCCATAAATTAATTACCTGCAAATGATTTAACGCTATAGTTAATTACATCAATTGAGTCTTTTACTTTGGTGATTAGAGTTAACTTACATGTGATGCACCCCAAATGATATGGAACTTTTGAATTAATCGTAAGATTTCTGTACCATAAAATAAACGAATCCAATTCAATCCACGACGGTCGATTACTGTTTATTTAAGTTTTGTTAATCGCTTAGTGACGCTTACAATCACAATTAAGAAGTATATTACTATCGCATTCCATTTTTATTTTATTTTGGGAGCTTTAAAAACTATATGAGGAGAAAATACTTTATTTAGAATTCACTCAAATGTTTGCTGAAAATTAAAAATTTATTGAATAAAGAATATATATATATTTACTCTCCTTGTATTTCACAAAATTTAAAAGATCAAACATATAAATGCTGAATTTAAATTAATTTTTAAGTAATAATTTTATTTTTCTCTGGGCTTTTTATGCGTACATTTTATCGTCAAAGTTTCGAGGCATCTACTAATGGAAAAACTGAAACCCAGTGGCAATTTATATTTAGAAATACAGCAAATTACTTTGACACACATAATACACAAATATATATAAATATATATTGTAATACTAATTAGAGGTCAGTAGTGATTTTAATAATTGGATTGTTAGCGGTGCCAATTCTTCAAAGACGACAATGAGTAGGCTAGCTTTGTTGCGAGCCGCTAGCACTGTCTGGAGCAGTCTGTCTGATATTGTAGCCGGGAGAGGAAGTAAAATTTGAAGAGAACTAACAGCGTGGGCTAAGTATAAAATTCAACTGAGAAAGTTACAAGTTTTTAAATCCAAGTATAAAGTTTGGGTAGCGAGATACTTTGTAAAACACTGCAAAGATTAATAAAATATTTGCGCCACATTAAGATTCATACGCGTACTGAGATCAACATTTTACACATAAAGACAATGTATAACAATATGTCTGGCTGATGATCCGGAGGTGCAGCAGATCCAGTTCCCGGAGAAAAATTCAATAACTATAACCGTGTGTTTGACAATCAAGTGTAGAGTCAGTGATTCATGGCATTTTTAGTGTAAATTGTGTGCCCGAACCGAGGTAACTAAGTCTGGTACCAGCCAAATATTTTGTAAGTAGAAACCAAGTTAATTAAGGTTGTAAACGATAGTTAAAGGAATTCGTCAGATTTCGTTCGTCACATTTTGGTTTTGATGGTTAATTTCTTAATTTATAAATTCTATGATTGTTATTTACTTATCAAGTCCAGGTAAACGACCCTGAGAGAAGAGTTATAAAATTTCTAAACATTGAAACTTTAACTGTACTTAACCTCAGAGAAAATGTTATAAATTTCTGTTAAATAATAAATGGTATCGTAAAGTTTAAAGTAGCACTTATTTCTTGATCCTTCCTGTTAAATTAAAAATGAATTGTTTCAGAATTAATTATCAATTTAATAAAAGTTAATTGTTTAAATAATTCAATAAAATAATTTGTTTATTCATTTAATTAGTCACTCTTATTTAATCATTCCACAACGTGGGCCAAATTAAATCTATCTTTTTATTATTTATTACTATATATATATATATATATATATATATATATATAAAACACATTTGTATAGGAAAGCGAGACTTACCTGAAATCAGTAGTTGGTCCAATCTAGGCATAGGAGGAATTTCAAATTTTCGAGGGCCTGAGCTGGCCGGCACGCAGTTCAGATCTTCCAACTTGACGAAAGGGGCTCAGGCCCACGAAAATTTGAACTTCGACCTATGAATAATTAACGTGAGGGTCGGCGTAGATATTGGGCGATGATGTCGTTTAAAACAGGCTTATATCGGTGCTATTGTTCTCACTCTGGTGATCACGCCGCAAATCTCTCACACAGTAACTGCAAAAAGTTTCCTTCCTTCACCATTTAAAAAATTTGGCGGGCCTTGGGTCTCAGTTTCAACAACTTTTTGATGTAATAGTCACGCTATATTCAGCTTGGCGTTTCTTAACGTCGCCATGAGTATATGTGATTTGGGCACGGGTGATATAACTCAGACTCTTTCCAATAAAAAATTTGATATCCTCAGGGTAAATAATATTTTACAAATATGAAACTCTTAACAAAAATCATTTGGTCTTTTTCCACACGTTAATTTCATCTTTACCTACCTACCTATATCACAGGTAATAGAGTGTACGTTATATGTCTCTTCAATAATCGTAACTGCAGACAAATTTTTTTTATAAAAACAAAGATAACATGTTGCTTTCATGTGACTGATAGTTCCAAAGATTTTATGAAGTGTATTTATGACACAAGAATTATCATATTTATTTCAAAAGATTTCAACACTGTTTGATTTTCCATGTTAAATGTTTCAGATATTGAGAAACAAAAGAGGAGAGCTGTAATGAGGACATGCTCCATAAAACCTGTAAGTACGAGTACAATCAATTTTAGGTACAATGAAACTTATTAATATTCTAACTAAAATTTCAATTCTTGTAGTATCCTTGAACAATCTATCTAATTTTCCTGCAATACAATATTAGTATGTTTACTTTCTTTCGAATTACGCGTACATTTGAAGTTATGAATTTGCATAAATCATTCCTACTATTCGTTAATTTTAATATACATTCGAGTCATTGGTATGGAACAGGTTTCTAGTTTTTGACAAACAAGTTTTTTAATTTTTATTTTAAGAGTAACAGGCCAAATGCGAGTAATCCCCATAGAGGCAACTCCCCTTTAACAGCATAGGAACGGATTTGAAGCTAGGGCCCGCGGCCTATAGTTTAAATAGTAAACTAAGTACCATCTTCTTTAATTTTATTCGTTCATTTTTTTCAGCTAGATGTTGGTAGGACTTCCAATCAGGAGTCTTTATTTCGCTCTATACAGTTCTCCCGACCAATCTCTGATCAACTTGTCACCGGAGACACACTGGAACCTGCATCGGAATTAAGTTTGGCAAGTCCTATGGAAGAGCGTCACGAAGTATTGATAAACAAGAGCAATGCTTCGGGTAATCCGTGGCTTCCATTTCGTTCATCGGACGCGCCTCCTAAATCTGAGCTGTTCGGAGTGATGGGGACGTATATGAAGAAGCAAAATAGTCTCGCGGAAGAAGCTGCGAATATGTCACGAGCCAATGCAGTGGGGAAGAATACGTATTTGAAACGACTGGAGCACAGAGAACGAGCCAGTTCCATAAAATATATCACGTCCAAATACTTGGAGCATATGGCCTCCAAATAATTGTTGAACTGAACATTTTTTGTAAAATTACAAGTACGACGTTTAATACATTTTACCAGCATGTACACGTTTTGGGGATGTTACAGTGTCACCTCTTTAATAAACTTAATAAAATCATAGTCTTCTGTGAAAATTGTCCATTTTACTGTATGTAATGTTACAGTTTTTAATCTAGTCAACTCCAGGATATTTTGCGAGTGGTGTTATATGATGTGAATATTTTTTTTTATTAATCACCAGAATTATTAGAAAATTATTGAAATCGATACTTATTTTTTTTATTTTCGGTTTTTTATGAGGATATAATATGAGTATAATATGAGGATACCTGAATCAATTGTTTTAGAAGACATTATTCTAGTTAATTACCACTTATTACGTCTCTAGTCTTACCAATAACTCTGTCTTCATTACCAATAAAAGAGAAGTTCATTGCGGATTGACATTCAGGCTAACGTCTAATACGAGTTATAAATACGTATGCGTTAAATTATGTGAGAAATATTGTGCACAAAATAATTACTAATCGCTTCAGTTACACATTTTTTTACACAACGGTTTTCTATGACTTCTCTAAATAACGAAGAAAACGATAAGAAACCATACGCCAGGAACGATTGGCAAGAGCCATAAAGGAAGACTTAAATTTTCATATTCATGCAAACATAACAGCAAATACTCTTGGATCGACTGATCTGTTATGAAGAACCAGAATTGGTATCTTAATTAATGGAAGTGGGGAAGTAAAATAAGTAATTCGTTGAAGGTGTTGAAAAATCCATGATTGTAGAACATGTTACTACATATTATATTGAAAAACCAGTGTTTCTGTCTACGACAGTAACTGAAATGCTATGGAAAACGGAGAATTAAATATGTCAAATTGAAGAAAAAACGATTATTGCTTAAAAATACTGTCTAAATCAAGTCACAGGTAAGCACATTGACTAAGTGAAAGTTTTTTTTATGAGACTAAAAGAGTTTAATTTCTAATTCCATGAAAATTTGTGTCCTTTATCATTTTCATACGAAACTAATAATGGCTTCAATATATAAGAAACAAAGTATGGACCATTTATTCCACGTGAAATAATTTGTGTCCTTTATCATTTTCATACGAAACTAATAATGGCTTCAATATATAAGAAACAAAGTATGGACCATTTATTCCACGTGAAATAAACACAAGTAAATGCACTTTTCAGGTCTGAATAAAATTTATTAGTTTGACTAATGATACAAATAAATGTTAATTCGATGTTTTGTGAATTGTATGCCGTAAAAAAGTCGGAAAACTGTAATTATTAACAGGTGCGGATACATACTGCAAAGAAAAGACTACGATGGATGTGCTGGACTCACGAGATACTCAATACTGTGAATAAAGAAGACAAGACAATTACTTGATCATATTCGTATATATGTAAGTAGGAATAGCGTCTAGGTACTGACCTCAGGACGTTTTAGAGGAAGACAGGCCCTCTGAGTACAAATGCTTCCTGACCCATCCTGTTTACATACACAGGAGTTACATTCTTTTTTGAAGCTTTCCCCAGGGATACAGGCTCTTCCGATAGGTGGTACTTTTGTTTTCACTGCCGAATATACAAACCATAATTTGTGCATACATATTAAATAATTAAGTTCAATCAGTTATACTAGAATTAATTAAAAACAGAAACATGAACACCAAATTGTTACAGTTTTGACAAAATTTTCTGTTTGTCTTCATGGTAAATATATAGAAAATGGCTCAGAAACCACCTAAAGAATTAATTTCAATCCTCAAGAACGTAATAACAGTAAAAATAACTGAATTATTGTTCCGAAAATTTTATTTTGGTTTTATTATTGTATTCAGGATTTCAGAAGTGCAGGATCCAGTTAGGCCTTAGGATTTCGATTTAGGGATTTCGAGGTAAATGGTATAGGGAAGGGCACGAACAAAATAATAATTGCCAGGGATGCTAGAACTTAATTAATGAATGATTTGCATCACTATATTCTTGTTATTTAAGGATTTTACGATATATTTTAAGCTTTCGTTTCCTTTAAAGAGCTACACGCTTGGTCCCAGTTTAACGAATGTGGTATTATTTCTCTGCTTCGTTTTTAGCGTTTGGACTTGATATGCTAAAATAATAGTTTATTCATAATTTACTGTTAATTGGGTAACAATATTTTATTAATCTCTCGCGTATTAAAATTCATAGGAACAATCATCAAGTACAAATCAACAAGATAACTATGTAAAAGCTACTCGCTTACCTTCTTTCATATTCCAATTAAGAAGTTCCTATTTTTATTAACAAATATGATGTACAATAGTGGGTCTGTTAAACATTCTTCCAAAGGTCACCTTGTTTGAGTTACAGGCTTCACGAGGGACATCTACGTTGGGGCCCTCCCCTTTAGTACCATAGGAAGGGATTTAAATGTGATATGGGACGAGAGAGAAAGGAAGCCAAGTGGTAACTACGCCTCCCGGGCTATAGTTTAAGGATACTACCTAGCATTCGGGTAAATGTGATGCGGGAAACTACCTAGCGAAACTAGCGCTAGGTAGGTCGGGCTCTTGACTCTTGTTCCGCACCCTTCCGATAACTGGAGATCAGGATTTGTTATAGGGACGCAACTTTCCCGACTCAATGTCTCGATCAGATTTGGGGGGCAGCTAGCTGACTGGTCCAATGAGAACAGCCAACAACTCTGCGCTTCCTAAAGCTAGCCTAGTTGGCACGGTTTGCGTGAACCATACGTAATTAACAATATCTGGATATAAACCAAGGTCATTACAGTTCCAAAGGAGAAAATTAACCCTTGTTCCCTTTCCGATTCTATGTAGTCTTCTTAATAATAAGAAAGATGGACAAATACAGTCAAAAGAAGTGATAATATAAATACCACACAACGTTTATGGAGGCCTTGTTCCTTTCTTCAGGTGTAGAAAAAAACGTAAGAGCCTAGAGACACACAACTGCACGAGTCAGTTGACAAAATTCACTTTAAGGTACTTACCTAAATATTTTTGAGCACAGTAATTATAGATATTAAGAAGTTATGGGGAGTACTAGTTCCAACTGAATTTATTAATTGGTTTTGAAATTAAATTTTTACCTGTTTAACAACATAGATCCCTGTAAGCAATTGTTGCACATAGAATTGAGTGCATATTTTCCTTTACACAGTTTATCTATACACACACACACATATAAAGATCTAAATAAATGCAATAATATTTATCATGAATTCTTCAAAGCACTGTTATAATATTTGAAAAAGTCTGGATAATAATGTGATGTAATAAATGTAATACAACGGATTCATGATGGGATTATAAAGTACTATCTATAAAATATATAACATTATTTAAAGTATATCTACGACATATTGATTTGAGCTGCTTTTATCAAACTACATAATCATTTAATCTGGGAACCGCTGTACAATTTATCTCAAATTTTGTGTATTTATTATATGGGTCAATGCTGTGTGTTGGACGTTGTTCATCGAGTTATGAGACTGGCTAACAAACGACGCTATTAATCACTAATTTTGAGACAGAACGTAGCGAAAACAGAGATTCGTGTTCATGAAAACTATTATTATTTTGTTCGTGACATAGATTTAAAAAGTGCTCGAAATCAAATGATTATAAATGTTTACTACTAAATTGGTCATAAAGTATATACAAATGTGGATTTTACATTATGAAAGAGGATCATATTTGTAAAGACTCAATAAAAAAATAAGCACGATTGGAAAATATTAAATTTTTTAAAATAAATTGATATAATAGTAAATAAAACCACTTTGAATGCACTACGGTACACCATTTATGAAAACTGATTGGGATTAGCAGTAATTATAAAAACTAAAGATTCTAACCAAATTGAAGTTACAGAACTCATACAATCGCCTCAGTCACATTCATGCCCATAAAATTACAAATAATTTATAAAACCTTTACTGAATAATTAACTTACGCAGCTGATAACATTTCAACAATATTCATACAAATTGTATACCAATAATTATCTATAAAATATATAGACTAAAATTGAAGTGCATATTGTTTCAATGACATCCGACGACATACTGAAAATTTCAATAAAGCCATTAATATATGAAAAGTAACATTTAATGTGTGTATCTGTATGATGTTCGTAACATGTACCTAATTTTGGGCAAGCTATTTTCGTGCAAGCATAAAATCCGTCACGTAGGCAACGACAAGTGTTACAACCGTCGAAGCTTGCAACAGTCCCAGGAGTGCAGCGATCTGAAAAGGAAAATAATATCGTGTGTTTGTTCACATTTGTTGGTTACAAATTGTAAGCGTAGTAGAAATCGGAATATTAATCTTCATTATTTCCCTTACTCTCCCACAAAAGTAATTTACAATTTCAATATCGTTCCCTTATTCATCTTTGTTCCAAAACGAATAGCCGAAATATTTTTTGCAATTCCGTTGAATAAATCTTTAATTTGCACGATGACTTGACTTGATCTTAAGTCATTAAAGTTGGCCATTTTACTTTTATGCATTAAACAGTTAAGTTCTTAATGTGGCTAATACCATAATAACGGAATAGTTTGAGTGACAAATAAATATTTCTGTTGCTTTATTGTGAGATTCAGGTTTCGGATGGTTCGCTTATTAAGATTTAATTTAAGTATTAAATGAGGATCACTTGATCATTAAAGAGAATCAGATAATATTTATCATATTAAACTGAATAAAAAGTTTTGTATTAATTTAAAGAACTGGCCTTATGTATGAAGAAAACTATGCGATGTCGCAAATACTCATAGCCGTGCTCTTAATGTCAAATGTTTACTTCACCCTCTTTCAAATAATCTATAGATGAGATTCCCTTCAGATTTAATATGTACCGACAGTATGAGCGTGATTGGGAAGAAAAATCTGAATATTATTTTAATATATATGCCCTAAAAAATGTCCACTATTTTATTTGCAAGCTTGCATATTGTCGAATGATAAACAATTACTTCAGATTTAAGTTTACGCTATAATAGATACTATTGTTTTGAATTTTTGATGTAAGGTACCTTTAGCATCTCCCAAGGCGTCTCCCAGAGACGCCAAGATCAGGAGCGTCGCGACGGTAAGTAAGGCGGTAGCAGTTTTCATAGTTCCATTATTTGAGAGTCACACTAGCTGTTTTATAACCTCCCCTCTTCTGTTCGCCAAACCGCATACGTGACACAATCTCAGTAGAACTTCCTGCAGGCCTTAAAGTGTCTTAACCAGGTACGCAGTGTGTTAGAAAAAAACACTCCAGATTGTAAACTTCTCTGTGTACGGTTGTAAAGGCATCTCCAATGAATGACTCCACTGCCAGAATGATCGCTGGCGCGCATTACAGAGTAGCTTTTTGACCTCAGCTTCAATTCTCTTGTTTTTCCATAGCTTTTTGATAATCTTGGAGGTATGCTCTGCAGGGGCGAGATATCAACAAATTTTTGGGTTGCATTTTCCTGGATTGATAATTTTAGACATATTACTAGCGTTGTCAACCGATAATAATCGACCATTCGGACCTCTAACTTAATATTCTGATATTAATTCAAGGGGGAAATGAAACGTTGGCCTCTATACCCAACTATTTCATTACTTCATTTTTAGATTGACTAGATGGCTATTTGATCTTCGTATTGCCCAGTAACACCGAGCAACTTCTCCCAGGAAACTCTTGCCTCCACCATCCCTATTAGATGGGCCGTCATTTTGTCGTATAAATTTTACGAAGAAATTTTTTTTGTAGATTTTTTCGAGTAGTGGAAACACGCCCTTCGTCGTCAATTTATGGACAGACGTGTTCCTCTCCTTAATTTCCACTTCCCGGATCAAGATGACATCTAATGGTTGACGGTAAATATTAACCGGAGACTGCAGTATTGTAGACAATATATAAAACAATAATGATCAACACAGAAAAAATTTGAGTAGAGATATATAGGTCTCAGGTCCTTGTTTGACAATGATATAATTATCATCAGACAACTGAGCTCTTTCTATTTTTCATGCATATTGGTCTTTAAAGTTCAGTTATAACTGCGTAATTACAATGAAATAATGGTACAATGACTGAAAACGGAACAGAAATGAGCTAGCCTAAAATATCAAAATACATAAATTTTTTGGTTTTTATCTATATGTATCTATATTTTTTAACGAGGGAAAACTATGAAATCTTCAAAAGACGAAGAGGAGGCTCCGCATTCCTCAACGCTGTGGGATTTCTACCCACTGAAACCACAAAACGCTACTTTTGTTCCTTGACAAACTCCACCCTGGGACTATGAACATATTACTTCAGGGTGGTGCCATTCTATGTTAATCTTTTTCTTATACGTATCTGTATCTAAGTGTCTATGTTTACATCTATCTACTTACACCTTACTATATATATATATCTATATCCATATATGTACCACAATCTATTTACATCCGCCTGTATATATATACAATTTTTCTATATACTAGTTTCTATATACATGTCTATCTATATACATCTATCTAACTATATCTCTTTATCTATCAATCATCTCGGTTTTCCTCGTGAGAAAAATCTGGATGTAATTTCCTACTTGCGTCCAGTTCTCTTCTGTTTCGAGGAGAAGTTTGACCAAGTTGTCCATTGTTATCTTCTTCTTGAGGCTTTCATCGAGTCTCTTCCTCTCGTCGTACGATGCGTCTCAGTGGAACAGTGTACGTTCGGCGTCGTCCTGTGTACAGTTGCAGAAGTCGCACTTGCTGGTATACACCTTCTGGAACCGATACAACTACGACTTAAAACAGCCCTGCCCGCTTACTGACTCGGTCAGATAGAACGAAACGGCCCCATGTCTTCTGTTAACCCATTCTTCTATATTTGTTATCAGGCGGTTGGTCCATCTGCCAGAGGCTTTGCCAGCGCTTTATTAGCTTTTCTCTGGACTTAACTCATATGATTTTAAGAGCCGTCTCAGTTGGTATCGTGACTTCTGCTTTCAGCTCCCTGTACACTTCGCGTCTTTCTTTCCCTGGGAGCTCTATAGGTGGCTCGCTGGCTATTACTAATGCCGCACTTCCGGAGACAGTTTTATACGAGCTAGTAACCCTTACAGCACCTTTTCTTTGGATTGCTACCAATATACATGTAGCTGGACAACCTTTCGTAATCGCGTCTGCCCTCATGTGTGCCTCGTACAATAACTGTGAGTGAATTACGTTCATCACCACTCTTCTCTTCATTTCTGTAGGGCCATGTACGTTAGGCATTATATGGACGAATGACGCTACCGTCACTTGAGCCTTACCCGCAACTATTATTATATGCGGTTTGAAGCTAAGTCCAGTTCAACTCCCAGATAAGAAATTGTCTTCTGGCAGTGAACCATTGTCTTTCCTATTTTGAAGACGGGTTCCCTGTTGCTCCTCCTTGTGGTTATGTGCAGGGCCTGGGTTTTTTCCTCAGCCATCTCTAAGCCAATTTTATCCAGCCATCTCTTTGCAGAGCGTCATTAACTACTATTTCTAGGTTTATCGAGTCCACCGATGTCACTATTATGGCGTCGTCCACGAATTATATAATGGATACTCCTACGGGGAGTTCTAGACGCAAGAGCCCATCATAGGTGTTATTTTGGAACCTTTTGGTGCTCCGCAGGTCATATTGTGACCGATTCTACCGCATTCTGTGTCATATATGACGGACCTGTTCTTAAAATAAATCATAAAATGGCTACTAAATACTCCGGGACCCCTTTTTCCCTCATGTGTACCCGTTGGGCAGAGTTGAAGGCGTTTCTAATGTCTAAAGTGCAAGTGCACAGTATCTTTTCTGGTCTATTACACGCCTAGCCGTCTCCATTACTAGTTAAATGGCGTCTGTGGTGGATTTTCCTTTTCTGAAGCCAAAAACTATCTGTCAAAAAGTTTTCTGGAACTCTCTAACTACGGCATAATTCTTTGCAGGAGTAGGCCTTCGAGGAACTTTCCCGTAGTGTCAAGTAGGCATATTGGCCTATATGACGACGCGGCATCCTTTGGTTTGTTCCCTTTTCTCATTAAGATTAGCTTCTGCCTCTTCCAACCCTGAAGGAAAATATTTTCTTCCAGGCAGGTGTTGAGCGCATTCAGCAAAAGCTGCGGATAAAACTTAATCAACCCCTTCAGTGCCTCGTTCGGAATGTCATTCAATCCAGGGGCTTTTCTGGTTTTTAAGGATCGTCCTATTCTTTCGAGCTTCTCAACTGAGAAATATCGCCCTTATTCTGTTGGGTATAGTGCACTCTTTTTTTTATCATTTCCCTGCTGGGGAACAGCGTCTTTATTATCTGTAAGACCCACGCTCTGTCGTTGAGACCTGGGATTGTCTGCCTGGATTTTAGCTTACGCAGGACTATTTTGAAGGCCTTCCCCCAAGGGTCTATGTTGATTACTTCAATGAGTTGCTGCCAGGACCTCTGCTTACTAAGTTTTATCGCTCTCCTCAGGTCATCCTTCGCCCGTCTATACTCTTCGCCTAGGAGTATTGAGCCCTTTGAGCGAGTGTACCTTCTTCGATTTTTCTGATGTCCGTGGTTTCTTCAGTCCACCAGTATACTGGTTTCCTTTCAGACCTCTGTCTCATTTTTCTTGGCATGGACCGGTCGCAGGTTTCTTTAACTTTTCCTGCTACTGCTCTTACAAGTTGTGCTGGGTCAATGTTCTCCCTGGTCCACTTCATCTCATCCAGGATCCTTTGTTCTCGCAGGTGCTCCTTTAGTTTTTGTAAGTATAACCCCTTCCTATGCTATTAAAGGGGAGATGCCCAATGTGGATCACCCTCATGTAGCCTGTTGCCCTAAAAAAAAAAAAATCGGGCTGTCGGTGATTCCAGAGAGCTCTGGCGGGGGCTACCTTTGGGGATGCTCTCACATCTCTCTGGTTTTTTTTGAACTAAGGTTCCCACATGCCGAGGCACCTCGGTCTGTTTTGAGAGGTGTATGTTCCGGGGTCGCAGACCTTGGGCATACGGCAAGAGTTGTCCGCTATTCCTATTGGAATAGTCGGCCGGCTGCCTCCTAAACGGCCAAGGCATGGCGAGGGGTAAGCTGCGTCCCCACAGCAAACTCCTCTCCCGTCATCGGAAGGGCGTGGGACAAGTACCAAATGCCCGACCTACCCGATGCAGGTTTTTCTAGGGTTTTCCCTGCATTTCTTTAGGCGAATGCCGGGTAGGATCCTTAAACCATAGCCCAGGGGCCCTAGTAACCCTTGGCTACCTTCCTCTACCCTTCCGCATCCCCCCTTTCTAATCCCTTCCTATGCTATTAAAGGGGAGTTGCCCAATATGGATCACCCTCATGTAGCCTGTTGCCCTAAAAAAAAATCAAAAAAAAATCGGGCTGTCGATGAATTATGCTTCTTTGGTTTTACTCGATGTCTTCTTAATAACACCTCCGTATTATTGTGGTCGCTGAGAGTGACCTCGTCCAGCACTGGCCATCCATGTACTTGTCTGGCGAAGTTGGTATATTAAATCCTTTTCTTAGGGCCGATCCCAATTATTGACACAAATGGGAATAAGTATAATCACAATCTTCTTATAAATAAAAATGAGTGTATGTGTGTATGTATGTTTATTTGTTCCGCATACAAATCTACACCCGTGGAGAAAATTTAACCAAATTTCGTATACGTGTTCTTTGAGACCAGGAAACAAACACTGTCGGCGTGAGACACGTCTACAACCCCCAGAAGCTGGGGTAAACGGGGGTGGAAAATTTAATGCATGCTAAAACGGCCTATATTAAAGACGGATAAATATTTTTCCGTATCAAATAAATTCATAGTGTTTGTAACGATGTAATGTGTGTAAAATTTCAACCCCTAACCGCATGGGAAAGGAGCTATCTATGGGGTGGGGGTGGAAATGCTTTACAGGAAAAGAACGCGAATACACCCGAGTTTAATTATGACATTCAACTTGGCATTAACCCTCAGGAGCAGGGGTGGGCGGGGTGGAAATTTTGGAACATGCAAATACGTCAGATATATGTATTGAATAAAAAGTTTTTAGTTTTAATTATATTGATTTTATTTCTACTGATGTTGTTTGGGTATAATTTCAACCACTTTCGGCATGGGAGTGGTACACCCGTAAGGGTTGGGGATGGAGTGTCATTAAATGAAAATAACGCAAACACAATCAAGTTTGGACTCCAAACCGTTTTTTTTATCACTGTGTTTATCATGACATTCAACTTACAGTTTAATTCCCCCAAGCGGGGGTGAACGGGGGATAAAATTTTCAAAATTTCAAGCAGTCGATATTTGCGTCGAATAATTATTTTTCTGGTTCAATAAGATTTATAAACTTTCTCTACATGTTCCACATATTTAATAATGACCTCTTTCGGGATTTGGAGTGGAGCACCCTTAAGGGTAGGGGTGGAGTGAATTTCTATAAAAATAACGCAAATACAATCGAGATTGGACTCGAATCCAGGGTTATGGTTGTCAGTGAGTTTAATTATGACATTCACGTTACCGTTTAAGTCCCCAAAGCGGGGTTGGTTAGGGGTGGAAATTTTCAATCATGCTAACACCGCCGATATTTGAGTCAGATAAATATTTTCGAGGTAAAAGTAATTAATAGTGTTTGTCCCAATGAATGTGAATAAAATTTTAACCTTTTACGGCTTGGGAAAGGAGCACCCATTGAGGTGGAGATCTGTTACAAGAAAATGACTGGCATAAAATCGAGACTGGAGTCAAACCTAAAGTTAAGGATAACGCTGAATTTAATTATGACATTCAACTATCAATTAATCTTCCAGGGACGGGGATAGTCGGGGTGGAAATTGTCACACATGTTAATCTACCGATTTTTGCGACGACTATAAATTTTTCGTGATCAATGAGATTCATAAAATTTTTCTACGTGTTCTCTGAGTATAATTTCAACCCCTTTCGAGCTTACCAGTAGAGCACCCTTAGGTGTGGGGATGGAGGAGCGCTACAATAAAATAACGCGAATATAACCGATATTGGAGTCAAATCCAAGGCTAAGAATATCGCCGAGTTTAGTTACGACATTCAATTGATGGTTTAACCCTCAGGGGTGAGGGTGGACGGGTTTGTCGTGGGTGGAATTTTTCTAACATGTTAAACGGTCGATATTTGCGTTGAATAATTAATTGTCGAGGTCAATAAAATTGATAATATATCTACCAATGCTTTTTGTAAAATTTCAACCCCTTTTGGGAGAGGGTGGAAACATTCAAACAAGCTAAAACAGCCGATATTTAGGCAGATAAATATTTTTAGGGATCGAAGAGATACATAGTGTTTCAAGTGATGTTATCTGAGTATAATTGCAACCCCTTTCATCATGGAAAACGAGTACTCTTGGGGTGAGTGTGGACGGGAGTTACAAATAAATAACGCGAATAAAATCGAGATTCCATCGAATCCAGGGTTCTGGATGTCGCTGAGTTTAGTTATGACATTTAATTGAAGTTGTGGAGGTGGACGAGGGTGGAATTATTCAAACAAGAAATAACGACCGATATTAGAGTTCAATAATTATTTTTCAGGGTTAATTAGATTTATAGTAATTCTACCCATGTTATGTGTGTAAAATTTCAACCCCTCTTGCGACCTGAGGGTGGAGCATGGTTAGGGGTGGGGAGGAGGGTACTCACAAGAAAATAACGTGAAAACAACCGAGCTTCAAGTCAAATGGAAGGTAATGGATATCGCTGAGTTAATTTATGACAATGTGTACAACGCTCAGGTGGTGGACAGTTGGGCGTGCGTGGACTGGGGTTGGAAACTTAAAAACATGTTGAGCGGAAGTTTTTTGCGTCGAATAAATATATTTCGGGACAATTGAAATTATAAAAATTTCTCTCTATATGTTCTCCATGTTAAATTTCAACCCCTTTCGATATTGGGCAAAAGCAATCAAGATTGGAGTCGAGCCCAGGGATATGGATGTCCCCAGGGACGGGGACGGACGGGATGGAATTTTTCAAACACATAAAATCGTCGATATTAGCGTGGATTAAATAAATGCCAGGGACATTGACTTTGATAGTAATTCTATCGATGTTTTTTGTAAAATTTCAAGCCCTTTAAGCGTGAGAGGGGAGCACGCCTAGGGGTGGGGATCGAAACATCCTAACATCATAAAACCACCGATATTTGAGTCGGATAAATATTTTTAGTGGTCAAAGAGAGTGATAGTGTTTCTACCGATGTTATCTGAGTATAATTTCAAACCCTTACAGCATGGGAAAGGAGCACCCTTAAGATGTGGGTGGACGGGCGTAACAAGGAAATAACGCGAATAAACCGAGTTTAGAGTCAAATCCGGGGTTAAGTATGTCGCTGAGTTTAATTATGACATTCAATTGGTCATTTAACCCCTTGGAGAGGGATGGATAGGTTAAAGTAAGCTTAAGCCACACTCTTTCGATAGCGTACACTGCCATCTTTTTCAAGAGTTTGAGAAAGATTGCACTGTACGCTGTCGAAATACCGCGGTCTTAAGCTTACTTTAACCCGGGTGGAAACCGAAGTTCCGTTTAACTAGAATATACACCAGAAAAATCTTAGATCTTTGATCATTATTATTGTTATTATTATTATTGACCGCCTACAGTCCAACTAACTTTCTACATTCATCACTACGTTAGACTGCTTTAATCTAATTTGTTATTGTAGGCATTGTTAGAGTTCAAATCCAAATTTTTATTATTCTTGTTATTAACTAAATTTGTGATGTTCTTTATTGAACTCGCTTTGCATTAGACGCAATCGTATTACTATGTCTATTTTATCTCCAACCGCAGTCTATCTAGTCTGCATTTAGTATTAACGGAAACTGATCCCGACTGCATTGCGAAGTCAAAGGATGTGGTAATATAAAGTAGTAGGAAGCAGGCATCCTATTTAGTAAACATCTTTTTTAAACAGGATAAAGTGGTTTTACATGCCTGGCATCATTTCAACAAGTTTCTGAGAAAACTTCAAGTTTTATAAATATTTTTAACACCTTTTATCAAATTATATTAACAGTTATGTAATATTTGATTTAAGATCATCCTTATATTTAATTTTTAATTACAATTGAATTCTGTGCACGTTTATTTTGATCAACGGCGAGCATTAGAAGAAAGACATATCAGCAAAGGTTAATAAATTATACATCTCAAGAGTCACAACGTTTTGGTTACAATAGTTACGGTTTCACCTGCGTATGCGTTGGAGGAGCCTAGGTAACGTCAGTTACAGTATATAATAGTAATTTAGAAGCGGGTACACTCCAAATGCGGACAAACACGAAAGTTGGTTGATGTCTCGAAAGTTTGTTTTCTAAGTTGGATTAACTTAGATAAGAGTGATATTCGAGTGTTTGAAATAATTGGACAAACAGCATAACGGTATGCGATGCACAATAGGAGACTAGAAAATAATTCTGTAGAGGGATACGGAGAAGTAATGAGATGACAGTTAGATAGAAGTTTCAGATAGACAGACGGATAGTCAGAAAGCCAAGTAGACGCAGTTAGTGAAGAAATTGGAAGTACATCGGAAGTAATTCAACGTCGAACGATATTAGAATAAATATTTTTCGAGGACAGTGAAATTCATATATATTTCTCTCGATTTAATCTATTTTTTAAACTCCTTACTGAATAGTAGGGGAGCTCAGGGTGGGGGTGGAGGGCCAAAAACAACGTAGATTGCAGTAAAATCCGGGGTTATGAATGCCGCTGAGTTTAAGTATAACAACCCGGGCAACGCCCGGTCTCACCATATAGATCTGCTTGCGGGGAAACTCAGTTCGGTTTGTTATTGTATCAGAACCTTAATGCAACATGTTGACATCAACACAACGAAAATTGTGTACTTTGCGTGTTTTCATTCCCTTATATTTTATGGCATTACAAATTGGGGCAATTGCTCCAGAAGCATTGAAATATTCAAGTTGCAAAGGCGTGCCATTAGAATACTTTCTAATATGGATAATATATCTAGTTGTAAACTGTTTTCCAAAAGTCTGCGAATATTAATCCTTCTCAGCGTGTTTATTTATGAAATTAAAAATTTGTTTAGCGGAACTTGAATCTTTATCAAACGAATGGCGAGTCTCACGATTGAGAGACGAGAAATTGCTCAGGTCTAAGATCGGACAAGCATCGCCTTGCTCTTTACCAGAGAAGTACTCACCATTCAGGGAAATTTTTTTACAATAGTCTTCCACCAGTTGTAAAGAACAATAATAACTACAAGAGTTTTGGGATTCCGTGAAAAAATATTGTACTGAAAGGCACGTTTTACTCAGTACAGGAGTTTCTTGATCGATCCCTTAATAATTAATAATTTTTATGCTGCAAAAGTATTCATTGTGCTGCACATAAAACTACTTATTTCATAACTTGCTTTCTGTACGGCCTAGAGTTTCTACGGAAGGACTGATTCCTCGTCCCTGTTTCGTGAAGTGACTTGTCCATCGTTTGTGTTTCCTCCTAGTGTGCGTATGTCAGGTTTTGTGTTTATTGTTGCGTGATGTGTAATTCTATAACTTATGAAAGTTCATTCTAGAAACATTAATTTTTTACCTAGTTCAATTCAATTATTGGCTTTACAACCCTGGATGGGTTTTGGCCTTCTCAACAATATTATTCCCTTCTCCCCTATCATACGCCAGTCGTCTCCATCCTCGTACTCCCTTTCCTCCTCAACTCCGTCTATCCATCGTAACCGAGGTCTTCCTCTTATTCTTCGTCCCTCCGGTTTCCACAACATAATTTTCTTAGTTGTTCTGTTCTCACCCATCCTCATCACATGTCCAAACCATGTAATTCTTGTACTCTTCACGTAACTTAAGATATTTGCTTGATTAATCTGATTGTCCAGACCATAGTTCATTAGAATCCTGTAGCTACCATCATTATTCTTTTTAGGGCCGTATATCCTTCTCAAGATCCGTCGCTCAAAAATACCTAACATCTTTTCGTCCGTATTTGTCATGGTCCATGCCTCGCATCCGTAATTTACAACCGGTCTTATAATGGTTTTATATATTTTGAGCTTCGCGTTGTTATTTAAATTTTTTGACCTCATAAAATTTTTATATGCATAATAGCATCTATTTCCATTTATTATTCGGGTTTTAATTTCGTTTGAGATTATATTTAAATTGTTTATTTGTGAATCCAGATAAGTAAATTCATATACTTACTCAAACGAAAATTCCTTTACTTTCAAACTCTCAAATTTCTTGTTTTGCGTTCTATTAATTTATATATATTTTGTCTTGTTTCCGCTTATTTCCCATCCTCTTATTTTGGCATCATTGTATAGTACGGTTGTGGCTTCCTTTAGCGAGACTGTTCTTCTACTTATTATGGCAACATCATCTGCGTAGGCACATATTTGAAGAGTCTTAATACCTATTGACAACCCTTATTAGTTTTGCAGGGATGCCCAATGCCGTAAGGTCGTTTATCATAGCTTCTCTATTTATGCTATCAAAAGCTTGTTTAAAATCTAGGTTGTGTAGATTGATGTTATACTCATACGCCTTCTCATGTATCGGTCTTATTGTGAATAAATGGTTAGTTGTTACCCGCACTGGTAGTCTCCAAAGTATGCTTCTGCATAATGCAGCAGCCTGTTATACAGTACACTCGACAGAATTTTATACGTTACATTAAGCAGTGTTATAGCTTATAGTTGGAACATTGGAGCTTATCTCCTTTTTTATAAATCGGCTGAATAATACCCAGTGCCCAATCCTCAGGTATCCGCTCGATTCTCCAAATCAGTTGTAACAGGTGATATATTCTATTCATTCTTAAATAGCTCTGAGTTTTTACCGTCACTTCCTGCTGGCCTTGTGGTTTTTTAATAACGCAATAACTTGTAAAGCTTCTTTAAAAGTTGGGTCGTTAATTTCAGGGTCTAACTCCTAACTAACTCCGTGGCTCGACAACCCATGAAGGGCCTAGGTTTACCGAGACGGCTGCCAGACATGACACATTCTGGATTAGGAGTGACGCCTGGTCAGAGTGTCAATTCTCCCACAGCCTTAATCCCAGTTTTCTTGACCAGGAAGATCACAAACATCCATGCCCATGCCGGGATTCGAACCCCGAGGCAATGACGCTGGCCACTACACCACAGCAGGCCGGCAATTTCATGGTCTACAGTGTAATATAAAATTGGTTCTACCAGCTCATTACTCTTTGTAAATACATCATTATAATATTCTTTCCATCTCTCCAGGACTTCTTTAATTTCCGTTAACACTTTACCATTCTTATCCTTGCATATATATATATATATATATATATATATATATATATATATATATATATATTTGGGTTAAAATCTGAGACGTTACTCTTAATCTTTTTATAAAATTTTCTGCTTTCATTCTCGTTATGATGTTCACTCATTTCTTCCACTTTCTTATTAATTGTCTCTCTTTTTTTGGTTCTGATTATTCTATATGCAGGTACCCTACAGCTATTATAATTCTCTTTATTGGCTCTTGTGTTGCTTACGTTTTGCCTTACTCTTCTTTTCGATTGCGTATTGATTATTTTTGATTGCGCTCCCGATTTTTAGTATTTTTATGTTAACTTCTAATTGTAGCATCGAAAAATTAAATTGTAAATTTATGTAATGACGTATCCTATTTCCTCATACGAGGACTAGTGGAATAAAATAAATTGAATAGGATCAAATCAGAATTATCTAGGTTATTAATCGTAATTTACGGTTTATGTTGTTTTATTTCAATTACATTATTAAAACTGCAATCAGCCCCTTATTATTTATTGCCAATTTCCTCCAGTTTTCATAAAATCCCTGCTGGTAGTCAGGTGCTTACAGGGGCTGCAAGCGAAAACCAGTATCTCGAGTTTTCAGGATGAGAACTGGAATGTTAACCGCGTGCACGAATAAGATTTAAAACTGTATGTACTATGCAGAATACATTTTATTTTCAAGTAATAATAGTCTGGGACCTGAAAATATTTGAGTTGCTGGATCCTACTCGTTATTTACAACTTCATAAACGTATAAGGTATTGGAATAAAATAGATGTAAATCTTTCTTGAGAATTGATGGAATAAAACTGTAAAAGCTTTATGTATATATTTATTTCAATTAATTATTTAAATTTTTAATCTTCATTAAAACAAATACTGATTGATAATGTTACAAAATTGCTCAAAAAACCATTAAAAAATATTGAAGAAAGTCGGCAGACTTAGCCTCGACCTCCTCGTGATCGGATGACATCAGTGGTATGGAAGACCTGAAAAAAAAGGAAAAATCTAAATTGCTAGAATATGTAATTTATGGACTATTAAATATATAAAATTAGTGGCATCAATTTATCAAGATGTTTTCAATATCACAGCCGTCGAATAACTAAGATGTGGCACTAAACCTGAAACACGTTGAATATAGGAATTTTATGGTTCATTTATTTTTTAAACCTAATTTTTTTCTATAAGACGTTTATCTGCCCTGTCTCATGGAATCAATAATGTACCATCATTTTTCTAATTTAAAACCCATATTCCCTAAGTGGTAATATGAAATGCCAATAAATTAAAAATTAAATTTTTAAGTTTTTTTATTGCCAGAAAACTATCATTTCTTGGTTTTTGATTTGAGAAATTCAAAATCCTACTTAGCTTTCTGGCTAATTCTACAGTTTTTAATTATTTTTTTTAGGGCAACAGGCTACATGCGGGTAAACCACGTTGGGCAACTCCCCTTTAATAGCATAGGAAGGGATTTGAAAGGGGGCATGCGGAAGGGTAGAGGAAGGCAGCCAAGGGGTACTAGGGCCCCCGGGCTATATTTTAAGGATCCTACCCGGCATTCGCCTAAAGAAATGCAGGGTAAACCCTAGAAAAACCTGCATCAGGTAGGTCGGGCATTGGGTACTTGTCCCACGCCCTTCCGATAGCGGGAGAGGAGTTTGCTGTGGGGACGCAGCATTCCCTTCTCCATGCCTCGACCAGTTTAGAAAAAAAAATATGTATATAGCTCTCATTTTCTCGTCGTTGAGATGAACGCAAAACTTTTATAATAATATTAGATTAATGCAGAAGTAGCTACTAGCGTTTGAAAACAAAGCCGTATGCCAAATCGACTAATGAGAAACTGTAAAAAAAAACAGTTTTTAAAAATCAGGAACAATCTCATTAGTCGATTTGGCATACGGTTTTGTTTTCAAACGCTAGTAGCTACTTCTGCCTTAATCTAATATTATTATAAAAGTTTTGCGTTCATCTCAACGACGAAAATGAGAGCTATATATATAATTTTTTAAAACAATTATCTAGGAGATCGAAGGCTTTCCCGGTGTATTTGTTGAAGAAAAAGTTCTCGGGTTTCCACCCGGGTAACAATGCGATTGTAACGCGACGTTTCGGCGGACAAATGCACTGCCGTTATCTTCCCCTAGAAGATGCCTAGAAGATGACGGCAGTGCATTTGTCCGTCGAAACGTCGCGTTACAATCGCATTGTTACCCGGGTGGAAACCCGAGAATTTTTTCTTCAAATTATCTAGGAGCGTTTACAGAACTCTTAATTAACCAGTAATATAAATTTACGCGTATGATGACGGATAAGAGGAGAAATAGATTTCCAAGATATGTAAGGTTTTTTTCCCTATAAAAGATCACAAAACATATTACAGAATTTAAAAGATTTTTTAAAAAGACAGGTACCGTAAATGTATATTTATTACATAAAAAAGAGCGCTTGAAACCATTTGTCATATAATCTCACTCAATAATAATGAGGGGAGACTATGCTTTCAATGCATATATAACGTATTAGCATTTTTAATGCCGTTGAAAACACCCTGATTAATAATAATAATTTAGTTTTCTTGTTATGCTAACAGGAGGAAAGTTATATTGTATTTGTAATTTATTCCTGCAATGCAATATATTAACATTTTTTATACTTTAAATTTTCACTTTTACCGTTGTGCTGAAGTCACATATTTTTGATTTGCAATCACGTGTAAAGCTTCTTAGACTGTACTGAAAACAGAGATATGCGTTAATCTTACCTAAGATTTATTAGGATTCAGACAAGCCTTTAGAGTGCATCTTGCACTGGTTCCTGCATCGTTGCAAACGCACGTGTTACAATCTTTCTTGTAACTCGTTCCAGGTTCGCAGGTTTCACGCTTTGTAACTGCAATATGAACACAAACATATAATAAGTATATCTAAAGTTTTCCATTATTTTTTAATTAAATTTAACTAAAACAATCTGACTTAAAATTCGTTCATGCTTCAAACGACCAGCCGGAGCACGGAATGTAATTCTCCTTTCCTGAAGAAAGGGGGCTGAGAGCATCCCAAAATTTGAAATACATCCTTATGTCCCGAGAGGCTACACTGTGCTTCAATTTGAGGTAAGCCACAGAATTTCTTCTTTAATTTCCATACCAATTATCTCAATTATTTTGACAATGTCACATCCTTACTTGCATTTTTATATATGGGATTCTTATAAATATTAAATAGAGCCAATTAGACGAAATTAAATAAATTTCGTAATTCGACTATAAATAATATTATGCCCGCAGAGAAAACAACTTATGACTTACCAAACGGCAAGGTGTTTCTGAATCATTTAAAACAATAATTATTACAACTGTAGAAGTCGTATTATGTAATGATTCTAAATAAGTCAGTTGAAGTTTCAACCAGAGTTATGATTCGTTAAATGGATCCAAATTTTTGAAGAACTCCTACAATTTGATAGGCAATTATTATGATAATGGCAAGGTATAAGTGCATTAAAACAGCTCATTGTAGAGAAAAAAGTCGTGGAATAAGAATGGATTGAATATATATATGGTCATACTGTGAGGTATCAAGTTTTCTCCCTGAAATACTTGTTTGGTTTGAAAAAGCCGATAATGGTATATATAAATACATATGTGAATTAACTTTAATAACGGAAAAGGACATGGAAATTATACTTAACGTTGAACGTTTTTAAAAAAAAAATTTAAGGGATACAAAAATGAAGTAAGAAGAAGGCTTGTTTGTCAGATTAGCTTCAGATCAATTCAATTTTTTTTTATATTTACATTGCTCAACTTTCTTACTTATTCTCCTACTTACTTACTAATACAGGTAAAAAAGTATATCCTACTGATATCAAATGCTAAAGGATTCATGACAGTAAAGAATTTAGGAAAAAATCTCAAAACTTTAATATGAAAAATTCGATGTAATGTTGAAAACAATCGAACATTATCTAATTAAACTGAGATTCTGCAACCAAATATGCTTCTTTCACGTTAGATCCCTCTGTACAACTCTAAATTTCACTAAATACAATTGCGTGAATTCCGGGAACAAAACAAACATAATCACAATATAACTCTTAAAGTATTACATAGTTTTCCATTGACCCGATAACTTGTATGTTTCGACAATCGATGTATTATACCAAATATTCTCCATTTTTTGTTCTATTTGTGAACTTTGTTCTCTAAAAGTAACCAATTATAATTTTTCCGTAATGTCTGCGGTATGAATGCGTTGCGTTCCGAAGAACATGTACTTATTTCCTTTAAAATGTTTTGATATTTATTAAAGTAAGAGTTATTACCAGTCTTTGGGCATGCCTTCCTAGTGCAGACGTAAGCCGTCCCTTGTTTGTTGCACTTGCAGTCGTTGCAGTCTTCCTTCTTTACTTCACCTGGATTGCAAGGTCCTGGAAATCATTTTATATGTTATAATGAAAGTTCGCAAATAATCGTAACACATCCCCAAAAATCCCAAATATCGATGGGGAATACCGGAAATTCGTTAGCTAAATTTTTGAGGATAAGTGAACACACTTAGGATTTCGACATAACAATTTTCAAAAATTGCCTACCGTATAGGCGTCAGTGGTTTCTGGAAGTGGCGGAGTCCAAACTGTTGAAGGAAATAACTCATCGATAAAAAAAAAAGAATTGTAAAGAAAATTATCTTCAACAGTTTCCAGCGATGGAAATTCGAATAACGGAAATGCTACAGAATTGATGTCGTGTGTTGATGGAGTAAGTGTAGGTCCAGAAAAGAGCATTTGATTAATAATAAAATTATGGGGCAATATATTGAAGAATTTTAGAAAATGTTAATGAGACTAGGCAGAAGAGAGAATCCTCAGAAAAATCAAGTCAAAGGAAGATTGCAATCAGATGGCTGTTTATGTCCAAGTTTATTTATCAAAGTTATAAACGGCCGATGACAGAAAAAGAAAGAACGAATACTACAGCAGTATTATGCGCCGACCTCCTGTGGTGTAGGGGTCAGCGTGGCCAAGGCAGCCATCACAGAGGTCCAGGGTTCGAGTCCCGGCGAGGGCATGGATGTTTGTGTGCGTGAGATTCGTCAAATACGTTCTCCGACAAGTAAAAATGTAGGTGTCAAGTGGGTCCTTGTGGTTTTTAATCAAGTATGGAAAGGTATTAGTGGATCTGTAAATGATGGATATTTGATATTCTTTGAATATTTGAACAAATTTGTGATGTAGAAATTTGTTATAAGGAAGTACGAGAAAAAATTTGGCTTGAGGTGTTTGGTGACGATTGACAGTAGGATATTGGATTTAGTTCAGTTTGCTGTTTATGTGGTTAATAATAAAATTTAAAGGGTACTCATTTCAGATTAAAATGTTTCGGACAATGTACAGACACTATTAAACTCAATAATTGCTATGATCCCTTATTATTACGCTAAACCTTCTGTTTGTCGTTGTTCCCTAGTTGTTACGCTAACCCTTCGGCTCTCCCATTGTCGTTACGTTTTCCTCGCTTTTGAGTTTTGTCAACTGACAAGTGTAGTTGTGTCACTCTAGACTCTTCTTAGCACATGAAGAAAGGTACCTTGATCCCAGAAAAGTTGTGTGGTATTTATATTACCTTTTTGTCTAAATTGGCTATCTTTCTTATTCACTAAATACAAATAAGTTGCAAGTATAGTAGTACAAAGAACTGAAACTAATTTTGGAGGTGGCTTATATAGTCAATGCAATCTGAACCAAGAAGAGACTTCTGATGTCTGTTGTGACTCACCGGTGAGAGCGTCGGCCAGGACGACAAGCGCCAAGACTGTGAAGACGACGGCTACGGCGGATCTCATGGTTGTGTTGCTTCTGCCGTTGAGCTGACACTCTCGGTCTTAAGTACACCCACTCCCTCTCTCTCTCTCACTGCCCCCTCCCTTCTACCAGCAGTGTTTACCCATAGATCCGTGTCACACTACATCGATGGCATCTCATCTCTGAGAAAAAAAAGTTCCCGTCACTTCTCGGAAACGTTTGTTTCTCAAACAAACACGTCTTCTTTTGGGAAGGTCCACTCGAATGTGACGTACTTTAAGTGGAATTGAGAATTGCGTCGTAGAGAAGAGAAGGACGTATGGGAATATTTGAGAAATATAAACAGAAGTTATTATTGTTTATTCTATATAAATCACGTTGAAAACAAAACAGAGACTGTGGCCTAATGTCCTAAATATGAGAGAAAATCTTATCGTAATTTCGAATAGTTGTGTAATTATTAAACGAGCGATGATACGAAATTGGTCAAGAAGTAAACTCGCACAATATAAATCCTCGGACATGTAAAGTATGGAAAAAGTATTCTACAAACGTATAATCTTTATCGAGTTATTCTAATTCCAAAATTGAAAACATCGAACTTTACTAAGTAAATGATAATAAAGAAGTCATTAGACGTAAAATGTGCGAGCATATGATCAACTTGCTGAATTTAGAACTCATTAATAAATAGGTCAAATAATGCTCTTATTTGAAAAAAAACGTTATAAGTAACCGATCGAAATATAAGTGTATCTTCGGCAGGTTAAATTAAAAAAGATTTCCGATAAATTACAAGCAGTCCCACGGTCCAATATCCTAAATATGAGAGAATCTGATTCCGATGCCAAGTTCGAACATTGCCTTCGTCAATTTCTGTCGATAATTGACAATATTGCTCCACTGAAATCAATGCGGAAAACCGTTGTCAAGCAGAATGCGTGACAGGGTGGCAAATTAAATTGATATATAAACTTAAAAAATCGCAACAATTTTTAAATTACTTTAATAAATGCTGATACAAAAACGTTATCTCAACTGTTTGAGTTAAGAGGATGATGGAGTTATAGTTGTTTTGTTCCACTTTATTAGCCTACTGAAAGGTCACTGGGCATCGCGGCTATTAACTCTGACAGATTGACCTCTATATTAGGATTATAGATAACCTGTGGTTCAAATACAGTTTATGTAAGTATAAAGTCATGAGTTCGTAGGATTGATATACTAATTTTCTAGATTGTATCCATGTTGTAGTTTAGTATTAAAATTCTGAACATAGCGTGTATAATGTATGCAGCGAGCTGAACTGCTCTATAATTATATATATTGTAATGCCAATTAATTAGGACATAATTGTTTGGATGTAAAATTTGAATTGTTTGAGAAATCCATTATAGTGGTCTGATTGAACAATGAGAGAAGCGAGCTCACTTTGCTTTGTCGAAAAGTCAAAAATGGCGTATGCGCGCTAAAACTCGGGAGAACTAGAAGTCAGTTTGCGGAAAAACATCGCGAGGAGCAGAACAAGTAATATAACTGTTAGTTAGCGTAGAAAGATTGTTAGGAGCTTATGGCGGAAAGACAATATGAGGAGCAGAACAAGAAATATAATTTGAGCAGAGACTAGACATCGTCAATGTATAACTAGTTAAAGTTGTAAATTAATACGAAGAAAACATTCAAGCCGCAAGTATTGCAGCGTAAATAATTGAAAAGTAAGAGCAGTTTAAGTCTACAGCCAGGAGTTAAGAAACTTTAGTTCGCTCCGAAAGAATAAACAGTTAAAATAAATCGTCAAGGAGATACGTTGCAGTTTAAGTCCAAAGCGGAAAAAGACTAACAAATCTACGAATCATAGGATTCGTATAAGTCGAGCAGACATCAGATAGCTGACATTCAGGAGGATCATCCGAGTTCCCGTGAGCCATTTAATTTTGACTTTAATAGTGTAAAATATGTGAGTCGACATTTTAGAATCAGTGTAAAAGTTGTAGAGTGCATGCAAATCATTGTACAAGTTCTTGAAAATAAATATGCAAGAAGTTTCATGAGTAGTGTAGGAAACCGCCAACGGAGATAGTGCAAGTTCTTGCATGAATGTGAACCAATTTCTATATCTTTGCAGGTTTTGATGAAGCATCATGGCAGATAGAGTAAAGAATGCATCGGCCACAAAGGAATGTGATATTAAAATTGTTTTTCTTATGAACATTTATTTGGTACATATACAATTATTTTACTTTATAGTATTTGAAATTGCAATAAACATGTTTATTTAATAATAAAAGAAGTGACCAATGAATCAGACATTCATTAAAAAATAACATCTAATTATAAATAATTAGTTTCATTCTTCATGAATCATCTCCCATTTGAAAAATTTAAGTCATTGACAAATTATAGAAGCATATGCAAAGAAATGATTAAACATTAAATAATAGGATATGCGCTAAAATATATTACAGCTCTGTTAAAATTATACCAATTACTCTGTAGTATTTAAAAAAAATTACTTCAAAACAAAACGTGCAGCAGTGAAACGTTCCAATTCTACACTGCTGCTGATTATAAATACTGAATTTGCAGACAAATTAAAATTACTATAATAAATAAAAACAGAAATATATATGACACAGCACAGCGGGGGCACGTTCAAGTGATCACGTTCCTCTGATCGTCATATTGAAAAAAGAAAAGTGATGTCTTAAGTTACCAGATACTACACCAGTGTAAATGATATCTGAAAATATTTGCACTGAAAAAATGCAAGGATTCGCGTCCAAATTCTTGCACTTACAAGTGTAAATGTCCTGCAAGTAATTGCAACAACCACTGACGGCAACTTCTTGCTAGTGTAAAGTCAGCCGCACATCATATACTGCCGAGTGTTTGTTCTCGAAAGATTTTATATTATAATGTAGTCTTCTACGGATAGGAATGGCATTTGTAAACATTTCTTCCGTAATATAGATATTTTAACCTTATCCAGTTCTTATATATTCGAAACATTAAAGTTCGTTTTGCGTAACATTTGGCAATGTTGGCATTTACACGACACGAGACATCAATCCCAACTACGAATATGAAAACAACGCCTAAGCCACTTGAATCCAGCATTCGTTATTATGGTACAAACATACATAATAGTCTCTCAAATTATATAAAAAACTTAAAAACTCAAAATTATTTATATTACACTGTAAAAACTTACTAATTATTGGAGTTTTTTATACAGTTAAAGAGTTAAATGCTGAAATGCCTAATTCTTAAATTGTTGAATTCACTAACAGATTACTGAACTTCTGTAATAGTTGAGCAAATGTGTATAACTCTGTCTTTATTGAATATACTGCCGCTGTTTTCTCCTGACATGTACGACGAGAATCGACGGAAAAACTGCGGTTAAAGATCATTCTGCTGCATTTAGACTATAAGGAATAAATCAGTGTTGTGTTCAAATATTAAGAATTTAATTTACGCCTAAATCATGTTTAGTGTTTAATTATTTTTATTATAATGATTTGTCAATGTTTATGTATATCTACATTACATTAAGTTGTGTTAATTTTTCGTGTATTTTATTGAAGTATCTTATTCCCTCTTACGATGACTATGAAAAAAACAAATAAACCTAATTCATTAAATTAGTTTGATTTCTCCAGAAGATGCATATTACAATTATTTATATAATTACATATTATATAATATTTATATATATTACATACTGTTTCAGAATTACAAGTACTGTTACTTATCATATTTTGATGAGAAAGTTTTTTCTTTGTCTCAGCCTTAATAATGTTTAGAAATTTATTTGAGTTTTTGAATTTTCCATTGTTTTGCACAATACGGCTACTTTTTATCGTTTTTCTTAAGATACAGGTATGTGTTGAATCATCATATGACCAAATTTATAAGGGAAGAACAATAATAGAGACGATAGACTTGCCTAAATCCCACGAACCACATATGATTATCCGAAAATAGTTATGTAAGAACATGTGCTACTTTGAGGACAGACTGAAAAGCGTAGCAGCATATTTTCTCTTTGTTCAGTCACAATTGTTATTTTCCATGCTGATTATAACTACTTCGTGTAAAGATCGTACACAAAAACTGGAAGTTAGATAACTCTTTGGGGAATCACGAGGTATTCTCCGTGTTCGCGTCCTTCGTGGCTACTACGTCACCTCCACGTAAAGGATAGTCAAGGGCTCTTAACAACTTGTTTCAAGATTTCCACTAATTACAACTTTAAAACATAATTCATTATTAAAACTTGTGTCTTCACCGCGTCGTTTAAATCAATTGTCGTCTTTACAATTAATTTTCAATTCGTGAATTTTATCGTTCCGTACCAAATATATTAAATTTTACCTTTTAAATTGATTCTCTCAAAAATGATCTGGGGGGGGGGAGAAATAAAGTTCCGAATCTATTTGGATATTCTAGTGCCGAAGAAAACAATTTGCAGAATGAGTACAGCAATTCTAGAAACTTTAGACGCTCATTAGTATCGACTCGTTTATTAACAAATTGCTTTCTTTGTATTTCCGGTGGTCGCTGTTGCTCAAATTATATTAATATGTCTAATTAAATAATTTATTAAAAGTACAAATAAAATGCATATTACTACGTCGAGTTATATAAAAAAGGTATCTTTTACTACCAAGTTGATCAATTTATTAATTTTTGCACATTAATTGAAGTTTAATGCTGCTGCAAGGTGTGACTGATAACAGAATTTATTTTTTCTATCAATAAATAAGGGAAACATTTCGATTTTCATTACTAATGCCAATGACGTTCTGTATCACGACCATTTTTTAAACAAATGTACTGGCAGTAATTGGAGATTTTCCGTCAAGTGTTCAATATGGATCTACATTATGTTTAATGTCTTTAAATATTTTCAGAAGTGTTGTTTTCTAAAAAAAATTATTGTATTCTGTTAATTATCCATGTTGGTAGAATATATTTTTTTAAGATGCATGTATGACACTTATTGTAACTTCAATATATATTCCTTTTAGGAATGGATTATTTGCTAACTTAAGAAAAATTGGTCATATAATTTTTATAATGTGTAGAAATCAAGTAATATGTAAAGAAGAATCTCAAAAGTGTTAAGAGAAAAATTGAAATACAATAACTTCAAGACAGTTCGAAAATTTAAAATAGAATTGTATGTAATTTATGGGTTTGAAATGAAATCATTTTCAAAGTTTTATTCTTTTACTGTTGCTGTCCACTTGCGGTTTTATTAATGTCGTTGGTGCAAAAAAGCAATAAATTTTTATGCTAACAATTCAGAAAGGATTAGTAATTATTTGTAGGACTTCAAATAGCATAAAAATTATTATTGAAAAAATCTCGCAATTATTCCTAAAGTATTTGAATTTTTATTATGTAAATTAAAAATGAATCATCATGGTCCTGTATATTACCTTAAATATTAATTATCTTATTGCGTTATAAGAAAATTGGTAGATATTTATACATCTAACATAAAATCGCTTCTATGAGTGTAGATTTTTCGAAAATTTCTAAAAATCATTGTTTTCACCTGTTTGTCATTCGATTATCAGGGGGTTACTCGTACCGTGCATGTCCTTCGGGTTCTGGGACATTGCCTCAGTCGTCAGTGCAAATATTGATACACCCAAATAGCGGAGAGTTATATGCTTCTCATATATGACGTCATTTGTCGTGACGCTGTCAACAACTCTCTTCGTAGTGACCTCTTTTGCTTATCTTTACGTTTTGGCTGGAAGATGTTTTTCGGAAAAGGGTGAAAATACTTGAAATTACAAAGATGTGCTCAAAGCGTATCTCTTTATAATCTTCTATATTCGTTTCAAAACGGTTTAATAATCAATTTCAAATGCCACGAGAGTTTGCATATTTCTTAAATAAATGATATATTCCTGTATGACCGATTTTCATATGCCGTGCAATAAAAATTATGGCCTTTATAAATATGGATAACAACAAATAAACACACATAACAGATTAAAAGTTAAACGATGTCTAAATGTATATATATATATATATATATATATATATATATATATATATATATTGTAATAAACTAAGGGTGACTTCTTTATTTGCCCACCGTTGTGGTTACCAAAATGTAATAATTAAATATGATGGGCTTTTAAATGAACAATTAAAGGCTTCAAAAGAAACAACATTTATTTATCAAAATTTACAATTATACAATTTAATAAAAAACATATATCTCATTCTCTCATGGGTCTTTACTGGGTTTGATAACGGACAGAACACTTAAATAATCGAAGAACCCAACATTTATCTTTAAATTAAACAGAAATATTTAATCGTCCAGACATCGACGAAACTTATTAACGAACTTAATCTACCAGATTGATTCTAAATTTAAAAGAGTTTATTTTATTAACACAAAAGAAAAGAACGATATCTGACTGTATCTTTTAATTTTGTTTACACATATTAATACCATGAAATTTCAACTTACGATTACTCACGAACATTTGGCTCGTTCATTACACACGCACTTTATAGACTTGACGTTTAAACACTGACTCTAACACATATTATTGGTTCGACGATAGCTGATTCTCCATACTCGGTGAAGGACATCCCCCTTGCTCGTGGTGAAACTACTCGACGCTGGATGCAGTGTCCTGGTCTCCTACCATCGAAGACAGTGGTCAAATTTTGATATTACAACAGATTGAACTTCTGCATACAAAATGTTTATCGTTGAAAAATTTTGGTATTTCTCTCGCAGGCTGCAAAATTTCTCCATAGTCGGTGCTCGCCGTACGCCTCCACAACTCTCATTCCCCTCTTGACTCCAAGACTCAACTTCACTTACTAGCTCCAAAACTCAACTAACTCCAAAAATCTTATCTTCTCTTTATATATCAACGTCCCTTCTCTTTTCCTTTGTTCCCTAAACTACGTCGCAACTGCCCGTTGACAGTTTCCTCCCGAGATTTACGTTATGCAGCTGCAGTTCCTCAGCAAATTGCTAGCTCCTCTGTCATGTCACATCGAGACAGGACCCGTAATTACTTAGCACTTGTATTCTCACCCCCGCACGCACACGTGCGCGTTTCTAAATTCTTCAGACCGCCCAAACTGCCCCTCGATCCCAAGAAACTAAATAAACACATTACAGAATGTCTTTTCCACTGTCCAGGTCATTATCAGAAACAATGCCTGCCTTAACAGATTTATTTTGTGACAGGCCCCCGCACATGTGCCTTGCCCTGACTCCTCCATCCAGATCCTAAGTCAACAAGTGAACTGTCCAGGCCATTAATCAGACACAATGCCTTTCCTTAACAGATTTATCTTGCGACAGGCCACCCGCAGATGTCACCCTTGCTCTGAATTCTCATGACCTGCCCCAAGTAAACATTACAATTTCCTCTGACGGCCAAGACAATTAATCTGAAACAATGCCTTTCCCTCAAGGCATTACAATATATATCGATATTTATAAAGAGCCATGATAATATAATATTTTATATAAATATAATATAATTAATATAATATAATATAAATGTTTCCATTGCAACCTGCAAACACCAGCAGAGTTATGCCACCTCAAGAAAACAACAAATAATAGTTTCCTGCATTAGATGATAACACATCCAACTAACATATGAATATCTTTTTTTCAGAACAGATCAACCCACCTTTAAGGCGTGTGATTGGTCCCTCACCATTTAACATATCTGATTGGAATGTACGAAGAATGAGGATGTACGCACGAGGACCATATCCTAATTCTCAGGAGAAGACTTATGCTCAAACACCACGGCGATTAAGTCTGCTCAAGTTACTCCAACGTTCAGTTTACAATCGCAATTTGAAACGAGCAGATGAACATACACGGAAACTTCAAATGCTCCGCAATCTAATTATGTAATCCTCAATAAGAGTGTCGCCAATAACTAGCAAGTTGACACAACAATCAACTCCTACTAAAAAAAATGTTAAGCTTAACCTATAATCAAAAGGAATGTTAGGTTTAAAATATTATTATAAATAATATCTGAGGTGTTACCAAATCTGATCATTACACACAGGAGCCAATTTTATAACCGTGAAATATATACGTCCATATGAACCGACCGTACTGTTTTTTACATTTATTACCATGTATTTTTCTCCTGGCTTTACATCCAATTGGCCTATCGAACTGTTATCTTCTTCAACCCATTTCGAATATTTTGGAGTGGCATGCGGTCAACGACTCTTCTTCGGCCGTAACTCCAGTTTTAATGACCACGACGAAAATAACATTGCATGTCGAGATTCAAATACGGGACCTCTTTAATTCCAGGCGGTTCTGCTGATCAATACGCTTAGTAGGTCGGCTTTATTATCAGATATCTTATCTTAATAATTCTATACATATCTGAACCAAATAAGATGGGTTGAGTAAGCAATTCGTTTATTCTAGTTTATTAATTAATTAAATTGAATCAAGGAGTTTATAGAAAATGCGAATAGTATTATTATGGATCCTTTGTGATACTTTTCTTGTTTTCTTGTTTCTATTTTCAAATTGTGTGCCCTTGAAATAGTTGTCAAAAAATTTAATTATTTCTCACCCATAGTATTTATTAATTATTCGTTATATTATCATTTACAAATTTAATCCTCCCAGTTCAGTTTGGGATATATTCTTGACATTTAAGATACCGCTGATCCATGTTCTCTTGAAATTTGTCTTCCTAATCAAAATCTTTTCCTAAAGAAAAAACACTCAGCAAGTTTGAATAAGAAAGATAGCCAATTCAGAAAATGGTATTGAAATAGATCATTTCAGTACAAATTGACTGTTTATTATCAAATTATTTGTGAGACAACTCTTCTAAAATAATTTTATAATTGGAGAAACACTCAATTCTACTACCAGATCAATCGCTTATTATCTTTGTTTTTCATTGCTATTAGTATCTCTGACGCACGTGTTCATCAGAAACACATTGTGACATGTGCACATGAAATGTTGTTAGGTTATGTATGTGAATAGTAATCCTTATTTTAAATATTGTCGTACTGTATGTCCCTGGGTAACAACAGCAAATAATTCGTGATGGAACCCAACCAAGAATGTAACATGTCACAAGATTGTTTAGTAAAAATGTTATTGAGCGGTGTTGAGCATTTAAATAAGGATGTGCAATCCACGTTGTTAAAAAGTTATCTAACAAAGGTACTTAGCCACTACTCGATGATAGCTTAAATATATCTTAATGTTATTATTTTTTTCAATTTTTTTAAAAATTTCAGAATTCTAGAGAAATTGATCCTCATGTACTTGCCATAGAAGTTGCTCAGCTCCTTTTGAACCCTCAGCACAGTTTGTTAGTAGCCAGAACATTCCCTCAATTACTGTTACTGTTATTGAAATTAGCGTCGAAAGAATGGCATGAAGTTTTTCAGAATGGTGGAGTAAGTTCTCTGAATATAGGTGTTAAAGAACCACACATCAGACACTTGAGATTGTGTGTGTCACTTGGAAAGCTTGTAACCATTCATCCAGACGCTGTCAGGTATTTTAATCAAGTATATTAATTTGTATGCATCTCGTATATGCATATTTACAGTTCGTCTTTTAGTATTTTTTCACACCAATAATATTGCTTTAATTTGAGTAACAACTATTTAAATTGTCTTATTGCTTAAGTACCACCTATGAATTTGACTTTATATGAGGTACAAGTAGTCCAAATGTTTGATATTTCTGCTATGAAGAATTTTTTGTATGCTACTGGGGGAGTTTGACATTTGGTTTTATTTTTCAAAGCCAGAATTAGTCTAAAGATAATTAGCAATTAGGGTTTTATCATCATGAGTATTAAATCTCAATTTCTGTATAGTATCTCATTGAAATTATTTTATACAACACGAATGTCATATTTGTAGGGACCACTCTACTACTATGTCTACAGTAGAATTTTTATTGAATAAACAGCAAGAAAGCATTAATTAGGGATTGAAAATAATTATAATCTATTTCAAACAAATAGTTTACCTGCTTGAAACCTAAGCAAAGTTGTATGTTCTTCATTATCATTGGTATTTTGGAAAAGTGACTAATATTTAAGCACTGAATGGTATTCATTTACCATGATGTTGAATACATAGACTTATATTCAGATGAAAATTAAATATTTTAGTAGAGATTTAGAAAATATCCATAAAATATACCAACTGTCTTAAGTAAGGCTTAGGAAAATGACAATGTGAACATTTTAAAAGTTTAAAAACATAAATTAATCTTTCTTCTCCAGCAAAGGTACATGTACACATTTTTATAGAGAGAATTATGTAATATTTTCAGGTGAAATAATGAGATGCTAATGTAACTTGCTTGAGAATGGTCTTTATACACTAAGCATAAAAAGTCCATTTTGTGCCATGTTTGTGACAAAATATGACTTACATTAAGTTTCAAATTTAACAAACCACTGTATATTTTCAGATTTAGTGTAGATTATTTCAGTAAACATCCTCCACCGTTTGAGTATTTAAAAAATGAAAGTGATGTAGCATATTCAAGTACTTTGTCTGAAGAGGCTGTGAGCAACCTAGATATAGTGATTGCTTGCCACAGTTTTCTTCACTGTAATGAAGGTGACTACTTCAGGAAAAATTGGGACTGGTCACAATTAGCCAGTTTACTTCAGAAGAGTAGTAATGAGAAAGTGAAATGGTAAGTACCAATTAGAATGAAAAATGTGCTACATTAGGCACATGATGAAGATAGTTAATTAGCTTTCAGAACCTCCTTAAAATTATTGTAATTCTATTATGTGGTTCTTTTTGGTCATTTAACCACTTGTTTTGTTTTACATGTTCTTTATTTCTGGATTTTATTTTTCGGAGATTATTTATCTTGTTTGTCATTCCCGAAACATTTGTTACCAATAATATATTTTCTGAATTTGTTTATGGAACTCCCATATAATGTGCTAATGACAGATTTGAGATGTCCTATTATAATCATTTTTAGAGATAGTTTTTATTGTACAATAGAAATCAAGATGGGTAGAGATATACAATTGAAAATATTGTAATAACCAAATAATGGCAATTTAATTTGATGGGCTTTTAAATGAAAAATTATAGACTTTAAAACAAACAACATTTATTTACCAATTCCTGAAACATTATACAATTTAATAATTTAATATTATAAAAAGATCTCTTTCTCTCATGGGTCTCTACTGGGTTTGATAACGGACAGAATTTAAATATTAAAATAACCCAACATTTACCTTTACATTAAACAGAAGTATCGACGAAACTTATTACCGAACTTATTCTACAGATTGCTTCTAAATTTACAAGAGTTTATTTTATTATCAAAAGAAGAGAACGACATCTGACTATATCCTTTAATTATGTTTACCCATGTTAATACCATAAATTTCAACTCACGGTTTCTCAGGAACCTTCGGCTCGTTCATTAAACACGCACTTTATAGCTTGGACGTTTACACACTCTAACACATATTACTGGTTCGACGATAGCTGGTTCTCCATACCCAGCGAAGATATCCCAGTTGCTCGTGGAGAAAACTACTCGACGCCGATTGCTGTATCTTGATCTCCTACCATCGAAGACAGGTCAAATTCTCATACTAATACAGATAGAACTTCTGTATGTAAAAATGTTTATAGTTGAATAATTTTGCTGACTGATGCCGACTAACGCTGACCAACTCTGACTCAAACTCAACTCACAATGCACACAGCATGCTGGCTCCCCTCTGACTCTCGCTGACTATACTCGCGATGCTCACAGCATCCCTCTCCCACGCTGACTCACAATAGTTTAACGCTTGCATTTATACTACTAGCCTCCTTGTCTTCTGCTCCGTCTCACGACCACGTTGGATTTTACTGACAGCTTCTCCATTACATAAATTTACTTTATGCAGCTGCAGTCCTTTCGCCAGCTGCTCTGTCTTGTCCGAAAACCGACAATCGAGACAGGTCCTGCAATTACTTTGCACCCACAATTACTCTGGACTTGTCGTCTCATCCTTCCGTCCTTCCCTACAAATCCCAAGTAAATATGCCACTTGACAGGTCATTCATCAGAGACAATAGCCTGCCCTAACATAACCACTTTGGGACCGGCTACTCGCCCACGTTCTGCGTTGCGGATTCTCCACACAGATCCCAAATCAACAAGTGACCGGACCCGCAATACTTTGGACCCGTCATCTCATCAGTCCTTTTGACCAGCGCTCTCTAGAACAAATTGCAGCTTCCTGTTCTGCTCCCAGACCCGTCATCCAAACAAATGTCTCGTCGCTCTGTCACACCGTGACAGGATCCGTCCTTACAAAATTCCTCTGACGGCCAAGTGCACTAATCAGAGATAAATGTCCTACCGCTCCGTCTTGTCACATCGTGACAGGACCCGCAATTACTTTTCACTCGCATTCTCTTTACGAAATGTGCGCTGTTTTGAACCAATGCATTCCCTCAATGCATTACATTACAATTCATTCCCTCAATGCATTACAATATATTATATTTTAATAAGAAAGAGAGACAGCATATCTGATACCTGAAATTAACAGTTGGTCCTGTTGGGCTGCACAGAAAATATAATTGAAATTTCAAGGACCTGATCTCCCTTAGTCATGAATGAAGTCCTGAATTGTGTGCCAGCTGGGCACAAATTGACAAATTCAAACTAAGGTGCACCAGCAACTTAACATATATATATATATATATATATATATATATATATATATATATATATGTATATAGCACTTAAGGAAAATGTAAAATGAACTAATTAAATAACACATTTGGGTAGGAAAGAAAGACAGCAATCTACCTGAAATAAGTAGGTGAAAATTTTCAATTATTTTTTTCAGCCCAGCTGAATTAAGTAAGTCAGCTACGCTCTCTCTTTCCTATCCAAATGTGTTAATTAATTTGAATTTGTAATATTCTCTCCTCTGCCAGACTGGACCAACTATTGATTTCAGGAAGTCTACTTCACTGTCTTGTTTTTCTGTCTAAATTTATTTGACATATATTTTACACACACTTGTGTAAATTAAATAAGAAAGTGTGACATGGTCAAATTGATTACCTGATTTGGTTATAAAATGCTATAAGTGGTACCACTATTATATATCAATTAAAAACCTTTATAAAATATTGGCAGCATTTTATATTTGCATAACATTTGTTACCAGTATGACACAATAGCCATTTACAGCTTCCAAACATTTATTGGTTTATCATTTTCATTTTCTGTTAATTGTTAACAAACTTCAAAGAATGTTTCATTTTTTTTTCAATTATATCATTTACATCTTAATTCATTTATGTCTCTAGAAAACAACTTGTCTGAGGTTTGGTGCTTTATTTTGTTGTTTTTCATATAATTCAAGGCAAAGTTAGAAAAATTTGGGAAGACTAATAAATATTTTATTGGTAGATTATTTTCCATTGCCTATTATATTAATCATATGTATTACTATTGGTAAATTAAAAATATTGTGGTTCTATTAGTGAACCTTATAGAATCTCCACATGTATTTGGCTTTAAACAGATTAAAACTTTGGCAAGAATGAAAATTTTGAATGTGTCTCTTTTTAATATTTAGTACTTCAGTTATTAATAAAATGCCTTGGATAACCTAATGTACTTAGACTTTTTACTGTGGAATATTTTAAATTGACATTGAATTTAAATATTTTCTATGCTTTTTATTGAAACATCTGCGAATTGTATTCAGACGAAATTGAATTATTCTGTTTATAACACAGTTTCAAATGTATCATACAAGTAATTATTTTCAGGGTTATTATACAATGTGTAGCTACTGCTTCAGGCATGGCTGATTGGGAGCGACAAAAGTTACTCCAAAATCATCTTTCTAATGACAAGATCAGTAGTTGCCTCTTGTGGTTTAATAATTTTCTTGATGACTTAAAAATTCAGTTTTCCACACTACATTTGAACAATGTTATACTACCATCTACAATTATAATTGGTGATGTAGTTACTGTGTGTGGGGTTCAGTTACCTATTTTGAAGTCTTGTAAGAAGGTAAGAATTTGCTATATTTATAACAATATAAAATGTTAATATTCTGTGTGAATTCAAAGATAATTTTAAGGTATTATTTCTTCTTCACAAGAAGTTGCAAATTAGAATAATATTTTCATTTTTAGACATCGGTTTTTGGGCTGTTGGGCCATGTATAGTTTGTGTTTTTGCCAATATTTTGCTTGATATCACCAAATATTATCAAGGCTAGTCCAGGACTGATTAGCCTTGTTTGCCAGTATGCATATGTAGCAGCTGGGCTGGTCTAGCTCTGATAATGCATGTGATATCAAGCGAAACATTGACAGAAACACATGGCCCAACAGTCATAATAATGAAGCTATATCAGCCACGAAAACCATCAGTTATTTGATAGAAATAATATGTTTTCATTGAATAAGTAAATCAATTATATTTAAGAACACTGAATATTAATAAACCCTCAAAATTCTTTTGCATTTACTATCGAGATTTCAGTAGGGTAGTTTACAATATAATAAATTAATTAATGAGTTGCTTAAAATAATATATTTACTTTATGTTAATGGTTTGTATCGAGTATTGTATTTTGTGTAGTATAATTAATTTTTTTTGTTTCAGAAATCTGGTTATTTACATCCTGTGACATCAACTCTAACAAATTTACGTAGATTAGCTATGGGAATAGTGTATGGTAAAGCTATATGTCTCCAAGGTCCTGTGGGATGTGGTAAAACTGCTCTTATTGAACATCTGGGGGAGTTAACAGGTTTGATCTAATTTACATTTTTTGCAATTTTCTATTTTTCAACGGTTTTATTGACTAAGTTAGTTTGTAATATTTTACTTTATCAAATTTTATTAATTGAAGGGCAGGAAAGAGTGACAGCTTTAAGTCATGTAATTTTCAATTCATTATTCTTGTTCAAATAGAAATATAATACATCAGTGTAAAAATATACTAATTAGGTAAATGAATAGCCAAATAATACAAAAATGAGTGCTAAATAAATATCACACAACTATTCCACAATCCTTTTTTATATATTCAGCCAATTCAAGTAAAGAAAGAGCCATAAGAATAACACACTGCACAAACCAGGTCACTAGTTCAGTGTGTCTTTCTTACGACTTTTCCTTTACTTGAATTACTAGATGAAAGCTACAAGGATTGCTGTAATGTTGTATGGCACTTGTCTATTTATCTACTCATTCTTGTTAATAGAAGTTTGTATTGGGAGACAATGTAAGATTTTTGGGAGATGTTACATTTCTAACTTTAGCTAATTAATATTTTTATTTGATTTTACTACAAACAATTAACTCATAACCTTGACACAGAAACAAATATACAAGCAATATAACAAAGGTCGATGAGAGTAAAGTTTTATTATTAGGGAATGTGTATATTTAAGTTTATCGTTCAAATGAAAATGTGTGGAGTGAGGGCAAGGAGAGAGAATTACAGTACTTATCCAAATGAGGTTGGAGGTGCTGTCCAGTGGCATACCATTCCAGGGTTGACCTGTCCCAGAGGGCACTATTTTGGAGTGGCAAAATATCAGAATTTGTGTAAATTTTTTATTTAAAAACCTTAATAAGAGGCCCTACTCTGGGTGGCTGCTTGCTCTACTGGTGCTATATTTTTTTTTCTTGTAACATCTTCCCCCTATTTTCTTACCTTCCATTGTACTTCTGTTCATGTACAATTTTAAATTTTATTTGTTTGTTTTATTTTCAAGATCATAACTTAACGATCTTTTTTTAGAAGACTGTGTTCCAATTCCACTTATTTTTGTACACTCTATATAGAAATCACAATAATCCACAAGCTTTGTGAGTTGTTTAGTTTGATTGGAAAGCAGTAGGTTACCTTTCTTGAAACCTGATTTATTATATTGCTGTCCTTCTTTTAATGCCTCTTTGTCATACATCATTGTTCTCCTAATTTTGTAAGGATTTTCTATCTGAAAGTCTTAATTTGTGTTCAATCTGTTTGTATTTATATATTCATGGTGTGAATATTTATTTCACGATACTAGCTCAACACTAATGACAATAAACACAATACAAAGTTTTCTCTGTACATTATTATTTTATTGACACTTATTAAGCTTTTCTGTTTATCTGTGTGACAGGTCCAATTCTGTTAAAAGTGCAGAATATTTAATTTCATTAACAGAATTTGGAATATTGTGGAAATTGTTTACTTTGTGTACAAAACATAAACTAGTACTTTCAAAAATGAATTCACTAAATATTATTTTGCCGAGATTTAGTGATTATAAAAATTAATTATATGAGTTATGACTTACATAATTTCTCAGAGTATTGATATTCTTAATTATGGATTACAAATTCTTAACTAGTTAAAGTATTTGTTATATTTATTTGCAGGTCGTGTTGGACCTCCAGATTTAATAAAGGTGCAACTAGGCGATCAAACTGACAGCAAGCTGCTGCTTGGTTCATACAAATGTACTGATGTGCCAGGTGAATTTGTATGGCAGTCAGGTTTATTGACTCAGGTATTGTGATCATGCAATAGTTTGACCTTCCAAATTAAAATTTCATTTTTATGTTAGTACTGGAAAATTATTAAACACAAAGTCCAAGTTTTGTATCCTGTTGGACTATTTAATTATATAATTTACATGTTTCTTAATTCTATTGGTATAATTACATAAATCTTTTGCTTATTGGGATCCAAGCAATTATAAATAATGTAAAACCATAAACTATTAAATACTGTTAATTATTATTAAGTGTTGTGCTGACTGGCAGTTTCTTGTGCTTTGATTGTAAATTTTCTTCTCCAACTTGCCTTGTCTTGAACTTCTTCCTTCATCTCTCAATAACTTCTTTCTTCCATCAAGTTGTATAACAGCTGCACTCCCTTTCTTCCATGATATGGAACTCTACGTATCCAATGATGTGTAGTAAACAATTTTTTCTTAGGATGTGTCTGATCCAGTTTGCCTTTCTCTTAAAAACTGTAGTCATGATGGATCCATCCTCATTTAATCTTCTTAGAACCTCTTAATTTTTTACAACTTCTGTCCATTTTTTCATTTCTTTAACTCTATATTTTAAAACTTTCCAGGTATTTCTTTTGCATCTTTCTTAATGTCCATGGTATTGATACACAAAAAGCCCTGTTCCAGAAGTAGCATTTTACCAGGTTCTTCCGCAATTCTAGATTCAATATGTTTGGCAGTTGGGCTCTTGGTGAATGCTGTATTTAATGTAGGCCATATTGCAGTTTAGCTAGTCATACACTAACAGAATTTTTCTGCTGGGCCAAAGTTTAGGAGGATATATGCCACAGTCCAGAACCACCAGTCCAGGGCTTTCTGTCTCCCACTCACTAATAGTCTGTCAAAATTTTTTGTACAAACTCCATCAGCAGTTGAAAGCAACAGATTTTTTGTCATTTACCCGCAGGCAAAACTTTTGTGCAATGGGTACAGGCCATGGTTTTCAGTATTGTATTCTTGTATAAAGAGAGATCTTCTCTCATACTGCTCAGGGCAAGTTTAATATGGGTTCATAAATTTAATTTAGATATATTATATTGTTTCATCCCTTATAAATTATAATAAATTGAAGTATCTGTAAAAAGTAATATTATAATAATATGTGAAATTTCAATGAGTACTGGTAGGTAAAAAATATTTTTTATCAGTTCAGCTTGTAAAGGTCATATACCACTTATTTCAGAAGCCTCCACCTTTCGGTAACTAGGTTCTGCAATTTAGCAATTTTAACAATCTGACTTCATATATAAATTAGATAAAAAAATAGCAGCCCATTAGTCAGAAAAAATTTAATTATTCATAAGCTTAAGAAATATCAAACATGACATTTCGTCTCTGATTAGGATCTCTTCATTTATATAGATCGTACATTTTGTTATATAAACAAATAAATGGAGAAATGAAGTTTTACATACCTGATAATTTAAAAAATACAATTATGTATAAATATAATTTAGTGTGTTGCGTACAATTTATTATAAGAAAATTATAGCTGACAAAATGTCTAATGTACGGTTTGTGGCATACAAGAATTTTATATTGGCACAGCTGTTACAAGTAATATTGAAATTTATGAAAAACAACAGATAGATCAGAATAATAATCATAAATTTCATTTAACTTGTTTGTGTCATTTTTAACATTAATGTCTGAAATATTAGATCTAACATGTAACATTTCATTCATCAATCTGGGATAATATTTGTGTTCTTCATCTAAAATCTTTACATTGTAGCCAATCAAAATTATGTTTTTTTAAATAAATATGTTTGGACACAACTGAATAATTTTGGATGTAATATTTCAAATTATTTCTATGTTAATTGATTTTAGTTTTTTGACATAATTTCATACACCCAATCTAACAAAAATGATATTTTTAACTAAATTTAAATTATTGGAAGTTTTAAAATAATGTGGATTCCATAATTATTAAACACGTCAAAAAGTTTATATTCTATATTTTCAAACAATTGTATTATTACCATAAAAAATTTGTTCTGAAGTTTATTACTTGGTAAATAGTTATAATCATACTTGATTTTAACAAATGGAATTGTGATGTATTTGTAATTAATTTGTAACTGGTAAGAATTTAGAAGGATATTAACAATTTTGTGAAAGTTTTCTTTATGATACCAATGATGAGATAATTGGCTGCCTTATCCTATTAGATTATAAAACATGGCTTTTTTTGTGTGGAAAGGGGTGATTTGACATGTAATTAAGGACCTTTCCTGAATATGTGGATTTTTATATCAATTGGTAATTATTATTTTAAACTTTGATCAAAACATACAAAAGTGTAAGTTTATTAAGTTTTAAATTGAATATTTTAAATTTTTTCTGACTATAAGGTTGCTATTTTTATTATTTAATTACTGCAAATTCATTTTTATAGAGTCAATTATAATTTCTGGATATTCATTGTGAAATGAATCTACAATTTCATGATATTTCTTATTTCTGTCATTTTTATTTGTATAACATTCATGATTTTAATGACACAGTGAAGGCTTTACTTTATGTATATATTAATTAATTTTTCTACAGTTTCAGTTTTAAAGTTTATATTTTTTCCACTCTTAACCATGATAAACATAAATAAATTGCACCCTGAAAAACAAAAGAAATCACTAGTTGATAATAAATATTTGCGGCAAGATCTGTTAACGAACTCCAGGCGAGGGTAAAATCTGTGAGTGGAGACCTTCCATGAGTGGTGACGAAACAGTCCCAGCCTCTGTGTGTGGCCTGCTGTCTGTTAGGGCTGCCTGCTTCACCCCACTGACAAACAGGCCTAGCATGTGTGTCTGCCCCTATTATGGACTGTCAAAAATTCTGTTTGTGTAAGCTAGCTATTCACTTTGGTTTGAAAAATCTCTTTATTTCTTGCTTCAGGATGTCATGAAAGGAAAATATTTAAACAATGTTTTATGAAAGTATATTAAGCAACTTGATGTACTGTATTTTGCTGTAGTGTTGGATGATGTTGACTTTGGACTTTTTTAATCAATATTTCTCTTAAAATCACTTCACAAAGCTTATTGACCATAACTAATTGGCCACTTCATTGCACAGAATACAAATTTTAAATTTTTATAAGTATTATCCTGATTTTTCATGAGATGCGTGGTATGCCATTCATGAGCTTAATTATGATAGGATTGTTGATCTTGAAGTATATATTTAAATATGAAGCCTTTTTTGAATACATATAATCATAAATTAATATTGAGAATGGTTTAAGACACCATAATTGAAAAGATGTGAAGGATAATCAATAAAGTCTTTCTAGGAGCATTCTGCTATATATAATAACTTGTTTCTGCGGTTGAGCAATAATCTTTGTTGTAACACAAGAAGAGTCATGACAGAATGTCAGTCTTTTGTATACAGAATAGAAAACAGCTCACTTCACTAATTATTATCTTAAAATAATTTTCCCGCTGGTTAGTAAAACTAAAAAATAAATCAAATTCAAACATATACTGATATTTTAATTTTTAATTGTTTTATATTTACACTAATGATGTATGAATTTTTGAAAGAATTTGAGTCTTAATCTATTGTCATTATGATAAAAATGCAATGAATTTATTTTTTATTAGAGTAGTACATTTGAAGTTGTCTTTTTTAATAACACCATTATTTATTTTAATTCAGGCTGTAGAGAATGGTTACTGGATATTGTTAGAAGACATTGACTCTGCTTCAAGTGATCTGATTTCTGTTCTTGCATCACTACTGGAAACAAAAATGCTTTGTGTTCCTGGTTATTGTGATACTGTGCCTGTTGCTCGAGGATTTCAACTTTTTTTAACTCGGAGGTAATTACTTCTATTTTCTAGCCTAAATGTAAATTTAGTTATATAAAGTCCAGTTGGACTAAGGAGTGAAAGTACTTCACATTTTTGAGGACTTAGCCTCCTTTACCAGGAGGAACGTCTTGAGTTGTGTGCCAGCCGGACACAAAGGGGTCAGGCCCTCAAAAATTTATTTTCACTCCTCAGCCCTGGAACAGCTGTTGATTCAGGTAAGCTGACTTTGCTGACTCTCTTTCCTATCTAAATATGTTACTTAATTTGATGTACTGATAATATATTATCTTAATCACTTAATTTAAATTCTTTCATCACATTAATACTTCTTCCTTGGTACATTAAGAACATTGAATATGTGTCTCAAATATTTTTTATTTTGTTTTAATTAGTTTTGAAGATTTATTTGGATGTTAAATTGTAATGCTTACACATTATTTTGAATTTGTTCTTTAATTTTGTTTCAGAATTTTAAATACAGTTAGAAGCCATTCTACATCGAAGTTGTTGGAATCACATTGGCTTCATATAGATATAGACCCATTACAAAGGGTTGAACTCCTGGAAGTTGTGAAAGGAATGGTTAGCAATATCCTTAATTTCATTGTGTTCAGCCATTAGAGTTCAATAAATTCTATTACTTAACTCCCATTCTGAGCCAAATTTTTATTCAAAATGA